>OY720235.1:22155932-23538432 GCA_963082625.1 Pasiphila rectangulata
TCACAAAAAGTTCTACAACTACAACTATTTGACTTCCATCAACAAAAGTTCGCGAGATGGGTCATAAAAAAATTCCAGCTACCGCAGCGTCTGCCAAAGCACCGTTTTCAGTTCCCATTAGGTAAAATTTGCAAGATGAGTCATAAAAATTTCCAGCTACCGCAGCTTCTGCCAAATAACCTTATTCAGCTTCCGGCTAGAAAAGTTTGTAATCTATACATATAAAATTCAAAGTCCTGACTGACTGACTGACTAACTGACTGACTTACTGACTGAGATATCAACGCACAGCCTAAACCGCTGATCGCACAGACTTGAAATTTGGAGGGTATGTTTGTTTTGGTATGTAGGCGCTCACTAAGAAAGGAATTTTGAAAAATCGCACGCCAAGGGCTTCAAAATTGGGTTCAAAGTTCAGAGTAAAATATGACATATCTACGTGACCGTTCACGATAGACATTTGAAAATTGGTATGTAGATTTCTGCAATGAAATAAGCAATGGCGTGTTTAAGTTTTTTTTTTAATTTTCAAAATTAAAGGGTAGGGGGTCCATTGTTTATTGAAAAAACCTTTAAAGAGCTACATCTTTTGAACTGTAACCGGTAGCAGGTTGAAATTTACAGAGAAAATAAAATATTCAAAAAATTAAAACAAAAGGGGGTCTATAAACAAGAAACGTTTTATAAACTGTTATTTGAGCTCTGTCGTACAAACGGTAAGGCCTTTCTATTTCAAACTTGGTGTGAAAATAGTACTTACTTTAAAGATATACCAACCATGAATTATAAAAACCGGCCAAGTACTAAACATGTTAAGTGTACAAGTAAAAAACGTGTTTATTTCTGTTTAAAATATAAACTTTATATATACTTTGGTACACTACGTAACCATTCTTTATTAAACTGATTATATCTACATAAACTTTAATTTAAACATAAAAAAGTAAAATATCCAGCGCCGCGGTGCGGTCGCGGCAGCCGGGAGTATAAATAGAACCGGCTAAGTCCACGCGCGCTCATGCACTAGACACCCTAGGTGCTTGGTTCAGAAAGTGGCGCATAGAGGTGAACCCGACAAAAAGTGCAGCAGTGCACTTCACTTGGAGTCCCCTCTTGCTCCAGCCTCTCCTCCTCTTCGATAAACCCATCCCTTGGGTTAGGTCAGCTCGCTACCTAGGAGTTATCCTAGATAGATGTATCACCTTCTATCCCCACATAAGGTATGTCACTAATCGCGCCAAGTTCGTGCTTAGCCGGTTAAACAGCCTCCTTAACTCGAAGAGTAAAATGTTCTTTAGAAATAAAGTGACACTTTACAAAACAGTTGTACGGCCAATAATGATATATTCCTCTGTCGTCTTTGGCCAGTCCCGTCATTTTAGATGCCTTCAGGTAATCCAAAATATTTTCTTGCGCAGGGCCACGGGCTGCCCATGGTACATGCGCAATGAAGACCTCCACCGAGATTTCAAACTCGAGTCCATCGAACACTTTATTAAAACTGCTTCAAAGCGTTTTATGAAGTGGCGGCGGAACACCCCAATCCGTTGATCTCCGGATTACCCTCCGACTACCCGATAGAGCCATTGCCCACGAGTTCTTTTCTCCGTCGACCGGGACACGTTCTCGGCTTGCCCGTTGACGAGATCACTGCCGCTATACTTGAGGTCAACCCGTCCTACTTTAGCTGCTAGGCACACATTTAATAACCGGTCTCGCCAACGAGGCCGAAGAATACACTCTTCCGTCTTAAGGTGCACTTTTGCACCTGGACGTTAACTATCATTAGATATAAAAATCTGGCAACAATCCAAGCCGTAGTTCGAACCTAAGTGGTGCCCTTGAGCTATTGTAAATAAAGCTATATAAGCAGGTATATAAGCTATTTTTGGTTGTGGCATCACGCGGGCAAAGCTATGGGCAGAGGCTCTCATGTTAGGAGGTTAGGTGTAGGACTCTCAAGTTTTTTTGTAAGACTAAGTTTAGTCACTGATGGCCACAAATAAGGCCGCGAAATCACACACGCTTTGACTTCATATAGTAGATAATGTAACTTATTTCCCAGTAGGTAGTACCGGTTGTGTAAACTTTCAGAACTTTGCGGCTGAGGCAACCCTTAGCGTAGGTAGTAGGTTTTGTCCTTATAATGTTAAGTTAATACAGACTCTTCTATAGTGACCAGACACATATTATAGATTTCATCTACTTAGTACCTTATCCACTTTGCATATGAGTCCCAAAAAAAAATGCTGATTTACATCCTTTAAAAACGCGGGCGAAGCCGCGGGCAGCAGCTAGTTAGTTATATTTACACAATATTGTATTTTTCATGTAAGTGAATGTGCTATATTCTTTATGAAAAATAAATATCTTAAACCATAAACCATACTGCGCTCGCCAACCTGCCTGACAAGCGTGGTGAGCCTGGCAACAACCCGTCATGTTCAATCCTTGAAGATCCATTAGGGAGGCCCATGTCCAGCTGTGGACTTCTACACTTACTGAACTCTACATATACTGAAGCCATCATTATTTATTTATTTGCCGACAAAATCGACTTAGCCTTTTTAGGGGGTGGTGAACCAGGTATTCTCCACTGTTTTGATTGTTGTTTTGTTTCGATGTACAGTAATGAACCCATGTTTCGTCCATAGTAACAAAACGATTCAAAAAATCATCTGCATTGTCTTCAAATAACTCTAAACAGTCGCGTGATATTTCATGTGAATCCTATTAGATTCAAACATTTTCCAACATACAAAAATAAACCATTCATCGTAAACTACAAATATTTTGCTGACAGCAGACATAATCTTATGCACTCACGTGCCTAGTCACCGTAGATCTGGTGGTATCACGTAGACTCCGTGACAAAATGCTCTCGTAACTGCATATAGAGGCATTTCTCCGTATTTATTGACAGAATGCACGCACACTCATTTAACTTTGAGTTATAACTTGTGAAAGCGAGGAAAAGCGTCCTATTTAGTTAAAAACGTGCTGAAATTATAGGTTAATATATTTTATGTTATATATATAAGCGGTTACGTACTGATAAATTGACCTTACACATTTATTTGAGACAAGATTTGTGTTTTTGTCACTCAAAAACTACTCCACCGATTTTAAAAATAATTTAAATTAATAAATACTACATTGGTAGCTATTCTGTTGTTGCCACTACTAGCTTAAGCTAATTAAATTGACGTAAAGCGGACTAAAATGTCATAAAGCTTATTCGGTTAGTGCTATTCGTGTTATTGCTTTAATAATAACGGAAGAAATAGACCCAATTTTATGCCGACAGCTCTAAATTTAGAAACGTCCGATCTCTTATTATATTTAGTTTTAAGAAGTGTTAAGCCGAATCGACACCATTATCATTGTGTAATAAAAGCTATTCTTTTGGACCCAGTCTGTGGCGTTGCAATAGCAGTGCGGTGTAGTACGAAGAATGCCGAGTCAGCTAGTCTATTATATAGATGATTTATATAGCGTCAGCAACTGGTATTTATGATGTACGGGACGCTGCAGTGCCTGTAACATTGGTAGGTGGATTAGGTTTGGCCAAGACCTATGTATATCTGAAGCTAATTGAGCCGTAGGTTTCATCTTTTACAATGTTTTCATCACCGAAAAAGCACTTGTACCTACATGTGCACATACATTTTTCAAGAAAGAATAAACTATCAGCGTACGGCCAGTTGCCTGCCAAGCGTGGTGAGTATGGCTCCCCTCATGCACTTGGATCTCTAAGTCAATGAGGGAGGCCTATGTCCAGCAGTGGACGTCTTACGGCTGTAATGATGATGATGTACGGCCAGTATCGAACCTACAACATTTATATTAAAATTCAGGGGCCACTCGGCCAACACGACTTTTTGGGTAACATGTATCCATACTCGCTAGCTTATCTATCATATTAGAAGACTACCAACTTCGCAGGTTAGTCACTGTTTCAAACCCTTCACACAGCAATAAGTTTTCACTTTTAGGTTCCCTTAGACATGTTTGTAAGTTGTAATTTAATTCACCTATTGAATACGATTACCACAGCAAATAAGTGGTACGATACAAACTTATAAATCTAACGTTACACAGCTGAACAACTTACAATTCCGAAATTTCCAACTATAACAATGGTTTTCAGCCATTATGTTAGCAACTCAAATCTGATTAACAAGCAAGTTTAATTTCAACAGGCGTGCTCTGATCATATTTCGGGACAGCGGAAAACTTTAATAGTGCGAGTTTCACTCAAGTTTGGCGTTTGAGTAATAGAGGCTACTAACCGATGTAATCTAGAAAATCTGGCACCTGTTATAAAATCATCATTCATCATTTCAGCCGTGGGACGTCCACTGCTGGACATAGGCCTCCCTTATGGATATCCAGTTATTGCGGTTGGAAGCGATCTGCATCCACCGTCGACCTGCGGTCTTCACCAGGTCACCATCCCATCTTGTTGGTGGACGTCCTACGCTGCGTTTGCCGGTCCGTGGCCTCCACTCGAGAACTTTTCGGCCCCATCGGCCATCTGTTCTGCGAGCTACATGGTCTGCCCATTGCCATTTCAACGTGCTAATCCGTTTGGCTATGTCGGTGACCCGAGTTCTTCTACGTATCTCCTCATTTCTGAGGGGAGGGTTTATGTTTATGCTTTAGTAGTTGCACTGCCTAGCTTGCTTTTGCTTTCTAGCTTCCCTAGCATAGCCTTGCCTAGCATAAATATAAGCCTACTTTGCCTATCTCTTCAAGACGGGCAAGGTGCGAATGATCTTAGGAGGAGCGCAACAGTCGTCGATCCCTAAGGTAAGCCTGGTGGGGAATCCTTCACGCGGTTGCTCCCTGTTTTTGGTCTATTTCCTTCAGAAATAGTCGTAACAGAAACCACCAGACGTTTTTATATGCACAATTAATCCCACCCTACCCAAATCCCCAACATACCTATCCGCTACGAAGTAATGTGGTCTGGCTTCGTGGGCCTGTCATCAACAGCGTGATTGGCAGGTGGGGGGTGGACCACCTACGTTTTTGATGCTGAACGTAGGGGCCCGTGAGGGAGGATGAAACTGACCTGGTGGCTGAGCGGACAGATGTCTCTTCCGCAACACTCCACTTTGGTGTGAATTTCTTTCGAAACGGGGGGCCATTGGTCTAACCAACCATGGCTAACCAGCATGACGGTCGGCCTTCAGCCATCGTCGGTGAGAAGGGGGGGTTGATGGGGTCTGCAGTCGGCAGTGCACGCCTTACGCTTGGTGTTAGTGGTCCACGCCAGGTTCGGTGGTGCTGTTTAGGCTCGTAGGCAACGCAATCACCCCTTCTATATCGGACCGGTAGCCCTGGTGCATAGTAATGCATCCCAACGTGGCGGACTCCGTGGTGGGTGGGGAGCCGGAATGATGAACAAACAAACAAACAACATGCCTCAAAACACAAAAAGCGACCACTTTAAAACCCCCTCAGCAGGGGAGGCGGTAAAGGACTTGGTAGCGGCCCTCGCGGTCCCCCAGTCTAATACTGCTACCTGGACGGTTGTTCAACCGAAGGGTAAAAACAAGAGCAAAGGAGCTGGGAAAGAGGACCACAGGCCAACGGCCGGGCCCTCCGGTACCGGCGTTCGTGCTCCTGTGGCGGCAAACGTCCCCGGGAACAAGAACGCAAAAAAGCTCCGACACAGAAAGAGAGACAGCTTAGAAAAGCTGGGACAGAAAGGAGAGCAACAGGCGGTTCCTAGAACTGGCCCCCCTGTTCCGAAAGCCCCTGGTCCTAGTTTTTACTACAAGCAAAGACAGCAGAGTAAAGGTCCCGATCATGTGCCACAAGCCCCGCCGGCGAGATCTACTGGCTTGCCCGTAGTGACCGCCGATGATGGTAGCTTAGGCAGGAAAATGAGGTCCAAAAACGGCAACCGATACAATCGCCAAAAACGCGCGGCCATAGCCATCTCACGCATGGCACAGGCCCCGGCCCATAATGAGCCGAGCAAGCGTACGCGGCTGGACGATACTGTGTCACCGAGAGGGGAACGCAAAAGACAAAAAACGGAGAAACAACGTCGTGTCCCAACCATTAGCTACGCGGAAGCTGCCCAAAGCAACCTTTGTGTGGCAGTAGTAAGGACCGACAACCACCCACTGACAGAAGAGCAGGCCATTCTCGTGAAGAAGTACCTGGAACGGCGTATCTTGGAGGATATCAAAGACCCCAATACCACACTATATCCACGCTTCGTAGGAAAACCAGTAGTCACTGAAGGAGCCTTGAAGCTGTGGTGTGAGGACACGCCGACTCTAGAATGGCTAACCAGCAACGTCAAACGACTGCCGGAAACAACAGGCCCTGGTATCAAGGTCGTCAAGCAGAGTGAGCTCACCAGGAAGGTGCGAGCAGCCATTTTCATCCCGGACTGCTCAAACTCACTGGAAGACACGAGTCTTGTCTTGGCGGAACTGAACCAATGGGCGCAGGTAAGCAGCTGGACGATGTACTCCCACAGTATGCAGAACGATGACATCCTCTTCGTGACAATAGGGATCCCCGAGAACCTGGTACCCATTATCATGGAGAGAGGCCGAAGACTGGCGTACAACCTGGGTAGTGTATACGTCAGGTTCTACGGAGCAGATGGAGCACTCCAGGATGAACCCCTGTACCCTGGCACGAGAGCAGTAGAACAGGAACCTCAGCCAGGTCCAAGCCAACAGGAACCTCTGATCCAGGACGAGCAGATGTCAGCCCCCCCGCACTCATCTCCCAAACCGTCGTGCTCCAAGCCGATGGAGGAGTTACATGCGGAGATTGAAAGAGAGCTGGACATTGACCTGGACTCAGACGAGTCAGAGGAGGAGGTGGGAAACCAAAATGATGGTAACCCAGAATCCCTCCTCCCTTAACATCATCCAATGCAACCTCCAGCACAGCGTCACTGCAACGGCTAACCTACGCAGAGTGCTGGAGCAAAACAACAAGACCATAGCCTTGATCCAGGAGCCGTGGATCAGGGCAGGACGTGTGTGTGGTCTTAACAACCTAGAAGGTAAACTATTATATAACAATACCTGTACTAATCCACGGGCGTGCATCTATGTACCCCGTAATGTAACAGCCGTGCCTCTTACCGAGTTCTGTTTCAGAGATCTGACAACCGTCAGACTCCAGGGCATTATCGGGGGAGAGAACGTAGAGGTGATGCTCGCGTCAGTCTACATGCCCGCTGACGAGGACATCCCTATGAAAGACGTCACGGATCTGGTAAGACAATGTGAACTAAACAACTATAAACTTGTTATCTCAGCAGATACAAATGCGCACCACCCCATTTGGGGCATGCCGACGTCAAACAACAGAGGGGACGAGTTGGTGAACTTTCTTTTCACGACAACCCTCTGTATAGCA
Source organism: Pasiphila rectangulata (assembly GCA_963082625.1). Classification (NCBI taxonomy): domain Eukaryota; kingdom Metazoa; phylum Arthropoda; class Insecta; order Lepidoptera; family Geometridae; genus Pasiphila; species Pasiphila rectangulata. The sequence continues at coordinate 22,163,334 of OY720235.1, forward strand.
AACAAAGGCGCGGAACCAACTTTCGTTACGAAACGATGCCGCACCATAATTGATCTAACCATGGTAACAGGTAACTGCTTCGATCTTGTAAGGAGCTGGAGGGTATCAGACGAATCGTCCTGCTCTGACCATAGGTGGATCAGATATGAACTGACATTAGACAAATCAACCCCAGCACCCTCCCGAAATCCCCGAAAAACAGACAAGGTACGGTATGCATTTTCGTTGCAACATCACCTACGAGAAGTTTCGACGGGACAAATGTTAACAAGCACAACTGACATCGAATGCGCAGTCAAGCAAATAACAGAAAGCATCACCAAAAGCTTTGAAGAAGCCTGTCCTCTCACCGTCGCCACAGAGATCGACAAAGGTAAAAAGGGCTGGTCTAAAAAACTTGAAAGACTTAGGTGTAACGTACGCAGACGTTTTAACAGAGCCATGAACACCTGCGACGACCTGGACTGGGACGAGTACAAGAAGGCTCAAGCAGAGTACAAGAAATGTATTCGTCGCAGTAGTCGTAGTAGGTGGAAAAACTTTTGCACTACTATAGAATCCAACACGAAAGCGAACAGAGTCAGAAAAATCCTCGCGGCCGATCCAAGCCGCGAGATTGGTTCGCTGAAAAAATTAGACAATACATACACTAAGACAACAGCAGAAACAAACGAACTCCTTCTACAAACACACTTCCCGGGGTGTCAGATAGACGAAACAGCCGAGTGGCAATGAGGCGTTTTCATTAAAAAGTAAAAACTTCAAAAATAGTTACCTCGTACCTTATAGATGGCGTTAATTTTCTTTTACTGGTAGGCACAATTTGACAATGACAGAATTAATCACAAACTGCTTACTCCGCTTGTCAGCTCCATCTGTTAGGTTTAGTAGAAAACTCTTTTTGTTTTGTTACTGAAAACGGCTCATTGATAAGCTCGACTATGCCGTCGGAAACTGACAGGTCATTTGCTTACTCGGTTGTCACCGGGGACAAGGTAAACTGGGCAATACACACTTTCCAACCATTTAAGTCGCCAGGTATAGACGGCATCTTCCCAGGCCTTCTGCGTTGGGGTGAACCACACCTGAACGAGCGGCTAACTGCCGTTTTTAGGGCATGCCTAGCATTTCGCTATGTACCACTGATGTGGAGGGAGGTCAAAGTCCTCTTCATACCTAAACCAGGGAAAAGCGACTACACAGAAGCAAAGTCTTATAGACCGATCAGCTTAACATCCTTCCTATTAAAAACCCTGGAAAGACTCTGTGATCGGTACATTAGAGACAACACCCTGAAAACAACACCTTTGCACCCCCAACAACATGCATATAGTGCTGGTAAATCAACTGAATCCGCGCTGCATGTAGTTGTTAACAGAATTGAACGTGATATAATAAACAAAACACTCTGTCTTGCAGCTTTCATAGACATAGAGGGGGCTTTTGACAAGACAAGGTTTGACATCATTGACACAGCCTTACGAACACATGGGGTTAATCCAACGATGGTGGAGTGGATTATCAACATGCTTAGACTAAGAGCGGTACGTGTCGACTCACAGGGAGGAACCAGGGGAGTGGTGGCAAGAGGATGCCCACAGGGCGGCGTCTTGTCACCACTCCTTTGGAACCTAGTTGCAAATAATTTAATAACCAAGCTCAACGCCCAACGTTTCTTCACGGTGGGCTATGCAGACGACCTAGCCATACTCATATCAGGCCACTTTGCCAGTGTGGCCTGTAACATTATGAGCAATGCACTTAAGGTCGTAGAAGCGTGGTGTACAGAATACGGACTGACTGTAAATCCATCGAAAACTGAACTAGTAATGTTCACTAACAAACGGAATCTAGGGATATATAGGCTTCCTTTCTTATTTGACACTCAGTTGAGCCTATCCAGTGAAGTCAAATACTTAGGCATAACCCTAGATAACAAGTTAAACTGGTCAAAACACTTAGACAACAAAATAAAGAAGGCTACCATCTCTTTCTGGCAATGCCGTAGAATGCTAGGTAGAACGTGGGGACTCAACCCTAAAATAACCTTATGGCTCTACAACACCGTAATTAGGCCGTCACTAGTTTATGGTGCCCTAGTATGGTGGCCCAGAACTAAACAGATAACCACCATAAATCAGATGCAGAAGTTTCAGAGACTGGCATGTGTGGCGACAACAGGGAGTATGAGGACTGCCCCCACGGCAGCACTCGAGGCCCTTATCGGATTAACGCCCCTACACCTTCACGTGCAACAAGAGGCAGCTGCGGCTGCCTACAGACTCTGGGCTCTAAAACTTTGGGAACACAGTACACAGTCACACCACACCACTATCATAGAAGAGTATGCAAGTGGAAACCCACTACTTCTCTCTATGTACGATAGGGTACCCAAAAAACACCTATACTCTAAAAGCTACACTGTACAATTACACGAAGAGCCCAGTGATAGCTCAAATACCAAAGAGATAAGAATTTACACAGACGGCTCCAAGATGGAAAAAGGAACCGGAGCTGGTACGTTTTCGGAAGACCTTAACATCCACAATACAACAGCCCTGGGTAAATATAACTCCATCTTCCAAGCGGAATGTATTGGCATAATCCAGGCTGCAAATGCAGTGCTACGGAGAAAGGTAAATGATTATAATATCAGAATCCTCTCAGATAGCGCTGCCGTACTACAAGCCCTGAACAGAAGAGAACACAACACAGGACTCACCATACAGTGTCACCATCTGTTGGAAGAAGTAAGTAAGTCCAACAGAGTCACTCTCCAATGGATAAAGGGACACAGCGGATCCAGGGGAAATGACGAAGCGGATGCCCTGGCGAGGAGAGGCTCGGAAATGCAACCAACAGGACCGGAGCCAATTGTTCCCCTACCTTTTAGTCAACTTCGATCCTGGATCCGACAGAGAGCTGGAGAACTACACCAAAGCTATTGGACAGGTATAAAAGACTGTAGACAGTCGAAGGAGGCCTTCCCGGTTCTTAACCAAAGATACTCCCGAAAACTACTAAATTTAAACCGCGACAAACTTCGACGAATCGTCGGTATTGTCACTGGTCACTGCTCACTTAACAAGCACCTTTTTACACTGGATATTACTGATAGCCCCCTTTGTAGGGGGTGCATGATAGCAGAAGAGACGGCCGCGCACGTACTTCTGGAGTGCAGCAGCGTGGCGTCTCAGAGACGACTACACCTCGGGGAGCCGAGGACGCCCAGGGAGGCCTGCGCCGACACTACCAAGCTGCTGGCTTTCCTGGAGGACATCGGATGGCTGGACTAAGCAGACGCCGTCCGTCACGCAAAAAGGGCCCATCAGCGGCCTAGTTGCGGAAACCAGTCCGCTCACCAAGTACCAAGTACCAAGTCCTCATTTCTGATTCGATCGCGTAAAGAAACCCCGAACATAGCCCTCTCCATAGCTCGTTGAGAGACTCTGAGCTTATTCATGAGGCCAATCGTGAATGACCACGTCTCGGTTCCATATGTCATCACTGGTAACACACACTGATTGTAGACTTTCGTCTTAAGGCACTGAGGAATTTTGAACGAAAAGACGTTGCGTAGTTTCCCAAACGCTGCCCATCCGAGTTGGATTCGTCGATTGTCCTCTTTCTCGAAGTTGGACCTGCCTAATTGGACTGTTTGTCCTAGGTATCGACGCGTCGACAACTTCGAGAGCCAAGTTCTCAACCATAACTGGGGCAGGCGCAACATGGACATTCGACATAATCTTCGTCTTGTCCATGTTCATTTTAAGACCTACCCGTTGGGGTACTCGGTTGAAGCCTTCCAGCATCGTGCCGAGTTCCTCCATCGACTTTGCCAAGCGTGGTGAGTATGGCAACAATCAAGAGACCTATGTCCAGCAGTGGATGGCTGTAATGATGATGATGATGATGTACGGCCAGTATCGAACCTACAATCTTTATATTCAAATTCAGGGGCCACTCGGCCAACACGACTTTTTGGGTGACATGTATCCATACTCGCTAGCTTATCATATTAGAAGGATACCAACTTCGCAGGTTAGTCACTGTTTCAAACCCTTCACACAGCAATAAGTTTTCACTTTTAGGTTCCCTTAGACATGTTTGTAAGTTGTAATTTAATCCACCTATTGAATACGATTACCATAAGTAATAAGTGGTACGATACAAACGTATAAATCTAACATTACACAGCTGAACAACTCACAATTCCGAAATTTCCAACTATAACAATGGTTTTCAGCCATTATGTTAGCAACTCAAATCTGATTAACAAGCAAGTTTAATTTCAACAGGCGTGCTCTGATCATATTTCGGGACAGCGGAAAACTTTAATAGTGCGAGTTTCACTCAAGTTTGGCGTTTGAGTAATAGAGGTAGAGGCTACTAAACGATGTTATCTAGAAAATCTGGCACCTATTATAAAATAATGCTAGACAATTCACGCAGCACCATCTAGCCCCAAGCTAAGCAGAGCTTGTGTTATGGGTAATAAATGACTACTTTTTACATTATACTACATAGATAGATATTTTTATTATACATAGAAAAACATCCAGAATACCCTGAACAAATATTTGCAGATCCTACAGACATTTTTCCCGAGGCGGGAATCGAACCCATCTGTTGTGTAGCAGGCAGACATTCACCTGCTGCACCACAAAGGTCATATTGTTTTGATAGTTCATGAGATACAGCCTGGTGAAGTCACCATAAGGCTTCCTTTATGACCATTTTCGTCCGGAACCCGAAAAGTAACTTTTCGGGTGATAAACCGTGATAGCTAGCCAGTTGAAATTTGAACACAGATAGATGTATTTATGTTGCCGCTATAAGAACAATTACTAAAAATATTTATCTATAATATATCTAATTTACCATAGCTTGTGTTCTCAAACAACAAAAGTAGTTTTGATTGAATAATGTTACGGAACCCTTCATGCGCGAGTCCGACTCAAACTTGGCCGATCTTTCGTAGCACTATATGACGAGACAAGCCGAAGGCCTACCTGATGTTTAGCGGTAATCTCTATTACAATTGCAATACCGTGGCGATTACGCACTAAGCACTTGACCAACGCTGCATTGCATTGCGCCCGTCACCCTGAGACAGAGTCGGAAGGTCTCATGTGCTCGTAATTTCACCGGCCTACTTACAACCCCTCAAACCAAGCAATACATAAAAGGTTAGGTACGTGCTGAACGCCGTATTTTTACATTGTTGTTTTCATCAAAGAAAATTTTGAACCTCCTATATATGGTCGCCTGGTACTTCTCAATAAAAACTTGTTTTTAGACTGTACATCGTAGAGGCGGTGATCATTAAATCTTGTCATTAATATTCAATTAAGGATTACGTAAAGATAACGATATAATGCATTGATTTTAATTAGGCGGTGATCATTAATTTGTAGATGCCATGGCAGTAAGCCTTATTCATGAAATCAAAATGATGTCAATCGTTTTCAATACCCAGACTCGTAAAAGCTATCGCCGTTTATGCGACACTTGGATTCATAGATGATCCCCATTCGCCCCCTATTATTAACCCGTCCGAGCTAACGACGCCACTATCGCTCATGGACACACACATGCGACTGACAGAACTGTTATTACATCATTAATAAAATTACAAAACTGTGCCCCATGTGCTGTTCGAAGTTTAGAGCCCATTCCGTCCCTTCTCAAAAGGGTTGGAATGGTTCTAATAGTGTTGTGCTAGATTTATTGGACCGCAGATTCGGTCTACTCCTTCGTCGAGATCACCATCTCTACATAATATAGATTGAATTTTATATTTATAAGCCTGATTGCTTATATCGTTTGAGCTCATTTTCTGCGTGTCTTTTGAGAGACAAACCGAAAGATCTCTTTAGCGATAAGACCACCAATTGTCTCTTTGTGTTCATTGTGTTTTTCTATGTTTAAAACATTTTTATTAGAAAATAAATAACTATTATATATAATGCTGGACAATATTCACACAGCATCATCTAGCCCCAAGCTAAGCTGAGCTTGTGTTATGGGTACTAGATGACTGACATACTTAATACATTTTATACTACATAGATATATTTTTTTTATTATATATAGATAAACACCCAGAACACCCTCAACAAATATCTGCAGATCATACAGACATTGGGTCTGAGGCGGGAATCGAACCCGCAACCTCTTTCATCGCAGGCGGACATTCACCCGCTGCGCCACGGAGGTCGTCATCTACCGTCGTTTTATCTACTGTATAAAGCATTTTGTAATATCAACTTAAATAAAACCATTCCTAAACTTTTAAAAATTTTCACGCTTTAAAAGATGTATGTAATGAAAACAGATATTTCATAAAATACATTAAAGTACTTTAACGTAATAGGCCTTTAAGAGAACAACAAATTTGTGCCGCAGTGAAATTAGAATCCGCATCTCCCTGCATCTCAGTCAGTTAATCAACTGCTTTACCGGAAAATGCCGCCCCATATTATGTCTTTATTGTTTATGTCAGTTTTTAGCACACAAACATCATTTTATACCTAAATAAAGGGTTAGATTTCATCTTGCTAGTGCCGTATATAATTAAATAGTTTCGTTCTAGTAAATAGTATTGTACAGTGCAAAATGTCGTCTCAAACTTATTGAATACCGACAGGATTATGTAATATCGAAGTTTTTTTCTTTAGAAGCAGCTTTTAAGAAATGTCGCATTTTGCGAATATTTATGATAGGGAAAATAATTTGAAGTTATTCAACTGGTCACATACTAAATATTATTATCTATGTTCATGTCTGTCGCTAATATATTTTAGAACGTTTTAAACCTATAGAAAATATAACCTTGCTTCAATCACTTTGGATTTTTCAATGTTTGGGAAATTACCTTGACTTACATATTTAATATTTATTTTATTTTAAACTTTATTTTAAGTTAAACTCACCGACTCACACAACTCAAAGAAACAAATAGAAGTTTGCAGAAATAGATAAATGTCTAATGACTATCATCATTATTATCAGCCACATGACTACACCCACTGCTGCGTCCCTTAGTTTGTGTCTCGTGTTTTTGAACCTGATAAGGAAAATATAATAAATTCGCATAGGGCTGATACAGCATTATTACCAGTTACTGACGCTGTAAAAAATCATATAATATACATTGTAACCATGACAAAAAATGAAACTTAAGTACGATGTACATTCCCAGCATAGATCCTCTCATTTCCCAACTTTGGACCACGCAAAACGACCTATATCCAATACAATTAGGCATAATCTGCTACATCCCTAGTTAAAATGCAGTCGACATAATTAAATATGGGCACTGCTGATACAAGGACACAATGACCCACAGTGAGAATTGAGTGATTTAACTAGAATCACGTATGCGATAATAATGTTTATCACGTGCTGCAGGCGCACTCTTTACATGATTATTTTGAAGTGATTCTCGTTCTAGTTTTGTGACCCTATGGAAAATATATCGGCCAAGTGCGAGTCGGACTACGCACGAAGGTTTTTTTACCGTTATATGGTAAAATAACTTCAATATTCTGTGAATAATAAAGCGTCTACCTGTTGCCATTATTAATATCGAGCATAAAACGACAAAAAATTACGTTTGTTGTATGGGAGCCCCCCTCAAATATTTGTTTTATTTTCATGTTATATTTCATGTTATATTTTTAAAGTGATTATACAACTTCATATTCTGTGAATATATCGAGTGTTTACCTGTTGCCGTAAATAATTAACTAAACTATTATTTTATTCTGTTTTTATTGTTTATTGTTATAGCGGCCACATAAATACAACATCTGTGAATTTCAACTGTCTAGCTATCACGGTTCATGAGATACAGCCTGGTGACAGACAGACAGAAAGATAGACAGACATACTGACATACATACAGACAGACAGACGGACAGTAGTGGATGCAGTAAGAGCCTGGCTGATACCTTCGGAAGATGGGCAGCAGCGTATTTCCGAATATCAACATCCCGTACTGCGCTCGCCTGCCAAGTGTGGTGAGTATGGCAACTATCCCTCATGGAGATCCATGAGACAGGTTTGTTTTCTGTAGTGGACGGTTGAAATGATGACTACGAGGTACTAAGGGCCGTCTTACGAGAGTATTTAAAGGCAACAAATTTATTATTCGTTCCATCTAAGCAGTGTAGCAATAAAATCAAATAGGCGTTTTATTTTATTTAATAGTTTATTTCCCTTCTTAAAAACTCAGAAAACTTTAACTTAGAACTTTCTAAACAATTTGCTACTCGAGGCCGAAGGTGTAGAAGACCAATAAAATATCATATTAAAGTCAATAGACGCAAGTAGCAGGAAAATAAAAAGTGTCAAACAGACTAAAACTAAACTCTCGGTAATTACTAAGAAACTGATATCGGACAGAGAAAAACTTAAGATATGTATAACAGAATATATATAAATAATATAGTACTATAGATAGACAAGTAAAACGTAGCATCAAAAGAGATATCAGATCATTTAATTCACAAATAATAAAAATAGCCATAGAAAATATCCAAGCTTAAATGGGATTGGGCGGTCCACGTGAGCCGTATGCAACCTGAGAAGTGGGCCCATATGGTAACTTCATGGACTCCTAATGGCGGAGGGCGGAGTCGGGGTCGGCCGAGAAAGCGTTGGCGGAACGATCTAGTCTCCTTCGACAGAAATTGGTGGGAGACTGCGAGGGATAGGGATGGTTGGATTAGTTTGAGGGAGACCTTTGCCCAGCAGTGGGAGTAGGTTAAAAAAAATATTCGGTACGCTTAGGTAGGTACATTAGAAAAGTTACACAATGTTTTGATTCATTTTGCGGCCTAGGATTATACGATAGAAAAGCCCTAATTATTTCTTACAACAAAATAAATATGAACTTAAAATTAGAGGTTTGTAGCTGTTTACATAACTACAAGAACGAGGGGTTCTTGTAAGGCTGAAAGCCTCCTGGCCCTTGGCGGCTTAGGAATAAGCTATATCAAATTTGTTGGAATTCCACTGTACCAACTCCACTTTAAGATCGAAAATATAAAAGCTCCCGCAATCTCCTACCTTTAGCAGAACATTCGCCTACGGAATAACTTCTTACAAAATGTCGACATCCATCCATTCCATGTAAAAGGCAGCGATAATATACGGCAGCCCTTAAGTCCAAAGTGCCCTTAATACTGTGCTCAAGTGAGCGCGGTTCAGAAATGTTCCAAGGCTTTTCAGATCCAACACTTCTAAGCCTTTTAATATCGCACCCTCTCTGGGCGACTCCTTATCGGCGTCTTGTATAATGCTACTTTTAAATGGAGTTTTGAATAAAAAACCCGTATAATGTTATCAGGTAAGCCCTAGCAATACTAATAGTCGTTACTCATTGTAACTGCGCCTTGAATGTTGCCGAATGCTCGCAGAAAAGGTAATTTTCTTTTGTGCATTTGCTAATTGACTATGAAACTGTACACTAATAAATGAAGATTGTTGACTAACCTGTTTTTCTAACCGGCTTCGTAAAAATTAAGAGGTTCTCAAGTCGTCTGTATTTTTTTTAATCTTTGTTATCTCGGAACTCCGTCGTTTATGAACCGATTAAAACTGAAAATTATTTTTGGGTTTGAAAAGATACACTTTCAATTAGGTCCCATTAAGGTTTCTTGATTATTTATATTCATTAGATTCTAGTTTTGATGATGGAATTTATGAGAAATCGAGGGATCTCTCCAAATATTGTAGGTAAACATATCGCGGTATATTTAGCTAAAAATCAAGCATTTGCATTCAGAAAGTATGATTATGGTTATTCTTCTCTTCAGTATTACAACATTCACGGAGACGTTGAAGGATGGTTATGATGAAATCGTTATTAACTTAACATCATACTTAGTTAAACATCATTATCATTATCATCAACGAAAAAACTAAAAAAATACGAATTCCTGATTTTTTCCCTTCCAAAACTACTTGTTTTCATGGGCTGAAACCCCCTCCAGGTTAGTACACTTATATATACACGCTGTATACTATCACCCTGTATATCTTCGGATAAAAGTTGAGAGTATGTACGTACAAGACCGCTGGCCAACATAATTCATATTTATTTATTTATTTCCTTCCATATACAAGCTCTGCCTAGATTGAAACTAAATGATGTGATTGTGTGCTAGCTGTCTCTAGCTTTAATTTTTGTGTATTTAAAAATAAAGAAAAAATATTTCAAAGCCTAGTTTTTTTTAACAAAACCGTGCCAGATAGACGATCAGTAGTATCTCAATGCCTTTTTCAACATAACATCTTCAAACCCAACAAATAAATAAATAATGCTGGAAATTGTACCAATGTATACACATCACCACCTACATATCTTCAAAGTAAGCTGATATTGTGATAAGGATAATTATATTATAACAGATGGTTGATAGAATACCTCATTTCTTTTTTGTAAATCATACATAGAAAACATCTAGATCGGAGGCAAATATCTACAGATAAAACAAACATTATCTGCAGATATTTGTTCAGGGTGTTCTGGGTGTTTTTCTATATATAATAAAAATATCTATCTATGTAGTATAATATATTAAGTATATCAGTCATCTAGTACCCATAACACAAGCTCTGCTTAGCTTGGGGCTAGATGATGCTGTGTGATTTGTCCCGCATTATTTATTATTTATTTATTTATTTATTTATTTGCAGTAAAAGAATAGGTGGCCGATGAGACTAAAAAGTTCTCTAATAGAGGCCACGGACCCGCAAACGCAGCGTATGAGGTCCACCAACAAGATGGGCAGACAGCCTGCATGCAGGTAATGAGTCGCTTTTTTTTTTTTTTTTTATTTATTTGTTTTAGAAGATTTTACAAGGTTTTTGTAGTATTGCACCTAAAAACCTTTATAGGTTTGTCTAGGTACTCACATTCGTCGTAATTATAGACAGTTAACAATATTATTTATGATCAGTAATAAAATAACAAACAATGTTTTTGCATTCACATGGAGCATACCCCTACCCTCACTAAAATTAAGCACAATTCAAGACAGTGTAGGTAGTCGCGTTTAGGCAGCGTCGGCCGTCTCGCTAACACAACGTTAAGAGTGCATTGCGGGAGCGAGACGTAGCATAGCGCATCTACGTGTGCAGTGGTAACCGATACAGGATGAACCAAATTGCACCAAAAATAAGGATGAATGCATTTTGATTTTATCTAATTGACTATTTATTTTTAAAACGTGTTAGTATTATACGTGTTATTATATAAAGTTTTAACTAAAATTGTATTTTTATGAAATAAATTACTTTAAAGTTTATTTAGGTAAAATTGTTTGTATTTAGTTTTAAAGTTTTTATTATTTATTTCTTTTTGAGTCGAATAGGGGATATTGTTTAGCAAAGTTGGCATTAAAAAATTAGTAGTACGTCTTCCATAGAAATTATTCATTCTAGGTATTTGCAATTTACGTTGGGTTGTTTTCCTTGTGATTATTTTGTGTTCTATTGGTTTTAATGAATGAAGGTTGTTGTGTTGTTCGCTTAATAAGGCCAATTCAACTTTCTCATGCACCGGAACCACGCCACAGTATTTAAATAAACTCATATCTTCAGGAATATTGTTTTTTATGTGCTTGGGCAGGATAAGTTTTAAAAATCGCAGCTGTAGTACAAGTATTTGGTCAAGATAGGTCTTAAAGGTCCTTCCATAGCTACTTAAACCATAGGTAATGATGGATTCTGCTAATGCATTATATATATTAAGCAGTATTCTCCAAGGTACTTTTTGCTTAATGATATATAGTTTTGAAAGAATTGCTCGGAGTTTATCACATACAGTTCTGGTATGATGTTGCCAGTTAAACCGGTTGTCGACCACCAAACCTAAATACGTGTGATGCAAGACCTGCTCAATTTCAGGACATGAGCAGCCTCGGCCCTCTTTATGCAGACATGTATGAGTGTGCGCGACTATAGCAAACTTGTTAGTCGGTGGTAAATGAGATGAATGAACATAAATGATTTTAGTTTTGCTCGAGTTGAGGACGAGGCCAGCGTCATGAGCCCACTTAATGACTTGCGTGAAATCATGTTGTATAGTTTGGGCAGCTGTATATAAATTACTATGGGAGGCAAGCAAACACGTATCATCAGCGTATTGATATATGGAGCAGTCTTGAATCACGTTTTCCATGTCATTTACATAGGCTAGGTAGTGCAGCGGGCCGAGTACCGACCCTTGTGCAGTACCTTCTGTGTGTGTAAGTTGGTTACTGAAATCCTCACCAATTTTGACCTGATAACTTCTCTCCTCCAGATAATCCTTACACCAGTTGAGGAGCGGCCCTCTTATTCCAGAGTTGTTAAGCTTTTGTATCAGTGTATCATGTCTCAAAGTGTCAAACGCTTTACTAAAATCAATAAATAAGAGAATTACATGTTTTTTATTGTTAAGCTGTAGATTGATTTCATCAGTGAATTTAGAGAGAAGAATAGATGTTGATTTATGTGGCTGAAAACCAAATTGAGAGTTTGAGATTATGTTGTTCTGGCTATAGAAATTGTGAATTAGATTACATATGTACTTTTCGGCGATTTTATCAATAATCGGTAAAATTGTAATTGGTCTATAATTGACATAATCATTGTGTTTACCGTTTTTAAATATTGGTCTAACAACACCAGTTTTGAGTTCGACAGGGTATTTGGCATGTATGATACTTTGATTAATAAGTTGGGCTATAGTTTCCACGATTTTATTGCTTAGCTTTTTTATGTCAATGCATCGAATAGAATCACAGCCAGCAGCTTTATTTGGGTTTAAATTGTTAATAATACTAGATATGTTTTTACAAGATGCATATTTAAAACGTATTGATTTGTTTTCGGAGAACATATAATCAGCCTCATTTAAAAGGCGCTTGTCACATTGAGGCATGATGTTAGTAACACTTATTTTGAATTCATGGGCAAAGTTATCGGCTATTTCTTTTTTGTCATTGGTTCTTTGTCTAAATGCCTTTATAATAGCATCATCTATGGAGCGTGGTTTCCGTCCTGATAAATTATTTATTATCTCCCACATTTTTCGGGGGTCCTTTTTATTTTCATTTATTTTATGTTTATAATAATTATTTTTACATTTTTCAATAAGTTTATGGGTTTTATTTCTGTGTTTGTTATAATCAATTTTAAGATTTCTATTGAATGGGTCCTTTATCCATTTACAATACATCTCATCTTTCTTATGGCACAAATTATTTATTTTATTACTAATCCAAGGATACTTGTTTCTTTTGCTTTTGTTGTTAATTTTTTTTATATATGTGGCAGATTCATAACATTGGTTAAAATTATCTTTTATAAATTTATATATTTTTAAGGGACACTCCATATATAGAGGTTCTTCCCAGTTAATGCTATTTAAAGACTGATATAATTTATTTTCGTCTAATAATCTTAAGGAAGTTGGATCATCCTATTCCTATCCTGTATAGGCTTAAGTCCGGCACATGATATGACAACAAGTCGGTGGTCCGCCATTACAGTGCAAATCGCCGATGAGTAAAGGTCTAGCGACCGCGCTTTTGCGAAAATGTGATCGATACAACTTTGTGTAGTTATGTTGTCTCTAACCTCTATTCTAGTGTATTCCGAAATCGCGAGCGCTAGACCACACTCGGACATGGAATTTACATAATATTCGCGTATGGGATTATTGCTTTTGATGTCAATGTTTATATCACCTAGTAAGTACAGGTCGTGATTCTTATAGGGCAATGATGAGAACAAATCCTTAGTTCCTTTTACAAATAAGTGTTTACTGAGGTTAGGAGGTCTATACACAGCACAAATGTAGGCTTCATATAACTTAGAAACGGTTAATTTGCCAATAATACTTTCACAATGAGGGAGTGAGTTATCAATTACGTGAAAACTTAGTTTATTTCTAACATATACGATAATCCCCCCTCCCCTTCGGTTGTTTCTTAGTTTAGTGTGCATATTATATCCAGGAATAGTAAATAGGGACTCTAAATTTGTTTTTATACCCACCTCCGTTAGTATTATTATATCTATCTGAAAGCTAGAACTATCTATAAGTTGACTAAGTAAAGTAAAGTTTTTTGTTAGGGATCTAATGTTTATATGAATTATGGTTAGGTTATCTTGAATATTGGGTATTTTAGATGCAAAATCGTTTATATTTACGCAGTCAGTAAGTTCAGTTATAATTTCTGAGGACATAAGTTGGAAGTAGTTAAAGTTAGGTTAATAAGTATAGAGCTGGTGCGTTTGTAGATAAGGATAGATATACAGCTAGGCTACCTAAGATGCTACTTGTGCGATGTCGTCCTCGCACCAAATGGCAATGGGTTTGTCTCCGTCTCCTTTTCGAGCTAGCACTTTTCCCGCTTGGAACCACACGTATTTGAATTTAGGACGTAATTTTTGCTGGGCGTTCCATAAGAGAGATTTGTTGGATTTAGACAGGGCCAGCCTTACGATCACTTTTGATTTCGCTGCTTCCTTTTGGATGCGAGGGACAACATTCTCAGCGAGGATAGGCACAGTCTCCTTCCTTGATGTTAGCGCCCACGATGCAGCGAGTTCCAGCCGCAATACTTGGGATTCCATGAGGGAGGCCTATGTCCAACAGAGGACGTCCTATGGCTGAATTGTTGATGAAAGCAAACATTTTGATCCCTGTTAGAGATCGAACTTGCCTCTCAGCCGGGTACTAAACCAACTGCGCCACGGAGTCGTCCGCCGGAGGAGGCCGTATGAAAGAAAATACATTTATTTTTGACATGCACAACATATACAAATTATATAAGATGAATGACATTAGGTGCACTATGGTCTAATAGTTTTAACTTATCAGCATGCTGTGTGGGGTTAAAGAATGGACTCTGCCTCAGTATAATCGCAATCACTAGGTTGCGGCGCTGATTTTCAGGCAAAACAATCCACAGCCACCAAAAATATAAGCATTACGTAAAAACCACTCCTCCCTTGAACAAATCAACCCGCCGACCAATTAACTGGTTTAGCACAAACGTTTTCCATTACCCTGATTGCAAAAACACACCTTCGCGTCAAAATCATATTCGGGGTGTCGAGCGGGGAAGCCCGACACAACTTAATTTTACCAATTAATCTATAATTGAATTACATACGTCATTGGCGTGAGTGGACCGTCCGGTTAGGACCACTGTGTCAGACCAACAGCTGGTTTACAAACAATTCCTTCTGGGACGGAATTTGCTTTGTGTTATAGTCCATTCTAAGCCGTGGGGTGCCGGCCGCAGAATGTTACCCCTCCTCTCATACCCGTGGATGCAGTAAGGGCTGCTAAGGGATCCCTTCGGAAGATGGGCAGCAGCATCTTTCCGTGTGCATTTCAGCCGTAAAACGTCCACTATTGAACACAGGTCTCCCTCATAGATCTCCATGAGGGGTAGCTGCGATACTCACCACGTTTTGCAGGCGGGTTGGCGAGCGCAGTACGAGATGTTGATACACGGATAGAGGTTGTTGCCCTATTAGATTATATTTACACAAAATTGTATATCTTATGTAAGACAATGTCATGTAATTATATATTAAATACCTAGTATTATTTATTTTTAAAGCTTTAGTATTATTATTATGATTAATGTTGCATAGATACATACATCTAACTATTTACTCTACACCACATTACAAAATAGAAATTTTGAGTACGTAGAGCGGATTTATCGCTCTGAGTGATCTCTTCCAGGCAACCTTGTGATGCACAGGAAATAAAGAATGACGTAGACAGATAAATTGTTAAATTAGGACTTTAATGTGCTCTTACCCGAGTTAGGTTCTTCTGTTTGTTTCATTTCCTAACTTGCGTGTCATCTGAAGCGAATAAATTCATTTATACATACACTTAAATATGATATTATATATGATACTTGATATGATTAATTCAATTAATAAAATGTGGCATTATCGGGTATATATCGCGTTTTTTACCTTTATTTTATTCCCGACGTTTCGACAGGATTGCACCTGGTCGTGTCGCGGGGAGACTGGCGTGCTGAAGTTAACCGCAGCAAAGCGAAGGCATCTTTTCAGACTACCCTCACTTGGTCTTCATAATTAGAAATGTGAGATTTAAGGCCGGTTCACACTGGGACAGCACACTACACTCACTGTATCAGCACACTTTGGTTTATTCACACGCCGATTACACTTGGCTATATTTTAATAATGTGTTGTGATCGCGAAAGTTTAAAAAAAAACTATTAATAAAATGTGTTCTTATTTTGTCAATTGACTTATATATTTAACTCTTGTGGCACCACTGAATAAAGGCTTTTTGAGTTTGAATTTAAGTTTGAATCTGGTTATTCACTTGGCTTTAATGGTTAAAGGGAAGGCTGTCAAACACGAAGTTGATTATTTTAACCCCCGACAAAAAAGAGGGGTGTTATAAGTTTGACCGCTATGTGTGTGTGTGTCTGTTTGTGGCAACGTAGCTTTTAAACGAGTGTAGCGATTTGCATGCAGTTTGTTTCTATTTAAAAACAGGTATTTGGCGGTGGTTCTTAATTATATTTTATCAAAATCGTTTGAGAAGTTTACAAGACATGGAGGTTGAAATTAGGGGTGAACAATCGAATGTTTTCAAACATACCCCAGTGTGGTATCAAAAGAAAAGGCATGGTGTGTAGATGGCAAAACTGAGATTACACATTACAAAAAAATGGTAATCTCCCAGACCAGTTAAAGTGTCTGGGGTAACTTATTTTCTTTTTTAATTTTTAAACTTGGTGTATCAAAAAACTTCAATGCTTAAATCTATGTTTTGTAACAGAAAATAAATACAGAAAATAAACAGACTTGAATTAATAATAAAGTCAAACACTACAACAGATAGCTATTGTAAACCGTTGAGGAGTTTCCTTAACTGTCCTTCGTCTTCATCATCAGATCGACCTTTATAAAATTGTAGTGCTTTAAAATAATGAATAAATTAACAAACGCGCTAAACACGCTTCCCTTCGATTTCTCTAGGATGCCATCAGCAGATCCCGGTTTCCTTATCGGTCCTATGATAAGAAAATCACCCTTGAGATACCTCCTATCCAACAAAAAAAGAATCATCAAAATTGGTTCTTAAACAACGAAGTTATCCGAGAGCACACATAAAAAAAAACATGTATATACGGTCGAATTGAGAAACCTCCCTTTTTGAAGTCGGTTAAACTAGCATTTTCACTGGCATTAAATGCATTTTATTCAGATAAAAGTAAGTTTATTTTGGAAGTCCATGATAGATGATTGATGGTTTTTTTTAAACCTGTTAAGTAAGTAGTTTTAAACCTCGAAGATATTTTTTCTATGGCATTGTTCTTAATCCTTCCGGTTATTTTTACTATACTAGTATGTTTATTGGATAAATAAAAGAGTATGATAATGCTGGAAACTGCATACAGCACCATCTAACCTCAGGTAAGCAGAGCTAGGGTACCAGATGGATGATAGACTATGGAATCCATTTTTGTAAATACGTACTTATCCTACATATGTATAAAATACTTACTATAATATAATTACTACTTACTTTGCTGGTTAAATGGAAATAAGTGTATCTTGCCTGCGACAGAAGAAGACGGCATTTGCTTCAATCTTGTGCAAAGAAGAACGACAACTTTAATGAATCTACGTAAGATGCGCCAGTCCACGTTGTAAATTTCATACCAAAATACTTAAATGTACATAAATGCAACGCAGCTTTCTACCTACACATATATTCTGAGTCTGTGGCTTCATCCGTATGAAATACGTACTATAAGAGCCGAAGTTAATAGGTAAATTAATGCAAAAACGCTCATGAAAGCGGCGGTTTAAAACTAAATAATTCTTGCTGCTCCATTTTTGACGCGCCACGTCCTAGCGAGACCGTGATCAGTTAACTTTTAAAGCTCATTAAAATAGATGGTGGTTCATTCATTCCCTGTAAATTTTCATGCTGGCGGAAAATTAAAACGATACCCGGGGCGAGCCCACACGCGCAGCCATTGTGAAAAATTCTAAAAATGCAAACGTGGAAAGAGAAAAACTTCGCATGTTTTCATACGTTTACTTCGCGAGTTTATCGGTCTCGGTCGGGCCGCGCTCGTTTTTCAATTGTGTTTTTTACAGCGCCGTAAATAACGCCGAAAATCCGGTATTGGTTTTGTGTACGATTGTCCGGATTGCCTTTATTAGGACGGTTCTGATCGGCATGCGTCATCATCCTCATCTCAGCCGTAGGACGTCTACTGCTGAACAGAAGCCTACCTCATGGATCTTCAAGCAATGGTTATGAGGGGTTGCAGCCATACTCACCACGCTTGGCAGGCAGGTTGACGAGCTCAGTACGGGATGTTGAAACATGCAAAGACGCTGCTGCCCATCTTCTATATTTAGAAAATCCCCAAGCCAAACACTTGGTTTGCTTTTCTGCAGATAGATGTCTCGGGTCTAGGGATTTTCTAAATATAATAAGTAGGTACGTATTACTTGAAATGGTCAAATTCTTGCCTTGTTGCTGAAATCAACCAAATCGCCTATTATATTTGAGTTGTTCCCTCGATTTCTCATGGATTCCATCCCCTCCTTTTTAATCCGTGGATGTGGTAAGAATCTGCCAAGGGATATCTCCGGGGATCGAACCCGCTACCTCCTGCATATCAGTCGACTATCAGACCAACTGAGCCACGCAGGCTGTCCTTATTAGGACAAAGCGGTGCTGATCGGCATGTGTACGTTAATGTGGCCACTGTGGGCACAATGTACGGTTATCTGCTCCGTACAGTCGGCCGCCGGACCGCAAGTCTCTACCCAATAATAAACCTACTTATGGTGAGTGTAGGGACGAGATTTGGTTTATGAATTGCAGACTCGCATTGAATGCGCTCACAATGGTCTGCGGTACTTTTGTTTGGTGCGATTAAAATTCAATATACGAACATAATAGCTGATAGACAGTTTCGACTATTCAATTCCTGTTTTCAATTAATTTAACAGTGGAATAATGAATGAATACGAGTTATGCATCATTTCCCATATTTCATACGTTTACCTACAGTTTAGACTTAATTAAATTACTTGGTAGTGGTGTATTAGTCAAATAAAATACATTGCTTAGTAAGTTCAAGTCGTTTTATTAAAAAATAGGTTTTCAAGACTAATACAAAAATTAAAATCCGCCAAGATAATCGTTATTAAACATAAGTTAGGTATCCCACAAAAATAGGTTTCAAGAGTTAAACAGTTTGCTACAGGTAGATTTGTATCTAAACTAAGATATATACGGTAACAGTTTTTTTGAATTTGCATTAAAAAACTCATCTACTTTCAGTACTTATTCGATATCTTTAGGAATTTATTATCTGTGCAATAACAGGGTAGTATTATTCGTAATATTAACTAACGGCTACTCGACTCTATTTGAAAGCGATACAGTCTAAAGTTAAAGTACACATCTCAGTATCAAATCAGCATGAGATTCAAGAACCAGTATCATTAAAGATTTGATCAATAACATTATGTTAACAGCCAGTTACGTTTATTTAGCTTCTCGCGTGAAAATAGGAACTGCAACATGAGTGTTAATAAAATAAATTGTCTAGTAATCTCTTCTATTATTTTTGCGACAGTTTTTGTGAAGCAAGATATCAAAATAAGTATACCTAAATGAAATAATATTGAAGTATAACATTTCGCATTATTTACATAAAGGACGAATACTCCGTAATTACTAGTCAGATATGGAAGCGTCCTATTCACAGATGAGGCTCGCGCAAAAAGTCACATTATAATGATAGCACACGGGAAAATACAACACATCTTAATCAGAACCGGCAAAAAAAAACCTTATAGAATGATTTTGAAAAGCATTTTAATTGCTTAAAAGCTGGATATCATGCTGATGAAGCTGCTCGAGTGGGCCTTACCAATGAAAATAGCACGCACCTCTTAAATAAACACTAAGGGATTACAAGAAACATATAATATAACCGTGTGTTATAAAGACTAGTTCGGGGATTTAAAATATACCTCAATCGGGTTATTTTGGTTATAAAAGATGTAAGAGGTCATTATGGTGCAATTTAAGTGAAGTTCTCACAGTAGAATAGAATAGAAAATGCTTTAATGCACTCCTTAAAAAGAGAAACTCTAGCATATAATTTAGCTGGTCATTGGGGCTAACAAACGCATTCGCCTACTTGCCCTGAAGACGTCTATTTTCTCGTATTTAAAAAAGATTTTAAATGAAAAGTAACACTATATATTTAATTGTATGGCAGAATGCGTATATTTTTTAAGACTTGCATTTTAATGGTATGCTATCATGTGATATGGTTCATTTTTACGAGCCTCTACCTAATAACATTTTAAAACTACTAAACGTCTATACAGATGATATGCAATACAAGACGTGCTTATAATTTTATATAACAAGTGGCTAGATATAACTCATATCACAATATCTTACGTAGATTATAACATTTTGTTTTTGTAAATGCTCATTTGAATTCTATCTCACAACTCCAACGTTACATTATAAGTTAAATATTTAAGCTGAAATACTTACTATGGCACATGAAATAAAACTAAATTAAATATTACTCTAGCTAAAATACTATTATTAAACCTATTTGAATTTGAAAGTTTGTCATAATAAATTAAAATCTACAGAATAAAGAAATAAGGATAAAAATCTAACTATTTTCCTATATACACTTTTGAATTCCATTTTGTTTCAAATTATTGCCAAGCGTTAATTTGTTGTTTCTATTTACTTAAACTAATGATATAAGTATTTCAAATTCGATTATTGATATAAGACGGATTATATCAATTTGAATTTCTCAATTCCAAACTTTAATTGCTAGAATTGATTGATGGTAAGTCAGATCTTCAAGTAAAACTAAGTGTTTTACCCATTTTATTTACATAATTTAAAAACGAATATGCAGCAGACTAGGAATACATTTCATCGATAAAAATATTTTAAGTAGGTATACACAAGTTAAAATTGTGCCAAGTGTAACACATAGGCCAGTCATTTAGGCCATAAAAAGTTTTGAAAGCCATATCAACGCAGTCAGTGTCATTACTATAATTATCACACATGTTTTGTGTCTATAACTGTGATCACTTCACTTCACTACACTATATCGGTCTATACGTCCGTTTGGCACAGGTCGCCGAAAATCGGCAAGGCATGATACTACCGAGTCACAGAGTCCACCCGGGGGTGCGGCGCGGGCGGCGGGTGCGCCGGCGCATGGGAAGGGTTCACGGCGGTCAGCCCTTGGCTCTGCCTAAACGACGTCAGCCGAGCCAGGGTCCTGCTGTCGCTGTCAAAGTTCGGCCTTTCATACTGGTGCTGTGGCCTCCGCGGTTGCATGGCTTGTAGCTCGTCGTATCCCGCGTCGTCAGCATAATTATCCTCGTCAGACTCATCCTCTCCAAACGCTCTATACGTGGTTTCCGGCTCGGAGTTCTTCCTTGAAGCCACGTAAGTTCGACCTATAAGAGATTGCGTGACCTCCGCCTTCCTCTTATCAGTCTTACCCTCGAGACTCTGATTATATCTTAACTGAGCTTTCTGGCTTTTATCCATTGAGGGCAGATCGTAAAACTTTAATACATTAGGATGGCCTTGGAAGTATTTTTCGCTGTAAACGTTCCTGTTGTAGTAACCCCCGTTACTGGCAGGATACAGTTCATCGTCCGGAGGATAGCGATTTTCATATGAATCCACATTCTTTCCAGGGGGGAACCAACCCTGCGAAATAAAAGCAATGTTAAGCACAAAGATCCAAAACTGTTCTAGTGAAATTCGCTCTTGCGATCCAATTTAACCGAGTTGTGACCGCTGAAAATTCACTTACCAATGAACTCACACACTGGCGAGTGTTAGCGACTAAAGTGACCGAAGCGTATGCAGCCGGCGAGGTTGCGGTTTTGCTTGTATTCCATTCGTTCCCATTCACGCGAGAAGATGTCACTTCCGCGTACTCCGGCAACTGTTGAGAAACTTTATCGTATTCAGAATTCGCCTTTTCTTTGCTTTGGCTCGTTTGATTGCCGGACAAGCAAATACCGGGTTGATTCTCCATCCAAAGTAATGACTCAGTTTTTGTTACAGTGTTCTTGTTGTAACAGCTGCTGAGTGGATGCGACAAAGACACGGCGGCTTTTATGTTCATTTGAGTCACCAAGCTCGTTCCGTTCGAGTCTAAAACAAACAGTCCAATTACAACGGTTTATGAATAATAATGCCTCGTTACTGATTTCCTTAGCGGCTTGCAAACGAACTCGTGCGACCAGAACAAAAAAACACGTTAACGCAAAACAGTACAGATAAAAGAGAAAAATTGGCTTAAAGGTAACTGGGTGAGTCAACCAACATAGCCCCGAGAAACAAAATAGAAAACATTTACATTTACGGGGTCTTTATTTCTCGGATTTGTATCATTCCTTTGTGCCCCGAACGTGAATGCAAAGTGAAAGAGATCCAGTGCGCTCGCGAGAGGGCTCGTGCTACCTTTCAACTCGAAAGTAATCTAAGCCCCCTCCCGCGAGCAAAGCCTCCATCAAACAAACGCTCGCCCTGCACCACCCCACGACACTCGTGGAATGTTTTTAATTTTAAAATTCTGATGCTGATTCCACGGAAAGGTAAGCGTTTTGAGATAAGCTGAATAACTGTTTATTTTCCAGTTACGTCAGTTCATTCTTTTTGACTGATCCAAATTTTTTATTACTCTTACCATAAATATTTGGAAGTGCTGTCTTCTTAGCGAAAATGTTGTGCTTCCTTATGTAAATGATGCCGCCAATCACAATTATTTTAAACAAAACAATTGCCCCAATCAAAAAGTAAAACCATGTTTCCATCACGAAGTCCCCAGCCACTATAGACACTTCCCCGTTGATCGGATATCTGAAACACAGTGAATTTCTCAGTAATGCTCGCTATTTTTGTTTCCTTTCAATATATATTTGGCTGCGGGTATAAAACCTACCTTGATAATGGATCCAATCTGACGGAGCGGGAATCAATATTCAAGTAGACTTTTTGACAAAAAGGACCCAAACCCACAATTGTGTCGGCAGCTATTTGAACTGAATAACTGACTCCCGAAGTCAAATTTGTCATTATGAGGCTTGTGGCTTGATGGACAGTCGTGTTAATGGCCACCATTGATTTATTGGCGGGAATGTCCAGCCAGTTGACGACTACATTGTAACCAGTTATTATCCCGTTTTGTAAATGAAGCTCTGGCGGTGCCCACTTCAAGTGCACAGTCGTGCTGTTCAGTATGAACATTTCAATGTTGAGCGGAGGACCATCGGGTGCTGAAATAATAATGTGGTTAGTTATTATAATATTTAAAGGCGCACCATTAAATTATAAAATGTATAAATATTTAGATATTTACCATCATCCAAAGTTTGAGCCACCCTGGAATTTGAGGGCTTACCCTCGAATTTTCTGTAAAAGGGTATCAAGAAAAATTCGTATCTTGTATACTTTCTCAAAGACGTTATTTCATACCCGGATACGTCGTTAGAATGCAAAATTGTTTTCATTTCGTACTCAGTAGTTACATTGTCAAGGGGACGGAAATATATAAAAAGTCCTTCTAGATAGTAAAAGTTCAAAATCTCCCACATCAGTTTTATGGTCCTTGCGTCGATGGGCGTAGCCTCTATTAGATCTACAATATTGTCTGTTAGAATGTTGTTTCTGAATTCAGTGCTGTTTGAATAAGTGCTAGTCTCCCACAAGGAATTTGTGTCCTCTCCAATAGTGATAGCGTCCGAGACTGGACTCGGGCCGGAAAGCCCATGAGAATTTTCTGTTCTTACAATAAACATGTACGTAACGCCGGACACGAGAGACTTTATAGTGTATTGTGTTTGATAAACCCGTCTCGCAAGTACTACCCATCCTCGAGAATTTCTCGGCGTATTGTTTCCTTGAAGAGTTTCTCTCGAAAATACTTCAACCTGATATCCAAGTACCGAGGACGATCCGATCTTATTGTTTTGATTCCAAATTATAGTGACGGTTGTATCGGTAGAGTTGTATATCTGCGGCTTAGTTGGGGATCCCGGCAGCGAAGAGGTGTCTGCAGCTCGGAAGAAATGTATATTGGGATTTGTGGGGCTGTCTACGAGTAAAACGCCGCTCCACACATATTTCCCGTGGTGCGATGACGCGACACATGTATAAGTACCGCTATCGCCTTTATCCAAATCCTTAAGTATGAGAGTACCGTCATTAGAGATGTTCCTTCTAAGGTTTTGTATTATTGCTTCCCCCTCGTAATACCAGGCGATGATTGGCTCAGGTGTGCCGATAGCTGTGCAAGGGAAAACTGCCATCGATTTTATAGGTAGCGTTTGGTTAGAGGGCCCGTTTGTTATGATTGGCGGTGGGCGGTCATCGTCTGACGTCACGGTCAGTTTCCCTCTGACAAACGAACTGCCAGCAAAGTTTACCGCTGAACAAACTATCGTGTTTCCACTGTCGTTTTTGTTTGTTCCATTGATCGTTAACACCGACACACCATGGACTACGGCAGACGCGTGATATTTTTCCTTAGACGTGCCAGGGAAAATAATTGTTCTATTGCCTTCGATGCTCCAAAATATTGTCGGTTCTGGTTTCCCATACGCGGAGCAGGTGAACGTTGTTGTTTGCCCAGCTTCCACATGAACTGAACTCGGTCTGATATTAACGGACGGAGGATCTAAAATGAAAATTTAAATACTTTAATCAACAGGTCAACAGTTAAATAAACACGGATGACGGTGAAATTGTTCTCTTCTATCCTGCGATCTTACAAGGCATGCTATTGTTACGAGCTTACGTAAAATGTCTCACCGTATACAGTTAGGTACCCAGTAGCGCTCACAGCACCTACAGAGTTATCAGCCTCGCATGTGTATTCTCCCTCGTCAGACAAAACGACATTGTCAAGTCTGAGGCTCCTGTCGTCTAGTACTTTGACGCGGCCGAGTGGCATGTTCCCATTCCCCGCGGTCCGCCGCCACAGCACGTCGGGGAGGGGGTCCCCTCCCACTCGACACTGGAACGTCACGCTGCCGCCGTTCAGTGCCACCACGTCCTCAGGTCCCGTGATTAAGTACGGCTTGACTGCACAATGAGAAATAACTATGAATAACATGACAAAAGAGGCTTCCGTAAGCTCACAAATAGCTGGCAAACCAGAAATTGGTACAATGCTGTAACGGAATAGTTTGCTGGGATTGTAGGAATTAATTTGCGGCGCTTACTGTGTATTTTCAAAGTGGCGATGGCAGATTCCCTGGTGCCCGCTGCGTTTCTTGCGATGCATTGATATTTTCCGGCGTCGGTTTGCCGGGCGTCTTGTATTACGAGATTCCCGCCGTCAACTAAATGTAATCTGCGCAATAAAATACTACAACTTATAACAAGTCATCGTATAAAATTTTACTGTTCTTTAATAATTATTATAATAATTCTGGACAAATCAAACAGCAACATGTAGCCTCAAGCTAAGCAGAGCTTGTAATGGGTACTAGGTGACTGATATACTTCATACATTATACTGCAAAGATAGATATTTTTATTATAGTATATAGGAAAACACCCAAAACACTGAACAAATATCTGCAGACCGTACAGACATTTGTCCCGAGGCGGGAATCGAACCCGCAACCCCTTGCGTCGCAGGCGGACCTTCGCCCGCTGCGCCACAGAGCTCGTCGCTCACACGTTTAAAGGTAAAACACTTTATTATTGCAAACAAAGTGCAACATAGCAAACTCATTCAAATATAGGGCGGAATATTCTTTAGGAAATTAACATTTAATAAGGGGTCCGGTGAGTTAACTATTGAGATTTTTACTTGATTGCTTGTTGAGCTCTTCAAATATCCCCTTCTTTCCAACTTTGATGTAGGTTCTCTCCCTAACTGTTAATTATTTTTGTGCCCCGCCATACGTACCAACATGCGCCCTCAAGAAGCTCATAAAAATTCATACTGCTAAAAAAAATCATTGGCAATCTTTTCCGGACAACTCAATTGACTATCCAAATTGATTTGATTTTTAGCATTGATTGTAGTCTTTTACAGTATTCAGTGCTTTTGCTCTTAGTATATTTAATACTGGTGTATCAACGGTAATTGTTAATTTACGGTTATATTTTCAGGACTCTGTGCTAAACCTACGTTTAGTGATATAGAGTAGTAATATAAGATGGCACGCCGTCTGTCTGTCTGTCCGTCTGCCGCGGAATTTAATCTCACCAGCCGTATAGGCGACTCTTTTTTACCACCCTAGTATGTGCATGGGATGGGCGACATAATAAAACAAATAACAAATTAAAGCCAATTGATCATTTAGCAAATAATGTTTGTGAAATGAATTAGTATAAATGGTATAAACCGTCCTAATTGAATAAATAAATTAAAATTGAAATAAATCCTCGTATTTGGTAACATTTTTTATTTATTTGCTTAGCTGCATCGTTAAATATATTCAGAGCAGTTTCTTGAATATGCAAAAAACTTAACTGCAACCACGACTGAGTCCTAAGATCGTAAAAATGCACTTAGGTCATTAAGTAACGCATAATTTAGTCGCTTTGATTGCACATGATGTAGCGAGTGATTAAAATTATACGGCAGCGAAGAGATATCCAATATCAAACGACTCTATTCGGGATGCTATTCACAAGACTATCGCGTTTCCACCGTCCCACTCGGATCCATAAGAGCACTCATGACTGCCCTCAAATTTGCGTCAACTACGCTTTATCAAACTGGCTATCGATTCGCTGCCAACTTTTGCCAGGTTAAAGTTCTTATTATAATAACGTAACTGCCAAGAATTTCAAGAACTTTCTGTTGTATGAGTTTTGTTCAACTTTCTGAACTCCGGAATCTTTTTTTCAATGAATGGAAACGTGTGTGGGATTCGGAAATGTGTCAGAGAAAAAGATGAACTTATTTACCTGGAATCTCCATCGAAATGAAGGATTTGACCGTTCTTTTTCCAGTAAATTGTAGGTTCCGGTGAACCTTTTGGCGACAAGCATTCGAGTATCACAGTCTCTCCTTGCGCTGACTGTGTCGAAGCTGGCTCCAGTCTAAACTCCTCTCGAAGAACTAAAATAAAATATTGGAATTAAAATCTTCTTTTTACGGAAACAAAGTTGAATTTCCCGTAATGATACATACCAGCAACGTGTAAAGTAGCATTTCTACTTCTTGCTGTTCCGTAAGGGTTCGTAGCCTCGCACCAGTATGCTCCCGCGTCTGAATGCGTTCTTCCATGTGTGGCCCTTAGAAAGAACAGTCCACCAGCGGGCAGGAGTGACCGATGCGTATCTGACACTACTAGTATCCCGGCTTTGAACCATCTCACGGTTGGAGGTGGCGAACCCCCGGCTCTACAGTTCAGTGTCGCGGGCTGATGTCGAGCAACAGTGACGTCAGTGGGCTGCTCAATGATGTAGGGAGCCTCCCCACTGCTCATGTAGTCATCGCTCAGTCCACTCTCCACGTGGCCTGTTGACAAAAAAGTCAGTTTACTGCACAGCTCCTTAGTGGTATTGATTACGTAACAAATACTACATTTCAAGTGCTGTAGCACCTAGCGTGCATTATGAAAGGCGACCGGCTCGCGTGGACCCTCCCACTGCAATTTTGTACGAGGTTTATTTTAAATTTAACTAACAAAAGACCCTTTCTAGGCTACGGTTTATTTTAATAATAGGTGGAGTATGTCATTTGCAGCTACTCTAAAGCGTCGCACAATAATAATGAGCTATAAACATAGGCTTGCTAAAGCACGGGGTCCCCCAAAGATGCTGTTTGGGCCCCTACTATTCAATGTTTACAGCGAGCGCGCAGATGTTAGTTTTTGACACTCGAATTGATGTATGGATGTATGTCTATTGTTGTGCATAGCTGTTATTGTTGCGAAGTAAAAAAATCGATCAGTTGCAAAAAAATCGATTCGGTGTCCGATTATAGAAGAATGAACCTCCAGGGATGGTTTGTGACTGGGTCCCGGTTGAGGCAGTGTTTTGTGAACAAAATCAATAGAGATTACTCTTTGTGCAAGTAATTGTGTTTATTTATTCACGTGTCCCGACGTTGTGAATGCGGTCCGTTACAAGGGCTAATCTATAATTGAATCTCCATTCGATTTGCTATCGTTCAAATTTTGTGCAGAATCCCCTGTTTTCGTACGCATTATTTTTGTTATTGCCCTACTTTTACCCATGTTATGTATAAGCATACCAATTTTACCCATGGAGATCTCCTAATGTTATCTAGATTTTATTTTGATTATTATTCAATGCCATGACTAGTTAGATCAAATGGTTTTTTACAATATTGCTATTATATTAAAGTAAGTCATTTATCAAATTATTAAAGTTTAGTTTGCACCAAAACGATATTGTTATAACGAATGTCTCATAGATATTATATTTAATAGAGCCTACTTGCTCAATACTAATGTTTCATAAAGCAAAGAATTCTCACAGTGGAACATTTGAAACTTATCAAAGTCACAATTACATATATAATGAATGGAAACCGTAAATCACACTGACACAATAATGGACGCTACAAAAACATTATGAATGGACGATAGTGAGATAGCGAAAGATAGCAAAAAATATTGACCATACAGCTGAGTTGACAACGATAAATTACGTCACACGTGGAAAAAAAGCTACTCATGTGTGGAAGCTGTTTTGCAAAGTTTGTTCAATTTTATAGTTTTTTAGTGGTATAGTAGTGGCGATAATTTAAGTATTCTGAGATATTTGCACATCCTAACACCCGGTTTAATTGAATTAAATTGTTAAATTAGGTTTCAAAGCTAGTTTTACGATCTGTTTCTTACTGACTTAGTTGCCGTGATCCGTATGATATTTTCAAATTATCAAATTAGGTACGCTTTGCTTATATTACAAAAACATCCTCTTCCGAGTCCGGTAACGTTGTCATGGTCATCTGCGGTCAACAACATATTGTCATTTCGAAAAAAAAAACATCTTCTTCCATTTTAGAATTCTGACAAAAAGACGACCGTTGCAAAACTACTTACTAGTAAGCGGGTACAAAATTAGTAAACAATTATTTATGAATGCATAAGTAATTTAAAATTAGCTTTTCTGCATGTAACGATCTCGAAATGTCGCTTTAAATAATGGTTATTGCAAGCTTTGCTTAATCTGCAGTGGCCAAACCAGAAATACAACGACATAAAACTCTAAAATCGAGACGATGGTGAAGATACCAGTGATCTTGCTAAAGATGTCATAAAGATGAAAACTGACTATTAGCTATAGTCTTTTTTAAACTTTCGCGATCACGACACATTATCAACATATATTTAATCGGGTATTATAGTAAATAGCGCGATAAATACCCGGTTAAATATGTGTTAATAATGTGACTATTAGCTATTTACCACCACTCACGTAAGCGCTAAGACACATTTTGTATAGCCACAGATACTCTTCCTATGTTACTAGTGACCGGTCGAATAAAATCAACTGCTCTGCCAAAATGCACCAAGAACCCAGCGTATTTTTATAGAATCAAGTACATTCTACAACAATAGTCAAAAATGTGTCTCTGAAATGTATAGAATTTACTGTTTAAATCTCCTATGTGTTGCAGCGTGGTACATGCATGTAAGTACAATTTTATCTGATAAGATCAATAAAATTAATTTTATTTATTTATTGAATTGACACGTTACTACATTAATTAAAATACATGCATAATTTATTATATATTTATTTTATCTATTTATTTATTTGACGACCCCTGTGGCGTCGGTCAAAGGTCCACCTGCCACGCAAGAGGTTGCGGGTTTGATTCCCGCCTCGGGACAAATATCTGTACGATTTGCAGATATTTGTTCAGGGTGTTCTGGATGTTTTTCTATTTATAATAAAAATATAGGTATAGCTATGTGTCAAGTTTATCAATCATTCAGTAACACAAGCTCTGCTTAGCTTGGGGCTAGATGATGCTGTGTGAATTGTCCAGCATTAATAAAATTAAAAAAGATTCGACCAAGTCATTTGCATGAAAAAACTGCAAATTATAGAATTTTATAGTCAAACATTCAATGAATCAAATTTATTTACGTATGTTCGTTCATAGGTCCAGTAATAGTCTATTGTATTATTCTAGTATTGTGTCTATTGTGTTTGGAATAATTAAAGGTATTACGCGATAAATTCCCGTGTTTATGTTATTATATTATAATCTATTGTATTTATTGTAAACTATGTTTGTAAACAAAGTAAATTTCTTCTGTGGTGTTATCTTAATATCGCTCGCTATGAGGTGGCGGTATTACGGAGGCAGTGTCCATTTTTGACCCTATGCAACACGCTTACCTACTTATTTGTGTCGTCCTTAGTTGTAAGTATATCTAAAATATATTCCCTTCATTGCTATTTTGTTTGTGTTGTGTGTGTCAAAAATATTTTTTTTCTTTTAATATCATCGATAAGAGTATGTTTGAACAGCTAGATATATTTATACACCGGTTATAAAAGATTTAGCAGATTGCGTTGAACATAAAATATTATGTGTATCTTACGTTACTTTATCGCACATAAAACTAACTTTATGGTTTCAGTTTTCCGTTAGAACTGGATCGAGTCGATATTGAATGGAAAACAAACTTGTTATGATCGTATACAAAGTAACGCGTTATTTATTGACGCAAGTATAAATAAAGTAGATCCAATATGAGATAAAGGTCGGACAGGAGCTGTTATAGCATTGAATACGTATACTACCGCTTTGCTTATAGATTAGATATGACAAGCACTTTATATATTTTAATTTTTATTTATGAATAAATTCAAAGATCTTCCGTAGAACTGCTATTCACTAAATAAATACTAGAATACATTCTTAAATATTTTAATTCCTAGTTAAAGCTCATCGAGCTATTTCTCGTTCTTACTTATACATAATTATTAGGCATGGAGTATAGCTTTATCTCGTTACAGAAATTGTTATTTTAAAATAAAATGCTTAGCAATCAGTCTAACCACCTAACTGAAAGCAAATTAAAAAGTAACCAAACTCTTTAATAATTTGTCGCAAAAACGCGTCGCCAGGCGTCAGTCTACACGCGAATGCCAAAGGGCGTAATTTTTCATCTCACGCGAGTAGTTACGCTCTATTGTTCAAAAATCTTTGTTAAAAAAGTTTGCGAGGGTGCTCCGTCTCCCTTGCTAATTTACACCGAGGCACATGTTGACACGCGTCGCAAGAAAAAATAAATATAAAAAAAATCGGACGCAGACATGGCTTCGCTTTTTGAACGCACGCGGCCGCTGTCGGTCGACTTCGATGTTTTTTTATTTGAAATTGATGTACGGACCTATAAATTTTGTAGTATCCTTGTGACCTTAGAATAATAAGGTTTCTTTATATACTACTAAATGACAAGACAAGCCGAAGGCCCACCTGATGTTAAGCGGTAACCTCTACCTATAACAATTGCAATACCGCGGTGATCACGTTCACTAAGCACGTGACCAACGCTGCATTGCATTGCGCCCGTCACCCTGAGACAGAGTTGTAAGGTTTCACCGGCCCCCTTGCCCTTCAAACCGGACCACAGCAATGAAGATATTACTGCTTGGCGGCAGAAACAGGTATGGTGGTAGTACTTCCCCGGATGAACCTTTCACAAAAAGTTCTACTACTACTAAAATGTAATAGAAACCAGGCTTAAATAGCAACAAAAATCAATCATTTTGTACTCTTTTTACATATCGCATTATAACCGAGTCTGAAAGAGATGCGTATACAGTCATACTCTTTGGAATTTACAAGAATGACGTAAATAAACAGTCAAATGGTTCTAAATTTAATTTATGACGTTTATAGCTAAGTAAAGCAATAATAAACGTAAAGTTAGCTATAAAGATGACTTCTAACCAACTTGAAGTTAGACT
Source organism: Pasiphila rectangulata (assembly GCA_963082625.1). Lineage (NCBI taxonomy): Eukaryota > Metazoa > Arthropoda > Insecta > Lepidoptera > Geometridae > Pasiphila > Pasiphila rectangulata. Next base: position 22,195,381 of record OY720235.1, read on the forward strand.
CAGACAGAATTGTATTTTAGCCTTACTTCTATTATGTATTCTTCTTCTTCTTCTTTCCTTTCTAATGGCTGATGCTTGCCACTTGCTGCAACTCTGCTAGTGTCAAGTAGGTTTCTATTATGTCATTATTCTAAGATCTAGACGATACGAGCCGTCATGCAGTAAATGTCTATTTGACGTCCGACAGGGAAGCGAAGTGGATAAGGGCAGGGAAATGATGATAATTATCTAGTTCAGTTTTTATACATAGACTTTTTAATATCATCATCATCATCATTATCATCCACATCTGTGGAACCCACTGCCGAGTGAAGGCGTCCCTTTGAGTACGCATTAGCTGATCCTATGTTGTGCTATTTCTGCTTATACATTTGGTTTTATAAAACATTAAATATGGCATCAAGAAAAACTCCTTAAAAAAAGAATTAGTATGATTCATCATTTCAGCCATAAAACTTCCACTGATGAACACAGGCCTCCCTCATGGATCTCCATGAGGGGTAGCTGCCATACTCACCACGCTTGGCAGGCGGGTTGGTGAGCGCAGTATGGGATGTTGATACACGGATAGACGCTGCTGCCCATCTTCCGGAGGTATCCCTTAGCAGACTCTTACTGCATCCATGGGCATGAGAGGAGGGGTATCATTCTACTGCCGGCACCCCACGGCGAATATAGTATGATTATTTTGAGTTAATGCACATGATTAAAAAAGGCAGACCTTCACAATCTGATGCATTAATAGATCATGTCACCTAGAATTTGATAAAATATCTTTCATTCACACACACAATTTCCTTTTTCTTTTCAAGTTTATGGTTTTGACGTCCACGAACTATAAACTTTTAGTCCGACATAAGATTGCACTCCCAAGTTAATGATTTAGGTTTATGACTGTGTTAGATCGTGATCTCTTTGATTTTTTTAAAATAAAAACCGATATTGCTTGCGGCTACTTTGTCATCCCATCAACAACATTGGCATTAAAAACTCTTTGATCAATAAAATTAATAACCGAGCAAAAAGTTTCAAACCGCCTTATTTGTTTCAAGCCAGCTTGCTACGTTCAAGAACTCATAACTGTCATGTCACCCTTTGTAATTCGATAGCCGTTTTAACTTCGAATATCTAATTCTAATGGCAGTGATTGGCTCCCTAAGGAGGCAATCATGATTTTTTGAATTTCGAACACGTGTTTAATTTAGGAACCCCTTTGCAATGCGAAGCGCTATTACGCGCATTCGTGACAATTTTCGTCTAATGAGAACACCAATTGGTTGAGACGTGTTAAGTTAGTAGAAACTTTTTACGTCTGCAATTTTGAATATAAAATTATGATTTTTATTTCACTAATTTGCGCGTGTTATCTACACTACTCAATGTTTTTGTTTTTAATTCTACATTCAGCAGTCGAGTTCAAAATCGCAGTCTTATACTACGGCTCCTTTTGGTCTTTACAAAAATCGTAGTCGCCATGTCACATGTTAGATACTAGATACAACTTCTCCGAGTAACTTAGAGATAACCGAAGTTTTACAACGAAACCCATTGAAGGAGTTGCTTTTTATTTATCAAAAAGTAAATTAATCACGGTAAAACAATTTATTTGAACACATTTTTCTGACAAACTCCATCATCTGCAAAAGCAATTTACAGGCCATAGTTGCACGTGGAACTGACACAATAAAACTTCATCCGAAGAAGAAACAGACACAGAAATGATACGGCTAATGAAATAGCACTTAAGTTTAACACCGCAAAAAACGGAACGCGTTCGCACATGTGCTAAGAATTAACCGCCTTAGGAAGGACGGATTAGTTTTATGTCAGTTTCGTGATACACTGTTTGTGCTATACGGGACTAATGTACGGAGGGACAAATTGTTGACACAGTGTCATCTTTCATAGGGTCCGATATACCTGCAAGAAATAGGGCATCTTAATATTCGAATGACTTTAATCCTTGCGAAAGTGCTGTAAGGTTTAGATTTGAGTGTTAAAGTTTACAGTGATATCTCAAATGCAGTTTACGGAAATGCAAACGACAGTTGCGAAGATTGTTGTGTTTTTGTTGTAGATTCGGTGGACAGTTGGAATAACAGACATTGATACCTTAGTTCTTGCTCTATTTTTATCTAGCAGCTATGAATGAGTTGACGTTGACTATGCTAAGGTTAATGAATTAAAAACGTACCTGACATTGCAAAGCCCATCAAGATTCCATTGTGTACTATTTAATTAAATTAAAACCATCTTCCAATAGAAAGCAATAAACAACTCAACTCTAAATTAATATTTTTTCGTCGTGTCCTTTGACTTCTTTTACTTCAAAACTCGTCTTAAAATTCATAGGCAGAATTCATTTCTAATTTTTATTACAGCATGAAGCTCTAAAAATACTAATTCTTAACCTAACAAACTCAATTCTGCTAGATTGTATAATATGACCTCTTAAGGTCATATTGTACAAGGACAAAGCCAGTGATCGTTGCCTGCTCTCTAACAAGTCTAATCGGCTATCCTCCCATCCAAAAGTAGATCATATCAGGGATTAGCATTGAGACCCGACAAAAAGTTTTGGCGATTGTACAGTATGATAAGGCAGCTATTATACTGCCCTACTAAGCACAAAAGCGGTATCTCAGTGAAAGCTAGTTTGGAGATATTTGACGTTATGTAAAATTAGTTTTTTCGTTAATTTATAGATAGTTATTTTTGGTTATTAAATGTAATTTATATTTATTGCTAGGTATGTTTTGTATCACAATAGTTAAAATATGTAAAATATACATGGAAATGCCATAATCATGAGATACTGCTACACCGCTAAGTAATTACAAACTTAAGAATTGAGTTGCCGCCATTTGGTTAGCTTTTCACCTAACATGCTTGTATAGAAAAGGATATGGATTTTCAGTCAAATAAAATACATATTTTTATAAAGAAAAAAACAAATCAAAGTGCACTTATAAAGTCTTTTATTATTTAAATTTATAATTATAAAAAAACATATTAAAAAAAGAAACGTGTTCTATGAATTCTAATCAGTCAGAAGTGGGGAGTTCTCTCCAAAAGGACATCCTATTTTGGGGTATAATATTTTGGAAAGATTTCAAAATATTATCTTTCTTGTTTGTAGAAATACCCTCTGGTGCAGTTTTTGTCGTCGGTGGCGGCAAAAGTCCAGTTTTTAAATTTTATTTCCTATTACGCTAGTAGTGATAGGATCTTTATTGAATCCTGTTTTGTATGTCAAATCAAAACTGCCTCTATTGACTTCTACTTAGACCATTTCACTAAAGGACGCGGTTTAATTCGAGACAGTTTATACTGGGTTGTGTAATCCTCACACTCATAAAAATCTTGTAGAGTCATCTCTTTCAGCTTTTTCCTGCAGAACTAACTGCTTGAGAAAAGTCTGCAAAATCATATATTTTGTTTTTCATGCGTTTCACTGACAACTCCACCCTGTGGTGGAAGGAGTCGGCTGACGTGAAGGTGTGCCCTGGCTCGAAATATTTTATCACAATCTTAACGGCGCTGATATCATTTGAATATGACTGACTGTTTAACCGTGAAATTCAAAAGTATAACAAACTCAATAATGGTTCTACCTCTGTAATACCTACTTGATTATTAAGTTATTTGTAGTAAAATCATTGATCTGCGATATATCGTGTACACAAATTCAGACACCAAAGTACCGAACGCAAAGAGGTTACGTGGATATTACCTTTACTTTACCAAAATTAACATGCAAATTATACTTTTAACTAGGTATATTAACACTTAGGTAGGTACCTATCTGATTGTTGAAGCACATTAATTCACAGTATTTTCATTAATTAAAAAAAGTAATTATAACATTGCCACTTGTTTACATGAACAAAAAACAAGTAATGACACGAATATTAGCCAAGGAAGGGATAAACCACTGCAAGATGTATTAGAAATTCGTCCGTATAGAATACGTCATAAAGATCAATTTGACTTGCAGCTGCAGCCGTATCTCATGATTTGCAGATCAAGTAAGCACAAAAATACTAAGCGTTGTAGCGGTAAGGTAAGTCAGCATTCACATTATGCCGCTTATTGGCTTAGAATACGACGTGCGTAAAACGCTCCTGTTTTTTAAGAGAATTGGCGGTATTCAAATATACGGCTGGTTGCCTACGTTATATTGATATACCTCTAATATCCTTAGGAATTTAAGGTAAAACTGAGATAGAGAAAACTTTCTTAACGTTTTTTTATACCTTTTAAGTAACATACCGCTATAAGGCTTAGTTCAATAGATGCGTATTCTTCTAAGCTATCCGATGCAATAAAAAACAAATTTACGATTTTTTTTGAGATACCGCTTTTGCGCTTAGTAGGGCAGTATACCTCTATGTAGGTGTATTATCTGTGCCGCAGCGCTTATGGTCGAATGAAACGATCGATATAGTCTTGAAAAACATATCTAGAATATTAATAAAAATATTGAAAGAAGTGCTAAACATTTTACACAGCTACATCTAACCCAAAAGTAGAGCATCCTTTATGGATTTCATATGATTTTTTTTTGTATAAACATTACTTATCTTATCATACATACAATACATATACAAATACCCAGACCTGGGACATCTGCAGGAAAAATACAATTATTTGACCCGCGGCGAGAATCTAATCCGCAACCTTTTGCGCCACGGAGGCCGTCAAAATTTATATTCGCTTTTTAACTATACTGATGAGTACGTTCTTGATCTTGATACGAAGACTTATTTATAAAACGTTCTTCTACACACTGCTTTTATTTTATACTTCCGTTTCTTTTAAAAAAGTTCATAAAAGTAGCTCGTATACAGGTTATTGTGGTAATAACGGCCATAAAATGAACTATTTATTGAGAGAACCAAGATTTTTTCAATATAAAATACAAGCTTTTGTCCTCAGCTTCGTACGAGTTGAACCATGATAAAGTTATTAGGTTATCAGCATCATTATCATCATCATATCATCGTATTTATCGAAGGGTTGTATGTATACACTCAACTTAAAAATAAAAAAATAAAAAATAAAAAAAAATGTTATTAGATAAATCGTATTATAATCTTAACGAAGCATTAGCTGGTAATTTAATAACATTGGAAATGTTTAATTTTACAATCTTTTTACAGTCCTACAATAATCTCGTGTATCTCGTAATTATCACGTGTAACTTAATTTTTCTTTTATTTATATTATTACATGTAATTGACCTTTCCAAATGGTTACTGTGTATGTATTTTAATAGAATAAATATATCTGAATCTGAATCTAAATCAGCCTTCAGTGAATCTTGTTCAACTTTAGCAAAGTTTTAGCTCGATCTGTTAGTTTTGCTTGAAGAGATATCAAACAATGAACCATTCTTTCGGATTTCTTGTATTAGTAGGATTCTGGACTAGTCGATATTAGTCTTAATATTTTTTTTTACAACTGGGAAACTCTAGCCTTGTTTTTGCTCTTCTTCTAATAATAAATGATTGCCAATATAGTCCTAATCTCAGATGAAGGAATGCTGTCCACGTCCACTGCTGGACCTAGGCCTTACTCATGTATCTCCAAGACCATGAAAGCGTTGTTGCCATACTCGCCACGCTTGGTAGGCGGGTTGGCGAGCGCAGTACGGGTTGTTGATACACGAAAAAATGCATGTCCATATCCGGAGCGGTATAGCTTCGCAAATTCATACTGCATGAGCAAGAAAGAAGAGGCAACATTTTACTGCCGGGTACCCCACAGCAAATTTTTAATAGTATCATTGAAAATCCAGGCGTCGTGGTATATTTATCATTATTTCATTTTACTGCGTTCAACGCATCCGTCTCGAATTAGGCACAAAAGATAGGCGTCGTTTAGCATTAGTTTAACTTCTTTACGGTTTAATTAGTTGGGGTTCACTTCCCTGTTGCTAGGGTTGCCAGCTTCCGGCTTTATTACTGTATGCTGAATGGCAAAGTTTTATATGTTTGTGATAATATACTAATAATAATCGCTTTGTTAGTAAACATTATTTTTATTTTAAAAATTAATAAATATTTTACTAGTATAATATTCAACTTTGTTTTCCTATTTAATTTATTATTTCTATATTATTTCTTTTTTTCTTAGGAATTAGTCTTCTTCTTCTTCTTTGGCTTTTTGTGTTTAGTTTAACAAAATTCTGCCAGTGTCAAGTAAAGAAATCTTATCGAAAAAAAGATGACACTGATGATTTACAGTACAATTTAATAATTTTACCCTTTAATATCAATTGAACATGTTTATTAATTGTAACCTTTAATTTGACCCTATGATTAGACCACGACCTAGTCGTGATCAACCAAAGCAGTATTTCAGGAAATTAGCCTAAGATAAGGAATTATTAAAATTATAAAAAAAAACCTCTGAACTGATGAATCTCTTTTTCAATCGATGCTTGGCACCCCTGTTTTCGTCACAGACAAAATTAACTAAATCACAAACACACTGTTTTAGGGGTTTGACACAATCCCCGATTTTTATAAACTGTTGATTGTAAAGTATGCAATAGACAGATGTGAACGCATGTGTGTTTTGTTAATATAATGAGATTTGTCAATGAGTTACGGTTTATTAGTCTCAGGGGTGTCATTAGTGGTGTTTATGTGTACACGCTTTTTACATGTTTTATGTATTTTAAAAGTTTTTGTGTGGGTAGGGAAGTGAAAATTGTTTTATTGCATTATAGGATATATGTATATGCGGAATAATTATGTTTGTAGTATTCTACAGATATGTATGTGGCCCTTGTCTAGATATTTTGTTATGATTATGTTTGATAATTATGCATTTAAAAAAAAATATTTTAATATTATGAACAATATTTTCTGTTAGTTTTTCCTGACTCCTATTGACTCATATTTTTATTTTTAACTCTGTTACATGCGGTTTCAAACGCGTTTCGAATAATGCATTCTAATGCAATATTGTGTTAAAGTCTATAAATAAAAACAGTAAATGGGTGAGTAATTTAATTTAATTTATATATAATATTTATATTTAATAACCATGATAAGGTATTTTTTAAGCATTACTAACAATATATACCGTACTAGAAATTGTTGAGTTATTTTAACATACAGTTTAAAGCTAATTTTCTAAGCAATAGGTAATTTCTCATTTTTTTTTAAATGCTTTAAAAAAATATTGTTCGTTATTGGTAAACAACGATACATCAAAGTAATCTATTTATATCATCAAAAGCTTTGCCCCATTTTTCTATAGTGACAAATAAAAGCAATAAAACGCGAGTGACACGGTTATTTTCGAAGCTAAGTGTTGCCACAAATCTTAGATGGTACGGCAAGGCACTAAATATCAAATGGTAACCCCGAGGGAGGGTGAACTTAGGGTGAATACTAAGCTATTAGCAATGGCTGAACTCTGACTTGTGGTTATTTTATTTTAAGTGAAGACATTGGTGACGCTAAAAGTAAGTTTACGGAGCATGGAAAGGGAAGGGCCCTTGTTGAAATATTTTGCAGCTGTTTTAGAAGAAGTCAATATAGCTCTGGAGGAAATTTATCGTTTTATTCTGGCTAAGTATTTTCAAAATTAAATTGTTAATGTTTTTATAGCACTCTGTAGAGGTATAGATACGTGAAAGTGTAGGAATTCGTGTTCATCATCATCATCATCATTACAGCCGTAAAACGTCCACTACTGAACACAGGCCTCCCTCATGAATCTCTGTGAGGGGTAGTTGCCATAGTTGCGGGTTGGCGAGCGCGGTACTGGATGTTGATAAACAGAAAGACGCTGCTCCCCATCTTCCGAAGGTATCCCTTAGCAGGCTTTTACTGCATCCACGGACATGAGAGGAGGGGTAACATTCTACTGCCGGCACCCCACGGCAAAAAAACGCATTTATTTTATGTTATTAGCATTGAACACCTTAAAAAGTGGATTTATAAAATGCATTCAAAAAGAGATGCCGTGGGGTGCCGGCATTAGAATGTTACCCCTCTTCTTATGCCCGTGGATGCAGTAAGAGCCTGCTTAGGGATACTTTCGGAAGATGGGCAGCAGCGTCTTTCCGTATATCAACATAGCAAACTGCGCTCGCCAACCCGCCTGCCAAGCGTGGTGAGTATGGCAACTACCCTTCATGGAGATCCATGAGGGAGGCCTGTGTTCAGTTGTGGACGTTTTACGGCTGGAATGATTCAAAAAAGATGGTAATACTTATTTTTGTAGAAAATATCTTAGACGGCCAAGTTTGTGATTACCACAAATGAAACTGCTAAAGTATCGTGAAAAGCGTGAAAAGCACTTAGAGTTCAGGTATAAACTTTCACTCACCTGGGTATAAGAAAATTACTCCCAATATAGATGTCACCAAGCTCAAAATTTCCATTTTGTTGGTACACTACCACATTTTTGGCATGTTTTGTCCTTTGGCTAGTAATTCTTCAGCCTTTTCATCATTTCAGAAATCTGAAACAAATATATCGAATCGTTAATACATTTCAACGATTACAATAAACCTGTAAAAAAAGCAGATAAGCATTGGTACGGGGGTACCAAAATAGGGGGCGAAGGCCTAAAAAGGTCAAAAATGGCATTTTTGGTTTTTGGACGTTTTCGACCATTTGAAGACTTATTTATTTGGTGACCTTTAGTGGTCACTATTAGTCCAATCCCTGTGACCCCTAGGGTCACCAAAATCAATCAGTACGCTTCTGACGGTGCCAACAAAAAAGGTTTCATGTAAATCGGTCAACGCGTTCGGTTGTAATAGTCCCATAAACAGACAGACAGACAGACTGACAGACCGACAGACCGCCAGATAGACTGACAGACCGACCGACCGACAGACAGACAGCGCTATGCATATAAGGGGGCTTCGCCCCCTAAATTATTGCGCATTAGTGGGACACAAAATACGTTATTAATAAAAATATTCATTCTGACTTAATTTTTATGGTATTGTACATCAAACGGAAATAAATATGTGAACAGAAATACAGGGAAAAATTCAAAAACTATTACATTTGCTATACATTACATTACATTACATTTATACTCATTAAAAAAATTATCCTTAAAAATGTACGGAATCAATCATTGAAGTTAAGCAACCCTACGCGCGGTCATAAATTGGATGGGTGACCGAATCTCTTTTAGGCATTTTAAAAACTTTTACTAATACTTATTATGTTCCTACACTGGACTGGACTCGCCCTTGTCCGGTTTTATTCATGCAAAGGGTTACAATTTTAGTTTCTCTTCCATCTGCTGGACGTCCACTGCTGGACAAAGGCCTCCCTCGTTGATCAATGATCACTAAAGGATCAAGAGCGATGCTTGGCAACCTGCCTGGCGAAGGCAGTACATACAGTTATACTCGGAAAGGCGCTGCTACCCGTCTTCCGGAGGTATCCCTTGGCAGATTCTGACCATCCATAGGAAAGAGAGGAGAGCCAATATACCACTGTCGGCACCCCACGGCAAAAAAAACTTAAATTTTAGTTTAATTTTACAATAAAACTTCAGCTACAAGTGTTTTATTTTTAAGTCATACAAATCCTAACATTACAAAAGTTTTTTTTTACGAAAAAGGCTTGAAAAGTACACATTTAATGTTACATGTCTAGCTCCGTGGTTACTGAAATGCTCACTACTGAAAATCTCACAATAACTTTTGAGGTTTTTTATGAGCCAAACTATCAACCGTCAAATCAAATTACAGCTACAGTAAATTTCAGAACATTAAAAATATTTCACCACACTTAACAGCAACTCTACAAGCTTACCAAACTCTCAATCATAAGAACGTAAACAAGCAACTCCCGTCAGTAGCGACACTTCCTGGACTTGCAACAGCGTAAACAACTCGAAATATTTATTTGGATAACCGGGCGCATCGTAAACATTCGTCAAATTAACATTTGAAGCTCTTAAGCCGACCAGAAACAACTCTTTCGAATCCCTTCTAAGATATTGCTAAGGATTCCGGGGCAAGTGTTACAGTACGATATTTTATGTAAGCGATACTGCTGGAAAAAGACCAATGAGACGCAGGTGGCGGTGGAGAGAGGCTCCATGGGACAAATGTGGTTAAATTATTATAGTTTATTCATTAAATCACAAAAGTAACTTTGAAATGTCCATTTACAAAAGAAAAACCAAACACATTTTTAATTGCGGTGATAGTACTGGGTCTGAGTGCTATCTACTTATGTACATCGGCCAGAAACAACAATTTTTAATTCCTCTAAGATTATTGTATATTCTGGACCACGCGATACAATCATTTGTAATAAACTCCGTGGCACAGAGAAAGGCTGACCGAGTTTGAAGCTAGGTGGTGCTGCGTAAAGTATCCAGCATTATTTATTTGATCCCTCATAAGATGTTACCGGCTGCGAATTCTGTGCCAAGCGATATAATATTTTACTTAGGCAAATCACCCACTTAGGTACCGAAATTATACTCTCATGAATACAACATTCATAAAGTTGCAAGCTTACGGGACACTGTAGCAGATGTTTTAGGCATAATTAAGACATGTTTTAAAATGTATAATTCAGTAGCATAGTGATGACTGAGGTTAGATAGAAGTAAACTGGTACACAAAAAATAATGATATATTGTTAAACGTTCGCGATTCGTTAACACATATTATTTAGTTTTGAATTAATAGGAGTCCTCTCGCGACAAAGAACGCTGAAACGTAAATAAAAAATCGGCCAAGTGCGAGTCGGACTCGCGCATGGAGGGTTCCGTACCATAATTTGGCAAAACAACTTGTATACATCACCCCCGCCGTGTCTTCCATCTCCTCTTACTCCACCCAGACCGCTCACGGTTCACAGTATGCTGCGTACTTAATCGTCTACCTGTTGCCGTTATATCGAGCAAAAAAACTAAAAAAAAATCACGTTTGTTGTATAAACCCCTTAAATGTTTATTTTATTCTGTTTTTGTTCAGCGGTAACAGAAATACATCATCTAATTTCAACTGTTTAGCTATCACGGTTCATAAGATACAGCCTGGTGACAGACTGACAGACAGACAAACAGACAGACAGACGGACAGCGGAGTCTTAGTTCCCGTCCCGTTTTTACACTTTGGGTACGGAACCCTAAAAAAGGTACGGGATAAAATCCTTGCAAACTAAATAATAATAAGGATATTAGAAAGAAGTTTTCAAAGACTCAATATCATCTGAATATGATTATTTTAATATTTGTGCATCGGAATAACAACTTTTTTTCTATTATTGTAGAAGTTGACATTCAGTGCCCTAAAGTAACTTTTTCCATATGGAAATCATAACTTTCTATGCTGATCTACCTCAAAACTGTTATGAAAACAGATTTAAGCACGGAATAAATAAAATATGGTGCGCTATCAAAATTATGTCTGCTACTTTTATTTTCGTTTCGCCGAAATGAAATTATTACACAAAAAATTATTTGTCATAACGGAATCCTTTTAAATTGTTGATGACGTGTCTGTTAAAATTATATCTGTGAAATATTCTCGTACTCGTTGTTCCGATTAGGTCGTAGTTTTCATAGTGTCGTTTCGCAATAACAAAAGCGGGATATGCTGGCGAGCAGTGTTTCTGGCTTCTATAACAGGATTCTATAAAGTTTTTTGAGTACAAAATTTTGAGTTTTAAAAACTGAAGCGGAAGCGGTGGCTTAAAAACTAAACATACCTTATTTTTGGTAACAGGATTCTATAACATATTTAGAGTATGAAATTTTGTGTTTTAAAAACTGAAGCGGAAGCGGTGGCCTAAAAACCAAACATAAGTTATGTTTGGTTATTACGCCAAATATCTGCAGATCGTACAGACATTTGTCCCGAGGCGAGTGCGCCTGCGAAGCAAGACGTTGCGGGTTCGTTTCGCCCGCTGTGCCACAGAGGTCGTCAATTTGCGAGATTCATTGTCATTACTGCGCCCTATAATTGTAAGCCTGCTACTGGACATAAGTCTACCCTGATCTGGGAGTGTTCCAGATTAGGGTAGACTTATGTCCAGTAGCAACCCTGTTTTCGTCTTCTCACATCCAGCGTCTACCAGCCACCGTTCGCAAATCATCACTCCATCTTGCTGGTGGGCGTCCTTCACTACGCTCGTCGTGTCACAGACTCCACTGAAAAATTCGTTACCCCATCGGTTATCGTTTCTTTGGCAGATGTTTATACCACATGAGGAAATACCCCAACAGAGTCCAAGCTTCCTTAGAGCTCGCTGCTAAGAAGACAAGTGGTTACCCTTTTAGTAGTTTCCGTTATGTACAATGCCAATTAGATTTTTGACAACACTATTCAATTATTATTGACAGGTCCCTTGACTAATCAGTGAACGTCAATTCCAACTCAATACAGTTCAATCGTTACAAGTTCGCTGAATTTATTTCAATCTCTATTCAAATAAGGTTAAGGGTGAATATAAAGCAGGATTTGAAACGTAAACAATTCTGCGGGTAATATTATAACTGGAATTGAATAAGGATTGGCTTATAGGTCGTGAGTGCATGACCCTGATATAACTTTTGACTAGTTCAAATTAGTTTATCTTCTCATTGCTCTTGACAACTTCCGTCGTTGTCGAGTGGGTTACGTTCCCTCTATTGATTTGAACTAGATTTCTGTATAGTATTGGTGATGGTGAAACTAAATTAATGAAATAGTGTTTTGTGAGTTTGAGTGTAGCTTGCGAGATCGTATTGTCTTTATAATCGCCGAGTATAATTTTATTGATTTAGCTGATAACAAGTATTTCGAATAAGTTTTAGTCAACTTGCAATGCTTTGATAAAGTTTTATTGTGTGAACTTATAGGTACAATACCCAATTACAACATAATAATACAATTTAAAACGTGGATGTTATAGGTTTATGTTTAGTATTTAAACACGCTTTTATTAGCTTCATCTACATCTATGTAACGGAATCTTCGTTTTAAATTACTTTAAGACAACATCTCACTAACATTCTAAGCCGAAAGTTTGTTTGTATGGAGGTTATATTACCTCTTCACGCAAAAACTAGCGTACGTATCGAGCTGAAATTTTGCATACGTGTAGATGTTGACTAGGATTAACACATAGGCTATTTATCCGGGTACAACGCATGCGAAGCCGCGACCCAAGCTAGTATGTATATAATTTAAACTCTATTAACTTGTAACTAATAAATATAATTATTTGCAAACATTATTAACTTATAAACATTTGTATAATTATTTGAATAATTCGCATGTTCCACAATATTTTGTTGGCGGCCGCTGCAGCTGCGCGTAGTTTTTTTACTAGCCTTAATTATTTAGCACCTCTTGTCATTTGAAAAACCTAATAACCTACTGTCTCTCCATCTCGGTTCTGTCCCAGACAGTGTTTTCAGATAGTTTTGAAAAAACCCTAATAACCTACTGTCCTTCAGTCACGATTCTGCCACTGGAAGGTTTTATAATCTTTCTAAAACATTCGGGATAATAAGTTTTATGATTCGTTATTATTACACATATTTCACTTATTACATCCTGAAAATTATGGAAATTATATATAAGGTAAAGTAATTTTATGTGTAAGGAGCATAAGGATGAACAATATCTTATTGCAAATGATATTTATGGGACCATAATATTATGGAAGGTGATGTTTCGGAGGCATTTGTTATTGATTGTGATTTACCCAGTAAAATTTATTAAGTATATCAGTCATCTAGTACCCATAACACAAGCTCTGCTTAGCTTGGGGCTAGATGATGGTGTGTGGATTGTCCAGTATTATTTATTAATTATATATTTAATTATATATTTTAAATATAAAGATACCAAGAAGACAACAATAGTTATCATATCAGTGTAAAATAAGTACAAAAAATGTTACCAGGATAAAACTAAAATGTATTCCAATGTTTATGATAAAGTTATCTCCCAGTAGCCATAACAGAGATAACAGATCCGTGGGACATAAACATCGGCGAAGAAGCTTCCAATAAAGCATGTGATAACGGATGTGATTTAAAGTTTCAACGTTATCAATGCCGTAATATAAATCTGTGGACATTAATAAGCCGCCCGCCATTTTTAGAACAAAAGCGGGGGAAGGAGGTATCCTTTTTATCCTTCTGAGCCGTAGCACTCTTGACCACGTCCACAGCTGGATATAGGCCTACGTCATGGGTCTCCATAAAATCACGAGGGGTAGTTGTGTTGTAATCACCATGATTGGCAGGCGGGTTGGTGAGCGCAGTACAAGGACGTTGATACACGGAAAGACGTTGCTGTCCATCTTTTGGAAGTATCCCTTGGCAAATTGTTACTGTATCCAGGGGCAAGATAGGAGAGGCAAAGTTCTACTGCCTGCAGCCTACGGCCCCCTTTTAATCATCATTTCAGCCGTAAAACGTCCACTACTGAACACAGGCCTCCCTCATGGATCTCCGTAAGATCGGCGAGCGCAGTACGGGATGTTGATACACAGAATGACGCTGCTGCCCATCTTCCGGAGGTAGCTCTTAGCAGGCTCTTTTTGCATCCACGGGCAAGAGAGGAGGAGCAACATTCTACTGCCGGCCCCCCCCTTTTAATAACTCTTCTTAAATAAATGTGTGCATGAAGTATAGGAAACCGTTTATTTTTGAAAAGTTTTAAGTAGTCCTTGATAAACTGTTATAAATATTATAAGTCCAAGCTGCATTACATAAATAACTAATGCTCTTGAAATAAGTGTTCTCACGGCGCACATGTGCACTAAAGCTAAACAAACGGCCAAGGTTAAGTTTATAGTTAATAACCACTACAACGATGACAGAAAACACTCGAAAAATGTTTTTTCACATAAACAATGGCTTGACTATACAGCTCGGTATGGGGCTATAAAACCTACAAACAGGGAGACGGTTAATTGAACCAGACGTCGAAAGTGGAGCGGAATTTTCAAAGCGCTTTACAGGAAAAAATGCAAAAACAGTCAATAAAATGGCTGATTGTAAAGCTTTTGAGTGCAGTTTGCTCGACTAGGAACAAAGCTGTTGATATACTTAATTGTTTATTTTTTTAACAAAAAAACTGATGTTATATACAAATTCCTAGACTTGTTGCTGAAAATACGCAAATACGCTGTATATACCTCTTTTTTATTTGAGTATTTCCCTAGATTCATCATCAGAACTACAAACAAGCAAACCTAAACCAACCGCAGTTTATTTTACATGTAATTAGGCCTTGAGGGACTTCAGTAGACATTTTACAATTATTTAACGCCTCATGGATTCCATAATAGCAAATCGCGTTTTGAAAAAATGTAATTTCATTGAAAGTGACATAATTTAGACGAACTCAAAAAGATTTTTCCAATCCGGTCCATCAATGACGGAGTTCTAAGGTAACAAAGATTAAAAAAAAAAAAAACAGACGACTCGAGAACCGCTTCCTTTTTGTGGAAGTCGGTTAAAAACTGTTGACTTCTAAGGCGCGGCCGAGATAACTTTAGCAAACGAAGCCCCGAGCTGTTTGCTCATCACACAGAACCGTCGACACATTTTATTAACGTCTGAGGATTATTACTGATAACCAAACACTTATGCTTATAATAGGAGTGTGGACTGTGAAATTTGCCCGAGCATGTTTAACTTTGCTGCAACTAGATTCGTGCCGTGTTACGACGAACGAATGAAAATATTTTGAATTCCTCATAAGCTTATAGAAAAGTCTCACGAAACCTCGACTACCGGCGCGATCACACGCAGCAGCTTTTTCAAACGTGGGTGTTATTACAAAAGTAAATGAAAACATGCTCTTTGAATAATGTTTGTTATGACGAGGGCTACCACATTTACCAGTTAAAGAACGGGTGTCGACATGCGTTAGACCCACACAAAGAGGGATTGATTGGTACGATCTAGTAAAATATGAGCCGCGCTCCACTTAAGGAATTGATTAATTGTCGAGACTCCTCAGACTCCATACGATCCAATTTAGGAACTAAGACGGCTGTTTGTCGGCCAAGCTAGTTTTTTAATTGCCTGTACCATCAATCGTTCAACTAGTTGATTTACAAGTTTACGATTGCTTCTTTTGATTGACAATTGAAAAGGTAACGATTGATTCTTTTGATGGACATCTAAGAAGGTTTTGTAAGAGATGCAACGTGTGAAAAGTCTGTTTGACGGCGGATTGAGCTGGATTACGCAGTTTTTGTCTGCGATGCGTACGTCGAAATTGCACAAGTTTTTGTCAAAGTTTTGGACAATAACTGCCTCCACAATGGTGTATTTTTGTTCGTGTGGTCTCAGCTGACAGTTTGCGTGATGTATTGGGCTCGGGTAGAGGATTATTTTTACCCATTTCACAAAGTTTGCCAAGCATCTATTGTGAACGGCGGAAGCGGCTTTACAAAGACTTCAGATTATTGTTGACAGTGAATTTGGACTTATGTATGAATGATCAGGGATTTGAAATGCAATACTCATGGAGCTTTAGTTTAAATTAGGTTCTTAGGAGCTTATGATATTATTGGTATAATATTCAAATAATGAGCTCCATCGAATAGGGATACAATACCACTTGTGCGAGTTTTTATGTCTAAAGAATTAAGGTAGGAAAGTTGTTCACACTCTAGGTCCAAATATGACATAGACGGCTTTATTGCAGATTTTGTGGCATCAATATAATAGATAGATAGAATATGCTATTATTATATACCAAAAAAATTAGCAAAATATACAAAGATTTAATCATAAATAGCAAATAAGTGGAACAATGGGTCGATAAAAGCGCAAAAATGTAATATATAAAACTCTTTAAATCGTTCCTACTTTAACCATTTACTTAGGCTAGCCAGGGAAACGATCAATGTTTTGCATTTTGCAGTCGCGCCAGACCAAACAGGGCGATATAAATAATGCATGCCCCAACTTCAGCTCGATATAGAGATGTCAAAACTGTAAAAGAGCAGCAAAACTTTAGTTTACCTAACTCTGCGTTTGTCGATAAAATCTGAGACGTTTCACGGTTTCCTTTCGACTCGTTATGTTAAAATATGAAAAATGCAAGCACGAATCAGCAAAAGCTGACGCACATAAAAGTATTGCGGTGGGACACGAAGTCGTGACGCAGAAATTGGCGAATCGGTTGGCCTTTTTGGTTTTATTGTTCGTCGCGTCAAGTGAGGATTTGTAAATGCTAAAGAATCCTTTTTAGATAGCTTCTGGACCATGTTTATTGTGTGACCAAAAAGTATCTACATCGTTTGATTAAATTTTTTGTCCAAGTCCACCGCTGGGAAAAGGGTTCCCTCAAGTATCATGTCTAAGATCATGAGGAGGTTGTTGCCATATACACCATGCTTGGCAGGCAGTATGCCGAGCGCAGTATGTTGGTGCACGGAAGGTCGCTGTTGCCTATCTTCCGGAGGTACCCCTTGGTAGATTCTTTTAGCATTCACGGGCAAGAGAGGAGAGACAACATTCTACTGCCGGCACCCCACGGCATTTTTATCCTCTAAAATTATTGTACCTAAATACTATCATGGTATCCATCATGCATGATACTAGCAGAAAGTTTTTAATGTAGACAAATGTACGAGGTATGAAAATAGGGGTTTTATACAATGTTCTCTATTAACTGTGCTGGAATCCATAGATAAAGACTCCTATTTAATATATGAGATCATTAGAACATAGTGATCCATTGTTTTACTGAATGGACCATTGTTGTTTTATCACAATATTATGAAAGACATCGATACCCTATTGACAGGTTCAGGTCAACTTACAAAGTTCTAAGTGCAAATTCCTGAGATACATATAAAAATTTGCTAATAGGTTTAGGTACTCTAATTAACTTTAAGTGAAGATGATATTCCTATAGCACTTAAAATTAACAGGCTAAACAGGGGTTCCTGTCGCGCAAGCGAATTTAAACCTTTTGTCGTTACACATAAGAATGCACGCTCTAACGCGGGTTATAAGTCAACAAAACGACGTGTACTGATGATATCAGAGTTCATGCGCTCTAATACACGTACTTCGTATTTCAACAGCGGAAATGTTCGCAAATTCCGCTGTTTATAACGTCGAGCAGACAACACTATTAAAATGAGCACTTGTTTAAAGTTCAAGGAACATAAAGTAAACAGTTTTAAAGCTATTGTTTTCTTACAACACTCGTAATTTAAGAAAACGTGTGTTTTGGCCGTCGGTACTCGTTTTATCGAATAACAACTCCTTTACACATAAAATGCAATATAAAATCATCGTGGTTTTGAAGGTGTGCTCAACCTTGCAAATTTAGGAGAAACTTATGATATCACTAGTATATTATAGTTTTACATGTTTACTATATAAAAATATAGTACTTTTAAATATATTTATCAAACATATGCATATCTTGCATTATATAGCTTTTTTGGTTGACCTAAATAATTATTATCCCATCAACTCAAGTACACAACCTGTTTAGGCCAAGTGCCTAGTTAAGTAGATGACACAGTAACCTATGTTTTTCCTTGTCTTTCCTAGTAAGTTTTTAAACATACCTGTCTCTGTCCTACACACCTTACCCCCCCTTCTCCCCTCACCTCACCGTGAAGGAATGGTAGTAGTGTCACCTTGACCTACATTCAGTGCTAATTAGACATTCAAAACGCGCGCGCGCATCGCTTCTTATTAATCATAAACTGTCAAACCTGCAAATTATTGTGAATTGTTCCCTAAGAATCCTCGGGAGACTGAGTGCTAACCTCCGACTTAAGTGCAGTGTAGAAGAAACCTCAAATCTGGAAGTCTATGTGAGCTGGCCGGCAGGGGTGAGTTTCCTTTCATCTCCCTCCAATAATCCCGGGTTACTGTGTCAATATTTCGGGGAAATAATTAATCTCAGCTATCACGAAAATCTTAAAGAACCCAGCGCCTAATCATTTGGTCCTATCGATCGCGAATCTTCGTAGATTAGTTGTGATTTATTTTCTTTGCAATAGAACAGGCCGCCATTTTTAGTAAAACATGCCTATGCCTACAAAGACTGAACGCGCTTTGGAAAGATTGCAAAATAAATTGACAGCTTTATTTGAGCGAATACAAACAATTTACGACTCAATTTCCAAAATAGGCGACGATCCAGTCAAAATAGATGACTTCCTAGCAGACAGTTTCACAATCGATACGCTTAGAACGGATTTCATGTCCGCCATTGAGGAAAGAAATCTGCTTCAAACTACTTGGGAGGAAAGTCCAGTACCTAAGTATAATTCACTTATAGCATTCGAACAGCTTTACACCAAAATTAAATACAAATCACATAGATTGACGTCGCAAATGGCTGAAAATACTAGCCGCGACGGACAAAATTCTCTAGTTAAATGCGAAACGCCTTCATCAATAAAGCTACCGCGATTAGAGCTATGTTCATTTGATGGTGACAATGAGTCTTGGCCCATTTTCTATGAGACTTTCAAGTCAGCTGTTCATAATCATCCCAATCTTACCGACGGCGAAAGAGTTCAATACTTAGTTGGTAGGTTAAAGGGTAAAGCCTTAAACATTTGCAAAGGTATTTTACCCACGGCCGAAAATTACCCGGTCATATGGGACGCGCTAGTGAATAAATACAACGACAAACGAGTACTGGCCGCTGCGTATTTGGAGAAGTTGATGAACTTGCCTACCGTCAATGATGATGTTCCCACTCAATTAGAGGATTTTATCGATGAGTTCTCCTCGTTGCATTCAGCTTTAAAACAATTAAAATTAGAGAACTTAGAAGATTTCATGTTCGTGCATATTGCGTGCAAAAAGGTCGGACTTGACACTGTAAAATCATATGAACGTAAAATTAGTGAAACAAATAATAAAACGAGTTGTTCCGAGTTCATTAATTTCGTGCGTAGTCAGTCACACATTTTGCAACGCGCACATAATAACGCTTCTTCAAATACGAAAGTGGGCAGCATTCAGACGCGTAAAAATAATAATACGTCGTCGTCGGTAGAACGAGGAGCGCGTGCGTCACAGAACAATTGTAAAACGTTTATAAGCTTGCAGGAAAATACATGTTTGTGTTGTGGGAAGAGTAGTCATTCTCAATTGCCCCAGTGTACAAAATTCCTGTCAATGACTCCTAATAATCGATTTAAATTAGTAAAATTAAATAAATTGTGCGTTAATTGCCTAGATAACACCCACACGGTTGCAGATTGCAACGACTCAAAACGTTGCAGCGAATGTAGTCGTAGTCACAACAGCTTGCTTCATTTCCCTAACAGAGTGGAATCGGTAAATAAAGTCGAGAATGCCGCCTCGAAATCGGCCGTAGTAACAGAGAGCGCGCCCCGCGCGTCTGAGTACAGCCCTGCCGCTAGCGCCGGCGCAGTGTCGCTGTGCGCCGTGGGCGATTGCGTAGCGAGCGAGCTAAGTACGGGTTCGATTCCCGCGTTCTCCATTCTTCTCGGCACCGCTCAATGCAATGTGGTAGACGCCGACGGAAATGTAGTAGTATTGCGAGCGCTGGTAGATAGTGCGTCTCAAAAGGATTTAATAACTACGGAATGTTGTAAACGATTAAAGTTAAAGTTATATGAGTCACAAAGTAAATTCGTGTCAGGTGTAGGTGACGTCACTAATCCAATTGAAGGAGTTACATGCTTAACCATACGGTCTCGCTTCGATGATTCGGTCAGGTTCAATATTCAACCGGTGGTCGTAAATCGTATCACTGGCGAATTACCTACCGCGAAGATAGATATTTCCCGCTTGAATTATTTAAATAATATTCCTTTAGCGGACAGTAATTATTACTCCCCCGCGGATATTGACCTCATATTGGGGACGGACTTATTCGCGAGAATTATAGGTCCGAATTCAGTATCTCGTGCTGCCGGTGAACCCGTCGCGATTGAAACCTCATTAGGTTACATAATAATCGGTAAGGCCCCGGTCATTAACCCCACTTGCAATATAGTTCGTTCGTATTGCAGTATTGTGGAAGAACCTCTCGAAAATCGCATGAATCGGTTTTTTGAGTTGGAAGAGGTACCTAATGTGCCCAATTGCCTATCTAAAGACGAACAAACTTGCGAAAAGTACTATTGCGATACCACCCGTCGGGAATCGAACGGGTGCTATGTCGTGTCGCTTCCGTTTAAACACCATCCCTCCGAGTTGGGCAATTCCATGCATACGGCCGAGCGTAGGTATTTATCGTCGGAGCGCAAATTGTTATATAATCCCGCTATTAAAGAGGATTATGACAGCGTTTCCAAAGATTACCTACAGCGGAATTACATGCATTCGGTAGGTTCGGTGGAGGAAATAGGTACGACCAACGATCAATACGTGATACCGTATCACGTCGTGGTTCGTCCAGACAAAAATACGACAAAATTTCGCATAGTATTAAATGCGAGTAGTAAAACTTCGACCGGTAAATCCCTAAATGATTTATTGAATACCGGTACAAACTTACAAAATGATCTATTTCGTATAATATTAAAATTTCGATTGCTACCTGTAGCTATAAGTGCCTATATTCGACACATGTACTTGAGAGTACTCATGGGCGGGAAAAATACAAAATACCTACGACTGTTTTATAGGTTCGATGATAATGACCCAATTACAGTTTTCGAAATGTCCCGAGTAGCTTTCGGTCTGTGTTGCAGTGCTTACCTAGCCATATGTAATGTTAGTCAACTTTCACGATTGATGCGTTTAGTGGTGGACGCCTATTCTGATCGTTGTAAAATATCCAATATTTATGCTTTCGCTGACAGTGCAGTAGCACTGGCATGGATTCGTTCCTGCCCCACTCGATGGCAGACTTTCGTCGCTAATAGGATATCTAAAATTCATAATGAATTAGACCCTCGACATTTTCATCATATTAGTGGAAAGGATAATCCCGCGGATTGCCTCTCCAGTGGGCTCATTCCCGCTCAGTTAATTCAGCATCCTCTAAGGTTAAAGCTAATATTAAAAAATGCTGAAGCGGGTAATAAATTACCTCCCGCACTTATAAAACTCAATGCCTTTTTAAAAGACGGTCTGTTTAGAGTAGGTGGTTGGTTGGTTGGCTCGGACTTGGATTACGATAGTTGCCATCCATTATCAATACCTCGTAAAGATCACATTTTCAATTTAATAATTGATCATTACCACCAAAAATACTTACATAACAGCCCGCAATTATTAATGTCTTTGCTGAGACAACGGTTATGTATATTAGCCACTCGGAATATAGTACGAAAACGCGTACAGTTGTGCAAAATACGTTTCAAAGTCAATCCTCGAAACACGGCTCCGTTTATGGGCGAATTACCGGCGTGCAGGGTCCAAGAAGCGAAAGCGTTCTGTCATACTGGCATGGATTACGCTGGCCCTCTGCAGATAGTGCCTTACCGTCTTCGTGGAGTGCACAGCATTAAAGCGTACCTATGTTTATTCGTGTGTCTCGTCACTAAGGCCGTTCATCTTGAATTAGCAACTGACTTAAGTACCGACGCGTTTCTAAATGCGCTGAAAAGTTTTATATCGCGACGTGGTTCCGTAGCGGTTCTTTATTCGGACAATGGTACTAATTTTATCGGCGCTAAATCGTATCTCGATGAAGTATATAGTTTAATGGAATCCGAAGAATATAAAGATAAATTCGCTAACGTAACGCGCGACAATAAAATTGAAATGAAATCTCTTCCTTCTGAAGATTTAATTAATGTCAATGCCACTCTTCTCCAACGCAAACGTGTAGTTGATCACTTGGTGCAATCGTTTTGGAAAAGGTGGAAGGTAGAATACCTGAATACTTTGCAAGTTCGTAGTAAATGGCTGACTCACACGGAACCCATTTTGGAAGGAACTGTTGTCTTGTTAAAATCAGACAACAGCGCTTGTTTAGACTGGCCTTTAGGAGTCGTAGTACGTACTTATCCCGGAAAGGATAACATTGTGCGTGCGGTCGACGTGCGTACCAAGTCTGGCGTGTATAAGCGTCCATTGGTGAAGGTGTTTCCATTGCCTTGTCAATAAATTAAATACTTAATTTAAAATAAACTATACAGTCCACAACAATTTCGAATACTTACACAAAATAACTAAAATTAAGTTCAATACATACTGTTTAGGATTAAATATCTTTAAATATAGTTAAATTATTTAGATACTTTGTTTAGCTAGGTGATTAGTTAAATTATAGGTAATAATAATTACACTAAGATAAATTCTTTAGTGTTTTGAAGGATTTCATCCTGTCAAACCCGGGGGGATGTTTAGGCCAAGTGCCTAGTTAAGTAGATGACACAGTAACCTATGTTTTTCCTTGTCTTTCCTAGTAAGTTTTTAAACATACCTGTCTCTGTCCTACACACCTTACCCCCCCTTCTCCCCTCACCTCACCGTGAAGGAATGGTAGTAGTGTCACCTTGACCTACATTCAGTGCTAATTAGACATTCAAAACGCGCGCGCGCATCGCTTCTTATTAATCATAAACTGTCAAACCTGCAAATTATTGTGAATTGTTCCCTAAGAATCCTCGGGAGACTGAGTGCTAACCTCCGACTTAAGTGCAGTGTAGAAGAAACCTCAAATCTGGAAGTCTATGTGAGCTGGCCGGCAGGGGTGAGTTTCCTTTCATCTCCCTCCAATAATCCCGGGTTACTGTGTCAATATTTCGGGGAAATAATTAATCTCAGCTATCACGAAAATCTTAAAGAACCCAGCGCCTAATCACAACCTTTGCTTTTTATAATAATATGATGCAAATGTTCGAAGGCAATTTGTGTTTTTATTTTATTTTCATTGTATTCTGATGCCTCGCTTTTACATATTGCATAAATTGCCCTCCAAATGTAAGTCGTTGGGGCCAGCTGCGTAAATCTCCGGCCGTCAATAAAAGTTGGAATAATTTGCCGCCGCCCACGAGCCGTGGACGAGTGTCAAATTTTACAAGTCATTTAACAGCATTTTAGCTTTCACATTCAACGCGTAAATAGTATAATGATTGCCGATGTGATTGAAGTCAAGTTAGTAGCAACAATTGGAATTACAAGTTGTTGAGGAACAAAGTTGGGAGTACTTACATTCAGCTACTGCACTAAAAGTTTGAGCTGTTCAGAATAGTTTTCTGCATTGTTTTTTTAAATTTTGCTAAGAAATTAAGACACATTTTGTTTTGATTTGCTTACTTAAATCCAAATAATGTGCATGTTAGGGCACCTATTTGAAGGGCCTTTTTACGACAAAAGGCCAAGTGATGTGACCTGCTACTTCTTTTTAATTTTAATATTTTATTAGTAAATACTACAGCTTAAGATCATATATTGCTATTGATACACAGAATATAGATTTTGCGACATCTATATACATTCATAAAAATTAATCGCCGAAATGTATGTACTAGCATAACTTTCGAACTACTGCACCAAATTGGATGATTCTTTCTTTTTTGTGTTTGTTATTTGTAGGACAAGGTTTGTATAAAACAAATTCATATAAAAGTTTTTTTTAATCAGATTTTATAAAACCTTTTATTAGAGTAGTAGTGGGTAGAAGAAGAGTAGTAGTAGAGTAGAAGTAGAATAGTAGTAGAGTAGTAGGTGCGTAGAAGTAGAGTAGTAGTAGAGTAGAAGTATGGTAGAAGTTGAGTAGTAGTAAAGTAGAAGTACGGTAGAAGTAAGGTAGAAGTATAGTAGTAGTAGGGTAGAAGTAGGGTAGTATTAGAGAAGAAGTAGGGTAGAAGTAGAGTAGTAGTAGTAGTAGAGTAGTAGTTAGAAGATGTGGTAGTAGGTAGTTGATTCTCAGCGGTACAAAGTTCGCCGGGACAGCTAGTAATCAATAAATAAGTTTGTCAGCGCATACCAAACTCAACAAAGTCAAAGCTCTTACCACCGAGGTTATAAATGTGAGAAGTGTCGACACACTCGTTGCCTCCTTTATAAATACGCCAATCAAAATAACTTACAACTGATTTGTAAGAGAAAGATTAACACGGTTCCGCGAAAGTATCCCCTTTGATGTGCAGGAATTTCTCGAGTTAGCCGCTGATTCATCCCAGATCTATTCCGGGATGAATCCTTGTGACGTGAATGATTGCAGCGAAAGCTCGATTCCATTTGTTTTGTCGAAACTGTTAAACACGCTACTAAATACTAAGATTTTTTATACCACTAAATGACGAGACAAGCCGAAGGTCCATCTGATGTTAAGCGGTAATCTATGATGCTGATGTTAACAGGTAGACTATTTACAACTGCAATAACGCGGTGATCACCAACGCTGTACCACATTGTGTGCGTCACCCTGAGACATAAAGTTGTAAAGTCTCATGTGCCCGTAATTTCCATTTAAAAGTAAATTTTTGTTTTTTTTTTATGATAAGTTGACGTTGAATTAATAAGTTGACTTTGAATTGATAAGTGTTACGCATTGTAGAAGTAAATGAAGGCAATTGCCTGACTTGCAGCTTTTGTTGCACTATCAGTATCGACTGGTATCGACACAACTAATTTATAGTTTTGATTTCAGTATCGTGTTCTTCGTTCTATTTAATCGAAAACTGTTTAGCAACGATTTAAATCTTTGCCTTAAAAGTAATGCTGGACATGGAAGAAAAGAGCTTGTGTTATGTTTATAATTGAAAAGGTTTGTGTTAGTGCTGTATAAACGTTCTTACAAAATTTGTTATAGAACGCAAAACAGAAGGACAACCCTAACATTTCCTTAATCTAAGAAAATTACAATCTCAAAACTTTGCACTCTTCTGTTTATTATTTCTGTAATAGTTAAAATATGATCAGTACGCATCTACTTGTAAAAACTTACAAACACCACAGCTTGCAACAATATTGCACAATGTTTGACCACATGTTTCTTCTAAAGCACTCGCACGCGTGCTATCAAAATATTGACCCTCTTATCCGCATCGATGCATTGTGGCTTTTAATACTCACAAGTGTCCATTCTATTTGCTTACCCCATTACCCAGCACTGGTGAACCATGCGTTGGAAAAATATTGTCTGAGCACGGCCACATTTCACCTTGACAAATCTTATAGACGTGGTTTGCCGGCAGTAGAATGTTGCCTCTCTTGCACGTGATGAAATAAGAATCTGCCAAGGCGTACATCCGGAAGATTAGCAGCAGCGTCTGTCCGTGTATCAACATCACTTGCTGTGCTCGCGAACCCGCCTGCTAAGCGTGGTGAGTAAGGCAAAAACCTTCTCAAGATTAGTATTTGGTGATCCATGAGGAAGGCTTATGTTCTCAGCAGTGGACGTAAAACTTATCTGTGCGAGTCCACATTTCACCTTATCAAATCTTTTAGCTACCTACAAAGTTTTTTGCTCTACCGTCCGTCTAATACCCTCATTAAGCTCATTTATTTAGGTCCATTTTTTGTTGAAAGGGCAACACTTAACAATAAAGGGTGTGCTGCAACAATTTAGTAGCCGTTAGAGCTAAAAAATGTCACCCTTTTTAGATTATTTGGCGGTCACTCTTCAAAAAGGGATGTTTTTTATCACCTGGTTTGGAAGTTCAAATGTTTATCGCCACTCGACGGCATGTTGATTTATGCTTCCACCCCTTCAAGAGCCAGTCCAAATGAATTAGATTGTTTAATTGGTCATTTATTACGATGATAACGCCAGTCACAGTCGAGGTCGAGTTATTTTAGGTCACTGAAGTGGCTCTTCACGTAAAAATAAGGTTATGTCGCTTTTGTTTTATTAGCCGACGTTGTGATCGAATATTTTTTATTAAATTAGGCGTCTAAGATTTATTACACATAATTGCTATGATGCGCGGTATCTCATGTATTATGGATAAGTTGAAGAAATATGATGTGCTTTAAGACAAAAGGTAAAAGATGTTAAAAAGCTGGCTTAATGACTGGTTTACACTTACCGAGGCCCACCCGTGACGTATATATTAAGGCTTATCTTAAATTATGCTTAATTGGAGGGTCTTAGAGTCCAGATTGAATATAAAAGATTGATTGATAGCTCTACTACAGCGTACTGTTTCCGATAATCCTTGACTTTTTAAACGAATTCAAAAAGAAGGAGGTTCTGAATTTGACTGTAGTTTTAGGGTTCCCAACCAAAATGGTAAAAAGGAACCCCTATGGTGTGACTTTGTCTGTCTGTATGTCTGTCTCTGTCATACATGGATATTTTCAGAACTATTGATGCTATCGACTTGAAATTTAAAATGGTTTAAGATAACGTTTTTTCACTAATATAGAATATACAGGGCGTCCTACGGATATACCACATGAAGGGAAAGTACCTTGAATATTGTAGATGAAACATTTTACTGAAAGAAGACATTATTTGAATTAAAAAAAAAACTGCATTCATAGATATTTAAATAGTTACATGGTTGAACCGGGAATCGAACCCGTTACATGAGAAAAAAAACACCTGTAGCTTTATCATACCGATCAAAAGGCTTACTCATAAGGATTTTTCTTTGCTAAATAACATAGTGTCATAGAATATTCTTATTATGATTGCGTGGGGGAAGGAAAGGGGTTTTCAATAATGTCGGTCGAGTGAAGTTACTACGCCATGTGGGGCACACTTAAATTGCACATTAATAAACAGTTTTAAGTTTTCTTTTAAGCCGTATCGTTTTCGACTTATGAAAAAATATATGGAAAAATTAAATATACTCTACAGAGAAGGGGGAGGCCCTTTTCTCCGAAGTTTGCGGAGATAAAACCCTGACACATTTTTCGCTAATAGAAGTGTATTGTAAATATTACATGAAAATTATAACGAACTCTCTAATTCGCATATTTTTTAAAAAATCATAGAAAGTTTTAAAAAATTACATAAGTTCCGCTATCAGGCAAGAGTTGGCGCTGTCAAGGTTCTCCAATAAATGTAAGCCGCATTTATCATTACATTATATTGTACGATGGCACGGAACCCTCGGTGCGCGAGTCCGACTCGCTCTTGGTCGGTTTTATTTTTGTATGTTTGTAACACGTGTAATTCGCCAATTATGATTTTGATATATCTTTTATTATAAGGTAGGTCATGTTTCAGAGGTGGTCCCAAAACTCTATTCTGATGATAGGTTCTGTGTTTTCAGCAACAATAAGTCAAAGATGTTTATTATTTAAAGTCGGTTTATTTTTAAATAATACATTATCATTTCGATAAGTAAAGTGGTCATCGTAAATTCTATTTAAACATAAATTTCCAAAACGCATTCAATTTAGTAAAGTTATAAACTCTATTCTGTGCCATGGGGTGCCGACAGAAGAATGTTACCCCTCCTTTCACGCCCGTGGATGCAGTAAGAGCCTGCTAAGGGATACCTCTGGAAGATGGGCAGCAGCGTCTTTCCGTGTATCAAGATCATGTACTGCGCTCGCCCACCCTGCCAAACGTGGTGAGTATAGCCACTACCTCTCATGGAAATCCATGAGGGAGGCCTGTGTTCAGTAGTGGACGTTTTATGGTTGAAATGATGATGAAACTTTATCTTAAGTGGTTTAAAGTCTGCGTGATAAAGACAGGCCATTCTGAGGCTCTGTTGATATACTGTTTAATGAGACAAATTCAATAAAAAACCGCATTTGCGCAACGTTTCTTGGGACTCATGCCCACCTTTGCTTTAAATTTGACTATAGGTACTTGGATTTTGAGTTACAAAACGTACACTCGTGTTTTCTAAATATGTCTATAATATGCCTTGTGGATAGAATGTGCTGTGTGAAATGTCCAGCAATATTTATTTAGTTGTTATATAAAAACCAAGCCAGATATCTCCAAATTAAAATGTCCGAGTCAAAAATGTTCAGTATTTTACAGCTTTATTAACCGAATATACATCTACAATTCAATTGCCGTGATCAAATATCAGATATTTAGATGGATAATGCCGTTAAACTGTTATTTGGGCAGTAAATTGCGTAATAAACGGTTAAATGAAATGGTTAGTAGAATGCATGATTTTGGTGGTACGTTATATTGCCTTATTTATGGCTTTAACCGTGCCATAATATTTATTGTGAATCTAATTACGATACATTTGCATTTTACAGTCTATCTCGTGAAATCAAAGTCTGATGCTGTATAACCATTTCAAATACCTTACTAATTTCTGTTCTGGTACAGCAGTTGGTTTTTGATGTTTTAGAATTTCGGCGTAAATATTTATCCCTGGACTTACGTATTTGAATTTGAACTTTATTTTTACGTGATATTCAGTCGGATTCAGTCGGTACGTTGCCGGCTGTTGGCTGTAGGGCGCCGGCAGAAGAATGTTGCCTCTCTTCTAATGCCCGTGAATACAGTAAGAATCTTAGGATTATCAGCGGAAGATGTGCAGCAGCGTCTTTTGTGTAGCAATAATTTACATTGTGCTCGTCAACCCACTTGCCAAGCGTGGCGAGTATGGCAACATACCCTTCATGATCTTGGAGATGAATGAAGGAGGGCTATGTCCAGGAGGGGACGTGAACAGCAGTCCTACGGTTGACATGATAATGATGAAGTCGGTACGCTAGTTAGCATTCAGCACCTAGGTATATCCGTAGGTTCTCAAACTTAAGGGATTGATCCTTCGTATTTGAGTTTGAACTTTATTATTACATTTATATAGTCGGAAATCTAGTATTCAGCACCCAGTTGTATGGGCACAAACTTAAAGACAAAAAGTAAATATTCAATTTCTGCTACACAGTTCTTAATAAATAGCAACGGTAAATGTCGCACTTCAATTTCATTAGCACACGTTCCTCAATACAATGTTCCCTAACACAAAGCAAACACGAACCGCTACGAAATTTGAGACCCAACATGTTTATGAATTACAAAAGCACCGCTACATTTAAGAGCTAGGTTCTAAGACACAATGGTTTATTGTTTCCAGAAACAACAGAGGTCTCTGTTCTCTCATTCCTTTTAATTCCCATCATCCTCTTCATCCGTACCCCCTTCGGGGTCACCGGGTGAGGCCTCGAGACGTACGTCTCCTTACCCCGGCTTCATCTCTGGGGGCTACAACCCCCAGGTCTCGTATCTTGTAGCCCTTTGAGTGGGCGGGCAGCAATGGTTCTCCCGGGCGGAGGTGCGGTGCGGGAGGGGCCTATGCATAGAAGTTTCTACGCATGGCCTCCAGACCCCGGACCGCCACCTCACGCGTGTCCTCGCCCGCGGCGATGGCCATCAGGACCTCGGTGAGGATCCCCATGAGTATCACGGGGGCCTCATCCGGTCCGACGGGCCGCTGTTCAGCCACAGGCGCGGTGGGTGCGCTTTCTGAGGGGGGGTTTCTGGCGCTGTAGCCACAAGTGGCCACAGGGATGGCCGGCGCTGTTGCGCCGATAGGTGCCTGCGTCCGTGGAGCGGGACGCGGCAGCGGGTGTCCCGGCTGGGACGCCGGGACTGAGGGTTGGTGTTCCCGCTTTTTTTTTTTTTTTTTTTTTAATTCCCACAAAATCCTCAATGAAGGGCTGTCTGAGTGGCAATCTAAATTTCAACAAACAAAGTAGCTGTAGTTTTAATTGGTACAAAAAGATTTCGCTCTCCAAATTTTTTTTATTTTTGGTTAACAGATGTTTGGATATCGAGTTAGAAGGGCTGTTTTAAATTTTCGTTTTTAGTCCCAGAAGACTCAATTTTTGGTTCCCGCTCGTTTCCAGCCTTAAAAAATAGTCTGAGGATCTGTAGTTTGCAAACAAAACGCAAAGAAACGCGAGCAAAAAATCAATAGAAATATTAAAATTGATAAATTTTTGGGAAACGACCTTCATCTCGATATTATTAAGAATGCTGTTGGACAATACGTTAAAAAGATTTAAAAGACAATAAGTTTTAAAGACATAGCACGAAATTATTTTAAACACCGTAACGCGATTCCTCAGGTCCTAGACCTCGGTCTTATCGACATTCCTTTCACACTTCATCTGTAATCAGACCACAGTCTCGAGTGAACATAAACAAAATCAGCAAGATCAGATAGGAGTAATAGCCAAATAGAGATGTCCAACGGATGTGGGCGGAGATGCGACAGTTAATTCTAATTATGGCTGTATTGTGAGGCGAAATTTTATTGCTATCTCATTGGCGCGCTCATCACAGGACGACGTAATTGTGCCCTATTGTCCTTCGTCCCACAGCGTTTTTCCCTGAAGCCGTGAGAATCTGGGCCGAGGGGACGTTTTGCGTGGCGATTCTGCTTACTCAGCCGTATCAGTTGGGAGCGAAACTCGCATTGGAACTTTTGGTGGAAGCATTGTTATAGGTAGAGTCTGCTATAGGATTGCTAGATTTTCTGTGAACTTTTTAGCTTAGTTTGCTTGCTACATTAATTAGTTGTATAGAAATGGTACAAAGGTAGACCACAATTGTTATAATGGAAAGAAGTTAGAGTGAGGTTCCCTTTTCGTTTCCTCCGCTTACTTGGATAAAAACATTTCTAGCGAGGAAAAGAATTATGTGCTCTTTTGTTTTAATTTGTTTTGTATTTTATTAAATAAATATACAGCCAAATTTTATCCAAATCTGTCCTGCCTGACAGAGTAAGGTGGCAATCACCTACACAGAAGAATTATATAGGTATACTAAAATAATTTTTATATCCGATCAAAAAGCTATATTGGTCACGTGTAGCGCCGATCCTTGAGCAAACAATGCTCGCAATGAAAGCAATGTTCGTTAAAAATAACGAGTCTCTCCGGCTTTGCTAAAAGGATAACAAATAACTGACGTTATTGTGTATCTATTTTCGTGGGCCTTTCAGCTGATGGAGTCTAAAGTTTCATCGCGGGCTGTCGCGCCGATTAGCGGCCTGACAGCTAATTTATATACTCAACTTACCGGGCTATTCCCGGCGGGGTGTTGTTCCTTCGATATGTAGACGTGGCATTAACTTTGTACTAGATGGTAGCGGGTCTGCGCGCGTTTTTTTGTTTTTATTTTTTGCACGGAACCCTAATTAATTATATTAATGTAAGTGGCTTTAGTCCTTATAACATCAGCTATCCGTCAAAGTTTCATCAAAATCGGTCCAGCCTGGTCTAAGATTAGGTGAAATAAACAGACAGACCGGCAGACAATCATTTTTAAAATGTTATTTAATACCATACATACTTTCAAGTAAAAACAGTAACTTCGTAGGAACCTTTCAGCCACTGCTGGAGTCTAAAGTTTCATCGCGAGTTGTCAGGCCGATTAGCGCGCTGGCAGCTAATTTATATACTCAACTTACCGGGCTATTCCCGGCGGGGTGTTGTACCTTGGATATGCAGACATTACTTTGTACTAGGTGCTTGCGGCTTAGCCCGCGATTTGTTATTTTTATGTTTTGCAGGAAACCTTAATTGTTTTTATAAAAAGTTCGTAACTTAAGTTACTCCTTAAGACATCAGCTATCTGTCAATGAAAGTTCCGTCAAAATCGGTCCACCCGTTTTGGAGACTAGCCGAGACAAACAGACAGATTTTTTTCCATAATTAAAATTGTTAGTGTAAGTGGTCACTATGCGACCGTTCTGGGTAAAAAAAAATAAATAAATAAATAAAAAAAAATCGTAGGTATATTATTTCATATGAATTTAGTAACAAGTTGTTATTTTGACAAAGTAACAAAGCAACTTAACAAAGTAACTTTTAACTTATGTGGTATTTTTTGTAAATTGACGAATTCGTCTTTGAATGTTTTGATCACTTAAAACACATTTATATTTATGTATCTGAATGAAAACCAGAAAGGAAACCAAACTCATTTACGATTTAAATCGGCTGCATAGTTAATTAAACAACTTACCGAAATAATTTCACATTTCAATTGCAAAATGGGATGCCTCAAGCAGACCGCGTAAACATTCCATTAAACGGATTACTTTATTTATTGTAATAACGTGCATAATGTAACGGGCATGCTCTAGGTATAGACGTAACTGAGCTTCGACCGGCTAAAATGTACCATAAATCCGGCTAAAATACGACCTTTACCAGTTAAACTTAGTACAAAAATATAGGTAACTAAAGCAGTTGGAGAATATTAATAAAATGCGATGTTTGTATTCTGAACATTGCATTTTCTGATACTGATTCACTTTTTATAATACGTAAGAGTACATGAATGCGGTTGATGCAATAAGAGCCTGCTATTGGCTACATCTGTAAGATGGGCAGCAGCATCTCTCCGTGTATCAATAGGTATCCCCGTACTGCGCTCGCCAACCAAGCCAAGCGTGGTGAGTATGGCAACTACCCCTCATGGAGATCCATGGGGGAGTCCTGTGTTCAATAGTGGAAGTTTTACGGCTAAAATCATGATTATGATGAAGAGTAAGAACATGATTAGAGCTGAACCTGTATCGAATGATCGGACGGGAGATTATTGACGTCATGTCATTTAACTTCTAAAGATTACGAGATTTTATAATGAGGTTCCCTAAAATAAACAATACAAAGTCAGGTTAACGTTATTGTTCCCGGTCACCGGCATCCGCCATCTTGACACTATATCTACAGTTAATAGCCCGCTTTACTGTAAAATCCGGCTTTTTGGGCCAACTCCGGCTAAACACTACCAGTATCTCAACTCAAAAGAATGAATTTCGCTAAAATCAGTGCGTTGTGCAACAAACAGCGTCATTATCAAGCATAATGCTGGCAGCTGCGCGTCCTTACACCTCATTGCCTCTTCCGTGACATTGCGCGATGCCATAAAAGATATTGAGTTTTGTAATATCAAAATCGGCACTGATTCGCCTTATACGACACGAGAGATCTGAACTTTTCAGATTTAATGTGCCAACCCGTCCGTTATAAACTTGTTTGCAGCGGACGAGATGGCACATTTAAAAAATATATTACTGTCGTTCGTCAACTCGTCCGCTCAGTGCGACAGAAGTGTTTTAAAGATTTGTGAAACAATAAATCTGTAATTTCGTATAAAGATATGTATATTTACTCGTATTAATGTAAATAGATAAAGTAACAATAATGATAATATAGAAGTAAAATATAATTTCAAGAAACTTAATAAAATATGTTATATTATAACAATGAGCCGGTACATGTTCTTTTTATTTAAAAGTTGCTTTCTTAGTAATGGTAAAAATATGTCATATTATGATACAAAAAAATAGCTGAAGCTTAGAACAAGGCATTATAAATACCCTTAGTAAATCAACAGAAGAAAGGTACTTAATAATATTAATCATGATTAAAGAAGGTATATTATTTCCTAGTGAGTAATGAAATCAGTCTTATTATTACTATTAAATAAAATAAGAAAAATCAATTATAAACATTAATATTATTGAAGATTTTCTCGTGTATCTGGATAAGATAATAAATAATAAATAAATAAAAAGCCTTTTATTTCCATAACTTATAAAACAGTTGGGTATTTGATTATGATAAAGTTAACAAACAAAATATATAAGTTAAGGCTCCTTTCGGGTAAAGGCCTCCTCCATACTTTTCCATGCGTCTCTGTCTTTTGCTTTTTCCATCCAGTGCGTCCCCGCTACTTTTTTTTTTTTAAGTATCTGGATAAGATACTATTGTAAAACTCTTTTACAAAAAGAATCATTATACAAATTTTCATACTTTTTCTTTTAAAAACATTTTGTTATTAATTGTTTAACCGAGTAGTTCTATGCAGATCTATGAAAATTTCTCTTTTACAAAATCGATAATTATTGTATTCAAATGTTCGTCCTTATTTTTATTTTATTTTATAACATTATTTTAGTTACTGTATAAACTGTGTATAATTATGAACTATCTATTGGATACATATATTACAATGATATTATTAAGAGAAATAATTTGTATTTTGTGTGTTGTATTTTGTATGTTTATAACGAATAAACTCAAAAACTACTAGACCGATTTTCAAAATTCTTTCACCATTAGTATTAGAATGCTACATTATCTTTGAGTAACATAGGTTATATTTTACCCACGTATTCTTACGGGAATGGGAACTAAGCGTGTGAAACCGCGGAGTGCGTCTTTATGTCCGTTTTGATCTGAGTCAAGTCGTAGGCACATTATATCACACGCAATGTTTGTAACGCAGCTTACTGATCAGAATGAAAAATTAAAGTGTTTAAGAAATTGTTTTTAAGTTCCGAGTATAATAATTATAAAATTTTGAGTGTTTATCTTATTGATGCATTTAATAGACAATACTACAAAACTAGTTGTTAAGTTAAAAGCGAGTGCTTATTAAGGGTTTAATTAACTTACTTACCCTAAATCCCTTGTCATTGCTCACGTATACTCACGTTATACTCTATGGTTTTAATGCCTTTACTTTATGGTATATTTGTTTTATTAAGTGTCATATTAATACTACTTAAAACAAAATACTCCAATTTTGCCTGACATAAACAATAGGCGGCAATATTTCATTTTTGCAGTGAACTTTCTATAATTTATGATAAGATGTCATTAAAATTGCCAATCATAAAGATTTTCTCGCTAAAAACTATAATAAAGAATTTTGACCTAGTGCAATTAAAGTCGGTAACCATTTTATGAACAGAATTTTATTAGCAAAATCGTAACCTCAATGTAAAACTAATTCTTAACAGATATAAACAAACTTTGAATACATTAACTTACGTGGACATTGAAAACAATAAGCAGTGTGTTGTTTCTTATCTTCTATTTATTACTACTACTCTAGAAAAGCCGTTCAACAAATATATTCATACATTACATTACACTTTTCTTGGTAACATTACTTTTCGTAATTAATAGCAAAAATGATAATAAAATAAAAAAGCCCATGAAAATATAATAATATTCATTCTACTACTTGCTTATTATAAAACACATTTTACTTAAAACTAAATATCTATAGCAGTAGTCGCCTCAGCAGCGTAGGCATCCCCTAAAACCCTCCATTATGTCCCTTTCTCTCATCTTCGTCATCCAATATGGTCCACCTTTTTCATTAAAACTATCTTTGATAATAAGTTTTATAGCAAAAAACTTGTTATCAAAGTTGACTAGACGAGTTGACGAACGGAAATATTGTTTTTACTTTTTGTGGCAACACGTCCGGTGCGGACAAGATTAGTGCGGACGGGTTGGCACACTACTCAAGCAAATTTTATAACCCGTTTCAATATCTCTCTGTTTTTATGGTAGCATAAAACAAAACAGACTATCGAATTACGAATGAGCACTTTATGAAAATGCTACAATTTCTTTCAGCTTTCAAATATTCAGAAGGAGCTACGTACAATGTGTTCCTACTAAACTATTTCACTTCTAATACATTACAAAACCAAAACCGCTGACATTGTCTCGGATTGGAATGTTGGAAGCATATCCGAACCCCTTCAACTCTATATTCGGAAGCAATTTTCGGAATGAGCTGCTCTGACAAATAATTTGAAGACAAATCGCTCCGACATTCTACAAACCCGCTCGTTAAGTGCTTAAATATTTGGAGCCAACTATGCGCTTAATTTTAGGGTTATTAGCATTTAGTGTGAAGAGATAAAGATCTAATAATATATCATTCAACTGCCTGCAGCCATTACCTACCATAACCGGTCAAGCTAATAACTTAAATTAATAAACAGATTTTTATCGCTATAAATAGGAATGAGAAAGGTTAATTTAATTTGATGTTTCCTATCTATTAATAAATCTGAGAATGAAGACACTTATCATGTTTAAGAAGCTATAAATTTACGAAAAATGGTTTCAGGCCATGTCACCCTAAAAGCGGGACTTGTATTGTACACGTCCATAAATTACCCTGCGACGACGCACTAAAATAGCGTAACACCCCATCGCCATGGGAACCGAGGACCCCACGACCTCTCGCTAAATGCCTACAAATCCATCGCCAGAAATCAAAAAGGCATCGAGACGTTACGATTAGAGACGCCCGTTCAATAAATTGGGGCTCGATGTAATTTCTCGAATGCGAATGATAAATGCATCAGTCACGCAATGAATCTGCGCGAATCGAAAGACTAAACAATGCGACGGGAACCCCACTCCGGAAACGCTGCGGATTTTTCCCTGTTATCCAACAACAATGGCAGTCGACTCAGCACTCACCTAGCCAGCATGCCGTCTTTTGTCTAATTAATTATCCGACGGACGGAATAATTAAGCTCGAATTCGAGGCTCTGATTAAAGCGGCCTATTCTAAATATTAATAATATCAGGTGCACATTGTTTAGATGTTAAATGGGTGTAATTATCTATGCTTTACCTAAATTTATTGCACGGTTTTATCAATGGCCCCCTGTGTGGAATAATATTGCACGTTTAAGATTGTGTTTAATGAAAGTGTGCGGCGATGTTGCGGGTAATTTGATTCAATAGTATCGATGCTATGAATTCAATGAGGAGGGCGTCGGAGGGTGATCGGTCACTCTGACAGAAGTCTCGGCGGCAGTGGGGACAGTCGCTTCCACGGCACCAGTTCCATCAATCAGCGCTATACGACTGATAGTGATCGTCAACAACCCAACATTTAATAGGTGATGGATCGCTCCGAGCCGCCACGCGAATTTACTGAATCATATTTCGCCTAAAGAATTTTTTCATGAGCTCCATCCGTGCATATTCGATACGGATTTATTATTTTCATCATTTCTCGTTTCCCTTCTTTAGCTCGGAAGCGATACGTAAAATGACGGAAGATGTGAAGGGCGGTAATGGGGGAAAATTGTGCTTTATTCGATTTTGATAGACTTGATGGTGGATTTGGGTCCCGGTATCGCTCAAGGGTCATGATGAGCAACCTTTGCATAAGCTTTTTGCCAATTTTATGCCAAATGGAAGCTTTTTGGAATCTTATATTGTTAAAAATTCAAAGCACGTCCCGTGTTTTTTGCAACAATACTTTTTATTTTAAATTAATATGCTTTATCTGTCTCTTATATAACTGGTCAATAAACATAATTTTAAAGAATTCAACAGGGCTTTATGGCGTTAAGAATAGGTAGCACATTACTCGTAACACGCTAATGCTTTCTATTCATAAGCTTTAAACTCTAAAGTATTTCTAAAAAAAGGTGCCACATGTATTGAAGTAAACGTTACTAGTTGGGTGGTTCCGTCATAAAGTTTTATAATATTTTTTTAGGCAACGCTATCTCAGCTTGAAAGACTACTGAGGAAGCTTTTTGATGTGTTTGTGTTTGTGATAAGCGTGCTTATAAAACATGTCAAATATTTGATGATATTACTAGTTTTAAAAAAACATACTGTTTGCTTAAGTTTTAAATGCATATAAGAGGAAAGATATTCAAGCTTGAAAATAGTTTTTAAGGAGGAAGCAAAATGTTCTTTATAAATAGTAAGGTAGGACCTTACTGCTAACCTTAAGTACATCAATAAATGTTACGCGATTGTTTATTGATGATAGCTAATAAAATTGTAAGAATATTATGGCAGTATTAAAAGCGCGTCTGCCGATACTAGGGTAAAAGTCACCAATTCGAGAAGTGTAATCAAAATCTTTTTGTATTCATTGAATACTAAGAACTACTACGAAAGCAGAGTCCTACTTTCGAAAGAAGATAGCATTTGGAATCGGTCGCCCACATCACCAATTGCCTATAGATAAGAATGTATTTATGTTCGTCAGTTCGTATTCAGAATTAAAATTCATTGTTTCTCTTATCCCGAAAGTGATACCGATACTGGGGTCAAGGAATGGTTTTATCTCAAGACATGAATTGGCTTTTAGAGAGTGATAAACTTTATTTGGCTTTCGTTTATTCGTAGCTTTTGACGTCATATCCGATTTCATGAATGTATCTGTAGATCCTGGTTTAGATGACATGGTATAAGAAGGTTTATAGCTTTGAGTAGCTATTTAATACTTAAAATATGTTTATTTGTATAGAAGTTACATTTCAATTAATTCAAGACTAATACATTAATCATTATGAAAGATAGTTTTAAAGTCCATAAATAAGTAGATGAACTAATTATCATTAAAGGCAATGCGCAGAATATCTTGTTTTATGGTCTATTTGACTGTTTAAAGAAGAAGTTATTTCTTTACAGCGGGGAAGGCAAAAGTAAAATTACACGTATAGTGTGTAAATATTCATGCATGCAAAATCAGTCGCCGTTTTCAAGTTTTTAATTTCTCGTTTCGCAAACAAAGATCCTATGTGTTTGTGCCTATGTAGGTCGCTGTAAATATGCGCATATGTCGGGTATTGTATGTAAACTAGTACAGGCGACTTGAGAAGTGAAATCATAGGCTGAACAAAGCACTTCATAGAGCACTGATAGATCAGTTGACACTTTTAAATAAAACTTTGTAAATATTAGGACTTGGCGAACGTGCGATATTCTTGAAAGGGCTTGAAGGATACCTTTGCAGCACAGTTTAGTAATATATAAAATACATACTAGTAGAAGAAGCCATGCCCAAGCCGTGGAGTACCAGCAATAGAATGTTACACCTCCTCTCATGCCCGTGGATGCAGTAAGAGTCTTCTAAGGGATACCTCTGTTCTGCACTCGCCAACCCGCTTGTCAAGCTTATTAGTTATGGCAACAACCCCTTAAGATCAATACTAAGTGATCAATAATGAAGGCTTTTGTCCAGCAGTGGACGTACTACGGCTAGAAAAGAGAACCTTCTACATTTTTAGGGTTCCGTACCTCAAAAGTAAAAAACGGAACCTAGGATATCTTTTTGTCCGTCCGTCTGTCTGTCTGTCCGTCAGCCAGTCTGTCAACAGCCTTAATATCGAGAACGTGTAGAGATATTGAGTGGAAATTAAAATCTACAGCCCCTTTAATCTATGAAAAAATCAATATTCTAAGTATACCTGAAAAAAAAATCCGACCGTTTAAGCCCCAAAAAACGCATGTTTCGACATTTTCAAAGGGATAAAAATTCATAGGGTACTTCCCGTAGACCTAAAACTATGAAATTTCGCAAGGTATATCGTCTTATACTATATATAGGTACTGTGAAAAATCTAAAAACAATACATTTGCAACGGAATCATAAAAAAACCGACTTTAAAAAAGTACGAAATCAATCATCGTGGTTAAGCGCAAAGTTACGCGCGGTTTTAATTTGGATGGCTGACCGAATCTTTTTGTGCATTTTTAAAACTTTTACTAAATCGGATCAGCCAATTTATAGTAATTATTATGTTTCTACATACCTACGGATTCCTCGGTGGGCGAGTCCAGCTCGCAAATTGTCCGGTTTTATTTCACTTCAAAGGACTTAGAAGCTAAAAAAGTTTGTTAAAATTTTTTTAGAGACCTGTACCGTTAAATATTCAGATATGAGAGCATCCGTTCAGTAAGCGATGACCTCTCGCCCGCGGCAGGATCCGAGACATTACGTTGTCTTTGCATTTATGGAGATAAATATTCAGTGAGTTATGGCTGACTCAGTCTTGCTTACAAACTCTTTACTGCATTGTGATGATTCACATTTGGAAACTCGTTCAAATTAAATAACGCTTAGTCTCACTGAAATTGCATTAGAATTCATTTAAAACATGTACCTACCTTATAAATTAACACGGGATTTTGAACCTACTTCAAAAAAATTAGGTTTCTAGTTGTCTGTATTTTGATTTGTTTTATATCATGTCCTGACTCCGTCGTCTAATATGGACTGTTTTTTTTAGTTTGACTTTCAATTTGATTCAATGATTTCCATCACAGGCGGACATTCGCCTAATGTGCCACAGAGATTGTCATTCATCATTTCAGTCGTAAAACGTCCTTTACTGAACACATACACCTCCCTCATCTCCATGAGGGTTTGTTGCCATACTCACCACGCTTGGCGGGCGGGTTGGCCAGCGCAATACAGTACACGGAACACGTTTGATACACGGAATGACGCTGCTGCCCATCTTCCGAAGGTATCCCTTAGCAGGCTCTTACTGCATCCACGGCCAAGAAAAGAGGGGTAACATTCTACAGCCGATAGATACCCCACGGCACGTTGTCATATTATTTGTTACCAACTTCAAACGTCGATAGACGATAACTGTCTCTGAAATAGCCCTTCTAACATTTCCTGTATAGTTTTGCTTCCAATGCGAGTAAAATGCTACCACTACACTGCTACCAACCACTGAACGTATCAGATGGCACGATTACAAGAACTAATGTATCTATTTGTAACTGCTTTCGTTTCCGGCTTTTTGCTGCAAGAACTTACGTAGCTTTTGAATTGCACTGAGAAATGAGGTGGAGTTCGTGTTGTCAGATAAGTTTTTGAATAAGATTGTCGAAAATGTAAGGTATAAAAATA
Source organism: Pasiphila rectangulata (assembly GCA_963082625.1). Classification (NCBI taxonomy): domain Eukaryota; kingdom Metazoa; phylum Arthropoda; class Insecta; order Lepidoptera; family Geometridae; genus Pasiphila; species Pasiphila rectangulata. The sequence goes on from OY720235.1 coordinate 22,236,650, forward strand.
AATGTTAATGAAAGGAGGTAATAAGTCGTGGTATAATACACTTACACCTAACTAATACCATAATACCCCCAACAACCTCTCATGATCAGTATTCGTGGAGATCCATGAGAGATCGCCTATGTCCAGCAGTGGACGTCCGCGAGATGTTGATGATGATTATATATTTAACTTAAAATGAACAAAGCACTTCATATCGTATCTAATGTTCTTTGGGAAAATCAAAAGAGACGGTACAATAATTCATGCTGGAAAATTCACACAGCTAGCATCTAGCCCCAAGCTAAGCTGAACTTGTGTTATGGGTACTAGATGACTGATATACTTTACTTAATGCATTATACAACATAGACAGGTATTTTTATTATATAAAGAAAACATCCAGAAAACTCAATAAATATCTGCAGAACGTACAGACATTCGTTTCGAGGCGGGAATCGAACCCGCAACCTTTTGCGTCGCAGGTGGAACTTCGCCCTCAGATTCCTCCTAGACGTCGACAATGCGTTGGTGAAGGTTTAAATCGAGGCATGATTTAGTAGATTCGTAAAAAACCAACATTAATAAATACTTATAGGTACACTAAGTGTGTACCCTGTTAAAAATTTACAAAAGGAAAATCCAAAACAATGTCAAGAGAGGAAAAGCTCGGATTCCTTGAAGCAGAGGATATTTCTGCTAATTCATCTCTCCCCGCGGCGTTGGTAAGTGGCGGACGCAGGAAGTCGCCTTTTCCACCCGCAAACCCTTGAGAGCATCGCAAAATGTCTTTGGAATGACTTTTTTCGTCCTAAGTACATTTCAACATCTGTTTTTTGTGCTGCTTTTGAAGCGTTGGGGTCGCTTGTTATTGCGGTACAGTACGTTACAGGTTGGGACTTGAGGAGAAGCGAAACCTTCGTCCGTAAATGCATAATATACACATGAATAAACCTATTTCACTTTTAAAACACTCGTTGGAAATCTATTTTCGACGTATAACTTATCAATGAATAAACCTATCGGAAAATAAATATTATATATCAACATGGGTCTAATTATGTGTCTTAATTAAATTACTATTTGAGTACAAATCAAATCATATTAATTGCCCGCTTCTTTGTGAACATGTCTTTAGTTGAGAAACTCAAGTAGAGAAACAGAGAGCGAGCGTGACACTTCACGAATCGCTCCGAAATCATACGACGAACGGCGAATTCCGTTACAATGAATGAAGTTACTTAGTGCGTCTGCGTGTAAAAGTAGTACCTACGTAGTTAGGTGGCTTTAAGGGTGTGTTAGACTGCAGATTTTTTTAACTTGTGATTTGTTTTAAGTAATTAATATCTCCTTCAGTATGGGTTTTTGGACTATATATTACATAATTTTATATACTCTAATTTAGGCTTTAGAATCTTTCGGGTTATTAACGGGCACGGTGTATTATCTCTCAATATTATAAAGGGTAAAGATTTGTATGTTTGTTGCAAATAAACTCAAAAACTACTGAACCAATTTTCAAAATTCTTTCACCATGAGAATGCACCGTATCATTGAGTAACATAGGCTATATTTTATTTCCGTTTTCCCACAGAAACGGGAACTACGCGGGTGAAACCGCGGAGTGGGGCTAGTGTTATATAAAATAGTACTCAATTTGTAAATATGGGGAATAAATACGTAGTCCGCCCCTGTGTCTGACCTTTGTGGACTATGAGAAGGCCTTTGACTCTGTTGAAACGTGGTAGGTCCTAGAGTCTATACAGCGATGCCAAGTAGACTGTCGCTATATCGAAGTGCTGAGATCTCTTTATGGTTCCGCCACTATGAATGTCCAAGTACAGAACCAGCAGTCTCAGTCCATCCAGCTGCGTCGAGGAGTAAGACAGAGGGATGTCATATCCTCGAAACTGTTTACAAACGCACTGGAGGACCTGTTTAAGACGCTAGACTGGAAAGGTATGGTCATAAACATAAACGGCAACCACATCTCGCACTTATGATTTGCTGACGATTTGACGTTTTGATGGCAGAAATGCTGGAGGAGCTACAACAGATGCTGGACTGTCTAGCTTCAGCCTCGCGATGGATAGGTCTCGGCATGAATTTCGATAAAACCAAAATCATGATCTATGAACACATTGATCCGGGACCTATCTGTGTAAGCCACCTACTCGAAGTTGTTTCAGAATACACCTACCTTGGGCAGATTTTGCAATTAGGTAGAAACAATTTTGAGGAGGAGGCCAAGCGGAGGATTCAGCTAGGCTTGGCAGCATTTGGGAAACTGCGTAGGGTTTTCTCATCAGATAAACCACAAAGCTTAAAAACGAAAGTTTTTAATCAGTGCGTCCTACCCGTCATGACATGACCTACGGTGCCAAAACGTTGTCCACGTTTCGGCACTTACGGTACAGCTGGTCCACCAGTTTAAAGTCGCTCAGCGAGCTATCGAGCGTGCTGTGCTCGGAGTCTCTCAGAAGGATAAAATCCGCAACGAGGTTATCCGACAGAGAACCAAGGTCATCGACATAGCACATGGGATTAGCAAGCTGAAGTAGCAGTTTGCTGGCCATATCTGCCGAAGAACCAAAGTTGGGGTACACGAGTTCTTGAGTAGAGACCGCGGCTTGGTAAGCGTAGTGTAGGACGACCACTAGCTAGATAGAGTGATGACTTGCTGGTAGACGCTTGATGCGGCATGCTGAAGACAGGGAGAAATGGCGCAGATTTGGGTAGGCCTATGTCCAGCTGTGGACTAATATAGGCCGATGAGACGTACATACGTAGTACTATAACGTCGATGTTTATTACATGTTTCGATTTTTCAAGAAAACCCGACATGACACATTTGTGCCCCACGTGCGGGCATTCAATCCCATGATGATGATTTTCGGTAAAAATCGAAACGTGTCGGATTAAACTCGACATTATAATATTTGTATGTAACCCCTGTATTTACGAAATGTACATATAGCATTAATTTTGGAAGTGATAAAGCACATAACATATGTACATACGCATCATTATTTAGTAGGGCTATTAGAAAGATATATGGCGTAAATTGAACAGATAGCTCCAAAATTGTAACAAGATTCTGTATTTTCCAATGGCAGTTTTCACTAGCCAAAAAGAGACTAGTGTGAATTTATCAGGAATAGTGTCTAAATAAGTTACTATAATAAGTGGTTTCCAAAAATACCAATTTATTTGAAAAATAACAAATTAATCACTAATAATACTCACACGCGCATAAATCCATCCAAATGTAACTAAAACCACAGTAAGTCAACACAAAGCACACAGAGTCAGAAACACGTCAATGTTTTGAATTCAGCTTAGAACGGTACGCGCAACACCCGGCCCTTGCGAAGGCTGGAAGACGACTAACGTGACAGGGGCACAGGGCTGTGCTGTCTAGCCGGCGGCCGGCCCCCTGTCGGCGCAGGGCAAAAAGGGAAAGAATAACCCCTGCAAACGTTATCCCAGAAAACAGCCAGCTAACCGCTCAACGAAGCATCCGTTTAAGTATTAATATAACCTTGTTTCAAAACAAATTCATTATAAACTGAATACTTAATTGATTCAAAAACACAGATTTTCTGAAGCGATTGGACGCTGTTTCACAGGATAATTAAGTCGCTTTAGGAGTTCGAAATTCAAAAGTTCTAGCGTTCTTCGAAGGTAAGAAGTTTCCGTAACTTTATTTATCTTCGGGGCATGGAAATGGGGAATCTTTGGTCTTTTCTTTTGAGACAATGCCGGTCTTGACATAATTCTTCAATTAAGTCTTTGCTTTGTATATTGCGAACTTCATCTGGCCTGATAATTCTTTTACTTTTTATCGTCGTATTAATTTTTTTGTAGAACGATTTTAAATTAATTTTATTTTGATAAGAGGGTTACTCTGGAAACCATGTTGACTTTCTTAATGGAAAAATACATATAGGTTAACCGTTTCGCTTAAATTTCAAAAAGATTTTACAATTAAATGTCAGAATATCAAAAATCAGAATGTGAATAAAATTTTTTTTCATAGCCTATATAATAGCATATTTGTAAATAAACGAATAGATATCAAACTGTTTTGGGTAACGCAGTAAGAAATAATATGAGGAAACAGTATAATAGTAAGTATTGATATAATAATAAGTATTATATTACCAGGATAAACACGTTTACGTTTAAAAAACATTTCTCAAAACAAGCTTTTAATGCACTTTCATTTGGTGTCTGTATTACGGACTTTGGCAAAAAATACATAATCCGTCATCTTGTAGCGACGGCCATTTTGAAAGTAGGTAATAAATAAGCCTTGCATACTGTATTATCATCAAAACTTAGGGCGAATGCAAATTCAAGCAGATGTCTTGAATTGTGTCTAATTTACCTTGCAAGATTTAACTCAAACATACAAACAATTATTTATCAACATTGCAAATTAAATAAAACCTTCTAAAAACAAATAACAGGCGTTAGATTCAACATAAATTTTAAAATAACCCTGGGTTTTTAGTACGAGTATATATTAAGTTTAAATACGCTATTATAAGCTAATCATAGAGTCTATTAATAATACGTCTGCATCGCCGGTGGAGTGAACACGAGAATAATCCGTATTGATCTAGGGTTATTTTAGGGCAGTTCTGTCTGCACAAGATGGAAACTGCGACGTGTTTAAGTCATGGAACGGTTTGTATCAGATTCAGATTCATTTTATTGGTTTGCCTCAGATTCCGATTTATTGGTATAGGTTTCACATCACATATCTGACCTGACTGTCTTGGCCGATTTTGGCCACAGCGACTAATTTTTACTGGACAGGCATAATTAAATAAGAGTACTTGTTGGAAGTATATCAGGGTGTAATTGTTCCACCCTTGGTGCGCTCTCTGGTGGCTTGCATACCCAAGTTTGTTGGTATAAGTTATACATGTCAAACATTTCAGTGAGCAATCATACAAATTATTAATAAATAAAATATAAAAAGATAATTAAGCAAAATACCAGTCAAGACAATTTACATGATTATACCTCTATATTATCTATAGTATACAGCAATAAATAATATACATGTCATTTAAAATAGTTTTAAATTAGGTGTGTTAGTTAAATTATGTATTATTACTTTAAAATCGTAAAGAAACCCGCGGCTTAGTAAGCTTCAGACGTATTGACCCTTGTCTTCTTCTGATAGCCGACTAAGCTATATGTAAGCTATATGTTAATGGGAAAGCCTAAATCTATCTAACAAAGTTACAGGCAAATATTTAAATCTATTTAATTTAGTAATTTAATTTAGTTCTAGGAACTGCAGCGTCGCGTAAAGCATAGTTTGTTAATTTTGTACGGGACATTGCTGACGCTGTAGAAATCATTTTGTAATATTATGTAAGGACCTTTATCTCTTCGTGACGTAGGCTTTAATCATCTTAGCCGCAGGATAGATGTCCACGTCCTCTGCTGAACATAGAATCTCCAAGATCATGACGGGGTTGTTACCATACTCGCCACACTTGGCTCCCTTTAAGTTAGACTTGAAAAATTCTAAAGAGAGTACCATTATCATCATTATCATCTGAGCCGTAGGATGACCACTGCTGGACAAAGGCCTCCATCATTGTTGCTACACCCACCACGCTTGGCAGGCGGGTCGGCGAGCGCAGTACTGGATGTTGATACACGGAAAGTCGCTGCTTCCCATCTTCCGGAGGTATCCATAGGCAGATCCTTAACACATCCACGGGCAGGAGAGGCAACATTCTACTGCCGGCACCCCACGGCAGCCCTTGGCGTAGGCTTATAGGCGCCTAAACGCAGGAGAATGGTAGAATTGCAATTTTTAACAAATTCTGTGCTCTATTTTTTTATTATATGCAATTTTTACTATGATTTGGGTCTTTTGAGTTTTCCGATTATATCGACGTAGTTTCACACGTCATGATCACGGATAAACAAAAGTCTTTTCGAATGAAAAAAAATCGATTTTGAAAATTTATATACAACATGAAATTTCGTGCGTTTGTGAATATTCGCTGAAGCCTAATAATTTGTCGCAGCTGTACGCACATGGTTTATTGAACTCGACGCTCGCACTCCACGGATCTCTACTAATTTAGTTATTGAGATATAAGCTGCATCATCGCGACTCTATTATTCAGTGCCAGTTTAAACACCACGTTACAATGACGTGTCAGAAAGGCATCGATTTGTCACTTTGCCCGCATCTCATGATGATAGAAGTATGAAGGAAAAGTAAGGCCTTGGCATCTATTATATATGATTTATACGGGACACTGCAGTGGCTGGGACATTGTTAGATGGATTAAGTTTGCCCAGTTATATTATCCTCTAAGCGTCAGCTATTAGTTCCAGGAAGGAACAGGTCAATACGTCTGAAGCTAAGCCGCGGGTTTCCTCACGATGTTTCCTCCACCGTTCAAACACGTGCTAAGTGTGCACATACATTTTTCAAGAAAAATCTATTGGTGCACGGCCAGTAACGAACCCATGACCTTGGTATTGAATGTCGGGGGTACATACCTTCCACTAGGCCATGTGTATATACTTTATGTCAGAACACACCACTTTTAAAACATAGATAAGTGGAAGTTTAATGACGTCGATTTATTGTGAGTGGTCATTTCAGCCGTTAAACGCCCACTACTGAACACAGGCCTCCCTCATGGATCTCCATGAGCAGGTTCTTACTGCATCCACGGGCTAGAGAGGAGGGGCAACATTCTACTGCCGGTGCCCCACGGCAAAATGTGAGTGGTAATGGTTTCGAATTATTGTTTTTAAATTTTTTAACCTTAAAATGACCTACGGCTGGGCAAATTGTCAAGTCATACTAGTTACCTCTTATCATTGCACTCTTTCTCTTTTAAATCGCAATAATTTATGTTCTAGATGCAAAATGATAAAAGACGCTGTGGCATCTGGATTATGATCAAATAGTACTTGTACCTTGGTCCATGCTTGTACCACCCTCCTACACCCTCTAAGCTAAAGCAACTGAATCCAGAGGTAATAACTGATCAATACGTCTGAAGCTAAGCTCCGACTTACGTGGCGCCTTCGCCGTTAAAAAAGACCTAAATAAAAAACGTACACAGATTCTGTATAACTGTAAAAAGCTAATGAACTCGTGTACATTGTATTCATGCAAATATGTATATCATTTAAATAATAGTTAAAATATAGTGATTATTTATTTACTTGTGCTTTGATTTAGATTTATCTTTACCAATTTATCCAGCCCACATTCTCTTACAATAACGTGGGCATAATCTAGACCTCATTGCAACTTCGAAGTAATTTCGTATGATTGGTACAAACTAAAATAAAACGGAATACAACAATATGTTGGGTTTTTCAATATGTTTATAACCCTTGGGTTGAAATAAAAAGTTGGGTCGGAGCCATGCTCAAACGGAAATTTTAAATGTTTACTAAAAAGAGTGACGAATTGAATTATTTTTAGAATTATTTAAATGTAATTGTTTACGCTTGTTGCGTAAATAATAACATTAAAACTTACGCTAAAAGTTCGCTTGTTAAAGGCGTGAGCACCAAAAGAGTAATATTTTAAAGCCCAACAGTTTGAACAGGGTAGATCAGTTTGAACGGGGTAGAGAGGTTATCCTTCTGGATATATAAGTCTACACAACCCAATAGGCAATGCGTGCCTATGGGCTGTGGATAATGATGATGGTAGACTCTTGAGAAGCTTTAGAACCCATAGAAAGCTTTATAAAATAAAAGCTACTTAAATGTGGATATCCGGTGCAGACGAACGTCACATGTGCTGAAACGGTCCGTTATCTTAAAAGATCTGAGTTAAAGCGCTCTTAAGTGCTTAGCACGTAGCTTAGGCTGTGGGGTGACGGCAGTAGAATGTTACCCCTCCTCTCATGCCCGTGGCTGCAGTAAGAGCCTGCTAAGGGGTACCTCCGCAAGATGGCAGGTGCATCTATACGTGTATAAACATCCCGTACTGCGCTTGCCAACCCGCCTGCCAAGCGTGGTGAGTATGGCAACTACCTCTTATGATCAGTTCTTACTTACGTAGATTTATGAGGGAGACCTTAGTTCAGCAGAGGACGTTCTACGGCAGGAGATGATATGAAGACTAATAAAGGTTTCTAAAAAAAATTTAATCTATGTCATGTTATTTTCGTTTCACTTGCCTTAACTAAATGTAAGAGATTAGAAGACTTAAATTTTGTAAAGCATTACACCTTAGTTTATATAGCGTGTACCCTTCCTGATAGGAATAATTGAATACAAGTAAAGCAACTAAAAATAAAGGTCTAGTGAAAAATATCACGAAACAAAACAGAGATGAAACCCGAGACCCATTTCTGTAAACACAGCCAAGTCAATAGTCTAGTCGCGCCGCGCCAGTTCTCAGGAACTAGTTAATCCTACCAAGATAAGCTCACGAGATCTTCGGACGAGGCTTTCAGTTCTTATTATCACAGTTCATACATTAGATTGTACTTACAGTTGTTACGTCTGATATGGACCTGGCCTAACTTGGATGTGGTAAACAAAGGATAGGGGTCGCTGCAGACGAGCCATTTGTAAGCGTTCATAATCATAATCATTTCAGCCTTAAAACGTCCACTACTGAACACAGGCCTCCCTAATGGATCTCCATGAGGAATAGTTGCCATACTCACCACGCTTGGCAGGTGGGTTAGTGAGTTACGGGATGTTGATACACAAAAAGACGCTGGGGGGGTAATATTCTAGTGCCGGCACCCCACGACTAAGCATCATCGGTCTTTAATAGTCCAGTGCTTGTCTGGCTGTGTAAATGACGATTACAACCGAACGCGTTGACCGACTTACATGAAACCTTTTTTATTAGCACCCTGTTAATGAGCATAACATTAATACAGAAATTGTAACAATGAATAGAAGTGTTTGTTTTTTGTTCGCTTCTTTCCCTCACTTGGAAAAAAAGTTATCTAAAGCGAACGATTTCGAAATTATGGGCTTTATTCAATTTATAAGTGTCTCGTTCTTTTTATTGTAAATTGGCTATTCTGTAGCCTTTTACTCTATTGAATAAACATTTATTGACTTTGACTTTGAACTTGAGTGATCTTGAATTGTATCCGTTTTAGCTTGCCTTCGGCTTGTTGCATCCAGCATCCGACAGCGATCAATCGCAAATCGTCACTCTAACTCGTCTCCACACCTCTTTCTTTTTTCTCTAGTCTCCACTCAGGAACTCGTTTACCTTTTGGTCCTCTTACCCCATCTTGTTCTTCCGCTTTTTGTTACACTGCATAAAACATGGAAGCGAAAAGTTGCCCGTTTATTCCTACATGACATAAAAGTAACTTACACATAATATCACAAATACTTAACGTACTCTTCACAAAATATGTTTACCTTACACAAATTCGTCGTTAAACAAGTTCAAATACAAGTGCCACTAAATAAAGAGAGCCATTTTTTGTCTTCATCATCATCATCCACCGCCCGATTTCACCTACTGTTGGGTATAAGAGGCCTCCCTAAGTTTGTGCCATCCACCACGATCCTGTAAATCTATTGACGGCCCGCGATGTGTACTGCGATATGTCTCTCAAAAATAATATACATAATTACCTATGTGTATTATTCCCATTGTTTACATACAAACTGTCAATAAAATTGCCTAGGCAACAAATGTTACAAATTTTATCATTACAAATTTTACACCGTTCGATTCTTGACATTCTATGCTGTCTAATCATTCTAATATAAAACAAAAACACGGGAATTTATCGCGTAATACCTTTGATTATTCCCAAATCAACCCGGGACCACGATTGTTGAACAACAGTCGAAACTTCGGGAATATTTTAATTTAATTTTTATTTATTTGGAAAACAAAAAGCTTATTATTAAGTAAAGTAGTACCTACAAACATAACGTGGCTAAACTAAAGCTAGACACAGTTTTCACATATGGGTAACTTAAGAATATATGTAAAAGTAAACAAATTTAACTTACTTATAATCAAAGGTATTTCGCGATAAATTCCCGTGTTTTTATCTATATATATAAAATTCAAAGTCCTGACTGACTGACTAACTGACTGACTGAGATATCAACGCACAGCCTAAACCGCTGATCGCACAGACTTGAAATTTGGAGGGTATGTTTGTCTTGGTATGTAGGCGCTCACTAAGAAAGGAATTTTGAAAAATCGCACGCCAAGGGGTTCAAAATTGGGTTCAAAGTTCAGAGTAAAATATGACATATCTACGTGACCGTTCACGATAGACATTTGAAAATTCGTATGTAGATTTCTGCAATGAAATAAGCAATGACGTGTTTAAGTTTTTTTTTGAATTTTCAAAATTAAAGGGTAGGGGGTCCATTGTTTATGAAAAAAACCTTTAAAGAGCTACATCTTTTGAACCGTAACCGCTAGCAGGTTGAAATTTACAGAGAAAATAAAATATTCAAAAAATCATCTATATATATAAAATTCAAAGTCCTGACTGACTGACTGACTGATATATCAACGCACAGCCTAAATCGCACAGACTTTAAAATTTAGAGGGTATGTTTGTCTTGGTATGTAGGCGCTCACTAAGAAAGGAATTTTGAAAAATCGCACGCCAAGGGGTTCAAAATTGGGTTCAAAGTTCAGAGTAAAATATGACATATCTACGTGACCGTTCACGATAGACATTTGAAAATTCGTATGTAGATTTCTGCAATGAAATAAGCAATGGCGTGCTTAAGTTTTTTTTTGAATTTTCAAAATTAAAGGGTGGGGTTCCATTGTTTATGAAAAAAACCTTTAAAGAGCTACATCTTTTGAATTGTAACCGCTAGCAGGTTGAAATTAACAGAGAAAATAAAATATTCAAAAAATCATCTAGAAAAGTTTGAGAGATACGTCATAAAAAAAAACAGCTACCGCAGCGTCTGTCAAAGTACCGTATTCAGCTCCAGTAAGGTAAAATTTGAGAGCTGCGTCATAAAAATGTCCAGCTACCGCAGCTTCTGCCAAAGTACCTTTTTATACGACTTATCGCCGAGAAAAGCCGATGGCCTATCTTATGTAAAGCGGTAACTTCTATTACAACTGCAATACCGCGGTGATCATGGTCACGAAGCCTGTGACTAGGTGACCAATGCTGCATTGTATTGCGCCTGTCACCCTGAGATAGAGTTCTAAGGTCTCATGTGCCCGTAATTTTACTGGCCCCCTAACCCTTTAAAACGGAACAAAGTAATGCAGACATTACTGCTTGGTTGTAGAAATTACGAAGTACGATTGAAGTATTTCCCCGGATGAACTCTTTGGATGAACTATTGGCTTCCATCAACAAAAGTTCGCGAGATGGGTCATAAAAAAATTCCAGCTACCGCAGCGTCTGCCAAAGCACCGTTTTCAGTTCCCATTAGGTAAAATTTGCAAGATGAGTCATAAAAATTTCCAGCTACCGCAGATTCTGCCAAAGTACCTTTTTATACGACTTATCGGCGAGACAAGCCGATGGCCCATCTTATGTAAAGCGGTAACTTCTATTACAACTGCAATACCGCGGTGATCATGGTCACGAAGCCTGTGACTAGGTGACCAATAAATAAATAAATAAATAAATAAATAATGCTGGACAAATCACACAGCATCATCTAGCCCCAAGCTAAGCAGAGCTTGTGTTATGGGTACTAGATGACTGATATACTTAATACATTATACTACATAGATAGATATTTTTATTATATATAGAAAAACACCCAGATCACCCTGAACAAATATCTGCAGATCGTACAGACATTTGTCCCGAGGCGGGAATCGAACCCGCAACCCCATGCGTCGCAGGCGGACCTTCGCCCGCTGCGCCACAGAGCTCGTCTAGCTACCAATGCTGCACTGTATTGCGCCTGTCACCCTGAGATAGAGTTCTAAGGTCTCATGTGCCTGTAATTTTACTGGCCCCCTTACCCTTTAAAACGGAACAAAGTAATGCAGACATTAATTACTGCTTGGTTGTAGAAATTACGAAGTACGATTGTAATATTTCCCCGGATGAACTCTTCACAAAAAGTTCTACAACTACAACTATTTGGCTTCCATCAACAAAAGTTCGCGAGATGGGTCATAAAAAAATTCCAGATACCGCAGCGTCTGCCAAAGCACCGTTTTCAGTTCCCATTAGGTAAAATTTGCAAGATGAGTCATAAAAATTTCCAGCTACCGCAGCTACTGCCAGAGTACCTGATTCAGCTTCCGGCTAGAAAAGTTTGTAATCTATACATATAAAATTCACAGTCCTGACTGACTGACTGACTAACTGACAGAGATATCAACGCACAGCCTAAACCGCTGATCGCACAGACTTGAAATTTGGAGGGTATGTTTGTCTTGGTATGTAGGCGCTCACTAAGGAATTTTGAAAATTCGCACTTCAAAGGGTTCAAAATTGGGTTTAAAGTTCAGAGTAAAATATGACATATCTACGTGACCGTTCACGATAGACATTTCAAAATTCGTATGTAGATTTCTGCAATGAAATAAGCAATGGCATGTTTAAGTTTTTTTTGAATTTTCAAAATTAAAGGGTAGGGGGTCAATTGTTTATGGAAAAAAACCTTTAAAGAGCTACATCTTTTGAACTGTAACCGGTAGCAGGTTGAAATTTACAGAGAAAATAAAATATTCAAAAAATTAAAACAAAGGTGGTCGTTTTATAAACTGTTATTTTAGCTCTGTCGTACAAACGGTTAGGCCTTCCTATTTCAAACTTGGTATGAAAATAGTACTTACTTTAAAGATATACCAACCATGAATTATAAAAACTGGCCAAGTACTAAACATGTTAAGTGTACAAGTAAAAAACGTGTTTATTTCTGTTTAAAATATAAACTTTATATAGAGGTACCTATACTTAGGTACACTACCTAACCATTCTTTATTAAACTGATTGAGCTTATACCTATTATAGTAATTTATGCACTAACATCTACATAAACTTTAATTTAAACATAAAAAAGTAAAATATCCAGCGCCGCGGTGCGGTCGCGGCAGCCGGGAGTATAAATAGAACCGGCTAAGTCCACGCGCGCTCATGCACTAGCCACCCTAGGTGCTTAGTTCAGAAAGTGGCGCATAGAGGTGAACCCGACGAAAAGTGCAGCAGTGCACTTTACTTAGAGTCCCCTCTTGCTCCAGCCTCTCCTCCTCTTCGATAAACCCATCCCTTGGGTTAGGTCAGCTCGCTACCTAGGAGTTATCCTAGATAGATGTATTACCTTCTATCCCCACATAAGGTCTGTCACTAATCGCGCCAAGTTCGTGCTTAGCCGGTTAAACAGCCTCCTTAACTCGAAGAGTAAAATGTTCTTTAGAAATAAAGTAACACTTTACAAAACAGTTGTACGGCCAATAATGACATATTCCTCTGTCGTCTTTGGCCAGTCCCGTCATTTTAGATGCCTTCAGGTAATTCAAAATATTTTCTTGCGCAGGGCCACGGGCTGCCCATGGTACATGCGCAATGAAGACCTCCACCGAGATCTCAAACTCGAGTCCATCGAACACTTTATTAAAACTGCTTCAAAGCGTTTTTATGAAGTGGCGGCGGAACACCCCAATCCGTTAATCTCCGGATTACCCTCCGACTACCCGATAGAGCCATTGCCCACGAGTTCTTTTCTCCGTCGACCGAGACACGTTCTCGGCTTGCCCGTTGACGAGATCACTGCCGCTATACTTGAGGTCAACCCGTCCTACTTTAGCTGCTAGGCACACATTTAATAACCGGTCTCTCTAACGAGGCCGAAGAATACACTCTTCCGTCTTAAGGTGCACTGTTGCACCTGGACGTTAACTATCATTAGATATAAAAATCTGGCAACAATCCAAGCCGTGGTTCGAACCTAAGTGGTGCCCTTGAGCTATTGTAAATAAAGCTATATAAGCAGGTATATAAGCTATATTTGGTTGTGGCATCACGCGGGCAAAGCCATGGGCAGAGGCTCTCATGTTAGGAGGTTAGGTGTAGGACTCTCAAGTTTTTTTGTAAGACTAAGTTTAGTCACTGATGGCCACAAATAAGGCCGCGAAATCACATATAGTACGCGCTTTGACTTCATAATAGTACCTCTAGATAATGTAACTTATTTCCCAGTAGGTAGTACCGGTTGTGTAAACTTTCAGAACTTTGAGGCTGAGGCAACCCTTAGCGTAGGTAGTAGGTTTTGTCCTTCTAATGTTAAGTTAATACAGACTCTTCTATAGTGACCAGACACATATTATAGATTTCATCTACTTAGTACCTTAACCACTTTGCATATGAGTCCCAAAAAAAATGCTGATTTACATCCTTTAAAAACGCGGGCGAAGCCGCGGGCAGCAGCTAGTTATTATATAATAATGAAATGTGATCGCGAAAGTTTACGAAAAACTATTCTAAACTATTATATTGAAGTGCATTAGATTTTTTTAAGTGATCTGATTCACGGGTTATAAATGTTTTGTTTGCGAATATTGTTCGCGAAAACGTTTGCGAATATAATACCTTTGCTCCATTTTAATAACTAGTTATGAAACAGTGAAGGAAATTGCCTTTTTCGTAGCTAGTTATGAAAAACAGTTATGAAAATTGATCAAAGGATATAATCACGCAATTAGGGGCAACTGAGTGGTTAGTGCAACTTTAATTTGATAAGGTTTTATAAGTAAGGAGTTAATACGAGTATAAATATGTTAACTACCTATCTGATTGCTGACTGTCAGGTCAAACAATTACTTACTACTTTCTAGTTTCTTTAGGCGAAAACATAATGATAGTCATTAGTTTTAATTACTTTTATATTTCTTGTTATGATTCATTTCCGAAATAAAAAAAAGATCTGGTGATGAAGTGATGTAAGCTGTCCAGTTCTTTGCTTTTAAAACCAGTGATACGAACCCATCAGCTTAGTAGCCTTTGATCATATTCAAAGCAAAGAACTGGTCAATTTACAACACAAACAGTGCAGCGAGCGTCATGCACATAAGTAATATCTGGTACTGACGCTGTATCAT
Organism: Pasiphila rectangulata; assembly: GCA_963082625.1. NCBI lineage: Eukaryota > Metazoa > Arthropoda > Insecta > Lepidoptera > Geometridae > Pasiphila > Pasiphila rectangulata. The sequence continues at coordinate 22,251,678 of OY720235.1, forward strand.
CATTTTTCAGCCGTAGAACTTCGGGGGAGTTGTTGCCATACACGCCATGCTTGGCAGGCATTCTACACATCATTTCTTTTCATTTGATACCAAACTCGGGTACTTATATTTGGAAACATTTGATTATTCATCCCCTCTTTCACCCCCCATATCTTGTAAACTACTCAACCGATTTTGATTAAACATGCTTAAGAACCACCGCTGAAAAACCTGATTTTAAATAAATAAAAACTACAAGCAAATCGAAATCAAAAAGCAAATTGGACCACTTGTTTTAGAGATACAGTGCCACAGACACTTAACACGCTGACAGGCAAACGTATTATATAACACCCCTCTTATTCGTCGGGGGCTAAAAATCTACACTACAACGATCTCCACGCCTCGACGATGAATTTTAACAACGTAGTGCAAATTAACGCTCACGTCCCAAGTACTGGCTGGATGGCTCCGTCAAGTGAAAGCCGTTGATAAGTTCAGGCACGTCCACGATCGTGCTACTTTAGGGATCAAGTAGGAGCTTGCCGATCGAAGCTTTGCATAAAAATCTGCGCTGTAAAGTTGGAGATTTGAACACTACCTTAGAGATAAAACAGTGAAGTGCGAGGACTACAGTGTTATGTAATAAGCGGTAATTTAAGTTATATGGACCACACATTTTCATGATTATCAATATTAATACGATCAATAAAGTTGGACTTGTCTATGTCTTGACATAGAATGTCAGTTAAGTTCTGCGTTTTTCAGTAAGGAGGTACGATTTTGTATAATAATTCATCATTATCGTCCTTTGGGTCTATTTCAGACGTTTTGGCTGTTGTTTTGTAAATGAACAAACAATCCTATTTTTGACGTCACCGCGCAACCGAAGTTTTGACAGACGTGGGGTCCATTGCAGTTAGTGGATTGGATTTTGATTATAATTACCGATTTAATCTCGATTACGAGTTGTATTGCCCTAAGTATGAAGATTAACGTTTAGGTCGTTACGTTTGTTGATTTCTTTGGTATTTCGAAGCACCAAAACACTACGTCTACACTAATAATAAAGAGGAAAGATTTCATTGTTTGTTTGTTTGTTTGAATGCATTGAATACGCTCCGAAACAACTGGATCGATTTGACAAATTCTTACACCATAAGAATCTCACATTCATCATCATCATTTCAGCCATAAAACGTCCACTGATGAACACAGGCCTCCCTCATGGATCTCCATGAGGGGTAGTTGCCATACTCACCACGCTTGGCAGGCGGGTTGGTGAGCGCAGTATGGGATGTTGATACACGGATAGACGCTGCTGCCCATCTTCCGGAGGTATCCCTTAGCAGGCTCTTACTGCATCCATGGGCATGAGAGGAGGGGTATCATTCTACTGCCGGCACCCCACGGCAAGAATCTCACATTATCCTTGAGTAATATAGGCTATTATCTTATACCCGTATTCCCCCGGAAACGGGAAATACGCGGCGAAACTGCGCGTTTCCCGTTTAGTAAGTCTTGTATAATTTGATGCTAAAACGGCGTTGTTTGTATACATCCCATTAAGATTTAGGTAATAAAACAATGTTCGACTTCATCAAGATCGACGTTCATCAAACAGTTTAAGAAATTTACATTTAACAATGTATTACAATACATAAACGGGCAATATTAATGTAATTATTAGTAATAATTTAGTGATCGCGAAATTTTTCATGAACATCACTTTTGTGTCCTCTGTACTTACATCATTGATAAACTAACTACCACTGTCATGCCGTGCATGCCAGCTACAGAAATTTACTTCTCTTCTCATACCTGGTGGATGCAGTAAGATCCTGCTAAGGGATCCCTCCAGAAGATGGGCAGCTGCAGAAGATGGGCAGCTGCGTCTTTCCGTATATCAACATCTCGTACTGCGCCCGCCAAACCGCCAAGCGCGGTGAGTATGGCTACCCATCATGGAAATCCATGAGGGAGGCCTGTGTTCAGTAGTGGACGTTTTACGGCTGAAATGATGATGAATGATTGCCATGGTTAGTCCCTTGCGTTGTTATTGGATGCCAAAACGGCGTTCGTCATACAATCCAATTAAGATTATATTATGTTTATGTACCTACCTATCAAATAAATGTTTGCCATCATCAAGATCGACGTTCACCAAACAGTCTACAGTAATGAGAAGAAACAGGCGTCATGAAATCCTGTGGTCGGACTATTTTTAACAGCCAACACTTCCGTGTCCCCTGTTGACTTCCATCATTGATTATCTAAACAGCATTGCCATGTTTATTCCCCCTAACTTCAATCAAGCCTGAGGCGACGAAAAACCAACATTCCACGAGTGCAGTGTATCCTAGACGGTCGTAAAGAGACGCTCCTACGTCAGGCTTAGCGTAACAAGATTGTATTGAGAAATTGTATCGGTTGTTAGCGTGATCTTAGGAGTCTTGGTATTAGAGTTAGAGCTAGTCTGGGGTTCTTGACATAAGAAGCTTTATGTCTTTAGGGATAGGGTTGTTTATAGTGCTGACGTTTGAAAACGGGTTTTATTGCCTAAAGAATGAAGATACTCGTGTGTGTACCTAGTTTTGTTGTATACAATGCCAATACGATAAATAACTTATTCTTAGTCAATAAAAAACTTGAATCTGCCTCGTCACTAGTTAAGAACTATGGGTAAAATTCGTATGCTATACTCTATTACGTTAAATTAAACCGGACAAGTGCGAGCTGGATTCGCCCACCGAGAGTTCCGTAGGTATGTAGGAACATAATACATTTTAGTGAAAAGAAATGCATTAAAAGATTCGGTCTTCCATCCAAACTATGATGTTCTAACGAAACTATCTTGACAACAAAGTAATCCTATAAGCGTTACGTTTTTTTAATTTTAAGGTACGGAACCTTAAAAATAATGACACAGCTTTTAATTATACTTTTTTATAACTTATTTTTATCCTTATGTTTTTATTTTCTAATATGATGTTGGGAATAAGCGAAAAGCCGCGAACATTTACGCGTTTTAAGTAAAATCTTCAACACCGATGCAAGTATTCGCAACCAAATCTCCCGTCTCAGGTGTTACTCCGCTGAGAAAGGAATCCAATCTCGACTTATAGTGAAAGCTAATATAATATATTGGGAAGCTTCGTACGTATAGGAGTCGAAAATTGTAATTATGAGTAAAATGTAAAAGAGGTTTCTTTTGCGCTTCTTTCCCTCTCTTACAAAATATATATTTTCTGAAGCGAATGAATTCAATTATGTGCTTTATTAAATTTATACTATATGTTTTTTCTTTTGCATATTGACATTTTTATAAAAGGCATTGTGTCCAAATGAAGGAACACTATTTTACATTGACTTTGGTGTATTCTTGCAGACGCTTACCCAGACTGTATATTTGGAACCATTCCAAAGCCTTCGTTATCACATAGTGATAATACCCATGAAATCTTTTAGTGTCCTCTACATTTTGTCCAGCCTCTGTTGCTTCGTTAAAGCTGAGTGGATAGGTATTTGGCTGGTTATTTGGGAAAGTTGTAAAGTGGTCATTACTTTAATTTTAGTTAGCATGTTAACAGCGCTTGCCAAATCTGTGATATTTTGCAAGTAGTGAACTGTACTTTGGATGAATAATTTACGTAATGGGTCGGTGTCGGTTGACTATTGAAAATAATGATGGGACTGTTTTCAACGAGCTACGCGTTTGTTTACTATGAGTATAGAGCTTTTTGATAATGATCCTGGCCTGATTCCTATCTGGACGCTATATGTAGAACTAGTCTAACTAATAATTATATGTGGTAGAGGTTTTGTTTATGTATAAACGATTAAAATACAAAAATTGCTTTTCATATCACAGTAAAAGCTCCAATAGCTAAATAATTATGTGTGATCTGATTTTGACACACTTCTTTTATCTGATGTTAAAACTCTATACTCGTAAATATGTTTTTCGAAAATAACATGTATTTTAGAGCGTGTCTCGATATGGGTTTGCTAGTTAAAACATGCCATCTAATTTTAAATTTACAATGTCATAAATAAGCGACATTAGAATACGACTCACCCTATCCAACACCTACACTCTATTCACAAAGCTCGTACCTCACCCGGCCCAATAGACATCCTCTATAAAAATACACAGCTGCCGGTAACAAAGAAACCTATTCTGATGGTCACTTATTGTTCAACGCAGATCACACAATAGCCAACATCAGAAATCACCCCGTCTCGACAACAATACTCGGTTTTGTAATAAGCTCTAGGACAGATCACAACTTGATACACAAAAAATAGACGTGGCTTTGTCCCGAACTGGGACCTCGTAGTTGATTAAATGTTTAAATGTTTTAAAGTTTAACAATTTGGGTACGAATGTCGGTGTTTTATAATTTGGTTTGACTAGATTCCGGTTTTTTTTATTTCAAACCCGTTTTTTTTGTGCAAATATTATTAAAACCGGTTTATTAGAATCTAGTCAAGATTCTAATTGGTTTATTTAACTTTAAAACGTGTTATTTGCCTGCAAAATTAATTTGATCCAACGTAATATATTAGAAAAAAACACAACATCAGCTCACATGAGTAATGATGAGAAAGAATCAATTTTTATCTTTCTAAACCATTTGAAGCGAAAATTATAAAAAAGCAACTTTAACTATACGAGAATGTAAATACACTAATATATGACGACTTTTAAGACTTGTAACCAAGAATGCCAGTATGTTATGTTTACAAAAAAAGATTGTATAAGTATTCTATCAATCATTTGGTTTCCAAAAATACAAGCTTTGCTTAATTTTGGGACTAGATGGGGCTGTGTGTAGTGTCCAGCATTATTTATTTATTTGTTTGAGTTTTATGTTATATTTGTTTGTCTTTTGCCCTTATTTATGTCATATGTAAATATGCAATAAGAGTTAATCTATATTTTATTAAAAGCTCGATCTTGCTTCGCTCGATTGTTAAAATGTTCCGGCTTAGTTAATACTGAGGATTGATTCTAAACAGAGCTGTCGATACGTCCTACGTACACGCTATATTGAGGCCCGATATACCCTGCAATATACCCGATTTACGTGTGGGTCTGTGACGTTTTATTTTGACAAACGGACGTGAATTCCCTTTGTTGTCTTTGGTGCCATATATCACAACGGCTGACACATAATTCTGTACTAAAAATGTATTTTTTACTAAGCCGTTCGGAAGTCCACAAAAGCTTTCGAAAAACATGGCTTTTTATTCCAATAGCTATAAAAATTGCAGCTTTATCAATCATTTCACATGGAATTAGCTGTTGTCGAGACACTTATTTGAATGGTTTCTTGTAATACCCGGATTGTCGGTCATTTATCACGTCGCCAATAGAATTTCGATGCGCCCGACCACCCGTTCACTTACTAACGATGTCATTTTGTAGACAATACAAGTAACACAATGCAAGAACTTTTCCGAGATAGTCTCCGGTACTGCTGCAGGCCAAATATCCAAAAACAAAAGAAGAATATAAATCACTCCGCGCGTACCCCACGCGTCTCACTATCAAGATGTATTGCACCTTATCTCAATGCAGTAAGGGTGTTGTAATAATACATTTAAGCGGCATTCAAATAACCACTTCCACGTAAACAATGGTCGTTTAGTACATTGTTAGTATTTATTAGTTTACGACCGCAGTAACGTAATCATTGGGTCTATTGTTGAACGTAAAATTCTTAAAAACGCCTCGTGGGGTGCTAAAGTTACAATAATTCAATACGGGTGGACTGGACATTTGACAAAGGCATAATATTGGTACCGCGATGTGTTTCGAATTGATTGTTCCTAAACTATTAAGACAAGTGATTTCCAGACTCTTTAGAAATAATTTGGCATAACTTTTTGTTGGTATGTTTTTGGTTCTTTTCATTTTACCGCAAAGTATTGTTACAATTATTATTTTGCACGTGAACAATCGTGCTGTACATGCTGTAACAGCGCGCCGTACAGCATAAAATAACAGTTTATAAAGCTGTACAGATAGCAAGATAAATGCGAAAGGGTTTCATAAGGGTTTCAAATAGGTTATTTTTTTGAAAGGTCAATTTACTATTCATGTTTAGGTTAACTAAGTTTTGATTTTCCAGCTTAAAAAGTCGCTAAGGAGAGTTTAAATAAATTGTATCTAAGGAGACACACAATTTAAATAACTAGCGATGGAAAATGACAGCTTTTTAAATATAATTCTGTCAAACTATTAACACATATTTAACCGGGTATCATTAGGAGGATTCCCCTTAATATGCATAGCGCTGTCTGTCTGTTTGTCTGTGTATTGGACGATTACAACCGAATGCGTTGACCGACAACTTTCTTTTTAAATGAAAACTTTTTTGTTAGCACCGTCTTAATGAGAGAAGGGTACGGATTGATTTAGGTCACAGGGACCGGAGTTATTGTGACCTCAAAAGGTCACCAAAAAAATAAGTCTTAAAATCGCCGAAAACGTCCAAAAACCCAAAAATGCCATTTTTGACCATTGGTGACCGTTTGAGGCCTTCGCCCCCTTTTCTGGCACCCCCATATTAATGCTTGTTAAGACATATTTATGGGCAGGCCATGTTGGAAGAACAATTCGCCGACGGGGCCGGAAAGTTCTGGAGTGGAGGCCACGGACCGGCAAGCGCCGCGTAGTACGTCCACCAACAAGACGAGCGGACAACTTCTTAAGGTATGCAGATCGGCGGTGGGTGCAGGCCGCTTCCAGCCGCAATACTTGGAAGTTACGGAGGCCTATGTCCGACAGTGGACGTCCTATGGCTGAAATGAAGAACCGGATATTTATCGTGTTATTTACCTTAATTATTCATCATCATTCATCATTTCAGCCGTAAAACGTCCACTACTGAACTAAGGCCTCCCTCATGGATCTCCTTGAGGGGCAGTTGCCATACTCACCACGCTTGGCAGGCGGGTTTGTGAGCGTAGAACGGGATTTTGATATACGGAAAGACGCTGCTGCCCATCTTCCGGAGGTGTCCCTTAGCAGGCTCTTACTGCATCCACGGGTAGGAGAGGAGGGGTAACATTCTACTGCCGGCACCCCACGGCTAACCTTAATTATTGCCCGACGCTTATTATTGCCTAGATTATTGCCACCAACAATTTTACTACTACTTTTACCAATAACAATCATCATCATTCTGTCGTCACAACATTTTGTTGTTGAACTTATAGCTTCCATAAGTTCAACAACAAAATGTTGTACACAAGTAAATAAATGAATGATGCAGGACATTTCAAATGGAACGATTTCACCCCAAAAGTAAGTAGCTTTAGTAATTTTGATATAGAATAATCGCCACTATAGACATAATAACACATACCTAGGCTACTTTTTATTCGGGTACAACGCATGCGAAGCGGCGGGCAGAAGCTAGTTAACAATAATGCTGACGTACTCACACTGGTTTTGCCAATAAACCAAACGTTTATTGCAACCATTTATTGTGCAATCATTTGTATGAACTTTCGTAAATAACTTTCATCATTTCAGCCACAAAACGTCCACTGATGAACACAGGCCTCCCTCATGGATCTCCATGAGGGGTAGTTGCCATTCTCACCATGCTTAGCAGGCGGGTTGGCAAGCGCAGTACGGGATGTTGATACACAGAAAGACGCTACTGCCTATCTGCCGGAGGTATCCCATCGCAGGTTCTTACTGCATCCATGGGTATGAGAGGAAGGGTAACATTCTACTGCCAGCACCCCACGGCAAAAGCATGTTTAAAACAGACCAAAAGAACTTCCCCTTGTCATTACACAATTAGCCATAATTAGTTTATCAAGGTTCCAATTTCAACGCGAAGGTAGGCATCTGCAAAGTAAACTCGTAAACTTGACCACGGGGCCCGGGCATAATTACCCTATCATCTATCTCTTTCACTCGTTAGTAACACAGCAGTATTGACAGAGTACAGAAGAGAAGCTTTCCTAAAGTTTTGCGGAAAACTGCACGACACGCTAATAAATTTATAATTGTCAACATTTTATTTCAGAAATAGGTTATTTTTAATTAAAAAGGAAAAAGAATCAAAATCCAATTATGAGCTCAGGGTCATTTTCACTTCACACCATCTAGTAAAATTACAAGTAAAAATATTAAAAAAATACGAATTCTCGTTATTTTTCCTTCTTTTACTAGGTACTTCTTTTCATGAGCTGAAACCCTTTCGGGTTAGTACACATGTAGGGATAAGGTTCAATCTGAGAAAGGAGGAATAGCTCTCCTATAGAGATAATATTCTCAACTTTCTATGTAAAAAGTAGGTCATCATTTCAGCCGTAAAACCGTCCTCTACTGAACACCGGCCTCCCTCATAGATCTCCATGAGGGCTACTTGCCATACTCACCACGCATGGAAGGTGTGTTGATACACGGAAATACGCTGCTGCGCATCTTCCGGTGGTATCCCTTAGCAGGCTCTTACTACACCCCGGGTATAGGAGGAGGGGTAATATTTTTGTGCCGGCACCTCACGACAAAAAAAAGTAGGTAGGTATTATTTGAGTATTCTCTCAATTATCTGATTTCCATAGCACAAGCTAGCTGCTACGTTAGGGACCAGATGCCGAAGAAGTCCAGTATCCAGCATTATATTTCATAATTTATTTGTTATTAGCAGCGCCTCGCGGTCTCACCAGCGTAGTTCCCGTTCCAGGTGGAATACGAGTATAAAATAAAGCGTATATTACTTTAATGTGCATTTCTATTGGTAAAAGTACTTTTATAATCGGTTTATTACTTGTAATTATGTATAAGCTAGGACTAGATTCTGCCTACAGCTTTTTTCTACTGCAGGCACCCCACGTCAATGATACCCTATAATGTTAACATAAGTTGGAAGTTGTATCTTTATACAAAACTTTACATAATTGAATGCCTAATTCGATTGCTTTGGCAAGCCAAACACGCGGCTCGATAATAAATAAAATAACAAGATGAACAGACGAACTGGTAAGGTATGTAGGTCGGTGGTGGTTGCAGACCGCTTCCAGCCGCAATACCTGGAAGTCCATGAGGGAGAGGGAGGTAGAGGGTCTATGTCCAACAGTGGATGTCCTATGGGTGAAATGATGACGATGATGATAAAACAAAATAAATAATGTTGGGAAATTCACACAGCATCATCTAGTACAAAGCTAAGCAGAACATGTGTTATGGGTACTCGATGACTACATAGATAAATATTTTTTTTTATAATATACAGCAAAACATCCGGAACGACCTGAACAAAAACCTGCAGATCGTACAGACATTTGGTCCGAGACGTGAATCGAACCCGCAACCTCTTGCGTCGCAGCCGGACTATCGCCCGCTGCGCCACACAAGACCTCCTTTTATGTCAACCGATTTTCTCCTACTGTTAGAATGATTAACTTAATAACACACAAGGAGTTACACGCTGACGGAGTCGCGGGCACAGCTATTAACAATAATATTGTGCGGTTCCATATTGCGATATTTTTTAACAGTATTGTAGATTGACATGTTATATTTCCCTACTAAAATACGAAAGTTAATCTGTCTGTTACATCAAAACCACTGAACCGTGAGGAAGGACATAGGCTACTTTTTTTTTACGAAAAACGACGGAAACGCGGACGAAGTCGCGGCAACAGCTAGTAATTAAATAAATAAAATAAATATTTTTTTAGTTAAACATAGAGGAATCTTAAATATTATTATAAAAATAAATTTTATCATTGTATATCATTTATTTATAACCTAAGTTATAAAGTAAATATAGTAACTGTGTTTTCTGAAGTTGGAACTTAATACTGTGCGAGGGGTTGCACAGAGACAAAACCCTCTGGACAATTTACGGACGTCGAGCGTTCCTGTTAATCTAATAGGCGCTTTCCCGTTTAGTTTTGTTTCGCCTTGACCTTTGTAAATGCTTTTGAGTTGTAAATTGTTTTATTGAAATAAAGTGGTTGATCATGTATTTCATCAATTTTATCTCGTCATTATACAGGGTTTTCTTTGAGAGGATAAGAAGATAAGTATCCTGATAGCGGTTTTAGAAAATGTTCGTCGAATATTTTTTTTATTTATATAATGTATCAAAAGCATGTATCTCCACCTCCGTTTATTAGTTATGGACTAATAATTATTAAACTTGGTAATTTATTGATTAAAATATTAAATACTGTGTGGAATACCTAATCATCCAACAATATTAGTGGGGTAAGCCCCCTATTATCCATAGCGCTGTCTGTCTGTCTGTGCATGACACAATTACAATCGAACGCGTTGACCGATTTACAAGAAACCTTTTTTGATAGCACTGTCTTAATCAGAGAAGGGTACTGATTTATTTTGGTGACCCTAGGGTCACAGGAACCAGAGTTATTGTGACTTCAAAAGGTCACCAAAGGTCAAAAATGGCATTTTTTGGAAAACTCCGCCCCCTTTTCTGGTACCCCCGTACCAATGCTAGATTTAATAACAATAATATAAGCATATTATTCAGACAAAAATAAACAAATAAAAAATAAAATAAAAGAAATCACTCTAGTGAGTCCGCATCGACAGCTTGGTCTGTTTGCCCAACTTTGGCAAAGACCTCCTCCATTTCTTTCCATTCACTTCTATTTATTTCTTTCCTCGTCCACGTTCGTTCTGCTTTTGTTGTTATGCCGCCATTCCACCTTCGAAAAAAAAGAATCTTTTTTTGTTTCTAGGGTGCCAGAAAAAAATCTGTTTATTCCATTTTTCAATACCTCTAAAAACAATATTTATTATATGTATATAATAATATATATGTATATATATATATAACACTACCTTTTCCCACCAAAACTACAACACCGTTTCCGTGATGTCGACCAAATTTAAATCAAGTTTGGAAAACTGCAAAAAATTTCCAACACGCAAGATTACCTGCAGTTCTAAACGTTCAATCTATGCCCCACGGTCCCACCCCACAATACAAACATTGTTGTAACTCATCGCATGACAGCTCAAATTAACACATCGCAGTCCCTACGCCCTATCCGAATACACGTACACCAATTACTAACAAAACTATTGCAGTATAGATCACGTGTCACGAAACACGCTAGAGTCTACTTAGAATCTAATGCGATTTACCTTTGAGAACTACCTGTTAAAAATTAAAAAAATACAAAGTAGAATAAAACCGGGCAAAAGCGAGTCGGACACGCGCACCGATGGTTCCGTGCCATCATACAATATAATATATGATAAAGGCGGTTTATATATTTTGGAGAACCTTGACAGCGCCAGCTCTTGTCTGATAGCGGAACTTAAAAATATTTTTACACTTTCGATGATTTCTAAAAAACTATGCAAATAAAAGGATCTCTATGTACACTTCTATTAGCAATAAAAGTTTCAGGGGTTTATCTCTGCAAACTTAGGAGATAAGGGGGGAACGCTATTTTTTTCAACGTTTTTGTAAATAAGTCGAAAACTATACGGCTTAAAGCAAAACTAATAACTGTTTATTCATGAGCAAATGAAAACCTTTCTTATGATTTCCAACATGATCTAGTAACTTCACAAAAATCTTTAAAACCCCCCTTCCACCCCCTTGTTTAAAAAAACTATGCAAATTAGAGATTCCGCTATAACTTTCCTATAAACTTTACATACACTTCTATTAGCTATAAAAGTTTCACGGGTTTATCTCTGCAAACTTCGGAAATAAGGGGGGAAACGGTCGTTTTTATTTTTTTTTGTAAATAACTCTGAAACGATACGTCTTAAAGGAAAAATAAAAACTATTTATTATATGATACACCACACGACCTAGAACCTTCACTTCAAAAAAAATATCCCCTATCCGCCCCCTGCAATCATAATTAGAATATTTTTTAACGTTTTCATAAATGTTATATTAGTAAAAATGTGTTATATTTAACCATTACAAATTTCAAGTCAAAAGCATCTGTAGTTCTCGAGATATCCATTTGTGACAGACAGACAGACAAAGTGTTCCTTTATAATAAGGGTTCCTTTTTACCATTTGGTCCGGAACCCTTAAAATGGCCACATGAAAAAATTGCCAAGTATAATAATTATGACAAAGTTTAAAAATGTCAAAGTTAAATTTGAATTAATAATTTTAAAATTATGGATTAAAAAAACGTTTTAAAATTACAAGTTGATAAATTGATAGAAAACACCCAGATTTGCAACAAATATCTGGGACACCTCCGGAAGATGGGCAGCGGCGTCTTTCCGTATATCAACATCCAGTAGTGCGCTCGCTTCCGCCTGCCAAGAGAGGTGAGTAGCAATAATTCCTCATGATCAGCACTTGGTGATTCATGAGCGAATCCAGCAGTGGATATCTTTCGGCTGAGGTGATGATGATGAAAGCAAACATTTCCCCCGGCTCACTGCGTCTCGTCCGGCTATTAAACAAGGCAATAGAAAATTACCTAAATACCCAGTTGCACAAAACTACAACACCGTTTCCGTGATGTCGACCAAATTTAAATCAAGTTTGGAAAACTGCAAAAAATTTCCAACACGCAAGATTACCTGCAGTTCTAAACGTTCAATCTATGCCCCACGGTCCCACCCCACAATACAAACATTGTTGTAACTCATCGCATGACAGCTCAAATTAACACATCGCAGTCCCTACGCCCTATCCGAATACACGTACACCAATTACTAACAAAACTATTGCAGTATAGATCACGTGTCACGAAACACGCTAGAGTCTACTTAGAATCTAATGCGATTTACCTTTGAGAACTACCTGTTAAAAATTAAAAAAATACAAAGTAGAATAAAACCGGGCAAAAGCGAGTCGGACACGCGCACCGATGGTTCCGTGCCATCATACAATATAATATATGATAAAGGCGGTTTATATATTTTGGAGAACCTTGACAGCGCCAGCTCTTGTCTGATAGCGGAACTTAAAAATATTTTTACACTTTCGATGATTTCTAAAAAACTATGCAAATAAAAGGATCTCTATGTACACTTCTATTAGCAATAAAAGTTTCAGGGGTTTATCTCTGCAAACTTAGGAGATAAGGGGGGAACGCTATTTTTTTCAACGTTTTTGTAAATAAGTCGAAAACTATACGGCTTAAAGCAAAACTAATAACTGTTTATTCATGAGCAAATGAAAACCTTTCTTATGATTTCCAACATGATCTAGTAACTTCACAAAAATCTTTAAAACCCCCCTTCCACCCCCTTGTTTAAAAAAACTATGCAAATTAGAGATTCCGCTATAACTTTCCTATAAACTTTACATACACTTCTATTAGCTATAAAAGTTTCACGGGTTTATCTCTGCAAACTTCGGAAATAAGGGGGGAAACGGTCGTTTTTATTTTTTTTTGTAAATAACTCTGAAACGATACGTCTTAAAGGAAAAATAAAAACTATTTATTATATGATACACCACACGACCTAGAACCTTCACTTCAAAAAAAATATCCCCTATCCGCCCCCTGCAATCATAATTAGAATATTTTTTAACGTTTTCATAAATGTTATATTAGTAAAAATGTGTTATATTTAACCATTACAAATTTCAAGTCAAAAGCATCTGTAGTTCTCGAGATATCCATTTGTGACAGACAGACAGACAAAGTGTTCCTTTATAATAAGGGTTCCTTTTTACCATTTGGTCCGGAACCCTTAAAATGGCCACATGAAAAAATTGCCAAGTATAATAATTATGACAAAGTTTAAAAATGTCAAAGTTAAATTTGAATTAATAATTTTAAAATTATGGATTAAAAAAACGTTTTAAAATTACAAGTTGATAAATTGATAGAAAACACCCAGATTTGCAACAAATATCTGGGACACCTCCGGAAGATGGGCAGCGGCGTCTTTCCGTATATCAACATCCAGTAGTGCGCTCGCTTCCGCCTGCCAAGAGAGGTGAGTAGCAATAATTCCTCATGATCAGCACTTGGTGATTCATGAGCGAATCCAGCAGTGGATATCTTTCGGCTGAGGTGATGATGATGAAAGCAAACATTTCCCCCGGCTCACTGCGTCTCGTCCGGCTATTAAACAAGGCAATAGAAAATTACCTAAATACCCAGTTGCACACCTTAAAAACATACAGGAAAGTACTTGCACCTCTATAACTGGTTCAACGGGCGGTCTTATCGCTTAGAAGCGATTTTTTTAAAACCGCATAAATACTGCGCGACGGGATTATGACGAGATACTTTTTTTAATAAACCAACTTTGTACCAATGCAAAGGTCTTCCCTAAAGTCCTCCAACCATCCGATCCGTTGCAGACTCCCACTTTAGGAGAGAATTATATATCATTAAACTCTGTATGAAATTCATCAAGTGTGTTATATGTAAATTGAGCAAGCTTACTCAGCTTACACAATGCTTAAACAACTTTAGTTTCACATGAAAGCTTACAACGCAAACATGGTAATTAATTTAGACAGAGAATTTTGGAGAATGACTGACCTGTTTAGTGTTTTACTTGACTTTCATATAAATTACGAGTTGATACGCTAGGCTTTGTCTTGTTTGTATTCCTTGCTGTTTTCTAATACAAAATTGACATTTGACAGCAATCGTTGCTGTCAAATGCCTGTTGCAAAACCTGTTGCAAGATACGTAAACACCCTGCGGGTTTTGGTTATTTTAATTTGTTTGCTCGGAACTCTATTTTTTATGATATTAGTACCCTTAGTTATTTGTGTAATAAACTCTATCTGCCAATGAAAGTCCCTTGAGAATTGGTCCAGCCATTTCGGAGATTATCTTTAACAGACAGACACACAATTTTTTTTTTATTATAAGTATTATATTTAAAACTTTCCTTTAGTAAAAACCTGTTCTTTTGACATTACAAACAAAGACTTCTATTATAAATATTTATTTATTAATTAATTTGTGCACAAAAACAGTGATCAGAGGAGGTTTTAATGCTAACATAATTTTCTACCAGTCATCCTGGCGTGTTATTTGTATAGATTAGAGCTGGTTTCCTCAGGGAGACCACACTAAACTGCTTGTATTCGTATACTGAGTTGATTTTTCACGCCGCGTAACACTTTGCAATCAGTGTAATATAATATAGTTTCATGGAATATAATATATACCTCCGGAAGATGGGCAGCAGCGTCTTTCCGTGTATCAACATCCTGTACTGCGCTTGCCAACCCACCTGCGTGGTGAGTATGGCAATACCCCTCATGGAGATCTATGAGGAAGGTCTGTGTTCAGTAGTGGATGTTTTACGGCTAAAATTATAACGATGATAATTTTATGAAAATCAAGTAGATGTTGTTAAACGTCTTCGGCTTACTGCGGTACCTCTAACACGTCTGTCCTCTCGCGACCATGGCTGGAGCGATACAGACGACGACACTGATGGATTAGGATTGCCCAGCACCATACCATCCTTTCAGCTAAGTCAGCTATTAGTCAGACTAAAGAACAGGTCAATACGTCTGAAGCTTACTAAGACGCGGGTTTCCTTACGATATTTTTTTTTACTTTTTGAGCACATGGACATCATTTTTTCATCCGAGAAAAATCCATTGGTGCACGGCGGGTATCGAACCCATTACACAGCACTTTCCGCAAGCCACGTGACGCATAAGAAGATTACCGTGATACCGGAGCAATAATTACTAGCGTAGCATTGAGTATAAGAAAATTTAGGAATCGCGTGCGAAATGCGACCACTAGAGACACCTTGGTGCCACGCGATCATATTTCCTTCAGGGTGGCGAAATGGGAGAGAATACCAACTCATAAATTATAGCGCTGAGGGAAGCGATGAGTTTTATTACGTTGGTTTTAAGGTTTCTTGCTTGAGTATATGCGTGAGAAAGCTTATTAAGTCAAGACATTTACTGAAGTTTCGAAACGTGAAGTTGTTCCATAAATTTTGGTTTCATTTCCACTTAAAGGGGTGCATATTTTTTTACACCATTTAAACCCTTGTTTGACCACAATTTTTTTTGATGGTAAGCGAAATCACAAAACTCCAGAAGGTTGTAGTAACTAAGAAACAAAAAAAAATTGTGTCATTCATGTTTACCATCAAAAGACTACCTAATCAAAAAAATCACTGCTGGATATAGTTTTAATAGGCCTCCCTCATGGTCCTCCAAGATCATGAGGATGTTGTTGCCACTCTTGGCAGGAGGGTTGGCGAGCGCAGTACGGGATGTTGATACACGTAAAGATGCTGCTGCCCATATTCCTTTAGGTATCTTTTGGCAGATCTATGGCAAGAGAGGCAACATTATACCCCAGGAAAATTGTTTCCAAGTTATATGAATTATAAATCAGAAAATGCTGTTCGAAAAAGAAAAATATATTAAATTATTCTGTGATGTTGGTTTTTAGTATATCCACAGTTTGACATTGTCTATTATTAAGGTAAACAATTTCGAAGACATCAACAAATACAAAGCTTCTGCGTGCTGGAAAACTAATGTAAAAGTTGGTTTTTGAAGGTTTCTCATTAAACTTTGTGATTTGTTCAAAGGTAACTTTCCTTTGTCTTTAAATCTAGCGGCGTAGAAATTGATCCCGTAATGTGAATTTAACAGTTATACATTTAAACGTATTATTTGTTACACAGTTTATTATTGGGATAACAGACAATGTCTACCATATGGTTCAATAAAACAGGATACTTCGAGAATATACCGATTCCAACAGAGGCCGGAAATTTAAATTTGAATTTTATCTCGACCGTTAGATTCATATTTTAATATTGTTACAATATATATTATCTTAATAAACACCTCAGAGCTTACAACTGGCAACTGACAGCGATGGACAGAGGAAAATGAGTTCTCGTATCGGTGACGTAAGTAAGAAGTAAGTATACATCCTTGGGTGATATGGTCGCAAAGCGATAAAGCCCTATAATATTTAAAATTTTAAAAACGTACATCTTACTTATTATGTACTTTTTAAATTAGTTATATAACTTAACTGAACTTGTAACATTGCATACACATATGCAGAGGTAGTGGAACCCTCGCGTGTTGTATATTAAAACCCACGATCTTAGAGTGAGATTTCGAAACTACAAGTATCATGTTAAATTAGGTCTATTATCGTAATTTCCCTCATGGTCAAGGTCTAACTTATGCATTCATTTCTTAATTAGGCTTTGCATAAATAAACATTTTTATCTTAAAGGTAGGTAAGTACAATTTCATTAGTATATAAACTCACCTGATATTATTTTGATGGCACAGATTCTTTGGTCAATTTCCTCAAATGCTTCCATCGTTTCAATATGTTTTCTTATTACGTTCATAATGTTTATTCTGCTTGCCCGTGCTTTTAGATTTTGATCCTTATGCTTTTGAGACAGTGTTTATTTTTGTTATCGCTATGAAGCAGTAAGTGTCGTTTCAACTTGAGTGGGTCCATTTATTTCGCCGCCATAATAATGTTTGGTGATTTATCAAAACGCAATTTCGTAATAGATACCCGCTTGATTTAAGACTTTTTCAGATGATTATAACGATAATATTTTTTTATGAAAAAGATCCAAAATACATTTTTAACTAAACGAGAGATAATTTTAATATAATGATACATTCATTGGTTTGGTGGTGTTGATAGCATAATATAACATAAATAACAACATTGTTATAGTAGCCCAAAAGAATAAAAAGATGTAATTATGATATACGATATAATAATGTATGCATAACCCATCTAAGACGTTTCCAAAGAAATAACATTTTGTAGGATAAAAAGCGTAAAAAAGTAGAAATCAAAATTTGTATGTAACTATTTTAACTAATAAATTATTGAATATATAATTTTCTTTAATGTTGTACCTAAGAAATTTAATAAAACTACAGTCGAATAAGTTCTGTCTGTATTCAGGATTTGCTCCATACCCATACAATTTATTAAAAGTTCAAAACGTGGCCCGCGTGTGTTAGAACATAATGCCTTTTGTAACTCCTATCTCTTATATCACAGCTCTTTGTATTGTTCAACAAACGGAACAAGGAATTACATTTAACAATACTCACTCGAACTCTTAACTCTTAAGACACAAGGACCATTATTAAACGACACGTTTTATGATTTAAAAGATGGTTTTCTTAGTGTTCTCGATATCGTAAACTTGACAATAGATTTCAAATGACTGCCATGATGTCTCTGTTTGGGACAGTCATGTATTCAAACGTTATTTATGTTTCTCTTTTTAAATTCTTTGTTTGATGATGTTGATACAAGTGATTTCATGGCGTGGGCTTGTCTTATATTTAAATTAGAATTGAGAATACTCTTTGGATTAGGAATTTTGTTAGGTATTTATGCATCTTATGGTAATTTGGTTGAAGATCCCATATGTCGCAACACTTATCTTAAAAACTGACGTTGCTAAAGAACAACTTAAGTAACGAATTTATGAATTCAGAAAGTTCAAAAAGTCGTTACCCAAGCAATGTTAAAATTTTAACAGCGTTCTCCATAAAGAGGGTAAGTAAGTATATAATAATCATAAAAGAGTTATAGATTCTAGGTATACAATAAGTCTAATTAGGTACAATGATATCATGCATATCAGAACTTACAATCAACATCTTTTTCTTGATCATGTAGGATTTTTGATTTGCATCGTTTCAGTTTTCATTCGTTCAAGGAATTCATGCAAAATCAACTGATATAGGCTGTGACACTCGGTCACTACCGAGCTAAAATTTAAACCATTGATTTATTTCTTTCAAATTAATTTCTTATCAATATATTTTAAACCTTCATTGCTTTTTTCTTCTAATAAGAAAACTACTTACCCGGAAAATCCATTAGAAAACTCAACAAGTCCAAAAAGGATGACACAACACTCACTAAAAATGTTCACTTCTCGTCAATGTCGAGGGCGGGCCGCCCAAACGCGTGCTTTCGACCCGGTGCCTGAAACTTCACTGAGGGGAGGGCTAAAGCCTTCCGGATTCTCCCCTAGACGCGCGCATTTCATACCTTAAGCACTCATACGTGCTAACCTTTGATTTCCAGCGTGGGTCCATCAGACCCAGAACGTAAGTTAAGTTTTAATTCCAGGAGCTTTAATTCTTAAACTAAAGTTACGTTTGTACATTTTATAATTCATGAGTTGTTGCTTGAATAATGATTCTAAATGTTTCTTACTTGTGTACCGATAGGTCAGAATTGTCAAGCGGTTAAAATAACTTAGATTTAATGTTAAAAATGGTATAATTGGACTAGAACCACACATGATTAACATTTCAACAAGTTAAACATTAATTATTGTCGTCGAAAGCTTTCTCTTCTTGCAAATATTTTTTTGGTGTTTTAATTCAGTAAATATAACATAAAGGGCTTACATTTATTGTTGTGTGTATCACGGCCTTCACCCAGTTAGCACTTAGCTCGTTATCAGACATTTTGAGTACATAGCAATGTTTCTCTCTTTATCTTATCGCCGGGGTCAAAAAGACCCCAGTCGCCGCTCAAAGGTTAGCTAGGACACCCCTTCATAAGTAAGCCGCTGCAATATCGGAGATTCGGAAGCAGGTAAGAAAATGTTTCGCAGGCTTGAGTTAGGGGCATGATGACGGTAATAAAGGACCAGATGCGAACGTACTGCGAGTACGTGACTTTTGGTGGAATTATCTTTGATTTCACGGTGTTGTTCAACATTGCTTTCTACGTTTTTGTGGATTAGAAATTCAGAAATTCATTCATTTATTTTCATAGTTTGCAATTACAAAACATAGACACATCAACTTACAAAAAAAAAACATATTTAATCTTACTTAATCTTATATATGCAATATGATATAAATCTGCAATAGATATTAATTTCTGAATTTATTTAATAAATATAATACGGCTTACACCACGTACCTAACTTATTATCATCTTGCTGACGTTTTGTAGACCATTTAGAGGCCCTTCTTCATGAGCACCGTTCGTGGCCGACTCCGAGGGCCGCGAGACGAGAATTCAGACGATTAATTTAGCGTAATTCTGATATGTCTAACTTATATTATAAAGACAAAAGTTTGTTTGTATACTGTATGGATGTTTGGTTACCTCTTCACGCAAAAACAAGGCTAACGATTGAGCTGAAATTTTGCACATGTATAGATGTTCACCAGGATTAATACAAAGGCTACTACTTTTTATCTGGGTACAACGCATGCGAAGCTACGGGCATAGGCTAGTTATAAAATTTATTACTCATCATCATCATCCTCAAAACAGCCGTAAGACTGCTGTCCACGTCCATTGCGGGACATAGGCCTCCCTCATGGAAGAAAATCAAGTTGATGAGGGAAACTTTACATAAGATGATTTTCGACTAATCAGGTCGCGAAACCTAGTGCAGTTTATGTTTCACAATGGTGCCTTCTACAAAATTCATCATTGGCGATGATGTGTCAGCGTTCTCTATGAACCAAATGAAAACACTAAAGTTTCAACCTCGACCGTAGAAACAACACGACGAAACTGGTCCCAACACGGTGATTTTCCTCACTCTGTGCCTAAAAAACTCGTTACCTTAAAATCATAAATTCACATCACAGTTATAAAAAGCACCTATAACTAGATAGTATTACCAATGATGGATATTGTCTTATATCTCTCGTGTATATTATACAGGCACAAAAGACACGTGTTTTTGCAATGTTAGTAAGCTATATATTTAAAATATGCTTAACCGCTCGTTTGGTTTTGGTCAGTTTACTTACCAAGATTTTTTAGCCGTCGTTTGGTTTTGGTAAGTAAACTGACCAGTGAGTCATCGGTGAGTCATCGTTCCACGAAAACAATTGTCATTTTTAAACTATGGTGTTTATCAACTTCTTCTTTGTTTTGTAGCCTTCTCAATGAAGTTGACAATGACAATAACAAATAAAATTTACGTAGCCCAAGAAAAAATAATTTAATTCGATTAAATTAAAATTAAAAAAAAAATTACGCAAAAAAAGTGCATAAAAAATGCACTTTATAATTACGATCAAAAAATATTTTGTTTTAAGACACCTAAATGTTATGTTATATATAGTGAGGTTATACCACATACTATGTATATACCGCAAAACATGTAGATATATGATAATACATTTTGAATTACAAACAAAAGTATTTTTTATATAAAATTAAATCAATAATTAATAGAAAATAATTTTTACGCTATATATCCCGAACACAGACTAAATTATGAATGATTGTACTGACAAGCTTCATTCAATCCCTTTCCATAGAGCGTAAATACTACGATACGCTCCATTGTAAAAACCGAGCCAGTATCCACTTAGCGCCGACGCGGAGCGCCCGCCGTTTTTCGCGCCAAAATGCAAACCAAATGAGGGTCGAAAAATTATTTTCGCGAAACCAATTTAGCGGCTAATAACATTTGAACCATAAAACTATTTTCGCCAGGCGACCGCCAGGCGACGGCCTACCTTGTGTTTGGCAGTGACCTCTACCTCGTACCATATTGCAAATACAATATGGCGGTGATCATGTTTACTAAGCTGCATTGCATTGCATTATCAATTATCACCCTAACACAGATTAGTAAAGTCATTCATTCAACAATCATTATTTTCATCATCATCATCTCAGCCGTAAGACGTCCACTGCTGGAATAAATCCCTAATGGCCGAGTACTTATCTTGAGTGGTTATTGCCATACTCACCACGCTTGGCAGGCGAATTGGCGAGCCTTGGGGTATTAAAACATGGAAAGACGCTGCCCATCTTCCAGAGGTATCCCTTGGCAGATTCTTACTGCATCCACGGGTAAGAGAGGAGGGGTAATATTCTTCTGCCGGCACCTCATGTCATTGTTTTAATTAAAATCAACACAGTAGGTATCTGAAAGCAAAAACAAAAATCCCATCATACAATGTTTTCATTCATTATACATTCTTGGATAATCATAATCAGTGAATGTGAGCTCGTGATAAAGCATTCATTCCGTCACATCATTCACATGTCACCCCTGTAATTCATATTCCTGGCAAAAAATGGTACGCAATAAAAACTTGAGTTCCCGAAAAATTAACGATGTACCAGTTGACAGCGGCTCGGTTTATCTGCCGGGTTAATAGGGAACCAGCAAACAGCTAATATTTTAGGAGCAGGATTGGGATGCTTTTTGTGCCAACCGCTGCTGCCCATCTTCCGGACGTACCTTGGCAAAATTTTACTGCATCCACGGACAAGAGAGCAGCAACACTCTTCTGCGAGCACGTACCAATATTTTCATCTTGGTGATGGTGTGACCGGTCACAGAAACATGACTCGTTTACAACGACCCAAACAAGCAAGTCTGCACTGGTTTTTTCATGGCGCATTGTACAATAATGAAAATGTCCCGCAATTTGACTCCTTTATATCCGTGTTTTGTTTTTGTTAGATTAAATGAATTCCGGTTGGATGGAAGCTCCTTTTTAGGGTTCCAAACCTCAAGAAGAAAAACCGACACCATAAGGGTTCCAGTTTTTTCAGTCGTTTGTCTGTCTGTCTGAGAATAGATTCATTCATGTACCTTATTTTCTGTTAACATAAGATTATTTTTTTTATATTATAAATGGACGTGACTATGCTTGTAACGATGGAAATAAGGTAAATTAATATCTTGATTTTTTTGTCCAAAACGAGTCAACGTATCAACTTTAAATATATCATCATTTCATTCATCATTTCAGCCATAAAACGTCCACTGATGAACACAGGCCTTCCTCATGGATCTCCATGAGGGGTAGTTGCCATTCTCACCACGCTTGGCAGGCGGGTTGGTGAGCGCAGTATGCGATGTTGATACACGGATAGACGCTGCTGCCCATCTTCCGTAGGTGTCACTTAGCAGGCTCTAACTGCATCCACGGGTAGGAGAGGAGGGGTAACATTCTACTGCCGGCACCCCACGGCATTAAATATATACCAAACATCAAAGTCTGCAGGCAGATGACACTCTTTAAAATTGAAGGTTCTACCTCAGGCCATTCGTAAGGTAAAGCTACGTACGTGGGACACATAGATAGTTTTTAATTTAAATAAAAAAAAATGTTTTGTACGTACAAAATATGTATGTATGTTATATGCACCAGCCTCTGTACAAAGTTACGTCAGAATCAATCGGTCCGTCTGAATCAGTTTTTGAAACACTTTTTTCAATCCGCCGCAGGCACCACGTTTACAGACTATTCGAACGCTGACAGCACATCTTTCCGGCGAACTGTTTTTCTTCATTTTCGGAAATAGAAATTAGTGACTCGATGCTAGGTTAGGGCTGTAAAGAAAGTTGACCGGCGTGCTGACCAAGGGGTAATTTGTTTTCAGCGCAGTCTGCGCGGACGCGTTGTCGTCGTGGAGCTCTAGCCCGCAGAGCCCTGTGTTTGGTCGCTGTTGTTCACAACAGAGAAAACCTCTGCAATTAATTCGATAGTTACATTCGGAGTTAATGCTTCTTTGGTTCCGTAAAGGAATAATACCAAATAGCAAGTCAAATTGAAAAAGCTCGTGATCAAAACGTTCCTCCCGCTTTAAGATCGCTTCTCTTGGCGTTGATTCGTTTTGAAACACCCAAACCGTCGACTAGCGTTTCATTTCTGGATTGTATTGATAAATTCAGGACTCATCTCCTGTAATAATGTCGTAAGCAAGCCGAGACGAGCCTTCTTCAATTGCTTATCATATCAGGGCACCATGCCTCCCGGGCCTGCTTCTGAGCCTGCTTCGGTGAGGTTATGAAACTATCCTCCCTATGCAAAGATGCACATTGCACATATACATGTAAGAATCTCGTGAAGGTTTTCCGATCCAATCTGCAGTATGTGCTGAATCTCCTGATACGTAATTCAATTGTCTTGGATTTAATTTAACAATGCCAGTACGTTTTTTTCATCGTAGATCCATATTTCAGTGAGACACGATAATTTAAATTAGATCGCAAAAATGTGAAGGGAAATTAAGAAATTGGATCGTACCTGCAGGTTATAATTAAGAATATAATGGGTTACAATAAATTAATTAAAATAATATTAATTTGTAAAAAATAATTGATCTATTTGTAACAGATACAACTACGCTACAACTAACGCTGAAACATGTGTTTAGTAATTTTGGTATCTTACTATTAATAACTTTCATGCCCTATTTTAACCCCTTCTGATTTAATTTACGCAACGAAAAGTAGCCTATGTCCGTCTCCATGGTCTAATCTACTCCTAGGTATACTAAAATTCATCCAAATCTGTTTACTGGTTTTGACGTAAAAGGGAACATACAACATGTATGAATATACATACATTCTTACTTTCACTTTCATATATTAGTAGGATAGGATGATTGTTGCCATACTCACCACGCTTGGCAAGCGGGTTGGCGAGCGCAGTACGGGGAGATATGTAGATACACGAAATGACGCTGCTGCCTATCTTCCGAAGGTATCCCTAAGCAAACTTTTATAGAGCAACATTTTACTGCCGCTGTCCAAATAATGTTGTTAATATTGATGTTGTTAACAATGACGAGCTCTGTGGCGCAGCGGGCGAAGGTCCGCCTGCGACGCAAGGGGTTGCGGGTTCGATTCCCGCCTCGGGACAAAGGTCTGTACGATCTGCAGATATTTGCTCAGGGTGTTCTGGGTGTTTTTCTATATATAATAAAAATATCTATCTATGTAGTATATTGCGTATAATGTATTAAGTATATCAGTAAAGTTAATGGAAAACGTTCTTCGGGATCTGTAGTCACAATGGGTGTACCGCAGGGATCAATTCTTGGGCCTTTTCTATTTTTAATTTACATTAATGATCTACCTCATCTTGTCAAAAACAATCATGAGATTGTATTGTTTGCTGATGACACTTCACTTTTGTTCAAAATGAAACGACGTACCACCGATTATGACGAGGTGAATAATGCAATCTCAGAGGTTGTTAATTGGTTTAATGTCAATAACTTATTACTTAATGAAAATAAAACAAAATGCATTAGATTTACTCTTCCTAATGTAAAACAGGCTGATGCCAAGATTAAATTAAAAGGTGAAAGTTTAAACCTTGTAGAAAAAACTGTATTTTTAGGCATAACTTTAGACAATAAGCTTCAATGGGGCCCACACATAGAACAACTATCGGGTAGGCTTAGTTCTGCAGCATATGCAGTCAAAAAAATTCGCCTTCTTACAGACGTTGATACCGCTAGACTTGTTTACTTCAGCTATTTCCACAGCATTATGTCTTATGGCTTACTACTGTGGGGATGTGCTGCAGATATAGACACCGTATTTGTGCTGCAGAAGAGGGCTATTCGTTCTATCTACAATATGGGTCCCAGAGAATCACTTCGCACTAAATTTAAAGAAATAAATATAATGACAGTAGCTTGTCAATATATTTATGAGAACCTGTTGTACACCCATAAAAATATTGCTTCGTTTAAGAAAAACAGCGACAATCACAATGTAAATACAAGAAATAAGAATAAACTCGCTGAGCCCACTACTAGGCTCCATAAGGTGAAAATATCTTTTAAAGGGCAATGTATACGCTTCTACAACAAACTCCCAAGTGAGTTGTAGAAGTTATCATTGAATAAATTCAAAAACATTATTAAACGCAATCTGTGCAATAAAGCTTATTATAAAATATCAGATTACCTAGAGGACAAAACCACTTGGGACGGAATCTGCTCCAACTCCGTCAAACGTAACATAAGACAAAATAAAATTGTTAAATGATGACTATAACGACCGAGTTAGGTTCTTCTGTTCACTTCTTTTCCTAACTCGCGTGTCATCTGAAGTGAACAGATTCAATTATGTGCTTTATTCTATTTATTTGTGTTGTTTTATTTTGTAATTTGTGACGCGTCAATAAGGTCCATGCGGCCGCACTGAATAAAGTATTTTTTGATTCTTGATTCTTGAATCTAGTACCCATAACACAAGCTCTGCTTAGCTTGGGGCTAGATGATGCTGTGTGATTTGTCCAGCATTATTTATATTTATTTATTTATTTATATTTGACGGCATACAGCAAAATTGTTAGTATTTATTTTTTCTAAATTAATTCCTGCCATCCCATGATGAAACAGAAATGTAGCTCCTTTCTACCACCGTACTGCTAGCCATCATCAAGGCTCACACCTTGGAGCCAATGTGATCAGTGCGGTTCCAGAGAAGTTTCCTCCTACAAACAATAACGTTGTAGAATGACCTGCTTGCCTCGGTTTTTAACAGAGACAACAGGTATGGGGCTCTTCAAAACGGGCGTTTTAAAATTCTCAAAGACTGCGAGTTTGACTCTTCTGATGTCACTAGTAACCGTTTTCCAACAGGCGGATTGTACGCTTGACAGCTACCTTAACAGTATAAAAAAATATATATATTTATTGTAATTATGTCTTTTGTAGTTTGCCTTGAGTGCTTTCCTTATCTCCTCTAAAGACCTACATAAGTAAACCACGTCCTGAACCAAGCCACAGTCCATGTTACTGTCCAAATAAACCTGGTCCGGGTAAAATGTTGGCACCCATAATAATAAAACACATTTTTTTAACGCTCTTCGTAAGATGAAGCTCAGCTTACACTGGTAGTACAAGATACATTTTCCTTCATGGACTATTAATCAACGTTCCTTAAAAGCCTCAGTGATATAGAAAAAAATTAACGCAAAAAGGGCTCTGTCGTATTTCTGTTGCAAATGTACACCCCAGCTTTGAATGTGACTTTCACTGATAAGTGTTTTGAGTTCATTTTACTGTCAAAGGAGGACGCTAATTAATTTGTAGATAAGTACGGTTTATGTTAGCGTAGCAAAGATCCCCGTACCATAGGAGAAGATATTGTTCAAAATCTAAATATTAGATCTTTTAATCTAAATTTAAAACATGTTTTTAAATCGAGGAATATTTATTTTGCTAGTAAGAAGATTTGCGTGCGCTTAGTTTTTAATAATGTTGGATATTGTAGTGTTTGACTTTAATTTTTAACAATTTGACCAAACGTAAATTTGATTTAGTTTATGGCTTATTTTAAAATATTTCAGATAATTCACTGACGTTAAGCACATCATGTATGTTAATATAAATATAAATACATATCCTTCTACGTCAGTATATTCAATATTTTTGCAATTAAATAAGTGGTCTGATAAGGTTAGATAAGTGGCTTTTCGTTTATCTACATCTTTTGGTTGGCGGGCACAGTACGGGATGTGAATACACGATCACACGCTGCTGCCCATCTTCCGGAGGTATCCCTTAGCAGGCTCTTACTGCATCCATAGGCATGAAAGGAGTGGTAACATTCTACTGCCGGCACCCCACGGCATTAATAAATAAGCTATACTTCGCTCTAAAAGCCTCTTTCTAAACTTGTGTGTAATAATAAAACAAATTAACTGTTTATGTAATTCAAGCACAAAAGATATTCAAATCTCTCCGGATCGTTTGCTGTTGTACACAAAAATCTGAAGAGCGCCAGATGAGCGGTAATATCATGCAAATTCTTCGCTCTAAGTATGAAATTCGTTTTATTCTTCCTTTCCTTTCTTACGGTTTCGGGTCGTCTCGTAAAAAAATGCTTTTACATTCCGCTTCGTTTACAAAGTTAACGTAAGCACGACTATTTTGCAAAAGGAATTCTAATAGCAGATTATGTAACTTTACAATAGAAATATTTTTTGTCGGCTATTCACGAATGCCAGATGGGTGGATGACATCGTTAAGGTCGCCAATAAGACCTGGATGCGATCGGCCCAACACCAGAAGGAGTGGCCAAAAAGGAGGAGGTCTAATAGCAGCAGTGGGCTGACACGGGCTGAAAATGATAATGATGATGATGATTATTTATGTACCAAATTTTTATTGTAAGTTTTTTTCTGTAATTTCTTAAGGTGTGCAATAAAGTATTTTGTAGTGTATTGTATTGTACCTATTCACGAATACAACCTCTTTGTGTTCTATTGCATGACTGTTTGTTAAATGATGGCTTTAAACTTTATTCGTTTAAAATACTAACCTATTTAAGTTGACTTTCGCGAACCTTGTAAACGATTTATTTAGCACCAAAAGCTCTTCAATTCGTCATCATCTCAGCCGTAGTATGTCCACAGATGGACATATACCCAAACAGTATAAAAAAATATATATATTTCTTGTAATTACGTCTTTTGTAGTTTTCCTTGAGTGCTTTCCTTATCTCCTATAAAGACCTAAGTAAACCACGTCCTGAACCAAGCCACAGTACATGTTACTGTCTAACCCTCTCTCATAAATCGCTAAGATAAGGGGATGTTGCCATACTCACCACGCTTGGCAGGCGGGTTGGCGAGCACTGTACGGGATGTTGATACACAAAAAAATTATGCTGTCCATCTTGCTAAGCTGTCCCTTGGCAGATTCTTACTGCATCCGTGGGCAAGAGAGAAAGGGCAACCTGCTACTGCTGGTACTTCGCGGCGGCTATGATTAATCACTAAGTTGTGGAAACATTAATAAAATAAAAAATGCTAAAAATCAGTTATTTATGAATAAATCTAGCATTATTATAATAATTTTTTGTTACATTTCTTTATTAATAGTTTGTTCTCACCTTCCTAGAACAATCACCTCAAATTTTAATAACAACGGACGAATTTTCAAAGCCTACCCAACCCCATTTTATTGAAAACGAAGTTATACTACGTATCGATGAATATAGAACATGTCAGTACACCACGCCTTGCCCTTTTCGCAAGACAGGGATGCCCTTCAACCATCTGCCCGAATCAATCTTAAATATTGAATTTGCGTCGTAATCTGATATAAAGTTTTACGGGAAACGAGTTTCTATTACGCTTTAACACAATTTGTTTCGAGTTTTCACCTTAAAGTTAAGGTTTGTTGGGAAAGCGGCTAACGTCTTTTATTCAACAGTTTCTGACGAATGACAACAGTATTAAAGTCAAAGTCAATAAGTGTTTATTCAATAGAGCAAAACGCTTATTAGAATAGTCAGTTTACTTAATAAATATAAAACACATTTAAATTGAATAAAGCACATAATTGAATCCGTTCGCTTCGGAAAACATTTTTCTAAGTGAGGAAAAGAAGCGAACAAAAACCCTCACTCTTTCACATTTATTAATTGTTACAATATTTGTCTTAATATTATGCTTAATGTCCGCAAGGATATTGGATGATTTGAATATTGCAAGATGACATCATTTCTTATCGCGGTTGAACTGAGCAACACTCGGCCAAGGGCCCTTTCAAATAAGCATCTATGGAGTAATAAGCTTTTTCTGTGAGATTTTGTTTTATAAAAAGCTTAAATCATTTGTTCAGTCGCCTCAGATTGAAGATTGTTAAAGGAACGCACACAGTTTCCCATAAATGATTTATTTACTTTTTAGAGCTTTAATTTAGGGATGTGCTATTTATTTTTGTTTCTTGTATAAACCGAAAAAGTCAGAATTGATTAAATCAATTTAGTTTTAGTAAGTAGGCATGTGTTACATCAATGTAAGGAAAGAAACAGCAATAAAACCTATTTTATATATTTATTTTCTATTTGTTGTTCATTTAGATCTCTATTTTGTCTCCAAAATTTTATATCCCTAATATAATAATCTATAAAATATATTTTCAAATTCATCGATTGCCCGAATAATCATAAGCTATAAGCTAAAAGCTTAATAATAATAAGCTATGTTCAACCTGTTTATGAGAAAATATTCATTCATTCATAGGACTATGATAAATACTGAGAACCTATAATATGTCAGTAAAAAAACGGATGTTATATGACGCTCGCTACTTTGGAATCGCTATCTTAACCTTGTTGTAGGCGTCGGTGCTTCAAACTTGCGAAGGGAGGAATTTGGAAATTTTAATTGCAGACGTGAGGATGAGCAAAATGAAATTTCTCTCGCTTATGATGTTTCTGTATACTTAAACAAGTATACACCCATAAAATCTGCATTTACGATAAAAAAAACCAATGTAAATTTCTTAAGAGGTCCATATAATTTGTGAATGATAAATAAATAATATTTTACACAGCACCATCTAGTCTTAATGTAAGCAGAGCTTGTGTTGTAGGTAGCAGGTGGTTCAAAAAATACCTGAGTAAATTTATTGTAAAGACTTACAGAAAAATATCCTGACTAGTGACATATATCTGCAGAAAAACTACAAAAATTTCTCCCGCGGCTAAAATCGAACCCGCGACTCCCTGAGTCTGCGCCACGGAGATCGTGATTGCATAAATGTAAATGGAGGAATATAAAAATACTGTACTTTTCAAAAATAATTACATATTATAATAATAATAATAATATATATGCGGTAATACTGAGGCAGTGTCCATTTTTTGACCCCACGCAGCATTTTGTTGTAATGTAAATTTTTATATGCTAATTACACTAATAGTGCACCTAGTTTTATTCTGTCTGCGTTTTCTTATAATTTGTGTTATAATGTGTTTCATGTGTGTATCAAAAATATATGTATTTCTCTTTTTTTTTTTCTTAAAATGGTAAACCAAGGCCATGGAAACCCGTCCATTTAACGTAATAGGGGTTAAGATATGAAATTGCCGTTTTAATGTAATAGGTAATTTGAATTGACATAGAACCTTCATGGTTTGAGATTTTTGAGTGAAACTTTTTTCACAAGGTACCTATGAAGTATCGCGATCACGACACATTATTAACCATAGGCTTCGTAGTGAAAAATTCTACGTCTATGTTATTAACACATATTTAACCGGGTATTTATCGCGCTATTTACCTTTATTATTGCCCGACGTTTCGACAGGATTGCACCCATCGTGGTCCCGGGTCAATCATTGTGCAACATTCGAATATCGACTTTCAGTTGTTATTTTTATTCAGCTTAGACAAAAAAGATGGACACTTCGAAAATTCGAGTGATTTTTGAATACGAGTTCCGACGCGGAACTAACGCGGCAAAAACTGGTCACAATATCAATGTTGCGTTTGGAGAGGGGACTGGTAATGAACGCACTGTGCAATTTTGGTTTAAACGCTTTCGTGATGGAAACTTTGATTTGAAGAACGAACCACGTGGAAGGCTGCCCACACAGGTAAATAACAATGAATTGAAAGAGATGGTGGAAGCCGATCCAAGCCAAACTACCCAGGAATTAGCGGCATGGTTTAACGTTACCTTACCAACAATATTGACTTATTTTCGTCAAATCAATTAAATAAAAAAATATGATAAATGGGTGCCTCATGATTTGACTGCTCTGCCGAAAGAAACGCGTGTTAAAACTTGTGTTGCCTTGTTGAATCGACACAGAAATGAAGGAATATTTAATCAAATTGTGACATGTAATGAAAAGTAGATTCTTACGATAACGGTAAGCGAAAAATGCAATGGCTGACCCCAGGTCAAACGCCGCAACAGTGTCCTAAAGCAAAGCTTACAAATAAAAAGGTAATGGTAAGTGTTTAGTGGTCTCAGCATGGTGTTATTCACTTTAGTTTACTCCGATCTGGTCCAGCAATAACAGCAGATGTCTACTGTGCCAAACTCCGAACAATGATAGCAAAACGAGCAGTGTAACAGCTCCGACTCATAAATCGATCTTCAATTATTGCTCCATGATAACGCGAGACCTCCATACAGCACGAGAAACCGTTTTAACTCTACAGGAAATGCAATTAGAAACCATTCGTCACCCGTCACCCTCCGTATTCGCCAGACCTTGCTCCAACAGACTACCATTTTTTTCGTGATTTGGACAATTTTCTACGTGATAAGAAGTTTTCTTCTCAGGAGGCAGTACAAAATGCTTTCACACAGTTTGTCGAATCTTGATCACCAGAGTTCTATCGAGGCAAGGGCATAAATAACCTTCCTATTATTATATTATCCTATTAAAGCTATTATCCTATTATATATGGCAGCAATGTATAAATAATAATGTTAATTATTTTGATTAAATAAATATGTTAAATTAAAGAAAAAACAATTTTTCAGTACAAATCGGCAATTTCGTAATTTAACCAATGAAACAATGAATAAAACGAAATTAAAATACTCGTACGTAACGCGTCTGATGTGATATGTGTAAGCGGAAAGATATCCAATATGAACGTGAAACAAAATCCAGTTACTCTAGATGTGAATCCCAAACAGAGAGCCGTTCAACGCGTCATATTTTTAAAATTCATATAAACCGTGCCTCGTCTCATGCATCATTTACGTACATTGTGCATTCAGTATCGGCGCTTTCATTGGCGCAGCCGGGATTTTTTCGGGATTACAACTGTAAGCTGACTTTGTCAATGTTTTTCGAGGATTCTCACGAAAATAATATTTATTTTTTGGATACGGCAAACAACGTTTAATACAGACCCCGACAGTACGTGGTTCATTAGCTACCAGCAAAAGATATTGCCGAGTCAAAATCAGATATGTTTTTATATTTTGGAAATTTCGTCATCATCATGGCGTATTGTGTCCACTGGTGGACAAAGGCTTCCCTTATGGATCATGAGATGTTTGGCATAGTTATCACGCTTGGCAGGTGGGTTGCCAAGCGCAGAAAGAGATGTTAATACACGGAAAGACGCTGCTGCCCACCTTCCGGAAGTATCAATGGTTCAATGGTTCATTTATTGGTAAATATAGTTTCAAATAGTATATTAAGATACAACTTAACTTATAATAATACACTAACATATGTACATCATAGATTAGCTATTTAAATAATTATATAAAATATGTTTATGATTAAATTATACATTTCAATTAAATATTACACCTTTAAAATTGAATAATAATAATTATGTTATTAGGAAAGTAACAATATATAATAACAATACAATATTCTGTCAGGAATTTATTTTATTTTATTTTATTAATATAGTTCACAAAGCAGATTACAATCAGATAAGCTTACAACGACAAAAAACAATGAACTTAAAATCTAGATTCGTAATCTATTGTATGCGAACATAACAAATATAGTGTTGCTTGATTATAAAATTACCCTACGACTGGAGATAGGTGACACATTTATTTAACAAAATTTAATAATAAAGTTTTAAATACATCTCGTTTAAATCTGCTAATGTTGGGATCAAAAGCATCTAGATTATTGGAAGTTGCTAATTCATTGAACAAGCGGCTCATACGGGAAACGGGATTGTTAAAGGATATATTATTTTTACATATGTTAATTAAAAAGGTTGGAGGGTTACGAGATTTGTATCGAGTGTTTATGTTTATAAGTGCGGTGAGTGGGGGACAATCTATGGCTGAGTCCTCCACTCAGTCTTCTTGTGATTCTCTATCTTGTGAAGGTATATGAGATTAATGTAGTCTCTGCGAGCATACAGTGGTGCGACTTTGAAGTGATTGAGCCTGTTGGAGTAGCCCGAGAGTGAACGGCCAACATGATGGCGGTATGAGAGAATTTTAAGGCATTTGTTTTGCACAGCATCAATCCTGTTCCTATGAATGTCATAGTACGGAGACCATATTGGGCTACCGTACTCAAGAACTGAGCGGATCAAGGTATTAAACAAATGAAGCATGCTGTTAGGATTTTTAAACTCTTTGGTTATTCTAGTAATAAAGCCAAGGAGACGAAGGCTTTTACCTATAATGTGGTCGTAGTGGATTCTGTAAGTAAGCTCTTCGTCGAAATAAACTCCTAAGTCTTTAATTCGTCAATCCTGTAGAAGGTTTTGGAATTGGAATTGTTTGCTCAGCCAGTTCATTATTTTATGTTTAAATTGCGTTGACTTAGCACTAGTGATCGTGGTTGGAAGACGATTGTATACCGCCGACCCTACAACATGGATCAGTTTTGAGGTTTTGGTAAGGCGCCGTTGCACGGCCCTCAGTTTCTGCCTGTTCCTCGTAATGTAGGCGTGGCCCTCACCGAACTTAGCGTACTCACTAAGGTGGTTACGGGTGTACATCGCTGCCTGCAGGATGACCAGGCAAGGGACTGTTAGTATTTTTAGTTTTATAAAAATAGGGCGTGCGGGAATGTCCCACGGAAAGCGGACTATCGCTCTCACAGCTCTCTTCTGCATTCTGAACGCTCACTCCGAATCAGCGGCTTTCCCCCAAAGCTCAACCTCGTACTGAAGGAACGAATGAACAGAAGCGAAGTAGCAGCTCCTAGTCATGTTCTGGTCCAAAGTCGAGGACAGCCGCCAAAGCGCAAGACACGCCCGACCTAGCCAATCACAAAGCTTGTCAATATGGAGCTCCCACGTCAGAATCTCATCGAGCTGGAAACCTAGAAAATTAGCTGACTTGACTTGGTTGACACGCTTGCCACCCAAGCTCACGCTCAAGGATCTCTGTGCGCGCCCGACTAGGTTAAGCACCATAAAATTAGTTTTTGTGACATTCAGCAGAAAGCCGTTTATTCGGAGCCAACTATTTAGTTTCTCCGCCACCATGCTCAATCTCCCTTCCAATGAGTCAACTGTGGGCGCCTGGACTTTCCTTAGCAGGCTTTTACTGTATCCACGGGCATGAGAGAGGAGGGGTAAAATTCTACTGCAGGCACCCCACGCCAAGGGGATGATTCAAGTAATGTATTATTTGTGTTTTATCCAACTGACGTACTAAATAGAATTTTGTTTTGATACCCTGTGAACATGCCTATTCTCCCGTAACAGACAACCAAAACCGGCCAAGCTGTGTGCACTTTATGTATAACATTTGCATTCCCGCTGAAGGATTAAGGGCCGTCAATGCCGGCAAAATTGCCAACTTCCCACTTAAGCCTTTTTAACGGGATCTCTTTTGAGTGCACACCTTATTAATTAATCCCCGAGTTTAGTAATCAAAGTTGAGGGACTTTAATGTTTAAGTAGCTTTCAGTGTGTGTTTAATTAAACAGAAAATAATTATAAGGAGTTGTGCGGTTCTGGAAGGTTCAGTGGTATGTCGCAGCAAAAAGTTATGCGTGGCTTTAGCTCTTTAAAAGTAGCATGAAATTTAAAACCACAACGTTAAATATGCCAGTTCTTAAGGAAAGTTATGACAACGACTTATGGAAGTTTACTAGATTTAACAAGCAACATTAAGTGATACAAAAAACCCAACTGCAAAGTCCAACACACACTTGGCCGATTGAAAGCCAAAAAACGACCATTTGAATGTATTGATTACAAATTTTTTAGAGTGATTGAATTAAAATGTTTGTAATTATTCCTAATTAAATAAAATTTAAATACATGATTTATGTATATTTTCGTAATCTCCTTTTAATTCCCTTTATTTTGATATCCTACTCGATAGGTTTAGTTAAAAAAAATAATGAGCTACGTACAATTTGGTGCCAGTTACCTGTTTGAGAAGCTTAACTTCTCAAACCGCCACATCCGTCAATCCAGCCGCCTCATATGTCCGAGGCACAGAACGGCTGCATTTCGTGGCAGCTTTAAATATGCTGCCACGAAATGCTGGAACAACTTGCCTCCACCGTTAAAAAATTGCGAAACAGTTAGTAATTTTAAAAATAAACTAAAAAAGACTGCTAGAATCACAGTCAAATTCGACTAGTATGACAGCCCGCTGTTCTAGGCCTCGGACCATCCATAAATAATGGCTTTTATATTGTTATTATTATATTTTTTTATAACCTACATACATACATATTGTTAGAATTTGGAGAAAAAACATTTAAATTTATATTTTAGTATAGTTTAGTTTTCACTATAATAATATAATGTTCTATTTTTGTATATCTGTTGAATATTAAGCTCGTTCGAAAGAAAGAAAAGGAAAAAATAGATATTAATGTCTCATTTATTTTAATTAGTTATGTCATTTATTAGATATGTCATTTTATGTTAATTAGTGTGCTGCGGTTGCCACCAATCGCAAACGATGGTAACTACGGAAGACCAGCGCTGTGGTACGACCTGCTCTGCCACAGCACATGCTGAGTAGTGGCCTTTTTTGTCACGGTATTATTCTGTCTAAATTTAATTAGTTTTAAAAATATAATATTGTGTTATTCCTGTGACAAAATAAACAATTTTTATCTTTATCTATCTTTATCTAAAAATCCGTCAAAAAGAAACTTGGGTTTTTTAAACGAATCCAACAAAACCATATTTGTCGAAAACCATCCAGCCCTTCAGCCGTTTGGAAGATAGGTACGTGGCAATAAAGAAATTTACAAACATACAATATGCGCCCGAAATACAAAATCCAATACAAGGAAAAAATCAAAGTATACTTCTAACATCGGTTTTCCAATAGCGGGTCAAACATATTTATGGCACTGCGTGTTTGATTTGTTTGTGGTCCTACCAAATGATGAATTTGGTGTCTTCTACAATCAGCGTGTTTCCGCTGGGATGTTTAACTTCGCCCTCATTTTACCATTTTCCTATAACATTCAAACAATGCTGTTCCTACCTTCCTGCGAAAGCCTTTAGGTGATTAAGTTTTCCTTGGTTTGTTCTGAACAATTACGATAAATTGTGTTTTGCAAGATCTACGAGTAAGATGTGTACCATTTATTTCTAAAATTGTCCATTAGTTCAGTTTCAATAATCTATTAATTACTCAATGAAAACAAAACGAAATGTATCAGATTTTCACATCCTAATGATAATTTCCACATATTACGGTAGACATTCAAATAAAAGGTGAAAACTTAGATCTTGTAGCTAACACTGTCTTTTTAGGCGTAATGCCTCGATAATTAGCTTCAATGGGGTCCCCACATAGATAAGCTATCGAACAGGCTCAGTTCTGCTGCATATGCAGTTAATAAAGTTCGTTACCTCACTGACATAGCTACATCTAGACATAATTACTTAAGCTATTTTCATAGTACTATGTCTTATGGCATAGTGTTGTGGGGGTGCGCTGGAGTTAAACATATAAACACTGGATTTGTGCTGCAGAGAAGGGCTGTTCGTGCTATCTACAATATGAGCCCAGAGAATCGCTACGTGATAAATTTAAAGAAAGTAATGTAATGACGGTTCCCTATCAATATTTGAATGAAATTTTGCTGTATAAAATATTAATAGTTTTTCTAGATGCTAGAGGAGTAACATTCTACTGCCGGCACCCCATAGCATAATGTATAAACATTAATTATTTCCTTATAATCATCTTCATCATTACGTATATTTTCCAACGCATCTACAGTTTCATGCGCAACCGAAGCCTGTTAACAAAGAAATACTCGCTTAATCCTACTGTCCTGTATGTAGAACAAGCTTATTTATAACAAATGATCACCATTTTCAAATTCATTATTTCCAAAAAACATTTGTATATCATACAGAAGATTATCAACAGCTTGTAAATACAAACAATCTATTTTATAAAATACAGATTGTCAGACATATCTGCAAGTCCCTTTTTGCACACTTATCAATTAAATGTTGAGTACCTTAGGATAACTTCAGACTTATATATTTTATTCAATAGCGCATAGCCTCGTCACTTCAAATCACAAACCCTTTTTCCTGTAAATTGAGAGGGTAGAAGTAAATATTTTTACCGACCTACGTAGGCTGTCCTGTGTGTAGACCTACCTACTTCTTTGGACGGTACGCTTATCTGGGTTAGGTGACCGAAGAATACTATGAGTACCTGCTTCTTGAAACTTCTCGAAGTGAAAGCGCTGAAATCCCAATAAAAAGCCATAGCAGTAAACATTTTATACAAGCAGTAACATTTTCTTGTCAGTATACTTGGCAGCAAAAATTTTATAGAACACGGGGTTCTCTCACGTTTTATAAAGATCATGTCGATACTTCCGCTGGTGAAATAAAATGAGCATGTCATCTATAACGATCTTCAAATAAATTTAAAAACATTGTTAAGAGCAGTTTTAGCACAAACTTAGTAAAATATTACATTACTTATGTTTGAATTGACGTTTGACAGCAGCGATGATCGCGAGATATTTGAGACTTGAAATTTGGCACACATATACCTTGAGTATCCTAGAGGTGCACTAAGAAGGAATTTTTCGAAATTCCCACGGGAACGGGAACTACGCAGGTGAAACTGTGGGGTGCGGCTAGTATTTTCTATTGTTGCCTCGATTGCGTCGCTCACGAAGACACGAAGAGTTTTGCTTTTTATTAACCGTGAAACATGTGACATTGCAACATAATGCACGAACTCGGTACAAGCAGCCCGGCAACTGAGCAAATGGATTAAATGTCACAACAGCGCCGAAATACTGGCTTCTGGAGTCGCAGCCCAGACAGAAAATGAAATGTTGAAGCAGTATTTTAAGTTTTCTCTTATCGCTTATTGGTATCGATTCTGTTTTTACAAAGGGTAGTACTGTACTTGTTCACTTAAAAACGTTGTAAAGGCGCGGGTGAGAGCTGATCGCGGAGTTTTGCTGTTCTTCAGATGCCCTCTATAAATATAGGTAGTGAAAAATAACTGAAAGGTCGCTAAAAATATTCGACATTTTATGTTTAAAATTTACACTACTTAAAATGGTTAAATTCTCAAAGAAACCTAAAAAAAAAAACACAATACCTTACTTCTTCTAAATTTGAGGTAGTTTTTTTATTTTTACACTTAACGGGTAGATAATTTATTTATAACCAAATTTCCCGTAAAAATATTGAAAAATTATAACTTTGAATTTATTATTAATTATTATTGCAAATACGACCGTGCGCAAGGATAAAACTTTAAACTCTTCCTTCAACGAGCACGAGGAACGAAATTCTCAAGATCATTGGCTCACTACAGCGCCTTAAAAAATTCTTAGAGTCACTTTGGGGATATTGCTATTGTGGTTTAGTACATTACTTGTTCACTTAAAAACGTTGTTATAAAATACTTATAGCCACTTTTCTTGGTAGTCAGATAGTATATTTATTGGTTAGCAATAATATTTATTATTAATTTACTTCACTTAGTTTAATAGGTATAATTAATATTGTGTAATAATAATGAAAAACAATTCAAATTTAATAAAATTCACAGAAAAATTATCAGCATCATATGTTGTCTAGGAAGTCCCGGTGATATTACTGTTATATTGTATAAATAAATAAATAATGCTAAACATTTAATACAGCACCATCCAGCCCCAAAGTAAGCAGAGCTCGTGTTATGGGGATGGTTGATAGAATTCTTAAGAACATATTTTTTCTAAATACAAACTCCGCATTCAATAATTCACCTCTCTCTATAGCCTAAGGTTTTCTGTAAGCTCTTTCAGTTTAAATTCCGCCGTTGTACATAACAAATAAGTATATTTTAAGTTATTATTTTGTACAATAAAGAATTTAAGAATACTCGTACATTATCATTCAAAGACACTCAGACCAGAAACAGATATCTGCAGACAAACATTGTCCCCTGGCACGTCATGTGCGAAAAATTATGCAATATTCATCATAAACATCGTTTCAGCCGTAAAAATATCCACTTCTGAACACAGGCCTCCCTCATGGATCTCCATGAGAGGTATTTGCCATACTCACCATGCATTGTAGGTGGGTTGGCAAGTGCAGTACTGGATGTCGGTACACGGAAAGACTCTGCTGCCCATTTTCCGGAGGTATGCCTTAGCAGGCTCGTACTGCATCCACGGGCAAGAGAGGAGGGGTGAGATGCTACTGCCGGCACCCCACGGCGTC
Source organism: Pasiphila rectangulata (assembly GCA_963082625.1). Classification (NCBI taxonomy): domain Eukaryota; kingdom Metazoa; phylum Arthropoda; class Insecta; order Lepidoptera; family Geometridae; genus Pasiphila; species Pasiphila rectangulata. Next base: position 22,291,298 of record OY720235.1, read on the forward strand.
CTTCCATAAACATACTCACAAACTTGCGTGTTAATAATATTAGCAGGATTCTTACGTCAGGGTCTGACCCTCCTGTCTTCGACAACTTTGCCCACAGCGCTAAGTCTTCGGTCGCCTGTCACTGTTTACTGACAAGTAAGTTGGCCCCATTAAAAACGAAGCGACCACATAATCCTCCTTTGAAGACGAGCATTGTATCACCCTTACAACCGAGCCATGTAACCGTCACATGAGTAAATACATAGCAAGTTCCCCCCTATTTTTCCACTAAACGCCCGAGGCGTCCAATTTGCAGAAAAGAATCCCGCTAACACTAAAGTCGCCCGCAATAACATGTCAACAGCTAGTACCATGTCGCACTAAAGAGCACTTACTGACAGACAGTTAGCGGTTATCGAATAAGCAAACTGTAAAGAGACATGGTTTTAGAGCGGTGCCACCTTATTGCAGGGAGTACATCGCTCGAGATCACACCACTATTTGAATCATCTCCCTACGGAGGGTGGAATCAATTTAAATTTTAACTCGCACTTAATACACCCTTGTTTGGTGTCTAAGTGGTGTGTTTGAGTCACCCTCTATTTGGGACGAATAATAAGTTGGGAAGACAACAAGGCTACAGCGCATACCGCTGAAGCATTAGGCGGCATTAGGTGGCAAAACAATATTGTAGAGCTTGTCTTATTTTGAAATTGTATTTTAATATCCATGAGCAATAAACAGAGCGAGCTGTCTACCGCGCGACGTTATAGCTCGTTAATGACTCGCTCGATTGACATTTCTGGGCGGTACAAAGTTCGCCGGAATAGCTAGTGAATAATAAAAACAGGGTAATCTTAATAAGACCGTTTAGTAATTAATGATCAAGGCTTAAATAAGCCACCTCTCGCAGTGGACGGCTTGCTTTATTGTTAAGGGATATCAAACAATGTTATCATCTCAGCCGAGCACGTCCGTCCACTACTGGATATCGAAATGCCATAGTGTAGATCTATGACATTTTGATATCCAGCAGTGGTAATCATAAGAGGCTTGTTGCCATACACACCACGCTTAGCAGGCGGGTTGACGAGTGCAGTGCGGGTTGCGGGAAAGATTCTGCTGCCCGTCTTCCAGAGGTATCCCTTGGTCAAGGGATACTTCCGGAAGATTCTTACTTCATTCACAAGCAAGAAAGTAGGGGCAACATTCTACTGCCAGCACCCCACGGCAACTACTTCTAATGAGCATTAACTTTAAGCGTCAACTGCCTCCGTGTCTTCGTGGTTCTTATACGGACTAATACACAGGAGGTAGCTTCGATTTCCGCCACAGGACAAAAATTTAAAATATTTGTGATGAGTTTTTTACTTTGTTCGATTAGTGTGCCTTGGGGTACCGGCAGTAGAATGTTGCCTCTTCTCTCTTGCCCGTGGATGCAGTAATAATCTGCTAACGGATACCTCTGTAGGATGGGCAGAGGCGTCTTTTCATGTATTAACATACCGCACCCGCCTGCCAAGCGTGGTGAGTATGGCAGAAGCCCCTCATAATCAGTATTTAGAGATCCATTAGGGGAGGATTATTTTATTTTATTTTATTCGGAAGACAAACAGTTTTATAAGCATAATAGTTAACTTATTAAATTTACACGAACCAATTATACGTCTTCGCATAAAAAAACTAAATAGCTTGCTGAAGTTAACTAACAAACTAATACTAACATCATGTCCAGCAGTAAAGGTCTTACGGCTGAGATGATAACGATAAGTATGTATTTACAAAAAAAACAAGTATTGTATCAACCCTCTGCTATCCACTACACAAGCTCTTTCTTATTTTCGGGCTAGATGGTGGTGCGTGAAATGCACTATTATCAAGAAGCAACCTGAATTTCAAATACCCGCAGAATTCACGAAATGTTAATACATCGGTAAATGCGGTACTGGAAGCCGATTCTCGTCAATCGCGATTTTGCGTGATACTTCGTCTCTTCCTTCTCAGTGTCTACTCCGGACTTGTCATATCACTCTTAAAGTCTACTATCATATCGATTACCGCTTTATTCCAGTCGATGCATCACGATCAGTTTGCAACAGATATACATATGTCTATAGTGAGACCACGAGAATGCAAAAAGTGCGTTTCAATGGTGACTTTGACAGTTTTTTACGGGGCGAAGCCCCCTAATATGCATAGCGCTGTCTGTCTGTTTGTCTGTCTATCTGTGTATGAGACGATTACAACCGAACGCGTTGACCGGTTTACATGAAACCGTCTTATTGTTAGCACCGTCTAATTGAGAGAAGGGTACTGATTGATTTTGGGTGACCCTAGGGTCCTCTGTCGACGACTTCATGACAACTCTATAAGTAATATTGTAAATCTGTTATTTATTTGTGTTTGGTAAATTGTCTGTGTAAAGCTGTTTTTATTTATTTCTACATACCTTTTTTTGTTTTTTTGTTTGTGTGTACCTAGCTAAAATGATTAATTTTTTTTCTTAATTCCTCTGTGTTGCTTTGCTGTCCTATGTTCTAACTTTAATCTGTAAGTATGTCTTTATTCTGTGCAGTGTTTGTACCAAATAAATACTTTATCTATCTATCTATAAAAAAACAAGAAGAAGAATAGAGATTGTGACAGGTTTTGTGAAATGCAGCGTTTATCACTTGGATCACGATGTAGGTACAAGAATTGTCCCCCTGAACATGAATTTTAAACAACATACCGAGCTCACTATCCCACCCTCATTTTCTAAGATGACCCGAGAGTAAATCGTATGTTCTTGTAATGAAAATGCCAGTGCGAAAGCCGTTTATAGCGCTTGGGATAGAATGTGGCAGCGTGAAATATAGTGTCACTTTGCACCTATTTATGATAAGATACAAGATAAGATAAATGTATTCATAATATACGAGGGTTTGGCGCCATTTCTACCGACGTTTTATTTTATTTTATGTATCAGAAGGTTTAAAATAAATACGAGTTTTCATTAGTAAAAGTAAGGCCTTTGCATCTATTATAGATGATTTATGCAGCGTCAGCAACTGGTAATCATGCTGTACGGGACGCTGAAGTGTCTGGGACATTGTTAGATGGATTAGGCTTGCCCAGCACCTATACCATCCTCTCAGCTTAGTGAGCTATTACTCAGAGGAAAGAACAGGTCAATACGTCTGAAGCTAACTAAGCCGCGGGTTTCCTCACAATGTTTCCTTCACCGTTAAAGCTCGTGTTAAGTGTGCACATAACATTTTTCAAGAAAGAAAAATGCGTTGGTGCACGGCCGGTATCGAACCCACGACCTTCGGATTGAAAGTCGGGGGTACATACCACTCGGCCAACACGGCTTTTTTCATTAGTAATAAACAAAAATATCACCAGCTTCGCACAGTGTACGGATGAATCAATCATCGGTCCTCTTGTATGAAGAATTAAAAAAAATATGATTTTCCAAAGTGGTAGAACAAAAGTTGTTATAAATTATAGGTGGGTAATGAGGTGTAGGTGGTGGACACAACAACCCTCTCGGATTTCTAGGGTTTTTTGGTTGTATACAGCAATTGAGTACCTATATGGAGTGATAATTTTAACTCGATATCTTTACACGTTCTCGAGATAAAGGGTCTTGACAGACAGACAGACAACAAAGTGATTCTATAAGGGTTCTGTTTTTTATTCTTTTTGAGGTACGGAACCCTAAAAGAAAGATGCGCTGTCAGCGTTTAAGCAGGCTGTAAACGAAGTGTCTCCGGCGGACTGGAAAAAGTGTTTTAAAAACTGGTTTTCATAAAACGTTGTATAGAGGCTGGTTGAGAGTACTTTGAAAAGATTCATACAAAATATAATTACCCATAGAGCACTACATACACTATAAAAAAGATAGGAAAGATAAAAACAAGTTTATTTTGTTACTAAGAGTAAAATACACACAAACAATTCGAAGGTAAATGTAATCAAACAAAAAAAAATAATTAGCAGATACTTAAAAATATGGTAACAAAAATGGCCACCATTTTAAAATAGTAAACCATTTTATATAATGTTACTATAAACGAACATGCTGTTTCGGAAATTGACAAACTAAAAATACTTAGGTACTTGACTCTCACTGTGAGCTTTCTTCAAATTTTCTGATATCTCTGCTTATTATTACGGTCACTATACGAGTATTAAAAGGCTTGTTTACGTTCTTAAGCAAGCTTGCTACATCTAAGTACACGCGGACGGAGTCGCGGGTACAGCTAGTACCCATACTAATAATATCTAATAATCGTCATTGAAAATAGTAAATCTCGCTCGTTCTAAGTTCAATCCTAAACTAAATTCGCCTATGTTTTGTTGATGATTAATAATGTCATGTAAGAACATAAGCTCTTCTATTCAAGTTATGTCAGGGCTATAAAACATTTTCTTGTTTTATCCAAATGCCACACAAAATCACTGCCCTGTATGTGCTCAATTATTTCACAGTACCTAATGAATGAAGTTTAATGTAACTATTTGGACAAATGCGACACTTCACTTACCGTTGCCATTTTCATTGGGGATCCTGTAAATGCAGCTAATTCCATCGTTCAAAGTGGCTGTATAATCTGATAATCCTAAAATGTCCCAGTGTAACCTACTCATTTCTTCTTCCAGCTCAACAATATTTTCGTCTGTCCTCAAAGTGCGGATGTTGTGTGTTACCAGGGCCAGTGGTCGTCGTTGGGGTTGGTAGCCGTCCGTCTCCCGGGGATTCTTAGCACCCCTAGCCCCGCCGTTACCGTGGCCGCTACCGTAGCCACGACTAGCGGGGCTGCCGGGGACTCGGGGCCTGGTCCTTGGTTGTCTTATCATGAAGGGTTGTTGCCATACTCGCCACGCTTGGCAGGCGGGTTGGCGAGCGCAGTATAGGGTGTTAAAGACGCAGAAGACGCTGCTGCCCATCTTCCGAAGGCATCCCTTAGCAGATTCTTACTGCATCCATGGGCAAGAAAGGAGGGGCAACATTCTACAGCCGGCACCCCACGGCAAACAGCCGGCACCCCACGGCATAAGTGACTCGTGAGCCTTAAATTGCTAGCGTTAATTTAATTTTGGGCATTTCGTCGGCAGAATTCTGAAGATTAATATAAAGATTAAACGGCTACCTATAATATTAATGTTTCCAACAATAAAAAGCGCATCATCTTTTACCAACTCCTAGTTATTAAGTCCTGGATTCCCTAGAAAATAGCCCATTCAGGCAAGTAAAGAGCAATGCAATTGCACAGAGATGTTTAGCATAATACGATGATACCATTACTGCACAAAGACCGACTTCACGGCAGTTTATAGACGAATATAATATGCTGGGAAATTATTTTGTTTGAGTTGTTATGGGAGTATTGAATGGTAATATCAATAGTGGAATAATGGAAGTTAGTTTATTGATTGCGTATTTGAAAAATTTATGCATTTTATTTATTTTCTTTTAATTACAAACTTTCAAAATAAATGAATGAGTTTGTATTTATTCACCATCATCAAAATTATCACTATCGTTACAGGAAATTCCCAATTAAATAGTATCACGTCACATATTTTTAGTTATACAAATTAAAATACAAAATACAATCATAACCATTATATAATTTTCATCATTTCAACCGTAAAACGTCCACTGATGAACACAGGCCTCCCCCACGGACCTCCATGAGGAGTAGTTGCCATACTCACCACGCTTGGCAGACGGGTTAGTGGGCAAAGTATGTGATGTTGGTACACGGAAAGACGCTGCTGCCAATCTTCCGGATGTATCCCTTAGCAGGCTTTTACTGCATCCATGGGCATGATAGGAGGGGTAACATTCTACTTCGGGTACCCCAGGGCATTTTTCATAAAGCCACTTAATAAATGTTATGACCTCTGTAGGGGTTGTTAAGATCTATGTATGTATATTACAAAATGGCTTGACAATGCCCTGGTATTTATGTTTTAGCTCATCCCGAACTCCCCGATCTTAAACACATGAAACATACCATCATTCCCGCCCTTCTGGCTCACATGACAGTTCTCATTGTGACAGTGACAGTTCGCTAACTAATACCCGTCAATACACAGGACACACGAGACGGCGTATGTATGCAATAGTATCGCATACACTACATCCCTTATTAGAGGATATATTTAGATTCATACCTACAACATTTTATAGAACAACAGATAATATTTATCAGTTGTAGGTAACACGGTGAATATAAGAGTAAGGTTAGTTCTTAAATCAAAAATGTAAACTAAGTTTCCACATACACACTTACACATGTAGTAGTTCAGTTCATTAGAACTCAATAAATAAGTTTCATTTGAAATTTCTTCCTTTACTCATCACTTCATCAGCATCTTCTTTTCTGTCCTTTTCCGGTATTGTCTTCTACTGTCCCTTTACTCTCTTTAGGTCAATGACATTACTCCTTAGAGCTTGACCTGCTCAAACGGTTCCCGATGACTGTCTGTCTGTCATAAGTGGATATCTCGAGAACTACTAATTATAACGACTTGAAATTTGAAATGGTTAAAGATAACACTTTTTTACTAATATAGCATATATGAAAATGCTAAAAAATATTCTTATTATGATTGCATGGGGGCGGATAGGGGATCTCAAAATATTTAAGTGAAGTTACTAGGTCATGTGGGGTATCATATGAAAGGTATTCATTTGCACATTATTAAGCAGTTTTTAGTTTTGCTTTAAGCTGTATCGTTTCCAAGTAATTTACAAAAATGTTAAAAAAACAAAAGTTCCCCCTCCCCTTATCTCCGAAGTTTGCAGACATCAACGTCTGAAACTTTTATTGCTAATAATAGTGTTTGTAAAAGATTACAGGAAAATTATAACGAACTCTCTTATTGGCGTAGTTTTTTATAAATCATCGAAAGTGTAATAAATCTACACAAGTTCCGCTAATAGAGAAGAGATGGCGCTGTCAAGGTTCTCCAACAAATATAAACCGCCTTTATCATATATTATATTGCATGATGGCACGGAACCCTCGGTGCGTGAGTCCGAATCGCTCTTGCCTGTATTTTTTATTAAGGTAATTGATTAACTTAAAACATTTATACTAAATAGATAGATATTTTTATTTAATATAGAAAAACATCTAGAAAACCCTAAAAAAATCTGCAGATAGTACATATATTTGTCCTGAGACGTTAATCAAACCAGCAACCTCTTGCTTCGCAGGTGGACCTTCGGCCGCTGCGCCACAGAGGTCGTCAGAGGGATAAATACCAACGATATAGGTTTTTCGGTTTGGCATGGGGTGCCGCCTAGAATATTACCCCTCCTTTCATACCCGTAGATGCAGTAAGAGACTGCTTAAAGATACTTCCGGAAGATGGGCAGCAGCGTCTTTCCGTGTATCAACATCCCGTATGGACCACCTGCCAAGCGTGATGAATATGGCAACTACCCCATAAGGAGACCCATGTGGGAGGCCTGTGTTCAGTAATGGACGTTTTACGGCTGAAATGATGAGGAAGAGGTTGATCGATATGACCCTACCCTACGGTCATAGATCGATCAACCTTATCATCATCTACACAAGACCGTGCCGTAGCACGTCCAGTGCTGGAAAAGGGCCTCCCTCGTGGCCAAGTACCTACACAACTTAAGGGGTTGTTGCCATACTCAACACGCTTTGCAGGTGGGTTGGCGAGCGCAGTACGGGATGCTTATTCACGGAAAGACACTGCTGCCAATATTTCAGAGTTATCCTTTGGCAGTTTCTTACTGCGTCCATGGGCAAGTGATGAGTGGCAACATTCTACTGCCGGTAACCCACGCCAGTGAATATTATAGCTAATCTTTGGTCTTACTTATTGCAAATTCTATATCAGCACTTTTTTCAGTTTATCCGTGATCATGACGGTCGTGTGAAACTGCGTTGAAATATCAGGAAACTCAAAAAGACTCAAATCATGGTAAATATCCCGTAAAAATTGTATAAAATCACAAACAATTTTTGCAATGCTTGCCTGTTGCCATGTTTTCTAGTAAAAAACTGACTTCCACCCATAATTGCTATGATGATCACGTTGGTAGCATTATAATATTATTCTTTTGCATATTTCTTGGAAATAATGGGCTCTTATCTGTCATATGCAGGTGTCTGAGTGTTTATTTATTCAGATTCAACCAGGCCACAGTTGCAAGTAATGTCGTAGGAGGCGCCTTGTTTTCATTACTGGCACTGTGTACGTTTGAACAGAGCGTTGTCTAAAGAAACAATTTTATAGGCAAGGTTTTTTGTGTCTAATTTAGAAAGTCATTGGACACTTAATATAGCTACAACATGAAGTCCTTTAAGAGACGGTATTCTCCTTCTTCAGAAGCATCAGCACATCAGCATCCCCTCTTGTGTTGCAAATGTTCATGGGCGATGGTTGTCCGGTTTGACTACTTTCCATCAGGTAGCCCGTCCGCTCGTCTTCCTGCTTAGTGTATAAGCTCCTTCGCAAACTTAGCTTGGCTGAATCGGCCATCGAAAAACTGATGATTATCTCTAATCATCAGGACGTCATGGCTTTTCTCGACGCCCTCACTTGTAAGTCTTTCTACTATGTCTTAAGTCTTTATACAAACCTTGTCCTAAAAATAACAAACACAAAAAAGAAAGCATCATCCAATTTGGTGCAGTATTTCGGAAGTTATGCGCGTACATACATTTTAGCGATTCATTTTTATTTATATTAGATGTATTTAAAATTATCCAGAACACCCAGACCAAATATCAGCACATCGTACAGACATTTGTCCCGAGGCGGGAATCGAACCCGCAACCTCTTGCGCCGCAGGCGGACCTTCGCCCGCTACGCCACAGAGCTCGTCATAGTATGTCAATAGTTTTTGCTAACCATTAACTAAAACCATATTGCATAAGACTGTTAGCCCTTAATTTTAGCTTTCGTTATTGCTCGAAGTTTTGACAGGTTTTTCAGACTGCACCTGGGGGGCTTATAAGGCACTTTTTGGGAGTTCACATAGAGGTATTTTACAATCAGCATTAAATGTACAAACAAAAATAATTATTTTTCCGGTCTTTTCGCATCCTCGTATAGATTATACACCAGTTGCTGACGCTGTATATATCATCTATAATAAATGTTACAAGCCTTAGATATTCGTACTAATAATTTGTGGTGGCAGACAAATTAATAATAAAAGTTTGTATTGTCGTTGTTGTAGTTGTAAATACACAATCGTGGTAACGCGATAAAAAGGCTTATGAGTATCTGACTTTCAAACACACAGAAGTTAATAACATGATCCAATTGTTGTATCAACATCTCAGCTGTAGGACTGCTGTCAATATCCACTGCTGGACATAGGCCTCCCTCGTAAATCTCCAAGATCATGATTGCCATATCCGCCATACTTGGCAGGTGTTTTGGCGAGCGCAGTACGGGATATAGACAAATGAAAAGGCGCTGCTGCCCATCTTACAGAGGTATCCCTTGGAAGATTCTTACTGCTTCCATGTGCAAGAAAGAAGAAGCAACATTCTACTTCTGGCACTAATAGAATTTTGTGGTTTTGCTATCATATTTGATCAAATACTTTTTTTGATTTGTATTTAATTAAATTTAAAGTTAGGTAAGCCAAATTGCCATGGATCGCCTGGAAACCCTAGATTAGGTTTGATGAAACTTCGAGCCCCAACAGAGCAGTAGATATATACAGGTAAGATTACGACTTTCACACTAGTATCAGGTTTATTGTTTTATGTATGCCAAACTCGAGCTTAAAGTAGTATGGACGGCACGGATAGTTTCGGGATTATATAACTGAAAGAATATCAAATTTAACTCGGAAGATTTGATTAAAGACAAACATCAGAACAGGTGAAACTAAACAAGTGAGTTTAAAAAACTTCTTTAAAACAAGCTTTTATTACTTGTTAGTAAAAATAACTAAAAAGTAAAAAAATCGCTTAATTACTGAGTTTCTATGGCCATCTTACAGCTCCATCATCAGACCCTGGTTACTATCTAGCACCAAAGTACTCGACAAGACGGACCAAACGAGTCCAAACTCGATGGGGTTGTGTCGTTAAACTACCAAGTTCTAATGGCCACCTTCCGGTTCCATTATCAGATCAGCTCCATGTCATAATAATTTTGCATTTTTATCCGATTTACACATGCATGCAAAGTTTTAGCTCATTCGGTAACCGGGAAGTGGATCAAATTTAACTCGCAAGATTTGATTACAGACAAACATCAGGACAGGTAAAACTAAACAAGTTGAGTTTAAAAAAACTGTAAAAAAAAGCTTCTATTAAGTACTTGTTAATAAAAAGATCTACAAAGTTAAAAATAATTAATCAGGACTGGCGTAGTCGCTGCGCGACTAAAAGTCCTTTGAATTTATTGAATAAAAAAAAAAAAAGTTAAAAATAACCATCATCTGACCCTGGTTACAATTTAGCACCTAGCTCGAGTACTCGTCAAGACGAATCAAACGAGCCCAAACTCGATGGGGTTATGTCGTTTAATTACTAAGTTACGATGGCCATCTTTCGGATCCATCATCAGATCAGCTCCATGTCGCAAAAATTTTGCATTGTCATCCGATTTTCACATGCATAGAAAATTTCAGCTCAATCGATAACCGGAAAGTGTATTAAATTTAACTTGCAAGATTTGATTACAGAAAGACATCGGGACAGGTGAAACTAAATCAAAGCTTGTAAATAATAACAATAAAATCATATATTTCTCACAAAAGCATTATAACAATAAGTATAACAAAAAAACCTTACAAATATTAGTAAATAATCGTCAAACACCTCATACCGGCCAGCCTTCTTAACTTTAATAAAGAAACTCCAACCTCACGATTCGAGGAAGTTCAATAATATCTAATAACGGAGATTCAGAGATCATAAATCTCGTGAGAATAATGAATCGGTTTCCTGATCCGACGCTCAAAGCGGTTACTTGTGGACCCGTTTCGGCATTAGCATTCATTCGCTGTGGCTCCATGACAAGTCATTTGAATACTCAATAACTTAAAATGCTGTAATGTACATACTTTGCCGTGGGGTGGCAGTCATCATCTCAGCCGTAGGACGTCCACTGCTGGACGAAGGCCTCCCTCATGACCGAGTACTGATCATGAGAGGTTATTGCCATACTCACCACACTTGGCAGGTGGGTTGGCGAGCGCAGTAATAATAATAATAATAATAATAAAGCCTTTATTCCCAATGACAAAATTTAAAATATATAAAATTAAAACATTAAAAAAAGATAAAACATTAAAATTTAAATTCGTAGCCTTGCAGCCGAGTCATTTGGGCACCCATAGTTGGGTGTAGGCCTCCTCCATGCGATTCCATTCGTGGCGGTCTTGAGCCAAACGGGTCCATGTTGGTCCTGCCATCTCTATCACGTCATCGCACCAACGTCTCCGCGGTCTACCTCGTGAGCGAGTAGTGTCTCGCGGGTGACCAATGCAGGATGCGTTCGCTCCAGCGCCCGTCCGTTGCTCTAGAGACGTGGCCCGCCCATTTCCACTTCAGTTTGCATAGCATGTACACTGCGTCGGTGACTTTGGTTTTCTTCCTGATGAGGTCACTTCGTATTCTGTCCTTAAGTTTCAGGCCTAGCATAGATCTTTCCGTTGCTCTTTGGAAGGTGACTATTTTGCGAATTATGCTTTTTGTCAAGGGCCAGCTTTGACAACCATAAAGCAAGGTAGGGAGGATAGTATTGTCCATCAGTTTTTTCTTTAGATGAAGAGGGAGTTTACTTTTGAAGATGTCTTTGTGTGACCAATACTTTCTCCAAGCCATAGCAATTCTTCTATCCACTTATTTTGCACCGGCGCCCTCCAGCGATATAGTTTGTCCCAGGTATACGTAGTCTTTAACATACTCGACATTACCCGTTTCGAGTCGAATTGGTTTCGGATCTCCATTTGTCATGGCATTTGTTTTATCAAGGTTCATAAATAAGCCTATTTTGCGGCTCTCCCTGTCTAGTGTGTCGAACATGTACTGGAGATCATCATGGTTATCAGTTATAATAACAATATCATCCGCAAATCTGAGATGGGTTAACCATTCTCCATTTATATTTATACCCCGCTTAGACCAATCGAGCTTTCGGAACATGTGTTCTAACACTGCCGTAAAAAGTTTCGGAGAAATTGGATCCCCCTGTTTCACACCTCGTTTGACTGCGAATGGCGAGCGCAGTACGGGATGTTAATACACAGAAAGTCGCTGCTGCCCATCTTCCGATGGTATCCTTTAGCAGGCTCTAACTACATTCACGGGCATGTAAGGAGGATACATTCTATTGCCAGCACCCCCGGCGGGGTGGCAGGTGTAAAATGTTGCATTAAATTTGATATTCTTTCGATAATATAATCCCGCAACTATCCGTGCCGTCCATACAACTTCAAGCTCGAGTTTGGCATACATAAAACAATAAACTAGTGTGGAACTTGTAATCTTACCTCGTATACATATATATACTGCTCTGTTGGGACTCGAAGTTTCAACAAACCTAATCTAGGGTTTCGAAGCGATCCATGGCGATATGGCTTACATAACTTTAAATTTAATTAGATACAAAGCTGAAACCGTATTTGATCAAATATGATGGTGAAGCCAGACAGTTCTATTGGTACCGGAAGTATAATGTTGCTTCTTCTTTCTTGCGCGTGGACGCAGTAAGAATCTGCCAAGGGATACCTCCGTAAGATGGGCAGCAGTGCCTTTCCGTTTATCTATATCCCGTACTGCGCTCACCAAACCACCTGCCAAGCATGGCGGTTATGGCAATCACCCCCTCATGATCTTCGAGATCTATGAGGGAGGCCTATGTTGAGCAGTGGACGTGAACAGCAGTTCTACGGGTGAGATGATGATGATGATGATTATACTTTTATTTTTGTCCGGTGATGAAAGGTTATGCAATTTGACCTTAGGAGCCTGTAAGTATGCTATGTTTTTTTTACCTGACTGAGCTAGAAATATGTCTTTCTATGTATGTTTGACATTTGATTCTGTTTTGGTCAACTGCTGGCAAAGATCTTTGTCAAACTTTACTAACCATCCTTTAACTTTTTTTAACCATTGTTCACATATATTTATATAAATATTTACCTATATTTACTAAGGGTATACAATTATTTTACAAAATGAAATCCTCGCTTTATTATATCCAGTAACCGCTTTATTAAATTACTGGTAAACGTAAATGTCCTGTAGTGTTTGTTAACGCGAATAAGCGAAGCATTTATAATCTTTTGAAGGTTTGCAAAACATAAAAAAAGTACTAACACGAGCGTATTAGATGTACGTGAGATAAGATTATGGATGACTCGTAAAATTAAGCCGACCATTCACGCCCTCTGGCCGAATGAATCCCAAAATAAAAGTAAAATAAAATTCATACTAAAGCTTCTTTATCGCGAGTCATTCGACGCAGACCGGAATAAACCGCTGAGACAAAAATCCTTTCATTAGTTTACGTGAAAAATTCCGCAGTTCCCTCAACGAAGTTGGACTTGTGTGCGTTGCGACCAGTAGGTCTACCATGAGTTTTCACAATCTATACTCACTAGGGACTGTAGAGTTAAAATAATGTATGAAAATTTGTACAGCGCCTAGTGGATAGTTCGGTACTAAAATACGCAGCAAAGTATACTTCAGCGACTGTAGTTTGGGCTTCATTTGCTTAGAATTTAGTACCATGAGTAACAAATCTGATAGATGTCATAGAAACGTACTATTACTAATGCAGTAACGGCAGGCGATCTAACAGTGACAACTCATAGCAGACACAGTGACTGGGGTAAAGCGGATTGTGTTAGATCGACTGTAAGTATATAAACTGTAAAAGTGTATAAACTGTTTCATTGTGACTAAAGTCCCGTAGCGTACCTACAAACATTTTCGGTACTTGATTTACAATGAAATAAATTATTGTGACATTTTTCGAGATATTTTAATGGTTTATTTAAATAATTCTGGACAATTCACACAGCATCATCTAGCACCAAGCTAAACAGAGCCTTTGTTATGAGTACTAGATGACTGATATACTTAATGCATACATATATGTAGTAACATAGATATGTATATATTTTTTATTATGTATAGAAAAACACCTAGAACATACTGAATAAATAGCCTCGGGACAAATTTCTGTACGATCTGCAAATAAGATGGCACAGAAATTTGTCCCGAGGCGGGAATCGAACCTGCAACCTCCTGCGTCGCAGGCAGACCTTCGCCCGTTGTGCCACAGAGGTTATGTTTACAAATACTATTTCGTTTGTTTTCAAGTGTTTTATTCTGGTTAAAAAGACACGCAGTTAATTTATATTAATACGTTTCTCTAAGACACTTAACTAAATTTAGGTTGTTTCTGTTTTGAATTAAGGAAATTAGCTGATTTAAGAAAAGCTATTTGGCGAATACAAAAAGAAACCGTTATAGTTTCACTGTGTCTGTTTTTCAACGCAACAAATTGTTTTTCAAAGCAACGTGCTTACAAGTGCTCAAGACCTATTGTACAAAGATTCTGAGATCTGTCATTACCTCACCCCGAGATCCGGCATTCAACAGTTAATAAAGGGCTTGCAAACAAAACTAAAACATTTTGATATGAATGATTACTGTATCATACTACTTGGCCACGAAGATTTTATTGACGAAATTAATGCGTTCCAGCTTTTGAAAATATTAAAGAAACTCTACAGAACATCACGCAGACAAACATAATTATATGCGCACCGACTTATCATTACGGCATTGACAAAGAAGAAATTAACAACAGAATTCAGTATTTTAACAATCTACTGTATAAACAAGTACAAAAATACAATTATGCACTCTTAATCGATTCAAACAGTCACCTAACATACAACTACTCGATGTTTCATAAGCCCACGGGAACAATCAGTAACGCTGGCCTTCGATCAATTTTTAAAGCTTTAGCTGCAATCATTGAAGCTATACAAACGAATAAAGTGGATTATGAAGACTCTGAAATGGGACAAACAAATCAGTTTTTTCTTGAATGAAAACCTTCTTGTCCTTCATCAAAATATTGCAGGCGTTATAGGAAAATCAGACTTATTAACTATATGCTTGAAAGAGTTACAGGAACGCAAAAGCAGAATAGATATCATATGTATCACGGAACACTTTATGATGGATGGACAGGAACAGTTTCTAACCTTACCAAACTACACATTAGCAGCGTGCTTCAGTCGCAAGGATAGTAAGAGGGGAGGAGCCTGTATCCTGATACACACGGAACTCACTAAATGGACCGAATTGAAGAAAATATCCGACTACTCAGTCACCGGTATATTTGAATGTTGTGCAGTGGAACTATTTAACTATAATTTCGTAATCGTTTGCGTATATAGGGTGCCTAAACTCAGTAATTTTGATATTTTTATAAATTGTTTGCAAAAGGTTTTAAATGAGTTAGCAAAAAAACGATATGGGAACTTACTTATAGCTGGCGATTTCAATGTTGACATTTTAAAGAGAAATAATTATACACTAGATTTCGAATGCATACTACGCAATTTCAATCTTAAGCTTGCTCTGAGACAGCCTACAAGACTCAGCAGTAAAACCTGCATCGATAACTTTGCGCATAATTTTAATAAAGGATGTCATACTGAAGTTATAGATCTGGCTTTGTCGGACCATACGTCACAGTTAATTAAATGTCCAGTTAAAAACATATCTTTGCTAAAATACTGGCGTATTAAGAGAAGGGACTATTCAATTGAAAATATCGATAAGTTCAGTATTATCATGGAAAACCTATCATTTTCCGAAATATACAGTGAGGGGGACCCCAGTGTTGCGTATGATTTATTTTTTGACATATTTAAATTATTCTATGACCTTTGTTTTCCCTACAAAAGTATAACCGTAAAAACGTCAAAAACAGTTAGTTGGGTATCACATGGTATAAAAATCTGCAGCAAGAAAAAGAGAAAACTTCTCTGGGAACGTAGGAAGACTCCCTCAGAAGTAAATATAACTAGATACAAAAACTACTCAAATACACTTAAAAAAATTATAAATCTAACTCAAAAATCGCAAAACAATCACAAAATAAAACTATCAAAAAACAAAAGTAAGACTACATGGAACATTATTAACAGAACAAAACAAAACATACCTAAAGACTCAATTAATGAAATAATAGTAAATAATGACACTTTAAAAAATCCCCTTGACATCTCTAATGCATTTAATGACTTTTTTATTGACAAAATAACTCCCATTTCTAATTCTGGAAAAAATGTAACGAAACCTATCATGTGTCAAAAGAACTCAATTTTTCTAAAACCATGTATACCTATTGACATCTTCAAAATAATTTGCTCCCTAAACAATACCAGCAGCGTCGGATATGACGAAATATCAACCAAAGTTCTTAAAGTGGTAGCTCATTCTGTAAGCGTCCCTTTAAGTTACATTGTTAACTTATACCTTGACAAAGGCTCTTACCCGAAGGCACTAAAAAAATCAATAATAAAACCAATACATAAAAAACAAAGTAGAAAGAACATGGACAATTATAGGCCGATTTCGCTTATACCGGTAATTTCAAAAGTTTTTGAAAAATATATTTATAAATTATTAATTGACTATCTTGAATTTAATAAAATAATCTGTAATGAACAGAAAGGTTTTAGAGAGAAAAAAACTATAAACATGGCCATATATGATTTTCTTCTTCGTGTTACAAGTAATGTAGACAAAAACACATCAGTTTGCTCAATTTTCTGTGATATGACACAAGCATTTGATTATGTCCAACACAGTATACTTCTTGACAAACTAGAAACCTATGGCGTTAGAGGTAATGCTCTACAGTTAATAACATCATACCTAGATAATAGAAAACAGGTAACCCACATAACAACTATTAACTATAAAACCAAACGAGAAGAAGTTCACGTATCTAGGGAACGTATCATGACTTATGGAGTTCCCCAAGGTAGTGTGTTAGGCCCGCTACTATTTCTTATCTACATAAATGATTTACCCAAAGCATATGTGTATAAGCATATACAACATATGTCCTTATTTGCAGACGATAGCACAGTGACTATATCTGGTA
Source organism: Pasiphila rectangulata (assembly GCA_963082625.1). Taxonomy (NCBI): domain Eukaryota; kingdom Metazoa; phylum Arthropoda; class Insecta; order Lepidoptera; family Geometridae; genus Pasiphila; species Pasiphila rectangulata. Next base: position 22,308,425 of record OY720235.1, read on the forward strand.
ATAATATTCATAGCTATAAAAATGACATAACTTTCGCTCTGACATCGATAATACAATGGCTTGATAATAACAACCTGAAAATTAACACAAATAAAACCAAGATAATTCATTTTAGACAACGCGATAATGCTGCATCTACAAACCCTGACATACAATATAATAATCATACAATTGAAGAAGTTATGACCACAAAATTTTTAGGAATTAATATTGACAAAAAATTAAATTGGAAACCACATGTGGAAAGCGTATGTAAAAAATTAAATAGCGTTATTTACGTACTACGTAAATTATCATCCGTTGTTAATGCAGAAAGTCTACTCATCGCGTATCATGGTCTGATTGCCTCAAATATAAGGTATGGTATTATATTCTGGGGCAACTCAACAGACGTCGATAAGGTTTTTAAATACCAAAAAAGATGTATCAGAGTGATGTTCCATCTGAAAAGAACAGATTCTTGTAAACCCCTCTTTAAAAAATACAATATACTGACTTTATCTTCGCTGTATATTTTGGATTCTGCTATGTTCGTCAGACACAACCCGGACCTGTTTTGTCGGCTTTCTGAAGCGGTACCACGTAATAGAAGAGACCAACACAAAGTTTGCACCCGTAACGCTAAGAAAAAACTGATGCGTAACAGTTTTTTCGGTATGGCACCATTCTTGTATAACAAAATACCGACGACCATAAGAGAATTGCCAACCATGGTGTTTCAGAGAAAGTTTAAAAGCATACTTGCTAGTAAATGCTACTATACAGATAAGGAATTTTTAAATGACAAAATAATCTTTTGAGAAGTAATTTATTTTAATTCATTTTAAATTTTCACAATTTTATTGCTGTCAACATTTTTTATTTTATTGAATGACATTATTTTTGATTATTATGTATATGACAAACATGCACTAATATTATTGTTTTTTTTTCTATTGTTATTTTTAGTTTTTTGTTATTATTAGTTTTGATTTTATTTTTATTAGTCGTATTGTTTAAATTTTTAAATTTACAATAACCATTATTTTATAAATATAAAAGAAAATGTAATTTACAGAACATTGCACACCCATTATGGATAAATTACATTGAAACAATTATAAATGTGAGATCTTTAAACATGTAATTACGCAATAAATATACTTTGACTTTGACTTTGACTTTGAAGATATCTAGTTCAAAATTGAGTTGCAAGCTTCCACCCGAACAGGCATAGTTACATATACATACATATATACATATGTACATACAGGGCAAGTTAAATAAAAGCTTGTAGAAATATTGAATTCGTAGAAATCTACTCAGAAACACTGCGAACTGAAGTTACTGATCTGCGAACAAACAATTCCTACGCAATTTTCTCCAGTCTCGGGTTGATTGGAGCTAAGTTTAGAAAAGGCCGTATTTTTTCCTCGTGAAGTTTTGACAGGTCTCTTGAGTAAAGCCTATAAATCAGAGTAATTTATAGAGACGAGGTACCTCAACTTGCTATTAGGGTTGACTAATGTTCCGTTTCGATTAGAGCTAGATTGTAGGAATTAATCAAAAGTTTGGACTGCTTTGTCTTTGTAAGAAGTGGTTGCAATTAAGCATTGTTATCGGCACGGAAGTTGAACTCACGATTTTGACTATAATTTGAACCTTCGTTTCATGCATATAAAGTTGTGCTTACCTTTGACGAGAAATCACTATCCATGCTGCAACACGTCAAAACTAGTGAAAAGTATTTTTTTATTTCAGCCATACAATGTCTACTACTGAACACAAGCCTTCCTTATAAATCTCCATGAGGGAGGCTTATGGCGTGGGGTGCCGGCAGTAAAATATTATCCTCTTCTCTCATGCCCGTGTAAGAGTCTACTAAGGGGTACCTCCGGAATGTGGGCAGCAGCGTCTTTCCGTGTATCAGCATCCCGTACTGTCCATTTGGGACGTACCAATTCGCCTGCCAAGCGTGGTGAGTATGGCAACTACACCTCATGGAGATCCATGAGGGAGTAGTCGACGTTTTACGGCTGAAATGATTGCGTCTACATCTCCTTACTGCCACTTACTAGGAGTTAGAAATAACAAGAACACCTAACATGATTAAATTAAGTAAATGCTAAAGTAGACTTCCTTAAACTCAAACCAATTTTTAAAAATGACTATCTATAGAGATCCCAAATGTAAATTTAAAATTCAGTATCTTCATTCTAACTTCCTTTAATTCCCGTTAAAACTTTTCCATTCCATTCCCAAAAGTCAAACAAATCAAACCGACCACTTAGAGCTCTACCACGAACTTAATAGTCATTTCGGTTGGTTTACATTGTTCGAATGCAAATAGGAAAGTAATAAAGTGGCAAGTAGTGAGTTTAGAGACGGTAATATAACGAATACAGGAGTTTCACACATCCAGAGCTACACAGGGTTTATTATAATATGTGTAATTATGGTACAAAAAAGTACACGTAAGTGGGGTTCATAAAAACAGGTAGTTTTGAGGGGGCTAAAATCGGGAATTCGGATTCATTTTATTTTGGTTTCGTTATATTTATTTACAATTTTACTAGTTGGTGTGATGTAAGTTGTTCCTGAGGTCATAATCGATTTTTTTCAAAGCTCTGTCTGGTTTTAGGTATTTTTATTTGTACCTGTAAGGCAACTCTTTGCGGAGGTAATGACCCTGACAAGAATCAGCAGGCGTTTATCGTTAAAACTTAATCAGCTATTGAAGAAAAAAAATCAAAAATCTTGGTATTTTTGAATGAAAATCATCGAATCCTGAGAAGTCGTAGAACTGAAGTTGTTTCTTGGGTAAGAATCACCCTCTTTCGGCTAAGTATACACCCTGTATAGTTCCAAGTTAAGCAAAGTTAGGCATAGTTAATTAATTTATCTCAAACCCAATTAAATAATTCTTATTAGGGTTTAGGAAATGATTCCTAAAACATTGAGTTCATTTATCCTGCGACGGCAATTGAACTTTGAACGAGTATGCTGAATTTCTTCATAATCATTGTAACGTTAAATTTGGCCTCCGGTATATATGCAGCTGCTGCCCACGGCTTTGCCTGCGTTTTTATTTTTTTGCGCAGAACCCCATTTTTTGCATATACTATAATATAATATAATACTCCTTAAATCAACCCGTCAAAACCACTTTAGCTGTTTCGGAGATCAGCTATTACAAACAGAAATATGCATTTTGTATTTATAAAACCCGTATGAAACTATATAATTATACGATACCTTGGTATCGTATAATAGTTTCATACTATACGGATGGGTATATATATACACTAGCAATTGTATACATATATATACATATATATAAATAAAATTGCTAGTGTATTTGTGTTATATTATGTACATATATATATATATAAATATCAGGTTTTTAGTATCCATACCCATAATATATATGTATATACATATATATGTACATATATATATTAAGCGACGCGGCAGACCGAAGAGTAGAGAGCGGAACGAACTCTGTCAGTACACCGTTGACTGGAGGGAAGCAGCGGTTTCTTGTTCGCCTATCCCTTTCCCTCACTTGGAAAAAAAGTTTTCCGAAGCGAACGAATTCAATTATGGGCGTTATTAAATTTAAATATGTTTTGTTTTTATTTTGTAAACTGACTATTCTAAGTAGCGTTTTGCTCTATTGAATAAACACTTATTGACTTTGACTTTGGATATATGGAGTGATTTGGCCTTTGCCCAGCAGTGGAACCCAAATACCTCATAATAATAATACTCAATAATAATTAAAATACTCGTTGATACCACCATACCACATGATGCCAATCTCGTCAAAGCCGAGAAAGATAAGCTCAGCAAATATCTTAATTTGGCCCACGAGATGGCCACCATGTGGGATGTTGACTCAGCGACTATTGTTCCGATAGTCGTTTCCATTAACGGACTCATAGCGAAGAGTATTGATCAACAACTCGAGATACTTTAACTTGGCAGTTGGATTAAAAGCTAGATCAAAAAGGCAGTACTCCTAGACTCCCGGTGATTCACCGTTTTGACATATTTTTTACTGCAGTGTTGAGTATTAATTTTATATTTCTTTATAGCAAAAAATTTACTTTTATGAGTTTACAAATAAATTATGTGAAATAATAATAATATGGATAAACTTCTGAAGTTAATTAAGCTATATTTACAATTTTAGTTTTTATTACGCCGTGATAAAATGTTCCAGAATCCATTTTAGCGGAATGGCGTCACGCACGTCGTCACTTGTACGTGTTTGAGGCTTTTTCCAGGACGTGACTGAACCTTGTTCTCACGCAGGGCACCTAAACAAGGCTGTAATAAAACATATTTGTCTCTTGTATTGCAAACAGTACCCAAAAGAAAACAGTCGCGTCAGGAAATTGAGATCGTGTAAGGATTACCATAGATTACTTAGCTTTACTAAACTTAATCACTGTAAAGCAGCTCACAGTTACATATTGTTTTAAAACTAGCTAGGTATTTGACCTTGCCAATACAGCGGCGTCACTTTACGAATATAAAACAACCAATTGAAGTACTTGGATTTGGAAGTAGTTATGTAATTATTTTAAACATAAATTTGATACATATTTAAAAACATTTTATTATTATATCGTCGACACGTTCACGGTATAGGGTACCACAAAGCCGTAAATAGTGGTACCATAGTATCCTTACCTTAGTGGTATCCTTTTCTATGAACGCGACTGCACGAGTACCTAAAACTACAGGGTTTGAGATGAAATCATCAATGCCTGTAAACGTGTTACTATTAGTATTATTTTTAGTCTATGAAGTTTGGAAAAACACAATGTATTATGTTTTAGTATGATGCACCCCATGTCATGGGTTGCCGGCAGTAGAATGTTGCCTCTTTTATCTTGCCCGTGGATGCAGTAAGATTCTGCCAAAGGATACCTCTGAAAGATTTCGTGCTGCGCTCGTCAACGCCTGCCAAGCGTGGCGAGTATCGCAACAACCACCTTATCATCATTTCAGCCATAAAACGTCCACTGATGAACACAGGCCTCCCTCATGGATCTCCATGAGGGGTAGTTGCCATTCTCACCACGCTTGGCAGGCGGGTTGGTGAGCGCAGTATGGGATGTTGATACACGGATAGACGCTGCTGCCCATCTTCCGGAGGTATCCCTTAGCAGGCTCTTACTGCATCCATGGGCATGAGAGGAGGGGTATCATTCTACTGCCGGCACCCCACGGCGGAAAACGGGAACCACCTTATAATCGTGGAGATTCATGACCTCTGTCCATTAGTGGACGTGGACAGCAGATCTGTGGCTGAGATGATGATGATGATGATGATGTTACCGTGGTCGTGAAAATTATTCCTGGTAAAGTATTTTTTTATAATAAATATCTTAGAAAGTACTTATTAAGATTCTGAACTAATTCAAGTTTTATTACCCCTTTACCTCAGCCATACTTGTTTTGGTTTGGCTCTTTTTTGGGAAGTAATTAGACTGTTAAGATTTCAATTAAAGTAAATTTTCCATAAACAATATAATAGAATATAATAGATTCTTGCTTTTTATCCAACCTTCTATAGAAGGATCCATAAAAAATACTACTCAAACATCATTAAGGATCAGTCTTAATTAAGATCGCTGCTTGATTGGGTTCATTTAACATTGAGTCGAAATCGAATTAGAGTCGTTAGCTCGACTGTGCGATCGAGTTCTGTAGAGGGCTACGGCGTAGCACCTTCGTAGCCACGTAGCAATGTATCAAACTTCGTTATTGTTATTATTTGAGAAACAGGTGCTTTAATAATGACTGACGTCGCTGGGAACAATGTGTTATCTAAATGCTTTGCTTAAAACCGGTGTACAAGTCATTCAAAATTTGGCATAAGCACGTGTGCGTAAAAGATTGACCATTCATTATTGTAAACGCTGGTAGATGCTGAATGCGACCAGCCAAAGACGGTGTAAAATGGTGCAAATTGGACAAGGTATGCTGGTAATACAAAAGCTGTCGATGTGAGTGTGTTTGTTAAAAATATTTCAAAACATATTTGTATAACAAAGTCAAAGTCAAACTCTTCCATCTCTTTTGTAGTCTTGGCATAAAAGATATAAACAAACTTTCAATAAACCAGCAGGATAATTAATGTACAAACGCGAGCTTAGTTCGCCAACGCCTGCCAAGCGTGGCGAGTATCGCAACAACCACCTTATCATCATTTCAGCCATAAAACGTCCACTGATGAACACAGGCCTCCCTCATGGATCTCCATGAGGGGTAGTTGCCATTCTCACCACGCTTGGCAGGCGGGTTGGTGAGCGCAGTATGGGATGTTGATACACGGATAGACGCTGCTGCCCATCTTCCGGAGGTATCCCTTAGCAGGCTCTTACTGCATCCATGGGCATGAGAGGAGGGGTATCATTCTACTGCCGGCACCCCACGGCGGAAAACGGGAACCACCTTATAATCGTGGAGATTCATGACCTCTGTCCATTAGTGGACGTGGACAGCAGATCTGTGGCTGAGATGATGATGATGATGATGATGTTACCGTGGTCGTGAAAATTATTCCTGGTAAAGTATTTTTTTATAATAAATATCTTAGAAAGTACTTATTAAGATTCTGAACTAATTCAAGTTTTATTACCCCTTTACCTCAGCCATACTTGTTTTGGTTTGGCTCTTTTTTGGGAAGTAATTAGACTGTTAAGATTTCAATTAAAGTAAATTTTCCATAAACAATATAATAGAATATAATAGATTCTTGCTTTTTATCCAACCTTCTATAGAAGGATCCATAAAAAATACTACTCAAACATCATTAAGGATCAGTCTTAATTAAGATCGCTGCTTGATTGGGTTCATTTAACATTGAGTCGAAATCGAATTAGAGTCGTTAGCTCGACTGTGCGATCGAGTTCTGTAGAGGGCTACGGCGTAGCACCTTCGTAGCCACGTAGCAATGTATCAAACTTCGTTATTGTTATTATTTGAGAAACAGGTGCTTTAATAATGACTGACGTCGCTGGGAACAATGTGTTATCTAAATGCTTTGCTTAAAACCGGTGTACAAGTCATTCAAAATTTGGCATAAGCACGTGTGCGTAAAAGATTGACCATTCATTATTGTAAACGCTGGTAGATGCTGAATGCGACCAGCCAAAGACGGTGTAAAATGGTGCAAATTGGACAAGGTATGCTGGTAATACAAAAGCTGTCGATGTGAGTGTGTTTGTTAAAAATATTTCAAAACATATTTGTATAACAAAGTCAAAGTCAAACTCTTCCATCTCTTTTGTAGTCTTGGCATAAAAGATATAAACAAACTTTCAATAAACCAGCAGGATAATTAATGTACAAACGCGAGCTTAGTTCGCCAACACGATATCGTACATACTCACATACTCAGCGTAATGAATTTAATTAATACTCGGCATATAACTAGTTGGGCATTATAACGGCATATAACTTGTGTTGTGTTTCCGGTATGACGTGAAATAAACCTTACTGCTCTTAGAAAAAGAGCTAATTTTAACTGACTAATAACGTCAAGGGTATAACAATCACTTTTTAGGGTTCCGGACCAAAATGGTAAAAAGGAACCCTTATAGAATCACTCTGTCTGTCTGTCTGTCTGTCACACATGGATATCTCGAGAACTACTGATGCTATCGACTTGAAATTTAAAATGGTGAAAGACAACACTTTTTTACTAATATAGCATATATAAAAATGTTAAAAAAATATTCTTATTTTGATTGCAGGGGGGCGAATAGGGGATTTCAAAAATTTTAAGTGAAGTTACTAGGCCGTGTGGGGTATCAAATGAAAGGTATTCATTTGCACATTAATAAACAGTTTTTAGTTTTCCTTTAAACCGTATCGTTTTTGAGTTATTTACAAAAATGTCGAAAAAACGACCGTTCCCCCCCCTTATCTCCGAAGTTTGCAGAGATAAACCCGTGATACTAATATAGCTAATAGAAGTGTATGTAAACTTTATAGGAAAATTATAGCGAACTCTCTACTTTGCATTGTTTTTTAGACAATGAGGGTGGAAGGGACGTTTTCAAAATTTTTGGAAAGTTACTGGGTGATGTGGGGTATCATATGAAAGGTATTCTTTTGCACATAATTAAACAGTTTTTAGTTTTCCTTTAAATCGTATAATTTTTGAGTTATTTACAAAAATGTTGAAAAAAATAGCGTTCCCCCCCCCCTATCTCCGAAGTTTGCAGAGATAAACCTCTGATACTTTTATTTTTATTAGAAGTGTATGTAAAGATTAGAGGAAATTTACTACAATCTCTCTAAATAGTATACTTTTTTAGAAATCATCGAAAGTGTAAAAAATCTACATAAGTTCCGCTATCAGACAAGAGATGGCGCTGTCAAGGTTCTCCAACAAATATAAAACCACCTTTGTCATATATTATATTGTATGATGGCACTGAACCCTCGGTGCGCGAGTCCGACTCGCTCTTGCCCGGTTTTTTTTATTTAGCAAAGATGTCTCTCACATTAAAGACGATAAATTTTAACTGCTACTATATTTTATATTGCCGTGGGGTGCTGGCAGTAGAATGTTACCCGTCCTCTCCTACCCGTGGATGCAGTAAGAGCCTGCTAAAGGACACCCCCGGAAGATGGGCAGCAGCGTATTTCCGTATATCAACATCTCGTACTGCGCTCACCAACCCATGGACATCACAAAGAATACCGCAAGAAACGAGTGGTAGTGGAGAGCTATTCCAGCATCTAAACATAGGCAGAATCCATCAATTCAAATCGCATTACCGCGCCTGTAATGAACAGCGCTCACATCAATCACGCACGATGTTATAATGACGTTATTTCCTAATACCGGTACAATTTCCCTGCTAACTTGATTACTGCTCTAACACGTGATCGCCTTAACGATTTCAATGCAAATTAAGATTAGTTTTAAGAGTTTAAAGATTTTTTTTACCGCGGTGTTGCAAATAAATTGAAAACTTCCGTATCATTTTGGAGAGCGAGCCTAAGGCATGGTGAAAGGGCGCACATTTGATGAGGCATATATCCAGCCGTGGACTAGAATGTAGGCCGGTGATGATGATCATGTGATATATCAATCGGATCATGAGACACAGGGATTATATTACCTTAATTAAGTTGGTGTTATAAGAACACAAAACACTGAGCTTTGTAATCGTATGTCAGTTTTCGACGTGTCATTCCACTGAGAGGATGGTTTAGGTAATGGGCAAGACTAATAAAATCGACAAATGACGACCTTCGTGGAGCATATTTTTTAGTTTTAAAATTACTAAATTATTATAATATTTTAATAAATAAATTATTTTAGTTCTTGGTCGCGGGAGGACTCCCGCGACCAAGAACTAAATTTTAAAACTTTGTGGAGCAGTTGGTTTTATAGCTGGCTGAGATGCAGGAGGTTGCGGGTCAGTTTCTGCTGCTGGAATTTTTATATTCCAAATCGGTTCATAGTATACGGGATTTTGAGGTAACACATTAAATAAAAATAAAACAAATAGTTCCTAAATTTTTCATAAACTTCCAGGGCAAAATACTTGACATGTTGCTAAAAACACATAAACCGCGTAATTTACGCGTATTATATTTGAATATTATCCTCAATTTATCATAGATAAAAATAATAATATATTTTTTTCAACCGAACTGGATATAAAAAAAAACTAACATTATAAAGTAAAAAAAAAACATACCGCAAGTTCAAATATATGGCATGAAACTATCCCACGAGGGACTCCAGTGCTTATTACAATTATGTAATTCCTCATGGATCCCATCATCCGAATCCAGTTTTGAAAAATAGGACCACCTCTGAAACACAATCTACCTTATAGAAAAATAATCACCAAAATCCATTTACAACTGTTAATGTAAATGGCGGAGTAATCGCGTAAAAAACATACAAAATAAAATAAAAAAACGGTCGAATTGAGAACCTCCTCCTTATTGAAGTCAGTTAAAAATACAGACGACTAGAGAACCTTCTTTTGAAGGTAAATGAAAGAGAATAATCGATGAAAGCAAACATAATTTTTAAACACCCACCCAAAAACTAAAACCGTAACGTATCATTTCGTCTCGTTGCCCAAAATACCTTAAAAAACCAACAAATCTTCGTAAAACATGTAGATGATAATAGTAATGGCACTTTGAATTATTTATAAGCACATTTTTCTAAATGAAAATGTTTGAAGCGTTTTGAGCCCAAATAGAATTATGTTACCCTACAGTATCCCTCTAGAACGCAGTCGACGGTTAAATTATACGGAGGAAATCTTGCACTGCATTTGGAAGGGAAAAGTCGTTCTGAAGGGCAGGAATAAATAGAGCCATTTTGAAGAATTACTGGCGTTTAAATGAATTTTTCCGGTGGTGCCGGCAGTAGAATGTTGTTTCTCCTCTAATAAGATTCTACTAAGGGATACCTCCGTAATATGGGCAACAGCGTCTTTCAACAACCCGTACTACGCTCGCCAACACATACTACGCTCGTCAACCAACCTGCTAAGCGTGGCGAGTATGAAAACAACCGCTCATGTGTGTGATCCATGGGGATGCTTTGTCCAGCAGTGGGCGACCTACGGCTGAGAAAATGGGTACATACATATATGAAATATAAATCGTCCTTGCATAATCATCAGACTTCACAGCATGCAATATATAAAATAAAATAAGTTAATGTTAATGTTAGTTATACTTAATCCATGGATTTACATCACATAACAAATAAATTAATAAAATATTACTAAATATGCCAATAAGACTACATTTTTATCCCCTACAAAAAAGGTATCTTATAAGTTTGACCGTATCTGCTGTGTGTCTGTCTCTTAAACGAGTGGAGCGATTTGCATGCAGTTTTTTTTATTTAGAAGCAGGTTATCTGGCGGTAGTTCTTAAACATGTTTTATTAAACTTACAATTAACAAGATATGGGGGGTGAAATAGGGGATGAATAATCTAATGTGTCTAAATATACGCGAATTTGGTATCAAATGAAAAAACATGTTGTGACATGATGTGTAAAATGCAAAACTAAAAGTTAGACAGAAACAGCTCAAAGCCATTCACGAGATATGGGGGTTGAAAATATGGGTGAACAATCGAATGTTTTCAAATATACCCAAGTGTGGTATCAAATGAAAGGGCATGATTGACGCTTGCAAAACTGAGGGAACACTAACAAAAAAATTATGTAACCTTTGAGATAAGGTAAAGTGTCGCGGGTTGCTTAATTTTTTTTAATGTATAAACTTGTATGATTCAGAAAGTAAATAACTAATATAATGCTTTTTCTAAGAGACTAATAATATGCTTGACTTTAAACTTAAAAAAAAATATATGAGGTGGTTTCTAATAATGCTGATCTCCAAGTATCAAAGATAGGGATAGTTGCCATACTCATCACGCTTGTCAGACGGGTTTGCGAGCCCAGTAGAGGACCTACACACACGGAAAGACGCTGCTCCCCATATTTTGGAGGCATCTCTTGCCAAACTCTTACAAGAATCCATGGGCGCGAAAATAAGTCAAGATCAGTAAGTGTTTATTCAATAGAGCAAAACGCTACTTAGAATAGTCAGTTTACAAAATATTAATTAAGAACAAAACACATTTAAATTGAATAAAGCACATAATTAAAAAGGAAAGGAGGGGCAACATTCTACTGACCGCACCCCACGCCTGACACGGTTCAGGATAGCAACATAAAATAGCCTGATACTCGTAGCTATCTCGGTAATAACGCTTATTAGGGGAAAATATTTGCTCTTAATATTCAACACGGGAGAAACTCAGTAACGAAAACGGCTAGTGCGGAAATGTATGCACCTGACGTCATTTTACTCTCCTGGAAAAATATTAGTGAACTCCTATCCACGTGTATATTTATACTAATACTAGTTGTCCCGCGCAGCTTCGTCTGTATCACATGAGAGAATGGGCCGTAGGCACCATAATTAAAATGCGCCCGCGGTGAAACTGTGAAATCTTCTAAATATATCTTGAACTAGCTTGTGTGCCCGCCGCTTCGCATGCGTTGTACCCGGATAAAATGTAGTCTATGTACTAATACTAATCAACATCTATACGTTTGCAAAATTTCAGCTCGATACGTACGCTAGATTTAGCGTGAAGAGGTAACAAACCTCCATACAAACAAACTTTCAGCTTTATAATATTAGTGAGATTGAAAAGGTTTTAAGAGAATTATTTTCCAAATTTTATATTTATGTTGAATAACGTAATTATTAGGGCCGTGGGGCGGACGCCGGCAGTAGAATGTTGCCCCTCCTCTCATGCCCGTGGATGCAGTAAGAGCCTGCTAAGGGATACCTCCGAAAGATGGGCAGCAGCGTCTTTCCATATATCAACATCCCATACTGCGCTCGCCAACCCGCCTGCCAAGCGTGGTGAGTATGGCAACTACCCCTCATGGAGACCCATGACCATGACGTTTTATGGCTGAAATGATGATGATGATGAATATACTAGCGGACCCGGACGTCGTCCTGCCCGCTGTTATGTAGACATACTGACAGCAGCGCTATCTACCGGGTTCAACTGTGTCAGTCCAACTGTTTAAGAGGAGTAAGACGTACGCCTGCACCGCTGTATTATTTTGTCGCGCGAGACTTTTAACTCGTAAAACTTATTTGGATACATATTTACACCATCTTTGTTTTAAAGACTTCGCAATAAATGCATATTTGTTGTAGACCTTGCAAAGAGAAACAAATCTTATAGACATCACTTGCACTTAGCTTAAATTGCGGCGCCCGCCAAAACAACCCAGTCTACAATACATTTTTATTATATTATGCATGTATTATATACATAAAAACCTTCCTCTTGATTAACTCTATCTATTAAAAACCCACATCAAAATACGTTGCGTAGTTTTAAAGATTTAAGAAAATAAAGGGACATACAGACGGGAAGCGACTCTGTTTTATACTATGTAGTGATAGTGAAGCTATACGTTTCCAGCGCCATCAAGTTCTTCATAAAGGTGAAGCATTGTCTTCCTGGTGATCATCACCATCATCTCAGCCGTAGGACTATTCACTGCTAGACGTAGTTAGAGAGCTCCCTCATAAGCCTCGAAGTCTTGATCATAACGGGGTTATTGTCATACTCACCACGCTTGGCAGGTGGGTTGGCGAGCGCAGTACGAAATGTAGATACAGGGAAACACGCTGGCTGCCCATCTTCCGAAGATATCAAATGAAAGTAGAGATTTTTACTGCATCTACGGGCAAGGAAGAAGAGCGGCCATTCTACTGCCGGCAGTCCAAGTCTCTACCTAAAAGTAAAATTCAAAAGTGAAAAAAGCATTGTGATAAAATAAGGAAAACTGAACAAATTGACTTCGTGGAAGCAATTACATTATGCAAAGAAAACATCAGTCACCTTAGCCACAGTGGCAACAACCACTAGCTATCTCACTTAGTTTACCGTTTTATTTTAGCTTTTTTGAGCATGATGTCTTTGAAGACAAAACTTTCGTAGAGCTTTTTGTGAAGAGTTCATCGAAGAAGTTACCACCTGCATTCCCGGTTGAAGGGTAGGGGAGCCGGCGAAATCCGTCAAAAAATTCAAGTTATAATCGTATTTAAATTAATTTTATGTTAATATTTTTGTAAATTTCAAAACCACTCTACTGAGAGTACAAACAAGTAAAAACACTCACTAAATCCATAATTTATTGTTGTTCTTAAAACCGGATCTGTTGACTGGATCTACTGATAGTGATCCGAAATTACGGGCGTATGAGACCTTACAACACTATGTCTCAGGGTAACGGGAACAATGCAATGCACCGTAGGTGACGTGCTTCGTGAAAGCGATCACCACGTTATTGCAGTTGTATTAGCTAGAGGTTACCGCTTAACATCAGGTGGACCTACGGCTTGTCTCGTTAATAAGTCATATAAAAAAAATAACCATTGATGTATTAAAATAGTGCTTTTGAATAGCCGACCACACCAAATAAAACAATAAGGCAAGCACCAATAAATCAATAAATAAAGTAAGGTAAGTTCTTGAGTGGAGGCCACAGACCGGCATGCGTAGCGTAGGACGTCCACCAATAAGATAAAGAGGCCTATGTCCAACACAGTGGACGTCCTATGGCTGAAATTGTATCAACAACATAGTTCTTATAAATAATTATACAAACAGGCTAACACACAATAATACACAATATAGTAAAAAATATAGTCACCTACTAATTAAAAACGTATTATACGTTACACCAGGCACCAGAGGTTTTGTAAAGAATAGTTTTAAAACTTAGATTAAGTTATTTCATGCATCTCATTTTAAGTGAATCATCTGTGTTCTTATGAGATAAAGTTCTAGATATAAAGTTCTTTAAACCTAAATCTTATTTACTAGATAAACGTTTGGAATGCGGCGACGAGTAACGCAGACGGTGTCTCATTCCGTCGCTGCGCGGGATCACATTGCACCCGTCCCGCGAATCGACAAAACTTGACACCCTTCGGCGAAAAATTCCGAATTTAAAAATGTTGATAGCTTTTCACTCGGAACTTACATAAATGAGTTAAAACTCACAATATGGCGATTTTGAACGCTAAGGTTTGATGTGAATCTGACGAGTGATAGGGCAAAATAGAGGAAAAACACGTGAAGTGTCGATTGTACGTAAGTGGGATAAGGGCAGGAGAGAGAAAGAGGTCCAGTCTGCGTCCAAATGAAATAAGTTGCTTACAGGGCGACTAATATTGCGTATTACGCACTTGGAGAAGTTGGTTCGTAAGTCGTCTGTTTTTTAATCTTACCATAGATCTCCGTAGAATGAAATAATGTAATAAGGAGTACTAAAGTCCCTCAAGGTAACGTTTTATGTACTAATTTAAAACCCTTAGGTTGCCTTTATTGTTTCAATGTTTGCCTGCTTTTAAACCCAGTTCGGATGAAATTATAACATCCATAATAAATCAAGAGGAATATTCAAAAGAGCATATCACGGTTCGGATATTTTCACAACAATCAACAGAATTTAAGAATTGCTATTTTTATTGCAAAGTTAATAATTAAGAGCCTGATTCCATGACAAAATAACGTTATTAATAATGATCACATTGTACTGGCTGTCCTTGCCAAGGCTGGATCCCACTGTGACCTGTTTTAGCAAACCTTTTAGCAATATTACAAACCTTTTATTTGTACTGTGACATACGAGTAATGCTTGTTGATGATGTTCAGTTTCCAGGCTAATATACCAATGTCAAATGTGGTGTACGGCACAAGGTATTACGCAAAATCTTAAATAATAAAATAAATAAAAAAATCGATTAAATCGGTTCCATACCATTATTCAATCAAAATCACGTTTGTTGTATGGGAGCCCCCATAAATATTTTATTTTGTTTTTAGTATTTGCTGTTATAGCGGCATCTGTATATATCATCTGTAAAAATTCACACTGTCTAGCTATCACGGTTCATGAGATACAGCTTGGTGACAGACAGGCGGACAGCGGAGTCTTAGTAATAGGGTCCCGTTTTTTCCCTTTGGGTACGGAACCCTAAAAAAAAGTCAACTTCAAACAAAGAACAGACAAACAAACACTTTTGTACTTGTGCTATGTGTTTCTATAAATTATTATGTTGTACCATTGTCTCCTTTACGGACTATGTGGTGTTAATTTAACCTTGATTTGTCTGAAATTAACTTTGACACAAGGTCTGCTTACTTTGGGTCATAATGGTGCTGTTTGATAAATGCATTTTAAAGAAATAAATAATGTCTTTATATAATTAAAATATCATGGTTATAATATAAAATTTATATTAATTATAAGATTTCGTTATACTTTTTTCTAAACTTTTTATATTATTAAATAAAACCGGACAAGTGCGAGCTGGACTCGCTCATCGAGTGTTCCGTAGATATGTAGCAACATAATAATTATTATCAATTAGCTAATCGGATTTAGTAAAAGTTTTAAATACTTTGGAAAATTTCATAGTTCTAGGTTTACGGGAAGTAACCCTATAAGTTTTTATTCCTTTGAGAATGTCAAAAAATGCGCTTTTTGCGGCATACATGTTCTCGAGACAAAAGGTCTTCGCAGACCGACAAACAGACAACAAATCAGGCTCTTCAAACTGTCTGCCTTTGGGGAGAAAGCAACAGAGTCAGTTTTAACGCTGCTAAAACACAAGCGTGTGTGTTTTCTGCCAAAAAACACGAATTTGACCTAGCGCCAGTGTTTTGTGGTACTACTGTAGATGTTACTGACCGCATTGAATTTCTTGGCATAGAGTTGACAGCTAACCTCAACTTTGGCACTTCCATCGAATCAAAGGATCAAATAGCGGCTAAAAAGTTGGGCATCTTAAATAAGGTAAAGCGATACTTCACACCGGGACAGCTTCTCGCACTCTACAATGGTCAAGTCCGATGTTGAGTGGAGTATTGCAGCCACCTCTGGGATGGTTCAGCTAAATACCAACTCGCTGCACTCAATTCGAAGGAACGCAGAGCTAAGAGACTCATTGGTGAGGACTTGTGACGTCTAAGCTTGACAGCCTAAGTCACCGTCGCAAGGTAGCATGTATATGAGTTTTATATAGATTGTACTACGGAGCGTGCTCGCAGGAACTACATGACTTAATTCCACCATCACCCTTTTTCCATAGAAACCACAGACACACAGCACACTATCATCCTCATTTGGTTGAAATCCCAAAGCTGAGAACTAAACGGTTCCGTTTTTAGGGTTCCGGACCAAAATGGTAAAAAGGAACCCTTATAGAATCACTCTGTCTGTCTGTCTGTCTGTCTGTCTGTCACAGATGGATATCTCGAGAACTACTGATGCTATCGACTTGCAATTTAAAATGGTAAAAGACAACACTTTTTTACCAATATAGCATATATGAAAATGTTAAAAAATATTCTTATTTTGATTGCAGGGGGGCGGATAGGGGATCTCAAAAATTTTTAGTGAAGTTACTAGGCCGTGTGGGGTATTAAATGAAAGGTATTCATTTGCACATAATTAAACAGTTTTTAGTTTTCCTTTAAACCGTATCGTTTTTGAGTTATTTACAAAAATGTTGAAAAAACGACCGTTCCCCCCCCCTTATCTCCGAAGTTTGCAGAGATAAACCCGTGATACTTTTATAGCTAATAGAAGTGTATGTAAACTTTATAGGAAAATTATAGCGAACTCTCTAATTTGCATAGTTTTTTAGACAAGGGGGGTGGAAGAGGGGTTTTCAAAAAATCTGTGAAGTTAATAGGTGATGTGGGGTATAGAATGAAAGGTATTCATTTGCACATTAATAAACAGTTTTTAGTTTTCCTTTAAATCGTATCGTTTTTGAGTTATTTACAAAAATGTTGAAAAAATGACCGTTCCCCCCCCTTATCTCCGAAGTTTGCAGAGATAAACCCGTGATACTTTTATAGCTAATAGAAGTATACGTAAACTTTATAGGAAAATTATAGCGATCTCTCTAATTTGCATAGTTTTTTAGACAATGGGGGTGGAAGGTTTCATAATTTTTGGAAAGTTACAAGGTGATGTGGGGTATCATATGAAAGGTATTCTTTTGAACATCAATAAACAGTTTTTAGTTTTCCTTTAAGTTGTATAGTTTTTGAGTTATTTACAAAAATGTTGAAAAAAATAGCGTTCCCCCCCCCCCCCCCCTTATCTCCGAAGTTTGCGGAGATAAACCTCTGAAACTTTTATTTCTATTAGAATTGTATGTAAGGATTAGAGGAAATTTATTACAACCTCTCTACATAGCATACTTTTTTAGAAATCATCGAAAGTGTAAAAAATCTACATAAGTTCCGCTATCAGACAAGAGATGGCGCTGTCAAGGTTCTCCAACAAATATAAAACCGCCTTTGTCATATATTATATTGTATGATGGCACGGAACCCTCGGTGCGCGAGTCCGACTCGCTCTTGCCCGGTTTTATTTACTTTTGAGGTACAGAACCCTAAAAGGTTAACGAAATTCAAAATACTAGAAATAAACAATACACATTTACTTTCTGAAATATTGATTTTGTAAAGTTATAATTTAATTTTTAAAAGGTGCACTCAATCCACACTCACATTAACATAACACAAATAATACAGGAAACAACCTACAAACTTATTCTTGCTTATAATTTCAGTAACAACTCTGCCCCGGCTATTAATACAAAACCAAGGGTTGTCTGGAAGACGCAATCGGTAATTTGATAAAGTGCACCCTCAAAGCCCGCTGAGCCTAATTTCCCCTAAAAATTGAATTAATTTTTCCAAACATTCGATAGAGCATCAATATTAATGAGTGAGCATTTTTGCCTTTCATCCTCTTTGAGGTAAGAAAGAAATAAATACGTCTGGAAGAAATCGCTTCTAAGCAATAAGACCGTCCACTGTACCAATTTTCATTGTAAGGTTTTTTTCTGTACTTTTTAAGGTGTGCAATAAAATGTTTTGTATTGTATTGTATTAATTTTTGACACACACCACATACAAAATATTAAAAAGGGGGACAGTTAATTTTCTTTTACTGGTGGGAAACACAATTTGACAATGACAGTAATAATTGGGATTAATCACAAACTTGCTTTCTCAGCTTGACAGCTCCATCTATGCTAGTAGATAACACGCTATGATGGAAACGGTGATGCATGAATTAAATCATACTGAATGAGCCGTTTTCAGCAAAAAACAAAAAAGTGTTTCCTACTAAACATAACAGATGGAGCTGGCAAGCGGAGAAAGCAAGTTTGTGATTAATCACAATTGCTGTCATTGTCAAATTGTGTTCCCTACCAGTAAAATAAAACCAACGCCATCTATGTGGTTCGAGGAAACTATTTTTGAAGTTTTTACTTTTTAATGAAAACACCTCATTATAAAAATTGTTCGTTAAGTGCAACTCGCGGCATTCTCAGGTCCATACTAATTGTATCCAGAATTTTAATTTGTCAAAGCTGGAGGTTAAACATATCTTAAGCCACTACGGCATCCTCTTCTAACATAAATACTTATAACATAATGGTGTCAATTCTGTTTTACACTTCCTAAAACTAAGTAAGTTAGAGCTGTCAGTGTCAAATTTGGTACAATTGGTACGTTTTCATTTTAGAACAGTTATCGAATTGTCATTTTAGTCCACTTTACGTCAATTTAAGCTTAAGTTTATTAGTGCAACAACAAAATCGCCATCACTGTATAAATTGTTGCAGTTTATACAGGATCATGATAGTAACTCCCCCATCGTATTAAAATACCTACAAAATATAAGTTTATAACTCCAAACTCAAATTATCTGTTGCACATCAAGACAACGTCAATAGGCCCGGCCACACGACTCAATCCCTCAAGCCCACTATCATTTAGTATAACATTGTATACATGGCGTTATCAGGCCGGCACGTGCCTCGCACAGATAGAGTTTAATCCATCACCCCCTATCGCAGACTCTTTGAAGTTAACACAATGCAGGGGCCGGTGCTTTTTACGGAGCTTTTAAAATCAGCAAATATTTTTGTCCGGAAACGTGGTTGGACTTTGTTAGATGTGAAAAATGTGATGTTAAATTATTTTCAGATAAGCTTGTAGATATGATCATCAATAACCTGACCCATGTGTACATTTGGTAGTTTTACTTATAAGTTATCCGGTAGTTTTGAAAACAGGTAATTTTATAAGTTCTCTATGATCTTTCGATGTGCCTTGGGGTATGATTTTGCCTTTCCTTTTTTCCCGCGGATGCAATAAGAATCTGCCATGTATTTAAAAAGACTATCACAATGTTACATCAAGCAGCAGGTAGCTTACACAAAGCTCTCATTAATTTCGTTTTAGATGGAAAATAAAAGAATAAAAAATTTGGACTGTCGTAACAGTCCAAATTTTTTATTAATTTATCTAGGTGGTGTTATGTGAAATGTCCACATTTTTTTAGATTTATCAATATGTCCTATGAAACTAACACAATATTGTTGAAATTCTTGGTCTATCACTGATATAGTAGCTTTTATGTGTCTGTGAAACAAGTCTCTTTAAACCGACACTTGATTTTATAATGACTTGTTTCACAAAGAGAAGTAAAAAAATAACTTTGTTTTTATACGACCAAATGACGAGACAAGCCGAAGGGCCATTTGGTGTTAAGCGGTAACCTCTACCTATTACAGCTGTAATACCACGGTCATCACGTTTATGAAGAACGTGACCGACGCTGCATTACATTGCGCTCGTCACCCTGAGAGAGAGATGTAAGGTCTAATGTGCCCGTAATTTCACCGGCCCCCTTACCCTTTAAAAATTAAGACATTACTGCTTGGTGGTAGAAATACTCGTAGGTAAGTATATTTAGTACTTTCTCAGATGAACTCTTTACAAAAGGTTCTACTACTACAAAACTCCAAGAGAACCCTACAAGTTGCGACGTAATCTATAATTTAGACCCTTGTTCTAGGTAAAATGGTGGCCAATTTCGTCCCCATTCCTAAACATTACAATGATCTAAGGGTATAAATGTCCACACAATAATGCTTTTATTTGATTTCGTTAGGGCCGACTTGAGGGGTGTCGTGTGTCACATTGACCGTCTCATGTCGGTCTATTAGGGTACTTATACGTCAATATTTACGGTAATTGGTGTTGGGAAATGTGTCTTAAATAATTGAGAATTTCTTACAAAGCTTTGAATGAGAAGAAATCATTATTATTATTATTCTTCCCCACTTTCACTCCCTTATATCTTAAAAACGTCTTAACCTATTTAGATAAAACATGTATAAGAACCACCAGTAAAAAACCTGATTTTAATAAAATAACTACATTCAAATCGTTCCACTCGTTCGAAAGCCTAGGTGCCACAGACACACACTCACATAGCGGTCAAACTTATAACTTTCTGTTTGTCGGGGTTAAAAAAAAGTTAACCTCCAAGAGTAGGTCAAGTGTCGGGAGTCACTTAACATTTTTCATAAACTTATTGATCCTCTTTTTAACTTGCTTACGCGTCTTTTGTTTATGATGCTAATAGGTGTACGTGCTACTGAGCGTAGAACTTGGTAGCTTTTTGAAGTTAGGGCAAGGCATGATCTAAGTAAGATTAACCGTAGCCAGGCAGCCAGTAATTACAGGCATTATTGGCAGCGAGCGTCGATTTAGTGCTTGCCCCGAGATTCGAATACTGTGAAATTACATTGGAATTGATAGGTGTTGTTACGTTTAATGGAGATTGGAAAAAGCTTGCGAGATAGCTCGATGGAAATGTGTCTTCTTTTTATATTGCAAAGTAGATGAAGAAATATTTAGGTAGAAAGAAAAACAATTGATTCTTAAACCGCATCATTACAGCCGTATGACGTCCACAGCTGGATAGAGGATGTTGCTGCTATACTCGCCACGCTTGGCAGGCGGGTTAGCGAGCGCAGTATAGTGTTGTTAGATGCGGAAGACGCTGCTGCCCATCTTCCGAGGGTATCGCATAGCAGTTTCTTACTGCATCTACGGGCAAGAGAGAAAAGACTGAGGAAAGTTGGACCCGTGATTATTAAGCGTTACATAGGTGTTTACACATAGACTTGAATAAACAATAGCGATAAGATATATTTTTTATACGACATTATGACGAGAGAAAGCGAAGGCCCACCTGATATAAAGTGCAATACAACTGCAATACCGCAGTGATCACGTTCTCTAAGCACGTGGGCCTCAGGTGGGCCTCCCGCTTGTCTCGTCATTTACTCATATAAAACAAAGAAAAAATAAGACACTTATACCTTTCCCTCATTAAAGGTTTGATATGACTAAAATAACATCAACAATGTCCCCAGAGAACACCAAAATAGCAAACTATCTCATAAGACAAGCACATCAAGACAGAAACCTTCATAAAACTCGGCCCAATTTTTCACATAATTCATTACGGTCCACTTACATCCCTCGGCTATATCCTCTCCGCACTTTATCTTCACAAAGGACACGCTTAGACTGAAAACAGGTATTTGAACGACGAGTTTAGTGCGGCCATACTAAAGGCAAAGATTTAAATCATTAGATGTGCCTTGACACCAAAAATATGGCGTTATCTTTATTTGTTTGTTGACAATAATGCCGATGCACGCGCACTGGTTTTTCCGATAAAGCAAACTATTATTGTTACCATTTATCTGTCTAACTTTCGGGAAAAATAACACCGACTACGTACGGCTAACACTGTGTATAGAGGCTTTCTCATTTCGTGTGCAAACAAAACGGAGCGGTCTCATTACGATAAGGGCATATCTAAATTTTAAGGTTTACATCAGTGGTTCCCTAACTATTTTATAACTTGTCCCCCTCTGCACTGTGTATCTTTGACGGACCTTATGATAAAAGCTCCAAGAACAGCCCAAAGCAAATAATTTGTTAAGTAAAGTTCACATCAAATCATTTATTTATGAAAACCTTTACAACATATTACATATTTCCTGCAATTATCAAGACCTTACCTCCCGTGCTAGTTATAAACTGTGTTACAGCAAGGTAAGGACCATATTAGTTATCATGAATGTACGTGTGCGAGCGTGTGTATTTGTTACCAGTGACAAGTGACGGACGATTGCGCCAGCCTGGTGGAGACGGTTATGTGCGCAAGCGACTTGCGTCCCCTGCAAAATTGTCTTACGCCTCTCTAGGGGGGCAAGCCCCATAGTTTGGGAATCCCTGGTTTAGATTGTCCTGTCACGCGCACTGTCGTCGGCGCCGATGTTCGGCGTGGACACGTGGCGCGTATCGTCGCGCACGTCTCAGTGCTGACTGGTTTTATTAAAGAAACTGTTGTCCATCTTCCGTAGGTTTCCCTTAGCAGATTCTTACTGCATCCACAAGCAATAAAGTCAAAGTCAATATGTGTTTATTTTACAAAGCAAAACGCTACTTAAAATAGTTAGTTTACAAAAATAAAAAATAAAACATTTAAATTTATTTAAGCACATAATTGAATTCTTTCGTTTTTTCCAAGTGAGGGAAAGAAGCGGAGAAAAAACCTGGACCGAACAGCAATATTCCAGGATATTATTTTCGGGAAATTATTTCTACTACCAGCACCCCGGTTGGTAAAATATTTATATTTTACTATATTACATTTTTTCTTTATTTATCCCAGACTACACGCACCTGCTTCCTGCCCAAACTCGGCTAAAGCCTAGGATATTATTCCGCCCGCATCGCGGTCCGGCGACAACCTTCACGGATAAGTGAGCTCGGCCGAGAGATTAGGGCCGCACGTCATGCACCTAACTGGTGACGTACATATTAGATTACCGATAATAATCCAGGCTCTTTGTTAAGGGCTTCGAAAACTAGCTTTTAATTGACTACAAAGTATATATACCGCCCCCTCAACGAGCTATGGAGAGGGCTATGCTCGGGGTTTCTCTTCGGGATGAAATGAGTCAGAAATGATGGAGAACCCGATTCAACAACATAGCCATGATAGTGGACATCACGTTCACCAACCCATCTGACAAGCGTGTCGATTATAAAAGTCCGACTGCTTAGATGATGATGATAGCGTGCTTAGCTGTGCTGGTCGAGTTGTAAATGTACCCCCGACTTTCTACTAAAAATATCCGTACAGCTTATGAGGGCAAAGAACAGTCAATGTCATGTCAAGTCAGTAAATGTATCTAAACTGACTTAGCCTCACGCTATTTTTCTTTACCCATAAAGCACGTGCTATATGCGCATCATTTCATCACTAGTGCACGGCCGGTTGAATAAAATTTGAAACCTACGCGACCTTTGCATTAAAAGTCGGTGGTACATATCACTCGGCCAACACACCAATTTTAATTTTCAAGAAAAGATGTTTTCGTTAAGGCAACAACGCCGCGGCCGTTTTAGATTAATAATGTTTGACTGAGCATTTGGGCTAAGTCGAACATTGAATTCCAAATGGCGACTTAAAGCAAAATTGCTATCTGTCGACTTTTGCAGACCATTGAGGAACGCCTGGCGTGAACGATGACGTGTGAAGAATCACCCCACGGCTTATAAAAGCAGCCGTGTTGGAACTTGGTACCTTTTTTAGAGTCAACATCTGGAGATAAAGCAAACATTTTGTACCCCGGCGGAGATCAAACCCGCAACCTTCTTTTTAAACTATTGGAACCTTCTTTTTAAAACAAATACTTATTGTAACAATGAATATAAGTGTAAGAGTGAGGTTTCTTTCTCGCTCCTTTCCCTCACAATGAAATATTAAATACCTGGAAATATTTCACCATGCTGCCATAAGCTCACAATCGGAACCATAAGTATGTGGTTGAAGCATGTCCTTAGAATACGTATAACTATCAGAATAAGGCAACACTGAAGAATTGTAAGAGTATACCCTCATGACTTCCCAGTGGCTCACCACATGAGCTACAATATTAGACCTGACCTCCTGCGCCATACCAACGTTTCCATACACAATTAGTGACAGGGAATAAAAGAAGCATGTTTCATCCACAGGCTTGTAAATTATATTTTGGGGCTGGCTGTGGCCGTCCATAAATATATGCTCCATTTCTCGGTGCTTGCAACAACCATAAAACATGAATTGTTTTATATATATAAAAGTTTAGCCACAAAGAAACTTTCAACAACCAAATCTACGATAATACACAATCAAACATAAGCCTTTATTAGCACAGGACAAAACTGAGCTACCTATAATGAACATTGGGCATGGACGTCATTACAGCTCTGCGTTTTCGTTCTATAATTCGAACACTTTTTAAGACATCTAGTAAAATAACTAACGATGGACAGACTAGAAAAAGCCAAAATCCACATTCTTATTTTTGATTTAAGACACACGGATCGCATGGTGGTGTGGTGACCTATCCTGCCTGCTTTGCGAGCACAGATAATTCAAAGCCTAGATGTAAACTATAATGCTTAATTGATTGTTAGATTATAACCAAGTATCTATGTTGAATAATGGAACAAACTTATCGAATAATTATTGTATTGTCATCGGTCCTGGATAAGTATGCAAAATTTAAATTAAATCTGATATCTTAAAGTGGGTTATCCGCTCGTTTGGTTTTGGTCAGTTTACTTACCAAGATTTTTTAGCCGTCGTTTGGTTTTGGTAAGTAAACTGACCAGTGAGTCATCGTTGAGTCATCGTTCCACGAAAACAATTGTCATTTTTAAACTATGGTGTTTATCAACTTCTTCTTTGTTTTGTAGCCTTCTCAATGAAGTTGACAATGACAATAACAAATAAAATTTACGTAGCCCAAGAAAAAATAATTTTATTCGATTAAATTAAAATTAAAAAAAAGATTACGCAAAAAAAATGCATCAAAAATGCACTTTATAATTACGATCAAAAAATATTTTGTTCTAAGACACCTAAATGTTATGTTATATATAGTGAGGTTATACCACATACTATGTATATACCGCAAAACATGTAGATATATGATAATACATTTTGAATTACAAACAAAAGTATTTTTTATATAAAATTAAATCAATAATTAATAGAAAATAATTTTTACGCTGTATATCCCGAACACAGACTACATTATGAATGATTCTACTGACAAGCTTCATTCAAACCCTTTCCATAGAGCGTAAATACCACGCTACGCTCCATTGTAAAAACCGAGCCAGTATCCACTTAGCGCTGACGCGGAGCGCCCGCGGAGCGCCCGCCGTTTTTCCCGCCAAAACGCAAACCAATTAAGGGTCGAAAAATTATTTTCGCGTAACCAAACTAGTGGTTATAACAAAGTCCGAAGATTCCGTTACATGGTATGTTAAAAAATACATGTTGGTAATATCTCCCCCAATATCTCAAAATTTATCTCATCTCAATCAAAAATCAAAATTTAGACGAAAAAATCAATTTGTATTGATGTAATCTCCTTATGTTTTAAATTTCCTTAAATCCCATCATCCGCTCAAGGGTTATCTTCGGAGAAAAAAAAACGAGTAATTTGCCATAATATCTCAAAAACTACCTCATAAATCAAAAATCCCCAGAACAGTCGATTTGTTTTAATGTAATCTCCTGAAGTTTTAAATTTCATTAAAATTCGATCATCCGTTCAAGAGATATCCTCGGTCAAAAATTGCGGACATGCAAATATACATACAAACATTCAGCCGAAACGCCTATTTATTTATAAACATTATATTGAATAAAGAGGGGAGCTTTATTTACGCAATATTTTGTATATTTAATTTTCTTAAACAGGCCAAGTCCTTCCATATACTAAGCCGGATGCCTAACAGTATGTTCTCGTTTCATGCTCTGATCCTTTAACTACCTATATAGAATAGTTTTAACTTTTAAAAGATAGTTTTAAATTCTTTTGCACTTTTTCTATTAGATTTATGGTATGCTGTTTCTTTAGTTTTTTTTGTTAGTAGGTAGTTACATATATTAATTTTAGTTAGTAGTTATGAGTTGAGTGTTATGTTTTCATCACGTATCAAACCGGTTCTGACGGAAGATCAGCGTTGGGCTTATGCCCAACTTAGGCTGAGTCAGAAGCCTTTTTGTAACTGTTTTTTTCTTAGTTTAATTTGTTATTTTGTTATTTTATCTCTCCTGTTGTCTTTTATTTTTTATGTGTTTTGTTATGAGTGTTACAAATAAATGTTTTATCTATCTATCTAGTTGCCACTAAGAACTTCTTTCGTTTCGCTCACTCGTTCAATAACATTACCGCGTCTACGGCGTCACGCAGTGTAATAAGCTGCATTCGTAAAATTTAACCCTCAAATATATCCTGACAACCCGAATTCTCAGTCAAACATTGAATTCAAAACGGCGACTTATAGCGAAGTGTCAGAATACATAAAACCAAGGAAATATCGCTATCTGTCGGCTTTTCCAGACCATTGAAGAGCGCTTGACGTAAACGATGACGTGTGAAGAATCACCCCACTGCTTAGAAAAGCAGCCGTGTTGGGACGTGGAACCTTTTACAGCGATATTTGGGTTCAATGCACTTTTTTGGAAGCCGAATGACGTTTGCAATACCGAAATCGTGATTTTTTATCTAGGAGAAACCTCCTCGACCGCCGAACGCAAAGTCACTTTCTGTTCGGCGGTCGAGGAGGCAATACGTCCACGGAGCGGTGGTATTATTGGGCAACTACCTCTGCGTCTTCGTCGTTTCTAGTGTGTCCCATGACGAACAGGGAGCCGATTTTTCCTGAAGATGCCTTGTACAATATATTTTTTAGGAGAAACCTTGATAGGAATGCTTAAAAAGGTCGCCTATATGCTCTGGCATCATGAGCGTCGCCTTATAGTGTTTATAGTTAGTTTTCATTATCATCATCTCAGCCGTAGGACGTCTACTGCTAGACATAGGCCTCTCTCATAGATCTCTAAATATTAATCATGGGTTGTTGCCATACTCACCATGCTTAGGAGGCGGGTTGGCGAGCGCAGTGCGAGATGCTGATACACGGAAAGACGCTGCTGTACAACTTTCGGAGTTATCACTTGCCAGATTTTTACTGCATCCATAGGCAAGAGAGGAGCTATGTATACTTTTTCCATATAGCCCCTTATCTGTACCATCGGCTGCTGCAGCAGTTTGTCAAAAATTCCCTGTCTGTGACACAAGCTTCTTAACCCGATTGCGTATTGATTCGTTTGTTTTTAAAGTTTTACACCATAGACTTTATTTTAATTGCTCTTACTTGCATAAAATATAGGGAAGGAAGCTAGGATGGCAAATGGACACTTGTTTAATATCTAGAAATCAAAATCAATGACTGAAGCGTAGTGAGTATGGCCACAACCTCTTCATGATTCGTTCTTGGAGATCCATGATGGAGGCCTATGTCCAGCAGTGAACGTGCTACGCCAAAGAAAAAATATATAAATGTATAAAGTAAAAAAAAAAACATATAACTCAAGTCAACAGTCGGTTAAAAACCAGCACTCGCTACACAGTTCTTCAATAACGCTACGTAAACACGTAAAGTTAGCTCACAATCGTCAGGAACTCACAACTCACTTAAGCAGTACCCCGTATAAGAACAAAGTGAAAACGTTTTCTTTCTCTCTGGCTTATCTCAGTTAAAAACAAACGTTTAAGTTCAAACCTATTGATCCCTTTACCAGCGCCAATAAATCACGGACCTGATCAGGGAATCCCATTATTTGAACGTCCGATCGCCGTAGTGTTAGCTTTTTCTAGCTCTGAGACTATGGACACTGAGCGGATTAATTTAATAGTTATTTTTTTTATCAAGCGGATATTTTGCACATTGCCTGTATCTGTCAGGCGTGCTCCATCCCTTCCAATCTATGGTTAAGGAACACTATTTGTCCTGTTGTCACTAGCTGCTCGATTCATTGACACTTTATTTATATATTTATAATTAACATGTATGTATATGTATGTATATGTATGTCTATACGATATCTTTGATACTCATGTTATGTATTTTGTATGTATAATATGTTATGTACTTATAATGTATATTATGTATGGTATATATGTAATTAGTTTAACCTACATGTGCACCAATAAAACCCCTTGTCATATATTACAATCCAATCCATCCCAAGGTTGCCTGGTAGAGATCGCTCTTTAGCGATAAGGCCGCCAATTGTCACTTTGTTTTTCAGTGTTTCTTGTTATTATGTTTAGTTTTAAGGTGTGCAATAAAGTATTTTCTATCAATCTATCAATCTTTTGCCGGGCAGAGGGATATGGCCAGACGACCTGGTAAGAACCGCAGGTTGGCGTTGGATGCTGGCCGCTTCTAACCGCAGTACCTGGAGATCCTGGAGATGGAATGAGGGATGCCTTTGTCCAGGAGTGGACGTCCTACGGCTGATATGATGATGACATGTATGCCGTGGGGGGACAGTAATATGTTGCCGCTCCACTCATGCCCCATGATGTAGTAAGAGCCTGCTAAGGGATACCTCTGGAAGATGGGCAGCAGCAGCGTCTGCCAAGCGTGGTGAGTATGGCAACAACCACTCATGATCAGTACAAAGATCCATGAGAGAGGCCTTTTTCTAGCAGTGGGAGGCCTATGTCAACATGTTGAATCCAACACGTTGAAGTGGCAATGGGCAGAATGGATGGCCGATGTTCTGAATGAAAGTTCTCAAATGAAGGCCACGGACCGGCAAACGCAACGTAGTACGTCTACCTATAAGATAGGTAAATGACTTGGTAAGAACCGCTGGTCGGCGATGGATGCAGGCCACTCTTCCGCTCTAACCAGATCATTACCTATCCTTTAAGAAAAATAAGAATGTTTTACCTACGGTTAGTTTAAAGTTCCGCTGTTATCTCGCCGTTTCACATTCACACAGCTTACACTAGGTTTTTCCTATCTAAAACGTTGTTGGAAACGGGCCAGTTATCGTGCCGTCTCCTCCAACTTATTTATGACCGTTTAATAATTTGTTTCAATATACGGAGATACGTCGGTGCTTTTTGTATCGTTTTTATTGAAAAGCACTTTGTTCTAGTGGACCGGAATAATTCTTAGTAGAAGGAAATTATTCTTTTACAGTTAAATGCTGTTGTGCAATTCCGTTTGGTTTAAAGATTATTGCGACTTAGAAGTTTCAAATATCAAATCCCATCCCACTAATATTGTAAAGCCAAAAGTTTGTTTGGATGGAGGTTTGTTACTTCTTCACGCAAAAACTTGGCTACGGATTGAGCTGAAACTTTGCACACGTATTGATGTTGACTAGGATTAACACATAGGCTACTTTTTATTTGGGTACCACGCATGCGAAGCGGCAGGCAGATGCTAGTTAGTTATGCATGTATTAAACACGATACATACATTGACGCGTAGTGACGCACCGTAGGGTGCCGGCAGTACAATGTTGCCCTCTTCTCGTGCCCGTAGATGATGTAAAAATCTGCCAAGGGATACCACCGGAAGATGGGCAGCAGTGTCTTTTTACGGAAGCGCTGTTCGTCATGTTGGTACGCCAACATGACGAACAGCGCTCGCCAACCCACCTGCAAAGCGTGGTGAGTATGGCAGCAACCCCTCATGATCACTACTTGACCTTGAGGGAGGCCTTTGTCTAGCAGTGGACATGCTACGGCTGAGATTATGATGAAACAGTGACAGCAAATGGTATTCATGCAGTACGGGACGCTTCAGTGCCTGAGATATTGTTCGATAGATTAGACTTGCTTAGAACATATATGTACCTACCGTCCTCTATTAGTTATTGCTGTTCTAAAAACTAGATCTGTTTACTGGATCTACTGAGAATGATCCTCTCGGTCCTCCATTTTCTGCGGTTTTCGCGTTCGTTTCTTCTTTGCCATTATGGTTGTTTAAAATGTGACTTTTTTATTCTATAAATTAACATCATACCTCAACTGAACGAAATACTACAACCTTGTTCTACAATTTTAACTAATTCAACAATTTTAGCTTCTTTGCAAAGTATTCCGTGATACAAAGTATGTAAATAATCAGTTATTCCGTTCTAAGTTTTTCTAGTTTGGCGCTAGAAGGAGCTTTATAAAATTTCCATAAAACATTTTACATTTGTATTGAATAATCATTTTCGGGCGTTTAATTCTTGACTTCTTGATCTTGGTGAACTGGTCGTTGTTAGCACTTGCGCTGACCCAACGAATGCCAATGCTGCACTTTTTGGTCAAAATACCATAAGCGTTTTGAGTTTACTAATATTATTTCTACATTCTACTGCCGGCACCACACGGCACAAATCTTTATTCTAAGATTGAATACAGATCTTAAAAACATTATATTTGTAGTTCTTTTCTCCTCCCGAACGGCATGTCTCTTGCAACCCTGGGATCCGTGGGGCTACAAGGATCATATTTGTACATATGTCTGAGCGTGATAGGTTAGTTTGGGGGCCAGGAAGACCCGATGAAACGGTTGTCCACTGGCCACCCGTTGGTTAGTAGGGGACCTGATCCTGCCCGCTCCAAACCCAGGAGGCTGTCCCGCCGCCAATGTCAAAAGCTTCGTAGGTATTCATCGTGCCGGAGTAGGAGACCGGAGTGGAACACGATTTTTACCTATTGAGTCGGATCGGGGGCCCTTCCGTCCCCACTACCAGCCACTCACACCACTTTTTGCTCTCTAGGTCGCCAGATATCTGTCGTTCCTTTTTTTCTCCCATTATTACCCGAAAAATAATGGATGATACAAAAAATAAGAATAAACGTTCAGCAGTGGCTCATTCCACATTTAGAGTGGACTTCTGCAATATCTGAGGCTTACACTCCAACCTGAATGCCGTCCATTACCATCTTGAGACCAGCAAGTCGGCAATCTTATTTCTCACCGAGACTCAGATTTACCCCCTGACCAACATTTCAAACCTTACATTCCCTGGCTACAAACTGGAGCAATGTTTCTTGCCATGTGCCGTAGTATGTATGTCTGTAAGAGAGGATATCTGCTGTCGTCGTCGGTTGAGCAACCTTGAAGGCAGAGACCTATCTGTTATTTAGACTCGTGTAGATTACGGGGGCCAAACTCGTATATATGCCTGTCTATATAGGTCTCACAGTGGTAACACCAAAACCGACCGACTCATTGAGCGTGTGCAAACTGCGACTGACCAAGTGCTCCAACAGTTTTCTGCGGCGGAGGTGGTGATCCTAGGTGACTTTAACTCACACCATACTGAGTGGCTGGGATCCCGAATAACCGACCACGCTGGAACAGTTCTCAGACATTTCGAGTAGCGTCCAGTTCCGTGATCATTTGGAAGGCAAGGCAAATTAGCCTCTAAAAAACTTGGCATTTTAAGCAGGGCAAGTCAGTACTTGACGTCGGTTCAAAAACTTACGCTGTACAAGGCGCAAATACGACCGCACGTGGAGTACAACTCACACCTCTGGGCAGGCGCGCCACAATACCAACTCTTTCCGCCTTATCGGATACAACGTAGAGCAACCCGTATTCTCGGCGATTCGAAACTCACAGACGATCTGGACCCCTTAAGCGTTCGAAGAGATGTAGGTTCTTTATGTGTGCTATATCGTCTGTATAATTGGGCATGTTCTGAATAACTATTCAGCTTAATACCCGCAGCTAACTTCCATCACTGCACTACTCGCCATAAAGCGAATTTTCATCAGCACCATCTGGATAGCTGGTTCTCCAGAACCACCCGCTTTTCGCGCTCTTTTTTGCAGCAAATGATCAAGCTGTTTAACGAACTTCCATCTGCGGTATTCCCTCGGAGCTACGATATGGGGTCCTTTAAAAGGCGGGTATTCTCTCTCCTCAAAAGCCGGCAGCGCATCAGTTTCGTCTCTGGTGTTGCAGATGTCCATGGGCGACGGTGACCACTTCCCAACAAGTATTCCGTCTGCTTGTCTCCCTGCTTATAATATAAAAAAATATCCTTTCAGGCTATTATCAAAGAGCCAACACGCTCGTTCCGCTCATTATCACAAATGTCGCGGTTCGTCCGCACGTGCCCAGAATCTCTGAACTCTTCCGATAAATCAAATACTGGTAATGAAACGTCTGAATTTGACCGCGCCGCGCCGCCACCGCACTGCAAGTTATATAGTAAATTAGATTCAAGTTTGTGAACTATCATGACTTAGGGTACTGCAACATTTGGTTGAAATGTTAAGTCTTATTGTATGGCTATTCTGAACATATAATGGCCATGGTAAATTATCCTGTCACATCATCATCATCATTTCAGCCGTAAAACGTCTACTACTGAACACAGGCCTCCCCTCGTGGATGTATATGAGGGGTAGTTGCCATACTCACCACGCTTGTCAGGCGGGTAGCCGAGCGCAGTACCAGAGGTAAAGTTAGCAGGATCTTACTGCATTCACGGGCATAAAAGTAGGGGTAACATTCTACTGCCAGCACCCCATGGCCGTTCACATATATTTGATGATTTATACAGCGTCAGCAACTGGTATTCATGTTGAACGGGACGCTGCAGTGCCTGGGACATTTGTTTGTTGGATTAGGCATGTCCAGCACCTACTTCTATACCATCCTCTTAGCAATATTTAGAGCAAATGGACATCACTTCAGTCGTAGAAGTTACACTTATGAACACGCAGGCCTACCTCATGGATCTCCACGAGGGTTAGTTGCCATACTCGCTTGGCAAGCGGCCGGCACCGCACGGCAAAGCGTTTTTAAATACAATAAATAACTCCTGGACAATTCGTACAATACTTAGTAAATGCTGAGTTGCATTCTCAGATTTAAACCGTGAAACCCGGCGCGACATGCGGCCATCCGTGTAAGTCCATAATATCATCGCAGCTCATAAACACATCTTCCGATTAATAATGAATTAATTGTCCCAATGAAGTGTGCAGTGATCAATTATTTTTCTTTGATGTCCCATACAGCTCCTTGAAGTGAAATTTGCTATCCCCATTGTTTAGAGTACTTTTACTCTAGACGGCTTTACCAAATTCCACCCTGTATACCCAGATACCAATCACAGTCCAAAAATAGACTGACAGGTATCTGCCGAGCGCCTAAAGCGTATCATACAGAATGTCCCATTCCGGCAGCTAATGGAAAACAGTTGTCAACCTGAGGTGTCTGGGCCCCACGGTATTTTGTAGCATGTTACGTTGTTTCGAGAATACGCCGTGAAAACAGCGTTCTATTTTGATATAATGCTTATAATACATCGTTATTCACGGTAATGGGAACATCGTGAGGAAACCCGCGGCTTCAGCAGATTAACTTGTTCTTTCCTCTAATTAATAGCTGAGAGGATGGTATAGATGCTAGGTAAGCCTAATCCATCTAACAATGTCTCAGGCACTATATAATATAATATAATAATGGACGCATAGGCCTTACATCGTTATTATTTCCAATGCAGTGTAGAGGGGTGCCGGCAGTAGAATGTTAACCCTCTTCTCATGCCCGTGGATGCAGTAAGAGCCCGATAAGTGATACTTCCGGAAGATGGGCAGCAGCGTAAAACTACCTCGTATATACTGGGTCATTTTAGCTCCTTGTATGTACAACAATCTAGTATTTAATCCCCCCATCTCGGAAAGAGTATTTCTGCTCTTCGATATCTGAGTGCAAGAGCCGTTTTTATCCACTAGACGATAAAGTAAATTGAATTTAAAACATCGTGTGCACTAAATTTGTGAATTCAAAACATCATTTAACCTATTTACTTCTCCCTCCATGGTGCCGAATTTACCATACAACTTTTTTTTTTGTTAAAAACTCAGACTCGGAAACTTCTTGGTGTACTTTTTTTTAATTTGCTTTGCACGCGCTATTTTCTTATCACGTCATATTGTTAAAACCTAAATCTTTTGATTAAAAATGCTTTTTTTCATTTAGTCATTTCTTCGCTGAGGTGGGATAAAAAGTTATGTGTTGCACTCGAGTGCAAAGATTTTTCACCTCGTGCTCTTTTGATTACTTCGCTAACGCTCAGGATTCTAATTTTAATTTTCGAATCACTCGCTGCGTTCTTGATTCAATTTTAGAATCCTTCGCTTGCTCGATCATCATAATTGAGCACGCGGTTAAAAAGCAACTTTGCACTCTTGTATAACAAATAACTATTACAAACTTATAAAATATGAAATATTAGGTAAATACATAACACTTTTAATTTTACGCTGCTGCCCATATTCTGCAGGTGAGATACCTGCGAATATGGGCGGAATTGGCAGATTCTCATCGCATACACGAGCAAGAGGGGTGAAGCAGCATTCTAATGCCAGCACCCCATTGTCAATTAGTTCATTGAGTTATTTAATACTTTATTTATATCTGCTGAAAGAGCAATACTGATTTGTAGTCCTATCCTCAGGAGTGACCTAAAAGTCAAATCGCGAATGTTAAACAAATCTACTCAATCAACAACCTTTTGTTTATACATTTCACAGCAAAATAACAATTTAAGCGGTAGTTAAAACACGAAAACCGAAACAAAATAAAAAAATTATTTCATCAATTTCAATAGAGGGAACGTAAATTAAATTTACCCAATAACGGATACCTAAAATAACTCTGGCTCGGTTTATAGAAGTAATTTAATACGTATCCAGCAATATAAATCAGTGTTCGACCGAAACTATCGGAGCATTTGTTATGGTTAAGGACGATACACACGTAATACATTATACTTCCCCCGATTGTAAAAGAGGCGTGTATCACATTTTTTTCATATTCAGTTACATGTTTTGACAGAATTAGGGAAAAAGGTCGCACATGAAATTTACAATTGTAACTCAATATGAAAAAAATAAAGATACGCCCTATTCCGCATCATTTAATTGTAAACTCATATTTTTTTTTACTATAAATAAATATAAAAACAAATGCTCTACAGTAAAATATATATCAAAACGGTGAATCACCGTCCGCGAAGCAAGTCTCAAGCGGTGACTAGGGCTGCAGGGAGAGGAATTTCCCTACTATACGTGCCGAGTCCAGAAGTAGCCTTTTCGATCTGGCTGTTATTATTATTATGAGCCATTTGGGGCCCGCTGCTGGGCAAAGGCCTCCCTGCATATATCCCGATCCTTAGTCACTTCCCTCCAGTCAACCATGTGCTGATCGAGTTTTTACTATAGGATGCAGTAAAAGGTTGCCTGTAAGAGATCGCTTATAGTGATAAGGCCGCCCATTGTGCTTCTGCTTTAAGTTAATTATACTTCATTTCCTTTATTATATGTTTGTGTTAGAATTAAGCTGGGTACAACAAAGAGTTATCTATATATCTATCTATAGCCATGGCCAGTCTAGACAGTGGCAAATGATAAAACGCTTTTTTTCCTGATTCGCGTGTTATCTGAACCCAATTTGATTATACGCTTTATTCAATTAAATCAATTTAGTTTGCCCTGTATGTATGAACGTATGTATGTATGTATGTGTGTATGTATGTAACTATTTTTGTTCGCGGGATCTTGCAACTCAATTGTGAAGCAAATGTCTTCAACCAATTGAGCTAAAATTTTGTATACATGTTTTCTTTGGATGACAATGCATGGTCAGCTATGTGACGTAACTCTGAAATTAACATAACGGAACACCTAAGATGGCGGACTACTTATTTTTGATATACTACTATAATATGGTATCAAATGAAAGGGCTTGCTGAGAATAACTCAAAAAATTAAATGACGTCACTCTGAATCCAACATGGCGGAACACCCAAGATGGCGGACTATTTATTTTTAATGTACTCCTATAATATGGATATTAAATGAAAGGGCTTGCTGAGAATAACTCAAAAAATCAAACGACGTCACTCTGTATCCAACATGGCAAAATATTCAAGATGGCGGACTCGTTATTTTTATGGACTCCTACAATATAAGTATCAAATGAAAGGGCTTGCTGAGAATAATTCGAAAATAAAATGACGATACTCTGAATCCTACATAACGGAACATCCAAGATGGCGGACTAGTTATTCTTAATGCACTACTATAATATAGGTATTAAATGGAAGGCCTTGATGAGAGTTACTCGAAAAATTAAATAACATCACTCTAAATCTAACATGGCGGTATACTCAAGATGGCGGACTAGTTATTCTTAATTCACTCTTACAATATGGGTATCAAATAA
The DNA here is from genome assembly GCA_963082625.1 of Pasiphila rectangulata. NCBI lineage: Eukaryota > Metazoa > Arthropoda > Insecta > Lepidoptera > Geometridae > Pasiphila > Pasiphila rectangulata. The sequence continues at coordinate 22,345,049 of OY720235.1, forward strand.
TGAAAGGCCTTGCTGAGAGTTACTCGAAAAATTAAATGACATCACTCTCAATCCAACATGGCGGTATACTCAAGATGGCGGACTAATTCGAAAAATTAAATAACGTCACTTGAAATCCAATAGGGCAGAATACCCAAGATGGCGGACTAGTTATTTTATCAATGCATTTTATACATATTGGATATCAATTATAAGGGCTTGCAGAGAGTAACTCGAAAAATTATCTGACATCACTCTAAATCCAACTTGGCGGGCATGAGATAAACAGACAAGAAACTAATTGTCCAGTGATAACTAAATAGTAAAAAATAAATTAAAAGTAAAAAACCTTTTTAACAAACAAGCTTTTATTTAAATGTACCTACTAAAGATAATAAAGTAAACATTTTCCATTAGAGTTTAATGTCAACTTAAAACGTCTTTATACAATTTATGTGATAAAAAAGCTTGTCGCGAGATTTAAGCAGGTATTCGTATTTACATTGGTTGAAAAAAAAATTAAATCAATTAAATCAAGTTACAGGTACACAGATTAATCTAACTCGCACATCTCCAAGCGTCACGCGTCACCTCTCGTCCGATCGGTTTTACCCGCCGCTATAAAAATATGTTTTACATCAAAAGCGGCACGCAAATCGGTCAACTCGTTTAAGAGCTACGGTGCCACAGATAGACACACAAACACACACACACACATAGCAGTCAAACTAATAACACCCCTCATTTTGTCGGGGGTTAAAAACAAAACAAAGATACCTAACAAGCTCTATCAGTGCTTACAACGCACATTTCAACACAGTCCTTCAAATTCCATCATGCTTGGATCGATCGCTCAGCGAACAGTCGCAACGGCTCGTCACAACTACGTGATCGAAATCCAGATCACCTATTTATACACATCGAGTTCAGGCACTTCATCATAACCAGCCCGAAATACCTTCCAACCCCACGAAATTCCCAACCATAGTTCCCACAGCGCAGGTCAAACTAAACTGGATTACGCAAGTAAAAAGTGCATTGGCTCTAGTTGGACGTTAACTTTACTATGAGATGAATGAGAACTTTTGTACAGCCCCGATAGAGAATGCTTTGCCTTTCACGCGTAAACGTGAATCAGATTGAGCATCGCTATGTTCATTAATTAGCGATGCTTGCAACGCACCGGGACGAGAAATGTTATCGCAAACATGCTGGATATTTATCGATGCAGTAAACTTTTGTTTAATTTTATAACAAGCTCCCGTTTTGCTGTAGAGTTTGTGTGAAATTATTTCTTACTTGCTTTATATATTAACATTCTTAGGATACACCGGTGGCCGAACAAAATGCTCCTTTAGGGTTCGCGCGGACGCCCCGGTGACCGGAACAATAACGTGTTAGCTTGTTTAAAAATCATTATTTGATTTATGAGAAAAGATGGTAATCTTGCTTATTTTTATTTAACGTTTTACGTAAAATTATATTGTCGTTCTATGTAAATCAAATTAATATTATGGCGGAAGTCCGTGATAAATATAGATTACATTATTATTAATGTTTCTACAAAATATGTTAATTTTAGCTTGTATGTTACAAATATGTTTTGTATTTCTTTTAAGTGACTTACATTATAAAACTACTTGGTAGCTTATTTGAAGACCAAGAATTATTTAAAAAAAAAAACTTCAGTTGAATACTAGTCAACAACTGACACTTTTTGAAGGCCTTCTGGAAGATGGTTTTCATTGAGCCACCAAGAATTTATTGAGCTAAAACTGTACAACATGGTTGAAGAATAAACTAATGTCGAGTATATCCGAGATATTTTACTTCTAAAAATAGATCGAAACTTTCAAACGTAGACTTTGTTTTGTTTATTTTAGGAATTTTAATGGCTTGTAATCTTTTTGACATTTGATCCCTAACAAAATGTCTCTCTGAACGTCATTGTCAATTGTCAATACGCATTTAGTGCTTCGAGGTCGTAAAAATCGCCCACCCCCTCACATGAAACTCTCTGAAGCCATGTCTATTTGATAACAAGGCTTTAATTCTTTAATCTGTGAACAAAAAAAATATAATTTTAAACAAAAAAAAAACAGACTTTGAATAAATTATGTTAAAACACAAACTGTAAAGCGTTGAGGATTTCCCTCAATTGTCCTTCGTCTTCATCATCAGATCTAAATTGATAGTCGCAACCCATCCAGGTCTAAAGTTTTCATCAATACAAATTAACCAGGCCCAAACACAAGGTTGCTGCTTTTAATTATTGAGGAGTTCCCTCGACTGTTTTCTCGACTGGCTTCATTATCAGATTGACGCTTTACATTTATTATGATGAAAAAAAATTATAAACGCACTAGTCGCCCCTACGATTTTCGAAGGTTCCCCTCGATTTCTCTGGGATGTCATTATCAGATCCTGGTTTTCTTATCATTTGACCATCCTTACAATTGGAAAGGGGTTTCCAACAAATAAGAATCATCAAAATCGGTTCATAAACGACGAAGTTATCCGCGACCACACATAAAAAAATATATACATATAATACGATCGAATTGAGAAACATCCTATTTTTTTTGAAGTCGTTTAAAAATAAACAATGCTGGACAATGCACTTGGCAGTAGCCACCCGCACCCCCTGAAGCGGTATCCCTGTAAAGGGACCACTGGATCCGTGGGCAGCCTGGAGTTAGGGCTCTAGCTGCCCCTGTTTCGGATCCAGGGAGGGCGATGGCGCATATGGCCTTGCGCCATCGAAAACCGCGAGATGTGGGGGGCGGTTATTTTAATCGCCCCTGGGATGTGCTCTTAGGAGCAAGATGTGAGAGGGGCACCGGACAGTTCTTTAAGAGGAAACGGAGGCCCTCGTCATACATCAAGGTAGGCCATCGGGGATGGTTTTAATGGATCGTCGCGTGACAACCCCATATAACCGTGTTGCACCCTTAATGCAGTACGGTATCTGAAAAAGCAGCAGATTGCCATCCTCTAAACAAAAAAAAATAGGGTAGTTGTAGGGTTGTTATAGGGTTTTTGTAGGGTAGTTGTAAGGTAGTTGTAGGGTAGTTGTAAGGTAGTTGTAGGGTAGTTGTAGGGTGGTTGTAGAGTAGTTGCAGGGTAGTTGTAAGTAGTGATTGTAGTAGGTGCGATACGAAGTTCGCCGGGACATCTAGTAAATCTATATGGGAGAAAAAGATTTCGTTTTCTGCATGCATGTAGTTCAACCACCTATAAAAGTTTCAAGTTTGATATTAATTTTGCAAACCTCGGAGATAAGAGGAAGGGCGGTATTTTTTCAACACTTTTAAGAATAAAAAAACATAAATATTGTTTTATAATGTGCAATCTGGTTTGTTCATTCAGTGACCGCAGCCTTATACTTTTCACTTACAGATATTGTCAAAAAGACAACTCGTGCCAAATATTCCTTTGACATTTGAATTTCGAACCTTTTATATTAATATGCCGTGGGGTGCCGGCAGTAGAATGTTACCCCTCCTTTCATGCCCGTGGATGCAGTAAGAGCCTGCTAAGGGATACCTCCGGAAGATGGGCAGCAGCGTCTTTCCGTGTATCAACATCCGTACTGCGCTCGCCAACCCGCCTGCCAAGCGTGGTGAGTATGGCAACTACCCCTCATGGAGAACCATGAGGGAGGCCTGTGTTCAGTAGTGGACGTATTACGGCCGATATGATGATGATGATATTAATATGGTCGCCTGGTACTTTTAAATACGAATTTTCGTATGTACTGTACTTATCTTGACGACCTCTGTGGCGCAGCGGGCGAAGGTCCGCCTGCGACGCAAGAGGTTGCGGGTTCGATTCCCGCCTCGGGACAAATGTCTGTACGATCTGCAGATATTTGTTCAGGGTGTTCTGGGTGTTTTTCTATATATAATAAAAATATCTATCTATGTAGTATAATGTATTAAGTATATCAGTCATCTAGTACCCATAACACAAGCTCTGCTTAGCTTGGGGCTAGATGATGCTGTGTGATTTGTCGAGCATTATTTATTATTTTATTTTATTATTATCTATTTTACTTATAATATATTATATATAATATATATTATATATATTTTATTTTATTTTTCAGACCTGGTCATTGACCGCTTTGCAAAAGAGCAGACTTGGGGTTTGCCAGCGAGCGATGGAGCGCAGTATCCTAGGAGTCAAATTGTCAGACCGGATAAAAAATAGTGAACTGCGCTCCAAAACACAGATCGCAGACGTCGCCCAAAAATCGGGCCAATTGAAGTGGGATTGGGCGGGTCATGTCTGCCGCAGGCCGGATAAGTCGTGGGCTAAATCCACTACCGAATGGATCCCACAAGACAGGAAACGACCTCGCGGCAGACCAAGACGTCGATGAAGAGACGAACTCGACGCATACTTGGAAGACTGGACCACAGTAGCTCAAAACAGAGAAAGGTGGAAGGAAGGAAGGGAGGCCTTTGCCCTGCAGTGGGACAGTACAGGCTCTTAATAATAATAATAATAATATTATCTATTTTGCGTGGAGGCGGTGATCATTAATTTGTGGATGCGTGGTAATAAACCTCCCAAACCAGTCTCTAAAACTTCATCTCTAGATACACGTCACTCAAAACCATACAATCATTCTGTACATCCAAACGAACCCGACCAACAAAGTGATTACATTGGTCCAAACGTACGACGGATTAATAATCGGGTCCAGCAGACAGGTAGACGCGGGAATACGATTCTCGAATACTAAACGGAATGAATATAAATCTACCTCGGCGGATTTGGATACAGCATTTAAATTAAGTTTAAACTGATTCAATAAGTAATAAATAACAGTTACCTGATAGTTAGCTATTTTATTGTCACACATTTTAGGTGATGGCTTTCTGAAGTTTGCTTTGGCTCAGTCGGTCTAATTAACCCCCCGACAAAAAAGAGAGGTGTTATTTGTTTGACTGCTATGTGTGTGTGTCTGGGTGTCCCAGTATCTATGTGTCTATGTGTCAGTCTGTGTGTCTGTCTGTGGCAGCGTAGCTCTTAAAGGAGTGGACCGATTTGCATGCAATTTATTATTTAAAAGCATTTTTTCTAATGGTTGATCTTTAACATGATTTATCAAAATTGGTTAAGAAGTTTATTTACAAGGTATGGGGTAAAAGAGGGGGTGAATAATCGTATATTTCCAAACATGGTTGTTATCAAATGAAAGGAAATCATGTGTAAAATGCAAAACTGAAAGTTATATAGAAATCGGTGGAGCCTTTCATGAGATATGGGGATTGAAAGTAGGGCTGAACAATCAAATGTTTTCAAATATACTTAAGTGTGGTATCAAACGAATGGGCATGATGTGAAGATTTAAAACTGTGTACCATATTACAAAAAAGTAGGTAACCTTCGAGACTAGGTAAAGTGCGGGGGGTTACTTAATATTTTTAATTTTATAAACTTGTAGCCGTCTGATATTCAGGAAGTAGCGGGTTCGATTCGGGTCCACCAGACAGGTGCACGCGGGAATCATCATCATCATCATCATTTCAGCCGTAGGACGTCCACTGCTGGACAAAGGCCTCCCTCATTGATCTCCAAGTACTGCGGTTGGAAGCCGTCTGCATCCACCGCCGACCAGCAGTTCTCACCAAGTCGTCTGCCCATCTTGTAGGTGGACGTCCTACGCTGCGCTTGCCGATCCGTGGCCTCCATTCGAGAACTTTGCTGCCCCATCGGCCATCTGTTCTGCGCGCTATATGGCCTGCCCATTGCCACTTCAACGTGCTAATCCGTTTGGCTATGTCGGTGACCCGAGTTCTTCTACGTATCTCCTCATTTCTGATTCGATCCCGTAGAGAAACCCCGAGCATAGCCCTCTCCATAGCTCGTTGAGCGACTCTGAGCTTGTTCATAAGGCCAATAGTGAAGGACCACGTCTCGGTTCCATATGTCATCACTGGTAACACACACTGGTTGTAGACTTTCGTCTTAAGGCACTGAGGTATGTTGGACGAAAAGACGTTGCGAAGTTTCCCAAACGCTGCCCATCCGAGTTGGATTCGACGATTGACCTCTTTCTCGAAGTTGGACCTACCTAATTGGACTGTTTGTCCTAGGTATACGTACGCGTCGACAACTTCAAGAGCCGAGTTCTCAACCATAACTGGGGCAGGCACGACATGGACATTTGACATGATTTTCGTCTTGTCCATGTTCATTTTAAGGCCTACCCGCTGGGAGACTCGATTGAGGCCTTCGAGCATCGTGCTGAGCTCTTCCATCGACTTTGCCATGACCACAATATCGTCGGCAAATCGAAGGTGAGTGATGTATTCGCCGTTAATATTGATGCCCAGCCCTTTCCATTCCAGGAGCTTGAAGGCATCTTCCAAAGCGGTCGTAAACAGTTTCGGAGAGATTACGTCTCCCTGTCTTACGCCTCTTTTTAAGGGAATCGCCTTCGAGCTCTGTTCTTGTACTCGGACTGACATAGTGGCGTTTGTATACAAACACTTCAACACTTCGATGTACCGATAGTCAATTCGGCATCGTTGGAGAGACTCAAGCACCGCCCATGTTTCGATCGAATCGAAGGCTTTCTCATAGTCCACAAACGCAAGACATAGCGGCAAGTTATACTCTTCGGTCTTCTGTATGACTTGCCGCAGCGTATGTATGTGGTCTATGGTACTGTAGCCTTTTCGGAACCCGGCTTGTTCGGGAGGCTGGAAGTCATCAAACCTGCGTTCGAGACGGTTCGCGATGACCCTTGAAAACAGCTTATAAACATGGCTCAACAGCGAGATGGGTCTGTAATTCTTAAGTAAGGTTTTGTCACCTTTCTTGAAAAACAGAACCACCACGCCCTTGTTCCATGCTTTCGGCGTCGTACCTTCAAGCAAGGCGGAATTAAATAGCTTCTGAAGGACTTTAAGTACCGGTGATCCACCCGCTTTCAGAAGCTCTGAAGTGATTCCGTCCTCACCCGGCGCCTTGTCGTTCTTAAGCTGTTTCAAGGCCATCCTGATCTCGTACAGGCTGATGTCCGGGATATCCTCGGTATAATGTCGGGTCAGTTTAGCTCTTGGGTCGTTGGCCGCACTGCAAACAGGTTTAGTGACCGAATCGTAGAGCCGTCCATAGAACCTTTCGACTTCCCTTAACACTTCTGCTTTACTTGACGTTATGCTGCCATCTTCCCTCTTCAGCTTCGTCATCTGGCTCTGCCCAATAGAACTATCTCTCGCGAACACTTTGGAGCCTTTATTCCGCTCTATCGTATCTTTAATACTGGCTGTATTAAAGGTACGAATATCGTGCCGCAAGGATTTCCAAATTTGTCTATTGAGCTGCCTATGTGACTGAGCATCATCGGGAGACTGCAGTCGCAAAGAACGTCGTTCAGCCATGAGGTTTAGGGTGTCATCAGAAAGTTTCTGAGGTCTATTAGTACGGGGGGTCTTAAAGAACTGGGACCCCACCGTATGGACGGTTTCTACGAACCTGTTATTGATCTCGTCCACCGATGCATCTACTCCTAGACAGTCAAAGCGATTTGCGAGTTCGAGTTGAAAGCTCTCGAGGTTTTGGATATGTGCGCGAGTGGGTCGGAGCGTAGATTTCATCAAACGGGACCTTTCAAGTTTAACGTTCATATTCAATGTGCCCCTTACAATTCGGTGATCACTGCCGGTTTTCACCCTGTGAATCACAGAGACATCATTGAATATTCGTTTCTTGTTGGTCAGGATGAAATCAATCTCATTTCTCGTAGAACCATTGGGACTCATCCAGGTCCATTTCCTGTGAGGCGGCTTCTGGAAGAAAGAATTCATCATAAAGAGTCCTTCTTTCTCCAGAAAATCGGCCAGCCTCTGTCCCCTGGGGTTCCGTTGCCCATACCCAAATTGCCCCACTCTCAACTCATCATCGCTTCTCATGCCTAGCTTTGCATTGAAGTCCCCCATTACAACAGTGAAGTGAGTGTTGTTCGTATGTATGGCTCTACTGATGTCCTCATACATAGACTCTACTTCTTCATCTGGGTGTGACGAGGTCGGCGCATATACCTGAACGACCTTCAGCAAATATCGCTTAGATACTCTGAGTGTTAGGTACGCGACCCTGCTCGACACACTGTCGATGGTGACAATGTTGTTAATGAGTGACTTGTGAACGAGAAACCCGACACCACCTTGGGACTGTTGGTCGCCCTCCCGGTAGTATAGTAGGTTACCGGACTTAAGGGATATCGTGTCCTCGCCCTCTCTACGGACTTCTGATAGCCCCAAAATGTCCCAGTGTAATCTACTAATTTCTTCTTCCAGCTCAACAATCTTATCGTCTGTCCTCAAAGTGCGGATGTTGTGTGTTACCAGGGCCAGTGGTCGTCGTAGGGGTTGGTAGCCGATCGTCTCCCGGGGATTCTTAGCACCCCTAGCCCCGCCGTTACCGTGACTGCTACCGTAGCCAGGATTAGCGGGGCCGCCGGGGACTCGGGGCCTGGTTTTTTGTTGTGTTGTCATGAGGGGGTTGATGCCATACTCGCCACGCTTGGCAGGCGGGTTGGCGAGCGCAGTATAGGGTAGTGAAAAAAAAAAAAAAAAAAAAACACGGAAAGATGCTGCTGCCCATCTTCCGGAGGTATCCCTTAGCAGATTCTTACTGCATCCATGGGTAAGAGAGGAGAGGCAACATTCTACTGCCGGCGCCCCACGGCACGCGGGAATACTACTCTTGAATACTAAACGGGATGATTATAAATCTGCCTCAGTAGATTTGGATACAGCATTTAAATTAAATCAATAAATAACAACAGCAACCTGATAACCAACACTTAGGCCTCGAATCTTGCGGGCAGCAGAGTGGCGGCGGCGGCGGCGCAGAAGCGGCCGGAGTTTTCATGCCCCCGTACCGCTGCCGCGCTACTGTTTTTGAGGACGCCGGTCCATTTGATTTTACCCATAAGATCCTGCCGCTCCCGCGCCGCCGCCGCCGCCGCCGCCGCCGCCGCCGCCCCGCTGCCCGCAAGATTCGAGGCAGAAGCCTTAGTGACGCTTCCTGTAACATGTGACACAATCATTTTTACAAAAAGCATTGGTACGGGGATACCAGAAAAGGGGGCGAAGGCCTCATAAGGTCACCAAAGGTCAAAAATGGCATTTTTGGGTTTTTGGACGTTTTTGGGAATATGAACTTTTATTTTTTTTGGTGACCGTTGAGGTCACAATAACTCCGGTCCCTGTGACCCTAAGGCTACCAAAATCAATCAGTCACATTCTCTCATTAAGATGGTGCTAACAAAAAAGGTTTCATGTAAATCGGTCAACGCGTTCGGTTGTAATCGTCAAATACACAGACAGACGGACAGACAGAGCGCTTTGCATGTTATGGGGCCCCTTCGACCCCTAAAAATAGATTATATCTTTTTAAAAGACCAAGGTTTATATAACCAGGATTCATATCCGAACTCATGTACGGCCAATTATATATTTTTTGTATCTAAACGCACACATGCACATCATATGCTACGTCTGTACCAGACACTTTATATGTGGCTTTTGTGATTTTACAATACCGTCAAAAGTTTAATAGCCATCATCAGCTGCAGATTCTTAAATTATACTTTGGAGAACTTAGATGTTTAGATTTTATATGACTTACCCACCGCACGCACCCTATTTTAGAGATACTAGTTTGTGCCCACATCATATTTTTTTATCAGTCTATATCTGGGCCAAGACCAAGTCTTTTTACCAGAGCGATGTCCCAGCAATCTCTAAAGAACGTGCAAAGATCACACCGCTAACGGTTTCATGGCCAACCACTTTGGGACCTATTATTATTATTTTTTGTACTTTGAATTTTAAAGTTTCACTTTGCCTGAAAACATAATATGTATAAAAGAAAATGCGAACATGTAACGTACTTAGAGACTTTCGAAGCACTAGTTAGAAACAGTTTAAACTGAAATCTAGTACCGATTACAGTTTAAACTTATTCGGAAGAAGTACGTGTAAAATATCGTAAATCCGAAACGGCTGTTGAACCGATGTTTAATCGAGTAACATCAGACGATTACGTTTTATCGATTAGGAGCCCAGAGTTCTTAAATAAGTAAATTGGCCTTCCACCTCTGTTATTAGATGGTTTATACAGCGTCAGAAACTGGTATGTATGCTGTACGGGACGCTGCAGTGCTTGAGACATCGTAAGACAGTAACAGCTTGCACCTACAACCTGCAAGCTTTGCCCAGCACCTACGCCATCATCTCAGCAAAATCGGCTATATTCAGACGAAAGAACATGTCAAAAGTCTTCACACATTTGAAACGTTTAATTTTACTTTCATTAAACATTAACACCAACAGCACCAAATAATGTGCACACGTGATTTAAAGATAAAGGAAAACAATGTCCACTATTTCCACATTAACATTTAACTTACTAAGAACAATGTTTCCTTTCAACTCAAGTATTTCGATACAAAACGAGTGGCACGCAAAGCCCTCCCATATCTCACCTAAACCCAGGCATTTCGAGAATATCGGTAGGACCAAATGCGCGGCCGTTCTAGATACGAATGCCTCCATTGTTCGCGTGTCTTCCAAGCATTATCTGGAGTCTACCTCTTGGGAGGTGACCTACTTCGTGGCCATATCCCTAAGTGCTTACGCATCTAGGTTATTGTGCTATAACAGTATTGAAATCGATAGGTTGATATACGATATCTAATATAGCTTTTACCGCAGATTGCGTAAATGGAAAGCTGACTTTCCGGGTGAGTAGAAAAAACAATATGCTCGCCAAATGGCATCGGTTTGGATGGATTGGGACCGGTGTGCTCGTATGTGTAGTAATCTTTATTTTGTTGAAATAAAATGGAAATAAAATGTTAGCCCAGGCTTTTATCGGGGCTGTTGAAATGAAGGAAATATCATCCCGGGACCATAGCTGGTGCAATCCCGTCGGAAAGTTACGCGAGAAATACCCCGTTACAAATTATATTTAAAAACATAGGAATCGTTGTCTGTGAAATTAAAGGACACCCGTGTGTATACATACAGTCTACGCTACTCAAACGAAGCCACAGGCTAACTTAACTCATTAATAGCCCGAATTTCCTAATTACAAAACAAACGTAGTTAGAAAGTTTCCGCCTAACAGGCAGTCGATTCGCATCACAAGCCAGATGCCATCCTGTAAATAATCCAAAATTAATGAGGCCGTAATCAAACGGCTGTTTAGACAAACAGGGGACAAGTTCAAAGACACGAAGAGATTAAACGTGGATGCGTCGGCGCCACGTGCTTAGAGTGCCTTGTATCACCAATTAGCAGTGCAAGTCTTTGAGGAATTGTAGTCCTAATAAATAAAAAAATAGAGTTTATTTTCCCTTGGTCTGGGATTATAGGATGGCAGAGTTAACGTGGGGAGTTTGGAGAGTTGACAATGCAACTAGTTTGAAACATTGAGGTTTTATAATAGACGTGCAAGATTGTGACAGTAAAGATAACATTAATATGATTGCACATTTGTATCAATCGGTAAATACAGTTAAACATCATCATCTATATTGGGCCTCACTACTTATTTAAAGAAAATATGAATAAATATTCTCATGGAGTAGCGATGAGTCATCCACGACAGAAAAGACAATTACCTTATTTTTTTATGTCGAATTAGATAGAGTGCGTATGTATCTACAAACAAAAACGTCTTATGTTGTAACTATCATGGGATTTGCTATGTTATGGGGTATCTCTTACTAGTCGGAGCTACATGAGAACAGATATAGGGCTTCGGTCTCGGCTGAGTGGTGGGATTAACTTTTGGCAATTATGGTCTTGTAGATGCTTTGGCTTACAATTCTAGAGGGATGTCATAAAATGCTGATTTGGAAATTAAATAAATTTTCAGCTGCAGTACTCTACTGCCAAATATCTGCATATTTAACGTTAGTTGGTGGGTAAGCCTCATTCGTATCAATTGTCTGTAACTTATTGTGCTTTTTGTATGTTAAATGGGTCTCTTTTCGTAGACATTAATTCGTTTTTATTTATAAGTGTAACACAACATTATTCAAGGTTAAGTGTGTAGAGTAAAATTAAAATTAAAGACTAAATTTCTAATTACTCTCATCCCAACTGAAGCCCTCTTGTAGCGAACCAGAACGCTGAAAACTCGTACAAATTACCCGTAATAATGATTACCGATTGGGGTAAACAATGCTAATTCGAGACATCTGCTCTGTATGCAGCGGAGGCAGCGATTACTGGGATCACACCAGTGGAGACGGGGGCGAATTATACCCCCGTCACACTTATATGGCAGTAGAATGTTGCCCCTACTCTCTTGCCCGTTGATGTAGTAAGACTGCCAAGGGAATCAGAATAGAGGCAGAAACGTCTTTCCATGTATCAGTATTCCGTACTGCACAAGCAAACCTGCCAGCCAAGCGCTAAGATTATGACAAAAGTACGGCAACATCCCCTTATAATCGGTTCTTGGAGATTCTTGAGGGACGTCTATATCCAGTGGACGTACTACGGCTGAGATGTTGATGAGGAATTATTCCCGATCGGGGTAAAAATACTTATTCGCGACCTCTGCTCGGTATGCAGCGGAAGCAAACGATTTCCGGGCTCACCAGTCGAGACGAGGGCGGATTACACTCGCGTTACACTTACACGGTAGTTGAATGCTGCCTCTCCTCCCATGCCCATGGAGTTAATATTGCCATGGGATCCAGAAGAAGCAGCATCTTTTCTTATAAATTTTTTATTTTTTTTATTTCGTATCAATATTCCGTACTGCGCTCTAACCAGCCTGTCAAGCGCTGTGACTATAGGAACCACCGCCGGAAAACCTGCTTTTAAATAAAAAAACTGCAAATCAGTTCACTCGTTTAAGAGCTACGGTGCCACAGACAGACAAACAGGCACACACACTCAGCGGTCAAACTTGTAACACAGTTGGTTCAGCAGACCATCAGCAATTAGATGGGGTTAATTTTAATATAACTTAAATTTACCTCGTTTTAAGTTTATATTTAGCAACATAAAGTATGTATGTCTTTCCACAAAATTACGGAGTCAGTCCCCAACACCCAGGCAAAAACAGCGCTAAAAGCAATAAAATCTGAGAGGCTAGCGCAATAAATGCGTGCTGAACAAGCGCCCGCGGCATATAAAGCAACCTCAGAAGTCACAGCTCTCGTGGTACCACCGTGAAGGAAACACCATGCAGCCACTCCACCGGAATAACGTGTGTCAGCTCTCTGCTCTGCAGCTCTTGTATCAGACTCGGTAAAAGATAGAGTCATAAACTGGGTTAGTCTCGATCTCTCCGTTGAAGCAAATGATGTCAGACGATGAGTCAGTAACATCTCTTCTAGACCAAGATAAACCTATGATCACTTCCAAAGGTCGATGCAGCATGTTGGTCGAACAATCAGCGAAAAGAACGGGAGTGGAAATGGATATGGCCACAAAATTAGCAACGAGATGTTACTGAAGGGTAAAGATGCGCTAGAATCTGTAGGCAACATGAAGAGGGAGTACAAAATCATCACTCTAGTGAGCCTGCAAACTCTATACGAGATCATTCTATCCCTTCAAGACTCAAGGTGACGAGACACATTGCGAACCTGGAAAGAAAAAGGACAAAACACGCCACCAAGTTTATCCGCATAGAGAGGGCGCACAACATGCAAATCTCAAACATAACCACCCATCTGACCAAAGAGCTCTTTAGCAAAAGACGATATCGCCACCTCTCTAAAAGAGGTTAAGGCGATTCCGAATGGTTGTCCAGCGAAAAAAAGAGCAACGACACCGAGCTCCTGATTTGAGCAAAACTGGATTTGATTCTCTCCATAATCAGATGGATGAACTCCGAAGAGACCTCCAGAATGATCATGAGAAAACAGACCAGATCCTGGACAACAACTGCAAAACGCTGAATAACCTGGAAGCGTTACCCACCAAAGCACAAAGAGGGCTTAAGGAAGAATTAGATGAAGTACCAAAGCAAATGATATCGTCTGTCTCCACAAAGAAAGTTCCCTAATCTGCCCCACAGCCAATCCTGATCAATATAGAGGACCACATCCAGCTGATTATTGGGAGATTGTAGATGGTGTCCTCAGAGCTCCGCACAACACGGGAGGATAAGATGCGAATCCCGCCACCAGCCCTCGGTCTCGATGAATTAATGGCCAAAGCTACGGAAAGCAAAGGCATAAGAACCACTGTGTCATACGGAAAAGTCGCTGCCAAGCCCGCACTCCTGAAAAAACTAAACCATACTCTGATAGTGACGTCAATCGATCCCCAGAACATCGGGGACAAAGTTATTGACCGAATCAGGGAAGTTCTGGATACAAAAACTAGCGGAGTAAGGATCGACAAGGTCAGGAAGGCCAGAAACAGCATAATACAAAAGAAGACATTGAACTTGCTAAAGACAGGGTTCGGCTTGACAAAGGGCTTAAGGCGGAAGTAGCAAAAGCAGAGGACCCCCTTCTCATAATATTGATTTTTTTGCCGTTTTTTGCTCGATATTAATTAATAACGGCAACAGGAACACAATTATACAAGTTGTTTTGTCAAGTAATGGTATGGAACCCTTCGTGCGCGAGTCCAACTCGCACTTAGCCGATTTTTTAGCAACACTTTTCAACGTTGAAACTCGTCTCTGAATTCGACCCATTATTGTAACAAATTTTAAAATAGACCAACGAAGCACAATAAATCACCACTTAATGCTATGTAAATTGGAATCACTGTAAAATGCACCTGATTCGGAAACGTTTGACTTTAATGGCTATTCATTATGCCGCAATTATTAACCGTTACTCTCAAATAAATTGTTCAGATCAACTTGTGTATTAATCATCATTACCTCGGCAGTCTTGCCGAGAGTGCCGGCAGTAGAATGTTACCCCTCCTCTCATGCCCGTGGATGCAGTAAGAGCCTGCTAGGGCATGCCTCAGCAAGATGGGGAGCAGTGTCTTTTCGTATATCCACATCTCGTGCTGCGCTCGCTAACCCACCTGCCAAGCGTGGTGAGCATGGCAACTACCTCTCATAGTTATCCATGAGAGACGCCTGTGCTCGTTTTTACGGCTTAAATAATCTCAGCTGTAGGACGTCCACTGCTGAACATAGGCCTCCCTCATGGATCTAAATGCAATCATTAGCGGGTTATTGCCATACTCACCACGCTTGGCAGGCGGGTTGGCAAGCGCAGTAGTAGATGTTGATACACGAAAAGACACTACTGTCCATCTTTCGGAGGTAACCCATCATTCATCATTCTACTGCCGGCACTGCACGGCAGCCCAATAAATAGTTCAGATTAACCGGTGAACTTGTATTAATCACAATGAATCAAAGCGTGGAACTGGAGCGCAGTTAGCCCTGAGGCGAATGTTCCGGGATGGATGATATAGCTCCTGGACTCGAGTCTGCTAAATGATAGGCGTTCTTTTATTTTGACAAATTGCAAGGCCCTGAGGGCGGATGATTCCACCTATTTGGTAGATAATTTAATTAGGTATAGGTACTATGCTAGTGTAATGTTGGTGTTCCAGGTCGAATTGTATATTAGACCCATTTTTAAGGTTTCGTATTGAAAGAAGAAACCCTCATAGTGTCGCTTTTTCTGTCTATTTGTCTGTCTGTCTGCCCATCCGTCCGTCACCAGCTTTGCAAAAAGTTTTACCCATGAACTTTCTAGGAAAATTACAACGGCTAAGCTAGGCTATTTTAGTTTAGGAGTAGTTGTCGCTCAAATAAGTGATGCGGTTTACTAAACATACAAGAATACCTTAAACCGAAAACTCAATAAATACCTGTTAATATGTTTTAATTTTTATGTAATAAATAGATTTACAGTTAACTACGGAGGCTTACATAGTACGTGGACACGTATCTGGCCTCGCACGCATAGTATAAAACAAAGTCGCTTCCCGCTTTCTGTGTGTCCCTATATTTGCTTAGATCTTTAAAACTACGCAACAGATTTTAATCCGGTTTTTTAATAGATAGAATAATTCAAGAGAAAGGTTTTTATGTATAATACCATAATATAGTAGAAATACACTGATTATTTTATAGGTTTTTAATTTGATGTCGTAAATAAACACATTTTTTTGCGTTTACATTGCAAATGCTCTAAGCGATAAGACCGTCCATTGTGTATTTCTGTTGTTTTTGTAGTTAATTTTAGTTATTTTTGTTTTTATTTTCTGTATGATTTACACAATAAAGAGTTTATCTATCTATCTATCTAACGCTGGTCCTACGAGATAGATCAAAATAATGTACTACAGTATTGTACACCTTAAAAAGGTCTGAAAAAAGTCCGCAACGGTAAATTCTGTAGTATATTTAGTATCAGCATTGCAACCTTGCGAAGCGGGGGCGGGTCGCTAGATGTATTTAAATTAAGGAATTATTTCATATTTGTATGACTTACCCGAAATTTGAGTCCAAAATTGAACACTCCTACGGTCAACGCGATTGTGTCTAGCTAAAATAGCGACGGACTTATCGCGCGAAAGCAGGTGACAAAGAAAATAAAGTTGTTCGCTCTTGGACAGCGACGGGCGACATTATTCATGTTTATCGCTCCACTGCCCGCCGTATCCCGCTAGTAGGACACCGCAATTAGAGGATTCCTCCTTCCTGTTTAAATACGCAAAGCTTTTAAGGTTCCGAGTGTTTTCACGTTGGCGCGCGAATAAAAATAATGTATAGATGTATCGTTTTTATGTGGTAGCCTTAATTGAGCATCGCAATGTTTAAAACATTCCATGATTTTTTAGGGTTTCCGTACCTTAAAAGGAAAAAAAACGGAACCCTTATAGGATCACTTTGTTGTCCATTTGTCTATCTGTCTGTCCGTCTGTCAAGACCCTTTATCTTAAGAGCGTGTAGAGGTATCGAGTTGAAATGATGTCAAACCATGTACTCAAATCTCTTTAAAAAATCAATATTACAAGTTAACCTGAAAAAAAGTTACGAAATAAAAATTCATAGGGTACTTCCCGTAGACCTAGAACTACCTATGAAATTTGGCAAGGTATATTGCCTTATACTATAGATACAGAGAAAAATCCAAAAAAAAGCCTCTTAGCAACAAAATAAAACAAAAACATGATGCTAATTATTATATTATTATTATTTTTTGCCATGTTCAGATAACATGACAAAACAGAAATAATTGTCTGTTATTTTTTAATATTCAACAAGCCAAATAAAACTTTTGCCTTTCCCATCAGATATAGTTACTAAAATAATAATTTGAATAGTGTCGAAAATATTTTTTATAATATAAAAAGAGATAGTATGAACTTTCTAAATTATGAGCTGTCAACGAAAAATGTAATAAAATTGTTCTGCGTTCTAAAGCTATTATGTCATTTTAGACTGCATCACGTCATTTTAATAAGCTTTTACCGTATTAGTGCTACAGCAGAATCAGCACCACTAGTTTAAAAATGGGACCTAATCATAAAATGTATCTGTTCGAACTCAAAAATAATTTTAAATCGGTTTATCCAAAACGGAGTTCTGGTCTACCAAGATTTAAAAAAAATACAGACGACTTGAGAACTTCCCCCTTTTCTCGAAGTCATTTAAAAACAAAGTGCAACTTCTATTCCAAATAATAATTTACTCGTCTGTTCTGTTCAGCATGTTAAATAGAGCATGGCTCTTTGTTGTTGATTTCATTTTTGATGATTCTCGTTATGAACATGGCTTTTTTCATAATGAGAGTATTCAACTGGCGTATTTTCGTTTATACTCGTACTATTTACCTATTACGAGGATCTGCCAAGATGTATGCGACCTAATTTTTTTGATGTTTTGTCAATTCATTTAATGTACCTAATATGTTTTGAGAACATTAAAATTCTAATCCAATGATTGTAAATATTGTACTCAATATTTACTGGGTGTTTAACATGATTTGAATATTTTTTTAGTTTCCTGATATTTCAGCGCAGTTGAAACATACAATGATTACGGATAATCGTAAAATAAAATAAATAAATACACTAAGGACTATCATGAACCAAATACATAAAATTTGGGCAGCATCTCCCACAATTCCCGATATTTGGTTTATGGTAAGTATAAATGTAATGTAAGGCCTTTGCATCTATTATAGATGGTTTATACAGCGTCAGCAACTGGTAATCATGCTGTACGGGACGCTGCAGTGCCTGGGACAATGTTAGATGTATTAGGCTTGCCCAGCACCTATACCATCCTCTCAGCTTAGTCAGCTATTATTCAGAGGAAAGAACAGGTCAATACGTCTGAAGCTAACTAAGCCACGGGTTTCCTCACGATGTTTCCTTCACCGTTAAAGCTCGTGGTAAGTGTGCACATAAATTTTTTCAAGAAAGAAAAATCCATTGGTGCACTGCCAATTTATAAGTTCAGGGTTAATTCATTTGAAATTCCGAAATGAACGCAGATAACATACAATGAGGCACCAAATAAATGAATATCAAACCGCCGGTCGCAACGTCCAATAATATTTACCATCGCATGAATAAAACGGCCAACCTTTATTTTCCTTCCGTTGAAAAACATTCCCGAGCAAACATACCATCCAACTACAAAAGGAACAAAGCGAACTAATTAAAACAAAACAACTGCAAAACAAAACACGTTCGACAGTTAGAATATTAATGCGATTCACCCCACCAGTGGACCTCACTAATGCCAAATGATCCCTCGGAACACCCACCTCTAGGAGACAAAAATACCTTTAAACAGGGATATACAGAGTTTGGAAAACGTATTAGGGTCGGTCTGGACTAGCCACTCACGGAGGAGACCACTATGTTTCACTCTTGAATTCACATTGCATGCCTTACGTTTGTAAAATGGACTCTCTATTATTATAGTCTTTAATGCTATTTTGGTAACGAGAAATTCCATAATTAGACAGTTTCGAATATCGATCTCGAATAACCAGAAAACCAGAAAGAGTACATAAAACCAAATTTCCAATAGCGTCGCTTCTTGGTAAATTCAAGACGCAAACGATACAATCAGAAAGTTTGTTAATATACACAAATTACATGAAAAACACATTTCCGATACCCGATCTTCTAGTTAGATTCAAGATACACACAATACAATCTGAAAATATGTTTCAGTTACGATTATGTTAAGCAAAAAGTCATGTTAAACTAAATGAATATTGAGTGGGGCTTGTATATTTTAACCAAGATGCAGAGATCACTGTTCTTAATAGATTAACGGCAGGTACCTTCGGGGTGGATAATATGATTACAGTCAATCGATGGCTCCCTCAAGATTAGGGCTGAAGATACCACGCTGTGATATTTATAGATAGGCGCATTTTTTCCAATTACCACTTGATTTTGTAGGGATTTTTGTCGTAAAATGAGAATTTAATAGTTTTGTAGGGACACTGCAGACTGCGTAGTATTAAGCCTCGTCTTTTGGATGACTTTGGGCACAGCTAACTTATTATTGTTTTAAATTGTTAGGTAAAATGTAACGCTATTTTAATATATTAATTTCTTATATTATTATTATTGTGCTTGTCATCATCATTACAAACATAAAACGTCCACTGATGAACACAGGTCTCCTTCTTGGATCTCCATGGGGGGTAGTTGCCATACTCACCACGCTTGGCAGGCGGGTTGGCAAGCGCATTGTGGAATGGTTGTTACACGGAAAGACGCTGCTGCCCATCTTCCGGAGATATCCTTTAGCAGGCTCTTACTGCATCCATGGGCATGAGAGGAGGGGTAACATTCTAATGCCGGCACCGCACGGCATCGTTCTTGTATTTACTATTAATTATGTTAGTCATTGTAATTTTCCATGTTCTTGTTAATAATAACTATAGAATTAAAATATCTTTTTGTATCCATCATTACTAAAATTAGCTTCCAAATTCAAGATCTCACTTTAGGTTTTGGTATATGAAGTTAGAAAGCGAGGATGTTTTTCGCTCCTTTCCCTCAATTGAAAAAAGTTTTTCTGAAGCAAACGATTTCGATTAAGTGCTAGGTAGTTTAAAGTTTCGTTTTTATTTTGTAAATTAATATTTTTATGTGGCCTATATTTACCATTTCGTAACTGAGTTACCAACTGCCACAAACGATTCCCATTTCGTAGCTGGTTGCGGACAGAGAAACAGTAGTTACGTAAGGAGAAATTATATTCCTAGTGTCTAAATGGGTTACCAACTGAAACAAAATAATTCCCATTTTGTAACTGGTTACGAAAGACAGTTACGTAGTGGGACGAAGGGATATGAATAAACACATTTTGATTTTGAAAAACCATCTTAATAAGCTTGCACATCCAACCCCTCAACTTAAGGTTTGTGCCTAAAAATTCAGCGACCACGAAATTCAACAGCCTATAACCCCCAAACGGGCTTTCACTACTTTTCAAAAGGCATTTTCACAAGATTACGGTTCCGTAAATATGACTGGAAGAATAACATCATTCATCATTCCAAGGCTCAGGGGATCGTCGGGTCTATTCCATTCAGGACGGAACCAAATCTTTTTGCGCCTCCGGTATTCGCTCGAAACGACATCATGCCGTCTGGATGACGAATGTGTGACGTGACAACTGTAAATACATGTTGGGCGCCTGGGGAAACTTTGGGGGCAACTGATTCATGCGTTTGTTTTCCTAGTTCTGTGATGTAAAAGAATTAGGTCAATTACAAGTGTAGGATCCAAGGTACGTTTGTTGGGTACTGGAAACTTCAATAAATTAAATAAATAATATATAATGCTGGACAATTCACACAGCGTTATCTAGCTCAAGCTAAGCAGAGCTTGTGTTACGGGTACTAGATGACTGATATACTTAATACATTACACAAACAATTGCAGATCGTACAGACATTTGTCCCGAGGCGGGAATCAAATCCGCAATCTCTTGCATCCCAGGCGGACCGTCGCCCGCTGAATTTATGAAAATATACGTTTATAACCAAAATAGATTTACTTCCCTTCGTCACAGCCGTAAGACTACTGTCCACGTCCACTACTAGACACAAACCTCCCTCATGCATCTCCAAAATCATGAGGGGAGTGTTGCCATACTCGCCACGCTTGGCAGGCGGATTGGCGAGCGCAGTAAGGGATGTTGATACACGGACACGGAAAGACGCTGCTGCCCATCTTCCGGAGATTTCCTTTAGCAGATTCTTATTGCATCCACGGGCAAGAAAGGAGAGGCAAAATTCTACTGATAGATAGATAAAACGTTTATTTACGACTGCAGACACACATACAAGAAACAAAAGCTGAGTACAACATTACAATACATCAAATAAACACAAAATAAAACTAATTAAGACAATATAATTAGCAATCAAAATGTTATGTGTGTGCTGCAGCACGTCAAAAGGTCATGGCTCAGCGTGAGATATGCTCAAGGAGCAAACGCTGATTTTTTTCAGCCATAGCCTGTAGAGTGCAAGCAGAACGAGACGCAATCCGTGTATTGTGTACCTACATTATTTAAGTGATAAACAGATGGTGAATAGATTGATTTTAAGTGAAATATATTTCACTTAAAAACGTAGGTACACAATACATGCTATCAATCTTAATATAATTAATATCAATCTATTCACCATCTGTTTATCACTTAAATAATGTAGGTACACAATACACGGATTGCGTCTCGTTCTGCTTGCACTCTACAGGCTATGGCTGAAAAAAATCAGCGTTTGCTCCTTGAGCAAAAATATAAACCTACTCCTATCTTACGAGTTTTTAACGGAATTAAGGGAATATAATTAATAGAATCAGGCGTTACTTTGCGGAAATCCATATTATTATGATAAACAAAGAAAAATATCTAGTTTTAATTCCGCTAATGCATTAGCGGAATTAAAACTAGATATTTTTCTTTGTTTATCATAGGAATTAAGGGAATTAATCCGTAGGGTACCGGCAGTAGAAAACAAATTGAAGGTATACCTAAACACTTCGTTTGCCAAAAATAAGACTACACACTCTGCAAAACGTAATAACAACAGGCTTAAGCCTGTTGTTATTACGTTTTGCAGAGTGTGCTTACAGGCTAAACGTAATAACAACAGGCTTAAGCCTGTTGTTATTACGTTTTGCAGAGTGTGCTTACAGGCTAACAGGCTTAAGCCTGTTGTTATTACGTTTTGCAGAGTGTGTAGTCTTATTTTTGGCAAACGAAGTGTTTAGGTATACCTTCAATTTGTTTTCTACTGCCGGTACCCTACGGATTAATTCCCTTAATTCCTATGATAAACAAAGAAAAATATCTAGTTTTAATTCCGCTAATGCATTAGCGGAATTAAAACTAGATATTTTTCTTTGTTTATCATAATAATATGGATTTCCGCAAAGTAACGCCTGATTCTATTAATTATATTCCCTTAATTCCGTTAAAAACTCGTAAGATAGGAGTAGGTTTATATTTTTTTATAATCTATATTGTATCCCACTGCTGGGCAAAGGTATTGTCCAGCTCTTTCTACTTCCCAGTTTATTAAGAGTTAAAACTACTCCTCCTTACTATTTTATATTCTCCTTAATATTAGGTCTTTACCTATGAAATTGCCGTTTTGTATGGAATAAATGAAAGTACTTTTTTTCAAACTTTTTTATTTCTATTACTCAAAGTAACACCCCATGCTATCGACGCATCTTTGCCAACGCATTGGCAGTTTATTGATGCCCTTCTTGTAAAAATCAGCTGCACGGGAGGCAACAAACTCTTCAAAGGCATTTTGTACTGCCTCTCGGGAATTGAATTTTTTATCCACTAAAAAGTTGTCTAAATTTTGAAAAAAGTAATAGTCGTTAAGTGCAAGGTCTGGTGAGTATGGCAGATGAGGGAGAGCTGCCAACTCCAGCTCTTGCAGCTTGGAAACTGGTCTGTTGTGCAGTATGGGGTCGCGCGTTGTCGTGAAGGGTCAGTGGGGACGACCAATTGACTAAAGCTGGTTGCAGATGTGCAAGCTTCTCCATCATTGTCTCCAGTTCTTTAGAGTACACATCTGCAGTAATGCTCATGCCGTTTTATAAAAAAAACTGTGGTGAATCACACCCGCACTAGACCACCAAACAGTGACCATCACCTTTTTAGGGGTCATTTTTGGTTTAGGGCATTGCTTTGGTGCTGAACCAGGATCTAACCAACTTGTTGAGCGCTTTCGATTGTCGAACAGAATCCATTTTTCATCGCACGTAACAATTCGGTTCAAAATTCCTTCATTTTTTTGTCTGTTGAGCAGCGCGAGATAGGTCTCAACACGTACGTTGCGCTCGCCAGCGCTAAGTTCGTGGGGTACCCATCTATCAAGCTTTTTTACCTTGCCAATTTGTCGCAAATGGATCAATATTGTTTTGATGCTAACATCAAAAGCTGCTGCTAGCTCAGCTGTAGATTGAGTTTCGTCAGCTTCCACAATCGCCTTTAATTCATCATTGTTGACAATAGTCTTGGGACGGCCACGAGCTTCATTTTTAAGTCAACATTTCCAGAACGGAACCGGGAAAACCAATAACGGGTTGTGCGTTCGTTTGTACAGTTCTCTCCGTAAACGTTTTTGATGTTACGTGCCGTTTGTGTCGCGTTGGTGCCACGAAGGGACTCATATTCCATAATTTCACGATTTTTTAAGGTACCCATTATGACGAAAAATGTTCAAATGTAATGAAAATACAACGCTAATCAATAAACAAAAGATTGAGTTTGTAAAAAGAATGTCATGTTTTTAAAACAAAATTAATTTGAATTTGAAGTACCAAGCCATGTCAAATTTTTTTTTATTTGAAATTACCAGTACTGAAGAACGGCAATTTCATAGGTAAAGACCTATTATTACT
Source organism: Pasiphila rectangulata (assembly GCA_963082625.1). Lineage (NCBI taxonomy): Eukaryota > Metazoa > Arthropoda > Insecta > Lepidoptera > Geometridae > Pasiphila > Pasiphila rectangulata. Next base: position 22,368,922 of record OY720235.1, read on the forward strand.
CCTCCCTTTCAGATATTGCATTTCCCTTCTACTTAGTTATGTATGCGCTTTGCTTTGTTATTCAAAATGCAAATGCTAAAAGTCATCAAACTCTCGTTAAGTTGTTTAGCAGACGTGATAGTAAGTAATTCAATTCACCTTAACTAAGTTTCACACAAAGTAATACAGACCAGAATCATTTTTATTTGTTTAGTATTAAGAAATTAAAAGTACAAGTCAGACAGTATATTTTTCAGCACTATTTTATTTTTCTCGTGTAATTTGAAAACAGTTTTAATTTCATTAGGTGTTTATAAAAATAGTGAATTCGTTTTTTCTCTCGTGTGCTTGTCTAACTGACATTCCCCGCTGTTGTGAAAATAAAAGTAAGCCTAAATGTAAGGTTTTTTCCAATAGCACCGTTAGAGAAAGTCCGTCAGACAAACACACGGTGAAAGCTGAAGTCAGCCTCTTCAAGACGTTAAATATTTAGATACAAGGTAATTTACCGTGCCATGGGGTGCCAACAGTAGAATGTGCCTTGAGGTGCCGGCAGTAGAATGTGGCCCCTACCCTGTGGATGCAGTAAGAATTTGCCAAGTGATACCTCAGATGGGCAGCGGCGTCTTTCCGTGTATCAACATTCCGTACTCCGCTCACCAACTCGCCTGCCGTGCGTGGTGATTAGCAAAAACCACTCAATTACTAATTACTGGAGCAAGCTACTCAGTATTTATATATCTATGAGGGAGTCCAGCAGTGACGGGAAAAGCAGTCCTACGGCGTAAGATGATGATGATGAAGATGATGATAAAGCTCGTTTAATATTACAATTAACTACACAAGGCGAGAGAAAAAACTAATTAACTCAACGCGCTATCCGCATTCAAAATAGCATTTTAATGGACAACATGAATTTTCATGAGCGAATCCAATAAAAAGGTTTACAACTCTTAAAACTTACCCAATTAGTACACGGAATGAGTTCAATAACCTTGGCATTGCAAAGCGCAAACCAAACAGACATTTCAGTTTGTTTAATCAAGGGTATAATTGTCCCTAAATGCAAAAATATTGTGCAGACGTCTACGGGCGCAAATAAAAGGGTGGCTGGTGCCCTCCGGGGCTCGAAATCCTGAACACACAGGCTTTTAAGACCTCCGTCGCGCATTGGGTAAACAGCCTACTGAATAGTAGGCGGTTGTGGTCTTGATTTGGATTTCCGGCGCGGAAAATGTTTAGCGTTATAATTTGCGCTAAATACATTAATAAGCCTATCCGTGCTAATGCTAATCCTAAGCTAAGCCTAGCCGTGGGGTGCCGGCAGTAGAATGTTACCCCTCCTCTCATGCCCGTGGATGCAGTAAGTGCCTGCTAAGGGATACCTCCGGAAGACAGGCAGCAGCGTCTTTCCGTGTATCAATATCCCGTACTGCGCTCGCCAACCCGCCTGCCAAGCGTGGTGAGTATGGCAACTACCACTCATGAAGATCCATGAGAGAGGCCTGTTCAGTAGTGGACTTTTTACGGCTGGAATGATGATGATGACATTAATAATGTTGGACATTTCAATAGTCCCCAAATAAGCAGCGCTTGTGTTGTGTTATGGTTATTGAGAGAATACTTAAATATTTTTTCGTAAATACATACCTACCTTAACTAGATACAAGATCAACATACCATACTGCTATCGCCAACCCGCCTGCCGAGCGTGGCGAGTATGGCAATAATCCCCTCATTGTCATGGAGATGTACATATGAGGGAGGCCTTTGTCCAGCTGTGGAAGTGGACAGCCGTCCTACGACTGTAATGATGATGAAGCAGAAGGTGGTTTTTGGTTATAAAACTCCAAGTGTTGTGACCAGCATTTCATTAATATAGCTGACAAAGCTGAGAGCTTGCTGTATGTGCTAAAAATTCCATCTAATCAAGTTTCTGGCACAATGTTCAAGGTACAAAATTGTTGTCTATGTTACGTCGAGCTGGATGACTAGGTAAAACGTGCTCAATATAATAAATACTACAAACTGCTTTCAATATAGAATAGGACTGGGAATGGTTCAACATCATCATCTTAGCCGCAAGATGTCCATTGCTGAATTTGTATAAAAAACAAAGCCGCTTACTAGATTTCTTTTTAATCGTCGATTGGAAATTTAAAGCCTTGGGCTATATTTTCTGTATTGCGTGTAAATCGTACGACTTAGGATTAAATATTTAAATTTATACATACAAACTATAAAGACCAGTAAAGATATATTCACAAAAGAAAATAAAACTAGATACATTTTTTGTTATTCACTTTTTGAATGACTGGTAGAAAATGCTTATTGCATTAAGTCCTCCATTTGTGCGATCAATTATTTTTTTATTTGTGCAATAAAGAATTAAATAAATACATTATAATAGTCTCTGAAACTTTCTTAATAACTAAACACAAAACACATAAGAGTTTCTTTCATATACAAATACAAAATGATTTCTTCTTATTGGTTTGAGAAACTTAAATAAAGTAGTAGTAGTATATACTTACTACACCGCATAATACACCGATAAAGCTTGGGTCAAAATTCTCAATGCGTTGCGTACCCGAGTTCATAGTTAAACGAGTGATTCAAAATAGTAAGCATCATACACCGACACAGCCTGGGTTAAAATTCTTAATGCGTTGCGTACCCGAGTTCATAGTGTTAAACGAGTGATTCAAAATAGTAAGCATCATACACCGACACAGCCTGGGTTAAAATTCTTAATGCGTTGCGTCTTGGGTACGCAACGTATTCATAGTTAAACGAGTGTTTCAAAATAGGACGCATAATACACCGACAGAGCCTGGGTTATAATTCTTAATGCATTGCGTACCCGAGTTCAGAGGTATACGAGTGTTTCAAAATAGGACGCATGATACACCGACGAAGCCTGGCTTAAAATTCGTTGTAGAATATTTAGTTAACACGCCAGTTTTAAATCCTTCATTTGCGTTGTTCGTCTAAATTCCCGTGAAGCGGACAAGCCGCAGGATTAATTTGAGCACGAAATCAAAATGGCGTAGGTGGAAGTTTTAGACTGTGCAGTTTTGTTTCGTGAAGGATTACGGGGTGCTAAATATTATATGAGTTTGTCTTGTTTTGTTTAAGATGATGGAGATTATCTCAGTGTAGAGCTTGTTGATTATTCCGGGATAACTCTATAAGCTAGGCTTGCTGCTGCAGCTTATTATCGAGCTTTAAGAATTAGCTGAGGTACCTAAATGAAAATAATAAACAATGCTAGACAGTTCTAGCCCCAAAGTAATCAATATGGTATTACGGGTACCTCTATATAAAATTTATAGATAATTGACCTTCATACATATTTTGTTGTAAATACTTACATTTATTACATAGAAAATTCATATCTTTATTGTAGGTATAGAAAAATACCCAAACAGAAAAAGAAACTGAAAAATATATCTGAAAAAAGATAAAAATGTATTTTTCCCTAGGCGAGAATCGAACCCTACTGTTATTATTTTACCTAAATTTAATGGGCTACCTCTTGCGTATCACTGGCTATTAGGCCAACTCTGCCATTTTGGTCGTCTCTAAATACTCACATGACGCTACTTATGTATGAGTTGGGATGAACCCAACTCATACTTAAGTAGCGTCATAAATATCATAAATGCACGATTCGATTACGGAGTCTGTTACCTAAATTTATTGGGTGCTCAGAAAGCTGACTATAAATGTTGTCTGAACCATTAATTATTTATAATTTTTTTTAAATCATTTATTATTTATACAGGTTTTGGATAAATGACACCTTTATAGACTATACTTAATTCAGACTGCTACATTTGAATTTATAATTTGCTCTGAAAATCTTTATTTAGGAGCTGCACGGTATATTTCCTTTGATGCAGCTTTTTTCATCACCTGAAGTGTATACCTAAGTAGCTTTAAAGAATTCAAACGTTATGTTTTCCTCTAATCCAAACAGAAACACGACCGCGGTTGCATTGACGGTTACTGCGTCACGTAGCCGGCTTTATAGCAGGGAATGGTGGAAATGAGACAGGGAACAGGGCCGCCTGATTTATTTGCAGTACGCCAGTGCGTCGCAACCTTCGTGAGTCGAACGTGATAGTACACTTTGTAACGCGGTAGAACTGGCTTCGTAATCATCATCTCGGCCTTAGGACTGCGCTCACTGCTGGATATAGGCCTCAATCATGGATCTCTAAGATCGTGATTAAATTGATGCCATACCCGCCACGGTTAGCAGACGTGTTAGCGAGCGCACAACGCGATGTTGATGGTAAACTGATTTATACTGCTGCCCATCTTTTGCATGTATATCTTGGCAGATTTTTACTGCATGCACGGCTAAGGAAGGACAGAGAAACATTATACTGCCAGCGCCCTACTGCACTAGGCTGTAGGCACATAATTCCTGTCTGACTCCATTTTTAGTTCCATTACTTGGTTACACTAGTGGGCCTTTAAGGATAACTTGAATCCTATCTACTATTGGTATTCCTATTAGGACTAAAAGTACTGTTAAAGACAGGATAATGACAAGGATGAGGACAAAGTCTCTTCAAGACGTATTGAGCGGAAAATTACAAAAGATTTACAAAAGCAATTCAGTGTAAATAATTTTTTGAAATCATAATATAATCATAATATAAGAAATAAATAACATGATTTTACTAGAATTTACTGCTTGCCAAATAAGAATCGATTCTACGAATTGCCTACGACGTGCGGCGTGTAGCAATGTCTACGCAAATGCTACGAACACCATTTTGGTAGCCCTGCTTTCGTAGCTTCTTACTTCTTGAATTTACTCAGGATTTTATTTTATTAATTCCATAATTGGATTACCTATGCAAAAAAACCTATTATGGTATTCTTTGTTAAAAATACCTAGGCTTTTAATTCGGCATTCTAGCTTAAAAAAGTTATTTAGTAGGGACTCATAAGTACAAAAATAATGTTTTAAGCTAGCTAGGTAAAAAGGCCGTGAGGTGCCGGCAGTAAAATATAAATATATAGATGCTATTATAATAAAACACGCCACACCATATTTCTGCACGCCCAGGATGACTGGCAGAGAATGCTTTAGCATTAAGTCCTCCTTACACAATTGTTATGTGTTAAAGTATTAAATAAATAATAAATAAATAAAATAATGCCTCTCCTCTCTAACACGTTAGACAGGCAGCAGCGTTTACCGTGTATTAACGTCCCGTACTAGGCTCGCCAACCTGCCTGCCAAGAGTTGCGAGTATATCAACAACCTCATGAAATTAGAGATCTCGTATGAGGAAGGCCAAAGTCTAGGAGTGGACGTGGACAATTTTCCTATGGCTAAGTTGATGCTGAGGAAAAAATGCCTAACACATTCCTGCACCCTGAAAATTTTATTTCAGAAATTTTAGATTTTTTCAAATCTAAATTTATTTCAATAGTTTGTAATAACAAAACATAGACACGTCCAAATAAAATACAAAAGACATCCTATGTTAACAGGAAATAAGGCACATGACACAATCAGGTTGCTTCCCTGTTTTAAGCACTTTGTGCAAAGTGATTAGAAAACATCTCTTTTTAATAGTTAGTTTTTTAGTTTTAGAGTTGGAGCAATCTTCAATTCAAGCATTTGGTCTAAAACAGAAAACAAATGTCCCAATTTATCACACAGGTTTTCATAACCACCCGTTTCTCCCAATAACTCATAAACACATACCCCGGCTTGAGCTAAGCGGTGTTTATGTCTAAATCGACAAAAAATCCTAACGCAAGTGTCTGCGACCCTTATTTAGGGGTAACTTCCCCTACGGCGACACCTGCTGCTCGCAAGATGTCTGCTGACGTACTAAAGACGTCGCGTTTTACTGCGCATTTTGCGACAGCATTTCTTTTTAAATTGACTTTGTGTTTCCGGAGTTTTCACGACTTATCAAAAAAAAAAATCAATCTTAAAATATCTTTGTTAACGTCTTTGCTAGCTTGTGCCCGCCGCTTCACATGCTTCATTCCGGGTTGGCTAGTTTTTGCGTGAAGAGGTAACAAACCTCCAAACAAACTTTCGGCTTTATAATATTAGTAGGATAGATTTGAGACCCGTGGGGTGCCGGCAGTAGAATGTTACCCCCTCCTCTCATGCCCGTGGATGCAGTAAGAGCCTGCTATGGGATACTTTAGGAAGATGGGCAGCAACGTCATTCCGTGTGTCAACATACGGTACTGCGCTCGCCAACCCGCCTACCAAGCGTGGTGAGTATGGCGACTACCCCTCATGGAGATTTATGAGGAAGGCCTGTTCAGTAGTGGACTTTTTACGGCTGGAATGTTGATCATGATGAGATGTGAAAGGCTAATGTACACTACTTTCTAAGTCATCATCATCTCAACCTCTAAGTCCACAGCTGGACATAGGCATCACTCATAGTCTTGGCAGGTGGGTTGTCAACCGCAATATGGGATGTTGATACACGATCAGACGCTGCTGTCCATTTTCTGGAGGTATCCCATGTCAGATTCTATGGAATTCTTGATGATATTCTTGATAAGGTGATATCGGTTGAGCACCGATTTTATTTAATTAAGTCAAGGATCGATTTGACAGACGTGGGTTAGCCAACCGGAACCGTAAATTTTTGATGAGGTTATATTTTCTGAGTAGTTACGATATTCTAGATAGATTGCCTATACCCGTAATCAAAAGCTCAACGTATGTATATCATTGTTTTTCAAATGGTATGATTATTACAAATGCACGATTATAATGCATATAATAGAATTTGTTAACTTAGTATATTGGGTGCTCTTAAAACTGACTATATTGTCACATAAAAGTTATTTTAGCTATATTCATAATCTTTATAGATCCATAAAACATTCGAAGCAGCTTTTTTCATCACCTGAAGTGTGTGAAGTGTTCTTAAAATATCGCCACCAGCCTTATACGAGTACCTTTAGGCTTGAGTGAGGTAGGGTGCATTTGCAGAGGCGTAAACAGTTAACTATAGTTTTTACATTATGAACAGATTGAACAGCTGGAACGCGTAGAGTCTCCTCCAACATAAATATATCATCATTTTCATTATTTCAGCCGCAAAACGTCAACTACTGAACACAGGACTCCCTCATGAATCTCCATAAGGGTTTGTTGCCATACTCACCAGGCTTGGCAGGCGGGTTGGCGAGCGCAGCTAGGGATTTTGATACACGGAAAGACGCTGCTGCCTATCTTCCGGAGATATCCCTTAGCAGGCACTTACTGCATCCATGGGTATGAGAGGAGGGGTGATATTCTACTGGCGGCACCCCACAGCCAACAAAATAAAACAAAATGGCGCGGTCTCATTACGGTGAGGGCGCATCTAACGATTTAAATCATTATAATTTAATCATGATAAATTTGAAGGGTTCGGTTTTTACCATTTGAGTACGGAACCCTAAAACGTAACAACTTCAATAGTTCCTACGAACCTTATAGATGGCGTTAGTTTTTTTATTATATTTATGAATATATAATTTTAAATGAATAATTTTTAAAGCTATTATATTTTATACAAAGGAAATAAATGGCTATAGTAATGTTATAATTATAGTTCTCTTTTCATCATGATCTCTGCCGTCTACTGGACATAGGGCTCCCTCATTAATCACCAAGTACTGATCATGAAGGGTTGTTGCCATACTCACCACGCTTGGTAGGCGGGCTGGCGAGCGCAGTACTGGGTTTTGATATACGGAAAGACGCTGCCCTTCGCCGATTCTTACAGCGTCTACGGGCAAGAGAGGAGGGGCAACATTCTACTGCCGGAACCCTACGGCAACGGTAGTTTCACTGGTAGGAAACATAATCTAACAATGACAGCAAGTGTTTGTTACCAACAAACTAGCTTCCTCCGCTTGCCAGCTCCATCTGTTAGGTTTAGTAGAAAATACTTTTTTCTTATTTACTAAAGCGGTTTATTCGGGTGATTGTCATAGTTTGGGAATATTTTACATAAACTCTAATCGACGTAGGTGTCTGTTTTTACTCTCAGAGTGCAATTTCTCTACCCTCACCCTCGTGATTATGTAGCAACCTGATGTTCAACTATTTGAAAAATGAGACTGAATATTAAAACCTGACCTGATGATGGGATCTTGAAAACATCAGATTAAATCTGAAATCATTCAAATATCTTCCAACCCATCAGTTAGCAATTATTGACCCACCAAATTTATAATTCTCCTTACTGAACTAAAGATAACCAAAATATTTTTTAATGTGAATTCAAGGATATTTATTAAGAACAAATAGGAGAAACATATAATTATACATATGTCCAAGTTCAATACATTTAGGAACCTGATAATATAAAGGATTAAATTGATAATTGATTGAAAAAGATTAAATTGTTATAATAATAAATAATATAGGTATTATATAATATAATCACAATTTAATCTTTATATCGCATAATGCTTTTACCGAGTACCTAACTTATTATCATCTTGCAACACGATAATACGTAAGGTATGTACGTGGTGAAAGCCGTATTATATTTATTAAATTATGTCAAGCCACGACAATTTTAATTACCACATTTGTTTTTAGGGTTCCGGACCAAAATGGTAAAAAAGGAACCCTTATAGAATCACTTTGTCTGTCTGTCTGTCAGAACTACTGATGCGATGATCGACTTGAAATTTGAAATGGTAAAAGATAGCACTTTTTTACTAATAAAGCATACATAAAAATTTTAAAAAATATTCTTATTTTGATTGCAGGGGGGCGGATAGGGGATCTCAAAATATTTAAGTGAAGTTACTAGGCCGTGTGGGGTATCATAATGAAAGGTATTCATTTGCACATTAATAAACAGTTCTTATTTATTCATTAACCCAAATCGTTTTTGAGTTATTTACAAAAATGTTGAAAAAACGACCGTTCCCCCCTCCTTATCTCCGAAGATTGCAGAGATAAACCCGTGATACTTTTATAGCTTATAGAAGTGTATGTAAACTTTATAAGAAAATTATAGCGAACTCTCTAATTCACATAGTTTTTAAACATTATTATTTAGGGGGTGGTCAAAATTTTTGAAACCCCCCTTGGGTTTAAAAAATTTTGTGAAGTTAATAGGTGATGTGGGGTATCATATAAAAAAAAAAAGAAAAAAAATAATGCTGGACAAATCACACAGCATCATCTAGCCCCAAGGTAAGCAGAGCTTGTGTTATGGGTACTAGATGACTGATATACTTAATACATTATACTACATAGGAAGATATTTTTATTATATATAGAAAAACACCCAGAACACCCTGAACAAATATCTGCAGACCGTACAGACATTTGTCCCGAGGCGGGAATCGAACCCGCAACCCCTTGCGTCGCAGGCGGACCTTCGCCCGCTGCGCCACAGAGCTCGTCAAATATGGAAGGTATTTATTTGCACATTAATAAACAGTTTTCAATTTTCCTTAAAACCATATCGTTTTTGAGTTATTTACAAAAATCTTGAAAAAACGACCGTTCCCCCCCCCGCGCTATTTCCGAAGTTTGCGGAGATAAACCTCTGAAACTTTTATTGCTATTAGAAGTGTATGTAAAGAGTAGAGGAAATTTATTACGATCTCTCTACATTACATACTTTTTTATAAATCATCGAAAGTATAAAAAATCTACATAAGTTCCGCTATCAGACAAGAGATGGCGCTGTCGAGGTTCTCCAACAAATATAAAACCGCTTTTGTCATATATTATATTTTATGATGGTACGGAACCCTCGGTGCGTGAGTCGACTCGCTCTTGTCCGGTTTTATTTTTTAATTCTTTGCCCAGCAGTTGGACTGCAACGGCTAAAAATAATAGTAATAATTGATTGTAGTGATTAAATAAATCATATCAGCCATAAAACGTCCACTAATAATAATAACCAACTTTTATACATGTAGCCTGTGGGTTAACTATACTCAAAAACAGTATAGCGCCCTACGTGTCCAGTACAATAACGCGTTCAGAGTGTTGATGGGGCTGCCTCGATTTTGCAGCGCATCGGGGATGTTCGCCGCGGCGTGAGTGGACTGTTTCTACAGCACCTTGCGCAAGCGGTGCACATCCCCGGGGCGACGGATCAGAGCCAGCTCCAACGGTATTCTAAGTGTGTATGCAAGCAGGTTCGATTGCGAGCATGTGAACCACTGTAGCATGATACATGCGCAGTACAGGGATGTCAAGCTTTCCTATATATATGGGAAAGTTTGACATCCTTGTCTGCATCCTGCAACTGCTACTAGGTATAATTAGTTTGTGTTCTGTATTGTATTGTATTTTGACATTTGTGTTTATGGAATATTTAATTTTATTTTATTGTTAATTGAATACTGTGGATTATGTTGTCTGAAAATAAATGATTTATTATTACTAATACCTCCCTCATGGGTCTCCATGAGGGGTAGTTGCCATACTCACCACGCTTGGCAGGCGGGTTGGCGAGCGCAGTACGGGATGTTGATATACGGAAAGACGCTACCGCACATCTTCCGCATGTATCCCTTAGCAGACTCTTACTGCATCCATGGGCATGATTAAATAAATATTTATGTTTATTTATGTACTCATTAGAAATTAATGGCTGGTGATCCTAATCGAATCCCGGCATTGATTAAACGTTATCAATGATCATTGTAATTTACAGCTTACACCTAAATCAAACCACGACGTTAGCACATTGGACCAGAGTAAGTTGAACTACGTATGTTCAGGTTAATTGAGATTTCACCTGAGGAATCTGTACAAGAGAGCTCTTCATAAATTGGAGTGTTCGACGCGCCGATGTTAATGAAATCAATTAGTTTGAGATAACATCGCTCGGCAAAATTTTCTTACAGGCACTGTAAAGTGTCTGGGGAATTAATTGAGATTTGATGTTAGAGGTAGTAAATAAATACTGCTTTTAAATAATATCCTATTGAACAACCAAATCCCGTGTGATGCTGGTAGTAGAATGTTGCTTTTGATCTTTGGCCCGTGGATGCAGTAAGAATCTGCCAAGGGATACCTCTGCAAGAAAGGCAGCAACGTCTTTCCGTGTCGTTCTTTCCTGCCGGCAGCTAGCGACTCACAGTCGACTCCACTCCTCCGCTCGCTCGCACGCAGGTAAACAGGGACAGCCGACCCGGATATTCGCGAAGAAGGATAAAGCGTCAACATTCTACTGCTGCCACCTGACAGCTAAAAATCAGTTACAATATACAAACTTACAAAAACAATACTATTTGTTATCGCGTTCCCTATTTCGTATTCCTGTTTTAATTTAATGTATTATTTGTGACTCAACCCGCTTCTACGGCCAACATATCTCTACAACATACGCAAGTAATAGCTCTTCATCTACCTCTATATAATATATAAAAAAATCAAAGTCCTGACTGACTCACTGACTGACTGACTGACTTGAAATTTATGATACATGATTTTTTTTACATAATTTGGCACACATATAGTCTTTTTTAAACTTTCGCGATCACGACACATTATTAACACATATTTAAACGGGTATTTATCGCGCTATTTACCTTTATTATTGCCCGACGTTTCGACAGGATTGCACCCATCGTGGTCCCGGGAAGACTGTTCACATAGACTGGACACATATAGTGTCCTAGAGGTGCACTAAGAAGGGATTTTTCGAAATTCCCACGGGATAGGGAATAAATTTTAATGGGATTTATATTTTCGAATCAAAGTGTCTCTACGTGAAAAAGGGGATTTTACGTTTTATGACTTCCACGCGGACGAAGTCGCGGGCAAAAGCTAGTTGTTCATAAGACTATGATTGGATTGTCAATCATGTCCCATCAAAGTCTTGGGCTCTCCCCAGCTCACAGTCGACTCCACCCCTCCCGCTCGCTCGCACGCAGGTAAACAGGGACAGCTGACCCGGATATTCGTACCGGATCTTATTTACTGCTGCAACAGCCTGCTTACTCATCTGGGATATTTTAGCAACCTATCAAAATACTCGTAAGTTACAATATTATAGAGGTATAATGTTAAACGGATTTTCCTACGGTCTTTACTTACCTACGTTAATTACACGTTGAAAATAGGATTCAGTGCCACGAGAGCGCGAGTGAGTGGGGAGGAGACCATTCAACACTCCTTTTCCTTATGAAATTTCCCTTGAGAGAAACTGAACTAGCTGAAAACCTAATTCCAACGTATAAAGAAAACATCGTTTAACATAAAAAAATTATCAGACATCGGGTTTCCATAATACTTTCATTTCATATATCATTTGCGAGGGAACCTGCATCTATGGCCAACCATCTCCAACATACGCAAGTAATAGGTTCATTGTTCAAGACTATGATTGCACTGTCAATCAATTCCCATGTAAGCCCTGGGCCCTCTCCCAGCTCACAGCCGACTCCACCCCTCCCGCTCGCTCGCACGCAGGTAAACAGCCGACCCGGATATTCGTACCGGATCTTATTTACTGCTGCAACAGCTGCTGAGTCGGAAATTCGTTTTCATGTTGCGAGTATTTATTATTGTGCATTATGTTACCAGTGATATGGAGTTTCAGACCAAGTTTATTTGCCTTCCGTTTTTCAGAAAATTATAATGTTTTATCTAGCTGTGGGGTGCTGGCAGTAGAATGTCACCCCTCCTCTCTTGTCTGTGGATGCAGTAAGAATCTGCCAAGGGATATCTCCGTAAGATGTTGCAGATACCAACGCTCTCCTCCTAACATTCAATCATCATCATCATCACAGCCGTAAAAAATCCACTTTTGGGCAAAGGCCTTCCTCATGGACTTAGAGATCCGAGTTCTAATAATAAAGGGTTGTTGCCATATGCACCACGCTTGACAGGCCGGTTGGCGAGTGCAGTACGGGATGTTGATACACGAAAAAACGCTGCTGCCGATCTTCTGGAGGTATCCCATGGCAGATTCTTACTGTATCCACGAGCAAGAGAGGAAGGGCAACATTCTACTGCCCTTGCATCTATTGTAGATAATTTAAACAGCGTCAGCAATTGATTGAATTTCCATCAATTGGCGTTAGAAAGCGTCAAGATTCTACTGCCGGCACTCCACGGCTAAAAATCAGTTTACCAAGACGGCACCCCATGGCTAAAAATCAGTTTACGAAGACAATATACAATACAACCAAGACAATATTAGTAGTTATCGCGTTCCCTGGTGCTTAGTTAGCTTCAGACGCATTGACCCTTTCTTTCATACGTCTAATAACTGACTAAGCTGAGAGGATGGTATAGGTGCTGGACAATCCTAATCCATCTTACAATGTCCCAGGCACTGCAGCGTCCCGTACAGCACCATTACCAGTTGATGAAGCTGTTTAAAACTTCTTTAATAGATGCAAAGGCCTCCCTAATGCTCATGAAAAGTAACTTCGGTGTAAATGCACCTCAGCGCTTGACATAACCAAAGGGGGAGTAAAAGTGAGTTTCAAATTAAAGTGACCCATGTAACCTGACGGCCTGTTGACCACCTTCATTTAAAATTCCACTCACAAAACAGCAGTATTAAATTTTACAAGCGCACCTGTTTGCATTTTTTATTACCACCCGGATAAGCGGGGCCAACTGAAATACAAGTAAGCTAGCAAAAATTAAGGAAAAATTAGTTATGACTATTGTAAAGAAACCTTTAGCAAATAGAAAAAAATATATATGTGCAAATGTAATAATGAATGCCTAATAATAGAGAGAGACGAAAGTCTACAATCAGTGTGTGTTACCAGTGATGACATACGGAACCGAGACGTAGTCATTCACGATTGGCCTCATGAATAATCGCTCAACGAGGTATGGAGAGGGCTATGCTCGGGGTTTCTTTACGGGATCGAATCAGAAATGAGGAGATACGTAGAAGAACTCGCGTCACCGACATAGCCAAACGGATTAAAACGTTGAAGTGGCAATGGGCAGGCCATGTAGCTCGCAGAACGGGTGGCCGATGGGGCCGATAAGTTCTCGAATGGAGGCCACGGACCGGCAAGCGCAGTGTAGGACGTCCACCAACAAGATGGGCTGATAACCTGATGTAGACCGCAGGTCGACAGTGGATGCAGATCGCTTCCAACTAAACTAGTCGCTTGAAACTAGTTTAACGTATAACGGCAGGCTAATTACGTGTCTCGCGACAGGTTTGCAACAGGCGTATATGCCTGTTGCAAACCTGTATGCAAACCCAATGCAGTAGATACCTCAAAAGGCATGCTTCGGGGCAGAAGCTATGGAGGGGTGGCGATTTTGTGGAGAAAGAGTGCGTTCCAGTTCGTGTCGGTTGTCGAGTGCGCGAGTGATAGACTAGCAGCCATCAAGGTTGTGCTAGAAGACCGTCACTTACTAGTGATTACAGTTTATATGTCAACAGACTGTAGAGATAACTTGGCTGAATTTACAGACTGTATGAGTGAGGTGAGTGCGGTGATAGACAGTTGCGGTATTGACTCTGTTTTTATTTTAGGGGACTTTAACGCGGATCCTAAGCAGCTGTTTGGTAGAGAGCTCAAAAACTTTTGTGTTGAGCAAAAATGGTTGTGGGCAGATGTCAACTTTTTTGGTTCTACATCTGATACGTACACCTACATTAGTGACGTTCATGGTACTTGTTCATGGTTGGACCATATTGTAAGTACCGAAGCAGCACTGAGCACAATATCAGACATTAAAATTAATTATAGTGTGACGTGGTCCGATCATTTCCCGGTTGAAATTATTTGTAATTTTAATACTTTACAGCCCAAACTTGTTAGCCATCGGCCATCTCATAATAATGTAATCTGGGGGGAAAGAGATAGCTCTCAAATCAAGCAATATACGCAGCTGTGCTCAAGTATGCTTAGAGATATTGATTTCCCTCCTATTTTGAGAAAGTGTGCTGATTACGTTTGCAATGACATAGACCATAGAAGGGTAATTGACTCAATGTACAACAAAATAGTTAAAATATTAGGATCTGCGGCGGTTAGCAGCTGTTTAAATAATAGTAATAGCGGAAAATTTAAGAAAAGGAGGCCGCATGTAATAGGATGGAATCGTCATGTAAAAAAGGCTCATGGTGAGGCTCGGCTCTGGTTTAGGGAATGGGTTGTTCATGGGAAGCCGTCCTATGGCTCTTGTTATGATAAAATGCGTGACTCACGGAGAAAATTTAAAACAAAGCTTAAATGGTGTCAGGACCATCAGACTCAAATAAAAATGGATATTCTTGCGACCCATCACTCAGCTAAAAACTTCAGTAAATTCTGGAAGGAAACCAATAAAATAAATCCAAAGCCTTGCGTCCCCATGAGTGTCGAGGGTAATAGCGATCCTGTACAGATTGCCAACCTATTTAGAGATCATTTTAGAGTAAAGTCTCCACTGGGGTCTAGTAGTTCAGAATCTGAAATAAGGCTTGTGCAGGCTGGTGATGAAGTGGTTGGAGTATCAGCTAAGGAAGTGGCAAAGGTGGTGAAAGGGATGAAAAGAGGTAAATCTCCTGGTCACGATTCCTTAAGTATTGAGCACTTGACACATGCAGGACCTCATTTACCTAGAGTGCTCGCCATGCTTTTCACCTTCTGTATAGGCCATTCTTACCTTCCTGAAGAAATGATGCGAACTCTAGTAGTACCCATTATTAAAAATAAAACCGGAGACGCCTCTAGCTTAGGCAACTACAGGCCTATATCACTAGCGACAATAATAGCTAAGGTGCTGGACGGTGTGATTGATAAGCATCTCAGTCATAATTTGAGCTTACACGATGCCCAGTTCGGCTTTAGGGCCGGACTGTCTACTGAATCGGCAATACTGAGTCTCAAACACACCGTCCGGTACTATACAAGCAGAAACACACCTGTCTACGCCTGCTTCTTAGATTTATCAAAAGCTTTTGACCTTGTGGCGTATGACAGGCTGTGGCCGAAGCTGTCCGGTTGCAGGGCTGCCGCCTGAGCTAATAATGCTTTTAAAGTATTGGTATGGCAATCAGCGTAACATTGTAAAATGGGCAGGATCGTTATCGACCGAGTACGGGTTGGAATGTGGTGTGAGACAGGGCGGAATTTCTTCTCCACGAATTTTTAACTTGTACATGGATCGTCTGGTCCGTGAGCTCAGCAATACCGGTATAGGCTGCTCAATTGATGGAATTACAGTTAACAACATAAGTTACGCCGATGACATGGTGCTGCTGAGCCCATCGATCAGTGCCCTCCGGAAGCTGTTAAAAATCTGCGAGAGTTATGCGGAAGCTCATGGGCTCAGATACAACGCCAGCAAAAGCGAGCTGATGGTTTTCAAAGCTGGAGCAAAGACCTATTCCACGGTCCCATCAGTATCGCTGACAGGCACTGAACTGAAGAAGGTAGCTGAGTTCAAGTATCTGGGCCACTGGATCTGCGAGACTCTCTCAGATGACCTAGATGTAGAAAGGGAGCGCAGGGCATTATCAGTTAGAGCAAATATGTTGGCCCGCAGATTCGCGCGATGCAGTACAGCTGTTGAGATAAGTTTGTTTAGAGCGTACTGTCAATCTTTTTATACGTGCAGTCTGTGGGTTAACTACACACAGAAATGCTGGAATGCCCTGCGTGTCCAGTATAATAATGGATTCAGAGTGCTACTGGGACTGCCCCGCTTCTGTAGCGCGTCCGGGATGTTTGCAGAGTCCCGCGTTGATGACTTTTATGCAATCATCCGCAACAGAACAGCGTCCCTGATGCGCCGGATCAGGAGCGGTACCAGTAGCTATCTGAAACTTATAGCTAGAAGGCTGGACACGGACTGCGCTTTCATGAAGCATTGGACGCGCACACATAGTGCCACGCGCTTATGAATAATGTATATGTCATTAGTTTAAGATGTTTTTATTTAATTATTTAATCTACCTATGGCTGAAATATGTATCTGTGTTGTGAACCTGTGTATGTATTTTATGCTGAAATAAACGTATTGAATTGAATTGAATATCTCACGATCGATAGTCAAACTAAAACTTTTTGCTTGTAGATACTACAAAATTGACCATTGATAGCGATGATCACGAGATATACGCCTGTTGCAAACCTGTCGAGAGATATGTAATCACCCTGACGTTCTTCCGATGTGGCGAGCCCATCGACGCTCAAGCTTGCTAATCCAGTGTGCTTTATCGATCTCGAGGCAGACCGTGTTACTCAGATTTTAAATATTCACAATGGATATTTGAAGTAAATGAAAACCTATCAAAAATTTACGATTCCGGTGGGATTTGAACCCATGTCCGTTAAATCAATCCTTGACGCTTCCTAAAGCCGGAAGTGCTTTAACCACTAAGTTACGAAACCCGTGTCGGGTACCGCTGAAATTATTGATAAGGTGATATCGGTTTATCAACGCTTAGATTATATAGATATTTGCTTGAAATTTTCTACCTAAGTACTATAAAATTTCAAACTTCACAGGGGATATTTTTTAATCGTGAAAAAATATGGAAATCTGAAAAGCGTGTAATTTTGCGGGTTCGGCTTTACGTGACGGAGGCGCAATCCCTTGAGCCTGTCTTTGGAGCGGCACCTGACACCGTTTGTAGGGTTCCGTATATAGATGGCGACCCACAGATAAAGGTTCCGAGTATAAAACCTCATTTCGTTCCTGAAACAACGAGAGCTTACTTTTTATTCTGAATCTTCCGAAGTTCCGTTTCCGTTTCTAATCGACCTGAGAGTAAAATTACCTAGCTTGACTATCACGACAACTTTACATATGCATGCACTTTCTCTTTATAAACAGTGTTGTTTTAGCATGGACCAAGTAAATAATTGCCGTGGGGTGCCGGCAGTAGAATGTTACCCCTCCTCTCATGCCCGTGGATGCAGTAAGAACCTGCTAAGGGATATCTCCGGAAGATGGGCAGCAGCGTCTTTCCGTTTATCAACATCCCGTACTGCGCTCGCCAACCCGCCTGCCAAGCGTGGTGAGTATGGCAACTACCCCTCATGGAGATCCATGAGAGAGGGCTGTTCAGTAGTGGACTTTTTACGGCTGGAATGATGAAGTAAATAAATTGGTCCATGGTTTTAGTTAATTTAAAGTTATGTACTTGCCGTGAGGGTAAAGACCTGGGTGAATAAAGCCCAGATAAAAAACTGTTTGGCGTTTGTTAAAGGAGGATTATGCCAAAGCAGTGGGTCGATACAAGCCGACAATGATGATGACGATTATAATGATAAATTTAAAGTTCAAATTTAGGTTTGAGCTCTGTAGTAACCCCATATAAGTTGGCAGACATTTGTTTTCTACAATGTGTCTTAAAATAAAGGTAAAACTATTTTTTTTTCACAAAAGATCATGCAATATGATGGCACAATAAATGGTCACAATGACGGTTAGATTGGCAAAACCAGTGTGCATGCCATTATTGTTAACACGTATAAAGACAATTCCAGTATTTGGTGTCAGGCAGGGCACATCTTACGATTTCAATCTTTGCCGCTAAACTTATTTCGCGCCCGTATTTCTTAGATAATAGTTCTGTTTTTCAGTTATCAAGCGTCAGTAATGTTTCTTTTCAGCCGCGGACTGCTGTCCAAGCCCTGCTGGACATAGGCCTTCCCTCTTGGATCTCTAAGATTATGAGGAGGTTGTTGCCATACTCACCACGCTTGGCAGGCGGGTTGGCGAGCGCAGTACGGGTTGTTGATATACGGAAGGATGCAGCTGGCTATCTTCCAGAGATGTCCCTGAGCAGATTCTTACTGCATCCACGGGCAGGAGAGAAGGGGCAACATTCTTATGCCGGCATCCTACGGCGATGTATATTGGGGAAGAACCTCACCGTCAACAATATCAGGGGAACACGAAAGACAAATAGCGCGAGTGAATGAAATAATGCTAAATAAGCAATATGTAAAGTGTTGGAAAGGAGCGGAATCAATAAGCGCTGTAACTGACGAGAGATCGCGGAAAGTTTTACTTACCTTCAATGCTCCATAGAGCTCTGGTTTGACGATCTTCTGTGACCCAGTATGTCTTATACCTCTAAATACAGTATAGATAATTTTTACAAAAAAAGCCGACTTCAAACAGAAAACTAATTTTTAAATCAAAGGGAGGCCTATGCCCAGCAGTGGGTCGATAAAGGCTGATGATAATGATGATGATGATATTCCCCTTATCATCGAAACTCCCTTGGGATATCTCCTTAACAAAAAAAAATATAGTCAAGATCGGTTCATAAGCGAGGAGATTATCCGCAAACACACATGAAATATTATATTATATGTACTATATACGGTCGAATTGAGAAACCTCCTCCTCTTTTAAAGTCGGTTAAAAAGACATAGTTTGACATAGTTTGTATTTTCTACAATATATATAATTTCTGATATTTTACCTCGAGAGAGAGGTTTATGGGATGCTGGTTGTAGAATATTGCCTCCTTCTCTTGCCCGTGGATGTAGTAAAAATCTGCCAAAGGAATATCTCTGGAAGTTTGGCAGCAGCGTCTTTTTGTGTATTGTTAGTATGGCAACCAATCCTCTCACCGTTAAAGTAAAACATGCGCCATTTCCTTGACAATTTCAAAAATGTAAAGTTTGAAACTTTAGATTTGAACTAAGTCAGGAACAGAACAAATTTCAGGATAGTGACAATGATGCCTCTAGTTTTATAAAAAAAAACTGCGTGTCATTCACTTAGACGAGATCTTGTTTATGGGCAGTCATCATAATTTTCAAAATGTCCGCCTGCTTAAGTTTCATACCTAATCCACTATTGACAATAGAACAAGTTAAACTTTCGCGATTTGTTAACATATTATTCGTTTTTAAATTACAGGATTTTATCACGTACCTTTTTATTATTTTTCCGACGTTTCGAACACATTTCAGCATTCAAAACGTCGGGAAAATAAGAACAGTACACTACTGACAATATTTAATTTTCAATCGGCAGGGTGATTACGTATCTCGCGACAGGTTTTGCAACAGGCAATTGACAGCAATATTGCTGTTAAATGTCAATTTTGTATTAAAGAACTGCAAGTAATTGACATTTGACAGCAATATGGCTGTCAATTGTCTGTTGCAAAACCTGTCGCGAGATACATACGTAATCACCCAGCCGGTCTCCCGAGACAGGCTAACGTTTCATCTGACCAGTGTTTTTGTAATTTAAATGTTTGGTAATAAATATGTTTCTATTCGTGTCAACGTCCCCCTCCAAAAATAAAAAAATAAATAAAGGACACAACATACAACACCATCAAGTCCCAAACTAAGCAAGGCTTATATATATAAGTATCCAATTATATTCTATGAAAACCACATGATTGAAAGAATTTTTTTATAAACTTACTAAAATAAAACCCAATCCCTATATCAAAATATCTGCGCAACAATTTACAAACATTTGTTCCGTGGCGGGAATGAATTCCTACGTATCGGTCGATCATCAGACTAACGAAGCCACGGCGGCAGTCTCATAAAATTAAATTAACAGATATGGGTGTTCCAGACCGGAAGTTATGTTCAATTTCAATTAACTTCAATTTAACCATTTTGACACGACCTAAATATATACGATATTTAATTATAATTACCTAAAACAAATAATAAATTTTCACAGATATAAACCACAAATTGTATACATATATACACGTCATTTAATTGTCAACACATAATTTTAGCTTCCATTTGTATAATCAACGAATGCCACATCTTGTAAAACAAAGTTCCGCGTTCTTATAAAGAACAAAGACAAGTGTTGGGATGGTTCGTATGGCATTGTTTTGTTAATACCCTCATTTATAGAACGAAAGAACGAAAGAAAGACTTAGGTGTAACGTACGCAGACGTTTTAACAGAGCCATGAACACCTGCGACGACCTGGACTGGGACGAGTACAAGAAGGCTCAAGCAGAGTACAAGAAATGTATTCGTCGCAGTAGTCGTAGCAGGTGGAAAAACTTTTGCACTACTATAGAATCTAACACGAAAGCGAACAGAGTCAGAAAAATCCTCGCGGCCGATCCAAGCCGCGAGATTGGTTCGCTGAAAAAATCAGACAATACATACACTAAGACAACAGCAGAAACAAACGAACTCCTTCTACAAACACACTTCCCGGGGTGTCAGATAGACGAAACAGCCGAGTGGCAATTGATAAGCTCGACTATGCCGTCGGAAACTGACAGGTCATTTGCTTACTCGGTTGTCACCGGGGATAAGGTAAACTGGGCAATACACACTTTCCAACCATTTAAGTCGCCAGGTATAGACGGCATCTTCCCAGGCCTTCTGCGTTGGGGTGAACCACACCTGAACGAGCGGCTAACTGCCGTTTTTAGGGCATGCCTAGCATTTCGCTATGTACCACTGATGTGGAGGGAGGTCAAAGTCCTCTTCATACCTAAACCAGGGAAAAGCGACTACACAGAAGCAAAGTCTTATAGACCGATCAGCTTAACATCCTTCCTATTAAAAACCCTGGAAAGACTCTGTGATCGGTACATTAGAGACAACACCCTGAAAACAACACCTTTGCACCCCCAACAACATGCATATAGTGCTGGTAAATCAACTGAATCCGCGCTGCATGTAGTTGTTAACAGAATTGAACGTGATATAATAAACAAAACACTCTGTCTTGCAGCTTTCATAGACATAGAGGGGGCTTTTGACAAGACAAGGTTTGACATCATTGACACAGCCTTACGAACACATGGGGTTAATCCAACGATGGTGGAGTGGATTATCAACATGCTTAGACTAAGAGCGGTACGTGTCGACTCACAGGGAGGAACCAGGGGAGTGGTGGCAAGAGGATGCCCACAGGGCGGAGTCTTGTCACCACTCCTTTGGAACCTAGTTGCAAATAATTTAATAACCAAGCTCAACGCCCAACGTTTCTTCACGGTGGGCTATGCAGACGACCTAGCCATACTCATATCAGGCCACTTTGCCAGTGTGGCCTGTAACATTATGAGCAATGCACTTAAGGTCGTAGAAGCGTGGTGTACAGAATACGGACTGACTGTAAATCCATCGAAAACTGAACTAGTAATGTTCACTAACAAACGGAATCTAGGGATATATAGGCTTCCTTTCTTATTTGACACTCAGTTGAGCCTATCCAGTGAAGTCAAATACTTAGGCATAACCCTAGATAACAAGTTAAACTGGTCAAAACACTTAGACAACAAAACAAAGGAGGCTACCATCTCTTTCTGGCAATGCCGTAGAATGCTAGGTAGAACGTGGGGACTCAACCCTAAAATAACCTTTTGGCTCTACAACAACGTAATTAGGCCGTCACTAGTTTATGGTGCCCTAGTATGGTGGCCCAGAACTAAACAGATAACCACCATAAATCAGATGCAGAAGTTTCAGAGACTGGCATGTGTGGCGATAACAGGGAGTATGAGGACTGCCCCCACGGCAGCACTCGAGGCCCTTATCGGATTAACGCCCCTACACCTTCACGTGCAACAAGAGGCAGCTGCGGCTGCCTACAGACTCTGGGCTCTAAAACTTTGGGAACACAGTACACAGTCACACCACACCACTATCATAGAAGAGTATGCAAGTGGAAACCCACTACTTCTCTCTATGTACGATAGGGTACCCAAAAAACACCTATACTCTAAAAGCTACACTGTACAATTACACGAAGAGCCCAGTGATAGCTCAAATACCAAAGAGGTAAGAATTTACACAGACGGCTCCAAGATGGAAAAAGGAACCGGAGCTGGTACGTTTTCGGAAGACCTTAACATCCACAATACAACAGCCCTGGGTAAATATAACTCCATCTTCCAAGCGGAATGTATTGGCATAATCCAGGCTGCAAATGCAGTGCTACGGAGAAAGGTAAATGATTATAATATCAGAATCCTCTCAGATAGCGCTGCCGTACTACAAGCCCTGAACAGAAGAGAACACAACACAGGACTCACCATACAGTGTCACCATCTGTTGGAAGAAGTAAGTAAGTCCAACAGAGTCACTCTCCAATGGATAAAGGGACACAGCGGATCCAGGGGAAATGACGAAGCGGATGCCCTGGCGAGGAGAGGCTCGGAAATGCAACCAGCAGGACCGGAGCCAATTGTTCCCCTACCTTTTAGTCAACTTCGATCCTGGATCCGACAGAGAACTGGAGAACTACACCAAAGCTATTGGACAGGTACAAAAGACTGTAGACAGTCGAAGGAGGCCTTCCCGGTTCTTAACCAAAGATACTCCCGAAAACTACTAAATCTAAACCGCGACAAACTTCGACGAATCGTCGGTATTGTCACTGGTCACTGCTCACTTAACAAACACCTTTTTACACTGGATATTACTGATAGCCCCCTTTGTAGGGGGTGCATGATAGCAGAAGAGACGGCCGCGCACGTACTTCTGGAGTGCAGCAGCGTGGCGTCTCAGAGACGACTACACCTCGGGGAGCCGAGGACGCCCAGGGAGGCCTGCGCCGACACTACCAAGCTGCTGGCTTTCCTGGAGGACATCGGATGGCTGGACTAAGCAGACGCCGTCCGTCACGCAAAAAGGGCCCATCAGAGGCCTAGTTGCGGAAACCAGTCCGCTCACCAAGTACCAAGTACCAAGTACCCTCATTTATTTACTTTTATTCACTTTCTAGTAATAAGTTTTGTAAATTGTACACTATTATTATGACGTAAATTAATGTTTAGTCTGTACAACCCCAATCTAATATTTAAAATATCTCAATAAGTGAATTGTAAATTCTTTTGAGATAATTAAGTTATTTTAACCGAAGTTAGATAGAAAACTCCAAAAGTCTCTAACTTGGACTTGAACCAGCAGGGTAAAGGAGCAAACAGCTCCAGGGTACGCAAATATGCTGACGGAGACGCGGGTACCTCAGCGAATCCGTTTTTATCGGTCACAGCCACTCGAGGCACGCCTAATGTCCTTTGACTAGGTATTGTCAATACACATTTAGTTTTAAGCCCCTGACAATAAGTAGGTGTTATAAGTTTGACCGCTATGTGTGCATTTCTGTATGTAGGTCTGTGTGTCTGTCTGTGGCATCATAGCTCTCAAACGAGTGGATCGATTAGCATGCAGTTTTTATTATTTGACAAGCATTGGTACGGGGGTACCAGAAAAGGGGGCGAAGGCCTCAAAAGGTCACTAAAGGTCAAAAATGGAATTTGTGGGTTTTTGGACGTTTTCGGACATTTGAAGACTTGGTGACTTTTGAAGTCACAAAAACTCCGGTCACTGTGACCTAAGGTCACCAAAACCAATCAATAAAAAACGGTGCTAACAAAAAAGGTTTCATGTAAATCGGTCAACACGTTCGGTTGTAATCGTCAAATACACAGACAGACAGACAGACAGCGCTATATTAGGGGGCTTCGCCCCCTAAAAGCAAGTGGTTCCGTGGACCGGCGGTGGTTCTTAAACATGTTTTAACAAAATTGTAATAAATGGAATCAGGCGTTACTTTGCGGAAATCCATGACAATAAAATGCAATGAAAATATCTAGTTTTAGTTCCGCTAATGCTGAGATGCCTATGCACCACCCTCCCACCCGCTAATTATGCACATGCAGAGAGAACTAGGTTGTTAGTGCAACATGCATACCCAAACCCACACGACCACAGTCGTGTTCACATTAGCGGGCGGGAGGGTGGTGCATATGCATCTCAGCATTAGCGAAATTAAAACTAGATATTTTTATTGCATTTTGTTAATAAAATTGGTTAAGAAATTTACAAGATATGGGGGTATATATACCCGAGTTTGGTATCAAATGAAAGGAAATGATGTGTAGAATGCAAAAATCGGTCGAGCTATTTATGAGATATGGTGGTTGAAAGTAGGGGTGATGATGTATAGAATGCAAAACTGAGACACCAAAAAATTAGGTTACCTCGAGACTAGGTGAAATGTCGGGGGTTACATAACAATTTTAATTTTATAAACTTGTTGAAGTAGAATACAATTTAAAACTCATATTAAATAGCGGAAATATTCA
Source organism: Pasiphila rectangulata (assembly GCA_963082625.1). NCBI lineage: Eukaryota > Metazoa > Arthropoda > Insecta > Lepidoptera > Geometridae > Pasiphila > Pasiphila rectangulata. Next base: position 22,393,911 of record OY720235.1, read on the forward strand.
CGTACTTGTTATTGTTGATGGAGGCACCAACTGTTTAGACCCTTATCGAGGGCCTTCGTCAGGCCGTTACGCTTGTAAAGGGGCTAACGGACAAAACCGAACATCTATTGCAGCGTGAATACAGCATTAAGACGGTATTCCCCCCTGACATAACTGCGGAAACTTATACGCTCACTCAAAGACAGTGACACGTTGGGTGCACCCGGCGGTTATGCTATCCCCTGAGATTGTGGCAAATGTTATGTAGGCGAGACCAAGAGAAACGTTTCCATTAGGCTCACATAACACATACGCGCTATGAAGAATCTGGATACCAACAATTCCGCAGTGGCGGAGCACGCTTTGTACTCTGGGTCGAGCCATTACATCCGGGTCTTGTCGAGGTAAAAGTATTTTGTTCCTCGTAAGATCCGTGAGGCGATTGAAATTAGTCGGCTACCTAATTTCAACAGAGACAGAGGGTGGGCTCTGCCACCCGCTTGGAAACCGTGTTTTCAAAAAAGTCACCTGAGCGCTACCATTGAACCTAGTGAAGACGTAGTGAGTGCTGCCTGTTTGGCGGCTTCTATGTCACTTCAAGGCGGCGAGGAAGCTAGCAGCAATGACGAGAAAGCACCACCCAAAGACACCCCGCCCACATCGCGACCATCTAAACGCCCCCCACCCCCCTGCCAGCCCCATCCGAAGACGCGCGCTGAGAGAGCCTTGGCGCGCAGTGCACGACGGGACGCGGAGGTGGCGGGTTGCGAGCCGAGTTCACCCTGACGAAGGCCCTCGATAAGGGTCGAAACAGTTGGTGCCTCCACCAACAATAACAAGTACGTGAACATTCCCGCTATTTAATATGAATGTAATAAGTCACGAAAGTTACTAAAGTAAAACAATTTAAAACTGTTTATTTTTATAAATGTTAATATTCCCTATACATTTCTTTCTTTATATACATTTCTTTTATGAAGAGATTTTTCTCTTCATAAAAGAAATGTATACCTATTCAAAAGTAAGTTCTTAGCATTCACTACAAAAACAGTCTGGAATTTCATCATAAAATAAGACAGGGCTCACTGGTTTACCTTTATAATACAAACATCAATCGCTATCTATAACGGAGCATCACTTTAGAACGGCTAGCCCGATTTAGCTGATTCCATGTTGCTTTTGGAATTGTTAAGAATTAATTGATAAGAAAATCTCTAATATTTTTTGAATCTTTGTAAAAAGTTGTCTCCTGCAACTGCAAATAAGCGCGGGCTCACTAAAATTTTACAAAAGCTACCAAAACCTCTAACTGCTTCCAGTACTATGATGATACGTAAGCTCAGCTGAAGCTCTCCATTAAGGGATCATCCTGGGTGTAGTATGCACTAAATGCCATGTCAGCGCGGATCGAGAGGGCGTTGCTAGCGCCAATCCCCAATCATAGGGAATCGGGACAAGGGTGAAGCTCTGTAGCGGTTATAGTAGAATATACAGTCGTTGAAATTAAATGTACTGTTGCCTTCGTTCTTCTTCAATTTAATGTTCATTTAAAGATACATTGGTATTCATGTGTTTTTCCTATAAACTTTTTTTAATAGGCAATTTAGGAGTTTGTTAAATTGACCAACATTTACAACGAGTAGTATCGAAATCGTAAGATTCAAATTGGAAAGACATAAATTTCTTTATTTGTCTACTCATTTTTTATTTACTTTGAAATTCTGTATAATGCAAACTACATGTTCAGAGCTCGTTTTGCTTTATTTGTTTAAAAAACAAACAAGTTGTTCAACAAATACACGTACTTGTACATATGTGGTGTGGTTTCACTAAAAAGGCTTTAAATGAGTTCACCCACAGTGTTGACTGACCATATTTTAATTTCAGAATAGTTTCAGTTTCACGTTCTAGCATCAGTGCACTCTAAAAACAACTAATATCCGTCAAACTTTCCGAAATTGGACGTTGGAATATTTTGCTGAAAGAATTTTCATTAGCGGGTGCAGGCTGACCACGTGATACCCGTGTCGTCCTCTGTCACTTGCATATATGTATACAAGCACCCTGCTTTTTACCCCGACAAAGGATTTAGAAAAATGTTACAGAGGGGCCTATGCCGTAGCTTTCGTAGAGGGCCTACGGAGTAGACCCCAAATACTTTGTAATCAATTCGTGCACATTTTATCTTGCCCATATTCCCTTACAGTCCAATATCTTTTTTCATCGCATTTATAGCACAAATGAAAAAATTGGATGGGAGCGTCTTTGATTTTCCTTTCAGACTAAATTACAAAAAGAATTGATAAGTTATGGCACATTGTCACACAGCCCACACCGTAAAAAGTATAGCCCTAGTATGTGCTATTCTAAAAACACAGTATTTAAGAACCAATTTCGGATATAATGAGAAAAACTGGTTTATGTATGCATCTTGACTTCGGACTAAGGGAAAATGATCTTATTTTTATACATACATATTTCATCTCATAAAAATGAGACTCGTGGGGCAGACAATAAACAATAAAGCAAACATGTAAACTAAATTATAAAACAAGCTGTGCCGTCAGTAGAATATTTCGCTCTCCTCTTGCCCGTGGATACAGTATGAATTTGCCAAGGGATACCTCCGGAAGATGGGCAGCAGCGTCTTTCCGTGTATCAGCATCCCGTACTGTGCTCGCCAACCTGCCTGCCAGGCATGGTGAGTATAGGACACCATCTCATGATTAGTACTTGGCGATCCTGCAGCTGAGCTGATAATAATGTTCGCTGCTAATGATTAGGTACCCCATCAAAAAGTTATTAAGCAGTAAGGTGGATTACGTTACTATGTCTTGACATTGACGACATTGACATTGTCTTGACATTAGCAGTAAACAATTAAAAACAACACTTAAATTATGCTACAAAAGTGAAGGAAGACGGGATCTTTATTTGTGTTCCTAATAAGTCATCCCAATAAAGTTTTATAAGACTTAGACGTCAAACGTTATGATATTATAATTTGTAATAAATAATATAATTTAGGTTTTACGTAAATTATATTATTTAAAATAACATCCCATATGCTAGTATTATTTATGTTATTTTATATATGTATAAGATTTTATAAGGTACAAAAAAATTTAATAAATATGTAACAAATACTCATTTATTGCGATAATTAATTGCGACTTCGGTCTACCCGCGACCACGGTAAGTTTTGTCCTCTCAAAACGTCGGGCAATCTAACGATAAATAACTCGTTAAATACCCAGTTAGAAGTGTGTCGTAATAATAAAATTTAAATACTAATAAAGTTGATATTTCCAGCTTTTCTAAGTATAATAATTAAACCATTAAAAGTAAATGTAAAAAAGTAAAGTAATTAATTCATTATCATTAAAGTCTTTTATCACATACATGGCAATCTTCAAGGATTGCGGTGTTAGGAAAGATTATCTAATGTTAATTTAAATAAGGTCATTTTCCACTAAAACCACTGATCGCTTAAACTACCAAGCACGTTTCGTTAAAACTTAGCTTTGTAGTTTAAATTTTATTATTACTCTTTGTTGGAGTAAGTTTTGAACTTAAACGCGCCCAACTAACTAACAAAAAATGATATAAAAAAGAATAGGAATAATGCCGTGGGGTACCATCAGTAGAATGTTGCCCCTCCTCTCTTACCCGTGGATGCAGGAACAATCTACCAAAGGGATACCTCCGAAAGATGGGCAGCAGCGTCTTTCCGTGTATCAACATCCTGGACTGCGCTCGACAACTCGCCTGCCAAGCGTGGTGAGTATGGCAACAACCCCTCATGATCAGCACTTAGTGGCTAATGAGCGAGACCTTTTTCCAGCAGTGGATGTCCTAAGGCTGGAAGATAGAGGAATAATACTTGTAAAACTTATTAGTTTTAAATTACAGGGTCCTCCCGCGACTATGAACCCTGAAAGGTGTTTGAAACTTCGGGAAAATATTAAATAAGGCACGCGATAAAATCCTATATTCTAGCTACAAATATTAGGAACATCCACCATCTCCTGACCATTTTCAAAGTATTTCATAATGTAATGTCACATGAATTAAGGAAATTAATTGAGGCGTGTGATAAAATTTACTTGAATAACGGAAGAAAATGAGACTACACTAATTTTGACCTATACCAATCTAATGTCCGGGGAACTGTAACTAACTAAATAAATAAATAAATATTGCTGGACAATTCAAATAAGGAGGCTTATCACATTTATGATTTATACAGCGTCAGGTATTCATGCAGGATGCTGCAGAGGCTGGGACCTTGTAAGATGAATTAGGCTTGCCCAGCACCATATAATCCTTCCAGCTTATTCGGCTTTTAAATATAGGAAACAAGATGTCAATGTGGCTAAAGATGACGATAAGCCGCGGGTTTCTTCACTGCCCGTATCGAACAAGCTTCAGAACGAAAGTCGGGGGTATTAACTACCGCTCGCCTGGTACTGCAATACTGGCAATACGGCTTAACGTAAACATAACAATAAGCTTAAGTCTTACCAAACTTTTATTAAGTCTTTACCAATCCCAAATCACCGCCACCGCCGATTGCCGTGGGGTGCCGGCAGTAGAATGTTACCCCTCCTCTCCTACCCGTGGATGCAGTAAGAGCAGCGTCTTTACGTATATCAACATCCCGTACTGCGCTCACCAACCCGCCTGTCAAGCGTGGTGAGTATGGCAACTACCCCTCATGGAGGTCCATGAGGGAGGCCTTAGTTCAGTAGTGGACGTTTTACGGCTGAAATGATGATGATGATGAATCCCAAATCAAGTTCCAATATATTACAGCGATAATGTTTGGCCGTGGGCAGTAAAATGTTGCCCCTACTCTCTTGCCCGTGGAAGCAGTAAGAGTCTGCCAAGGTATACTTCCGGAAGATGGCAACAGCGTCTTTCCGTGTATCACTGAAGCGAATGAATTCAACTATGTGTTTTATTCAATTTAAATGTGTCTTATTCTGCTTTTGTAAATTCTACGTAGCTTTTTGGTCTATTAATTATACATTTATTGACTTTGACTTTGAATGAATTAAGAGAAGAAATTTCAATCAACTCAGCTAGCAAACAATTAATCTACTAACCAGCTTCGCATGTTCGCTCACTTCTGTTTGATTATCCTGCGATAATATTTGCATTGTTGCAACTTGTGAAGCCGATGTTTGAGCCATGGCTGGCTACACCGAGATTCTCTTTGCCGAGGTTGCCGGAGAACCTGCTTCTGCTAGTGTCAAAGGACTATTATTTATCAAAGAGCGCAGAGTTGGATGTTTAAATAGCACTCCACTTGCATCTAGTTTCTAAAGCGCTTTATACGACATGGGAGACACAATTCTTCTCGCCGGTATGCAATTATCGCTACACGTAATTGTCTCTGCCGTATTTTCTTCCTTTTATGGGTTCCCTAGTACGCACAAGGAACCAAAAATATAAACTGCTAGCTTTACAAATCTGAAAAATCATAATTATGGTTTAAACCATAAACTTTCTAGGAGAACTATAAAGGTTAAGATAGCTTTTGAGGTTTCGGAGAAATTGTCCCTCCAATAAGAAATGCGGTTTACAAAACATACCGGAATACTTTAAACCGGAAAATCAATGAATAAGTATGTTTTGGTAATCGTTCATAAACACACACCTACTTCTAACAACAGTTTTACGGGTAACGGAACCCTACATAGCGGCTTAATATTATTATGTTTGCGTAACAAACATCTATACAAACTAAACTTTTCAGCTTTATAATATTAGTATAGATTTAAATAAATGCTTGTTTTTTTAAACTTTCGCGGTCACAACACATTATTAGGTACTATATTATTATAATTACTATATTGGATTAACGGGTATTTATCGCGTTATTACCTTTCTACTTTTACTTCGTGGAATCCGGTGATAGCCAAGTGTATGCGGCGAGGGAATAAACCAAAGTGTGCAGATAGAGTTAGTGTAGTGTGCTGTCCTAGTGTGAACCGGCCTTAAATCTCATATTTCTAATTATGAAGACCAAGTGAGGGTAGTCTGAAAAGACGCCTTCGCTTTGCTGCCGTCAACTCCAGCACGTCAGTCTTCCCGCGACCACGACCAGGTGCAATCCGGTCGAAGCGTCTGGATAATAATAAAGGTAATTACGCGATAAATACCCGTTAATCGAATAAAGTAAAAACGCTTGTTTGTTTAAAAGTTTTTCGTTACAACTGGACAGGTTTCTCAGTCTGTTCATCTCATTCAACGAATCATTATAGCAAGGTCGTTTGCCGGTTAATTTGGAAGAGACTAGCTTTTCTATAAGTAGACCTTCTAATTGTATTACCCTACTTATGGCCACGTATGCTTGACCATCAGCGAAAAGCTTCGAGCCCGAGTATACAAGGGCATGGTCGACAAGTACTCTTCGTAACTAGTCTGCCATCTTGTATATACTGCCATGTTGGATTTAGAGTGATGTCATTTAATTCTCAGCAAGCCCTTTAATTTTATACCCATATTGTAGGAGTGCATTAAAAATAACTAGTCCGCCGTCTTGGCTGTTCCACCATGTTAGATTCAGAGTGACGTCACATAGCTGACCATACATTGTCACCTAAATAAAACGTGTATACAAAATTTCAGCACAATTGGTTGAAGATATCTGCTTCAAAATTGAGTTGCAAGATTCCACCCGAACAAACACAGATACATACTTACATATTGGCAAGTAAAATAAAAGCTTGTAAAAATACCACGGGATAAATATCGGGAATCGAATGGTGTATCAGTCAGCTATTGAACCGACTGAGCCACGGAGGCAGTCGTAATCTTACCTTATTCGCTTAAATCCTTTGAAGAACCCTATGCTGGCTGATACGCTGAAGTGGTATCACAAGATGCACAAATTAATTAGCAAGCAGTCCTCATTGACTTCACAATATATTCGCATAATGAGGAGAATTCTCGCTATAATTGGTTTGCAAATCCAATTAGATCGGGTACGCAATGAGCACGTTTGGCTCATTATAGTATACTAATGGCCGTCTGCGCTAGCACTGCTATTGGTAATTTGTTAAACAAAGCCCAGATTAATCAAATATTATTGATATATGATTAAGATTCCATGGTATACAGGTGTATAATAATACGTGTACTAAGCCGAAAGGGGGTGATTCTCACTACTCCCGAGGAATAATTTAAATTCTAGACAATTCATAGTTCGGTGATTTTCATTTAACAAAATAAGCTTAACTTTATCAGCTGATTGATTGTACTGATTAATAATATCTAAACGTCAGCTAATTCTTGATAGTGACGTTGAACTCCGTAAAGAGTTACCTTTTTAACTTTTTAACAAAGAAGCTTTAAATTACATATACGTACCAACTAAAAATGATAAAATAAACATTTTCCACTAAAGTTTAATGTCAACTTAAAACGTCTTTACGATTTTTTTGTGATAAAAAAGCTTGTCGCGAGATTTAAGCAGGTTCTCGTATTTACATTGTTTGAAAAAAAAATCAATTAGATCAAGATACAGATAATAAACAAGATACATCAAGGTACACAGGTTAATCTCGCGACAAGATTTTTTATTACATAAATTGTGTAAAGACGTTTTAAGTTGACATTAAACTTAAAAAAAAAAAAAATATTATATTATTTTTAGTAGGTACGTTTAAATAAAAGCTTGTTTGTTAAAAAGTTTTTTTTTTACTTTTTAATTTATTTTTTATGTAATATTCTTCTTCTTATAAGTAGAAACTTATAATTGGCCATCAGTGCGCATGGTTGTACCGGCTACATGTATTAATATAACTTTTTGTTCCTAAAGCTATGTGTTAGTTTTCCTAAAATGTATAAAATAAAATAAATAAAAATATGTAATATTTACGGGATATTTACCATGATTTGAGTCTTTTTGAGTTGCAAAAATCGTCCTTCAAAACAATCTTGAAGGACGTCATGATGTCACTCTATGTCCCAGAATCTGCGCTGTGGCCGACGTCATCATCAGCTGTTTGCCTGCCATACTCCACGAACACGACATGCGAATAACGCACCTACAATTAAAGCTATCAACCTTATTAATGCTTACATTCACGATGTTCAACATATAACATATTTAATGACAGCTTAAGTGTAATTTTCAACTCTTTAAGAGTTTATCTTGGTTTTAGTTTAAGATTGTAAGCGTTTTGGTGTAAACTGTGAGCTTTCTATTATAATTGTAATAAAAATAAATAAATAAATCTTCACACCACTCAAAAAGCTACAACAGTACCTGCGTTCGCCTAAAGATAGCTTTCCATTAGTAAAACCAGGGGTGTATAAGATTGATTGCAGCTGTGGGAGCTCTTACATAGGCCAAACTAAGCAGACCATTGCCTGTCGGGTAAAAGAGCACATACGGGCAGTTAAAAATTCGGATACCTAAAAATCGCAGAGCGTCTTTTGGAGTCCGGCTCAAATCACTGGATTTAGCTACATAATCCACAAGTAATCTCAACTGAACGACCTTACTTACCAAGAATGGTTCAGGAAGCCATTGAGATTACCGAGCACAGGAACTTCAACCGAAAAGATGGTTTTCAGTTATATGGAGCTTGGAATCCTGTTTTGAAGAAATGTAGCAACCGAAAAAGTGCAGTATTATATTGTATATTGTCTGTCAATAACTACCCACTCGCAAAAGCTAAAACAAAAAGAAAACGTGAAAAAAAATACAATTTCCCGATTTAGACTGACACCCTGTATATGCTAGCTATTGACCGAATTTCAACATAGAACTCATTATATATTGGACTTTCTAGAGATCGAGATCGAGAAAGATCATAATAAACTACCTAGAAGGTCAGTGTGTCTACCATGAGTTGTCACTGTGAGATCGCGTGCCGTTACTACAGTAGTAATAATAGTACGTTAATATGACATCTGTCAGATTTGTAACTCATAGTGACAAATTCTAAGCAAATGAAGCCCAAACTACAGTCGCTGTAGTGTAGTTTACTGCGTATTTTAGTACCAAACTATCCGCTAGAGGCGATGTACAAGTTTTGTTACAATTTAAGCTACAGTCGCTAGCGAGTATAGATTGTGAAATCTTATGGTAGACCTACCGGTAGATATATGTAGGTTTTCAGGCATGCTTCAGTCATTAGAGTAAGGCTCTATTCAGAGTTGATTGCTCGCCATTTGGCGCGGGGCCGAGACAAAGCAAACCTATTAGGACATCAATATCCCATCGAATCACTTTGCCGAGTGATTGGCTTCATTGACTGATTGAAATTGAGACATTATTTAAAATTATTTTGGGTTATAGCGTATAAATAATTATGGACATTGCAACTGCTGACTTTGAGCCGCTTGGTGACGTCACGAAAAGCAACAGTGAGGAATAGAAAGAATATGAGAGTGCAGTTCTATTCATGTGTGACCCTTTACGGCTTCAATACCAATTTCAGTTTATAAAAGACTTGAAGTAAATATGAGTGTACCAGAATGAACTGCAACTTCGCATTGGTACAAAGAAAAGGAGACTACTACACAGGGTGTATTATATATAATATGTGTTCCGAAAGGGATTCTGATTTGACCACTTCAAGAAACAACTTCAGTTCTACGACTTTTCAGGATTCAATACTAATAAAAATATCCAAAATCCTAAAGATTTTTTGTAATTAAAATGAAAAATAACTAAAAATAAATGAGTTTGAGGGAGACCTATACCCAGCAGTGTGACAAGATAAAAAAAAATATTAATAAATCCAATTAAGACCTCACGATCATGTTCATATCACACAACCTAGTAAAATCGTTAATCAAAATAACATTTTTTTATATGTGACTGGGCTGGCCATATCTGCTGCATGCGTGACAATATGTGGGCTAAAGTCACCCCGACGCAAGGCGGCAGTTGGATGTGGATCTGCCGATACCGCTGCCGCGAGAGACCGAGACGGCTGGTTGGCGAGCGCAGTGTTGCAGATGTTAATCGACGGAAAGACGCTGCTCCCAATCTTCCGCAAGTATCCCTTAGCAGGCTCTTACTGCACCTACGGGCATGAGAGGAGGAGTAACATTCTACCGAAAAATCCCTTCTTAGTGCACCTCTAGGGTACTCAAGGTATACGTGTGCCAAATTTCAAATCTTTAGGTCCAGTGGTTTAGGCTGTGCGTTGATATATCAGTCAGTCAGTCAGTCTACTACCAAGCACCCCACGGCCTACTAAAATTCTATAAATAATCGTTACAATTTTTTTTTCAGAAAAACTAACCGTTGAATATTCTTTTAAACATCGTTGCTTATTTTCTAAGATGTTTTTTGAGAGTATATCATTGATACACTTCAAGTATAACCACAAATACGAGTAAAACTATCCTTCCTTCCTAATTTTTTATTATCAGGTGACGTGAAAATATCGTGTTTTGAACCGTCGAATATTCAAGAACGTTTATTCAACTTCATATTTTTCCGCTCAAAACAAAGGGTATTTGATCGATTAAAATGTAATGGAAAATTGGCTTATATGGAATATCGTGGCCTTAATCATGTTTGATTGTCTGCTCAAGTATGTAGTGCCTATTTATTTAGCAACTTGATTCGATTACTGAACTACGCCCCTACGATTTTCATGCTTGCCTTGCTACGGTGTTAATGAGAAACAGTTGATGTTACATACATCAGGTTAGGTTTAGGTTAAGATAAGATAATTTATTCAAAAATCAATATAAATTCACAATAAATTACAAAAGCCGTAGCTATTTAAATGTACTAAAATATCCGTGTCTGAACTAGGATAAAACCTGTGTTTCAGACTAGTGGGACTTACATTTACTTATTGTAGGTAAATAACATAACAATCATTATAATTAGAAGACTTAAATTCATACACGAGTGCGAGTAGGTACCTAGAAAGTTAAGATAATTAAATTATAATACGGAAGTGACGTGGAGCGCCGGCTGCAGAATGTTGCCCCTCCTCTCTATCCCGTGAATGCAGTAAGAATCTACAAAGGGCTACCCCCGGCAGATGGGTAGCAGCGTCTTTCTGTATATAAATATTTTACACTGCGCGCGCCAACGACAAGCGAAGAGGGTATTGCAACAACCCCGTCATAATCGTGGAGGTCTATGTCCTGCAATGGACGTGGGCAGCAATGTTACGGCTGGGATGGTGATGATGATGGTGATGATGATGGTGATGATGGTGATGATGATGATGATGATGATTAGATTGTTTGCCGCAGCTCACGCTGCACTTACAGCAACCACTAACGACGGGCGATGGCCACGCGGATACTCAGTATTCTCAGCTCAAGGCCAAATACATGCACGAATAGAAGAGAAAATCGGATATATTGGCAACCTTGGCGATCATCCAATAAAAATCTTTTAAACTAGCTATCATTGAAGTTTTTATTTTTATCCGGTCAAGTGTACTAGAGTACTATGTTAAACAAGACATCATGACATCATGTTCGTACAAATAGCATCGCATTGGGAATAACCTGTAGTTATGTTATGTATTGGTCAAAAAAATTAATAAATAAATAAATCATCATCAGATTCTCATACCCAGCTATAGGTGTAATAAAACTACCAGGTAGAGCTTGCTTAACCCTGTGGTACAAACTTTGAATGGGCGAATCCTCTCACATGGAAAAATCACTTAGCCGATTTTTTATTAGCATTCCAAGAGTTTCTGTGCCAGATTTTCCAAGGAAAAAGCAAAAATTTATGGCCACCCCCTACTGTTCACGAGAATCATTGCAAAAACGATGAGCATACAAAACAACTGTCACTAAAAATCGGCTTGTTCCTCATGGCCAAACTATTTCGCCTAACTGATTTGGCTACGAGGACTAACATATCCTCATGGCCGAAAATCACATAAAACGAAACCACCGAACCTTCTTTAGCGACGACTCTTGGCTTACTGACTTGGGAATGGTGGCTCTATACGCCCCTAGTGGCAAAACGAGGAACTACAAAAGTCAGCCCTGCACTATTTCTTTTTGGGTTCACTTTTCACACGTTCACGAGGTGCTTGTTGCCATATAACTCACCACGCTTCGCAGGCGGGTTGGCAAGCGCAATATGTTAATACACGGTTTGCTGCCCATCTTCCGGAGATATCCCTTTGGCAGATTCTTACTATATCCACGGGCAAGAGAAGAGGAGCAACATTCTTCTGCCGATACCCCATGGCAACATATTCTAGGATTACGACAAAACATTCGAATAAAATCCTCAACTAGTTTTTTCTAACTTCAGTTTTAGCAAAGAGTTTGAATTCCATTCGAGCCAGGATTATCAAAAAGCTTAGATAAGATAAACCTAATAAAGATTTATCTCGTCTAAGTCAAAAAGGAACTCCTAACTAACATCATTGTGCGAGCCCCGCACACAGAAACTGCTCAACTTGCTAAAATGATTTCCATAGCGATCAGTCAGTCAGCCGTAGTGCATTCTGCCTTTGAACTGGCAATAATTTAATTGGAACGTCTTCTATGCCCTCCACTCGCCAAGTTCCACTCTCAATGGACTAACTTTGGATAGCTTTGGACCAGGGATGTTGCCAGGCTCCAACCAGCCCTGAGTAGACTGTTTACTTAGTTTAGTGCCTAGTTCTCTCCAATTTCACTTTATTTTATTAGTTTCAATAATGATTTATCGTGTTCTCATATTTTTCCCCCGATAGTAAAAATGTGCCGTGGTGTGCCGGCACTAGAATGTTACTCTCCTCTCCCCTTTTGCCCATGGATGCAATACGAACCTGCTAAATAATTTTTCAATTTGGACTAATAGTTTCTAAGATTAGCGCGTTCTACTGTGTACTATGTACATATATAATCCTTTTTAAAATTTCGCGATAACAACACATTATTATATTTACTGTGGTTTAACCCAACAAATGCAGAGCTTTCTTGGAAAACGTAAATTAGCTAAGATACAATACAAGTCACTAAGAAGACATACAAAAACAGAAGATGTTACAAAGTCAAAAAATTCATATGGAGATGGACCGGCCATACAGTAAGAGGGAAAGAGAAATGGAGCAGAACGGTTATGAAAAATTGGTTCCCAAAATACAATAAACGAAAGAGGAGGTCACAGTTCAAAAGATGGGAAGACGAACTAAAGGAGGCAAGCAAAACTTGGATAAGGAGCGCGAGAGACAGAGATGATTGGAAGAGGTTAGAGGAGGCCTTTGCTAAAAAAGGGCAACCAGATATTAGTGTCGATGTTCTAATGTAAAATAATTAAATTTAAGTAAAATCATGCATCTGTCCGGCAGTAGAATGTTGCCCCTCCTCTTATGCCCGTGAATGCAGTGAATGCGGCTCATCTTCCGGAGGTAACCTTTAGCAGGCTCTTGCTAAAGGTTACCTCCGGAAGATGGGCCGCAGCGTCTTTCCGTGTATCAACATCCCGTACTGCGCTCGCCAACCCGCCTGCCAAGCGTGGTGAATATGGCGACTACACCTCATGGATACCCATGAGGGAGGTCTTTTTTCATTAGTGGACGTTTTATGGCTGAAATGATGTATCTGTACTAAAGGCTTAAATAAATAAATAACAAATAATTAAATTTAAGTAATATTAAATATCTGTACAGGCTTAAACAAATAAATAACCCAACAAAGAAACTCTTTAACTTTATAATCTTATTATAGATATAGGTTCAATTCGGACCAGTAGCCCCTGAGATTAGCGCTTCTACCAAAACAATTTCGTCAGCTGTAAAACTTTAAATAATCTATACTAATATTATAAAGAGGTAAAGTTTGTGAGTTTGTGAGGTTGTAGGGGGTAATCTGCGTAAACACCGGCAGTTGAAATTTGATCCAAATATTTTTAATAAGCGTAGATCAGACAAAGTGTGTAGAACAGCTACTGCAAGTAAATCCAACTATTATATGAGTTCTAAATTGTACAATCTTATAAATGCTAAATTAGACATATACTTGTTAAATAAATATAATTGTAAACGTAAAATTTTACCCTGGTTGCAGAATCTGTCATATAACGACACAGAAGACCTATTAAAAGTAATTAATTAATAAACTCTACAATTAAACATACATTAATTCATACACATATATTATATTATACACTAACATACACAGAATATAATTATATTCTTACTTTAGCTTCACCCTTATTTTTAGAAAAAATCTTCCTTCAGAAGTAGATATTAATTTGTAGTACCTAAGCTGGAACATGTATACTTTCCTGTTGTACCAGGAGGTGGGCGTTGGTGACTGCGTCACAGTTTATAACTATTGCAGTCATCATCGTTTATCAAATTGTTTATTGTAACTATTACGTTTATTGTTCCAAAATAAATAATTTTTTGATTAAAAAAAAAAAAAAAAAAAATCTCTGGATCTATTGAACCGATTTTCAAAATTATTTTACTGATAGAAAGCCACAGTATTTGTTGGTGGCATAGGCATATAAATTACCGCCCAACAAAGTAGGCACCGGGTCAGCTAGTCTGGCAATATACTCGTATAACTCAAACTCGTCAAAAATTTGAGATAAGCCCTTTTTACTCATCATCATATCAGCCGTGAGACGTCTACACTTTTGGACATAAGGCCTACGTACAAAAGTGTAATGTGTCCTCATGGATCTCTAAATACTGGTTATAAGTGGTTATTACCATACTCACAACGCTTGGCAGGCGGGTTGGCGGGCGCAGCACAAGATGTGTCAACAACTCGTGCTGCTTCTTAGAGCCCATAGAGATAAGGCCGCCCTTTGTACTCCTGTGTTTTAATTTTATTTTTCTGTATTGTTGTATTCTTTCAATGTGTGGTTTACAATAAAGAGTTATCTATCTATAGATAAGTAATTATAAATTGACATTGTATTATTATGGATTTTTTTTCTTTTGTATAGGATAATTAATGTTAATGTTTGTGATTGTGATTTCTCTGTAGGATATTTTTTTGTTGTTGTATTATAGTTATTATAAGAATTTTTTTTACTAGATTATCTATCAGCCCACATTCACTCACTGCTTAAAACTTATTGATAGAATATAACTGCATTTTTATAGGAATTGTATTGTAGAACATTGTACACTGTAATATTGTACACTGCCCTCTGAAAGATACATTGACCTCAAGTAGCGTAGTGGGTTACGCGAGTTTATCTTTATTTCTAGTATTTACATTGTGCAAATCACTTTTCTTAGGAAAAGTATTAATATTTTGTGGGTATACACAAGAATTTCGTAAATATATTGACAAGGAACTGTTATTATACTGAAAAAACCTTGTTGTTCTCCACCCCGACACATCACCCGTCTGAACCCGTGAATGACGCGACGCACAGGCTTCGCGGCGGTATAGTGATATGAGATTTCCAACTTATCTTAAAAGCTAAATAACTTTTTATTCTGTCAGTCGATTTTGGTAATATAAACAGTAAATTTTACTCTGAAAAATGATTAAAATTTATCAGTAATTATATATTGAAGCAAGTTAGTGGTTTTAACGTGATGAGCTCACAAACAAACAAACCGACAAACAGACATAAATTTCAAAAATAGTTTTTTAACGTTTTATTACCATTTCCTCGTGTAACCCTGTACATTAATTATTTTTGCAAATTTATAAGTATATTTGAAAAAATAATTTATGTACAGAAGCGAAAGGTTTACAATTTTTCTATACATAAACTTATACATACCAGACGAGCCTTAAAATGTATCATGTGATTTAATTTTTATTTATATTAAATTAGATAGCATGAATATATTTGAATAGCCTAAAAGTCTGGACTAGCTGCGATTAATTATAAAAAATTATAGATGGCACTGAACATTAGTCGTGAGATTCGTTTGACCTTGCGTAGCATTTAGGTCGCTGCTGGCAACAATATGGGACTCTTACGTCATTACAAATATAAGAATTTCACGCTACAGACAGATAATGGTGTCAATTCAGATGGCGCCAAAACTTAACTAATTTGACTGCTCTAAGAATGATGCCATCCTTTTTATTTTCCAAAGAGTGAAAGGGACGACATTATATTTTTATCATCATCATCATCACAGTAGTAGAACTGCTGTCCATGTCCACAGTGCAGCATGGGATGTTGATGCACGGAAAGACGCCGCTGCCCATATTTTGGAGGTATCTTCAGACAGATTCTTACAACATCCACGGGCAAGAGAGGAGAGGCAGCATTATGCTTATATTATTATCGATAGAACCCCATGTTGCATATAATAATCCAATCCATCCCAAGGTTGTCTGGTAGAGATCGCTCTTTAGCGATAAGATCGCCGATTGTCACATGATCAGTGTTTCTTTAGTTTTTTATTTTGTACTTGAATGTTTTAAGGTGTGCAATAAAGCATTTTCTATCTATCTATCTATCTATGCTGTCGCCACCCCAAGGCGTGTTTTTTATCCCACAAGTTGTTTCCCCTACGAGAAAATAACACAGTTAAATAATAACTTTATGAAAACTAGGAAGGAAAGTGAACAAATCTAGGGTTATTTAAAGAATATAATTAATATATTTATAAAAAATATGGCAGCGATAAATAACAATCACGATATAAATGACAAGATCTTTGTTATAAATTAATGATAAATGCTAGTTCGAAACACAAATTACACACTACAATATTTATGAATTTTAAAAATTCAATTTAAATCAGACCAAAACCTACACGTTGACATTGCTAAATGGATTTTTATATCAATAGGCACAATTTATGATTTTTTTATTGATTCTTACCCAAATGTAGCTTAGCACTATAAATTACAAATTTCATGAAGTATTTCTTGTACAAATATTCTTGTATTGTTGATATACTCGTGGTTTACCTGGGATAACCAAGAATAAACTAGGCACATTTGTGGTCTGGGTTTACATACATTTACAGCTATTTTATTATCTTTTGTAAGATCCGATGTATGCGTGACATTCTGGGCAGCTGTGGTCCGCGTTCATTGCCAGATTGATGCAGTAGGGCAAACAAACACATGGCCAGCACCTAACAGAGAGATTATTAGAAATTAGAAGAGAGGAAAAACATTTAATAATCCACAAGTATATTCCAATGAAAAACTATAAAAAAATTAGGTAAATTAACATTTAGTTGGGGACCGAAAGGGTTCAAACTGTATACCTGTATAAATGATACCTTTTGAAATATGGATTAACGCTGGTTATCAAGTTGTTCTTTTGGAGAGTGTGGACAGATGGAATAAATAAAAATTAACACACTCAGAAAAAAGTTATATAATTAAGGTAAGATACCTTTATTATTTCATTTTATATGCACATAATATAAGCTCCAAACCATGAGTAAAAATACTTAAGCCTATGTAATTAAAAAAAAAACAGGCCAAGAGCGAGTCGTACTCGCGCAGCGAGGGTTCCGTGCAATGGCACGAATGGAATGGAATTCAAAATATTATATTGTATAATGATACAATATAATATTTTGTATGGAAAAATCGTTATCCTTCACTTTAAAAACGTAAAATTTTGCATTAACAGAACGTGGAGATCCATGAATGTAATGGGCAACATTCTACCACGGAAGTATGAGATGCAAATATGAATACTCACAACATCAAACAAAGGGCGACGGCGATGGCGTGTGTGACAATAGTCGCCTTCGGCTGGATGACCGTCGTAACTGTCGCCTTGCACGACGGGCACGTGAGGCTCACTGGTTTCGGGCCGAGCGGTGGGATATTCATATTTATCTGAAAAACAGCAAATCACTTAATTTCAGCAGTAGCACGTCCTCTGTACATAATCCCTCCCTCATGGATTTCCGAGTACAGCGGTTGGAAGCGACCTGCATCCACCGCCGACCTGCGGCCTTCACCAGGCCATCTGCCCACCTTGTTGGTGGTCCTGTGCTGCGTCTTCACTATCCTAAGAGTTTATATCTTGCTGGTCCAACTGATGCACCGCTTTGGGCATAGCCTTCCTTGACCTCCTTGTACGATATCTGATTATCATCCCTATTAATATTTTTAAGCGAAAATGTATTTATGTATTATGTTTCAGGTTACATTGGCTGAACCTATTTTGATGAATTTGAGCCTTGAAGATGGCCATCGTTCCGAAAATTAAACTTGAAGCGGCTGAAATGCGTTTGAAATAATTATTTTGTAATATATAGGGGGTTTTAGTATATTTGGTTCCTTGTTAACGAGTTCTTAGAAAGGAATTTTAGAAATGCCACACTCTGAATCTTATTGTGGAGTCGTCGCCGAAAAAATCATGAGGATTAGGTAGTAAATAAATAAATACGATTAATTTTTCTCCCACTCGCGTCTTACAACACAGATTCAAATTAATTTAAACTACTACTGAACGTCAATTATCTGGACATGAGGTATTTAGAGAGATGGAGATAAATTTAGAATTCGACGCACATTTTCTAAGTTTATTTTTTATTTATTATGATATGGAAATAATTGTTTGAATTAATTACGCAGGCGGGCCGGGAGCAAGGTGGGTCAACGCCATAGCTCACATCGCGGGGCAGCAATGGATGCAACTGGCACAGAACCGTCTTGCACTTAGCCGATTTCCCTTTGCTGGGTATAAGGACTCCCAGCTCAGAAAATCAGGTGATGATGATGATGATGGACTGCCCATGTTGACCCGATGTGGGGCAAAAGCCTACTCATTTTCTTGTCACCTCAGTGTCCCGGTATCGTTCCAATGCAGCTAACGAACATCTCGTACTCACAGATAATTCACCATACACATACTGATTCAAAATAGGCCGACACATGACCTAGGTGGTCTTACAGCAGCCATCGCTGTAGTCAGACGAAGAAAATAATTAAGGAATTTCCACCGTTTTCAATAACGTTTTACGTATAAGGAAGTCTTTACGCGCTGTCGTCACGGGCGTCTTCAATTGTTCAACTGTAACTGTATCGTCCCCTTGCAAGCCTTCCAGCATTCCCGCCACTCCCAGTTGCTGAACAGAAGCCTTCCCCCTTCAACCCCCTCTTCACGATTATGCGCCACCCTTTACCCGTTTTAAATTAAGTACTAAAAATCTAGATTTAAAGATTACCAGATATTTGGGGTACGTCGTATAGGCAATGCAGCGCGGTTCAGACTAAAAAGTGCTAGACGCGATGAGTCATAATAGTTATTTGGACAAGGTCAAACACTGTCTGTAGGTAAACCGGTTTCGCATATTATTACTATTATCGAGGCGTCGCTATTGTATCCCTGATATTGTTATTTAGAGTGTTGTTGCTAAGTTCCTTAAGGCGAAGCCCTGCTGAACTAAAGAAAAACTAAATGAAAAAGGATTCGAGGATTTAGGATATATTAGATGAAAATGTTTAATTCGGATAGGTACAGGATAAGTCTTAAAAAATGTTTACCTGATTATTTTTGAAAGGCCCATCTTAATGCCTCGCTAATGAGTTTCTTGCTCTTGCGAAACTTGTATTAAGAAGCTTCTGCTCGTGTTATGGTAACAAACTATACTTATTCAGTTATCTAAAATTAGACATTTAAACTTCTTTAAAAACAAACTGTTCTGTACTTCCATATTGTTTGCAGCTGCATCTCCCTATTTTAAACGTTCTTTCAGAAACTACGTGTTTATCGTTACCTACATATAAACGTTTAATACTTTATCCAATTAATAACTTAAATAAGTAACGAAAACAATTATTTTACTGTAGGTAATTGTTTGAACTACAATGATAAAAAGCTGACCCTCATTCAGCTTTCTGCTTTCAGCTTTCAGCTGAATGTGGGTGGCTAGCGGCCACTTACATTCAGCTTCAAACATTCAGCGCACAAACTGACAAGAAAAGTTAGCTTAAAATGAAAAGTCGTAAGCGCCAAAACAGTAATTCACGATTACTTATACCGGTTTTGCTGAATTGTATTGTGAAAATGTTTTTATTGAGCAGATTTTTGCATTTTTTTGCTAATAGGTGTAAAACTATAAATTTTGATGCAGTGCTAATAAGTCGTAGTTAGCCGATTATGTAAACATACTACTAATTTTAATTAAATAACATGATTACAAAATATCTTCAAATGTTTTGTTATTGCTGAAAAAAGTGGAAATCCACCAATGTTGCCTATATTATATGATGTGTCGTCTTATGTCTATGTCTTCATCATCATCATCATTTCAGCCGTAGGACATAGGCCTCCCTCATGGATTTATTGCGGTTGGAAGCCACCTGCATCCACCGTCGACCTGCGGTCTTCACCAGGTCGTCATCTTGTTGGTGGACGTTACGCTGCGCTTGCCGGTCCATGGCCTCCACTCACATCTCACATCTGTTCTGCGAGCTACAGTCATGGAATGCCCATTGCCACTGCAATCCGCTTGGCTATATCGGTTCTACGTCTTATGTCGTGTAAATGAACGGAGGAGTGATTTGTGTGGGTAGGTGTGGAATGTCAAATCACGTTTCTTATATGGGAGCCCCCCTTATATATTTATTTTATTCTGTTTTTAGGATTTGTTGTCAAAGCGGCAACAGAATTACACCATCTGTGAATTTTTTAACTGTCTGTATCTAACAGCTATTGCGGTTCGTGAGATACAGCCTGGTGACAGACAGACAAGCTGACAGACAGACGGACAGCGGAGTCTTAGTAATTCCCAATTTTACCCTTTCGGTACGGAACTCTAATAAAAGTACAGGATAAGTCTTAAAATATTTGAATATGAGTGTCTCACATGTCAGTGTGAGAAAGGCCGTGGGGCGCCGGCAGTAGAATGTTGCCTCTCCTCTCTTACCCATGGATGCAGTAAGAATCTGCTAAGGGATACCTCCGGAAGATGGGCAGCAGCATCTTTCCGTGTTTTTCACTACCCTATACTGCGCTCGCCAACCCGCCTGCCAAGCGTGGTGAGTATGGCATCAACCCCCTCATGACAATACAACAAAAAACCAGGCCCCGAGTCCCCGGCGGCCCCGCTTATCCTGGCTACGGTAGCAGTCACGGTAACGGCGGGGCTAGGGGTGCTAAGAATCCCCGGGAGACGATCGGCTACCAACCCCTACGACGACCACTGGCCCTGGTAACACACAACATCCGCACTTTGAGGACAGACGATAAGATTGTTGAGCTGGAAGAAGAAATTAGTAGATTACACTGGGACATTTTGGGGCTATCAGAAGTCCGTAGAGAGGGCGAGGACACGATATCCCTTAAGTCCGGTAACCTACTATACTACCGGGAGGGCGACCAACAGTCCCAAGGTGGTGTCGGGTTTCTCGTTCACAAGTCACTCATTAACAACATTGTCACCATCGACAGTGTGTCGAGCAGGGTCGCGTACCTAACACTCAGAATATCTAAGCGATATTTGCTGAAGGTCGTTCAGGTATATGCGCCGACCTCGTCACACCCAGATGAAGAAGTAGAGTCTATGTATGAGGACATCAGTAGAGCCATACATACGAACAACACTCACTTCACTGTTGTAATGGGGGACTTCAATGCAAAGCTAGGCATGAGAAGCGATGATGAGTTGAGAGTGGGGCAATTTGGGTATGGGCAACGGAACCCCAGGGGACAGAGGCTGGCCGATTTTCTGGAGAAAGAAGGACTCTTTATGATGAATTCTTTCTTCCAGAAGCCGCCTCACAGGAAATGGACCTGGATGAGTCCCAATGGTTCTACGAGAAATGAGATTGATTTCATCCTGACCAACAAGAAACGAATATTCAATGATGTCTCTGTGATTCACAGGGTGAAAACCGGCAGTGATCACCGAATTGTAAGGGGCACATTGAATATGAACGTTAAACTTGAAAGGTCCCGTTTGATGAAATCTACGCTCCGACCCACTCGCGCACATATCCAAAACCTCGAGAGCTTTCAACTCGAACTCGCAAATCGCTTTGACTGTCTACGAGTAGATGCATCGGTGGACGAGATCAATAACAGGTTCGTAGAAACCGTCCATACGGTGGGGTCCCAGTTTTTTAAGACCCCCCGTACTAATAGACCTCAGAAACTTTCTGATGACACCCTAAACCTCATGGCTGAACGACGTTCTTTGCGACTGCAGTCTCCCGATGATGCTCAGTCACACAGGCAGCTCAATAGACAAATTCAAAAAACCACAGCCTTCCTTTAATACAGCCAGTATTAAAGATACGATAGAGCGGAATAAAGGCTCCAAAGTGTTCGCGAGAGATAGTTCTATTGGGCAGAGCCAGATGACGAAGCTGAAGAGGGAAGATGGCAGCATAACGTCAAGTAAAGCAGAAGTGTTAAGGGAAGTCGAAAGGTTCTATGGACGGCTCTACGATTCGGTCACTAAACCTGTTTGCAGTGCGGCCAACGACCCAAGAGCTAAACTGACCCGACATTATACCGAGGATATCCCGGACATCAGCCTGTACGAGATCAGGATGGCCTTGAAACAGCTTAAGAACGACAAGGCGCCGGGTGAGGACGGAATCACTTCAGAGCTTCTGAAAGCGGGTGGATCACCGGTACTTAAAGTCCTTCAGAAGCTATTTAATTCCGCCTTGCTTGAAGGTACGACGCCAAAAGCATGGAACAAGGGCGTGGTGGTTCTGTTCTTCAAGAAAGGTGACAAAACCTTACTTAAGAATTACAGACCCATCTCGCTGTTGAGCCATGTTTATAAGCTGTTTTCAAGGGTCATCGCGAACCGTCTCGAACGCAGGTTTGATGACTTCCAGCCTCCCGAACAAGCCGGGTTCCGAAAAGGCTACAGTACCATAGACCACATACATACGCTGCGGCAAGTCATACAGAAGACCGAAGAGTATAACTTGCCGCTATGTCTTGCGTTTGTGGACTATGAGAAAGCCTTCGATTCGATCGAAACATGGGCGGTGCTTGAGTCTCTCCAACGATGCCGAATTGACTATCGGTACATCGAAGTGTTGAAGTGTTTGTATACAAACGCCACTATGTCAGTCCGAGTACAAGAACAGAGCTCGAAGGCGATTCACTTAAAAAGAGGCGTAAGACAGGGAGACGTAATCTCTCCGAAACTGTTTACGACCGCTTTGGAAGATGCCTTCAAGCTCCTGGAATGGAAAGGGCTGGGCATCAATATTAACGGCGAATACATCACTCACCTTCGATTTGCCGACGATATTGTGGTCATGGCAAAGTCGATGGAAGAGCTCAGCACGATGCTCGAAGGCCTCAATCGAGTCTCCCAGCGGGTAGGCCTTAAAATGAACATGGACAAGACGAAAATCATGTCAAATGTCCATGTCGTGCCTGCCCCAGTTATGGTTGAGAACTCGGCTCTTGAAGTTGTCGACGCGTACGTATACCTAGGACAAACAGTCCAATTAGGTAGGTCCAACTTCGAGAAAGAGGTCAATCGTCGAATCCAACTCGGATGGGCAGCGTTTGGGAAACTTCGCAACGTCTTTTCGTCCAACATACCTCAGTGCCTTAAGACGAAAGTCTACAACCAGTGTGTGTTACCAGTGATGACATATGGAACCGAGACGTGGTCCTTCACTATTGGCCTTATGAACAAGCTCAGAGTCGCTCAACGAGCTATGGAGAGGGCTATGCTCGGGGTTTCACTACGGGATCGAATCAGAAATGAGGAGATACGTAGGAGAACTCGGGTCACCGACATAGCCAAACGGATTAGCACGTTGAAGTGGCAATGGGCAGGCCATATAGCGCGCAGAACTGACGGCCGATGGGGCAGCAAAGTTCTCGAATGGAGGCCACGGATCGGCAAGCGCAGCGTAGGACGTCCACCTACAAGATGGGCAGACGACTTGGTGAGAACTGCTGGTCGGCGGTGGATGCAGACGGCTTCCAACCGCAGTACTTGGAGATCAATGAGGGAGGCCTTTGTCCAGCAGTGGACGTCCTACGGCTGAAATGATGATGATGATGATGATGATGAGTGTCTCGCTCTTGCTAAGTCAAAACATGTATTAAGAAGCAAGGGCTCCTCTCGTGTTATAGTAACAAAATATACTTAATAACTTATATAAGTTTATTAGACTTTTAAATACATAGTTATTGCAAACGTAGTAGATATTGATACACGGAAAGACGCTGCTGCCCATTTTCCGGAGGTATATAATAAATAAATATATAAACATAGCTAACTTACAAAACTGAAGGGTGGAAGGAAGGAAGGGAAGGGCCTTTGCCCTGCAGTGGGACAGTACAGGCTCTTAATAATAATAATAATAACTTACAAAACTACTAATCCGCTTGTCTATGTCAGTTCTACGTCTTACGTCGTGTATATACATAACGGAGTGATTTGTGTTGGTAGGTGTGGAATATCCAACATAATTGTTTTAGATGCTCACCCTACTTAGCGTTGGATAAAAGCAGGAAGATCATGAAGTGCTAACGATAGTATAGTCAAGGGTTAATTGAGTTAATTACTAACTTTTGGGGTCAGCTTGAGCCACACATGACAAACGAATTAGAACTCATCTGTTTGGAGTTTTGATATTTAGTGTATGCGATATTATTGCATACATACGCTGTCTCGTATGTCCTATCTATTGTCTTCTTTTTATTTTATGGCTTTTTGTGTTTGGTTTTACACAATTCCGCCAGTTTCAAGTTAATTTATAAATTCTTGTTTTATTTGTCTGGCCATGTTGGCGGCCATTTTTTTGACAGACTTTTATCGTAACATCATCATCATCATCATCGGCCTTTTCTTCTATTACAGACGATTCAGGTAATTCCTGTGGTTTGGGTGTTGCATATTTTTAAATGACTAAACAGTCATATCCTCGACCTCACTGCGCGACCGCTGTTTTGGCAGACGTGGGTGTCCATTGTAGTTGGTGGATTGGATGTATCTGCCTGCCGATGCCGTCTCGCTCGTTTCTCGGCTAATGAGACAAACCAGGTTTGGTGCTTAAGACCTTCGTGTAAGTTTTTCCTCCATTCTGGTCTGTTCTCAGCCAGTGATGCCCAGTCAGTGCGCTTGCTGTTAAACGCTGCCATGTTTCTCTTTGCGCAATCTTTATATCGGAGCATGTGTTTTAAAAACCATGTTCGAAGTTATAAGGAATTGGAGCTAAAATTAAATATGCTAAATGCAAGTATTTAGCATTTTTGGTATAACTTTGATTTACCACCTGCCAGATAAGCGAATGAGATAGTCAAGGTCGCCGAACGATAGAAATTGAGGCTAGCACAGAACCGTTTAAGAATGAATTCAATTTGCCGCGCGTTCAAAAATCGGCATGAATACATCAAAATGCGATTAGCTCAGGTAGGCGCGCCCCGTGCCTGAGATATATTATTTATTCAACTGTTGGTAGTATTTTGATTGTCGTCCGTAATACCAAAAATTGTAACTGAAAAGTTTATTTATTCTTCACACAATGTTGTTATTCGGTTACGAGACCCTATAAGCTATATTCCTTATAGGAAAATCTTAAATATTGTAGTTTTTACTCAAAGTCAAATCATTTATTTTGTGATACATGGGTAAAAATATTAAAAATAATAAAGCACAGCCACGATTTACTTTACAGCATGCAAAATTAGTATACCTTTATGATTATTTAAGGAATAAAATATTTTTAGTCCCATCTACTTCATTTAAAGATTATTTATTTATCATCATTCATCATTCCAGCCGTAAAAAGTCCACTACTGAACAGGCCTCCCTCATGGATCTCCATAAGGGGTAGTTGCCATACTCACCACGCTTGGCAGGCGGGTTGGCGAGTACGGCGAGCGCAGTACGGGATGTTGATACACGGATAGACGCTGCTGCCCATCTTCCGGAGGTATCCCTTAGCAGGCTCTTACTGCATCCACTTATTTATAGTAAAATTATATTGTGATTAGTAATATTGCGGTGCCATGCAGAAAACACTTTAATAGAAGAGTGCGGTTACAAAAATACCACGCCCAAACCACAGGCGATACTTAAATGGTCTAAAATAGGCTCAAAGGCCAATGATGATGATGAGTACGAATAAAAGTACTTTCTTTGATAAAAATATGCTCAAATTACAAATAACTTTGGTATTACGTTTGTATGGGAATTTCATCACCCCCCTTGTGCCTGTGCCCTTAAGTTTGCATGTTAAATAGGTCTATAACCAGCTGTGGTGTCAACAGGCTGATGGTGATGATAAAGTATGATTTGGTGAAGTGGAACTAATATGTGGAACTTTATTCACCTCATTAATATTATAGGAATAGTGTTTATTTTGCTTCTCCCATCTGCCCTCTCTACTGCACCTTCAGCATAAGGATACTGTGCACGTACAGCACAGCAACTAGACACTTTTCTTTAATGGTACCTCTGCCATTTCATTTCCTTAATGTCACTAAATTAAACTAAGTAGCGTTTCAAAAATAAATTGTGTTATGCTTCTTCTTCTGCTTCATCTTCTTATTTTTTTGGCTTTTGTGACAAGCTGTCACTAGGATTTACACTTTGGTTAAAACCTACTTTTTTAGAGTGTCTCAATGAGCCGTTTTCAGTAAAAGAGAAAAAAAGTTTTTTCTACCATTGACATAGAATTTGTGTTAGAAATTCTATGTTTTCTACTAAACCTGTTTTTAAGTGTTATTAAAATGTTTGCTAAACCTAACAGATCGAGCTGAAAAGCGGAGAAAGCAAGTTTGTGATTAATCATAATTACATTCAGTCATTGTCAAATTGTCTTGTCTTGTCTTTTTATTTTATGGCTTTTTGTGTTTGGTTTATCACAATTCCGCCAGTGTCAAGTTAATTTATAAATTCGTAAGTTATTTGGCTAGCCATATTGGCGGCCATCGAGTTTGGTCGTTTCCTAAAAATAAAACTAACGTCATCTATAACGATCAGTTATTATGGTGCATGTAAGGTAAGCCGTGGATAAGAATGTCACTGGCGGAATTGTGTAAAACCAAACACGCAAGCCATAAAATAAAAAGACAAGACAAGACAAGGTTCAAGGGAATTATTTCTGAAGTTTTGAATTTTTAAAGAAAACACCTTGTTAGATCTGATTTTGTAGTGATAAGAAACCACTAAAATATCACCAAAGTTTTATTTAATCAATAAGTGCCACGACATTTACATTTTACATTTTTAAATTTCGCAGGTAATTTGAAGAAAACGCTGAACGCACAGTGGACGCGTAGGCTGCCTTATTTCTCTTTGTTCACAAACATGGAATTTTAAAACTGAAAGCTTGGAATTTTATTAAACTAAAATTTTCTGGGTGTTTTTTGTCGAAGCTATCTCAGATATATATTTTTAGATTTTTTTCTCTTATGGAGTAAAATACCCTATTTTGCCAATGTACATATGTATGTACAGTGTTTAGTACAGACGCGTTCATAGTAAAGGATACCACTAAGCCGACCAGTCACATTAGTCGACCAGCCACATTAGTCGGCCAGTCACAAGTTGTATCCTTTACTATGAACACGTTTGTACAATGATACGTTCATGCTTCTTCCTTTTCTCCTCTTCTACAGGGTTTTTGCTTGCTTTAGGCAAGCAAAAACCCTGTTTGCTAGTGTCAGATCGATGAAAGTTGTGAAACTTGTTGAGGTGTTTTGCCCTATGATGCAAATCAAGCAAGATTGTAAAGTAGGCCATTTACATCTATCATAGTTGATGAATACCAGTTCATGCTGTACAGGTCGTTGCAGTGCTTGGGACGTTGCTTGGTAGATTAGGCCTTCCTCCCAGGATGGTATAGTTGCTGGGCAAGTTTGTCTGCCATTAGTCGGAGAAAAGAACAGGTCAATATTTCTGAAGCTGAGTAAGCCGCAGTAGGTTTCCTCACGATGTTGTCCTTCGCCGTTAAAGCAAGTGTTAAATGTGAACATACATTTCTCAATAAATAGTTGCGCGCTGTGCTAGGACGGGAGTGCACGCATTTATTACTTGTGTTCCCTTATCAGTAAGGTACGCGGCCGAGCGCGCTCGGCTGCAGCGTAACAATGGCTGTGGAAAGGTCGGACCACAATGAGCGAGATTTATCAGTATCGGAGGATACCATTTTCTCTGATAATCAGCAGGATAGATGGAAGACGTTGAAAAGAATGAAAGGAAGAGAAGAAAATGAAAGTGACGCAGATGCTGAAGATGGTTATATACAAGTGCGACGGAGACCAAAGAAGCTTTTGAGAACTTTATCAAAGAATGGTGGGCAACGGCCAGAGTACACGGAAAGCCTCGATGTTCAGTCCAATACGCAAATATGTACTGATACCTCCTGTGAGATAGGTATTATTTCCACCGAGCCGTTGCCTAAACAAATGGCCTTTGCTAAGTTGTTACGAAGCGAGAACATAACAGGCGTAATAAAAATTAAATATAAAAGTACCTATAGAATACAATTAACCTTCGATAGCAACATAAAAGCTCAGTCAATCTTGAATTGTGAAGAATTGAAAAAACGAGGAATTAGATGCTTGAGAACAGATGAAATGAATCTTCGTTATGGAATAGTGAGACAGGTAGATATAGAAATTAAAGATGAAGAGATGAATAATATGTTTCAGTGCGAAAAAGAGATTGCGTCAGTAATGCGTTTAAAAAGACAAACTAGTGAAGGGGCCTGGGTTGAAAGCGAGACTGTGCGCTTGTGTTTTAGAGGTAACACTATACCTCCATATGTAGAAGCATATGGTGCTAGGTTCTTAGTGGAACCCTATATATTTCCTGTCTCACAATGTTCGGGCTGCTGGAGATATGGGCATAGACTTAAGTTTTGCCCGGTTAAGAAAATAACCTGCCCTAAATGTGGATCGAATCACGCCAACTGTGAAACGAAGGAGTTTAAATGTATTAATTGCAAGGGTCCACATATGTCTCTAGAAAAATCTAAATGTCCTATATACCAAAAAGAAAAAGATATAAGGGTAATCATGCGGGACGAAAACTGTGTCTACACGAAAGCAATTGAAATATACGAAGATCGTCAAACCTTGAGACAGTCCTTTTTACCTGAATTAAGGCCGAAAAAGAAACAGTTAATAAAAGAACACAATGGAGTAAACGAAGGCTACAAACAAGCTTTACTGTCGAAAGAGAAAATGCAAAGAGAAGATGAGACTAAGGACGAGGTTTCCAGTAACGAAACGGTCAAAGGAATCAGTGAAGAGGGAAAAATAATACAGGGAAAGAAAAAGAAGAAAAAGAATAGTAGTTTAAGAGTTGATCAGGCTATGCAAAGTCAGAGTGAGAAAGAAAGCGAAAGGTCTAAGAAAAAGAAAGAGTTTAGTTTTATGAGAATATTTAACAACATAAGGGACATAATATCTTCAAGGAAAATGCTGGATGAAAAAATATCTTTAGTTTTAGGCGTAGTGTTTGAGGAGTGCTATCCATATATAGCTGAGTGGTTCAACGTCGGGGATTGTGTTAATAAATTCCTGTCCATTTTTAATAATGGATAACAGCTGTCGTAGCCAGCGATTTATTAACATCATCCTCATCATCATCATAACTGGTCTTACAAAGACGATATTAGAGGAACCCAAATTTTGGATTCTTTCTTGGAATATGGTTTTATTTCTATGAATTCAGGTCAAGAAACTAGGGTTAAATTAGTAAATGGCAGAATACAAAAGACGTCTCCTGATATTACGTTCGCCTCTTCAGATATTGTAGTTCATTTTAACTGGACGGTACTTAATGAAAATTTTGGAAGCGATCATTTGATGATAAAAATAAATTCATGTTTCCAAGATAGAAATCATTACAAAAAAAGGCGTAATTTTAAGAAAGCCGATTGGGTGTGTTTTACTAAAACATCTGAACATTTACTAAGTAAAATATCACATAACATTGCAGATAATATACAAAGTAGTTATAACACGTTCATTGATATCATTAACCAATCTGCTGACAAGAGTATTCCATGGTCTAAAATTAATTGTAATCCAGAGCGCAACTTTAAACCTAAACCGTATTGGAATGCTGACTTATCAAAACTTGTCGCTCAGCGGCGTTTGGCTCTTAGTACCTTTCGACGAAACCCCACTCCCGATAATCTCACAGCTTTAGAAAACAAGAACTCCATTGTCA
This sequence comes from Pasiphila rectangulata, assembly GCA_963082625.1. Classification (NCBI taxonomy): domain Eukaryota; kingdom Metazoa; phylum Arthropoda; class Insecta; order Lepidoptera; family Geometridae; genus Pasiphila; species Pasiphila rectangulata. Next base: position 22,423,919 of record OY720235.1, read on the forward strand.
GGACAGAATTATCTCGGGCTAGATCTGCTAATTGGCAACAATTTTGTGATTCGACTGATAAAAGTACTTCTTTGCGGGAGATGTGGCGCCGTATGAGGTGGATAAAAGGTTACAGGCTAACTAAATTTCAAGCTTCAAACGATAAAAAACAGGAGTTACTTTGTAATTTAGCACCCGACTATGTAAAAGTACCTAAACCCATTTTTGTTTCAGCAAATAGTTTATTAGAACAGGAATTTTGCATACAGGAATTAAACTTATGTATAAAAAAAAAGGATACCGCCCCTGGAGATGATGACATAACGTACTCAATGATATTTAATTTACCAGAAATTGGAAAGATATATTTATTAAGCTTGTACAATTATATCTTTAACACTGGGTACGTCCCAAGCCAATGGCGAGACATAAAAATTGTACCAATTCCAAAAGCGGGTTCTAGTTTGAATGAAGTAAAAATAAGACCTATTTCTTTAATTTCATGTTTGTGTAAAATTTTCCATTTAATGATAACTAAGAGACTTGAATGGTATATTGAAAAAAGCACCCTATTGTCCCATAATACTACTGGTTTTAGAAAGGCACAGTCATGTTTAGATTCGGTCGCTCGTGTGGTTAGTACTATACAAACTGGCTTTGTTAAGAATATACCTACGCTGGCGTGTTTTCTTGACATTGAAAATGCCTACAACAATGTACTTGTAGATAAAATTACGATTACTTTAGATAGTTTAAATGTTGGTTATAAGATTAGTAATTATTTTTGGGAGTTTTTAAGTGAAAGACATTTAATAATCAGGGATGACATGGCCACAGATGAGCAAAGCATGGTCAGATGGACCTCGAAAGGCTTAGCTCAAGGAGATCCAGTTTCTCCATTGCTTTTCAATATCGTGTCCCATGAAATATGTAAAAGTGTTTGTATTGAAATTGCGCAATATGCTGACGATTTTGTTATTTTTTCTAGTCATAAAAAGATAGATATATGTATTTTTGATGTTCAAAAAGCTTTAAATGCTATTTCTAAGGTTTTGGATTCTATTGGCTTGAATATTTCTGCACAAAAGTCCAAATTTTGTTTATTTAGTAGGGGACGCAGGCATCATCAAATCCAGTTGCAAGTTAACGGCTCTGCGTTGCCTTGTGAAGAAAATATTAAGTACCTAGGTATATGGCTTGACCGTTCACTTCGTTGGAGTAAACATATAAACGAGCTTTGCGATAAAACGATGAAATTCCTCAATATTTTAAAAACTTTGGCGGGTTCTGGTTGGGGAGTTCACCCGAAACATTTACGGAGACTATACATCAATTTAATTAGAAGTCGAATCGATTTTGGCAGTTTTTTATATGATAATAGTGCCAATTCCCATACCTATAAGGTTGATAAAGTTCAAAACAAAGCTCTTAGAATTATCGGAGGATTTATTAAAACTACGCCAATTCATGTTATGGAAAGCGAGGTATGTATACCTCCACTTTTTTTAAGAAGAAAGTATTTATCATTTAAGTTTTGTATAAAAGCTAAGTCTTGGAAACATGGGAAAACTGATTCGTGCTTAGATAAGCTGAGTACTTTTCACACAAATAATTATTGGAATAATAAAAAGAAACCGTTGTTAATGATAACGTTTATTAGTGTTAAGGATGAAAAAAATTGCGTCATCAACTCCTCTTGAAATGTTTTTACTAAATGTGTGGCTTTCTAAACTATATATTAAAAATTTTATTGTTGACAACTTGGAATGTGTACAAGGTGCAAAAACAGATTATAATCCGAGTTCTTTAAGAAGTAAAATCCTGTGTGAGATAGATAGTAAGTACCATAATTGGTATAGAATATATACGGATGGATCGAAGAGTACGAGCGTATCAGGTGCTGCATTTTATGATTCATCGCGTAAACAAGGAGAATGCTATAAAAACACGTCATCTATATCTATTATGACCATGGAGTTATTCGGTATATTAGAAGCTTTAAATTACATTCAATACAGTGAAATAGTACGTTTAGCTAAAGTTGTTATACTAAGCGATTGCAAAAGTGCTTTACAACATTTAAAAAGTTGTAATGAGGGAACTAGATGTATATCATTAGCTTATATCATCCTCCGTAAACTTGTGTATTTGAATGATATTAATATTGAAGTGGTTTTGCAGTGGATTCCGTCACACATTGGTATTGCCGGGAACGAGGAGGCGGACCGTTTAGCAAAATCAGCGATTGTAGACGGATCAGATATATACATTTTACCCAATTATACAGATTTATTACCAAGATTCAGAAATTTATGTTATGATTATTGGCGCGAATATTTTGACGAACGATCACAAGCTAAAGGGATCTGGTATAAAATCATACAGAGTCAGCCTCCTCGTTTACCCTGGTTTATGGGTGACGTAAACAGGAAACAGGTAGTTACTGCGCACAGGCTTCGTTCCGGGCACATGCCGCTAAATAAATTTGCGTATTTAATGGGCAAGGTACCATCACCTAACTGTGAAACTTGCAATAAACCAGAGGATGTGTACCACGTGCTGATGGAATGTGCCCGGAACCAAGCCGATAGGCAAGAGGTCCTGGACGAGCTTAAGCTCAATATTGTTAACGTCGGGGTATTTCACCATATACTATCTTGTCCCACATCTACTGAAGCCAAAATGATTTATGAACTAGTCAACATTTAATGCTGACTGGTTCATCATGCACTGAGTGTGCTAAATATATATGTACCTAACCATTCAACGAATGGATGGGCAATTAGTGTGTACTTACCTACTTCCTAATCTTTTGTTGTTATTGTTTTTTTTAGGAGTTATTTTATAGTTTAATTTTGGTTTTTGTGTTGTTAACATTATTTGACCGGCATGAACTTGTAGTTCAAAGGTCATAAAATTAAGAATAAAAAAAAAAAAAAAAAAATTCTCAATAAATAAAAATCCATTGGTTCACATATCGATGGCCGGTATCGTCCCACGACACGCCTTTTACAGTATTGAGCGTTGGTGATATTATTTCTCTTTATTGTTTTGTTTATGGCTTTGTGATATTTTTTGTAAGTAAACACAATTAACAACCGCAGTACGATTGTAACTTCGCAAGCTCCGCTTTAGACGAGATTTATCTCGTATAAGAGCTCCGCTCCTACATTTCAGCAAATAAATGATTTCTATTTCTTTTTCTATTTCTCGATAGCTCCATCTATTTCTATCCGTAGTACTACACTTACACACTTAGTACACGTAGTACACTTTCAAAATTAAAGACGTTCTCGTGCTCCACAACTTATGACCTTGCATACAAAATGTACGAGAGCGATCTCAGCCGTAAGACGTACACTGCTAGACAAAGGCTTCACCGCGCCTGGCGAGCGGATTGGCGAGCACTGTCCGAGGCTGCTGCCCATCTTTTCCTGCTCGATACGAGGACAGCACGAGCGGCCCGCTCGTCAGACTTCGGCCCGAAATTTAAATTGGAAAGGATAAATTAATTTGTTAAATTTTGTCTATGACCTCGAAAATTAAAGTTAAGTACTGTATATGTTTCAGCTAATTAATAGCAATGAATTCGGCCTGGTTTAACTCGGCTGGCGCCTCGTCATATAATCACATAATCACATCAACTATACTAATTAAAAGAAATTGAGCCGTCAAGAGACGCCTAACAAATGTAGGTACTTAAGACCTTTACATATATTATAGATGATTTAAACAGCGTCAGCAACTAGTAATAATGCTGTACAGGACGCTGCAGTGCCTGGGACATTGTTAGATGGATTAAGCTTGCCCAGCACCTACATATACGATCCTCACTGCTTAGTCGACTATTAGTCAGAGGAAAGAACAGGTCAATACGTCTGAAGCTGACTTAGCCGCGGGTTTCCTCACGATATTTTTCTTCGCCGCTAAGCACGTGCTAATGTGTACATACATTTTTCAAGAAATAAAAATCCACTGGTTCACAGCCGGTATCGAACCTACGACCTTCGGATCAAATGTAAAGCATTTTGATAACTCCTAGAACAATAATTTAAATTGCGTAGTGTCATCATCACTCATCATCATTTCAGCCGTAAAACGTCCACTACTGAACACAGGCCTCCCTCATGGATCTCCATGAGGGGTAGTTGCCATACTCACCACGCTTGGCAGGCGGGTTAGCCTCAAAAAAAAACACAAAAGCTTTATCTACTTCTAAATTTAAGGTAATTTATTTTTTATTTTTACACTTACGGGTATATTATTTATAACCAAAGTGCCCGTAATTTTTTGTAAAAATTATAACTTTGAATTTAACAATAATTATTGCAAATACGACCGATTTTGTAAAGGAATATCTCATTTTCATTTCAAATAATCATTAAATGTTTGCGTAGTTTCACAATCAAAAAATGAAGTGACATATCCACACGCATAGGTATCTGAAGAGCTATTCTGGTGCCGAATTCAAGGAAACGTGCGCTTCACGATCACGACCTTGAACGCTGCGACCGGCGTTTTCATGTTACAAATATTTTACTGCACACATAATTCGCATTGCCGTGGTGCCGACAGTAGAATATTGCCCCTCCTCTCTTGCCCATGGATGCGGTAAGAAAGGTATACCACAGGAAGATGGGCAGCAGCGACTTTCCGTGTATCAAGTACTGCACTCGCCAACTCGCCTGCCAAGCGTCGTGAGTATTGCAACCACCCCATTTTGATCACTTGGAGATGAGGGAGGCCTCCACCAGTGGACGTCCTACGGCTGAGATGATGATGATAATACGCAAATTCTAATGTGCAATACGAATTATTAATAAGCCGTGTCGTGTGTAAAAGTCTAGGTTTGTCTTGGCTACTTACTGGGTGGGTTATTTTTATAAAATAAAAAAATATAGACGCTATGTGCACGTTACTTGATGTTTATTGGTAGAGGGTGAAAGCAATACATGAAACGAATGAGATAGAAAATCGCTAATTAGCACAGAATAAATTACGGTTCTAACAGTGTGCTGACCCCAATAAATTACAGTGTGTTAAAGCACGTTAAAGTCCCTTTATATTTTGTTCTATCGTATTTTATTTTTCTTAAATTTTATAGTAATACATAATATCTAGATTTAACCTAATTGCTTATTTCACTTTCAAAATTAATGTGAGATGAAAGGTGAATGAATAAATATTCCATTTGTAAAATACGAGGATTACTTATAGCATTGTCATCCATCACTAAGTGTTCACGTATATTATCTTTTGTCAGGATAAGCTATTTTATTTTTAAAGGCAGCCTAGCCGTATGCCTCAACAACTATGGGCAAAAACCACCACCGATTGGGCTTCCCAACAAAGCCTACTACATGGTAGACCCAGGCGGCGATGGCCAGTCTTTTTTAGGAATCAAGCTTATCTCAAGCTTGACTCCTTTAGAAAAGACAAAACCAGCTTAAGACATAGATAAGTGGAAAGAGGGAAGAGGGATTGCCTTGCAGAAGGAAAGATCAGGCTTATAAATAAAAATAAATAAAATAAACCCACACTAAGATATAATTTAGAGAAATAACAATAATAGTCGAAATAAGCTTCAACGTTAAAAATACTATAAAAATAAGAAAGGGTAATTTGCCAAACATTTATTTAATGCACCATTGCTAGTGGGAATTCGCTTTAACGACTGGACTTCTTAGCAACTTAAAACTTAGTTTATCATCTAAGCTCCTTCAACGGGCTGGTGTGAAGTGGCTTTTAATTTATTTCATTTCTTTCTACGGAATAACTTATTGTTATAAATAAGTAGTACGTAGGTTTTCACATTAAAAGCCATTGATAACACATCTATTATATCATTTTGCGGTGGTATTAAATGCTAGTTGTGAAACAAGATCGTTAAATTCTTAAAGTTAAATAGTCTACTTCTGGTATGTTCCAAGGTACGAGTTACAATTCGGGCAGTAATGGTCGGCGTTTCTGCAGGAGTCCATACAGTAAGGGACGCACACGCAGGGCCAGCATCTGTGGAGGAAGATGTTCTTTAAAACTTAGGTCATAATACATATAATAACCTTGAACGCCGACGCCCAAGGCCGTTGAAACAATCATGGTAAACAAAAAACGATCATGGCGGATAATGGGAATAATAAATTCTACCTTTCGTGATCACAATTTGTTGTATACAATCATGTACGGAAATCTATCGCGTTTCAACCTTTCAACTTCACCATCACAGTCATACGACTGTTGTCCACATCCACTGCTGTATAAAGGCCTCTCTCATGGATCTCCATGATCATAAGGGGATTTTGGCCACACTTTCCACGCAGGCGTGTTGGCGAGCGCAGTACGGGTTGTTGATACATGGAAGGACGCTGCTTTTTGTGATTGACATGTACTTGTCGAGAAATATGTTTTGATATGCCCTGTTGACATAGACTAACTTAAGGTTTTTTAACTTAATCATATCTAGCAAAACTTTGGCAAAATAATCTTGATTTATGACAATTTTTCCTTTTATTTTAGGAACTATGTAGGTACATTACCATAAGATTAACGTACGAGTGGGTACATCTGAATCATTAAAATAATTTACCTATTAAAACAACTCCCAAAATAATCGTGGAACGATAAGATATATAGATAGAATATGAAGATAAAGGTTGCAGTTTCATAGTACATAGGCGGTACAAGGAGTCTTATTCTAAGACATATTTTTTGGCATCAGAAAATATAGTTGAAGTATTTAAATACGTAACAGGTCCGAACAAAAATATGTCAGTATTGGATAGCCCAATTAACGAGGAAGGCTTATAAATAGGCTTTATAACATAACGTCTAGACCACTAAGAGGGGTCATTGAAAAATGTTGCTTAAACGGGGTAAATGTATTTATTTTGAGAGCTTCTGTTGCGTGCGCTGCGTAAATTGTTAAAGTTACGCAGCTAACATGCCTGACAGAACTGCTCTCCTTTAAAAGTTCTTAATAAAGTCTGCAATAGCCTTTTATATGATAATAAAATTATTACTAAAATAAGGCATAATTTGCGAATGTGTTTAAGTATCAAGCTAATTTTAGGAATAAGTTGACTGGCGTGTACCTACTCTGTAATTATTTATTATTATATTTTATTTTAATTCTTTACTTGAATATGTAGGTATGTAATGCTTAAATGTATTTATTTAATATAATTGGCGTGTAACCGTTTAAATTAAATTGTAATAAACAAATAAACATAGTATCAACCCATATCGATATAATTATTCACCGTAGAATTTAGTATGGAACAGAATCCTTTTATACCATTTGAATTCAAAGAATATCTTAGAAGATTTTACAGTTTTACCGCGCGTGCATTTTAATTAGGTATAGGTGATGCATGGCTCAAACCAAGATTACTTAACCTCGGCGGCGCCGTCGGTTACAGCTGATAAGTATATATTTACAAAAAAATATGTATAAAAGCCGTGCCGTGGTATGCCGGCAGTAGAAGGTTACCCCTCCTCTCATGCCCGTGGTTGCAGCAAGAGCCTGCTAAGGGATATCTCCGGAATATAGGCAGCAGCGTCCTTCCGTGTATCAACATCCCGTACTGCGCTCGCCAACCCGCCTGCCAAGCGTTGTGAGTATGGTAACTACCCTTCATGGAGATCCATGAGGGAGGCCTGTGTTAAGAGCGTTTACGCCTTCCATGCGCAGTTTGGCTCAAAAACAGTACTTTTCAAACCCGTTAATATCATGAACCACTTATTTTACACCATATGTTAATTAATAATAATTTTAGAAAATTTAGTTGTCCAAATAGTTAGTAAAGAAAATATTTCGATTAATATAGTATGTACGCGTTCTATCAAGATAACTGGTTAGAGGTTTTCTTAATTTCCCTTTCAGCATCAGTTTCGAAGCTCAAAATATTATGAAAATACTGATATATCTAATTAACAAAACCTAATGACCAATCAATAAGATCCTTAGGAAAAAAGTTAGTTAGTTAGATGTCTGATTTTGTTATCTTACTATGAGAAATTAAAATTCAAAAAATGTGAAATATTACGAAATTTAAATGATTTTTTCACCGATATACCTTATCTAATTTAATAAAATAATCGCTTACCAATATAGTAGAGCATCTTCTTTAAAATCGTACATTTAATTTTTTTATTATTTTGTTGTTATTATTTTTCTGTAAATATTTTAAAACTACTCTAAAACGCTGCGCGCAAATCATTTCAAGTCAGTCCGCCGCAAGGCTTCCTAGAGTGTGGACATGTCGCTTGGCGCTCTGACTGACCTGTGTTGACCTTTGTCGTGCATATAGGGCGAGCGGACAATTATAGCGTCATCGAATAATTTTGGTACTTTGGTGAGTAAAATATTTTATGATTATTTTTGATGGCAAACATATTTTTAGAAATTTATATTGTAACAAATCATATTTCAGACATAATGGGAAATAAAACAAAGTTATTTTTAGCGAAGAAACGAAAGCGCAAAAATGTAGAAAACATGGAAAATGCAAGAGCTAAAAGGTTGGTATATAAACAAGTTACTATGTTATACTAGCTTCAACCCACGGCTTCGCTCATGTTAGATACAAATTACACATTTTCCTATCCTTATACATGTACTATACTGATATGTTTATTCATATTATATAATAATATATTTTTTGTATATTGTAGGTCTATGTGGGCTTCTAAGCAAATGTGGCAAGTTTCATAATATTTATTTATGTATGTTTGTCCGCGCATTTCTCTGAAACTATAAGGTAGATTTTTAATAATTTTGGGCTGGCTCCGACTTTAAAAAGAATCCAAGAATTTTTGCTTCTGAGCGTTTCTACGTCTTGAGGTCTGTTTAAATTTTTTTAGTTACTTTTTATAAACCTACGTATGTTTCATCAACATTATTTTCTTTTATTTATTTACTGCATTATGCCGTGGGTGCCGGCAGTAGAATAATACCCCTTCTCTCATGCCCATGGATGCAGTAAGAGCCTGCTAAGGGATACCTCCGGAAGATGGGCAGCAGCGTCTATCCGTGTATCAACATCCCATACTGCGCTCACCAACCCGCCTGGCAAGCGTGGTGAGAATGGCAACTACCCCTCATGGAGATCCATGAGGGAGGCCTATGTTCATCAGTGAACGTTTTATGGCTGAAATGATTTACTGCATAATGCTTGCTTTCAAATAACAAGGTGTGTGCTTATTGGTTGATGGTTTCACTTCAGGCAATATAAAAAAACTCAAGTGAAGAAAATTAGAAAGTAGTTTAGTGTGAAAACCAAAATATGGAGGTACATATGTAGTATTAACGTTATTTTAAACTATTAAAATGTAAATTACTTTTTTCTCCTTTCACGTCATAATACGCCATCACCGATGATTTAATAATATATACTGTTTTTTCTACAATTCTAAAGTCTACAAACCATGTGTGTTACCAGTGATGACATATGGAATCAAAACGTGGTAATTCACGATTGGCCTCATGAATAAGCTCAGAGTCGCTCAACGAGCTATGGAGAGGGCTATGCTCGGGGTTTCTTTACGCGATCGAATCAGAAATGAGGAGATACGTAGCACGTTGAAGTAACAATGGGCAGGCCATGTAGCTCGCAGAATAGATGGCCGATGGGACTGAAAAGTTCTCGAGTGGAGGCAACGGCAACTGCGGCAAGCGCAGCGTAGGACGTTCACCAACAAGATGGGATGATGACCTGGTGAAGACCGCAGGTGGATGCAGATCGCTTCCAACCACAATAACTGGAAATCCATGAGGGAGGCCTATGTCCAGCAGTGGACGTCCTACGGCTGAAATGATGATGATGACTGTATTTTTTTCAGAATTCTATATTAGTCAAAAAGAAAGGAAGGTTATCCATCCTCGTACGCGCTCCATTCTACCCTAAGTATTTTATAACATTGTTGTTATTTTGTAAAATATTTCTATGGCGTAACGTTCTTTTGGCAAATATTTTGCAAAAAGAACGGAACGTACCATTTCTATCTTCTTCTTCTTATCGTATGGCTTTTGTGTTTGGTTTTTCATAATTCTGCCAGTGTCAAGTTCGTAATCTTTAGAAAGTTCAAATTATTGGATAAAAATTAACAAAAAAGAAAACAGTTCTTTTAACAATTTTGAGAGGAAATCTATTCTAAGGTCACAGATAATTTAGTTCACTAGTTGGTATATTTTTCTACGTTCTGCTTTACATTTCACGTTCCGTTGCTTTTCTATTCATTTTATTTTTGTTTTAATAAGTATTTGTTATTGTTTAATTATTTATGTTTTATTTTTCAATTAGTTACAAAACCGCTGGCCTCTGCTCGTGGTATCACTTACCTTTTAGGAGGGGTCTGAAAATCAGCGTTCCTTCGTGTTATGGTGCGAAGGAATACAAGCTGACATCCGTCCCTTCTGGTTTTACTGCAGCACATCTTTTACTACCTACTCTTAGGGTCAATGACTGGATTACCGGTAGGATAGTACCTAGTATAAGTATATTTCTTGTTGTGGTTGGGGCATACGGCAGCTTACTGCCTACTATGTATTTTTGTTTTAACTTTGTTTATAGGTTCGATTTATTGTTATTATTATTATTTTTTCATTGTTATCCTTTGCCGTATGTACCTAGAATTACCCAACCTGTTTAATTTTAATTTGGTACTTGCAATGTTATTGCTATTGGTGCTAGGTACTATGTTATATATTATTTTTCTTTGTGTCTTTTGTTCTATGCTTGTGCTGTAATGTATACCAAATAAATATATTTCTATTCTATTCTAATAGTCTCACCATCTGAAAACATAGAACTGTCAAATTTGGTAAGTTATCTTAAGTAGTTAAAAAAATCAGACCACTAGATTCTACACTACTTTATATTATAATCTTTTTACTATTTTATGCTTATGTTAACCTAAACTTAAAAAAAAAATATGTTGTTTAAATTCTTATGTTTTAATTTGCAGGCAAAATTCCAATTCAAATAAACACGGTGTTTGAGGGCCGCAGAATAATTGAAAAAAAAATCTAAGTCGATGCCGCTAAGAACCACGACATATTAATTTTATTTATTATTAATGTAAAACATTTAATAATAATGTGAAATAAACTCGACTTTATCCGTACCAAAGAGTTTTATTTGTACCTACTCGTAACTTAGTAATATGTTTAAGTTCAAATTTAAATTAAATAATTGCAATAACAATTTCACTCGAATGGATCAAAGTGGTTAAGTATGACTATAACATAATAGAACGCGCCAGCGCTACTCACACTGTCACGCTCGCTTCTGTGTGGGTTTGAATTACCTAAACTTGACATCGCGCGCTAGGCGTAAACGCTCTTAAGTAGTGGACGTTTATCGGCTGAAATTATGATGTATAAAAGGTATTCTATAAACCATCTTGGTTCCTTAACACAAGCTCTATTAACTATGGGGTTAGATGGTGCTGTGTTTCAGTACCTATTATGTACTTATTCCTAAGGGAAGCCTGGTTCAAGATGACAATTTGATGATATAGATAGTGTCAGGTCATTAAAGATATTAGTAGTTAGGTAGAATAGTTGAATTAAGGTAAGTGCAAAGAACAATTAGCAGTAATGGGTAGGCACAGCTTGTTATATCGATTGGATAGTGGCGTGTCAACCTGGCTAGCTACTTAACATCATTACACATAGCAACCTACATAAAACCAACATAAAAACTAGTTCAACTTTTTCAAACTTTTGCCTGTTTGTCCGGCTAAGCTTCGACTGATTTTGACAACATTCACTGGCAGCTGATTCATCAAAGAGTCATTTGGTTTACTAACAAAACAAAAAATTTAATATAAAAACGCATGTAATGCCGCGGGTAGCAGTGAGCCTTAAGGTAGAATTCTGTGCGGCACAAATGTTTGAGTACCACAAACTGCCGTAGTGCCGCACACTGGTGGAATTCTACCTACATAATAGCTTTACTATTATTATTATATATAGCTTTAATATTATAAAGCTGAAGAGATTGCTTGGTTGAACGTGTTTATCTCAGGAACCACAAGTCCCAATTGAAAAAATATTTCGGTGTTAGATTCCCCAATTCAACTCATCACTTTCATAATATTAGTATAGATATAGTTTTATTAACCCTTTATAAACAATAAAAAAAACATTTATTTCATCAGGCAATAATGATCCATAGGACAAATAATTTACTCACAACATTAATATTAATCAAATAAACGCAGATAAGAAAATTAAAAAAAAAAATAATAGACTTCCTTGGCAGTCGGGTAAATAGAAGATAAGAAAGTTAACACATAACATTAAAAATCACTGAGACACAAGGCAGGACACCTGTTTCAGCTCAGCTAGCCAGTGTTTCAAGATGGCAGAAAAGACATTACTGGCAACGTCTGCTACGAGGCCATTGGTGCTCCCGCGCATGTGGGGCTCACAATGGAGGCAGTGCGTTTCCGCATTACTGCATAGAAGTCACTTGTGCGTGCCTCTGCAAACATCCCCGATGCACTGCAATAGCGTGGCAGCCCCAACACGTGGCAGCCCCAACAGCATCCTGAAGCCGTTGTTGTACTGGACTCGCAGGACGTTGTAGGAATACTGCGTATAAGTACTTGACCCACAGGTTTTACGTGTAGAATGAAGTACTACCAGTAAACAGTGTGATCTTCACTAGTGTAGTAAAAGGTGCAAACCTGCGAGCCACCATATTGCACCGATAACGCCCTACGTTCCCTCTCGATGTCAATATCATCGAAACCCAGTTAACAAGTCCTCCGAAACCCAGTGGCCCAGAAATATTGGAATTTTATAGGGTAGGAGTAAAAATTGCTATAATATTAGGATTTTTGTGTTATTTTTATGTATATTACGAATATTACGAACAAAGCAGATCGAAAGTCTAAACTATAACACCTATCACAATATTATAATAACAACTTTAAATGTTGTCCGGTCATGTAAGCCTGTGAACCTACCTACCTACTTTATAGTCGTTAACGTTTCTATAGTACACTTTTGTTTTTGAACAAAGTTAACAACCGAGCGGTTTCGTTTACCAAAGATATCCAAGTTGCATCATCGCCACATTATTTCTACCGTTGCATAATGTTTTATCAGCAAACACGAAGTCAAATAACGTAGATAGCAAAACGTATAGGTTGACCCTCATATAAATAAAGTAAATACAATTCTTGATTAGGTTCTGCTTTTTAGTGTTTTATTAATTTTACTAACAATATCCTAGGCTTTGTAATGTGTTAATAGGAACAGCATTAATCAACATGTAATTCGTAAAACTCAAAACTTTAATATGAAAAACTTAACTTTTAACTGTTAACTCAAAGTTTTATAGTTCAATCGAAACAGGTACTAGTACTTTGTAAACTTTTGCGATCTGGAGACATAATTTATAAAACTGATAACCAGGATTCTATCGCTTGTTTTATTTAATTCCCGACTTGGCCGCGGGTAGACTGTCTATATAAGGTAGGCTAGGTACTTACAAGAACAAGCAGAGGAGTAAGGCAACCACATGAGTCCTTGTAGTGGCCTTCCGTTCAATCTTTGTCACAACGGTGGCCCTGCAAGACGGGCAGGTGACTTGCGATGGCTGGGGTCCAACTGGTACCACATTCATTTTTACCTGAAAAACATCAATTCATTCATAAATCCTCTCTCTTGACCTGGATGCAGTAAGAATCTGAATACCACCGGATGGTGGGCAGCAGCATCTTTCCGTGTATCAACATACTGTACTGCGCTCGCTTGCCAAGCGTGGTGAGTATGGCAACAACCTCTCATTTTTAGATATATAAGGAAGGCCTAGGACGCCCTCCGGCTGAAATGATTAATAAATAATAATTAAACAAATGTCTTTATTCAGTTAGGTTTACAAACCAGTTCTGTTTGATGATTCATAAATTATTGATAAGGCTAATACAACAAACTATTTATCTGTGATCATGACGCGTATTGGTTGTATTATCAGGAAACCCAGACACAAATCATGGTCGACCAACAATGTTAATCGTTTCAAGGAAATAAAAAAGATCAGTGTTCTACCTGAGTGTTGTCACTACAAATATAACAAACGAATGTTCATTTCAAAACAACTATTTCAAAAGTTAACTCAGCTAATAATTTAACATTCAAACTAGTAACATTAATGACAAACTTCTAAATATTATGACTTACGTTTAGATATTCGGGTAAACGCGGTAACGAACAAAACTAGCTAATGTATTTATAGGTTATGGAAGGCGTCTATGAAGCTAGACGTCGGAACAGTAACTACGAAGTGATTCAACAAGTAGCCAAGCGTGACGCCGCGCCTGCCGACAAGGTTACTATCTATACTACTGATAAACAAGTTTTTAGGGCTCCGTGGAGAAAAACAAAAACATACTCATCTACTAGATGATCTCTTATTATTGAATAAATTCAAAAACGTCATCAAACGCAATCTTTGCAATAAAGCTTATTATAAAATATCAGATTACCTAGAGGACAAAATTACTTGGGACGGAATTGTAAACCCAACTCCGTCAATCGTAAAATAAGTCAAAATATATGTAATTGTTAAATGGTGACATTAACGACAGATTTAGGTTCTTCTGTTTGCTTCTTTTCCTTGTATCTGAGATGAACAGATTCAATTATCTTCTTTATTCTATTAATTTGTGTTGTTTTATTTTGTGATTTGTGCCGCTTCAATAAGGTGCGGACGCACAGAATAAAGTATTTTCTGAGTTTTGAGTTTTTTTTCCTGTGGCTGCGCAGCGGGCAAATGTTCCGCGATGCCAGAGGTTGCAGGTTCGATTTCCGCCTCGGACAAATGTTTGTACGATCTGCAGATTGGTTCGAGGTGCTCTGGATGTATTTCTTTATATAATTAAAAAAAATATATTGATCTATGTAGTATAATGTATTAAATATATCAGTCATCTAGTAACCATAACACAAGCTCTACGTAGCTTGGGGCTAGGTGATGATGTGTGAATTGTTCAGCATTATTTATTTTTTATTTATTTATACTACCAAAATATAATTTGATCTTAATACACAGGAAAATACACAATTTAAAATGAAGTAACGATAATACCTTCAAATACTGTCTGGTTATGTGTATGTTTGTGTGTGTGAATGCGTGCGTGTGAGTGAATGTTTGTATAAATATATAACGATATGCAAATATAGGCGTGTTTGTATGGGCTTAAAATTGTATTCTTTTTGCAATAAGAAGGTTTTACAAAATATTCGTCAGCCGCCAAGGTTACACTATCTCTGCTATAGATAAACCAGTTTTCGTTGGTTTGTACTCCGTGGAGAAAAAAAAATAACCGTTTATGTCAATCGTTCCACACGATTTATCGAAACTCAATCGCTCAAACTGATGAACTGCTTTGCAATAATTGTTGATATTTTAATTGTTTGTGTTATTCAGGTGTGTATTACCGTGAGGCGCTGGCAGTTGAATGATGCCCCTCCTCTCTTGCCCTTGCAGTGAGAATTTGCCAAGGGATACCTTCAGAGGATAGGCAGCAGTGTCTTTCCTTGTATCTATATCCCGAACTGAGCGAACCCGCCTGCCAAGCGTATGACAAGAACCCGGTAAGCTCATGTCTAGGAGTGGATGTCCTACGGCTGAGATAATGATAATGATTAAGGATGTATAATTCCGAAACTAGACAAACTATTAAAATATATGCATCAGTACAACCGTCCAACGTTTGCCTTGAAACATGACCCTGATGGATATTTTGTGTTGAAAAAGACAAGCAGCGGAAACTCTTAAGGGAATAGATTTTCTTCCCTATTCAAAATTTTCCATTAATAATAATATAGCTAGCAAAATTGTTATATGCACCTAAAAGCACAAATATAGTAAAAAAAGTTAAATTCCATAGTGTTTATTAATTAGAGAAAAAAGTTAAAAAGAAAAGTCAATGTACAAAAGAAGAATAAGACACATTTAAGGCTCGAGCAGACCGGATGCCCATGCGCACGTAAGCGTAGACGTGCACGTACCACTGAGTTGTAATGTATGGAACTGTATGAGACAGGACACACCGCTTGCGTAACGTAGACGTGCGCGTCATGTCAGTTCCATACATTACAACTCAGTGGTACGTGCACGTCTACGCATACGCATCCGGCCTGCTCGAGCCTTTAATGATGAAACACATAATTGAATTCGTTCGCTTCAGATATTTTTTTTCCAACTGAGAAAAAGCGAACATATGCAATTACGGAACCCTACACTGCGCATTTCACGCACTTGGCTGGTTTTGTTAGAGTTTAAGCCATACGGTGATGCCTTTCCTGTGAGTCATACTGAAATTGATACCGCACATTTGTTGTGATTATCAAGCATTATTCATAACAATTAATGTTAGTAGACTGAAGCGGTGAGGAATTTGTAAATAAATTTCTCACCACTTCAATCTGCTAACATTGCAAATAATTACTTTGATAATGTAGGTAAGTGTCTTGCAGAAAAAATGCAAAGATACTTAGGATTCCTTACTACGGGTCCTTATATTAAAAACAAAAGCACTCCAACGTCTTTTGCCTTACTGGACACCGATGAAAGCGGAGTGGAAAGCATAATAATGAGCTTAAAATCGATTGTGCAGTTATATGGGATAATATAGCAGCCAAAATTATCAAGCAATTCAGGCAAATATTAATCTCATAAAACTAATATTATTGACCAGTACTTTTCTAAGGGGATTTTTCCCGAGGGATTGAACAAATCTATCGTTGTCCCTGTGTATAAGTCGGGATCTAAAGATATAATTATTATTTATAGACCTATTTCCATACTATCCTCTTTGTCCAAGATTATTAATAAAAGATGAGTCAAATACATAGAAGATAAATTAGTCTTGTCAAATACACAGTTTGTTTTTAGATGTATGTAGGTTAGCTTCTTCTGACGCTGTTCATCTTACTAACTTTCTCGCACAAGAATTGGATAAAGGTAAGCACACCGTAGGCATTTTCCTGGATCTAGCTAAGGCTTTTGATACTGTTTCATCCCCAATCCTTTTGCACAAGCTTGAGTCTATTGGAATCAGAGGGACCCAGTTGAATTTCTTCTCAAGTTACTCAGAAGGACACACGCAATGCCTTAAAATTGGAAATGTTCTCAGTGATGTTATGCAAAATACGTCGTTCCAAGGAAGTATTTAAGGACCAACTCTGTTTTTGAGTTACATAAATGATCTCTGCAATCTTAATCTAGAACAGGGCAAAATAATTTCATATGCTGACGATACCTACTGCTCTAATTTTTTCGGCTGATTCGGAAAAATAAGTCTAGGAGTTAGCGCAAAATGGCTTTATTATTGTGACTTCAGTACAACTTACTGACACTTAACGCAACAAAGACTAACCATATTTCGTTTTCTATGCGCAATCCACCGTCAACCTGAGGAGATTTGAAATTATTCGCTCATTATTGCAATCCCTCTCCTGAAACTAAATGTATGTGTCCCGCTATCAACCTTTCAAACAAAATAAAATATCTGGGTATCTTGCTAGATGATACTCTTTCTTTCAGACCATACATAGATGTTTTAAGCAATAGAGTTCGTAAGTTGATATTCGTATTCAAAAAGTTACGTTGTATTGCGGATCAGAAATTATTAATTCAAACTTAATTTGCCCTTTGGGGGTCTATTTTGTCCTGCATTTATATTTAGGGAGGAGTAGGTAAAACATTATTACTTTCAATCGAGAGAGCTCAAAGAACCGTACTTAAGGTAGCTACTTTTCGACCTTTTAATTTTTTCTACTTACCTTCTGTGTCAATCCAGCGAAGTGCTAACAGTTCGGCAGTTATTTATATTATGTGGTACTAAAACAACACACAGCTCTACCCGACAGCACAGAATTTACTAACAAAAGACGTAATTATACTGTTTGCCCCAGGTCAACCTCAACAAAATATGACTTCTCAACTAAATTTTATAATAATGTCTAGGTCCAATTCTCTACAATAGACTTAATATGATAGCTAAGATTTTCCCGCGACGCGCTAAAGCGCGTCGCGGGAAAATCTTAACCCGTCGATCCATAAATGGATCGACGGGTAACCATAAAGTTTGAACGCTCCGCGCGCTTAGTGAACCAACGGGTGTACATAAGTTATATCAGGTTAGTTATTTTATGTTTTGAAGAATACATAAACGTGTAGAAAATTTCAATACGAATCCAATAGTGTATGATTTATAACATATTATTATGTGGTGCTTCCGTAAAATTCATTTTTATTGCAATTAGAGCACCAAAATCAAGCCCCAATAAAAAAGTTGACCCACCCGAAGGGAGTTAAAATATAAAAAAATTAAATACATAAAATATCAATTCCGAATGTTTTGTAGAAAGCAGTAGATTATAATTATAATAGCAGAATAGTGAAAGTTGAAATCCCTGTCTCCAACATAGCCAATACACCATTGTCGCAGTACTAAGAAAATTTTGTAACAGCCATAATTATCAGAACTTATCGCCCTAGACTTCCGTTGAGATCTTTGATGACTGCTGTCAACATTTATAGGGCCATATCCCGAGAGCTACTCCACTTACAATCTCCGTAATAGGCTCATTATGAAGGGCATAGATATCATATAATTAGAGGACACGACAATGTATGTACTCAATAAAAGCTTGGAAAATTAGAAGTGAAACAATAAATAAGTTAGTTAAAAATATGTTTTATTTGTTACATAATGGACATTATACACAAGTAGGCAGAAGATAATTATGTTAATTATTAATCAAGAATATTACAAATATTTATGGTCTCGAAAGAGACTCTTAACATTGCAAATATCGTATCCAACACTGGAATCTTACAAACTTGTGATAGTAAATGTTGAAACTATAAAAACTGGCCTTTCAGAAGTATTATAATACTAGCTGTACCCGCGACTTCGTCCGCGTGGACTTAGATGTACATAGTAAGCCTGGATCGTAAATAAGCCGCAAATTTAAAAGCTAAATAACTTTTGATTCCTTAAGTCGATTTTAATAAAATATACACGTAATGTCACTTAGAATAATGCTTGACATTTTTCAATGTAAGTAATTATATATTGTATCAAATCAGTGGTTTATGCGTGATAAACAAACAAACAAACGACAAACCGATAGACAAAAATTTCAAAAATAGTATTTTTACGTTTTATTACCTTCATGTATTCCACCTACTTTTACAAATTTTTATTTAGTTTGCCCTGAATGTATGCATATAACTATTTTTGTACGCGGAATCTTGCAACTTAATTTTGAAATTTTGTATACATGTTTTTGTAGCATGGTCAGCTATGTGACGTCACTCTGAATCTAACATGGCGGAACACCCAAGATGGCGGACTACTTATTTTTACGAGTTGTATAGCTTATGATGATCACCGGCAAAAATTACCTAACAGCAAGGAATTGACGTTTGAGAGCTATGATCGCGAGATTTACGCCTGTTGCAAACCTTACGAGAGATACGTAATCAGCCTGTCGCTTGGGGCACTACACAGCTACGTTAGTTGAGATAACTGCCGAGGTACGCGTTGCAGTTGGGGCAGTAATGGTTGGCATTCATGCAGTCTTCCATGCAGTAGGGAATGCAAACGCAAGGCCAGCACCTGAAAGCATATTGTTCTTAAAATAGGGCACCTGATACCTGACTGCGCGGCTTTGAGACCAACAGGCTGATTAAGAATCTCGCGACAGGTTTGCAACAGGCGTAAACCTTGCAAATATCGCTGCCAAACGTCAGTTCCTTGCTGTTACCTAATAAAAAATTGACGTTTGACAGCAATGATCGCGATATTTACGCCTGTTGCAAACCTGTCGCGACATTTGTAATCAGTTTGCGGATCTGCGTTGTCGCGCGTAACTTCATGTCCTCAGCCTTAGGATTATAGAAAACCATGCAAATTGAGTTGGACTCAAGTTGGGACATTTGGGTGCTGCGATTGATCTCTAACTCCAGGTCAACTGTCCTCTGAGTTCTTCAAGGTCTAGTTATATACACTAAACTTGCGTTTGGGTTTTTGTTTCATAATGTTTGCTTGTTTTTATACCTAATGTTGGTGATGGTTTATATGATAAAACGAGAGCAATACTTATTTGAGCATACATATAAGGTGCTCAGAGGCGGCTCTAGCCCTTGTGGCGCCCGTGTGCCACCAGTACCCTGGCGCCCCAGTAGGAGCTGGGTCAAAATGGAATACTTACAGTTATATTTTCATACGAAAATTCGGGTGCAAATAGTGCAATTTTAAATGATGTCAAGAAGCATTTTAGGAAGGAAGGGGTTACCCTGCTCTCCCATCGAGTATTTGAGAGTGGTTTTAGACTTAAAGTTGGCGCTTCTTTAGCAAGTATTTGCCAACGTAACATAAATAAATAACATATAACATAAATAGTAACATAAATTTCTTGCACAATTGAAAATAAATTTACTATTTCTAATGAACCTTCAGCAGCGTATTCACTACCAAATTTAGGCTGTGTGTCGCACATGGTACATAAAATGCGCGCGGGTTTATATCTGAAATTCGTTTTTAAAGACCTTTATTCCAATTTTTTTCCCTTTCATGTTTGCACCATTATCGAAAAGTCAAAGTCAAATAGAAAATATTATAAAAAAAAAAAATATATATTATTATTTATTAAATATTATCGTAACCTTGACCACGCATCTTGTATGTCAATTTCGTTTGAGATTAAAAAATCTAACAAAAGTTGAGTTAAACCCTGGCCAGTAGTGTCTGTAATAGGAAAAAACCCAGAAAGTGTTATTTTGCCTCGTTGTTGCTTGCATTTAAAAGAACGTAGGTACCGTACGACAACCGATATTTGTTCTTCGTGTGCAATATCTGGAGTGCAATCTAAAATAACTGAAAAATATTTGGATTGTGTCAATTGCAAAACAATAGCTTTTTTTATTCTTTCTCCTAATAATTGTATAAATAAATAAATAATAAATAAATAATAAATAAATAATGCTGGACAAATCACACAGCATCATCTAGCCCCAAGCTAAGCATTACTTCATTCTGAATATTATGGCCAAGATAATGAGTTTTGAATAAGGGCAATGTGCTCCGCAAGCACATTATCAAAATTAGAGGTATATTCAACCAGCTTTAAAAAGTTACCATTACCAGAAACTAATTTTTTTCAGATCTTCCCCGAAAAGCCAGACATTGCCTAGCTAAAAAATGAATAATATTAATTATTCGTTCGAGTAGGTACTGCAACCCAACGTTTTTTTCCGTTCATCCGGCACGCGCCTTTGGTAGTGATGCGACACTACGCCAATATAATCATTAACCTATAATCTGTTGTGTCGCATTAGATGGCACTCGGCGCCCCTTTAGACCCGGCGCCCGTGTGCGCCGCACACCCTGCACTATAGGTAAAGCCGCCTCTGAAGGTGCTAACAAATTAGTCACGGATATTTTTACAGCTGATAGTACTCGGTTCTCGGAGTACATTTAAGTATGAAACATCATAGGTTATGTTATGTTTTTTTGGAGAAAACTAGGAAACAAATTTGCTACGTTAAAACACCCTGATAATAAGATAATTAAATGAGACCTCTTTAGACACATTCTAGAACCTCTTTAAACCATCATTCAAGTGGCCTCATAAAGTTGATAAATAAAATACTTGAATCATAATGACATTTAAGAAAAACAACTTTTGATTTGACATGACAGACAGTGTTAAACATCTTGACAGGTACATAATAATGGTGATTATTTTAAAAATTAATTATAATATATTTTATTTGATCAGTAAATGAAAAAACAAATTATATACAAAGGTTCTTTAATTACAGTTAAAAGTTAATTGTTATAATGTAGTGTATTATCTTTTAAAATATCTGTGACTAATTTGTTAGCACCTTGTATATAATATTTAATAATAATCTATAATGGCGGTTTGGTTATCTTTAGCAATATATTAAAATAGATGTGGGTTTTTTTGTTCAAAAATTTAATAATAATTTTTGAAGACGTTCGATGCCCATCAGTGGTTTTCTTCATCAGTCCTTTCAACGAAATATACCTTTTAAATGCTCGTCTTGTTGCTGATAACACTAAAATTGCTATGGTATGCCTATACAAATTGAAACAAATTGGGAACCATCTCCTTTTTTAATCGGATAAAAAACTTAGATAGATAGATAAACTCTTTAACACTTAGATGACTTTGTATACAAAAGAAGGTCAAGTTCTAAGGCAATAATAATTACTTAATTCCTTTAACATTCTAGGAAGTCTTCCTGCGACCATGCTTGGTGCAATCCAGGCGCAACGTCGGGAAATAATAAAGGTAAGTTACGCGATAAATACCCGGCTAAAAGTATATTAATAATTCTAGCCTAAGCTAAAATACTAAGCTGTCCGAAAACTACCTTATCAAAACGATAAACATATACCGATAAGCGTACATTTTCAATGAGTCATAAAAGGAAAATTTAAAATTTTGAAAACCCCCGACTATGTACTTTCAATATAATTGAAGTAACACGGTACCAAATTTCGAATCGATCGGACATAAGGAACTCAGTCAGATTAGGGGATCTGACTAATCTGAACTAATCTGAACGGATGAACCGTTTTTCGATCATCAGCTCTTTTCAATCAATTCATTCTGATCTTCAAACGGCTGAACATATTTTCATGAAACATCGCTAAGAACACTCGGGATGAAATTATCTATAAGACAAAAAACTAAACGAAAATCGGTTCATCCGTTTGGGAGCTACTACAGATAAAGATACTACAGACAGATACACAGACAGACACGTTAAATGTATACAACCCCTCTCTTTTTGCGTCGGGGGTTAAAAATACATACGAATAGGTACTTACCCGACCAAACAAAGGATCAATGCAAACAAATGGGTTCGTGTTGTTGCATTGGCTTCCACCCTGGAGACAATTTCAGCGTGGCAGGATTTGCAGGTCATGTGTGCAGGTTTGGGGCCCAGCTGATGGGTGACCAGCACTCCTGGAGCCATCACCACCTGAAGTAGAAAATCAAGTTAAGTCAGATGGGACAATGCCGTGGGGTGCCGGCAGTAGAATTTTACCCCTCCTCTCTCTTGCCCGCGGATGCAGTAAGAGCTTACTAAGGGGTACCTCCGGAAGATGGGCAGCAGCGTCTTCCCTTGTAACAACATCCCGTACTGCGGTCGCCAATCCGCCTGCCAAGCGTGGTGAGTATGGCAACTGCCCTCATGGAAATCCATGAGAGGCCTATATTTAGTAGTGGATGTTATATGGCTGAAATGATGATGA
Source organism: Pasiphila rectangulata (assembly GCA_963082625.1). Taxonomy (NCBI): domain Eukaryota; kingdom Metazoa; phylum Arthropoda; class Insecta; order Lepidoptera; family Geometridae; genus Pasiphila; species Pasiphila rectangulata. Next base: position 22,447,220 of record OY720235.1, read on the forward strand.
TGAGATGTGAGATGGGACAATAAAGTAAAGAGTCATCATCACCTCAGCCGTAGTTCGTCCACTGCTGGACATGTTTACCGTTATTATTATTATTAATAATTATTATTATTATGTCTAGGAGAAGGCGTTGACACTACTACACAGTTGTAAAGCTTCGGTATCGAATCATCGTTTAATTTGTTTTTAAGAGCCTTGTCCTTAATAAAAAGTATTTTTTGTATGAAACAGGGTAATTCTCGTCGTCTCAGCCGTAGGACGACCACTGAAGGACTTAGACCACCCTCAGGGATCTTTGTACGGTTCATGAGGGGTTGTTGCCATACTCACCACGCTTGGCAGGTGGGTTGGCAAGCACAATACGGGATGTTGATACACGGAAAGACGCTGCTGCCCCTCTTCCAAAGATATCCCTTGGCGGATTCTTACTGCATGGGTAAGAGAGGAGAAGCAACTTTCTACTGCCGGCACCCCGCGGCAATGACAAGTTTAATAAAATCCCAAGTAACTTGAGATCAGGTCGTCGACGGCCACCGGCCATATAAGCACAAAACCCAATCTATCAAATTTAGTTTGGAAAAGTAGGACATGCTGTGCCGACCCACCCCTTGTTTTGCCACCCCCAGTTTTGAAGATTGGATCCATGAGAAATTGATGAAAATACTCAATATGAATGAATGAATACAAAATATGTAATAAGCGTACATATAGCTGTTTGGGAATTTTAGGAGCAAGTCAAAAATTGTATCATTGTCGTTGTTTGTTGATAAATCAAGGAATTTCCAATTTGAAAACATCGGTATTGAGAGTTGAATTCCGAAGAAGGAATTCCGCCTGCAAGGATTGGGAGGGGATCGCTCGTTAGCCAGCCAAACCAAAGTTACCCCCTTTGCTTCTGGTCCTTTCCACGACTGTTCCTCCATGGTCATAGATCAGAGTGAACGATGATTAAATACATCAAATAATCATAATCATTTCAGCCATAAAACGTCCACTACTGAACACAGGCCTCACATATGATTTCCATGAGGGGTAGTTGCCATACTCACCGCGCTTGGGAGGTGGGTTGGCGAACGCTGCTGCCCGTCTTCCGGAGGTATATCTTAACACGCTTTTGGTGCATCCACGGGCATGAGAGGAGGGGTAACATTCTACTGCCGGCACCCCATGGTAATACATCAAATATATTGTGCGCAAACAATATGTACGGCGAGAGGACAGCTGGCTACCTGGTTCCTCGGCTTATCAATAGCTTACCAATAGATATTATAAATACTATTAATATGAGGAACTTAAAAGTAAAACTAAAATCTTATTTCATTGCTAACCTTTGATCCGTTTTTATTAGTTGTTATCTGTTCACTACCCAAATATCTTTTTGTAGGTACCTGCACTTGCATTGTACTGTTAGAGACTTATTTATTTTTATTGCCACTATGTAAACTCTTATAGCTCTTTACAAACTTTAGCGGTTTTTTGATGCTGTAATAACTTTGTTGTTCTTTTTAAGTTTGTTTTCATTATTCAATAAATAAATTGAAAAAAAAAAAAAACAGCAGCCGCCAGTAAAGACAACAATGATGACGTTGGCCCAGAGGTTTTCCCGCAGGTGTCAGACTTTGCCGGACCACTCCCACGTAAGCTGGACACTCCCTCCACCTACCCATGGTCCTACCAACCTTGCGGTTATATGGACCGAATCTGTGAGTTATGAGCCACTCGGGTAGCTCAAGACTACAAGTTCCTACGCACGCGTGTCCCAGCACTCTCCCCCTTCCGGGCATGCTAATCACAGAACAGATTTTATCGCTGGGCAGCTCCCCTTCAGCTCGGTACCTCTGTGCCCCCCTTCGTCCTCGTTCAAAAATGTGTTCTCCTTAGCTCGCCTAGATTTATGCCAAGTCATAGCGAACCTTCTAAGTCTACGTAAGCTGGACAAACTTGCCAAAGTCGTAGCCGTTGATTTATGAACGTAGCGTTGCATTCTCAACTCAGTCGTAAAACGTCCACTGCTGTACATAGGCTTTGGATCTCCACGTACTGATCGTGGGGAGGTCGTTGTCATACTCACCACGCATCCTAGGCGGGTTAGCTAGTGCGCATTACGAGATGATGATACGCGGAAAGATGCTGCTGCCTATCTTCCGGAGGTACTCCTTAGCAGATGAAATAAAAAGTAATAATACTGGACAGTTCACACAGCATCATCTAGCCCCAAGGTAAGCGGAGCTTGTGTTATGGGTACTAGATGACTGATACGACATAGATGAATTTGAAGTGGACGTGGACAGCAGTCCAACGGCTGAGATGATGATTGAGAAATACATCCAGAACACCCTGAACAAATATCTGGAGATCGTACAGACATTTGTTCTGAAGCGGGATTCAAACGCGCAATTTCTTGCATCGCAGGCGGACCTTCGCCCGCTGCGCTACAGAGGTCGTCATTGCTGACTGCATCCACGTAGAGGGTCTTAGTACCTGCTGGCCTGATGTGAAGTGGATCTGATGGCCGTGTGGTCCAGGAGCTGGGTAGCCCGGATGTGGGTAGTTCTGTGGCTCCGCCACGTAGGGCGGGGGATTCCCTTGCGAAGGCTGTTCCACCACTGTCACTCCGTGGTTAATCACTTTAGCTGAAAACAATGATGATTTTGATGTAAAAGATCTTTGCTGGGGGTAAAACCGATCGGACGAGAGGCGGGTGACGCTTGGAGATGTGCGAGTTTGTACTAAGGCGACTGCCCTTCGTCTATCGTGCTCATCGTGTGACTGTGGTGACTATAGCAACTGGAGCTACTGAAGGGACTGTGGCGACAGTGGCGACTGTGGCGACTATAGTGACTATAGTGAACATGTTTTAAATCTGCCAGGTATCCCGTGACGGCTCAATGAGTTACCTAGGCTCGGGATTGCGCATTATGGGTTCAAAAAAAGGTTCCGTAGACGAAGAAAAGTGTGTAAAACACTTTTCTTCGTCTACGGAACCTTTTTTTAAACAGGCTTAGTTCTAACACTATTAAAATTTCTGTTTGCACGTAACGTATAAATAAATTTTAGGTTAATTGACCTCGTATCATAATTTCAGCCGTGAAACGTTCACTACTGAACACAGGCCTACCCCTCATGGATCTCTATGAGGGGTGGTTGCCATACTCACCACGCTTGGCAGGCGGGTTGGAGAGTGCAGTACGGGATGTTGATATATGGAAAGACGCTGCTGCTCATTTTCCGGAGGGAGGATTCTCCTCTCATACCCATGGTCTATGGATGCTAAGGTATCCCTTAGCATCCATGGGTATGAGAGGAGAATAACATTCTACTGCCGGCACCCCACGGCGAATGACCTCGTATGTAGTTATGCAACTACTCTGTTGACTATTTCATAAATGTTAATAATGTCAATTGTAGACATTTCACAACAATCGAATTAATCATTTTAAGTACCGTTTAAATTACTCATAAAGACCTATTTTTATCTATTAGTCATTAATTGCCTTGGGGTGCCGGCAGTAGAATGTTACCCCTCCTCTCCTACCCGATGCAGTAAGAGTCTGCTAAGGGGCACCTCCGGAAGATGGGCAGCAGCGTCTTTCCGTATATCAACATCCCGTACTGCGCTCACCAACCCGCCTGCCAAGCGTGGTGAGTATGGCAACTACCCCTCATGGAGATACATGAGGGAGGCCTTAGTAGTGGACGTTTACGGCTGAAATGATGACTCATTAAGTATGTGTTTTCTGTCTATGTTATATTATGTCATGTGTTAGTATTAAGATAAGTACAATAAAGAGTCATCTATCTATCTATCTATCTATGAGTAATTTAGTGCGTCAATATAATGCCCAAATGGGGTGTAATACCAGTAATACTCGTATAATATGTTTATAGACCTGAAGGTGACCACCCCAAAGAACAACTTTAGTGTGACGACTTTACAGGATTCGGTGATGTTCAGTCAAGAAAAGACGGGTATCACGGTATGGAATAGGTATAAATATTATGTACAAAATGTATTTATGTATTTAAATATTATTTTTCTAATGTATTCGTACATTTATCCTTTATAAAGTTATATGAAAATAGTTTTCATGAAAATCCTCCGAATCAGTTTTATCATATAAAAACTTATGACGTTAATGATAAACTGATAGTGATTCACTTGCATGATTGATTTACATAATCTGTTCTAAAAATACCAATAATTTTATCAATACAGTGTATTTTATCATGAGTCAACTCTTGAGTGTATATTATTATATCACATCAACTCCTTTCTCGGGGCTTAACTTTATGAAAATGTTCGGGTATTAGTATTTTTTTAACTATTATTATTTACATTTTCACTAGTTGTTGGTGTAGTGTGAAGACTCAGGATCAAGTTTTTAATTGGATTTTATTGGATTGGATTGGTTTCGGGTATTTTTTTGTCAGGTATAAATATAAATACGGAAACTCTTCGCAGAGGTCTACTACCCCGTTAAGAATCAGCTGGCGTTAGGTAGTAGTAACTTATAATCACCTGTTCCTGTCAAAACTCTCGTAGACTTTTCTTGAATGAAAAAGACCGAGTCCTGGAAAGGCGTAAAACTAAACTTGTTTACTTGGGGTGGTTAGAATCACTCCCCTTTCGGGTTTGTATACTAATTATAATACACCCTGTATACTATATAATCCACCCAGCCCGTTTCATTCACAGTGATTTGGTCTAAGGTTTTACGAGTATGTTATGGACTTGGATCTTTGGCACATATGGCTAAACTACCCTATTTTGCGCGAAAAGTGCGCGCACAAACACTACGCGTAGGTATGTGAACGACAATAGCAAAGCAATAGTTAATAGACATCAACAATACAGGGGTGTAGAATGATTACCACTTCGAATGGTAGCATAGCGATGGTCCTACATTAGGTACAATCGCGCTCATAGTAAAGGATACCACTAAGGTAAGGATACTGGCTGCGGTTACCTCCTTGAGATAGTCAGCAGCACTTTTCCGTGTATCAACATTCGTGTAGCCGCTCGACTGTTCGTGGTAGGAATCCTACCAAGATTTGTTATGCAATTGTATACCCTCGATTTTTCTTGGTAGGATGTCCTACTATGACGTAGCGTTACAAAAATCCTTATTTATTGATAGGTAGATCTTTAGCATTTACGCCTGAGCGTCTTGCCTTTTTATTTTATGGCCTTTTGTGTTTGGTTTAACACAATTCCGCCAGTGTCAAGTTAATTTATAAATTCGTAAGTTATTTGGCCAGCCATGTTGGCGGCCATGATCTTCTTCACGCCTGAGCGTGCTTGGCTGCATTCAGAGTGAAATTTACAATGACATTAGCAACAATTTGACAGTACCCAAACATAAATAAATTTGCAATTATGCATATCCCACTAATATTTATAAAGCCGAAAGTTTGTTTAGATGGAGGTTTGTTACCTCTTCACGCAAAAACTAGGCTATGTTGACCAGGATAAACACATCGGATACTGTTTATTTGGGTACAACGCATGCGAAGCGGCGGGTAGAAACTAGTTTTTTTTATAAAAACTAATGCATTTTAGATTTATGGTTAAAATATAATTTGTTAAAGGTACCTATATATTTTATTATATTTCGAGAGGATATTTTATTAACAATGTACTTATAGAAAGCAGAAAATAAAAATGAATGTTTAACATTTTTTTTAACATTTTGAATTTCGTCCTAAAGTCCAAAAGTTCAAAACTTCCCGACTAGTAACTTATTTTTAATCTGTGTTCGAACACCCGTAAACAGATCAAAAACAAGGATTAATGTTCTGACAAGCTTTATTCAAGCACTTTCGAATGAGTATAAAACATACAATGAGCTCCATTTAAAAAAACTAGCCAGTAACCACTTAACGGCGGCGCGGACCGCAAGCTGCGTTTCGCTATAAATCCGCAATCAATCAAGGCCTAGGTGGCGCTGCAATACCAGCGGACGTAGCGGGTAGGTACTGCTCTCGCCAACCCGACTGCCAGCGAGTATGGAATATATATAATATATATAACAACGTGGGGTGTTATATATAAAGCATATATAACACCCCTCTCATGATCTTGAAGATCATTTATTTATTTATTTAAACAAAATCCAGTCCTTAATCTACCTTATTCTAAATTACATATCATGTCTAGCGGAGGACGTTGACAGCAGTCCTACGACTGAGATGGTAATATTTTTATAATTATTTTAAAGTTAAAAGTCGTTTGAGTCCATTTTTTGCTCAAGAGTGCATATTTTACACCTACATTACATTCAAAACCAAAGATCAGTATCGGTTAAGTAAATTATTTGACGACCACGTCGTTTGGTTTTGGTTTCAGGTTTCGGTGGTACGTATTTAAATTAAAAAAAAATGTTTAAGTTTACTATCAACCATCAAGTTTACATCATACAAGATATGCGTAGTTTGGAACTACATAGTGTAATGCGTGTATCCAGCGTGATTTACTCATTATCATCATCGGCCTTTGCGTCTATTTCAGACGATTCAGTAATGTCTATGGTTTGGGTGTTGCATTTTTTAATTAATGATGTTATGTGAGTGTACTTTTATAGTTTTAAGTATTATGATGGAAGAATTTAGCAGCTGTAACAGGTGCAGCCTAGCACGGCTGCTAAAGTACAATGTTTAGTTGAAGTTCTTTTATTTGTAAAATATGGTTATGAATGTTTTTAGAATATGTTATTTAGATCTAAATAAATATATTATTATTATTTAGCCTCCACTGTCCCACTGCAGAGCAAAGGCCTCCCTTCCCTTCTTCCACTCTTCGCGATTTAAATTTTCTAAATAAATAAATTTAATTAGGTATCACTTACTTTGTTGATCCATTATAAAGTGTTTTCACAACGAATGTAGTTCTCAAAATCACAATAACTTTTATTATAAAGCACAACGTTCGTTTTATGCGACTGCGCTCGCTAATAAGGTGACTTATATCAGGTGAGCGAGTGTCGATATCTGATACAGCCAAAGCTTATCCCACCTTATCTATTTTATCGCGTGTGTGTTGGAAAATCAGCTAACATAAAAATAATCGATTTAACATATGGTAGATGTTTATTCTCGTTTAAAATAAAAACAATTAATTACTAGTAATTATCTAAAATCCAAGTACTGTTTTGAGAAGCAAAAAAAATTGTGATGTACAGAAAATTTACAGCCATAAATCGGTTTCGTTCACCTGTAAAGTGAAAATATATGTTTTTATACAGCAGTTTTTGGAATTATTTTTTGTTGTAATAGTCACCGTTAGCCACTGTTTTCTGTCACCACCAAAATTTATAGTAAAAACATGAAAAATTCAAAACATAGAATAATTCCGAATGTTTTGTTACTGCTGAAAAAAGTTGAAATCCCTTACGCTTAAAACGTCAATTCGTCTTAATAGCCTCAGTAATAAGGTTCCTAATTCTTTGAGGATACCAGGCTTTTGACGAAGTTTGAAAGAAAAATTAAAAAATATAAAACTGGGCAAGAGGGATCAGACTCGCGCACCGAGGGTTTGATTTTTACTATTAGCTATAATTTTTATTATTAGCTATAAAAGTTTCACGGGTTTATCTCTGCAAACTTCGGAGATAAGGGCGGGGGAACGGTCGTTATTTCAACATTTTTGTAAATAACTCAATAACGATACGGTTTACGGTAAAGGAAAACTAAAAACTATTTATTAATGTGCAACTGAATACCTTTTATATGATACTCTACATAACCTAATGCACTGTAGGTACCTATTTAGTTAAAGTGATTCAGTTTCCAACCGTCGGTCGTCCACTGCTAGACAAAGGCCTCCCTTATTGAAGTACTGATGAGAAATTCACAGTAATTCTGATTTTGTTTTAGATATTCCTTCATTTATTTCCATTGTTTGCAATTACAAAACATAGACACGTCCACTAACCACGCTTGGCAGGCGGGTCTGTCAGAATGCGATGTTAATACATCCGAAAGATGCTTATCTTTCAGAGACATCCCTTGGCAGATTCATACTGTATTCACAGGCAGGAGAGGAGGGGCGACAATTTACTGCCGCCGGCACCCACGGTAGAGTACAAGTGATTCAGTTTGCATCATACCTATTGCTATTTCACATTGTGTATGTTTCAAAATGGTTAATAGGCGTTGTAAAATATTCATACGACTTTCCTGTTCCCGACCTTGTAATTTTGTTGTGGCTCTAACCCAACCAATTGTCATTAATCATCGCGTGTGATCACGTGATTTCACAAACAACCCGTCGTCGCTCTATTTTGTTAGTAAAGGGTGGTCCAACCATAATGCACGATGGTTGTAAATAAAATAACAAGTTTTCAGATAAATATCTTAATTAGGGTACCGTGACCAAAGGGTAAAAACGGGACCCTATTACTAAGACTCCGCTGTCCGTCTGTCTGTATGTCTGTCTCCAGGCTGTATCTCATGCACCGTTATAGCTAGTCATTTGTCATTCACAGATGATGTATTTATGTTACCACTTTAACAACAAATACTAAAAACAGAATAAAATAAACATCTCAGGGGGCTCCGATACAACAATCGTGATTTTTTTGGCGTTTTTTGCTTGATATTAATAACGGGAACAGGTAGACGTTTAAAATATTCACAGAATATTTAGTTGTCATATATTTGTCGGAGATCAAGTCGCTGCATTGATTCGTTCGACTTCCGTTTCAACAGAATTATTAAAACCTCTTTTCGTTTTTGTGTCCGTTCCGACCTAAAACTGCTAAAACGCCGTCAATAAGAAACGTCAAGTTGACAACAATCAGTGTCACTTGCGCATGGTCAAGGCAGAGTGCTAGTTCGGTTGGTTTTGGAGTTTCTGTGTCCGTTCCGACCTAAAACGCCGTCTGTAAGAAACGTCAAGTTGATGACATTATAGTCAGTGTCACTTGGGCATGGTCAAGGCAGAGTGATTGTTTGGTTGGGTTGGTTTTGGAGTTTCTGTGTCCGTTCCGACCTAAAGCGCCGTCTGTAAGAAACGTCAAGTTGACAACAGTCAGTGTCACGTGGACATGGTCAAGATAGAGTGCTCTTCGCTCGGGAAGTGGCGCGAGCTGCTCGAGGAGCCGAGGAGCTCGCGCCAACACGCCGTCGGCGCTGTTCTGCCAAGCTTCGAAGCATGGCTAGGGAGGTAACGTCACCTATCGACTTACTCAGGTACTCACCGGGCATGGTTGCTTCGGTAAGTACCGGACGCGAACTGACACCGCAGTGCCACCATTGTGGGTGGGGCTAGGATTCCGCCCAGCACACGCTCGAGGATTGCTCGGCGTGGTGCGTGGAAAGGCGGAATCTGGCTTTTAGGATCGGGTTGGATCTCTCTCTGCCAGCGTAGTAGCGGCTACTAGGTGGTGGCCTCTTTCTATTAGACCGTTATGGTTCGGAAAGAGACCGCGGAGTGGGATCGCGAGAGGACTGATCCCCGCTCGTAGAAGGCGACGGCGGGGTGCAGGCAACGGCCGCCCCGCACCGCCTGCCCCGTGAGGCTACGGCGGCATGGAGCTGCGGCATCCTCTACAGGGGACCATCTGGGTCTGTAGGGTAGACAGAGTGAGCGCGTGGACTATCCCAGACGGACCCAGGGAGGGCGATGGTGCATGACGGCTGTGGACTGTCGTAAGTTCCGCGAGACGTAGGGGGCGTTAGTTGTGGACGCCCCCGGAACGTGCTCAGGCAAGGTGCGGAGTGTTCTTTACGAGGAACTGGAGTCCCTAATGCACCGAGGCCGGCCATCGGGGTGGTTTTAGTGAGTCGTCGGGAGACAACCTCACATAACCATGCTGTGCCCTTACGCAGCATATTGTGTATCTGACCAGGCAGATTTCCACCCAGTCACCAAAAAAAAAAGAGTGCTAGTTCGGTTGGGTTGGTTTTGGAGTTTTTGTGGACTTTGGAGTGCACTGGTCCCGACTAGCCACTGCGTTGAACTTGCCGCGTTTCTATAATTACCTACCTTGTGATAGTAATAATTTCCAAAGTGATTGTGATTGACAAATAAACACCATAAAATTCACGTTGCATTTGTTTATTTTAGATCTCGAGACATATCTGATCCGGAAGGCTGGCCTCCCTGTCATATTAATTTTAAAAATAAATAAATAAATTAAAATAATAAAAAGTCAAAATACGGAACCCTTCGTTCACGAGTCCGACTCGCACGGGGCCTTTTTAGGGTTCCGTGCCAAAATGGTAAAAAGGGACCCTTATGGTATCACTTTGTCTGTCTGTCTGTCACAAATGGATACCTTGAGAACTACTGATGCTATCGACTTGAAATTTAAAATGCTATAAGATAACGCTTTTTCACTAATATGGAATAGATAAAATGTTGAAAAATATTCTTATTATGATTGCAAGGGCAGCGGAAAGGGTCTAAAAATTTTAAGTGAAGTTACTAGGTCATGTGGGGAATTACATGAAAGGTATTTATTTGCACATTAATAGTTTTCAGTTTTCCTTTAAACCGTATCGTTTTCTAGTTATTTACAAAAATGTTAAAAAATAGCGTCCCCCATATAGCCTCTCTCATTGATCCCCAAGAGGGATCAATGAGGGAGGCCTAACTCCAGTAGTGGAAGTGGACATCAGTCCAACGGCTAAGATGATCAGGATAGTCAAGCTCTTTTCGGCTGCACATGACCATGTACGTTGTTGGAGATTCCTTACTTTACCGTAATACAGTTTTTAAGCAACCAACCAACCAACCCACGGCAAAAATATTCGAACGAGTTTCGATTCGAAGTGAAGTTGTTTCGTTCGAGTAACGTGACAGACTAAAAGATAAGCTGTCAGTTTAACTCTACACACACACATTATACATTATATTAATCTGCATACGCATACATAACTCCATAACATATTATACATTACACTTTTACATACGCTGAAAATGTTGTCTTTTGGTTGAGGTTCTTTCCTTTTTATCTTTTATTTTGTCAAGTAAAATATCATACTTGAGTATGTTCTATCTACTGGCCCATCCCTGAGTATGCCGAGGCAGAGCACCCCTCGTGTCTAAACACAAGTTTAACACTTAGTTAGAACGAGGAGTTGACGCATTGACAGCACGCAGGTTTTTATTGGGCAGAGTATTTTTGTTAGTATGTAATACATTAATTTAATTAAATTAAGTTAAATAATGCTAGACAAATCACACAGCATCATCCAGCCCCAAGCTAAGCAGAGCTTGTGTTATGGGTACTAGATGACTGATGTACTTAATACATTATACTACATAGATAGATATTTTTATTAGGTATTTATAGAAAAACACCCAGAACACCCTGAACAAATATCTGCAGATCGTACAGACATTTGTCCCGAGGCGGGAATCGAACCCACAACCCCTTGCGTCGCAGGCAGACCTTCGCCCGCTGCGCCACAGAGCTCGTCATATATTTGATCATATCATATACTTACGTCACATAATTGTTAAAAGCATTATTTTATACATGTAAATGCTCTGTAACTGTAAAACCTTTTTGAAAATAAACACATTTTATTATTTATTATTAATATTATAAAAACGAAACAATATCCATCTGACGATTCTATTGCATTACTATATCAACATACAGAAAAGTATTTGTTTATCTGTATAAACAAATGAGGGAAGGAAAAAGTTAGTTTCTATTACAGTATGACCAACAGCCTGTTTGTCCTGGTTGTCATACTGATATTTATTTATTTATTTATTTAGGTACACAAAACACAAAACAAGCAATACAAAAATAATAATAAAAACACTGAAAATGATCTGGCTTGAATCGCAACTCATGTGTACACGACAAACTTATAATATAATTTATGTTAAGTGAAGCTTAGTAATTAAAAACAAGAAGACAAAAAATGCAAACAATATTAATTATTATTGGAAGGCCAATAAACCTATATAGCTACCTTATAATTATTTATTCATCCTATTGTCGTTACAACACTACTACTGGAGAATCGTAGCTGTTAAAATGGAGGATGTCTTTAACAGTTGTCTTTAACGCTGGAGGCATTTCAATCGGCTACTAAGCGTGCAGGTCGTATTCCCGCCACTAATCAAGTTCATATGCAATGGGACTTCATTGAAAAAAGTAGCTCGCTTGTTTTGAGTTCGTGGCGAAAAATTAGTATACTCCTACCTACTCTAAAATACCTAGCAGCAGAAAAAACTGGAACTAGTTTGCCCTGTCTCTGTAAATAACATTAAAATTATTAACTCTTATTAAATGTCCGCCTATCGCCCCTTCGCTGTACTTTCACTTTTCAGTCCCAACTCAAATGCTGCATCAGCATATTGGCCTATGTGAGTAGCTGAGGAAACACAGCTTACTTACTTAAGACAAGAAATGAAAATAAAAACATTTAGAAAACTGTATTCAGTGCGGCCTCATTTACCTTGTGGATGCTTCAATAATTATTTGGATAATGTGTTACTAACAGTTATTATTTAATCTTGTTATGGTATAAAGGGGTTATATAACGCTTAAACCTTTTAAACCGACTTCAAAAAATAAGGAGGTACAATTCGGCTGTATAAAACATAATCATGCCAAGTAGAAATCTCAAATCCGACTCATAAATACATTTATTCTATAAATTTTTAGATAAAATTCGTCGTTCTCCTTTTTTTTGTAAGAAAACACTTATTACCAGTGCTGTAACACGGGCGGTATACGGTGAAAGAAAACGTCGTTATCAAACTCGTGGCTTAGTTAGCTTCAGACGTATTGACCTGTTATTTCCTCTGATTAATAGCTGACTAAGCTGAGAAGATAGTACAGTTGCTTGGCAAGCCTAATCCATCTTACAATGTCCCAGGCACCGCAGCATCCCGGACAACATGAATACTAGTTGCTGATGCTGTATAAATAATCTATAATAATAAATAAAAATAAATAATTCTGGACAATTCACAGAGCATCATCCAGCCCCAAGCTAAGCAGAGCTTGTGTTATGGGTTCTAGATGACTGGATATACTTAATACATTATATGACATAGATAGATATGTTTTATTATGCATAAAAAAAAACATTCAGGACACCCTAAACAAATATCTGACATTTGTCCCGAGGCAGGAATCAATCCCGCAACCTATTGCGAAGCAGGCGGACCTTCGCCCTCTGCGCCACAGAGGTCGTCATATTAGATTCAAAGGCCTATATAAAAGTTATCAATATCAAGTGACGTAGCCAGTCTGCGCTGTGCTGCGTCACACCACGATGAGCTCTCGACGGCATTCAGAGCCGTCGGGCGCCACAAAGGGCCTCTATTTGTCCCACTCCCGACACCCGGCTCCGCAAGCAATCGCCTAATTGAAATGTCGCTTCTGCTGCCAGCCATCAAATCTGTGTGCATGTCAATAGTTTTCAATGAAGCTGATGTTCTTAGTTTACTTTGCAGATAAGGTTTGGTTTAATATCTAATTATTAAATTATTATTATTAAAAAAATGAGCGCTAGAAAAAACACTCAAAAAGAATTTGACACGTGTTTCGCCTCTCTACAAGGCATCTTCAGGAGAAATCGGCTCCCCGTTCGTTACGGAGACTTACGCGGCACCTTCTCCTTCCCTCTCGCACGCTCGCGCTGCACTGGATTCCCTCTCTCCATTCCCTGATGAAAGTTCCCCTGGAAGGAACTGAACACGTTGAAAACCTATTTTTGACGTTTAATTAACGTGAGTAGAAAGCCCGTTAAACATTACAATGAATAGTGTAATTCACGAGTGTTTCGAAAGTGAAATGTAGTTTGTTGTTCAAATAGACCCAGCACCTAATAGTGCTGTAATACGTATCCAGATACGTATTCCTAAGAGCACCCTGAGTAAAATATCGGTCAATATTTTAGAGCTAATAATTTTCCAACGATATTAAGCTTTAAATCACTAAAGGTGGGCAGTAAACTTTCACCACAACTCATACATCAAGCTTACTTCAAGTGACCGTCGAGTGAACTGAAGTGTCTCATAACTCTGTTATTACCTCCTTACGTCCTCGCACGAACGGTCTTGTTAAATATTTTTCTTGTGATTTCATAACGAGAACTTGCGAGCTTATAAAATGCATAAATTGTAACAACTTCGTTACCCAGCTCTTGAGTGCAATGCTAATAAGTAATAACATGTAGGCTGAGTCGGAGCGACTCAGTCTACATGTTATGAAAATGAAAAATCGGCCAAGTGCGAGTCGGACTCGCACACGAAGGGTTCCTTTTCGGAAAAACAACTTATTAAAATCACGTTTTTTGTATAGGAGTTAGTTTCTTAAATATTTATTTTATTCTGTTTTTAGTAATTTTTGTTATAGCGGCTACAGAAATACATCATCTGTGAAATTTCTAACTGTTTAGCTATTACGGACAGACAGACGGACAGCGAAGTCTTAAGAATAGAGTCCCGTTTTAACCCTATGTGTACGGAACCCTAAAAATTAAAAATATATTTATTGCTACTCCCTACAGTACTTGGTGTGCCAGATGTGAGATACATATAACGAAAAACTTCAATTGTTTTTATAGATATAATATATATATACTTCTTTCGACATTTAGTAAAAAAAAACTATAATGTCTAACAATGACAATTGCCAGTTATTCAATCGGATAAATTAGCGCCGATGGGAAATTTATCAACATTTTGCTTATAATCTAATATTAACATTTATTTGTCAAAGTAGAGTGACTGACGATAAAACATTATCAATGATTCACACACTAAGCGGTGCCTGCATCGTGGAAATAAAATTAAGATTTCCAGATTGATAAAAAAAAAGACTCTTCCCTCAAATTACAATTACACAGTTAAACAATTCAATTACAAAATAATACAATTGAAATGGAAAATGGGAAAGAAAATATAATTAATTTAATTTGGAATTTTTTTGTAAGTACTCAACATATTTACATAGAGCGCTTAAATAATTCTTCTGTGATATCTTATGTAACCACTTGTTTATAATTTGTGTAGCCTGATTGTAGTTTTACTTTTAATGTCCCAGAGCTTAACTACTTTATTGTATTAACTACTCTATATGCTCTGGTAGTATCTCCAAATTGGTGCGCAAAAAAGGTTTGACAAGTTAGAATGGAAATTTTAAATATTCTACGCTTTGCGTGGGTTTACTTTTGATATTTTTTAAATAAAAGGGATTTTTCATTTTGAAATACCGGGATAACATGCCGACAAGTATTGTTTTTCAAGAAAACCGACTTCAGGGCGCAAGAGTCAGAGTGAAAAATGGAAAGGCATGTGTGAACTTTTGATATTTTTAAAATTAAAGGAATTTTTAGTTTTAAAATACGGGAATATCATGGCAACAAATTTCGTTTTTAGGAAAACCCTCTTTAAAGCGAATGGTGCGCGTTGGCCTCACTCAATTATAACATGAGTTCTCCTCGTATTTTGAAAATGAATAAATAGTTTGTCTCGAGTCAAAAAAAAAATTGTAAGTATATTATTCCAATAATAACCGACTATGTTGTGCCATATCATTCTTCTTGCTAACTCTAATGGTAACAGCTGAAAATCAGTGTTTGCTTAACAAGCAAAATTATATGCTGAGCTGTGACCTTTTTGACATGCTGCAACACACACATGCACTACTTAGCCAGTTAAGCATTTAGTTTACGTTACCGTTTTAGTTGTTTAGTTATTATGTTATTTGCTGTCATAAGTTTTTATCTCTGTACTGTATGTGTGTGATTGAAGTTCCAAATAAACTGTTTATCTATCTATCTATCTATCTATCTAAGTCAATTTTGATACTTAAATAATGTTGATTTGATACGCGAGTACGTGTAATTTAATGTTATTTTATTTATAAACGTCGAGTTGCCTTTCGATGATTTTTTCTGTGCATTTAACAAAGGCGCACTGTTAAAAGCAATGCAAATAAACAGTAAATTCGTGTTTTTAACGACTACCGTATCGACTGAGGCCACGCATTTTTTTTTTATAGGTATATCAAACCGATGGATTGAGCTTTATTCGGTTCTGTTCGGTTTCTGAAGCTCCGTACGAGCAGGTTGACTTTCCTGTGCTTGCGTTCTTGGTAAGTTCATCGTTCAGAAGTTTGTAAAATCATATCTTCAAATAAGTATTCGTAAATCATGTAATTGTTTTATGTACGTTATAAGTACTTGTGCCGTGGGGTGTAGAATATTGCTCCTGCTCTCTTGCCCGTGGATGCAGTACGGCCAAGGAAAGATGGGCAGCAGCGTCTTTCCGTGTATCAACCAACATCCTGGACTGCGCTCGCCAACCCACCTGCCAAGCGTAATGAGTATGGCAAAAACCCCTTATGATCAGTACTAAGTGATCAATGAGAGAAGGCTTTTGTCCAGCAGTGGATCCTACGACTAGAAGAGAAGGTACCCGTTCCCAGAATTTGTATCTCAATACGGAATTAGTTATTGGGTTCATAGAAAACAATATGACACGCACATTAATCTGGTTATAGCGGTACAATCACCTATGCAAATGGTTCCATCCCGGTCCTAACCCTGACGAGTTAATGTCGCCGTCCATTAACTTGGTCGAGCATTTATGAAACTCGAGATCGCGATCTAGCGTGCATCTATTTATGTGGGCTAGTGCCATGTTTTCTGACGTAAGGATGGCACGAAGATAGAAAGGGATACGGAGACAAGGATAGCAAGGAAAGAAGAGAAGGATGGTTACAAAACTTATATTGCGTGTCATATTGTTTTCTATGAAGAAAACAATATGACACGCACATTAATCTGGTTATAGCGGTACAATCACCTATGCAAATGGTTCCATCCCGGTCCTAACCCTGACGAGTTAATGTCGCCGTCCATTAACTTGGTCGAGCATTTATGAAACTCGAGATCGCGATCTAGCGTGCATCTATTTATGTGGGCTAGTGCCATGTTTTCTGATGTAAGGATGGCACGAAGATAGAAAGGGATACGGAGACAAGGATGGCAAGGAAAGAAGAGAAGGATGGTTACAAAACGCTTTAAATTTAACGACCTCCCCGTGGTAAAACTAAAATAGCTTAATAAATACGCCATATTATTGTATTGTCATCATCGGTCCATTCGTATTTATACAGCGTCAGCAATATTGATGCTGCTTGATGCGCCGTGGGGTGCCGGCAGTAGAATGATACCCCTCCTCTCATGCCCATGGATGCAGTAAGAGCCTGCTTAGGGATACCTCTGGAAGATGGGCAGCAGCGTCTATCCGTTTATCAACATCCCATACTGCGCTCACCATCCCGCCTGCCAAGCGTGGTGAGAATGGCAACTACCCCTCATGGATATGAGGGAGGCCTGTGTTCGTCAGTGGACGTTTAATGGCTGAAATGAATGAATAAATGATGCTGCTTGGGACGCTGCCGCGCCTGGGAAACCTTAGCAATAGGGAAAATAACAGGTCGACACATTTGAAGCTTACTAAACAGCGGTTTTTTTTTTCTTTAGGTTGACTCACTATAACCTTTTTTATGGTAACAAAATTGGAATTATTTGCGAAGGTATCTTTAGAATAGAAAAGAATAGAATAGAAATATATTTATTTGGTTTACATAACATCATCATAAAGATAGTATCAATCATTATCCAAATAAATACGTTATTTATCACAAGTATTACATTTTAAAAATAATTGCCTTATACAGCATTTGCATTCAAGGAATAACATGTCAAAAGATTTTTATTATATGCAATGTACCGCCCTGTCATTAATCTTCCAATTAACCAATAACGATTACCCATTACAGACATTTTTTATTATTATTATTATTCAGCCGTTACTGTCCCACTGCTGGGAAAAGGCCTGCCTTTCCTTCCACTCCTTGCGACTTAACGCGGTTACAGGCCACTAATAATAAATTAATAAATTCAGTTAAACAAATATTGTTATAATATAGTTTCTTAATTATCTATATAGTTGTAAATGGTAAGCAAAAACTATTGACTTACAAGTACAGCCTTTTTCCAAGCCCTATAGGGCTGTACTTGGAAAAACGTTATGCATAATGGAATGCTAAGGCCTGACGGTATGATAACAACTGTCTTAGTTTAGAATAGCCAGCCCCCATGTCTAACAAGGTTCAAGCAAGTTAGATAAAGCCATGGCCGTCATTGAACAGTTGTTTTTTCAAGCAGTCGAAATTTTATTACCGCTTTGACATTGACTCATCTAAAATTGTAAACAATAATCTAACCTCAAAACTTAAACTTCCGTAAAACGTCCACTACTGAACCTGTGTTCAGTTTCAAGTTTAAGTTGGGAGGCCTGTGCCTCCCTCATGGATCTCCATGAGGGGTAGTTGCCATACTCACCATGCTTGGCAGGCGGGTTGGTGAGCGTAGTACGGGATGTTGATACACGGAAAGACGCTGCTGCCCATTTTCCGGAGGTATCCCTTAGTAGGCCCTTACTGCTTCCACGGGCATGAATGGAGGAGTAACATTTTACTGCCGGCACCCCACGGCATATTGGCATAATAGGCTCAATTAATGAAGAAGAAGACAGAATAAAAACATTTATTTACCACATGCACAATACAATACAACCACAAAGAAAATAAAAATTTAAAATTTCAACAAAAAACACAAAACACAAAAAGACTTAATAAAACATTAAAATACGGACAGGAAGAAGAGGATGTGGCGCGGCTGGGTCCCCAACTCAGCATTGTGTAGCACCTGGCCAGGCTCAGATGCTACGCTGGTTTTCAGTTGGGGCCCTGGGTGATTTCACGACCGCGGAGATAAGGAGATAGGAAAGGAATAGAATGAACAGACGGACGGCAAAATAACACCAAACTCAAACAAACAATAAAACCGTATACAAACAAAACAAAAACACAAAAAACTTTACAAAAAAAATAATATCTCACATTACAATACATTTAAGAAAAAAAAATCCGTCACGCTCAAAAAGCTGCCAGACAGGCAACACCAGAATTATGTCTTTTTATCAGTCAGCCGCGCCACCTTACACGCCTAGTCTGACACCTGTTTAGCAGCCCAATAAGGGTGACGTATTAGAAAATGCATGAAAAAATTTGAGCTTTTAAATGAACAGAAATGTCTTGGGCTACCTACAGAGTGCAAGTGATTTATTACTGTTAAAAAGCGAAAACGGGAAACACAAAGCAAGAAGGAAGAAATCAAAAAAATATGATACCAAAATAGTGGTCCACTAGGCAAGTGAATGCTAACTAGAACAGACTTAGCTAACGATAAACGAAATTTAAAATGCCGCATCTAAACACTCCCTTACCTTAGACAGCGATCTAGCTTGAACATAATCTGTCAACATTTTGGAAAAATAACAGCTTATTGTAAATAGTTATATAATAGCTAAGATGAGATATTTATGACAACCCTAGTACCCAGTCTTAGCACAGCACCTGAGGCGTTCGTTGCGTCTTGAGCTCAACCACTTTCATTAGACCCCTGATTAAGCGTTACCCGACCCGTATCACGACCAATTACTGCTGACTAGGCGAGGGATGGAGGTCAACGTGGCTGGTAAATCCGGAGGCAGGCTAATCGGTGTTTGCTAATGGAATACAGATGTGATGATGAACATACTCCGGTGCGCGGTAAATGCTAACACCTTGTGTCGCGATACATACTAGAAGTAAAACGATGTTCTTGTTTCTAAAACTGTTTATATCTTACTTCCTACTAATATTATAAACGCAAAAGTTTGTGAGAACGTATAGAGTTTACTCCTTTACGCAAAAACTAGCCTACTGATTGAGCTGAAATTTTGCACTTGCATAGATGTTGACCAAGATTAACACAAAGGCTACATTTTATCCGGGTACAACATATGCGAAGCGACGGGCATGTCTAGTCTCTCATTATTAAAAAACTTAATTAACTAATTTTAATATGTTTTTGTAAACGTAAAAAAACATACAACATTTCATAACAGGTTAACTACGGAACTCTATACGCACCTGGCCTAATTTTATTGAATGTGTCTATGTTTTGTTATGACAAAATCTGGAAATTAAGTGAATGAATTTTGAGATTAAAAAACGACAACCAACGTTTCATAATGAGCTTCCATAAACTCCTGCCAAGTCGGACCTTTAACAGTTATCATGTCACGGCGGCTTGCCCTACTGACAAAAACAGCCCTTTTCATTCACTTACCGGCTTACCTTAGTTTACATACCTGAAGATTTAATGCCCTAGCAGTCCCTTCCTGTAACTCTTTATAAGTCCGCCAAAGCGAAAACGCAAACTGACTTCTGGGGTCGTGTTTGACTCTTCATTTGGACTCGACAACCTAATTAGAACATTTTTAATAGGACCCTGTTAAAGCGGATTTTCCCTACTAAGTGTTGTTCAAAAGTTCTCGTGTTATGTAAGCAGTAATGAGGATAGTATGAGGATCTTATTTAATTATCACCTCAGCCGTAGGACGTCCGCTGCTGGACATAGGCCTCCCTCTTCAGAAACCAGGGATCGAACCAGGGACGTTTAGATCTTATTGGTGCCGAAAAATCCAGAGAAATTTCATTAAATATCGTATAATCGCCATCTGGTCTTTTGGTATTTCTGGAAAAAACGTGGCTTGGAATATCTATATCGATCTATTGTTTAAGCTAAAAACTATAAAAATTAAAAAAAAATAATAATGCTGGACAAATCACACAGCATCATCTAGCCCCAAGGTAAGCAGAGCTTGTGTGTTATGGGTACTAGATGACTGATATACTTAATACATTATACTACATATATACATATATATATACTATAGTTTTTCTTTCGCATTCTAAGTTATTCCAGTTTTCATAGCGAATACTTGTACATAAATTTATGCAAAGTTCACCATATCGCCATCGAACCAAGGGATATATCGAAATCGTAGTGTATGTGTCTAAGTGGATCCATTTGTATCTATTGTACCGTAACTTCAATTGAATTGTGCAAACACTTATTATCGGTGCGTATTATTATCATCTATCCGTTCACAGTAAAACCAAATCGTATCTCCATTGCTACTTAGATGCCTACACATATCATAAAAATCGCAACATAATCATAAAATCATAAATCGTAAATCTTTAACAAAAAATTAACATCTTTTACATTATTTTATTGTAAATCAATCAAAGCGGAAGGTGGGTCGAGATAACTTTTAGCAACCGAAAGGAATCACGTTCGCAAGTAAACATTTCCTATCTCGAGTAATAACAGATTGCCTAATAGTTAGTGAGAGTGTTAGTACATTATCGGAATTTTTAGTTTTACGAGTTTTAGTCTTACGAGAGATTAGTCTCACATAAGTGTCAAGGTCAGGAATCATTAGATGAGAAAAGGCTAAAACTATGTTCCATATTTATTTTGCGGTACCAGACCGCCAAAAATCAACAAGCGATATGCAAACGAAAAAGCTTTTTCATTGCCAATCAACATCCCCTTTTAAACCTTTGAAAGGACTGAAACAATTCTATCGGGGGGTCGCGGGGGCACGGGCGACCGACCGGAAATGACGTTGCAGGTAGATAATAACCGAGGTCGGACCCTTCGTTGTGCAGCTTCCGCTACGTGGGGTTCTGACAACAATAATCTCAAACGTACGTAGGTAATTTCGAAATTGAAGTCAGACATCTGTAGAGATGAATTCGAACTAAAATATAGATTATTTTAACTAATTATATAATATTTGTTTCAATTTCTTTATTTACACTACTCACATTACAGATACTAGTCTAAAGCATTAAATAGTAATAATAAATTATGGCAATGGGCATGCTATATAGCTCGCAGAACGGATGGCCGATGGCCGAAAAGTTCTCGAGTAGAGGCCACGGAACGGCAAGCGCAGCGTAGGACGTCCATTAACGAGATGGGCTGACTACCTGGTGAAGACCGCAGGTAGTTCCAATGCAGGTTGGTTTTAATCTAAATAACTGGAATTCTATGGGCGAGGCCCATGTCAAGCAGTCCACATCCTATGGCTTAAATTATAATAAAGAAGTAACAGTATAGAAAACAGGTTGATCTACCATCGGCCACATATTTGCTTACCTTGGTGAGATAGTGGTCAAACAAAGGTCTATACTATACAAAAAAAATGAAGCTAATTGCATGTCGGGCCACGCGCTGTGTAACTTAGACATTTAGACATTTATTTCTTAAGAAAGATAGTAGCTTAGTAATAAAACCAAAACGCTTACGCTGATCTACACACATTACATTACACATAACTTAGAATCAAAAACACGTAGAATGTGTTGGGTCTACTGGTAACTACGGAACGCTACACAGTGCGTGGACCGACACGGACTTGGCCTAATTTATTTGTGTAAAATTTTGATTTGTACCTGTGATTTAGTTTTTTTATTTGCTATTTTATTGCTTTTTACAAGATGTCTGTCTGTAATCAAATCTTGCAAGTTAAATTTGACCTACTTGCCGGTTACTAATTGAGCTGAAATTTTGCATGCATGTGTAAATCGTATGACAATTCAAAATTATTACATGGAACTGATCTGATGATGGAACCGAAAGGTGGCCAAAGGAACTCGGTAATTAAACGACCTCACCCCATCGAGTTTGGGCTCGCTTAATTCGTCTTGACGAGTGCTTTGGTGCTAGATGGTAACCAAGGTCTGATGATGGAACTAAAAGGTGGCTATAGGAACTTAGTAATCAAGCGATTTTATAACTTTTTAGTTCTCTTTATTGACAAGTAAGTAATAAATGCTTGTTCTTAAAAAGTTTTTTTTTTACTATGGAATATGGTTCTTGTTTACTATAGATAATAAAGCACATTAGTTGTACTGTAATGCTTTGTGATATCGAATTGTAAAATTATATTTTATTAAATGTAATGTTTGCTACGATTTATTTTTGACATTAGCTTTTTATGAATGAATTTAACTATAAATAAATATAAATTTGGTTAAACTACCATTTTATAAATGTACAAGTACGAGGCTCGCAACTTATTTTGAAATATATTAATGTGACGTGTAAATCTTGTATTGTTCAAAATAAATAATTATGTTATTGTCTGAATATAGAAGTATACATCTCTACAGTTTTCCGTAGTCCAACACCCCAAACTCAGTGTAGTGACCCCAGATTCCCCGGCAAACATCGCGGGGTGACTTAAGACACCTGGGTGCAACACTCGACAACTTAAGTACAACGATACCTAATGAAACGTAAATATTAGTACTAGGGATTACGGCCTCTTACAATCTTGTGTAGGGACATCGGATATTTTTGTATAGCCAACGAAAACAAAAGGGAGGTTCTCAATCGATTTTTAATCGACCATACCATATAGGCAGCCGTAAGGAACCGGCAGAAGAACGTGTCCCTCCTCTCTTACCCGTGGATGCAGTAAGGACACCTGCGGAAGATGGGAAGCAGCGTCTTTTCGTGTATCATCATCTCTTACTTCACTCGTTAGCCCGCCTACCAAGCGTGGCGAGTATGGCAACCAACCTCTCATGTTCTTGGAGATCCAGGAGGGAGGCTTATGTCCAGCAGTGGACGTGGACAGTAGTGCTAAGGCTGAGATGATGATGATGATGACGAAGATTTGCCATACTTACCTCGCTTAGCAGGCGGGATGGCGAGCGCAGTATTTGATTCACGGAAAGACGCTGATGCCCATCTTCCAGAGGTATTCCTTAGCAGATTTTTACTGCATCCACGGAAAAGGGAGGAGGGGCAACATTCTACTGCTGGCACGCCACGGGAATGGTTGCACAACCATCTTGATAATGATTATTTAAACTATTAAACATAACAATTAATCTTAAAAAAAACCTTGCAAACAGTAGCTGTCTGGGTGGGTAACTACGCTACTGATCCCAAAAATCCGTTTACCTGGCCATAGACAACATTTCCCGGGCTTTGCTTCGCTTTCGGGAACAGCTATAAATACCAATCAAGATGTTTGTGCAACCAGTTGTGTGGCTTGGGAAATCCCCAGCTCGACATGTTCGAGTTGAGATCAATTAGTAACTCTGACTGTAAATTTCAAGTGTCGAGCATTGTTTAGACGCTATTGTGCATTTGGGAGAGCGATTCGGGTTTGGTCCTCGTTTGGTTAGGAGCTATGCGTTATTGAAAGTTTAAGTAGCACCCTTAACACTATAATATATTTTCGTTCAGAATGTATGTGCATGAAGAAACACAGCAGGTACATACCTACAAAAACTTATAGCTTGAGCTGACTCCAGACTCCGCTGCCAGGACGAGGTGTTATGATAGCGATACATTCAAGTGTCAAAGTCAGAATATGGTGTTATGTCATAGACAAGGATGGTTGTATATGGGTTGTTTCGGTATCAATGGTTAGGAGAGTGAAATTGGCGGGAAGACATTGTTATTTGGGAAACGGCTCAGTATTTTTGTAGTCATTACCTTTTCTGATTTGATGAAAGATCAGCTATGATTATTCAGTCAAGATGTCTGTGCAACCAGATGAGCTCAACAGGTTCGAGTTGAGATCAGTTAGTAACAGTGACTCTTAACTTCAAGTGTCGACCATTTTTTTTTTAGTAAGAAGTCGGATTTTTTTTTCATATTTCTTTGCAGAACTAGCAGACGTGACAAGTTCTTAGCAGAGCTTGTCACGTAGGCCCTCTTGAAGTACTAGGGTTATGCCTAATTAAGAGGGGATTTATTTATATATAGACAAGGAAAAAAAAAATGCCGTATGGAACTGGACAGACAGAGCAAAGGACAGAGGCAAACTGGCGACCTCTGATGTCGGATGCCAAGATTTACTTCGGGTTTACGCGTCATACATAACAGTAGTATGTAGTAGAGTCCGCGCCACCACTGAAGTCCGATAGACGTGGTGCTGCTATCTTAGAACTAAATACAGACTACAGACTGTTCAGTAGACATTAGTTCTCGCTTTTGCCGTAAGGCTGTGGTGGTGTCGATTCTATGTTTTATTGGCAAGAAATAATCGTTAGAATTAAACTTTTAATTTAAAACAACTACCATTAACCCTGACTTATCTGACTAGAAAATTCACAACCAACAATTTAGTACATGCCTTTTTTAAACAATCTTTTATTATTTATGTTCGATAAAGCAGCTCAACAAAAACATAACTTTTACAAAATGGCTATTGTCCCTTCTCTGCTTTACGACGGTTCAATGTTGCGGAAGTACGCGGAAACACTGCGATACGGCAACACGTCATAAATATAACACAGCGAGCGTTTTTTGTTTACTCCGATAGGTGTTTTGCACACGGATTAAAGTTACTTTGGCTTCTTATAGTTATGTATTTTGCTGTTTATATAAGGAATATTTATTCGTATTTTTTCCTTCAGAATGTCTGTGTAATAAAGCTAATTACAAACTTTTATTTAGTTTGCCCTGTATGTATGTATGTAACTATGTTTGTTCGCGGAATCTTGCAACTCAATTTTGAAGCAGATATCTTCAACCGATTGAGCTGAAATTTTGTATAGATGTTTTCTTTGGATGACAATGCATGGTCAGCTATGTGATGTCACTCTGGATCCAACATGGCGGAACACCCAAGATGGCGGACTACTTACTTTTAATCTACTCCTATAAAATGGGTATCAAAGGGCTTGGTGAGAATAATGCAAAAATTATATGGCTTCACTCTGAATCCAACATGGCGGAACACCCAAGATGGCGGACAAGTTATTTTTAATGGACTCCTACAATATAGGTATCAAATGAAAGGGCTTGCTGAAAATAGTTCGAAAATGAAGTGACGATACTCTGAATCTAATATGGCGCAAAATCCAAGATGGCGGACTAGTTATTCTTATTGCATTCCTATAATATGGGTATCAAATGAAAGGCCCTGGTGAGAGTTACTCGAAAAATTAAATGACATTACTCGAAATCCAACATGACGGTTTACCTTCTCAAGATGGCGGACACGTATTCTTAATGCACTCTTACAATATGGGTATCAAATGAAAGGCCTTGCTGAGAGTTACTTGAAAAATTATATGACATCACTCTTTATCCAACATGGCGGTCATGAGATGAACAGACAAGAAACCAACTGTCCAGTGATAACTAAAAAGTAAAAAATAAATTTAAAGTAAAAAAAACTTTTTAACAAACAAGCTTTTATTTAAACGTACCCTAAAACTAAAAATAATAAAATAAACATTTTCCATTAAAGTTCAATGTCAACTTAAAACGTCTTTACACAATATAATGTACTTAATTAAAAAGCTTGTCGCGAGATTTAAGCAGGTAATCGTATTTACATCGTTTGAAAAAAAAAACAATTAGATCAAGTTACAGGCACACGGGATAATCTCGTGACAAGTTTTTTATTACATATATTGTGAAAAAACGTTTACGTGAACGTGAAAGACGTTTTATGTTGTACGTAAATA
Source organism: Pasiphila rectangulata (assembly GCA_963082625.1). NCBI lineage: Eukaryota > Metazoa > Arthropoda > Insecta > Lepidoptera > Geometridae > Pasiphila > Pasiphila rectangulata. Next base: position 22,473,607 of record OY720235.1, read on the forward strand.
TAAAAGTACGTCGCTTCGTAAGCTTGTTAGTTAAAAAGTTTTTTTTTACTCTTAATTTATTTTATTTGTGTCATCTTATTACGCTCAAATTGTATTGTTTTATGTTGTTGGTCGTAAAATAACCTATAGGTATTTCCAGATTTTTCACACAGCAACATTTAGGCCCAAAGTAAATATTAATCTTGAAGGTTAATTCCTAAAATTGCAGAAATTGCCAACGTTTCTAATAATAAAAAGAGTATGCGATAAAAATCCTAACGCTATGTTATCAATTTGCGAAAGTTTAACAAGATTTAATTGGTGACGTATGTATGTTTAAAATCGGATGAATAGTTTTATTATATCCGATACACCTTTCTTCGGTCACAATCTCACTTGATGTTATTCGTCGCTGTGGCCGACGGTCACAAAAGTCAAGAAAACAGCTTTTCAGTTACAAGGCTGGATAATGTGACTAGTGTGAACCATAATTTTGACGTATTTTTGTGTTACCAAATAAATGATTGAATAATTTGATTTTAATTGAAGAGACGTAGACACCAAGTACGGAGACCGTTCTTGATCTGCCTTATACTTTACCCCCCGCATAAACTCCCGACGTCGTTATATTAGTAAAGCTGGTTATCGTGGTTATATTAAATAACTTGCCTCTACCAGCAGCGCGATATTTCAGCTATTGCAACATAGAACAACCCCAGAATTTGCGTCCGGGCACGTAACACGTGGCCCGGCTAATCAGCGCGTATTATTAGATGCTGGACACGTACGTCTGCGGCCGCAATGAGTCCATACCTGTAATTCTGGAATTACGAGAACCTGGTGTTCCGGCGGTGGTTTTGATTGAGCGTTTTGTTCGAGGCAAAAAAGTGGGAATAGTGTTAATAGTTACTTTTGGATCATTCAATTTTATTATACAAAAGGTCATCCAAGCAGGTTTTGAATCATCAGTAATAAACCGTTTTTAAACAACTTCAAGCCGTGGTGCCGGCAGTAGAATGTTGTCCCTCCTCTCATGCCCGTGGATGCAGCAAGAGCCTGCTAAGGGATACCTCAGGAAGATGGGCAGCAGCGTTCTTCCGTGTAGCAACATCCCGTACTGCGCTCGCCAACCCGCCTGCCAAGCGTGGTGAGTATGGCAGCTACCCCTTATGGAGATCCATAAGGGAGGCCTGTGTTCAATAGTGGACGTTTTACGGCTGAGATGAAGATGAAACAACTTCAAAAAGTAGGAGGTTCTATGTTCGATTGTATATTTTTTTTATTTTTCTACATATGTTGACCGTGGGGAGCCGGCAGAAGAATGTTGCTTTTCCACTCTTGCCCGTGGATGCAGTAAGTATCTGCCAAGGGATACCTGGGAAAGGTGGGCAGAAGCGTCTTTTCGTGTATACATGTCTGACAACAAAGTAAATTTCTATTATTATTAAAAACTATCCGCCGTGGGGTGCCGGCAGTAGAATGATACCCCTCCTCTCATGCCCATGGATGCAGTAAGAGCCTGCTAAGGGATACCTCCGGAAGATGGGCAGCAGCGTCTATCCGTGTATCAACATCCCATACTGCGCTTACAAACCCGCCTGCCAAGCGTGGTGAGAATGGCAACTACATGGACAATAACATGGAGATCCATGAGGGAGGCCTGTGTTCATCAGTGGACGTTTTATGGCTGAAATGATTAAAAACTATAATTCCTTACCTCCTCCTACGGCTGAAATGATGATGAAGACTTCAAATCTGCACAGTTTTTCCCATAATTCAGCTGGAACTAGCAGCCACGCCCGGAAACCAACTGACGTTTCATTTCCCGAATGTTGTTGGATTTTTAAAGTGTCTAAGCAAGTAATTGTTCTGCCAGTTACTGTGCGGTGGATTTGTAAACTTGCCTTTAGAGCGAGGCCGATTTTGTTGCTAGGATAGAAGATGTGTGTAGTGTCTGTGTTACATGAGAATCATAATGGGAGCAAATAGTTTTGTGGGACTATGGTTATAAGTCATATCTAGTAAAGATTTAAATTGCTAGATGTGGCCTCACACCAATAACAGTGACATTGTCTTTATATGTGTGTTATCAATAATACATATGCACTCACACTGGTTTTGCCAATAAACCATACTGTTGTTGTTACCATTTAATGTGTAAAAATGATGCACGAATTTTGTGAAAAAAATAACACTAACGTTCGCAGGACGTGGCTGCTAACACTCCGTTTAGAAGTACACTGATTTTAAAATGTGTGATCTCACTCATTTCGTGTGGAAGCAAAACGGTGCGGTCGTTAAGGGCGTATCTAACTATTTAAATCCGTTAAATACATTCCTATAATTTTAATGAGTGCAAATGTAAGCCCTGCTCAATGGACCGAAGTCCCTTCATGTGGGTTTAGATGCAATGGACGTGTACCTCTTTGATGTAGAACTCGTCCGTGGACTTAGGTTGTGTAAAATTGCTACCTCGTTATTTTCGGATTATTTGCAGAGAGCACGTTTGATCACCGCTGTCCCCCTAGGTATCTTTAATCAGCATGTCATCCCGTTGTTTAATTGGTGGAAATATTTGTTATGCTCGTTTAAATTGCATATCTGTTTGGGCTGTTTTAAAAGCGACCAAGTCTTTGTGGGTTTTTTTATATTCATTTATTTTACTTTTATTAGTATGGTATACATACATCCATATGTGTGTAGAGTTTCAACTTGATCTGTTAGTTAGTTTTTGCCTGAAGAGGTAAAAAGCATACAAACAAAATTAATTTTGCCACCGTTTGAGGTATAGTTGAATAGGTATTTATATGTATATATATGTATATTATTATTATTATTATTATTTAGCCTCCACTGTCCCACTGCAGGGCAAAGGCCTCCCTTCCCTTCTTCCGTATATATGTATATATAGGTATTTATATTTAGTTTTTATATTCAGGGGTTTGCTCGCGAAATATTAAAGTTAAACTTAAAACTTTTTCTAGCCCTTTAAAATATAATCTACAAACCTGAAAAAATCATGAATGTAGTTTTAACCACGGATTTTATAGGAACACTATAACGGTTAAGTTGGCTTTTTTTAGTTTCGAATTGTTGCTTAAATAAGTTATGCGGTTTACCAAACATGCAGGAATAATATTTAAAGCGAAAACTCAATGAATACCTGTCAAAATGTGTCAGTGAACATAAAAACCAAACACCATCTTCTAACAGGTCGACGGTTAACAACGGAACCATACATAGTGCGTGGCCTGACAAGCGCCTGCTCTAATTTATTGTTTCCTTGTTTTAAACTCATAACTCTTTACTGTATTTAAAGCTATACAGTCCCGAATTGTGTCCCAAATGTCCCAAGTTAATTCGGGTTCATCGTTTGGCATTTTTCGCATGTAATCTTGTTAAGCAAATCCAGGACCGTGACATGGGTCGGATTGTGTTAACACGGAGTTTTTGTAGTGTTTCCACTTTTGTTGTTCTTTGGGAAGACAACAATTTTAGGTGAAATATTTGCTAGAAGGGAAAAGGAAGATGGACCATATTCAATGCTCAAAAATTGAGATTTGCATATTTTTTGATCATCATCATCGTTTCATCATTTCAGCCGCAAAACGTCCACTACTGAACACAGGCCTCCCTCATGGATCTCCATAAGGGGCAGTTGCCATACTCACCACGCTTAGCAGGCGGGTTGGCGAGCGCAGTATAGGATGTTGATACATGGAATAACGCTACTGCCCATCTTCCGGAGGTAGCTCTTAGCAGGCTCTTACTGCATCCACTGACAAGAGAGGAGGGGAAACATTCTACTGCCGGCACCCCACGGAATTTTTATTTTTTTAACTTTTTATAACTTATGTTTATTTATTTATCCAAACTAATATTTTAAACGCAAAAGTAACTTTGTCTTGTTAAACTCTGTTACATTTTTACGCCTAAACCGCCAACTGAGTGTAATAAAATGTTATGGAAAGATAGCGGCTACATTTGTTGCGAAAATTGTACTAGAATGGTTTACATAGGAGTTGAAAGATTGTATGGAAAATCGTTGTTATTCAGTAAAAGTACCTAATTTTTAAACAAAGATTTAAATAATAGAACGAATTGAGAACCTCCTCTTTTTAAAGTTGCTCAAAAACGTAAAGAAGATCGCTGAATTTACTTTTTCTACCGTGCTTTATAATAAGTTGAGTTAAGACGACGTATTGGCGATAATAAGGGATTTCGACATTTTTAGATACTTACGTTAAAATAATATACTTTCGGAATTGATATTTAATGTATTGAATTTTTCATGTTTTTTACTTCAAATCGGTTGTTGTTTTACACGATAGGTTAACTATAACAACAGAAAAAAGAATCATTAAATCTCCTCTACTGCTTTAACTTTATGTTTAAACGAAATTGATTTATGCCTCTAAATGTTCGGTACATTATAAGTCTTCCATTACCATCTTCAAAATTGGGGCTGGTTTTTACTTATTTGCTAATAGTGATTTAAAAAGAGAATTAATGTTTTGGCGCTAATGATTTTTCATTTCAAGTTTTACTTTTTTAATATCTATTATGTTTACATTAGGTACATTATAAATAAATTTAAAATAGAACAAAACGTTAAGTTAATGTCCTTTGTAATTACAAAAATACTTGTTTGCAATAAGGAATAAAATAAAAAAATTAATGGATTCGCAAGTCACATCCGCACCCATAACAGGAATCCATAACAAGGTCCGCTATTGGTTGATACGTCGCGGAGGACTTCATCATCATATCAAGTTCATCATGTCAGCCGGACGTCCATTGCTGGATATAGGCCTCCCTCATAAATCTTCAAGCAGTGGTCTTGAAGGGATTATTACCTTACTCACCACGCTTTGACGCAATAGAGGAGGGAAAACACTCTACAGCCGGCACTCCACGGCACATATCAAGTTCAAGTTGTATCAAAGCGTAACCATTTTTACACTCAGCAATGAATAACAACAATAAACTTACAGAATTTATACAATGTCCAAGTATGTACTTGCGCAGTTCTCTCATCTTCGAAGCTGAAGTTTCGCTTCCACGAACGCAACTAATATGTATAGAATCCAAGCAAATAAAACTTTCCAATGATAGTAGGTGCTTTTAAACCCCCGGTTTGTCTGGTATGTCATAGCAAAGTCTCGAAGTTTCGGAGTTATAACAAGACAAACTCCAATCCAGTCCCGCTAACAAGTCAGTTCAGGCAGACTTGCGTTGTTAAGGGTAAAAGCTCGTAGTGTGGAGCCTCAAGAAATATTTCCTACGATATGTCTTCTATTTTGCATCTCTATTAGATTATGTATGCTTGTTACATTTGTTAGAAAAACAGAATGGTGTAGGTATATAAGTTGTGATGTTGTGATTTTTTTCTGTATTTCAGGAGTTCAATTTGAAAGTTTCTCACTGTTTAAACAACTGGTTTAGTTTAAATAAATAGCCAATGCATTTTACAAGCTTTAATTTAACTTGCCCTGTATTTACGTATGTTTTTACGTAACTATGTTCGTTTGGGTGAAATCTTGCAACTCAATTTTGAAGATATCTTTTTACATTTCTTGACAACCAATTGAGCTAAAATTTTGTATACACGTTTTGTTTGGATGACAATGCATGGTCAGCTTTGTTTTTATAATGCACTCCTACAATATGGATATTAAATAAAAGGGCTTGCTGAGAGTTGCACTAGTAACGTGCATATCTCGCACTGGAAGAGTGCCAATCACGCTTATTAGGCTCCTAGAGGACCATTTTATAAGTGCGTTTGCACTAGTAACGTGCCTATGTCGCACTGAAAGAGTGCCAATTACGCTTATAAGGCTCCTAGAGAACCATTATATAAGTGTGTTTGCACTAGTAACGTGCCTATAGCGCTCTGGAAGAGAACCAGTTACGCTTATTAGACTCTGAAATGACCATTTTATAAGTGTATTAGCGATAACTAAAAAGTAAAAAATAGATAAATAGTAAAAAACTTTAAAAAAAAACAAGCTTTTAATTATTGTACTAAAAATAATAAAATAAACATTTTCCATAAACATTTAGCTTGTATTTTAAAAAGTTTTTTACTTTTAATTTATTTCGCCATCAACCATCGAAAGAGTGAACTTCAGAATCAGGAGCGTCTCAGCCATTAATTTATAAAAAAACATTTGTAAGCGTACCGACGCCAATTTTATTGTCACTTGGTTTCGGTGTTTCTTGTTATTATGTTTAGTTTTAAGGTGTGATATAAGGCATATTTTTAACTACCGAAGATAGATTCTATCATTAAAGTCAGTTTTTTCTAATTTAAAACATATTTTGAACTGTGGTAGATAGTTAAAAAATATGTTTTAAATTAGAAAAAACTGACTTGAAAATTCGGTTAAAAAGTACATTAAGTATGGGTGGAAAGGTTAGATAGTAAGAAATTATCATCAAAGGATCAACAATGTTCAGAAGTATGCAGTGCTTGCTCCGAGACTATCTCAACTGTAATCGGCTTAGTGACCACGGCACTGCATCCCTTTCTAGATTACGCGTCGTTGAATCATTATAGAGTTCCGCCTCAAAAACAATAAACGATATTTCCTCATTCAGGTTCGTCTTTTATGTCATAAAATGTATAGCAATTCATTTTAAGGTCCTTTGAAGTTAACGATTAGGAAAAATGCTCTTATCTTATATTGTAGGTTTTTCATAAAACGAGACTATTGAAAAGTAAATACAAAGAATAAATGCCTGATGTATAAAAACTTCCGTGTATATTAATGGCGTAGTGGACTCTCATTTAGGTGACAAGGTAATGACTATGCTCTCTTTTTGCGGTTCGTACTTAAATTCACTTGGTAGGTATTTTATTTTATTTATATACTATACATATATATATTATATTAACCGACGAAAAAAAATAGGAGGTTTCTGATTTACTTGTATAAAAAAGGTGCCGTGAAAAAGCTCGTGTATTTTCAGTGTGACCGTGCAATTTTAAAATGTAGTAATGTAACTTGCGGTAAAGTTTAAAACATTCTTCGATCCGCATTAGCCCCGACAAAACGCTAAGGAAGTAAAGTCCCTGCAAAATATTTTTAAAGCTCCGGCTTGAAGTTTTTATCCATAGAATTTCCACATAGATCTCCCCCGAGCTGCGCGATGCATTACCATCGATCGTCGCCGACATTGTTTCAAAGTAACCCGCTGCTGTACGCGAGTGGGCTATAATATAACAAGATAGCAGGAAGTCAGGTATAAACCTTTACGTCCATTATACACGTGTCCAAAGCCATGAAAACAAGTAATTTTAGATAATCTGAAATTTTTATTTCGTTTTTATTAATCAAAGTTTATAACAATAATTGAAATTGTTATAAACTTTTTTACCAGTTTGATGTGGTGTGAACAGGATTATATTATTATTAGTTCATAATTTATTAATATTTTGGGTATTTTTATACACAACTCTTCGTGAAGGTCAATGACCCTGCCAGAAAGGTTGTCATTATCGTTTAATAAGCTGTTGAAGTTAAAACTTTCGTGGTATTTTCTTGAATGATAATCACCAAATCCTCGGAATCAGTTAAACTAAAGTTGGTCCCTGGGGGTGGTTAGAATCACCCCCTTTTAGGTTAGTAAACATGTTATACTTTGACTTTGAAAATCCCGATGTTTCAACAGAGTTACTTTAGCCATTTTCACTGATAAACTATCTGATTAGATTATCCATGATATTGGTCAATACGGAAGACCAGCGCTGTGGTACGATCCGCTCTGCCACAGCACATGCTGAGTAGTTACCATTTTTAGGGTTCCGAACCAAAATGGTAAAAAAGGAACCCTTATAGAATCACTCTGTCTGTCTGTCTGTCACAGATGGATATCTCGAGAACTACTAACACTATCGACTTGAAATTTGAAATGGTAAAACACAACACTTTTTTACTAATAAAGCATATATGAAAATGTTAAAAAATATTCTTATTTTGATTGCAGGGGGGCGGATAGGGGATCTCAAAATTTTTTAATTAAAGCTACTAGGCCGTGTGGGGTATCATATGAAAGGTATTCATTTGCACATTAATAAACAGTTTTTATTTATTCTTTAAGCCGAATCGTTTTTGAGTTATTTACAAAAGAGTTGAAAAAACGACCGTTCCCCCCCCCTTATCTCCGAAGATTGCAGAGATAAACCCGTGATATTTTTAAAGCTACTAGAAGTGTATGTAAACTTTATAGAAAAATTATAGCGAACTCTCTAAATTGCATAGTTTTTTAGACAAGGGGGGTGGAAGGGGGGTTTTCAAAAATTTTGTGAAGTTAATAGGTGATGTGGGGTATCATATGAAAGGTATTCATTTGCACAATAATAAACAATTTTTAGTTTTCCTTTAAGCCGTATTGTTTTTGAGTTATTTACAAAAATGTTGAAAAAACGACCGTCCCCCCCCCCCTTATCTCCGAAGTTTGCAGAGATAAACCCGTGATACTTTTATAGCTAATAGAAGTATATGTAAACTTTATAGGAAAATTATAGCGAACTCTCTAATTTGCATAGTTTTTTAGACAATGGGGGTGGAAGGGGCGTTTTCAAAATTTTTGGAAAGTTACTAGGTGATGTGGGGTGTCATATAAAAGGTATTCTTTGGCACATTAATAAACAGTTTTTAGTTTTTCTTTAAGTCGTATAGTTTTTGAGTTATTTACAAAAATGTTGAAAAAAATAGCGTTCCCCCCCCCTTATCTCCGAAGTTTGCGGAGATAAACCTCTGAAACTTTTATTGCTATTAGAAGTGTATGTAAAGATTAGAGGAAATTTATTACAATCTCTCTACATAGCATACTTTTTTAGAAATCATCGAAAGTGTAAAAAATCTACATAAGTTCCGCTATCAGACAAGAGATGGCGCTGTCAAGGTTCTCCAACAAATATAAAACCGCCTTTATCATATATTATATTGTATGATGGCACGGAACCCTCGGTGCGCGAGTCCGACTCGCTCTTGCCCGGTTTTATTGTCACTAGTTTTTGGAGCTAAAATAATTTAATTTGATAAAATGTAATATGTTATGGCAAAATAAACGTATCTTTATCTTAATATCGTCATAGTATAAATCCCGTAGATACTAGTATTATTCAAATACGCACAGATGTAACGATGGTATTAAGTTCCTATAGCTGCGTCAGTGGTAAACTTCAGGCTCCCTGTAGTACAGCGGCCCTTCTCAAGGCTGTGTAATAAAAGTTAAGTGCGATGTCTCCCCTAACCTTAGCTGTTACGTGAGGTATTAAGAATTTAGTGGAAGCATCACGGCATCGGTTCTCTTTTATAACCTTGTCGTCAGCCTTCGAGGTATTGGTTGTGATTTTCATTGCCTGTATCGCCTTCCGTATGTATTCAAGTACCTTCCGTAGCAAATAAGAGTATTCAACGAATTGTGAAATGTTTTTTGTGATTCGACGTTTTTACACATATTCGTTTTTGTGTGCAATATTTTTTTTCTTAGTTTCATTATAATTTACCTAGTTTTGTTTAATTATCAGTTGGAATTAAAAAAATTATACTTCCTTGAATATGTGTCAACATTTATCCATCCATTAAAAATAAAAATAACAATTAGGTAGGTAGGTTTTCTGCTTCTTTTCCTCATTCCCTCAATGCTGAGAATCGTGACCATAGTGGTCACGATTCTCAGCATAACTATGTCTTTTGAGAATTTTCTATCGGGTGACCTAGACAGCCTTAAGAATTGTGCCACCTATTGCCTTTTTCAATTTATCGGACCACCTTGTTGGAGTTCTTCCCTAGTGCGCAGGCCATTCAACTGTCTCAAGATTATGTGCTTAAAAGACCGCATAATATTCCCAAAGAAGCTAAGAGACTTTTCACAGCAGATACGAAAAAGTCGTGTTGTGATGTTGAGGTCTTTGAAGATGTACTCATTGGTGCGTTTTCCTGTCCATGGAATTTTAAGCATCTTCCGCCAACACCATATTTCAAACGCATCGATCTTATCATGTTCACGACTTTTGATGCACCATGTCTCTGTCCCATAGGTGAAGATAGAAAATACTAGCGCCCGTAGCAGCCGTATCTTAGTTTTTCTACGGATTCCTCTGTTGCTCCAGATTTTATTGAGGTTGGTCATGGCGCTTTTTGACATTCCAGAACTGCGTTTGATTTTTTGGATGCAGCTGCCATCACTTGCAATAGACCCTTAAAGACAAATTCGTCAACCATGTCGTAGGTTTGGAGTGCAGTAGAAGTCGGGAGAGTTTGAGCTTAAAAAAAACAAGTTCGAGCTCTATCAAAGACCATTATTTTGGTCCAATAACGGTTGATCTTAAGACCGATCTTCACACTCTCCACCTCTATGCGCCCAAGAATCGTACTCATTTCTTCTTTTCTAGATGCAATAACAGTTGTATCATCTGAATATCTATGATTGGTGAGTTTTTGACCAACCACCGTTACACTACCGGTCCAGCCATCTAGTGCCTTCCTCATTATGTGCTCACCATACAAGTAAAACAACTTAGGGGATAGAATACAGTCTTGACGTACGGCTCTTTCAGTATGAAATGGTGCAGAATGCTCATCCTCCAGTTTCACGAAACTGCATCCGTCAAGGTATAAATTTAGAATTTAGAAGGCAAGATGCTCAGGGACGCCCATTTCAATAAGCACATCCAATAACGTCTCCCACTGCACGCAGTCGAATGACTTAGCGTAATCTATAAAGAAATAATCTCATGAATTCGCGGCATTTTTCAATAAGATTACGCACGTTCAATATTTGTTCACGAGTTTCTTTCCCGGCTACGAATCCAGACTGTTCCCTCAGTATCTGACGATCAATGAAGGACAAAGGAAGGAGGTGGTAGACACGTTTAAGTATATAAATAAAATAACTATATATTTTTTGTTTGCTTAGATTTATACCTCATAAATATACGATTAAGGCATATTAATCGCGCTATTTATCTCTTATTTTTTATTATTAGCCATTTGGGTCCCACTGCAGGGTAAGGGCTTCTACATTCCCTCCATATTTCTCGATCCTGCGCTACTATCCTCCAGTCAACTAAGTACTGATTGAGTTCGTCCCACCATCTAAGCTTCGGCCTGCCATGTCGCCTTCTCGTCGGCTCATGCCGCCTCTCGGTGACTTCGTTACCCACAGCTCATTTGGCATGCGGCAGATGTGGCCAGCCCAGTCCCACTTCAGCTTAGGGGCCTTCAGAGCTACTTTTGTGATCCCAGTTTTGGAGCGCATTTTGGTGTTTCGGAACCTGTCCGCTTGACACCCAGGATGCTGCGCTCCATTGCGCGCTGACATACTTGGAGCTTGAACTCTAGAATGACGATTTATCTTTTTTAACGGCGAGACAACCGAAGGCCCGCCTCATGTTCAGCGGTAACATTTACCTATTGTAAATGCAATACCGCGGTGAACACGTTCAATAAGAACGTGAGCCAAGCTGCATTGCATTGTGCCCATCTTCACCATGAGACAGAGTTGTAATGTGCCCGTAATTTCACCGGCTCTCTTACCCTTGAAACCGGAATACAGCAATGCAGATACTGGCGGCAGAAATCGGTATGGTGGTAGTACTTCCCCGGATGAACTCTTCACAAAACAATATTATCTTTATTTTCTCCCTCAACCAAGTCTCCCTCAATCAAGTGAACATGAGGGGGCTGTTACTATACACACCACTTAGCAAGAGGGTTGGCGATCGCAGTGCGTGATGTCGATAAATCGAGAGACGCTGCTGCCTATCTTCTGGATGTATCCCTTGGCAGAGTTCATGTATGCAGTAAGACTGCTCGTAGAGGATTACTGCATCTACGAGCAAGAGAGGTAGGGCCACATCCTACTGCCGGCACCCCACGGCGGAAATAGAATGCTGAAAGTGAAAAGTGTTCCCGTTCTATTCCAATGCACTCCGACGTCTGACTCGGCTGCAGGGGGAGAGATCAGGATTACATACATAAACAACAGTCGTTCCATCCCCTAACAAAGGTCGCAATTTATCGGGGGTGGCAGACGCATTAAAAAAAGGAAAATGTAATCGTACCTTCACTTCGGTTTTCCCAGTAAAGAGCAGTTGAGTGAGTAATTACTGAAAAGAGCGATAATTGTTTTTTATTCTAGTACTTGGTGGATGGAAACGTTTTTAAATGAGGTTACAGAGTAACATTTTTATTCATCATCATGATTTCAGCCATAAAACGTTCACTACTGAACAGAGGCCTCCCTCATGAGGGATGGTTGCCATACTCGTGGTGAGTATGGCAACTACCCCTCATGGTTATCCATTTCATGCACTTAGCAGGCGGGTTGGCGAGCGCAGCACGGGATGTTGATACATCAATCAATCAAATATATATGTACATGGAGAGACGCTGCTGCCCTTCTTTCGGAGGTATCCGATAGCAGGCTCTTACTGAATCCACGGGCATGAGAGGAGGGTAACATTCTGCTGCCGGCACCCCACGACCAATATTTTTATTAAAAATTTGTAAATAAGTATAAATGCTGGACATTTACACAGAAATATCTCGTCCGAAAGTAAAATTGGATATGGTAGGTTCGAAAAATTACAGCCGCCAACTATGTAAGGCTTGCAAGTAATCAAGAATCAAAAAAATATTTTATTCAGTGCGGTCGCATGGACCTTACAGACGCGTCACAAATTACAAAATAAAACAACGCAAATTAATAGACTAAAGCACATAATTGAATCTGTTCACATCAGATGATACGCGAGTTAGGAGAGGACGAACAGAGAACCTAACTCGATCGTTATAGTCATCATTCAACAATTTTCTTTTATTCTATATAGCGCGTGATCGTACCAAGCTCCATTTAATTTAGAAATTTACATTAACATATGAAACGTAGTAATATTCATTTTATTTTGTGTAAGTTTTCAGTTAAGTACATTAAAGAGGTAGGTATCTATTTAATTTCAAAAGAAAAACCTTACCGTCAAGCATAAGAGGGCTTAAAAAACACTAATGTGCCAAAGTCCATTCCACCTCTAGTCGTCGATTCCACCGCAGTTTATAATCAAGTCTGGTGTAATGAGCACCCTAACGATCGCTGAATCCCGAAAACCTAATCGGAAGGATACAATGAAATACTTGCTTAAGCGCAGGAATTTATTAGGTTTAGGGTTAGGCGTACTTTATGATTTAAATTTATGTAACATCGGATATTTATCGAGAATTCCAAAAGCGAGTTATTTTTCAGAGTTGATTGGGCAATCTTTATTTTGATTAAAGCGTAGTCTGATATAGCTTATCAATATGAACTCACCATCTCAAGCGCAAGCCCGGTGGAATACATACGTCATGCACTCGATGTATCAAAATATTTTTGCGCTAAGAAGTCAGTTTCAAATTTTTTTTTTTTTAATTTTTCTATATATAATAAAAATATCTATCTATGTAGTATAATGTATTAAGTATATCAGTCATCTAGTACCCATAACACAAGCTCTGCTTAGCTTGGGGCTAGATGATGCTGTGTGATTTGTCGAGCATTATTTATTTATTTATTTATTTAAATATAAAAATAAGTATAATATTTTGGTGACGATTCTGTGCAACAACAAAATAAACGTAAATCAGATTAAAATTACATAATTATTCCAAATTAGTGCCATTCTAAAATTAAATCGAAACCATTAAACCTAACTTTACGCTGACCGCTATAAATTGAAAACCGTCATATCTCTAATCACAATTAGCTTTAGGAAGTGTTAAACAGAATAGACAACATTCTCCACATTGTAATCTCTAGTAGCTTTTGTCTTTAACAAATGACGATCACAGCGTCTCTAAGCCACTTTTCCTCTATCCACCCATACACCCATAAACCCCGCAAAGCTATCATCTCAATCAAATCGCTTCAAAGAGATCACAACGGCCCGCTTATCTAGAGCGCACATCTATAACTCTGTCAAGTAAACAAAACATCGACTACGTAGAGCCCGTGGAGCTCTGTAGAGCTCCGTAGGGGAAGGCTATGTAGAGCGTACATGACGGTAGAGTATGTCACCCAGGACTCTGATATATGACAGCACACCGAGCTGCTAACTTATGGAGTTCCTTAGTGTGCTTTGAAGTTGGCTGTAGGTCGATTGATTTTAATGTCGATAGACGAACTGTTAGTCGACATCATCATCCCAGCCGTAGGACGTCCACTTCTAGACATACTCGCCAGGCTCGCCAGGCTTGGCAGGCAGGTTGGCGAGCGCACTACGGGGCTTAAATACTTAAAGACGCTGCTGCCCATCTTCCGGAGGTATGCCTTAGCAGATTCTTACTGCATCCTCGGGAAAGAGAGCAGAGGCAACATTCTACAGCCGGCAACCCACAGCATTGATAGTCGACATAGCGCATAGGTTTAGCAAGCTGATGTGCCTGGCCATATCTATCGAAGAACCGATGGGGTAAACGAGTTCTTGAATAGAGACCGCGACTCGGCATACTTAGTGTGCCCAACCGCCGATGGAGTGATGATTTGCGAACAGTCGACAGCAGACAGGTGAAGATAGGGTGATATGGCGCAGCTTTCTGAAGGCCTAAGAAGCTGACTAAGCCGAGGATTTCCTGATGATATTTTCCTTCACCGTTAAAGCACGTGTTAAATGTGAGCGAGCATACGTTGTTTAAGAAAGAATAATCCATTAGTTCAAGACCTTTGGATCGAAAGTCGGGGTACATACCTGTTGACAACGCGTGATTATATCATTTTAAGCTTGTATTCGATATTTTTTGACAATGCGTAATAATTCGTATTACATATTTTTAATAGCGCGTAATTATTGTGATAGTTTTGTATTAGATATTGTTGTTGAAATCTTATTATGTATTAATATAGCTAATCATTGATTAACAAGATTAGCTATATTAATACATAATAAGATTTACAAGCTAAGCTTAAATAAATAACATTTCCAATAGGATTCAGTTTCAAATCTTATTTTCTATACGACATCAACAACAATATCTAATACAAAACTATCACAATAATTTGATCTCTTAGAAATAACTTAAATTGTCGTGGTTTTGAATATGTTTGTAGATACCTTTTGTCAACCCGTCCCACACTAGCTGCTAGGCACACATTCAACAACCGGTCTCGCCGGCGAGGCAGAAGAATAATCTCTTCCGTCACCTGAAAGTATGCATCAGGAAATTGTGGGCTAGAAAAAACAGGAACCAACATAATTTTTTTTATTTGTTTTTATTTTAATACATTTGATTAGAACGGCTTACACCACTTACACCAATCAATCAATATTAACAAAAAATAACTTACAATAGTCAAGCAAAAATTTCCCTACAAACTTAACTTATAAGCTTTGGATCGGCGTGGAAAACAAGCGAATTCATACAGTCCACATCGTTTGCCGCCGATTCAACACAAGTATAGGCCCACCCCCCAATTGTAACACACGTCACCTATCTCAAGCAATCGAAAAGGCCCAGCGGTTTGATATAATACTACCCGGCCAACTTACAATAATTCAACTCACAAAATCTTCTCTATTCATAAAAGTAGCGACGAGACAAGTCCCATCCTTATTCCAGCACTTTGCATTCATCGCGCGCTCGGCGGCAAACGACTAATCTGCTGATATATCGATGCTCACCTTCCCTTATCTGGTGGATATCTGAAAAAGTGCCCCTTTATAACTCTTGGATTATGCCTTTACGGTCCTGAGTGGAAGCCAGTTAAGCTTCTTAGAACGAGTACCGCCAATCGTTATAACCTTGAAGTATTAACGACGGAGATTATCTATGAGCTAATGGTGTTTATTTTCTTGTTACTATTTTCAAGTTAATTAAAAAATCCCATTACTTCAGTATTTATCATATATGAAGGTTTCTTTGACAGCAGAATAGAGCAGGATAGTTATTTATATTAACAGTGTATTTAATTTTTGTGATTTACATTCAGGGGAACACAGGTGTCTATCGTACAGGCTTTCAGTCTAGTTTAGACACCTGAGGCCTCAAACAAATGATGCTATTAGATACATTTAAATTAATAATGCATGTTTTAACTTTAAGCATTTTTATATCCTTTTTATTGAGCAAAATAAATTATTATTATTATTCCACATCATTTATTTGTAAACTCATAAAAATACATTTTTTACTATAAAGAAATACAAAAACAAATACTCTACAGTAAAAAATATATCAAAACGGTGAATCACCGGCCGCGAAGCAATGCTCAAGCGGTCGGTGACTAGGGCTGCAGGGAGAGGAATCTCCTTACTATACGTGCCGAGTCCAGGAGTACTGCCTTTTGGATCTGGCTCTTGATCCAACTGCCTAGCGAAAGTCTCTCGAGATGTTGATCGAGACTCTTCGCTATGAGTCCGTTAACGGAAACGACTATCGGAACAATAGTCGCTGAGTCAACATCCCACATGGTGGCAATCTCGTGGGCTAAATCAAGATATTTGCTGAGCTTATCTTTCTCGGCTTTGACGAGATTGGCATCATGTGGAATGGTGACATCAACGAGTATTGCCTTCCGCTCCAACCGATCTATCAGAACGATATCAGGCTTATTCGCAAGAATAGTCCTGTCCGTAATTATAGATCGGTCCCAATAGAGCGTGGCAAGGCCATTTTCAAGAACCGGCTCCGGTGCGTATTTATAATACGGAACTTCAGGGCCCGTAAGGCCATATCGAAGAGCAAGTTGTTGGTGAATGATCTTGGCTACTTGATTATGTCTGTGCAAATACTCAGAATTAGCAAGATGCGAACAACCCGAAAGTACATGCCTGAGGGACTCCCCAGGGTGGTGACATGCCCGACATATGTCAATTGTCCCATCTTTCATGATGTACTTTCGGTAGTTGTTCGTCTTGATTACCTCATCCATAATTACACAGACAAACCCTTCAGTTTCTCCGAAGAGATCACCGAAACGTAGCCAATTCACTGAAGCTAGGAGATCTACATCAGGCCACATAAGGGTCTTATAGAATCTCCCATGTAGCTCCTTGCTCTCCCATATTGCCCTACGATCCTGAATGCTCATCACCACTGGTTGGCGCCAGTTCTCTTTAGCTAAGGAGAGAGGAGTAAAGTTTTTGTCAACTGCAACCACATCACGATGCACCTCGCACTCTGCTTGGAGAAAGTAACTCCTGAGATTGCACACCTCGCGGTTGTGGAGGGTTTTCGCGTTAAGAAAGCCCCGGCCTCCACACTTCCGCGGGATGTACATTCTCATAACCGACGAACGAGGGTGTCTCATGCGGTGAGCAGTTAGCATTTGACGAACTTTACAATCCAGGGCATCCAACTCTGTCTGAGACCACCTTAGTATGCCGAACGTGTAAATGAGTAGGGGCATAACCCAGCCATTGTAAGCACGCACCTTGTTACCACCTGACAAAAGACTATTTAGAACTTTTGTGAGGCGACAAAAGAAACGTTCCTTCACTGCCTGTTTTATGTCCTTATCCACTATACCCAATGATTCAGACATACCAAGGTACTTGTATGTTTCGCCTTCGGAGAGACACCTGAGAGACATATTTTGGGAAAGCTGTAAATTTGTTGAATTTACAACTTTTCCATGTTGAATATGTATGATTGCACACTTTTCAACACCAAACTCCATGTTAATAGCGCTGCTAAATATCTGTGTAATATTAAGCAGAGCTATCAACTCTGATTTTTTCGGCGCGAAAAGTTTGAGATCATCCATATACAACAAGTGAGATATGCTCTCACCATCTCTGCGAAAGCGATAACCTAGCCCTGAATCCTTTAGTAAAGTACTAAGCGGGTTCAGTGCTAGGCAAAACCACAAAGGACTCAGACTATCACCCTGGAATATACCCCTCTCAATCCTTATCAGGTCTTGCGTAGCAAGAGAATCCCATCTACTTCCTGGATGATGAAGTACTGTGGTCCACTGCCTCATACACGCACCTAAGAATGATCTTAGAGTAGTATCTACTTTATACAACTCTAAGACCCTCTCAAGCCATGTATGTGGCACTGAATCATATGCCTTCTTATAGTCAATCCAAGCAGCAGAGAGGTTTTCCTTGCTACGCTTGACCTTTTCGCTAATGGCCATGTCAATGAGGAGGAGCTCCTTAGTACCGCGAGACCCAACTCTACATCCATTCTGAACAGGTGCCAAAATATTGTTTGCAACAATGTGTGTATTAATTTTTACTGTTAGAATGGATGTGAGAAGCTTATAAATGGTGGGTAAGCATGTAATTGGTCTGTAATTTTTGGGTTCCGCGGTACTACCGGACTTATGGAGCAAGAAGGTTACACCAGTTGTCATGAAAATTGGAAGAGACCCGAGTTCAATAGCTTCTTGGAATTGTGTAGCCAGAACGGAGTGTGAGCAACGAAACCACTTTACCCAAAAGTTATGCAATCCATCCGGTCCAGGACTTTTCCAGTTCTGTGCCGAACGGATTGCGCTAGTAACATCCATTGGACAGATGGTAATATTCTCCATGGTTTCGATTTGCTCACACTCTGCACTCACTACATTCATCCAGTCAGCTTCTGTGTGGTGAATAGGGACAGACCAGATGCTGCGCCAAAAATTATTGTCGGTTTCAGCATCTGGTACGTGACCATTCAGAGCACTTTGATCTGGTTTCTCCCAATTTCTGTAAACCTTCCTTTGATCACTTTGAAAGTTGCGATTCTGCCAGTACCTGTCAATACGTTTCCTATAGCGTCTTATTCGACTTGCCCACGCATAGACTTTTTGCTTTAGATAGTCTATGCGTTCTGTGACACAGGCTAAATAGTCTCGTGGATCAATGTCTGTTCCAGAGAAAGCCTGAGTCACAAAACGCATAACCCTAGGACGACGATTGCCCTCTCTAAAGCAAATTAGCTTTGCAATGAGAGTCCTGAACGTATTAATACGCCGCTCTATCCTTAACTGCCAAGCAGGGGTATCACTCCCCCGGCGCGGTGCACGGTCAGTGTCCGGTAGCTTGACACGTGCAACGCGGCAAGCTGCGATAGCCCCACAATAAAGGATAGAGTGTGTATCAATAAGATTTCTGCTAGTCAACAAATAAGGAGCTAGCAGAGAGTCCAAGGCCCCCATTAACGCTAAATTTCGTCTATGGGTCGGCAAGCGAGGAAGACGTGGCTTGACTTCTACTAATCTGTACTGAAGAATCGCATCTTCCAAAGCCCTCCTCAATTGCTCATTATCTTGGGTACTTACGTTTGTGTTTGCACTCACGTAATTGACCATATCATTAACAGATCCACTCCGAGAGGTCAACGGTGCCGTAGGTGTTGTGGTCGGCGGCGCGACACTTGGGTCACGTTGTGAATGATCAATCACTTGAGCACTTAACACTTCACGTCGGAGCTGATCAAGTACACTATCATCCAGTGTTTTCGAACGCTGGATCACACGCACTTGATCAGACAGTCGTTGCGCGGTAACGTTCAGGCTTGGTTCAAGAGCCTGAAACAAGGGAAGCATCCGAACTCGATACGCCGTCAGGTTAATTCCTCCCTCTGTAGCCCCAAAAAATGCGCGCATGACGTTTTTATTTATTTCTCTTGTCCACTTCATGCGCCGCACTATGCCATCAGTGACGGGGGCCGGGCGCAGGGCGGGATGCCCTGCAGGTCCCAAGCCAGCTGACAGCGGGGGTCGCCCACGTCGTACAGGTGGTCGCGGCGGCGGGGGCGATAGGGGCCCGTCCTCTTCGCTCGACACTTCACTCGTCTCCGGGGGTGTCACAAATTCCTCTTCATCGGACGAGGATGTGGAGCTTGGCGGAGCGGGCGGTGGTGGTGGTGGGAGTGCATTCTCGGCCGCTCTTGATTTTGATCTTGTTATCATTTTTTTTTCAAATTTTACGTTTCTGTTTACATTTTCCATCATTCTTGACAACGTGTGTCATCTTTTAATGTTCAATTATGGAAAATAAAATAAAATTTAAAATTAAAGAAAAGAGTCATGTTGTCCGAGCGGTGACATTTTTTATTATTATTATTATTTGAAGAATTAAGAAAATAAAAAATAAGGTAATTACGCGATAAAGTCCCGTTAATCAGTTTTGAAATTAAGAATAAAGAAGTCCTAATTAATTTTATTATTCTTGTAAAATGTTTGTTCACATTTAACACGTGCTTTAACGGTGAAGGAAAACATCGTGAGTATAACCGCGGCTTAGTCAGTTTCAGACGTATGATCTGTTCTTTCCTCTGACAAATAGCCGCCTAAGCTTCGCGGAATTAAAACTAGATATTTTCATTGCATTTTATTGTCATATACTAATATCTACAGCCTCTTTAGGCTGTGAAAATATCAATACATTAAGTTAACCTTAAAAATAGTACCTACTATCGTTTATGCCGCAAAAAACGCATGTTTCGACATTCTCAAAGGAATCTTAATATATTATACTACTATAATATTAAGATTATCAAGAATACTTGTCCAATTATATTTATAGCCATAATGTCTGTTGTAATTACGTCCAATCCATGATGTCCTTTTACCATACATACCCAAACCCACACGACGACACGTGTTTCTAAACACGTGTCGTCGTGTGGGTTTGGGTATGCATGTTGCACTAACAGCCTGGTTCCCCCTGCATGTGCATAATTAGCGGGCGGGAGGGCGGTGCATATGCATCTCAGCATTAGCGGAACTAAAACTAGATATTTTAATTGCATTTTATTGTCTTATGGATTTCCGCAAAGTATTATTTATTCCATTAATTATTAGTATATGGTTTTAATTTCACTCTTATTTCACTCGATACCTCTACACGTCCTCTATATAAAGGATCTTGACACACCAACAGACAGACAGAGAGACAACAAAGTAATCCTATAGGGGTTCCGTTTTTTTCCTTATGAAATATTGTTGGCCGAGTGGTATGTACCCCCGACTTTCGATTCGAAGGTCGTGGGTTCGATACCAGACGTGCACCAATGTATTTTTCTTTCTTAAAAAATGTGCACACTTAACACGTGCTTTCACGGTGAAGGAAATATCGTGAGGAAACCCGCGTCTTACTTAGCTGCAGACGTATTGACCTGTACTTTCCTCTGACTAATAGTTGACTAAGCTGAGAGGATGGTGTAGGTGCTGGGCAGGCCTAATCCATCTTACAATATCCCAGGCACTGCAGCGTCCCGTACCGTGATTACCAGTTGCTGACGCTATATAAATCATCTATAGTAGATGCAAAAGGCCTTACTACATTTTTACATAGTGTCGCCTGAAGCCGTCAATTTATGTTACAAAACTACTTAAGCAATTTGAAATACAGAGATTTGGAACTGCATAACTTTCAGCAAAAGTCAACAGACCGGACTCAAAACAAACTAGTCGGTTATCTAACCGGGGAAGTTCGGCCCGAGACGCGGACGGAGATAACGACTTTGAACTCGAATCCCGAGTTGCAGATGCAAATATCGGTATTATTAGGTTTTTCTTCTCGAGACGACCTCCGAGGCGCAGCGGGCGAAGGTCTGCCTACCTCACAAGAGGTTGCGTGTTCGATTCCCGTCTCGGGATAAATATCTGTGCGTTCTGCAGATATTTTGTAAAGGGTGTTCTGTCTGAAAATGACCTAGTTCCCATAGTACAAGTTAATTTAACTTGGTGCTAAAATGTGATGATGTGTATAACTTGAATATCTGTTTAGTAATCTTCACCAATCAGTTGTTAACAAGACTTTCGAACAACCCGACATCAATTTAACCAATTAATCAAACACCCAAATAACTTTGTAAGTTACAAACATAACAGATGCGGAATCAAGTTTCTAGAACTATCTTACGATTAATAGTCCAAGGGCCACGGGTATAAATCTACTTAGATAACGTAACGATGACTGAGTGCATCGCATTATGCTAAACTGGAAGCCATTTCTTTGGGGACTATTCGAGGGACTAGATGCTTTATCTGGTTTCATATTTCACGAAGCCGTTTCAGTATTCTGAACGCGCCGTCAAGTCACTGATTTAGAACAAAGTGGAGTCAGCTCTTGTACTATTGTTTCCGTTTTGAATGTAAAAATGTTTTTGTTCCGCACTGCTTGTGTTAGGTGTAAAGGGTTTATCTGACACGAGCATTACAATGATCTCACTTGTGATTTTTTCTCAGTTTCTTGTGATGTAATTATAATTTTGGATTCATCATCTGCTCTTTCTACCCACTGCTGGGCATGCCCTTTGCTATTACCATTCACTCTTGGTTAATTGCAACCCACGGTCTTCGGAACATCGTCAACCCATCGGGATGATGGAGAACCTTTTTTTCTGTAAACTTTGCTCGGCCACAGCTCAGTGAGCAATTTCGTCCAATTTAGGATTAGACAGAAATTAGGGTTAATTAGGGTTTATTCCAAAAACCGTCGGTCAAGTCTATATAAAAATTATAAAGCCTCTTATTTTCTAGTAATTGTATATTTTCTTATCGTAACTTAAGTAATGATACTTTAAATAATCCTATAAATGATGTATGTAATTCAATTATACATATTATGTCTTAAAGTAATCCTTGAGTACTTCGGACACATTGTTACAAAGAAAGTCGGCAACCTAGAAATAATAGAAGCAAAATAGAAGGAATTAAATAACAAATGCATAAATAATTACGACACAATTCACACAGCATCATCTAGCCCCTAGCTAAGCAGAGCTTGTGTTATGGGTACTAGAAGACTGATATACTTGCCTAATACATACATATATAGATATATTTATTTTTTAAATAAAAACATCCAGAACACCCTGAACTTAGGATGCTTGTATGATCTGCAGATCGTATCAGCATTTGTTACGAAGCAGGAATTTAACCCGCAACCACTTGCGTCGCAGACGGGTCTTTGCCCGCTGTGCTACAGAGGTCGTCTGAAAGAATACATTAAGATGCCGTAGTCTGATGCGTTGGAGTGACCAAAACCGGTCCACACTCGACACTTCCGTACACGAGGGTCTACATATCGCTGGGAACCATTCCAGAGCAATCGTCGAGAGTCGAATGTCATCAGCACCTAAAGTAACTGAGGCATACAATTAAAGTAGGAGGCAATCCTGGGTCTGCGAGTTTAGGTCTACGATATTTTGTTAAAAACTTGTCGATTTCACCTATTGCGCAATAAAACCGAAGCAGGATTTTATTTAAATAAACCCATTGTCAACGAGTCTATTCAAATCAAAACCTGAACAGTACTAAGACCGTTATTCAACAGAGCAGACAACTTGGCATACAAAAAGCTTCGCGCGACAAAACAAAAGGCCCAACTTCACTTAATTTAAAGTGTCATAAGCCAGTGTAGAATCATAAAACAATATAATAATTCAGCTGTTGGCTCGAGTGGGATGAACGGGGGTCTGAAGCATTGTGCTCGTCTGCATCAAATCTGCTTTACAATCCCCTTTCACGGAGACGATGGCTTAAAACCTCATTTAGCGAGGCCTCAACGCCTTAACACTCAACGTGCTGAGAAAATTGTCGCGTAATTTAAATATCTTTCGAGTCCGAGAATTGTCTTCAGGGTAATACTTTGCGGCCTTGTTTTTGCTAAACTTCAACCGACTTTTAGGGCCAACACAAAAATGGATGCAATCAAAAGAATTGATGAAGTTTCACATCGCTTTCAGAATAATGTTTGAGAGAAAAATGAGATCAAAATTAAGAAGAACTTTCCCCATCAAACAATTACTAAATGTTTTATTAAAATCAAATGATTATTAATAATAACCCTAATGATCGTATTATCAAGATCATACCTCCCGTGCTAACTAACTATAGTTAGATTGTCTTACGGCAAGGTAAGGTCTTAGGTCAAACTACGTGCACTGTACTTAAAAACATATTTTATTATAAAGGTCGTACTAACATATACATACATAATACCATGAATACAATAAAATAAATAAAAGTATAAAATACGAGTACAATACAAAACACTAAATTCACCTTTAATTAGCAAATCAAATAAAACGCGTCCGATGTGTAAAAATCGTGCGTAATATTTTTTGATAACTTAATATAATTTTTTGTATTTAAAACTTTCTAGGTACAAATAATACAAATTCTTGAAGACTGATACCGTTACATTGAAATGTTACAGTTTAGATTCTAATTAGACAATGAAGAACCCCTTGCTATTTCAACTCACATAAAGGGGCACTAAACACAGACCAGACCATTAATAGTTTGAATTTGGCTCGTTTAATCAATGTGAAGTCACAGAGGAACATTACGACATCAAAGCTATGATACCTGCATAGAACTCAAACAGATTCAACGGTTAATTGGAAACGACGATGTATTTACACAGCGATGCGTCGGACAGTGTTCCCAGCTCTTGTACACAGACAGAGACCGAGGCTTCAAAGACACCACATTAACTAATGGATGCGACATATTAATTTACACAGTCACACAGACTGGTTGTGATTTTCAATTAAATTTGTAAAAGCAACAGAAACTTTAAAATAACAAGAAAATCGCAGCCGGTTGGGAAACAAGTTAATCAAGAACAAGCACTCCGGTGATCCAGCCAATTTCCCCGAAAGCCCTGCCAAAACTTGCCTTATCAGAATTCAAAAGCGACGTTTGACATTTGAACCGTTACTTAATTAACTGAATAGCTACGGGAAACTTTAAACCGCCAAAACTCAAACACAAATCGGTTAATGGAGCTTATTGAAATCAGCCGCCGCCGACGCGCCGCTAATCAATAAGCATAAATGTCGAAATCGAGATTGGATACCTAAAGCTGCTACTTACTTACTCAAGAGGGTAAAGTTCAAAGACTTGTGTACGCAGGGATGTATTTCCCTTTAGTGAGAAACCCCGTAGACGCTGTACGACGCTCTACGAAAGTGCTACGAGTACGTTTGTTTTCGTAGGACTTTCGCAGTATGTTTAGAGAGTTGTGATTTCTAATCCGACCCTGGGAGCATACGGCAAAACAGCGGCTGGAGCATCCAGAGGTTAGACAGGTAGGTGCGACACGAAGCGATTATCGTTGAGGGCGTGCAATGAAAGCGCTTAAGGCGCGGTATATATCTTTAAGAAAGATTAACGATCTTCAGGTAGCGAGAGCAGGGTCGGGCTATAATTAAACGCAATGGATGGAGCATCCCCAAAGATTTAGGAGGGGATGGCGTCTTGCTGAGTTATGATTTCACACTAGACGATGTGATTGGCACCTTGTAATGAGGGCGATGAAATGACTTTTTGCCGGGAACTGAACAGATAGTTGCGAAGTAATTTACTGCCGCCGCGCCCCGCTGCATTTCACTGCCGGTTCGATGGATCTAGTAAATTGTCTATGGCTTGCCTTGTGATGTAGTGCGTTTAATAAAGGTACTTCACTGAAGAGACAAATGCGGGCTGTCCACTGCGAGATGTGCCGACTCATTATTGAGTTGCCAGAATAACACTGCTGGCATAGATTAATAATTTTCGAAAATATACAGACAAACTCCACCGTTTTTTGAAGTTGGTAAAAATTAAAAATTATATACATAACGAGAGTATCAAAAACCTAAAATGTAATACTAATACAATTTAATACTTGTTTTACAATTTAAGAAGTCCAGTGTGTATTTGCGTGTGGTCAAGTGTGTTTTCTGTATGTCTGTTATTATTACGTAACAATCTTTAGTGGAATCTCGGTATCTACGATGATGTGATGGTGAGGTAACATCCCATATTTATTTTTGCCTTTCGTCCTCCTTTTCTGCAACTACAATGATTATAACTTAAAAGATCCTACAATAGAGGTCAAGCAAATCACCGGTCGATAAATATCTCTTACCTACTACTCTTCGAGACCTTTCCTAGTTATTAGATGTCGCTAGGGTCACAATCTTTCCGCGCCGCCAAGCGTGACCGCACAGTTACATATTTTGCAAGGACAATTTTACATAAAAAACAAATTTGATCTGTTACGTTTGCCCTTTTAAATCCCCGACAAAAAAGGGGGGTGTTATAAGTTTTACCGCTATGTGTGTGTGTCTGTCTGTGGCACCGTAGCTCTTAAATCGATTGGCATGCAATTTTTTATTGAAAATCAGGTTTTCTGGCGGTGATTATTAAACATGTTTTAACAAAATCTGTTAGGAAGTAATATAAAGAAGTGTTTGGTATCAAATGATGTATAGCATGCAAAACTGAAAATTGTGTAGAAATCGGTCGAGCCATACGACCTTTACTCTGGATAGACAGGCTTAGGTTATGCTTAAGCATCATCCCATACTTCTCTCCTTCTTACTTTTTTCTATATGACCCAGCGCAGACAGAACGGAGCGCAGCGGAGAGGATTTTATTAACGCACTTGAAAGTAAACCAAAATTATTACAAATGCTTGAACCTGACAAAACATGCTCCCGCGTCCTCGAAGATACGCGGGAATCCCCGCGCGGCATTTTGCACTTTATTTTAATAATTTCAAAATTTATTTTCAAGTGCGTCAATAAAATCCTCTCCGTTGCGCTTCGTTCTGTCTGCGCTGAGCCTAAGCAGGTTATACTCGTATTAGGCACGTATACGTGGAACTTCTAAACCGAACTAAAGAGATCCAGCTTACATGAGAGCTTAAGGACCACCGTTCGATAAAATATCACATATTTTCGAGACTTTGCCCAGATAAATATCATTTCAGCCGTAGGACGTCGACTGGATATCCAAGTACGGATCTTGAGAAGGTTGTTGCCATACTCACCACGCTTGGCAGGTGAGTTGGCATGCATAGTACGGGATGTTAATACACGGAAAGCCACTACTCCGCCCAACTTCCGGAAGTATCGCTTGGCAGATTCTTACTGCATCCACGGGCAGAAAGGTCCAAGAGAGGGGCAAGTTTCTACTGCCGGCTGAGATATTAGATGTCGCAAAGGTCACATTTCTTTCTCGCGCCACCGAGCGTGACCGCGCTGTCACATATTTTACTGCTCCCTTTCTTGGAACTACATATATGCAACTAATGTCCCTATCGCGACTTGTGACTTGAACTTCCTCAATTAGGCCGGATGTTTCGGTAAGTTCTATTCTGTTGCGTGTTTAATGGTTGTCTTGTAATCTTCAGTTTGTTATTGTATGATATAATGACTGCATACGTGCTAGTCGTCAGTTGGTGAACTTTGTGAGTTAGTGGCTAACTTTGTGAGTTTATCGTTTTAGTTATATTGTCACATTTTAACATATTCAATTTTTCACATACTCCGCGCCGTCTCTTTAGGTATAGAGACGGTGTGTGTGTAAAAATGTAACAAACATAGGAGATGTAGGAAGACCTCCTTTGCCGTGGGGTGCTGCCAGTAAAATTTTACCCCTCTTCTCATGCCCGTGGATGCTGTAAGAGCCTGCTCAGGGATACCTCCGGAAGATGGGCAGCAGCGTCTTTTCGTGTATCAACATCGCGTAATGCGCTCGCCAATCCGCCTGCCAAGCGTGATGAGTTTGGCAACTACCCCTCATGGAGATCCATGACGGAGGTCTGTGTTCAGTAGTGGACGTATTACAACTGAAATAATGATTTACGGAGTTACAAAATATGTATAACAACATTTTACATTCGAGGGAGTCTTAAATGATCACGCACATCTCCCAGTTGACTGCCCGTATAACAGTAATCACATAACGTTATATTAACTTGCAATTGCCTAAGCAGCTCGCGTCCATACGTCAAGGATTGTAATTCCTAACGATGCAGCTGCAGTCCTAGTGTAGCAGTTAAGCTTAAATCGGTAGTAAGCTTAAGGACATGTCTTTGTGTTGGCGTAATCTTGCCATTTTCCACTGGAAATACTAATACTCCTATTGTATGAGATCTTTTGATTTTGTTTGTCGGTCGTGTGACTGTAAAAAAGTTATTATATTATAAAAAACTATAATGCTGGACAATTCACACAGCATCATTTAGATATTCGTACCTAATACGTTATACTGTATACTACATAGATATTTTTATTATATATAGAAAAACATCCAGAACTCCCCTGAAGAAATATCTGCAGATCGTAGACATTTGTCCCGAGGCGGGAACCGAACCCGCAACCTCTTGCATCGCAGGCGGACCTTCGCCCGCTGCAGCACAGGGGTCGTCAAATTGTAACACTAGCATAAATTTTGACACATCCCGCAGCTATTTTGAATATTGTGTCACTTTAACACAAACTGACATTTGTCAAACATTTACTTGATTTTCGTTCTTAACATCAGGTGTCATTTCTGGGAAAAGGTGTATTTGTAAACCACCTTATTTATTCTATTTTTGGTACCTTACTGAAGCTTACAAAGTATTTGATCGCTTTACACAATCTGCTATTCCAACTTTATTCGAAGTGTATTTTTTCTTCAATTGTAAAGGTGTACCGATAACTCTATTAATCACTGATTGTTACTATGCATGCGTGCTGAGCAAACTTTATTTTGAAGATTGACATTTTATTTAACCATGACAATTTAACATGGTAACAATGTCTTCCCTCGTATGAGCCGCTTGTGATTCAAAGCCTTAAATTCATCTTATCTTTAATGCATATCACATGCAGAATATTTCGTTGCAGTGGCTAGTCCCGTCCAATCAGGCGGTTGAAGTACATTGTGCCAAATGGCTATAACTGCATTATTGACAAGTGCTGTCAGTGGGTGATCACGAGTGGCTGGTTTGCGCGGCCCTAAGCCCACAACGACGCATGCAAAGTGCGTACATTGTGGTGCTAATGCCGGCATAGCGATACCGTGGCTGGATCGATTGTCCGTCTGTCGCCGGTATTCCGGTTCTAATCCATACTCAAGTACGTCAGGAGAAGTGACATACACATCTCATTTGGCTGTGGGTGCTTCCATATGGAATACTAATCCGAATGCCTTACAGCGTGTTCTCGTGTAGTGATCTCGAACTAGAAATATAATAGTTTCAACTTTTAACTGATGAAGTCTTAAATTAAATTTAGCTGTTCATTTGCACTTTTTCCATTAGATTTATGTTATGTCTATTTCTGTCTTTTTTTTGTTAGCAGTTATATTAATTTTGATTTTAATAATTAATTTAGATAAGAGTTGAGAATTTTGATTTTTCTTGCGTATTAAACTGGTTCTGACGGAAGATCAGCGTTGTGCTTAGGCTCAACATAGTGCTGAGTCTTTTTGTAACAGGTTTTTCTTAATGTAATTTGTTATTTTGTAACTTTCTCTCTCCTGTTGTGTTTTTTATTTTGTTATGAGTTATAAGTGTTAAAAATATTTTTTTTAACTATCTATCTACATTGACAGCCCGCGACTTCACACGCGTTATACATAAATGGGTTATTTAAAATTAAAGTATTTTTTCAATTTGAACTAGTAGTCCCCAAACAAACCACTAGTTGTTATTTTTGACATAATCTGTCACTTTTGCTCAGAGCGTCGTTTTAAACATCAGATGTCATTATTGACAATACCTGTTTAAATATCGAAGATGAGGTACCTTTTAATTTATTTGGCTACATAAATGATCTTCGTTGCATGCCACCATGTCGCATTTTTACTCAAATCTGTTTTACTTGCGCGCTAGCCCCGTGAAATTAGGCAGACGAAGTACATTCGCGCCTAAAGGACATGCCTACATTATTGACAAGGGCTGTCAGTGGCTGGTTTGCGCAGCCCATCGAGCACATATGATGCGGCCCTAAGCCCACAACGACGCATGCAAAGTGCGTACATTGCGGTCCTAATGCCGGCATAGCGATACCGGGGCTGGATCGATTGTACGTCTGTCGCCGATATTCCGGCGCTAATCTGTACGCAAGTACAGTCAGGGGCAGATTGCTATTTTTGCGTGGGTTCCTAATGAATAATGCAATCAATCTCAGATACAGATCCTTTATTCATTCAAACTGATTATGTTTTTTGAGCCAGGAAAAGACCTGATTCCATCGTGATTATCTGGGAAACTGATGCTTTGTGTTTGCGTTTAGGTTTTTCTGTGCGAAACTCTTAAGTGTTTGTGAAAATGTTACGGAAATTAGCCAATATATCATAGGTATCATATGAAATCCCAATTTAGGATCACTCTCACTAGATTAAGTCAACAGATCCAGCCTGGATCTAGTGAGAGTTTTCATTTTAAAAAACTCTCACTAGATCGAGTATTTAAAGTTTTTAGAATACTGGATCTAGTGAGAGTTTTTTATTTGTCTGTACTCTCAGTAGATCCAGTTTAGGTAAAGAGCTGTTATTTGACATAACAAATATACCCTTTTTTAATTTTTTAAACAAACGCTGGATTTTTTGTCGGATTAGTTATATTACACACATATAAATTAAATTAAAGTGCTTCCAACTTACTTTTAAATGGTTTGATGTAACCCAAACCATATTAATGTACTGAGTTTAGGAGGTAACTTATTAGAAAGAGGATCTAACATGCTGACTGTACCCACCGATGATGTCAATTGGGGTATTGCATAGCCCGAGGCAAATTGCAAATGTGTTTTGAGTGTATGGGGAACCGCTTCTAATTCCGTTTTATTATAACTATGAACTATCACAATCCCACTGCTGGGCGAAAGCCTCCCTCATTCCCTCCAGACATCACGATCCTAAGATTCTTTCAACCAGTTGGCCAGGTACGAGTACTTATCCAATTATTCCCACTATTAATATTCAAATGAATAAATTCAGTTAAATCTATACATGCTATTATTTTAATAGTAATCAAAAATTAAACATTATCATTCAAACAAAATATGATTTTCATGTTCCATCTTTGTTATACCAATTATTATATACACATGATATTTTGATCTAGTAATAGGTGTTTTTCTTCTTATTTTTTATATTGGACAGTGTTATCATGGCATCCGAAAATATGTCATGTCATAAAAAGTACCATACTCGGTTTAAAGAATCTTTATTTCTCAATAAGAACAATAATATTAACTTGGTTAATTAGCCGTGTTGGCCGAGTGGTACATATGTACCCCGACTTTCAATCCGAAGGTCGTGGGTTCGATACCGGCCGTGCACCAATGGATTTTTCTTTCTTGAAAAATGTATGTGCACACTTAACACGAGCTTTAACGGTGAAGGAAACATCGTGAGGAAACCCGCGGCTTAGTTAGCTTCAGACGTATTGACCTTTTCTTTCCTCTGAATAATAGCTGACTAAGCTGAGAGGATAGTATAGGTGCTGGGCAAGCCTAATCCATCTAACAATATCCCAGGCACTGCAGCGTCCCGTACAGCATAATTACCAGTTGCTGACGCTGTATAAATCATCTATAATAGATGCAAAGGCCTTACTTATTAACTTGGTTAACATTTATAGTTTTTTAACATTTAAAAGTCTACGCATTAGTGCACTTACCTGCTAACCTTAAGTAATTTAATTTTAATGTAATGTACATACAAAACAAAACCAGAGAAATCAAGTACCAGAACAAAGTATTTAGTTATTATTATTATTATTTAGCCTCCACTGTCCCACTGCAGGGCAAAGGCCTCCCTTCCCTTCTTCCACTCTTCGCGATTTAACGCAGTTTAAATATTTAGTGATAACTAAAAGAAGGTACTGATCTTCGCAATCATGTCATTTTCATTTCATCATACTACCGCGCAGACAACAAAAAAGCAAAAAAACTTCCGTCACTTTACAAAAACACCATTAACTAAGTAAAGACTGGACTCAGCCAACTAATACAAAACAAAATCCAATGCTACCCTCTGTTTGTACCACCAAATGAACGGTTCACTCGATAAGCTTCTATATTTAGGATGAGGCCAAACCTGCGCGTCAGCGACGCGAGATGCGGGAAGCGAAGCGGGACCGTCTACTACGCGAAATAAACGTGCACACCTGTGCTACTGTCGCATGCCGTAGTGTTGCCGTGGGGTGCCGGCAGTAGAATTTTGCTTGTCATCTCTTGCTTATGTATGTAGTAAGAATCTGTCAAGGGATACCTCCGGAAGATGGACAACAGCGTCTTTTCGTGTATCAACATCCCATACTGCGCTCGCCAACCCACCTGCCAAGCGTGGTGCATACTTACAATCTCCAAAGATTCACAACGGAGGCCTGTGTTCAGAAGAGGACGTTTAAAGGCTGAAATGAAAAATGGTGATGACTTGCGCGACTACGGTGAGAATATCTTCCCGTTCTCCCGTTATGCATGACGCCATGCGCCATAAGATAGAATTTATAGTTTTTTTAGTAATAATTATTGGTTAAATTACACGTCAAACATGTTCAGATACAATAATAAAATAATAAAAACTTATGTTCATGTCTATATGCAGACAGAAAATAATAATCATGAATTAAATAAACCCACTGAGATTTTATGAGTAGCGTTCGCCGCGTGACTAACGCGCCCGCTTCGCGTCCCGCAACCCGCGTCGCTAACGCACAGGTTTGACTGAAGCTTTAAAGAGACAGCCTTAGTTACAATTTGTCTACCTGTCAGTAACGTTGGCAGCACTGTGCTAATTCACCTGTCCCGACCTAATCACTTAACCCCCTCTAAAAACAGCCAAGTGTACGTGATGTCCACGAAAATAGACTGAACAGACACCGCACTGCCTCCGTGGCCCAGTCTTGTAGCCGACTGATGCACAGAAGGGTTCTCGGTTCTCGCCAGGGGACAAATGTTTGTAATTGTTCTCTAGATACAATGTATCTGAGACAAGTATCTGTATTTTTGTTGTATTTTTCTTTGTATGACTTACCTGACTCGGCAACTACGTATCGAACCGCACCCTTATTGCAGCGCCACCTACCGGGCCCAAAAGTACAGCATGTGTTCCCTGATAATGTAGCATTATATAAGTGAAATATTTTATTAAAGTCCATATTTTTGAACTAAAACATCCTGTAAATATTGCATTTATAAAATCGATCCAGAAGCTTTTGAGTTTATTCATTACAAACATACAAATTCACAAATCTTGTCTTTTTATAATATTAGTTATAGATCAGAAGGTATATACAAATAAAAATTAAGTATTATATCAACCATCTGGTGCCCATAACACAAGCTCTGCTTACGTTGGGGCTAAATAGAGTTGTGTGTAGTGTCCAGCATTACCTATGCTAATTTACCTGTCGCAAAGTAATCACTTAACCCCCTCTAAAAACAGTCCAGTCGACGTGATGTCGCCGCAAATAGACTGAACAGACTTGCAATTCGGTCTAATTTAATTCTCCGTCTGACGGCCTAAAAATGTACTCATTTGAAATTCCAATGCAATTTCAGACGTGTCCTTTTTATAAACCCATTTGGATGCACTCTGGAGGCTCGAAGGCCTCGAAGGCTATGTTAACGAAATTAAAGGTGGATGTGTGGAGCTTTGCTACGGAATGTCATAAAGGAACGGAGTTTTATTCAAGTGTAGTGCATAATTTTTGCTTTTGAGGATTATGTTTCAAGTTGCTTCAAAGCTCTTAAAGATTTTAATTTAGATGTTATGACCTGACTCTATTTAGCAGTTACATTTTTCACTGTTAAAACTAAAAAAAACATTTCATCATGATATCCAACATAACAATTTATACGTGAGAATTTTATAAATGAATAGTTTTCTTTTTAGAATAGAATAGAATAGAAAATCATTTATTCAATTCACAAACACGATTAGTCTTTTAGTCACGATTAGTTAGAACGATTAGTTTAATATTTACTTGTTTGCAATGGGCATTTCTTGGTTTAAAAAAAAGGAACACAGTAAAATGTCTAATCTACATTTACGAGAATTTACCAATGTGCATTAAAATTTGCTAAATTTGCGTATTTGCTGTTATCGTACCTCAAAAACTATAAATGCTAGAGATATAATTATTTGCTACAGTGTGTATCACCACATTAAAAGCGGTTTGGCATAAAAAAGTCATTTTCATTCATTGGCCTTATGAATAAACTTAGAGTCGCTCAACGAGCTACGGAGAGGGCTATGCTCGGGGTTTCTCTACGGGATCGAATCAGAAATGAAGAGATATCGGGTCACCGTCATTTAGCCACATATAGGCCATATAGCGCGCAGAACGGATGGCCGAAGGGGCCGCAAAGTTCTCGAATGGAGGCCACGGACCGGCACGCGCAGCTTAGGAGGATCTAGAAGATGAGCAGACGACTTGATAAGAACCGCAGGTCGACGTTGAATGCAGACCGCTTCCAACCTCATTACTTGGAGATCAACATACCGTTCTGCGTTCGCCAACGCGCCTGCCAAGCGTTGCGAGTATGACTACAACCCCCATATAATCTTTGAGAACCGTGCGAGGGAGGCCAATGTCCAGTAGGAGACGTAGACAGCAGTCTGCATGCTGAGATTTATTTATATATTCTTACATACACTCCACGTACCAAATGCGACCAAAGGTTTGGGTATTATTTTCACCGTGTAGCACAAACGCACGTACTGCAACTTACTAGTTCTATCTATCTATCAGCCCACGTTCACCCACTGCTGGGTATAGGCCTCCTCTTTGTCACGCCATTCCTTCCGATCCTGCGCCAACTGGATCCATTAGCTTCTCGCTACTCTGACAATATCATCTGACCAACTGGTGGACCTGGTGGACCAGCAGGTGGTCTGCCTGGTGATCTATACCCTTCGCGGGGCTATGTATATATACATATCTATACCATTCTGTCACCGCCTTTGTCCATCTGCCGTCATTCTGCCTTGGCAAGTGCCCTGCCCATCTCCACTTTAACTGACTGATCCGTTTACCTATGTACATCCACGACTTTTATTCTACGTCGGATCTCGACGTGGGTATTCGACTTGGTTACCTACTCCAAAATGACAGCGCACGAACTGCAACTAATCCGTTTGTATCGTGTGTATGTGTCTACTAGACGTCATTTCAAAACGTTTAAAGCTCTTTAACTGGTTTCTTTCCTAAAGAGAAATGTAAAATTTGCACAACGTTAAAATCTTCTCTAAAATACCGAACCAGCCAGCAATTAAATTACAGAGCCAATGAGACAAAGCCAAATCCTATTGCAATGGCTGTTCTTTGTCCCCTTCGATTTCCAATACCACAATGCTTTTATTTTGGGTCTCAATTCTCTTCTATTGCAGTCTCAATGAGAGTACTTGTGGGAAATAATGTCGAAGAGCTGGAATCAAATTGTCTAGAAAGTTGTTGTTTGAGTCATTTTTGCAGAAAATTATTTTGTTAAGTTATTTTATTTCTGATTTTAGGGTTTCGTAGTAAAACAAAAAAAACACTTATAGCTTTGCTTTGTCTGTCTGTCTGCCCGTCCGTCCTTAGCGAAGAGACTATAAGTTCTAGAAGGCTGTAATTTTGCTTGGAAATAAAGAAGAACAACGCCAAATAAAAAAATGCAGGATGAACTTTTTTTCTTGAATATCACATCGAGTGGGGTATCATTGACGACATTTTTTTTTTGTTTTAGGATTCCGTCTGCAAAATCATAAAGTTAACTTTTTAAAGCTTTACAAATCTTACAAAAATCATAAATACAGTTTTAACCATAAACTTTGTAGGAAAACTATAACTGTTGAGCTAGCTTTTTTAGACTAGGTATGAGCAAAGCTATGGAATTTACTGCAAAAATAGCTCATGAGGACGACATTGCCGGCCACTATCCGTAGGACGTGGCCGGTAATCGCAGGATAATCGGACAGGGCAACAGCACATTGTATCCGGTGATAATGTGCCCCAATAAGTGATGCTACTGCAAATAGCCGGTGCACAGGGTAGCAAGGTGTTTTATCAAAGAGTTATGTTATGTGCACAAACACAGATTTTAATGCCCGCAGCCTTTAAAGATCAGTAACTCAATAGTTACTGTGGCGTTTTTCCACGCACGAGGCGTGTGACCACCAGCTAGCACTTTATTAAACAATTCTACAAGGATACGAACCACAGTCTTTCCTCCAGCTCGAATAAGTTCTGCTCAGATACCATCGTCGCCGGCGGACTTGTCGGACTTCATTGTTCCAATAGCCTATTCTACCTCGGAAGGCAGAATAGTAGGTATTTCGTCCTCGTCGCGGCATTGAGCTGGGTGAGCTCTTGGGTCTTCTTCATAATGCAGCCATGGTGGGTTATCCAATGATGAGTTATTGGACAATGCCACCTGTTAAAATTACATTCAGAATGCTATAGGACTCTTGCAAACTCGATTTTGCGTACCTTTTCCGTACAATAGCGTGAAATCCATCGTCCCTCTCTTAAGCCAACATGCCCGAGGCACTACGAAACTATAGAAATTGCTGCAAAAATAGCTCATGCGATCGAGATTATAGCCGACTACTTGAAAAATGTATGCGCACACTTAACACGTGCTTTAACGAAAAATCATCGTGAGGAAACCCGCGGCTTAGTAAGCTTCAGACGTATTTACCTGTTATTTCCTCTGACTAATAGCTAATCTAAGAGAATGGTATAGGTGCTGGGCAAGCCTAATCTATCTTAAAATGTATTAAATCATCTATAATAGATGCGAAGGACTTACGCACGCTGGACAATCGGACTGGAGCAACGGCACATTGAATCCGGTGATAATGCGCCCTGAATAAGTGATGCTACTGCAATTAGCCGGTCCACGCAGTAGCAGGATGCAGAAGAGTTATTTCACTTTCAAAATAACGCGAAATTAACTATACATTTTGTAAAGTACAGGGATTACTCACGTAGAATGCGTCAAATGCCGGGTGATGCCGGCTGGATAATGTTGCGCCTCCTCTCTTGCCCGTGGATCCAGTAAGAATCTGCCACTGAAAGATGGGCCACAGTGGTATCCTACGGCTGAGATGATGATTACAACGTTAAAGCTTAATCCGACAAGTTAAATATAAATAATGCTGGACAATTCACACAGCAACATCTAGCCCCAGAGCTAAGCAGAGCTTGTATTATGGCTTATGGTTAAATATGTCCCGAGGCGGGAATCGAACCCGCAACCTCTTGCGTCGCAGGCGGACCTCCGCTAATAAATTAGGCTCAATAATAAATTTATTGGTAACGTTGCTGCGCCACAGGGGTCGTCGTTGGCGTAGTTTGATATTTCAAGGTTCAAGTTTGAGTTATGTTTATGTTTTGATCTGTTACGAGTATGTAGTCACTTGATTTTAATAAACTCAGTTGTATTTATTTATTATTGATTAAAATTAATTAATGAGAGATAGTGTTTTAAATAGTATTTGTGTTCACTTCATGTAGGTTGTGTTTTTCTAGTAGAGACGCACGTCTCAGGCAAGGCGCGATAGGGGCTCCGGAGTGTTCTTTACTAGAAACCGGAGCCCCTGGTGCACCGAGGCCGGCCATCAACGGGGTTTTAGAGCTGAGCCCTCACGCAGCATAATATTATGTGGTACGCAGTTCGAAGCTCGAAGCCCTCGAAGCAAAAAAAAAAGTTGCAGGTACAATTGTAAAAGCGTTATGATGTCTCTTGAACTCAAGCTTTTCTTTTCGGGCAGCTCGCAAATCCGTCAGCCATCTCTGTCATGCCCGTGGATGTAGTAAGAGCCTGCTCAGGGATACCTCCGGAAGGTGGGCAGCAGCATCTTTCCGTCTATCAACATCCTGTACTGCGCTCGCCAACCCGCCTGCCAAGCGTGGTGAGTGAAAATAATTTATCTTTTGGAAGAAAAGGGTTTTTTGGTTAAGTAAAAGTCACTGGTCTATGGTACGGACTTCACTATATTGTTCCTTTCCTTATTAGTAAGTGGTAAAATGGTATGAACTCGCGACGGTGATGGTTGAACGCGAACTAACTCAAAAGCGGGTGAATCGCGGCGAATACTTAAGCCAATGCAAGCGCAGCAAATTGCGTATTTGCTAAGTGTTCGGTTTACCCGAACATTGAGTATGGCAACTTTCCCTCATGGATATCCATGAGGGCCTGTGTTTTGTAGTGGGCGTTTTATACTCGTACAAGTGATATACATTATATTTTTATTTATTTTAGTTTATAATGGGAAAAATACAACCAATTTTATGCACATATTAAGAATATTGTACACATTTTGATATGTTGTTACGAGTAGTACACATTAATATATCAAAATGTATGTATATGCAATATTTATTGTTAGTAAATGAAACTGAAAAATGAAAAAATATTTATTGACACAACAGACATGACATAAAAACTATTACATTATTTTTAGTACTATAACTTAGATAATAATGTAGAACAACATTGGTACCCAAACTAGGATTCCCTGTATTATGGCGTACCAATGCCCTCCACCATACAATGCTTACGTAAAGTTGAGTAGGTAAATCTTCTAAAACTTTTCCTTTTAAAAAAATCCTAATCTTTACCAAGCTGTCTTTGTTTTTTTATGCGAAAACGTTTTGTATGCAAAAACTACTTGGTTCATTTACATTAAGTTAGTTAACTCTTTAGGTTATAAAACAGTTTGTTTTCCGAATTGAATCATCATCATCATTTCAGCCGTAAAACGTCCACTACTGAACACATGCCCCCTTATGGTCTCCATGAGGGGTAATTACCATACTCACCACGCTTGGCAGGCGGGTTGGCAAGCGCAGCACGGGATGTTGAAACACGGAAAGACGCTGCTGCCCATCTTCCGGAGGCATCACTTAGCAGGATCTTAGTGCATCCATGGGAATGAGAGGAGGGGTAACATTCTACTGCCCCACGGCACCACGGGCACGAACAAATATCATAAGTAAATATCTGCAGTTTACCTGCTCTGTGGTCAAACCGCAAAACGCTAGACACCTAACAGACTCTACTTCCGGACTTCTAAAAATAAAAAATGGGGTTTTAAAGTAAAAGCCACATTTGTGAGCTCAAGTATTAAATGCATTGTTTCGAGGAGTAAAATCCATTAATGTATGGCTGGCGTTTCGGCCAATATCTTCGGATAAAATGGACATTTCAGTACCTCCATTTGGATATTTTCAACCAACTTCAAAAAAGGAGGAGGTTCATTGTTTGACTGTATGTATTTTTATTTTTTGTATGTTTACCAATTTCTCCGTCAATTGTGGATCGATTTTCAAAATTCTTCTATTCGATAGAGTGCACTTCCGAGGTGGTCCCATTTCAATCCCAATTGGTCCAGTTCTGACAATGGGATCCACGAGAAAACCATATAATTCTTAATTTCATTAGGTATTTTAAAGCAATACAATTTATCTCCGCCGTGGGGTGCCGGCAGTAGAATGATACCCCTCCTCTCATGCCCATGGATGCAGTAAGAGCCTGCTAAGGGATACCTCCGGAAGATGGGCAGCAGCGTCTATCCGTGTATCAACATTCCATACTGCGCTCACCAACCCGCCTGCCAAGCGTGGTGAGAATAGCAACTACCCCTCATGGAGATCAATGAGGGAGGCCTATGTTCATCAGTGGACGTTTTATGGCTGAAATGATGACAATTTATCTCATTGAAGTCTGTTTTTTTTGTTGACAAATTGAAGAATTATTACTAGATATTTTCCATCTTGATGAGATGACGAACGTCGTACTTGATTAATCAAAGGTAATTATATTGTATTACTTACTAAACGTTGATTATCCATAAGCCGTGCCAAGTGGTGCCGGCAAAGTAGAATGTGAACTCTCGTCGGAAAACTGACAGAAGTGTCTTTCCGTGTATCAACATCCAGCAGTGGTTGTGTACATCAGTCCTACGGCTTTAAGACGTCTAACTAAAGATCAAGTGACTGCTGTCTGTTCACTAGAAAGCATCTAAATTGGTTGTATGATACTCTTGAAATAGTAAATAAATAATTCAGAACGCGGGGAACGCTACATAGCGGGGATCAAACCCGCAAACCCAATAATAATATTTTTTTTATTATTATTATTATCAGCCATTAGTGTCCCACTGCTGGGCAAAGGCCCCCATTTCCTCCGGACATTACGATCCTGAACTACGCTTCTCCAGTCCTCCAGAAAAATAATAATGAATATTTGTTGATTATCATTTCAAAGCAATTATCAAATAGTAGGGAGTTCGTAGAAGTCTTTATTCGAGTCAATGGCCGCCAGTAAACTATTAAAAATTTTCTGCCCCTACTGACTTATGAAATTAGAAACAATAAAGTTGCAACTTTATGATTTGTGCTCTATCGTCGTCAATACTTCACGCTCTTAACCATTTCTAGTAGGTACAAGTATGATTATGAAAATTTTGTTAAATTTCCGAGACCGGTTTTCTTTGTGCAGTATTTTTATATTTGTATATATTTTTATGGTATCTCTAAGGGACCGTCTTCACGAGCGAGGGAATCGCGGCGATGTTATCGTCGTGCCACGTATTTCTAAACACTCTCTTAGAGGCCGTCCCCACGAGCGAGAATTGCGACGAGTCCACGCTATAGAAATACGTGGCACGACGATAACATCGCCGCGATTCCCTCGCTCGTGGATACAGCCCCTAAGAGTAAAAGAGAAATCTAAATTTGCCACCCTAGGCTCCAGCCTACTTAGCATATTGGTAAATCCGGCACTGATTCGAGTAGAACTAGTTTTCAAGGAGCCATTGATTTAAAAAGATTTTATAATCTTAGACACATTCCGACGGGATGCACCCTTTACGACCGCCTTCAAATCAAGACTACGCAAATGGCTCCTTGAAAACTAGTTCTACTCGAATCAGTGCGGCTTCGAGCCCCGTCGGAGACAAAAAAGTTTATTGAATTTTTAATTTCTTTATATAATACCTTAGTGTGTGTGTTGGCCGAGTGGTATGTACCTACTTTCAATCCTATGGTCGTGGTTTTGATAGCGGCCGTGCACCAATGGATTTTTCTTTTTTGAAAAATGTAGTGCACACTTAACACGTGCTTTAACGGTGAAGGAAGCATCGTGAGGAAACCCGCGGCTTAGTCAGCTTCAGACGTGTTGACCTGTTCTTTCCTCTGACTAAGC
This sequence comes from Pasiphila rectangulata, assembly GCA_963082625.1. NCBI lineage: Eukaryota > Metazoa > Arthropoda > Insecta > Lepidoptera > Geometridae > Pasiphila > Pasiphila rectangulata. The sequence goes on from OY720235.1 coordinate 22,514,487, forward strand.
CGAGAGGATGGTATAGGTACTTGCGGAATCGCTGGACAAGCCTAATCCATCTAACAATGTCCCAGGCACTTGCAGCGTCCCGTACCTACAGCATGTTTACCAGTTGCTGACGCTGTATAATTCATCTATAATAGAAGGCCTTATTTTTTTAGTGTAGTTACCTACACTTAAAAAAACAAAATAGCTTATAATAAATTTTATAATTCATCTATAATAGATGCAAAGGCCTTATTTTTTTAGAGTAGGTACCTATACTTAAAAAAACAAAATAGCTTATAATAAATATTCATGTAACCGAGTATATTATGTAATATCGAATTTACCTAAAAAGTTAGTATCCAATATAAAGCCATCGCGCCAGCTTTAGATCGAACCGTCGATACAGAATATTTACGAGCAGCATTAACATTAATATTCAATTCATTCACAAATTGGCGAAAAGCCGAGCTACTTTCGTGCGTAATATTGTAAAACCATGATTTATGTCCCGATGACGTTGGAGCTATAAAATCTCTCATAGAATATCCCTTCCTTTGTGTAGCCAATTTTGCGAGACAGCAAAAGTACAGGATTTCAATGGTTAGGTACGTTTTATTAAAGTTAAAAAGGTACGCGATAAAATCCTGTATATTAAAAACTGATTATATGTTAACAAATCGCGAAATAACCAGTTCTGCGAGACAGTTATGACTAACAGCCATCTTAGGACGTCCACATAGGGTATCCCTCATGGGTCTCCGTGTACTGATCATGAGGGTTGTTGCTATACTCACCACGCTTGGCAAGCCCAGTACTGGATGTTGACACAAGATCAAAGAGGCCGGTGAAATAATGGGCACATGAGACTTTACAACTCTGTCTTAGGGTGACGGGCGCAATGCAGTACAGCGCTGCGTTAGTCACATGCCTAATGAACATGATCACCGCGGTATCGCAGTTGTAATAGGCAAAGGTTACCACTTAACATCAAGCTATGGCTTGTCTCGTCATTTAGTCGTATCAAAAAAAAGCAACCTATATAAGGTGAATGCCTAGAATATGCCGTGGGGTGCCGGCCGTAGACTGTTGCCCCTCCTCTCATGCCCGTGGATGCAGTAAGAGCCTGCTATGGAAAATGCTGATCCGGAAGATGGGCAGCAGCGTCTTTCCGTATTTCAACATCCCGTACTGCGCTCGCCAACCCGCCTGCCAAGCGTGGTGAGTATGGCAACTACCCCTCATAGAGATCTATGAGGGAGGCCTGTGTTCAGTAGTGGACGTTTTGCTGCTGAAATGATGATATTAGAATGAAAGCTGAGAGCAACAGGCTGGGCAAGCCTAAGTATCCCAGACGTTGCAGTGCTCATCATGAATAGCAATTTCATCATCATCATCATCATCCATAGGCTGACTTCACCCACTGCTGGGTGGCCTCCTTTAGTTTGTGCCATCCATCACGGTCCTATCCCAGTCGCATCCATAGCAGTTACTGACATCTACTTGAAATTATTATTACCAATGGGGTACCGGCAATAGAATGTTGCCTTTCCTCTCTATGCCTCCAAAAGATGGGCAGTAGCGTCTTACTGTGTATCAACATCAAGTACTGCGCTCTCCAACCCGCCTGCCAAGCGTGGTGAGTATGGCTACCACCCCACATGATCAGCACCTACTTGTAGATTCATAAGGCATGTCCAGCAGTGGACTTTCAACGGCTGAGATGATGGTAAATTGATATAATACATCGAGCCATACCTAAACTATCTAAAACCAAATTTTCCTTCCACACAAGTGGATAAAAATGAGATATATTTCAAGTCTTAAATGTAGAAAACGCTATTCTTTCCACAATAAAGCCTTTTCAGTGCCAAAACATCTTTTTTGCAGTTTCCTAGAAGCTAAACGTCTACAGTCCCGTCTAGTAGACGCCGGCAGCATTATGTCGTTTTATTACCACGTCTAAAATGCTGCATTCATATTCGCAGGAAGTACAACCATGCATATTTTTGTCGAAAATTCTACTTTGCATGACTAATACCGTAAACAGGCATATCGTTTATAACTATAACTTTTATAGTGTAGGAATTTTGATAAAGTTATATGTATAAAAAACATGCTTTTGAAAAATGTAAATTAAAAAAATTCAAGAATCAAAAATCTTCGATTCTGATCAGGTTCGGACCCACCCACGCCACGTTGATAAAATCGATACTGCATCATCATCATCATGTCAGCCATCGGACTGCTGTCCAAGTCTACTGCTGGAGCATAGATCTCCAAGGTCATGAGGTTGCTATACTTAACACGCTTGACAGGCGAGTTTCCGAGCGCAGTACGGGGTGTTGATACCATTGGCAGCAGCCCCTTTATGTGTATGCCATGGGGTCCCTCAGAATTTTTTTACAGAAGTACTAACCCTCGGCAGATTCTTACTGCACCCACGGGCAAGAAAGGAGGGGCTGCCGGCACCCCATAGCTCGTGTTACCATTCGTGATGATAGTTTGATAAAAGTTCGTTACTATCCGCGAACTAGGCAGCAGCATTTTAGCTCGCCTGTTTTGCCATCGAGCTTGTAATTGCCAAATTTATGGCACCCTACACTAACGTAATTGTGGCAGGGACGGTAACATGTATCACTCCAAATTAGATTCAGCGGAAATGCGCAAAATGCCTGTCAGAGAAAGTGGTTTCTTGGCTCGTTATTTACTCGTATTTACTGCCATAAATACAATAAGCTACTTAACTACTTCCCTTTCTTCTTTCGTTTGAAGGGAATAGATGTTATTTTTTTCTCCTGCTATAAAGTTGTCAAACGGATTAGCACGCTGAAGTGGTAGGCCATGTAGTTCGAAAAACAGATAGCCGATGAGGCCGAAAAAATCTCGAGTAGATCCCATGAACCGGCAAGCGCAGCGTAGGGCGTCCACCGACAAGATGAGCGGACGAACTGGTAAGGTATGCAGGTCAGCGGTGGATGCAGGTCGCTTCTAGCCGCAAAACTTGGAAGTCCATTTGGGGGGCCTATATCCAAAAGTGAACGCTCTAGGGCTGAAATGATGATGCGACGATAGATCTCAAAAATGAAAAACCTATTCATTCTTGACTTGATGAGTCAGAACACGGGTTGCAGTTTTCGGAGAAAACTGTCTGCTATTTACCTTCATTACTGGCCGACGTTTCGACAGGATTGCACACATCGTGGTCCCGAGAAAAACAAATATCACGATAAATACCCGGTAAATTATCTGTTAAATAATGTCGTGATCGTGAAATATTTAAAAAATACTTAAACAGTTGCAAATAACCTAGCTAACCAGATTTGAATATCTCGCACCACTCAAATTGTCTACTGTATGATTTACATAGCTCGATATTTTGAACTTCTTGAATGAGGTTTGATTTGAATTATGTATTGAATATTCCGTCACACTGCTCTCAGTGTAAAAACATTTGGGAATATTGCTTTTCAACCACAGCTTCATATTGTTTAAAGCTGGGGGTTCGGGATTAAATAATGTAGTCCAATAAAACCAAAATTAACACTTTAATCACAGATCACACGAATAAGAATATCACAGCAGATTCTTGCTAGAACAATTTTCACTGAACACTACTGATCACCACTGTTACACTTGTACACTAGTCACTGATCACAGTATTCGCTTTGAAGTCACTCGGATATATCGCACTGTTCACTTCCCTAGCCAAATAAAGACTGTCCCTCGGCAAACACGCTCACGTAGTTATATCGCACATAAAGAAGATTCTAGTCGCCGAAGTATCTAGATTCACAGACAATAGAGACAGGACATCAATAGACAAGTAATTAAATTTTTACAACAAAACCGTTTGTCTAGAAACTTCACGTGTTTGTGTTGAAAACAACAGAGAACAGTTGACCTTTGGACTCCTTCGGCCGCTCGCACAACGGTCCTTTCTGGATCTTTCGCTAACTTACTAGTATGCGGTTGCGCACGGCGCAACAATATGTACTTTCATGTATTTTCAAGTGAAAATAACTCCTTAGCGCAAAAAAGATAAGACAATACAAACTTTTCCGCTGCTACAGGTGAAAGTTAGAACGAAAAGCTAGCTGTCAGGCCGGCGGAACTTTTGAAACATCCAAACAGCTCTTTCAACTTTGTTCTACAGTTTGTTTTGAACTTAACTGACCCTGAGGCATACCGTTTAATTTATTTCCTTAATTAACGTCAAGTGAGCGGGAGTAAAGATAAGTCTCTACACGATTCTGAAATTCATATACACATTTCGAAACAGCACTTACGGTAATTTGTTTCTCGAGTCACGAGCTTTCGCAAAAAACGACATAAATGTCATAATTATTTCTTTAAAATGTTTCGCGCTACGTTAAAAAGTTATGAGAGTTTTTTACAAATAATAAATTAGGCTAGTTGCGTGTCGTACCACGCGCTGTGTAGGGTTACGTTGTTACCCGTAGACCTGTTGGTTAAAGTTGGTGTATGTTTTAAGTTAGATACGTGGTGAGAGGCGTATTATATTTTATCAAATGATGTGAAGCCACGATAATTTCAATTCAATATTTTGTACGTTTACCAAAACATATAAACAGGTATTCATTGAGTTGTTGGTGTGTAGCCAGCATTATTGATATATATTATGTGTCGCAGTTGATTAAAAAAAAACAACTTACAATATTTACATATAAATAGACACATAGATAAAACTGAGTGACGATGGACAATTAGTAAAGGCGTAGTTATTTTAGCTCTTACCAACTAATATTAGAACTACCATAAATAATGATTAATTCTAACAACATCATTCGATTCCAATCTCAATAAATTCTACACACGAAACTCTTGGAAGTTTTGAATATCTCGCGTTTCGATCAGCACCGCACCGGAGCAGAGATTGCAATTATTCATTCGGAAATACCATAATTGCGGTGCAATTAGGAAAGCACGAAATTAAATTATTATTCAAACTTACCTGTGTCTTTCACTTTGGATATTCAAGAAACCCTGTAGAAAATAAATTTATAATAAAAGGTATGCATTATTTGCGAAGTTGTTTAAACAAGCATGGTGTGAATATAAACAAATAAAGTTTAACATCTTGAGTAGTTCATATAAAACATAATATATGTATACACCCTGTAGACCATATAATTTAAATCAATATCATACGAGTTATAGCGAAATTAAAACTCTCGCGCGACATAATAATTACAGCGGTGTGTGTGGTCGTACGTTTGACTCCTCCTAAACATCTGGATCTACACAATTGAACCCGGTAGATGGCGCTGCTGTGACTATGTCTATAAATCAATGGGAAGAACGACCAACGGACGTCTGCCGGGTCCGCTAGTGCATAATTATAATGTTTTATGATCGCGAAAGTTTTAAAAAGACAATTCATAAATCTAGCCCTTACCTACTTTGTTCAAAAAACAAACCTTTTTTCTATTTTCCAAGCCCCAACTCAAAACATATACTTAGTTACGATATACGTTTTAAAAGTTTTTGCTGATAGAAGCATCCTTTATTTTTGTGAATAACGCTCCAAAGTACAGACAATTTAGAGGTTCGCGGAGGTTATCCAAGTTTCTTGGTAATCCTAGACTTATTTTGAACCACGGTTCTGGATGATCTTGTTGTTTCCTTGCTACTTTTATAGAGAGAACTTTCTACACTTCGCAATTAAGCTTGCTCTTAGTTTGTTTAAAAGTTACTCTAGTACGTTCCCGACGTTTTTTAACTTTCTTTCAAGCAAGGAATTCACCTTCAGTCTGTTAAATATATTAAGATAAATAAATAATAAATTCTGGACAGTCGATACAGCACCTTTACCTCACCAAAGTAACGATGGAAACTAGGTAATTTTGATAGAAAACCGTAATAGGTACTTTTCTTTTGTAATTACATCATCATTTCAGCCGTAGGATGTGCACTGCTGGACATAGGCCTCCCTCATAGATTTCCAGTTATTGCGGTTAAAAGCGATCTGCATCCATCGTCGACCTGCGGTTTTCACCAGGTCATCAGCCCATCTTGTTGGTGGACGTCCTACGCTGCGCTTGCTGGTACGTGGCCTCCACTCGAGAACTTTTCAGTCCCATCGGCCATCTGTTCTGCGAGCTAAATGGCCTTCCCAATGCCACTTCAACGTGCTAATCCGCTTGGCTATGTCGGTGAGCCGAGTTCTTCTACGTATGTATATCCTCATTTCTGATTCGATCCCGTAAAGAAACCCCGAGCTTAGCCCTCTCCATAGCTCGTTGGGCGACTCTGAGCTTATTCATGAGACTAATCATGAATAACCACGTATCGGTTCCATATTTCATCACTGGTAACACAAATTGATTTATTTACACTGATTTAAGATGTAATTACATACATACTTGTTATAATATATAGAAAACATCCAGACCTAAGACAAAAAAATCTGCCGATAAGCAAACAGGTGGCGCATTGATAAACAATTGATTAATGATTATCAATGGTCAATGTTTATCAATGATCAATGTTTCACCATCATCATCATTACAGCCGTAAGATATCCACTGCTGGACATAGGCCTCCCTCACTGACTTAGAGATCCAAGTGCATGAGGGGTTGTTGCCATACTCACCACGCTTGGCAGGCGGGTTGGTGAGCGCAGTTCGGGATGTTCTTACACGGAAAGACGCTGCTGCCCAGATGTTTTTGATCAATGTTTATTAATTATAAATTAAATTGTTTAAATTACAATAGTAAAAGGATTGGGGGAGCCGTCTGTATACAAACTGACTCGAAAACTCTATCTTGAAATTATAAGTCGTGAGCGCGAAAACAGCAGAGTAATTCCTATTAAAAATTAAACTATTGGTAATTATGTAAAATGTAACCACCAGGCATAAAATATCAATTCCGATTATTTTCGAACTGCTAAAAAATGTTGAAAAATCCTTGTCGACAATGCGTCGCCTGGGTCTTCAACATAAAAATCGCCGTATCATTATTGACGAACCATACAAACGTTGAAGGAATCCTAAAGGCAATTGTCTCTAGAAATAAACACGCAACGGCGGAAACTAGGCCACGGTTGTGTAAGCCTCCATATCTACAGGAGAGTCTAGTTTGTCTCGCCAAATCTCTAGGTTCTCGCAACTTCGTTTTTCATACGTAATAATTGTAATTCATCTTTCTACAATTATCGTTCATCATTCCAGTCGTTAAACGTCCACTCTGAACACAGGCCTCCTTCATGGATTTCACAATGATACTCTAAATAAATAAATAAAAAGTGTTCACAAAAGATAATCTCGTATGTCTATTGGGCAGGGCAAGATGACGAAGCTGAAGTGGAAAGATTGCAGTATAACGTCAAGTAAATCAAAAGTGTTAGGCGAAGTCGAAAAGTTCTTTGGAACTAATATCACAGGTTGTAGACATAACGTATCTTCCGTGGTCGTGGCGCATGCGACTGCGCTGAAACATCTGGTTACTCCACAACCTTCAAATCATCGCCATACTTTTTTTTTTCACACAGCATCATATAGGCCCAAGCTAAGCAGAGCTTGTGTTATGGGTACTAGATGACGGCGAGCAACTAGTGTATTAGGTACATATATCTACCTAATACACTAGTTGATCGCCACGAACGTAGAACGAGCGAGCGACTTCTTTCCAAGTCCCATTACATTTGAACTTGATTTTACAAAGAGATTTGGATTTGGACTGGATTGCTGTAATTTCCCAAACACCCCAAGCTTTGATTTTTTTGTAATATGCAGGTAATTTAAATTAACCTATGTACCTACCTATGAATCGTAAATAAATAATTTTATATCATAACATATTTAGTTGGACTTCTTAAACTTGCATTGCGTTGTGACCTCTAATATAGTATTTGTCCAATGATAGGACAAATCCTATATTAGTGTTATGCTTATGTGTCCTTGCGTTGTGACTTCTAACTCTCCAAGCTAAAATTAAATTACCTACATATTACAAAAAAATGAAGCTTGGTCACAACGCAAGGACACATTAAGCGTAAGGAAGCGAATTCAACATTCGTCTTTCAAAAAGAGTAACTGCATTCAAGGCTATCTAATCTCCTCTCTTCATTAATTTTTGATTGCAAAATTTTATTTTTTTATTTTTTTCTAATCTACCAAAATCAAATGCTTGATCAATAAGAAGATCGTCCAGGCCACCTAGATAGAGTCACATTAGTGCAACCAGCAGCCAGTTCTTTCTCGCCAATATGACTTCGTTTCTATAGGCCTCAAACGTAAATGGAAATATTTCCCTTACTGCTGCCATAAGCTCACAAACGGAATCATAAGTATGTATGTGGTTGAAGCATGTCCGTAGAATACGTTCAACTATCAGAATAAGGCAACCCTGAAGCATTGCAAGAGTGGCTCACCACATGAAGAACAATATTAGACCTGGCCTCCTGCGCCATACCAATGTTTCCATACACATTTAGTGACAGGGAATAAAAAAGACAAGACCTAGGAAGACAAGGCTGGCTTTGGCCGTCCTTAAATATAAGCTCCATTTCTCGGTGCTCAACAACAATATAACACGAATTTCTATATACTTTTAAAAGTTTAGCTACAAAGAAACGTTAACAAGCAAACCTACAATAAGACGCAATCAAACATTAGGGACAGATCTGAGCTAACCATTTTTTTTTAATTGACTTTAATTTTGTTTACCGCAGATGGCCAACGTTACCAAACTATAAGCTAGGTACCTAAAATGAACATTGGACGTGGAACACGTCGTTCACAGCTCTGAATTTTCGTTAGAGCTATCTACAATTTGAACACTTTTTAGGGCGACATCAAGTTAAAAAAAGAACTAACGACAGACAGACTAAAAAAAGCCAAAAACTACATTCTTATTTTTGATTTAAAACACACGGATCGCATGGTAGTGTGGTGACCTATCCTGCCTGCTTTGCGAGCACAGATAATTCAAAGCCTAGATGTAAACTATAATATCTCCCTCATGTTTTAAATTTCATCAAAATCCGTTCTCTTGAACGGATGTTATACTCGAACAAAAAATAAAACGATTAAACCCCCAAAATATCAAAATTTACCCCGTAAATCATAATTTCCATAAATTTGTATTGATGTAATCTCCTTATGTTTTTAATTTAACAAAATCCCATCATAAGTTCAAGAGTTATCTTCCGATAAAGAAAAACAAATAAACTGCCATATCTCAAAAACTACCGCATAAACCGAAAATATCCTACGACAGTCGATTTGTTTTAATGTAATCTCCTTAAGTTTTAAATTTCATCAAAATCCGATCATCCGTTTAAGAGATATTCTCGGAAAAAAATTGCGGACATACAAATATACATACAAACATTCAGCTGAAACGCCTAGTTGCCACTAAGAACTTCGTTCGCTTCGCTCACTCGTTCAATTATACTACATAGATAGATATTTTTATTATATATAGAAAAACACCCAGAACACCCTGAACAAATATCATCAGATCGTACAGACATTTGTACCGAGGCGGGAATCGAACCCGCGTCCCGTCAACCCGTGCGTCGCAGGCGGACCTTCGACCGCTGCGCCACAGATCACGCCTAACTCTTAAAATTGTCTCACACAATTTTTTTTTGATTTGCACAACATAACATTTTGGTCAAAGCTGTCGGCTGGTGGCATGGCTTAAATTCAGATAATATATTCAAGAAACTTTTTACGGATAGCCGTTAACATCTATTAAAGAAGATTTCTAAGCTCCAGCAACTGGTGTTCATGCTGCATGGAACGGTGCAATGCCAGGGACATTGAAGTTAGAAGATTATTTAAATTCCATCGCAGCTCAAACAAAACACTGTGAAATGCCGAACAGCCCGTAGCTCAAAATGTCTCCTCGAATGAGTCGATTTCGCATGCAGCCGGGCGACAGGCGTTTTGTGAAAAATGCTCGCGGAATCCCCACGCTAATGCCGGAGCGACACGGAACACAAGCGACCTACATACTGGATTCCACCTTGAGGTTTGTGGGACTTAGAATTCGGATCAATGCTTGTGGTGATAATATGCTAAGTAGCAAACGTTAGGAAAATTAACTTGTGAGTGTGTGAACGATTTGAAGTAATAGTCATTCCAACAGAAATGCGGGGTTATTGGCTTGACTTCGACCAATAGCAAGCCTTGCTTTTTGTCCCATGGATATGCTAGCATGTCCAGTACTTGTGATAATACGTTTATGCTAAGTAGCAAACGTTAGGAAAATGAACTCGTGAGTGTGTGAACGATTTGGAGCGGTAATAAAGTAATTCCAACAGAAATACGGGTGGCTTGTCTTCCACCAATAGGAGCCTTGCTTTTTGTCACAAGGATACGCTAGCAGGTTTAGTGTTTGTAGTGATAATATGCTAAGTAGCGAACGTTAGAAAAATGAACTTGTGAGTGTGTGTAGTTTTGAAGCAATACATTCATTCAAACTGAATACGGGCATTGGTTTAACTTCTACCAAAAGGAACCCTTAATTTTCGTCCCACTCTAGTAGTATGTCACGTATTTCATAGTTTTTTTTTTTTAATATTGCCCGCATTAACTAATATCTTCTAGTAAAAGTTCACTATTAGTATCTTCTCTACTACGTTAGATTGGTTTTTCTAGTCTCAACGCTTGGCAGGCGTGAAAAAGATCGCAATTTATTTCTTTAATTTTCTGGTGCAAAAAGTAGAGATCTTTAAAATGTAATAGTCGCCTCAAACGACACCCACGTGAAGAAGGGGTGACAAAGCATGTGATTGTCGATAACACTGAATACGAAATCATACACATATATTAACAGTAACATATCGTCGACCTTTTAACCACAAAGCTGTTTATATTTAAAAAAAACCCCGCGTCCAAGAGTAAGGGCGGAGTGAAATATGCTATGTATCTTTCAGCTGAAATTGTGATTGGGGTTTAGGGAGCGATAACCTCACTTTATGGTCCAATTTTTGTAGGATAAACAATGGAATTTGAAATTTTATCGCGAATTCCACTCCGGAGATCGTTATTGGGCCGGATAATGTCTGATACTGGGCCGTCCGTTTTTATTTCGTAATTAATTTTGGGCAGTTTTAATTTATTTCGAAGGGCAGTTATGGATTAACTTTGATTTGGTTTAACGGACGTGAAGCTCGTTTTTGTATTGGATTGGTATTTCGGAGGCTTTGATTGATCACCTTTTTGTTTTAATAATAATAATAAGCCTTTATTTACTAACTACAAAGAATATTACATAAAACATTAAATAACTATTTTGCACTTCGGTTTTTAACCTTAATTCTAGTAATTAGCGCATCCTTGCGACGCATAGGCCTCCTCCAGCTCTTTCCACGTCTTCCTATCCTGTGTTAGTCTTGTCCATAGGGGTCCTGCTACTTTCGCTATGTCGTCGACCCATCTTTTACGTTGTCTTCCTCTTTTTCTTCTCGAACCATCGCGTGGTACCCATTCCGTTAGTAGTTTGGTCCATTTTTCACCTGTTTCGCGTATCATATGTCCTGCCCATTTCCATTTTAATGTTTTTATTTTTACTGTTACATCTTTAAGTTTTGTGATTCTTCTAAGGTCTTTGCATTTCTTTTTATCCATTCTTGTAAATCCTAGCATGCTCCTTTCCATGCTTCTTTGGCAGGTGATGAGTCTTTGCTGGTTTTTTTGGGTCAACGCCCACGTTTGGCATCCGTAAGTTAAAATAGGGAGAATACAGATGTTAAAAAGTTTCCTTTTAGCGGTGATAGGGTAGTCTTTGTTTTTGACAATTTCTTTTAGAGACCAATATCTCTTCCAAGAGTTTGTTATTCTTCTGTCGATTTCTTGTGTCATTTGATTCTTGAATGATATGAGTTGGCCAAGATAGATGTAGGTATCGACGAATTCTATGTTCTCACCTTCTACGATGATATTTGTTATTTCTTTATTGGTCATAACTTTCGTCTTGTTTTTATTCAAAGTTAGACCAACCGTTTTACTCTTTTCCGCTAGTTCTTGTAGCATTTTTTCAAGAGTGCTACTGTTATCAGCTATCAGCACAAGGTCATCAGCGAACCGAAGGTGGTTTAGTAATGTTCCATTAATATTGACTCCGTGGCCTTGCCAATTCAAGTTCCTGAATACCTCCTCGAGTACCGCTGAAAATATTTTCGGTGATAAAGGGTCTCCCTGTCTTACACCACGTTTAACGGGAAACACATCGCCAACAGTCTCTAGTTTCACCTGCGCTGAACAGTTTGTGTAAACATTTTTTAAGATTCTTATGTATTTGCTTTCTATGCCTTGGTTTTTCAGTGCCTGCCAAATTATACTGTGTTCCAGAGAATCGAACGCTTTATTGTAGTCCACAAATGCTAAGTAAAGTGGTTTTGAGTATTCTTGGCTTTTTTCCAATAGTTGTTTTAGTGCGTGCATATGATCGGTCGTTGAGAATCCAGCTCGAAACCCTGCTTGCTCTCTAGGTTGTTGTTCGTCCAGTTTATTTGTTAGTCTTTTAAGTATAACCTTTGAAAAGATCTTGTATACATTAGACATAAGACTTATTGGCCTGTAGTTCTCTATATTGTTTTTGTCTCCTTTCTTATGTATAAGTATTATAGTGCTTGTTGTCCATTGCGTTGGAATTACTTCCGATGTAAGGATTTCATTGAACAGTTTGACAAGCGTATCTATGTTTTCTGTTGGGATCATTTTAATCTGTTCGTTTGTTATATTGTCAGGGCCTGGTGACTTGGAATTTTTTTGTGTTTTAATGGCTAGTTCAACTTCGTCTTTCAGGATGTAGGGTATGTTTTCTTCTTCCCCTGAGTCAGTAAGAGTATCAATAGAATTTTGGTTCGCTACTGAGTATAGATTTCTAAAGAACTGAGTTGCTATATTTAAAATAGACGTTCTTGAAGTTTCCTGTTTTCCCGTTCTACTAGTCATGCATGGAACCCATTCTTTTTTGTTTCTAAGTTCTTTTAGAGCTTTTTTTACTCCTCCTGTTTTGACAATGTGGTCGATTATGCATGCCATTCTTCTTTTTGTTCTGTCTTTTTTTAAATTGTGACTAATTTTTTTACTGATCTCTGTGATAGCTTTCCTTGTCCTTTTATCTTTCTTATTACTGAACATGACTTTTCTTTGTTCTAGAAGCTGTTTAGAGTCTTCGCTGATATGTTCTTTCTTTTTCCTTTTTGTTTTAATTATGGGGCATAGCTTGGGTATTTCAGTGTCATACATTCTCTGTACATAATTTTCTCCATGCACGATTATGTTCGACGTGTCTCGCCAGGTGACTTTTTGGGTAGACAATGAGTTATGATAGGCTCCAAGATGCTTTCTTGACTTTCTAGGTTGTTGTGACAGGAGTGTAGCTCTTACCATCCTGTGATTAGTATTAAAGTTAAAGCTCTTCACTATACTGACATCTTGTATGGCTTTTGGGTTATTCGTGGCTATATAGTCTATCTCGTTTTTGAAATTTCCGTCTGGTGAAGTCCACGTCCATCTGGTCTTAGGGTTTTTCTTAAAGAATGTATTCATAAAAGCAAGATTATTCTCCATTGCCATATCGATCATGCGTTGCCCATTGTTGTTTCTTATTCCAATGCCGTATTTGCCTATTACTTTTTCCTCGCTTGATTTTTGTGTTCCTATTTTCCCATTAAAATCTCCCATTACTATAGTATTTGCATGCGTGGATTCAAGTGCTTTTGCCAGTTCTACGTAAAAATTGTCTTTTAAGCTTCTATCGGATGTCTCGGTGGGTGCATATACTTGTAGGATAGTCCATTTTTGTTTGTATCCAGGTATACTAATATTGAGGATAGCAATACGTTCGGATATTCCTTTTATCTCTTCGATATACTTCTTTAGATACTTCTTTATCAAAAATCCCACTCCATACTTTCCTTTTGTCTCTCCTATATAGTAAAGAATGTAATCATCATGTTCTTCGATATTGTTTCCCATTCGTCTAACCTCGCTCAATCCTAGTATATCCCATTTGATGTTCTTAAGTGCCATGTCTAGTTCCATTAATTTTTCTGTCGTTCGTAAAGTTAGAGTATTAAGAGTTGCTATGTATATTTTATTTTTGTTTGCATGCTTTTCTAGAGTTTTGGTGTCTGAAGGGTGTCGGTCGTAAATCCCCACGGGGACCAGCCGGCTTGGGGATATTTCATTAAAGTTTTTATAATTTGTTGGTTTTATGTGTTTGTTAGTGTTCCGGTAACCAAAGTGCGCTAATTGCTAGTTTTTATGTGGTCCAGAAAGAGAGTGCGACCTCGCGCGTAGCATGTGTTCAAATGCGTTTGTTTTGTTTATCTTCTTCTTATGCCCTGCGTTTTGTTGTTCTTTATCTACGTTTTCTTGTGCTGGTGAGGTAGAAGTTTCTCTTTTGTTTTAGTACCTGTCAAAAAAGACTGAATTCAATAATATGTTACCAAAAATGATCCTGTAAGGGACTTAGACTGTATTGAATTATAATATTTTTTTAATCAATTGGCTATCAGATTATTTTGTTCCAGCTTCTAATTAAAAAAAAAATAACTTGTAACTGAACCTATCAGCCATGTTGGCCGAGTGGCATGTACCTACGACTTTCGATCCGAAGGTCATGGGCTCGATACTAGACTTGATCGGATTTTTCTATCTTGAAAAATGTATATTCACATTGAACTCGTGCTCGTAAGCTCGTGTAAGGAAAACATCGTGAAAAAACCCGCGGCTTTGTCAGCTTCCAACGTATTGTCCTGTTCCTTCCTCTAATAAATAGCCGAGCGACTAATTTGGTAGGATTTTATAAATGCTGGGCAAGCCTAATCCATATTATAATGTCAAAGGTAATGCAGCGCCCTAAACAACATGAATACCAGTTGCGGACGCTGTATAAATCATCTACAATAATTGTTATTAAATGAAAATAACTGGTTTAACTTATTAAAGAAAAACTTTATTTTATAGCAGAACATTTGATTAGCAATACTTTCCGGTTAGCGATGCGCATAGAGTACAGAGTATATCAAAACTATTATAGATACAAAAATATCCACAGATAAGCTGCATATTAGCACAGACTATATAGAAGGTGTAATTTCTACTACAACACTCCTCCTAAATTAAAGCCTTCTTATTAATTTATTTAACAATACAAACAATATTTCAAGATTTTCTAACTATATGGCAAGATTTCATTCCTATTTTATCTCTCATATAACAAAATTTAAGCTTACACAAAGGTTTAGTAAATATATCTGCTAATTGTTCCTCACTACACACATATTTTAATTCAATAATTTTATCCCCATATTTTTCTTTAATGAAATGAAACTTTATGTCTATATGTTTACATCGTTTGTGAAAATTAATATTTTTAATAACACTTATAGCACTTTGATTGTCTATGTTCAAGCATACAGATTTTTGATTAAATTCACCAATGTCACACAATAATTGTTTGACCCACAACGCTTCTTTAGTGGCAGCACAGGCAGCCATGTACTCTGCTTCAGTGGTTGAGAGGGCAACTGTCTGCTGTTTCTGGCAGGTCCATGTCACTGCTGCATTGTTTTTGATGAAAACATAACCAGTTACTGAACGTCTCGTACTTGGGTCATTGGCGTAATCTGCATCACTGTAGCCTATTATTGTATTACGCTCACAGTTTGGCTTGTAGTACAGGCCATAATCTTTTGTTTCTTTAAGATATTTAAAAATCTTCTTTACAGCATTCCAGTGATTTTCATTGTAAGAATTTAAAAATCGACTCACCAGGCTAACCGCATAGGAAATATCGGGTCGGCTTACTGTAGCTAGGTGCATCAAGGATCCAACTGCCTCACGGTATGGAATATTCTTTTCATTTTCTCCTTCTTCTTTTTCCAATTTTACATGTGGATCAACTGGGATGCTGTTGGGTTTGCAATTATCCAAATTAAATTTATTTAATAACTTTTCAATATAGCTTGACTGGTGTATGAAAATGTGCTTGTCACATTTCTCTATCTCCATACCAACAAAATTTCTGGGAGGATAAGACTTTACTTCAAATATTGACTGTAAGTCATTAATCAGTTCATTTGATGTTGATATATCTTTTGAAAATATAAGCCCATCATCAACATACAAACACAGGTAACATTTGTTTCCATTGATAGTGCCAACATACACACATTGGTCTACCTTACTATTTACTAGCCCAAACTTCTTTAAAACTGCATCAAATTTTGAATTCCAACACCTGGGAGATTGTTTCAGACCATATAATGATTTATTGAGCTTACATACCTTGTGAGTATCAGCTGTTAATCCTTCAGGTACTGTCATGTATATGTCTTCCTCGAGCTCACCATATAAAAAAGCTGTTTTGATGTCTAGTTGAGTTATCTGTAGATTGTGTTGGGCTGCCTCTGATAATAATAAACGGATGGAATCATACCTGACAGTTGGCGCAAATGTTTCCTGGTAATCAATGCCTTTGCTTTGAGCATACCCTTTTGCACAGAGCCGAGACTTGTATCGTAGACCAGATGGTTCTTCTTTAATGCGAAACACCCATTTGCATCCAATTACTCTCATATGAGGAGTTCTTTCAATTAATGTCCATGTATTGTTTTGTTGATGAGCTTGAAGTTCTTCTTCTATTGATTTTATCCATTTTGGAGCTTCCATAGACTTTATTGCCTGTTGATAGTCTTCAGGAGCTTCATTGTTTAATAATTTTTCATCACAGCAGAGGTAAGTACTTAGTTCTTGGTTCAGAGTATTTTTTAATTGTTTTCTAGTTCTTACAGTTATATTCTTTTCAGGCGAAGAATCTATACTGTTATCAGGGATGTACTCACTGTCTGATTGTGATCTTCCGTCTGTAACAGTGTCAAATGAGTCATCTGTTGAGATTTCTTCAACATCTTTGGTTTTTATACTGCATTCACTTGTGTTTAACTCAACAGGAACATAGTTTCTTTTGACTGTAGACTCTAAAAATATTGCATCTCTACTTTTAATTGCAGTTCTCGAGTTTGGTAATAAAAATCTATAACCTTTTGTATTTTCACAATATCCAATAAAAATTACCTTTTGTGATTTTGGATCTAACTTCTTTCTCTTCTCTTTCGGAAGGTGGACCATTGCCTCACATCCAAATGTACGCATATGGCCGACATTGGGTTTCTGACCGGTCCACATCTCTTCAGGTGTTTTGTAAGACAGAGATGTTGTTGGAGTGCGGTTGACTATGTAAGCAGCAGTATGAATGGCTTCAGCCCAGTACATTTTAGGTAAATTGGCATTTAACATCATACATCTTGCTCGCTCTATCAATGTCCTGTTCATACGTTCAGCAGTACCATTTTGTTCTGGTGTGTAAGGTGTGGTAGTCTGATGAATTATTCCTGCACCTTTGAGAAGTTTTGAAAAGTTTCCATTTAAATATTCAAGTCCGTTGTCTGATCTGAGAATTTTAATGTTTCTACTTAACTGATTCTCAACTTGGTTTTTAAATTCCTTGAATTTTCTAGGACTTCTGATTTGTTATACATTGTGTTAACAAATATCTTCTTTGAGTAATCATCTAGGAATGTTACAAAATATCTGGCTTTGCCTAGAGACTGAGTATCCATTGGTCCACAGACATCGGAATGGATGAGTTCAAGCAGGTCTTTGCTCTGTGACCCTTGACTCTTAAATGGCAGACGTGTTTGTTTTCCTTCCTGACACGTTATACATTTTACATTCTCTTTTATTTGGCTAAGCTTCAAATCGGCAGTATTTTCGGTCAGCTTTTTCATGCTTTGAAAATTCAGGTGACCCATCCTTTGGTGCCACAGGTAAGTGTCTTGCTCAATAACATCTGATATGCATGCATAGCCGCCAGGCATATTCAACCGGTACATATTATTTATTAAGCTTGCTGTTGCTACAATAACATTATTTTTGTTCAGTATAACACAGCCATTCTTATTAAACTTCACTTGGCCACCATTCTGTATGATCTGACTCACAGACAGCAAGTTTGTAGCTAGTTCAGGCACATATAAAACATTTGTAAACAAAATTTCATTTTGTTGGCCTCTTTCGTTGTAAACAGATAAACTTATTTTTCCAGAGCTTTCCACATGCATTGTTTTATTATTTGCAACTTTGATGCCTGAAATGTGTGATGTTGTTTCTTCACTCATAAAATTCTTGTGTTTGGTCATATGAACAGATGCTCCAGAATCTACATACCAGACATCAGAGCATTTGGAAGATGCCATGAATACAGCTGCATAAGAACTGTTATTTTTTAGATTTGCATTATTCTTATGATCCTTGTTGTTTGATCTGCATTCAGGACTTTTATGTCCATATTTATTGCATGTATAACAGCGGGGGCCTTTTGAATTTTTCTTGTTTTTATTTTGTCTTTGACTTGAAGCAAAAGCTGATGCATCACTTTCAGCTTTGACATCCTGTAGGATCTTAGACTTCACTGAGTCAGAGCTTATCTTCATACCTGAGCTCTCTATGGCAATTATCATTGGCTTGTAAGTTTCAGGCAGGCCGGACAACAGGAGTGTGCCAAGCCATTCATCATCTACTACATGGAAGCCGATGTTTCTCAACTTATGTGCTGTTGTAATGATTTTACTCACGTATTCTTCTACGTTTAAGCATCCAGCTAATGTAGTATTGCATAAATCTCGCAGTAGACCAACTCTGCGTGTTAGCCCGGAGTCATCAAAAGCGCGTGCCAAATTATTCCAAACTTCTTTTGCAGTGCTTGATTCTTGTATATGAATATAATTTATCGGATCGACGAGAAGGATAAGCTTAGATCTGGCTTTCGTGTCGCGTTTTTGGTCAATTGAATCTGAATTTTCAACGCAGTCCCACAACTCTTCGTGCTGTAAATATGTTTTGACAGCAAAACGCCATGTGGCATAGTTATCACGGCCCGTTAACCTTTCAATTAATGCCATTGAACTTGTTGATGACATCTTTTGGTTGTGGATTATTACGGATTTACTTGAAATATTGTTCAGAAACTGAGCACGTTGCGTGTGCAGATTATGTCTTTTAATTTTCTTTTGTTCGGCACTGTTTTTAGCACTGGGTCTTTATAGTATTCACTGATTTTACAAATCGGGCTTACTGGGCCCATAACCTGTTATTAAATGAAAATAACTGGTTTAACTTATTAAATAAAAACTTTATTTTATAGCAGAACATTTGATTAGCAATACTTTCCGGTTAGCGATGCGCATAGAGTACAGAGTATATCAAAACTATTATAGATACAAAAATATCCACAGATAAGCTGCATATTAGCACAGACTATATAGAAGGTGTAATTTCTACTACAACAATAATGTATCCAACTGCTGGGCAAAGGTCTCCCCATGTCCTTTATATTTTACGATCTCGGCCGCTTCCCACCACTCTTCCTGGATACTTACTATCTATATTTTCACGACTCGAATAATCTTGATGTGTTGGAATCGTCGTCAGAACTGTCGTAAAATCCAGAGATGAACAATAAAAGCGTTGAAACTTCCGCATTAGTTCAAGTTTCATGGCAGGTCCCTTGTTTTGGGATCCTTTACGAATTCCCTTCGGAGCAATAGAGCAGCTAGAGTCGAACTGAAGAAAAAAAAACACACACATACACACATGATTAAAGAGAAGCAAGGAAAATTACAACCAAACAGGTAAATAGGACATAAAAGAATTTAGACAAGAGAACTACCATGTGGAACTACTTTAGTCATCACTCGCATGTAGGCAAATAGGTGCTATCTCAGCTTAATGCTGCTACTTTGGAAGCAACGCTGGTTTGCAGATAGCATCTAAGGAGATTCTATTCTTTTCAATAATGCTTTTATTTTATGGTTTAAGATATTTATTTCCTCTTAAGAATTATATGACAATTCACTTACAGACTTTTTTCAATTTTGTTTTCAATTTATATTTCAATACAGAAACACAAATTAGAAGGAAATGATAAAGATAGGTACTAAATACAGGTACTATGTGTATGGGTAGTTATTTAGGGGTGCAAAACAACAATCAATTTTCTTTTGCAGCCGTGCTAGGTCTAATCTGTAATATGCTAGGTCTAAACTTAAAACTATGTAAATTATAACACCGGATAGCGTTAATAAAGTTGAGTAACCTAAATACTTACAATTCACAACAAATCAAAAATATGCTAAGTAGAGGGTAGTTTGACAACAAACTGAAACAGTCTCAATAGAAAGCAATAGATATAGTAGAGTATTAGTTCAGTATGTTAACTTATGACTATACAGTAATTTAGTAATTTTAAGCTTAAATTTATTTAATAGTGTTGTACCTATGCTTGTTTTATTTAGAAGTATGGTATATTTATTTATGTAGTACATTTTTTTTTATGTTATGACGTGAACTATATTGTGTATTCTTCTGTTATGTTTCTATAACCTTTTAAACCTTATAAATGAATCGCTTGGCGCAATACCTTACGAAATTCAGTGAGCTGAGGACTAACCTCCAGTAGTGGAGAGCCACCACAAGAGAGAGAGAAAAGATAAATATGAACATCAGATATAAACAATAACAATTTCAATTAAGTTCAATTATTCTCCTGCTCTATAAGTTTAAATATATTTGAGCATTCATTTATTATTAACTACATACATTTTATTTTACTAGGCCCAGAAATCCAAGGATCGATCCCCTAGAGTAATTCTGGTATCGTGGGTACCGTTACCGAACGTAGTAACGTTTAAAAAAGGTTTACCTCGGCTTCAGCTAAGGTTCCAAAGTAGAACATTAATATTACACTGTGATCATTTTACCTATGATTTATAATTAACTTACAAGATAGGTAGTATTATATAAGTTGCTTGGTTATTCTTAGACAAAAGACTAGAGTAAGTTACCCATAGTATCGAAGAAGTTAGTTTTATGCTTGTTTAGAATATTCTAGCGTCTGGACTGTTCACTTTAAGTTTTAGTGTGTAAGCCACATAATTGCATACTAAGCTTGAAATCAGTTCTGAGGCTGGGGTATAAATGCTTGAATGGACCGGAATGGTCAAGTTTTAAATAGGTTTAGATTTACAAAAAAAAAACTGCAACTGACAAACCTCCCGATAAAAAAATAAATGCTTCTAAGGCTGAGTCTAACAAACCAACTGACGACGGATTCGATTCTTGCTGCCAGACCCTTTTTTTAAGTTTCCTACGCAAACGTCCACCATCTTTAATTATTTAATTAATATGATGGATAGAGTGCTTGTACAAGCATCATTAACTCATATAAAAAATACCAAAGTGGTAAGAAGTATTGGAGACAAATACTGTAAAAAAAGCAAAAAGTTGTCTTCCGGCGGGATCGAACCCCATTGCGTCTCAGTCGGCTTCAACACCACCTGAGCCATGCAAATCTCGATTGAGACACCATCTTGATAAAATCTTCCCAATAAAACTAACCCGAAAATGCTAATAGAGTCTGAAATCCCTGAAACACAACAATGTAAGATATATAGCATACTCGTATATTTAAAATGAACTGCATTAATGAAATTAGCTGCCCGTAATTTCGTGTTGCTTTTACGAATCAATCTGTTTTATGGGCATCGATTGGCTTAACCCCGTCGTTTCAGTAACGCTAATGCAGTTCAACATGCGACATCGCGGATACCTATTTTTTAACCCTCGACAAAAAAGACGGGTGCTATAAGTTTGACCTCTATGTATGTGTGTCTGTGTATGCTGTCTGTGACACCGCAGCTCTTAAACGTGTGGACCGATTTGAATGCAGTTATTACAAAGCAGATTTTCTAGCGGTAAATCAAAATTGGTAAAGAGGTCTTAAAGATAAAGAGGGGGGGTGAAAGTAGGGGTGAACAATGAATGTTTTCAAATATACCCAAGTGTGGTATTAAACAAAAGGATATGATGTTTAGATTGCAAACCTCAGGGTGCACACTACAAAAAAAAACAGGTAACCTCAGAGACTAGGTAAAGTTACGGGGGTTAAAATAAATTTTTAATTTTATAAACTTGTTAAATTGAATCGTTTAACTCGCGTTAGTGTTGAAATTTAAAGTGAGTTTATGCTAAGGTGCCTTCCCCATATCCAACTTATCTCCTATTTTAGCAGGTGAAAATTTAAATGCAGTTCAGCCACCATAATAATAATACCGTAATAGCCACCATGTAATAATAGTCTGGCAGAGATCGCTTCTCAGCGATAAGACCGCCCATTGTACTTTAAGTTGTAATTTTGTTATTTTTAGTTTGTATTTTTTCTGTGTTTGGTGTACAATAAAGTATTTTCATTCATTCATTCAATAATTTAGTATCCCCATCCACTACCTTTTCACGTTAAACCACGCGAAGGCGAGCCGAATTCGGTCTATTTATAGAACCCTCCGCAAACTCCGACATTAGTCAATATTTCAAATGGCAATATCATCAAACAAAGGAAATAAAATGTACATTATTCGGGAAATTGATGAAACTCAACAATGAGCAAGAGCACAATAGAGATAGGCAGGCAGTAGCGCAATTTTTACGCTACATTATTATTGGTGCTTGAAACAGTTGTATCAGTATAAAAGTAAATTGCAAAACTCTCTACAATTTTTCGAGTTTCCAGTTGAAATCATCATCATCATTTTCAGCCGTAAAACGTCCACTTCTGAACACAGGCCTTCCTCATGGAGATCCATGAGGGGTAGTTACCATACTCACCACGCTTGCCAGGCGGGTTGGCGAGCGATTTAGAAGTGAATTGTAAAAAATCAGCGGCTTAATACTCGAGAAAATTTTAATATATAAAAATAAATAAATATTATTAACACTGTTTATAACAATATTAAATCCAATTAAATCCAATGTTAATTCCATTTATTACGATATATATTTATTCTGATTTTGTATTTGCATTGCATTAATATATTAAATTTAAACATATTTCCGAGAAGAAATCAAAATTACTTATGTAACATAAGAAAATATAATCTCACTAATATTATAAATCCGAAAGTTTGTTTGTATAGACGTATGGATGTTTTCTTTTGTAGGAAAAATTTACTTTGTTACATCATCACGCAAAAACTACGCTTCGGATTGAGCTAAAGCTTTGAGCACGATAGATGTAGACCAAGATTAAGGGGCCGTCTCCACGAGCGAGGGAATCGCGGCGATTCTATAGCGCGGACTCGTCGCGATTCTCTTGCTGGTGGAGACGGCCTCTAATATAAGGGCTACTTTTTGTCTCAATAATTAGTTCCCATAAGATAGATATGACATAATCAGTTTTCCTTTGTATGATCATTTTTAGGGTTCCGTACCCAAAGAGTATTATTTAGAGTTTATTAAATTTAAGAGATAAGTCATAAAAATGTCCAGCTACCGCAGCTTCTGCAATAGTACCGTATTTACCTGTCGTTAAATAAAACTTGAGAAATAAGTCATGAAAATTTCCAGCTACTGCGGTGTCTGCCGAAGTATCATATTTCACACCCGTAAGATAAAGTTCGTAAGTTGCGTCTAAAAAAATTCAATTACCGCTGCGTCTGCCAAAATATCGTATTCAGCTCCCGTTGGGTAACGTTTCAGAGATTAATCATATAAATTTCAAGCTACCGCAGCTTCTGCTGGTGTATCTTATTATATTTCCGTCAGGCGAGGTTTGAGAGATGCGACATAATAAGCTTCCAGCTACCGCAGCATCTGCCGAAGTATCTTATTCCAAAGCTTCTGTCAAAGTACCGTATTCAGAATCTGGTAGTTCAAGTTAGAGAGATGAGTAATAAAAAACTTCAGCTACCGCAGCATCAACCGATGAACCTTATTCCACTTCTGTCACCTCAAGTTTGAGAGGTGCGTCATAAAAAAATCCTGCATACATTTTAAGAAGTACTTTAAACCACACATAAAGTTTAAGAAATGAGTCATTCAAATTTTCAGCTATCGCGGCGTCTCCCAAAGTAGTGTATAATAGATCCCGTTAGGGAAAGTTTAAAAAGTTTTAATTACCGCAGCCTCTAGCAACGTTCCTTATTCAGGTTACGTCACAGGTACAGTTTAAGACTAAAGTCATCACAAAAATTTCAATACCTTAATCTGCAGTTTTCGTTCTTTAGAGAGGACACATCCGGTTTCAAGGAAGAATCGTAACAAAATTGTTGGGCTTTGGTTTTTTTATGTTTTTTGTTAAATGAGTTTCTGTTCAGTGGTCGAACACGTGTCAAATCCTTTATGAGTGTATTTTTCAAGGGCTCATTAGATATAGGTCAGCGGATTTGTTATACATTCCGAAATTTTCCAACGAAATTTAACACGACCCACTGCAATCGATAAAAAACGAATAAGGTTCTTTAGAAGCTCTCCTGCTGCCTTTACCGTACAGCATTTTACACAATGTAAACAGAAGCCAAGATCTTACGAAGTAACGAAAGCAAACAGCACCGAGCTTTAAAACGTATTAACATTGTCATGCGCTCGTTACGTTAGATTAGCGAGGCTCCATTCACAAAGTCAATTCTTGAAGAGGCTTATTAGCAAAACGCGTACATATAAATAAATTCAAAGACATCTTCATATTATGTTTACGGAAAATATTATACAAACGTATATATAATATGTAAGGATTTTCTTTGTTGTATCAGCGAACAAAAGTGGCTACCAAATGATCCTGAACTTTTTGAACATTTTCTTTCGAAAAGCGGGCTTTTAACGGATTATTTTTCCACGAACGAAAACATAAGAAATTTTGATGATTTTCGACATTTTTCACTTTTAAAACAAAAAGTTAGTTCAATATTTAACGTTCTAACAGGTACGAGCAATAATCTCCTTTGTCAAGACTTATTTCTTCTGAAAGCTTTCGCCTTTTCACGCGGACTTATAAAAACCGCAAAATTCGAATTATTTATTGTTCACGTTTAAAATTTTCTCGCCCGTTTTGTAACAATGAATATTTCACGGAGCAATTTGTGGTCGACTTTGCTCTTTGTGAACGATTAGGCTTGGGGATTATGGTGGGAAGTGCTTGGAAGGTCCTGTCTTCACCTCTGTAAGTATTTTGAATATGACAAGTCCTGCATTTTACAAAACAATTGTATGGCATATTAACTACTCGATGGATCCTGATAAAGTTTTCTTTATTGACGACATTAAAATATTTAAAACGGTGAAGTTCAGATTGCAAGTAAACGCCCTGTTATTTCTTGTTAAACAGAAATATGATTTTACCCGATGTATGACGTATTTGTATTTAATTCTTAAACGGCCTGCCTGCATGGCGCAGTTTTCAATTCCCATCGCGGAGCTTTTTTTTGTAAATCTTCTACAGATATTTTTCCGGTTCTGGGTTTTGTACTGTATTAATAATAATAATAAGTGTTTATTAATAAAAACAAATATTTAAGGATTATATAAACCATCTACTTACTTTGTGGGACTAGATGGCCTTGTGTGTCATGTCCAGGATTATTTTAGCTGAGCAGATAATGCTGGACAATCTACACGAAATCATATAGCTCCAAGCTAAGCAGAGCTTGTGTTATGGGTACAATATGGTATATTTAAAACATTATACTACATAGATAGATGTTTTTATTATATATGTATATAAAAACATCCAGAATACTCTGAACAAATATCTGCAGATCGTACAGAATTTTTTCCCGAGGCGAGAATCGAACCCGCAAACTCTTGGGTCGCAGGCGGCCTTTGTCCGCTGCGCCACGAAGGTCGTCAAAAATGCATATTGATTTATTATTTTATGTTTTATTTACTTATGGAGAATAAGTAAAATAAAAAATCAGTAATATACGTAAACCTATCCGGTAGAACTCTGATGGCTGCATCAGTAGCCAATTTAACGCCACGTCCCAGCTCGGCCCTGCTGTAATAAGTCTCAAATGCTAATATTAGGTTCCCCAAATGGGGTATTATTTTCATGTTTTTTATGCATACGGGCTTTATAAGATAGCGAAGGCGACTTTTTATGAAAATCGCGTGAAGCTTGTCGCGAAACGTATGGGTTATATAATAACTACAAAATAAAAAGTATAATCAAAACGTAATATAACTATATATATTTTGTATTTTTTATCGGTTTATCAGTTAATTTTATTGCTATAGTTTTTAAAAATATTGCAGCTGTCTTCGTTTTCGCTTAAATTTGATTTGACGGTATAACTGATGTAAATGTATTTTTAATTTTAATTGACAAAGTTACAATTTTTGCATGCTTTGTGTAGATTATGTGTACCATCTTTTATATACACCCATTTGCGCAAAATAAATGATATTTGATATCCTCGTTGAACTTTTCCTCGTTTAACTCGCACCGATTCTAACAAAATAAAAGTTCTTGGCTCTCAGTCAAAATAAAGCAAGTGCATTAATTAAGGCAACATAAGACCCCGGCTGAACATTCGCGCTCTCAAAGTTCCGCCAACAATAGAACAACATAGTGCACATCTCGAACCATTACCTCTCAATTAGTTTCACTACAGTCGAGCACTCGCTACACCACGCTACGGGCATTCGTGCATAAATTAGTCTTGTTAAGTGCACAACAGGAATTTAATCCTCATATTTCGTCTGCCGGGTTCGGCATATCTTTTAGGTCTAAAATGAATTGTACATGAACATGTTTAAACAAGCCACTTTAAGCTTTATGTTATTTCAGACTAGGGTCAACTTTGCGAGTAACGGGCAATGTAACACTCAATTTGTAACGTCCCATCTCGGTAAACTTGCGCTCTTAATTTCTGTTTTAGCGTGGGACTGTAGAGCTCAAAATTAAATGAGGGCTGGAGTTTGTAAATCTATTTCGATTATTAAATTGGTATGTTTAATGATGCTTATTACTTGCGAATGGAATCGGATTACGGGTCTGCAACTAAGGCTGATCTCTGACTAAAACGGAGGGGTTTCAATTTTTAATGACGATTATCGAACTTTTTGATACAAGCCTGCATCGTTATTCTGATTTGATCTTAAAGCAATTTCGAATCTTTTGAAACTTGGGGTGATTTTAATGAACTTTTCTCATAAATCATTTAAAACGGTATCAATCCGTTCGTATTCTGGGACAGAGAATGAATCCCATTAGATGCTTAAATTTTATCTTTATTGTAGTTAAGCATATTTTGCATCTGGGTTTCACGGTAAAATTAAAAAAATAAAAGCCACGATTTATTTAGTTTTTATTAAGACTGCTCCCATAACTTAACGCAAACTCTCAAACAGAGGAGAGATCTCTTTGTATTATAGTTGTTATAATTTCCTTGGCGACGAGACGAGACAATCCCGACTTATCTTTGTTCCTTGACAACACTTTCCCTTGGGTTTGCGCCTATTCTCACTTCCTAATAAACAACCCTATATTTACTCACACAAAGCCTGTTTTTCATCCACTTCAGATTATTTGAATCACGCGACTAAAAGACAGCAGGATTTATGGAGGAACTTCACAAGTTTGTTGTAGTTTTCATTACACACAGTTGGCTTTCTTTTCATTGTTTGGCTGTTTGTTGGTGGAGTCTTATTTCTCTCAATTGGTTGTCTTATTTTAGCATATTATTACCTCGTATACTTAACAAGAATATAATTTGTAGAAATAAAAAAGGTATGCAAATTTATTTCAGGATCATCTCGAAAATGTATGAGACTAAGCACTCAACTAAATTTAATACTAACTCCACTGTTCGATACATTGAACACCATTTCCGCATCAGCAGTTTGGCCTAAGGAGGTCGTACGCGCCGCAAGAGCGGGCGGGCGATCGACGTGAGTCAGTGCATCAGCAGCATCCACACAAACCGCACTCATTAATTAGCATTAACTTTAAGTATACAATAAATGCTTAATTGTAATGTGAACTTAATTGGTTCAATCCAGCATCACGGGAAATAGCAAGCGCGATTTCCTACATCCACTAAACGGAACGGTCTCCAACCAGCGTTCGTTATTGTCAATGGAGTTTGAAAGGAAAACCTATTAAAAATATCCAAAGAATGGTATTTCATATAGGTAAAAGAAGCATACTGTGCTCCACGAGCAATGCTAAGATTTGCAAACAAAACTTCAGCAATATCTAGCTAACAACTGAGCCCCACTAGAAATTGATTTAAGAATGTAATTTTCGACAAACCGTACAGTTAGATATGTACGGTTTATGAAGTCCGTACATCTAATCACACTGAAATAACTCTTTCTAATGATGTCCCGTATAAAAGTAAAATATAAATACTTACTTTCAATATAAAAGGAAGTAACACTCCAGAAACAATGGTAAAATCTGCAAACAGAACCCCAGCATTACCTAGCTAACGACTGAGGCGTAAATTAGCTACCACAGTCGTGGTTTTCTAATGCCTGTAACATATGATAGTCTGGAACACCACCCGCTGCGGGAGACCTATAAATTGCATACGAATGCATCCACGCCGGCAACGAGTCTGTTTACTAGAACGACCGAAGCTTCGGTCTCGGTTTCGGCTACACATTCGGCTTAAGGTGCTATTACTTGGGATGTTTAAACGGCTATTAGAAATCCTACAGCCGAAACGTATATTCCACTGTAAGACTTAAGCTTCTTCGAAATAGCTTTTGCCATTTTCACGGGTTAGGACGGGTTGGATATGACAGTGAAAGACATATTAAAAACACTGCTTTTCATTTTCTAATCTACAATTTTTGCCTCTAAAACATTAATTAGTGTTTGATCTTTGTGAGAGGGGTACATACAACAGCTTATGCAAAAAATATTTTTATTTTTGGATAGTGTTGAAAGCTGTGTATTGACATATTATTTTAGCGCTGACGGACTCACAACACTAAATAAATAGATAGTCACATTACACAATGCTCCATCTAGCCCCTAAGTGAGCAGAGTTGTGTTATTGGTACCGTATCGTTGATTATAATACTTCAATAAAATGCAATAAAAATATATAGTTTTAATAGGACTTAAAACTAGATATTTTCATTGCATTTTATTGTCATGGATTTCCGCAAAGTAAACCCTGATTCCATTAATTATATAATACTTCAGTATTTTTTTTTTCAATTCGTACTTATCATAGGTCGATAATTGCGAATTGAAAAAAAATATACTGAACATAGATCATACCTACATATAGAAATTAGTTGAGTTTAAAAGAAAGCGTTTTATTTTTTTTATTTATTGTTAAAAATAACTAAAAAATTAAAAACAGCTTTTTGTTCCTATAGTCACCTTCCAGCTCCATCATCTGACCCTGGTTACTTGCAAGATTTGATTACAGACAGACATCGGAACAGTTGAAACTAAATAAAAGCTTGTAAAAATACCCAGACCTGAGACAAATAGCTGTAAATATTTGCTAGCTGGGGGCGGGATCAAACTCGTAACCTCCTGCGACCACGGAGGTATCCACTGGCACTTTATTGAGCTTGCCGAAGTCCCGTGTGGTCAGCCCTAGTATCAGTATTTACATTATACTCTGAGTCCACATAACTGTTTGAATGGGAATCACCAGGAAGCGTTGTACCTTCGCAGTCTAGCTGTATTTCGCTAGTTTTCAATGCAAACGATTCGCGTAAAAATTGTTTATTCATTCATACGAAAAATAAAATCTTTCTAAATAATTGTGATTTCAGTCGACGTGTTCGTTTCCTTTAGTTCTCTGAAACATGAATTAACTAATCTGTGATATAATATTTATGTAACTGTGATTTTATATCAATACTGACCCGCGCGCTTTCACCCGCGTTAAGACAACGTTAATTGGAAAGGATCACGATTGTAGCAGTCTATTTATGTACATAGGTATAAGGTAAAATAGGTCAAGTGCGAGTTGGACTCCCGCACGAAGGGTTCCGTACCATTATGTGGCAAAACAAATTGTTAAAATAACGTTTATTGTATGGGTCCCAAATTTATGGCTCCCCTCAAAATATTTGTTGTATTTTAATTTAATTATTTATTTCTAAAGTGATTGTTTTGTCGACATTAAACGGAACGCTAATCACGTTTGTTGTCATATTGAGCAGAGTTAAGCAAGAAGGACTAAAATTCTAAATCCTCCGCAGAAGGAATGGATTAGTAATGATATTATGATCTACGAAACCATCTATCGATTGAACTGTAGAAAGACCCAGAAAACCAGACACTCCAAATGGACTTTGGGACACAAAAACTCTTTACTGACAAACTTATTCAGATTAGTAAAATGTACACAAAATCTAAAAAGATGTGGAAACTAGTCAATAATTTAGTTAATAATAAAATTAAAGATAAATGTAACCTTCCAAAACTTAAAGTTGATATTAAGGTAAGAGTTACTAATCTTATTGAAATCTGTGAAGTTTCCAATCAATATTTTGCTCATATTGGGGCCCTTCTTGCAGATCAGATACCCAAGATCTGTCATGACAATTTCTTAGAAGCTCTACCTCGTAAAAAGCCCAATATGAACTTTTCTACTTTTTATTTGTGTTAATAGAAGTAATCAGAGTTGTACACACTCTGATTACTTCTATTTTAATACCTAAGTTACTCAATCGACTGAACAATAATGATTACAGCACTGTTAACTACTTCATGAAAAAAAATATCTTAAGCATGGAACTTAATTTGCCTTAAACACTTATTCAAATTAAGGCAAATAAAAGATGCCCTTGGATATGTGATGATATAATTAAAGCACAATTAGACATTGACGATTTATATAAATTTATTAGACAATAACAAACCCAGAATAACAATAACAAACTCTGATAATTGTTTCTCATGTAAGTGACATGTAAGTCTTTTTGAGAATAAACGTTTTAAACCATTGTTGTATGGGAGCCCCCCTTAAATATTTATTTTATTCTGTTTTTAATGTTATAGCGGCAACAGAAATACATCATCTGTGCATATTTCAACTGGTCTAGATATCACAGTTTATGAAATACAGTCTGGTGACAGACAGACAGACTGACAGCGGAGACTTAGTAATAGGGTCCCGGTTTTACCCTCTAGTTACGAAACCCTAATAAACCGTCTGTTCGCTAGCATCCAAAACAAAGACATCACGTGCCAGGAGATGATAAAATATATTTTGAACATCCCATTACGAAGCTAATGGGCTGTATCTCGAATAGGGAATAAAAGATTCGTCGATTAGAAACTTTATGCTTGCAATTTTCCGGACGCCCCTGGAGGCTGCGAGCCTTGAAATGAACGTTTACACTGCGTTAAGTCTAGTATTGCTATTGCTTTAAAATATTTAATGAAATTAGACTTATATGGTTTTCTCATGGATTCCATTGTCAGAACTGGACCAAATTGAAATGGGATCATCACGGGACTTTAGAATAAAAAAATTTGGTGATCGAAGAAATCGGTAAAAATACAAAAAAAAATATACAGTCGAACATAGAATCTCCTCCTTTTTTGATGTCGGTTAAATATTGGTCGTTATCCATTTTTACTTACTTGTGTAAAAAAACTTCATTCGACTGTCTTATTTACAGTGTAACATCATACCTAATCCAAGACCTCTGTATTCCTGCCGTTCTCAAATTAGCCATGTGTGAACGGGCATACGGGAAGACTTCAACAAACTATCTGCACTTTTAACCGACTGCAGAAACTCAATAAAGGTAGGGTGTATTATTATAACAAGTGTACTAACCCAAAAGGGTGGTTGAACCCATGAGAACAAGTCGTTATAAAGTAGATAATATTAGGTACCGGTTTTTCGGCGGTAATATTTTCTCATGTAGTTTGTATTTGTAGAGTAGCCGCAAAGAAGTTGTACCTCTAGTAGTAGGTGCGGTACGAAATTCGCCGGGACAGCTAGTTTAAAATTAAAAATTTACTTAACTTATTTGAGGCTAGATGGTCCACAAATGTAATATAATGGTATCTTAGAAACGGAAAACGACGAAAAGAACCTCAAACTAGAAGATGGGAAGATGATCTACCAAAAGGTTGGAGAAAACCTCTGTGGCGCAGCGGGTGAAGGTCCGCTTGCGACGCAAGAGGTTGCGTGTTCGATTCCCGCCTCGGGACAAATGTCTGTATGATCCGCAGATTTGATGATGTTCTAGATGTTTTTCTATTTATAATTAAAATACCTATCTATGTAACACGTAACATAAGCTCTGCTTAGCTCGAGGCTAGATGATGCTGTGTGAATTGTCCAGCATTAATTATTTATTTATTATTTAAGACAAGCGCGGGACAGAGATATTTGGAAAAAAATAGGGGAGGCCTATGTCAGAGGACAACCTGAACAACAAACTGGCTGCTGAGATATTATATATAATCAATGTACTTGTTTTGTTGGTCAGCGAATTAATGCTTTTTTGGTTTGATTTTTTGATTGAATCCAACTCGGATGGATAGCGTTTGGGAAACTACGCAACGTCTTTTCGTCTAAAATTCTTCAGTGCTTTAAGACGAAAGCCTACAATCAACGTGTGTTACCAGTGATGACATATGGAACCGAGATGTGGTCATTCACGATTGGCCTCATGAATAAGCTCAGAGTTGCTCAACGAGCTATGGAGAGGGCTATGCTCAGGGTTTCTCTACGCGCTCGAATCAGAAATGAGGAGATACGTAGAAGAACTCGGGTCACCGACATAGCCAAACGGATTAGCACGTTGAAGTGGCAATGGGCAGGCCATGTAGCTCGCAGAACAGATGGCCGATAGGGCCGAAAAGTTCTCGAGTGGAGGCCACGGACCGGCAAGTGCAGCGTAGGACGTCCACCAACAAGATGGACTGAGGACCTGGTGAAGACCGCAGGTCGACGGTGGATGCAAATCCCTTCCAACCGCAATAACTAAAAATCCATGAGGGAGCCCTATGTCCACTAGTAAGGGAGCCAGACGTCCTACGGCTGAAATGATGATGATGATGATGATGATGATTTTTAAACTGATTTAACGAGACTTTATCACGTAATTACCTTATTTTATTCTACCCGTAACCAGGGCACTCGAAAAGACGGGAAATAACAAAATTACATGTTGTATCACTGCTGGGCAAAGGTCTCCCCTATCTATTCTGTATTAAGTAACATACAAATTAATAAACAATATTTTTAACAAGCTTATGAAACGTGAAATAATAGGTAAATACACACACTTTTATTTTGCGACCAACTTAAATTTGTAAACAAACAGTTTAATTCATCAGTGCGATCGGAGCGAATAGTGAGCACCAAGTCAAGGGCGAAATCATGCGAGACGAAGACAAAGGGCGTTTCCAGTTGACTTGAGTTAGTTCATGCTATGTGAGTTACTGCGCTAGTAATGTGAGGTAAATGCTGATAATCTGTAATCAATAGAAATGTACTTATATTAAATATACCAGTAAAATATTAAAAAAAATAAGGGACACTAACTTACTCCCTTGCTTACCATATGGATCACAAACCTGGATTTACAATGAACACAATAGACACAAGATACAATAACACAACGATCTATGGAACGAAGCATACTGAACATCAGGCTACATGATAGACAAAGTTGCAAAGGTTTATGAGAAAAAACCAAAGTAATAGATGCGTTATAGTTTATACCCAAACATAAAAGTGGAAGTGGTCTACTTGGCGCGCCAGCAATACGAAAGACGGGCCCGAAGAACGACGGCGTGGACTGGACCGACAGGAAAAAGAGCTAAAGGCCGCCCTCAAGAAAGATAGGCCGATGAAATAAAAAATCGGCCAAGTGCAAGTCGGACTCGCGCACAAATTAAGGTGATTAAATTAATTAAGGTGATTAACGGGATTAAACTGACGGAAGAAATAGAATATTGATTTTTATGTCAACATACCTATTTTAACATTATTGTCAAGGAGACAAATAGACACGTTTAGTATTGTCAAGTTTTATTTCACAAGGCTCACTATCACCTTAAGACATCGTCCTAATAGAACGCGACTAAGCGATCTTCGCAAGATCGCGCGATTCTCAATCGTACGAATCCGCGATCAAACATACTGATATGGAATAGGTGTCCTAACCGGCATTCGCGCGATGCGGACGCGCGACTAGAATGTTTGATCGCGACCACACGACGGTCGCATCGCTTATTCGCGCGATAATCGCGTAGTCGCGTTCTATTAGGACGATGCCTCAGTCTATGAATGTTTCAAGCGTCGACATGTTGCCGTTATTAATATCGATCAAAAAACGGCATTAAAATCACGTTTGTTGTATGGGAGTCCCCTGAAATATTTATTTTATTAATTATTTATTTTTAAAATTAGTGTACAACTAAATATTATGTGAATATTTCAAGCATCTACCTGTTGCCGTTGTTAATATGGAGCGAAAAATGGCAATAAATCAAGTTTGTTGTACGGGCTCCTTAGAGATCATAATCGGATATTTTTTTTTATTTTTTTACTTTTTAATAAAAATTATATCTATTTGTGGTTGGTATTTTTATTTGTGCCTGTACGGCAACTCTTCTCGGAGGTCAATAACCCTGTCAAGAATCAGCTGGCTTTCGTACGTTGTCATTATCGTATAATCAGCTGTTATAGTTAAAACCTTCGTAGTATTTTCTTGAATGAAAATCACTGAACCCTGAAAAGTCGTACAACAAAAGTTGTGCCTTGGGATGGTCAGAATCACCCTCTTTTGGCTTAGTACACATGTTATATAATACACCTTGTATATACTAAAGCCGTGTTGGCCGAGTGGTATGTACCCCCGACTTTCAATCCAAAGGTCGTGGGTTCGATACCGGCCGTGCACCAATGAATTTTTCTTGTTGAAAAATTTTTGTGCACCTTAACACGTGCTTTAACGGTGAAGTGACACATCGTGAGGAAACCCGCGGCTTGGTTAGCTTCAGACGTATTGACTTGTTCTTTCCTCTGGCTAATAGCTGACTAAGCTGAGAGGATGGTATAGATGCTGGGTAAGCCTAATCCATCTAACAATGTTCCAGGCACTGCAGCATCCCGTACAGCATGATTACCAGTTGCTGACGCTGTATAAATCATCTATTGCAGATGCAAAAGGCCTTACTAATGTATATACCAGATATCACACTAGTAACATTTGCTTTTGCCTAATCTCCAATGCTGCAATCTTGTATTGAGAATCACTTAGGAATAGATGCTATTCGTGCTTGCAATTAGGTTGATGAGGTTTGAGTAGGTCGCTCTGTGTTAGCTTGTATAGGCTGATTAATTAGACTTTGGTAGACGAATACAAGCAAGGAAGCAATCTGTCCAAAGCTTCAATCATCATCACCATCGACATCCAGAGCCCGACTTCACCCACTGCTGGGAAGAAGCCTTCATAAATTTGTGCCATCCAGCACGATCCTGTGCCAGTCGCATCCATAGACGCCCCGTGACGGTCGTCGAGCCACTTCGCTACCGGTCGCCCGACACTTCTATGACCCATCCTCGGCCACCATTGGATTAACTTATATGGCTAAACTACCTAACATATCGCACCTCCAGTCGTAGACTGACTCAATTCAAAATTTGGGTGAATTAAGTTAAGTATACAGAACGACTCAAAAAAGTGCGCTCTCTGTTTCATAAAGTTATAGATAACTATTCTGTGGTTATAGTGTGATTTATCAAAAACTGTCAAGGACCGAAACACATTTTCTTCATTTCCCAAAAAACATGAATTTTGGATTGAGTCAGTCTACGACTGGAGGTGCGATATATGTATATGTATAAATGCCGTGGGGTGCCGGCAGTAGAATTAGTAGTAGTAGTAGGTCTCCTCTTGCCCGTAGATGCAGTAGAAATCAGCCAAGGGATACCTCCGGAAGATGGGCAGTAGCGTCTTTCCGTGTATCAACATCCCGCACTGTACTCGCCAACCCGCCTGCCAAGCGTGACGAGTATGCCAAAAATCCCCATGATCAGTACTTGTAGATTTATGAGGGAGGCCTATGGAGCTTCGGACGTCGAACGGCTGTGACGATGATGATGATGTAAGTAAACATACCCGTATTTAACTCTTTTAAATGAGTGAAGTTTTCTAACAACTGTAAAAGGCCGTGACGGCCAAGTGGTATGTTCCCCCGACTTTCGATCCGAAGGTCTTGGGTTCGATGCTTCACTGGACTTTTGCTTCTTGAGTGGTCTTATTCTATTGACGGAAATTACCCGTCGTTCAACTGGTAAGACTACTCAGTAAGACGCATGTATGCACACTTACCAAGTTCTTTAACGGTAAAGAAAAACCCGCGGCTTCGACAGCTTTTGATGTATTGGCATGTTCTTTACTCTAAATAAGGCCGACACAGGGGATGGTATAAGTGCTGGGTAAGCCTTACTACCTAACAAATAAAGAGGGTACTTATTTATTACCTACTAAGTATCATTGAGTGTTGCTATTAAATTTTCACTATTATTAAGTAAGAAAATAATACAGACGTTTCTCTGTATTGTTTCAAAACCTATTTTTTTTAATACGACTAAAGGTCGTAGCACACGTATCAAATCGGAAAGGGATTGTAACCGTATCGCATTTCGCGTCACCGTCAAACAGTCTTCAACCTAACGTAAGCACGAAACCAAAGCAGATCAGAAGCTCCGATACGTCGACTCGGCTACGGCTAGGCGACGCCGCGCTTACGGCTCTCCAACCGCTGGTTGACGGCTAGTTCAATCATTTTAAATCCGAACGTTAAGTGTGGACGAAGAGACGTAAGCTAGGGTACGGAAAACCGTAACCGCGGGAACGGCAAGTCGACCACGCTCCGCATCGCGGTTCGTGAGCTTGTCCCGAGGCGAGGCGATTACGTTACGATTCCGATTAGTGTGCACTGCAGTAGGGAGTTTCATATAACTAATACTGACCGGCTCGAGTTGATACTGTGACGATCCCTTTCTGAGTTGATACATGTGCTACGACCTTAAATGACGGGACAAACCGAAAGCTCACCTGTGGAAAGTGGTAACCCCTACATAATACAATTCCAATACCGTGGTGATCACGTTCAATAAGCACGTGCCCGTCAACCTGAGACAGGGTTTATAAGGTATCACGTGCCCAAAATTTTCACCTGCACCTTTAACCTTCAAACCGGAACACAGCAATGCAGACATTACCATTGATAAAGATATATATTAATGGACATTACTGCTTGGCGGCAGAAATAGATATGGTGGTAGTACTTCCCCGGATTAACTCTTCACAAAAAGTTCTACTATTCTATAGAATATATAAAACGAACGCCTAAAATCATCATCATCATTACAGCTGTAGGATGTCCACTGCTGGACAAAAGTCCCCCTCGTGCATCTTTAAGTACCGATCATAAGGGGATTGTTGCTATACACGCCACGCTTGGCAGGCGAGTTGGCGAGCACATTACGAGATGTTGATACAAAGAAAGACGCTTAAAATAATAATTGTAAAACTAGACACAAACAGAAGCAACGAAACGCTACCGTCATTCAGTTATCCAAAATAACAATCCCTTTAAAATGTTATAAAAGAAAAATTGAACGACTGCTTTTTCAGAGGCAGTGTGGCGTTCAAATTAAAAAATCGTGAAAATTGACGGGCAGAGTGAAAACATATAAATCTGGGGGCTAGCGGAAAATTAAAATGGCACCCGAGGCGACGAAGCGGCGAAAACTGGCTCTTGCCACTTCGACCTGGAAATAATCAACCGATCTCTCATTACTTTATTTTACATCAGTCTTTTGATTTAAAATTCATTTGATTGCTCTCCAGTGGAGGACGGCGAAATTGCAACGGGAAATAGCTTGGCCTCTTTCACTCCGGTGCTTAAAAAGACGAAAATAAGCAGCTTTCAGTGCTACTTGAATGGTATGCTGTAAAGCAATATGAACAAGTCTTTATTTATAATTATACCTGTTGCTATTAAAATGTAACAGCATTACATTCTATTATCTTTGTTAATGCTAATTTACTTACAAACTTAACTTTATTGCTTAAACATATACATACAAAATCAGGATTTTAATATAATAATGCTATTATAGGTGTATAATACAATATGTTTAATACAATAAAACAAATAATCAACATTATACAACCTAACAATAATAATGCTTTTATGAAAAATACAAAAGCATATTATTTTGCAATAAATACCATCATTAATAAGAACGCACATAAATAAGAAAAATAAATAATTATATCCGATTAATGAAAATGTAATATAAATTGTTATATAATTCAATAACATGTTATATAATTCAGTAATTGATGATTCAATTATTATAAATAATTATTCGATATAATAAAATGTTTTAAGATACATAAATGATTCAATAATTTTCAAGAGAAGAAGAGGAAGAAGAAAGTTACAGTATTGTTTTTGTGCTTTAATTTTTTTTTTTTTTTTGCTGTGAAATTAATTATAAAAAAATATGAACAAGTCATACTGC
This sequence comes from Pasiphila rectangulata, assembly GCA_963082625.1. NCBI lineage: Eukaryota > Metazoa > Arthropoda > Insecta > Lepidoptera > Geometridae > Pasiphila > Pasiphila rectangulata. The sequence continues at coordinate 22,552,837 of OY720235.1, forward strand.
AAACCTGTCACGAAATACGTATACGCCGGTATAGGCAGGCTGATTACGTACAGCGATGGTCGCGAGATTTACTCCTGTTGCAAGATACGCAATCACCCTGCGGGTCTGCCACTCCCCGTGTCGTTTTCTACGTAGTAGAGCTTAGTTTCTGTAATCTGTGGTAGAGCTAACGTAGGTGAAGCTGCCTCTCCACAGATTCTCACTCATCTGAGTCATCTGAGACGCGATTGTATGATCAGAATAATAATAATAATTGATTCCGGACGTGATAAGGAGAAACACAGCGGAGTGCGCAGGAGTCACGCTGGACCACTCGTCATTTTAGCAGTGCCGGGGGAAGGCAAACTCCAACAGTTGTATCATTTTTTAACCTATACCTAATTAAGACGTCGATGAACGTCACACATGGGCAAAGGTCGAGTACAAAGTACCTCCGAATTATCTAGCTAGGCCAACTACAACACGACCGCAGCGGCATAATACGTGCAGTTATACAGGATGTTAGTGTGAACACACTTATCACTTAAACTACAAATGTATAACCCTAAAATGAATTGATACAAGTAATAATTAAAAATAATAGTCAATTCGTTTCGCTACATTTTGATAATTCATTTCTCATCTAAGGAACGTGATTTTTTGGACACCCTAATTACCTACTGTCGTACGTCGCCCGCAAATGTCGCTGCGCTCGGGCTGATGTACGTATCAAAACGAATGGATGCTTGCATAGAACTTTCCCTTCATACTTTTCCTGGCTTAGGACAGGCAAAAATAACTACTCTAGCACATTATTAAGTTATTTCAAGACAAGTAAAATAATTAAATTGAATCAAAAAAGCTTTATGGCTAAAGTAGTTATTTTAGGCGTATTTAAAAAGTTCATTAACAAACAAGTCTTATTTACAAATTAATTACAGTTTAAATTTACAGTTTTATGTACACACACCTACATCACACGTAACAAGTTTTCAAAATGGGCTCCATTTACAGCCACACACGCCTCCGCACGTCTTCTTAGGTTATCACGCACTCGGGAAAGCACAAATGGGTTATTTTTCACCTCCCTAAACGCCTTACGAATACGTCTTTTTAATTGTCTTGTATTGTAAAAACGAGTGGCGTAAACCCTGCGCTTAATGTCTCCCCACAAATAAAAATCCAAAGGCGTGAGGTCAGGTGAACGCGCTGGCCACGCGACTGGCCCTCCGCGACCAATCCATCGCCCAGGTAACTCCGCATCAAGCATAGCCCGAACCTGCAACTGGAAATGTGCAGGAGCCCCATCATGCTGGTACCACAAGTTCCTTAATGAACGGAGAGGCACATTCTCCAACATATGATGCAAAACTCGACGAAGAATGTTCATGTAGGTATCTCCGTTCAAATTTCCATCTATGAAATGTGGACCGAGGAGAATACCGTCCACGATTCCCGCCCACACGTTCACCGAAAACCTACGCTGGAAATGGTCTTCCCGCACTCTGTGTTCATTTTTAGCTTGGGGCTAGATGATGCTGTGTGATTTGTCGAGCATTATTTATTTATTTTATTTATTGTGCCTATTCCAGTAATGTTCATTATGAACATTGTAAAAGCCCGACCTGGTGAACGTAGCTTCATCCGTGAAGAGAATGGAAGCGTTGTCCAGGTTATCTAAGAGCCATTGAGAGAAAACCACCCGCGGTAGGTAGTCGCGGTCTTCCAGTTCTTGAACCGGCTGGAAATGATAGGGGTGTTGGCCATCGATGTGAAGGATTTTCCAAACCGTCCAGTGCGAAACATGGAAGAGACGAGCTGCCCTTCTGGTACTCTCCTCTGGATTTTCCGCGAAAAAATTCAAGATTTGCTCTTGAAGGTTGACCGCCAACTGTTGGTTGCCACGACCTTGTGCATGACTAGGCACGATGAACTGGCCATAGTCACGTAGCCTTTGTGTAGCAGCTAGGATAGTTTCCCGGCTTGGCACACGATGTCCTGGAAACCGCTCTGCGTACAACCTACGTGCCAAGGTTAAGTTGTCACCAGCTATGGCATAAAGCCGTACCATTTCAGTCCACTGTTCGCTTGTGTACGACATTGTCACAGCACAGATAAGTTACACAGTTTACATTTTATCGCGAATCGGCACACATAAGGATCGCGACGCGATGCGTCCAACTCACGCACGAGATTGTACGAGACTGGCGAGTGAGCAGCGGCGCGGGCGCGCGTGCGGGGCTTTTAGGTATTTTCGCGAGGGCAGGTGTTTGTCGGCGCATCAAAGAAACGGCGAGTTGCCGAAAGGCGGCGGGCGGCGCGTTTGACACACAGAGAAGCCGCATTGCACCTACTCTCGTGTATTGTAGCGTGTGTAGGGTGAAACGCATTTATGATCTATGAGGATTTTCTTTGCAGAAATTATGTAAAAATAAATATATTTTTTTTCATCGATTTTGGGCTCTGTTCCTGATACCTAGCCTGTGGTTTCAAGGATAAGACTGTTTACACTAACACCCGGTATAGATTCGTCTAGTAAACATACGAGTAATACATACTGAATGACAGACATTATAATATGAGTGACATATATTTTTTCGGGTTATATAATTGTCTCAGTGGCAGATTATGCAAAGTTAAAATTAGAATAATTATATTTATAACTTGTTTTGATCGCAAATTAATAACAACTACGTGGGGTGCCGGCAGTATAATGTTACCCCTCCTCTCATACCCGTGGATGCAGTAAGAGCCTGCTAAAAGATACCTCCGGAAGATGGGCAGCAGCGTCTTTCCGTGTATCAACATCCCGTACTGCGCTCGCCAACCCGCCTGCCAAGCGTAGTGTGTATGCCAACTACCTCTCATGGAGATCCATGAGGGAGGCCTGTGTTCAGTAGTGGACGTTTTACGGCTGAAATGATGATGATGACTATTTAAAGACTGTTTGCTATGATACTTTGCGGCAAAGATCTAAAAAGACCACTTTAGCTGAATCATAATATGATCCTTATACGATTCATACTCGAAATCATAAAATGGACAATCGGAATGTTCAGGTTTTTATTTTTTTCAATTGGGGCAATGTCTTATTCTTATATGAATCTGCTGGTGAATTGGATTGCGTACTATTAACTGAGGCCATTTTACGAAAATTATATGAATTGGTAAGGAATTGCTAGGAATTCTGCAAATTAATTGCTTGAAGTTGCCGTTTTAGATCTCCAGTTGTTGCGAAAACCACTGTTCCCTTAAACTTGTACCTTGTACCTGTAAATTGCCAAGAAAAAGTTAAGACTATTAAGTAGCAAAGACTTCGTAAAATGCTTCTAACTTCAGAGGTTTTGATCGTTCGATTTCAAAAAAAATCTCATTCACCTGCGTTTCCCAAATAAAAACAAACTCTCCGCCTAAATTGCAATCGAAATTGAACCGTGAAGCCTTTTCTAGACAATACAAAATAATGTTTCTGAAAAATCTTGAGTCGCGGGCTTGACGCCATTTGGATCCAATATACTGCGCTGTTTTGGAGCATTCAATATTGGAATAACATCGTTTCGGTTAATGATACTGTAATGCGTTTGCACTGTTACCATTACGAACGTAGGGGTCCCAATATTAGTTCATTAGCGAAAAACTATTATGAGAAAGACATTCTTTAGCATTTGGTCGTATAGGCAATTTTGGTATTCATACGTACGCAAAATTCATCATCATTGCAGCCCTAAAACGTCCACTACTGAACACAGGCTCCATGAGGAGTAGTTGCCGTGCTCAGCACGCTTGTAGGCGGGTTGGCGAGCGCAGTACGGGATGTTGATACACGGAAAGACGCTGCTTCCGGAGGTATCCCTTAGCAGGCACTTACCGCATCCACGGGTATGAGAGGAGGGTAACGTTTAACTACCGGCACCTTACGGCAAAATTGCAAAAATATCATTTGCGCACTTTTTTGCGAAGAAAGATGGTTATGTTTTAGATTAATATTTCCAATCATAGATTAAAAAGTCTTACAAAGGACTGGAACCCGCATTTTTTCCATCATTGATCGTAAGATGCATTCCCAATTACGCCACAAAAACCTTGACGTCAAAACCAATTTCTTCAGATTATTATCAGGAAAGCACCGATAAAATTTTCTGTGTCTAAATAAATTACTTTTTAGATAAGTTGCGAGAAAACGGAGAAGGATCCATTCCCCTGATTTTGGACAGAAAAAAACAATATTGACCCGATCTAAATGCACGTAGTCTATAAAATAAACAAAGGCGATTTATTTTCCCCGTCGTTCTAGTATCCCTTCATAAAGAATTCCAGTCGTGCATTCGCGCATTACAGCCCATCTTGAGATTTATAGCGACCCGCTGTCGGCCATATTGTTCCAAATTTAAGAATATTTATTCTTAAAAACATGCGGCCAGTACCATCCGTAAAATTGATGTTCGGTATAAGCGAACTCCTTACAGACCATATTTAGGGCTGACGATAAAAATCTAACAATAAACAAAAAGTAATCGTGGTTTTATTGTTAGACTTTTTATGTGATTGGTTGGGGTGGAGCACCACTACAATAGATACATATCTATTTAGTTGCGGTATGTATTTAATATGGCTATTTTTGCTCAATGGGCCTTCCTTATTTATTTATTTTAGTAATCCAAAACAAAAATGTTCTGGTTTTTATAAGAGCAAAGAGACAGCCCTTTGGGCCAACGTGACACACTTGAACTGAGACGTTAAATTTACCACCTTATTTATTACATACGTCAATAATACCTTTAAATGGTACGTACAGTTCAAAAACTCTTTCTGGTAAAATTAAAACGTATTACTCTAAATTTCGAGGATAAAGGTCGATTGCTGGTTGAATCCCTAAAATAAAAGTCAATGAGCTATTCGACAAGTACCTCCTATAAATTTAAAGGACAGCGGAAAATTAAAACAACGCCCGCGGTGTGTTGAAAATATTATCACCCACATAGACATTACTTATTTATGGTATGTTAACAAAGTTACCGACATAAAAAAGGCGAAACACAAATAAAGCACTGACATGTTTCACCGGTAGCTTCACAATCACTGACAATATTGGAGTTTTTAAAATTTGTGTGTTTTATATTTTCCGCTTTGTGCTTCATCCAATAAAAGATAATATCGTGGCTACTAGGTTGGCTTTTGTTTCTTATTCAGTTCTCCTAGTGTTATCCGTTACACACTAAAATAAAATAGTTAATTAAAAAATTAAAACTACTTGAAGACATTATAAGTAACTTTACAGTCTATAATATGTAGGTATTATATTAGGTTATTATTCTTATTATATTAGAGGTACATATGAAATTGGCGTTTTTTCGTACTGGCCACTTTGATCTCAAAAAACTCCTCTTTGGTTAAGAATTCCAAATTAAAATTTATACAGCTATTTACTCATGCATTTGTGTTTCGAAAACCATAATTCAATTGTTTTTCCTCTTTTGTATTTTTTCTTGGCGTCACTAAGTTTACAAAATGGAAAACATGAAATATGGCGTTATTGACGAGTACGAGTTCCACCGTGGCACCAGTGTATCAGAAACGGCTCGAAGGATTAATGATGTGTATGGCGGCGGTGTCGCAAAAGAAAACACAGTGCGTTTTTGGTTCCAACGTTTTCGTTCTAGAAATTTCGACATGCAGAACAAGCCCCGTGGACGGCCGGAGACCAAAGTTGATAATCAAGAATTGAAGGCTATTGTGGAAGCGGATCTATCGCAAACCACGTCCGAGTTCCGTCCGAGCTGCAGGCTGCGGTGTTAGTGATAAAACTATTTTAATCTACTCAAAGCAAATTGGGAAGGTGAAAAAGCTAGAAAGGTGGGTACCTCACGAATTGAGTGAAGCAAATCGACAAACGCGCGTCGACTGCTGTGTTACATTACTCAACCGGCACAATAATGAAGGGATTTTAAATCAAATCATTACCATCCATTATCACATTTTCATCGCAATGAAAATGTGATAATGGATCCTATATGCTATAATCGAAATCGCTCATCGCAATGGCTTAACCCTGGCGAACAAGCCAAATCATGCCCCAAGCGAAAACTGACTCGAAAAAAGTTACTTGTGAGCGTTTGGTGTACCAGCGCCGGTGTCGTCCACTACAGCTTTCTTAAATCTAGCCAGACGATTACGGCAGATGTCTATTGTCAGCAACTGCAAACCATGATGGAAAAGCTAGCTGCTAAGCAACCGAGGCTGGTCAATCGCTCTAGGCTACTGCTGCTTCAGGACAACGCTAGACCACACACTACTAAACAGACGGCTACCAAATTAGAGGAACTTCAATTGGAATGTCTTAGACATCCACCGTAACTACTCTCCGGACCTTGCTCCAACAGATTACCATTTTTTTCGAAGTTTGGATAACTTCTTGCAAGGGAAAAAAATCAACTCCGATAGGGCAGTACAAACCGTCTTTAAAGATTTTATTGTTCCCGTCCGAATAGTTTTTTTAGTAAAGGGATCAATGAAGAACCTATGAGATGGCAAAAGTGCATAGACAGCAATGGTACATACTTTGATTAATTAAATATTTTATAAAAAAAAACACGACTTTATGTTCAGCTCATACAAAACGCCAGTTTCATACTCACCTAATATTATATTATAGATTCATATCACAAAAAAAGCCTCACCGTTTTCTTGCAATTATCCCTGTCCTGTGCGATTTCCTGCTATAATCAATTAAGATGGTAAAACTCAAGGTAACAAGTTGAGTTAAAAAATAAAAACATTTAAAAACAAGCTGTTAATTAAAAGAACTAAAAAGTTAAAAATCGCTTAATTACTGAGTTTCTATGGTCACCTTCCAGCTCCATCATCAGACCCTGGTTACCATCTAGCGCCAAAGTACTCGCCACGACGAATCAAACGAGCCCAAACTCGATGGGGTTGTGTCCTTCAACTATCGAGTTCCTATGACCACCTTCCGGTTCCGCCATCAGATCAGCTCCATGTCATAATATTTTTTCATTGTCATCCGATTTACACGTGCATGCAAAATTTCAGCTCAATCGGTAACCGGGAAGTGTATCAAATTTAACTTGTAAGATTTGATGACAGACAGACATCGAGACAGGTGAAAAGCGGAAAAGCTTGTAACTTCTAAAACCATAAGCAACAAATTAAATAATATCTAGCGCGCAACACGAGCGGGGAAGGCGATAGAATTTAAAGTGTTGTCGGCAAATCTAATAATCCTTTCTGTCGAGTCGAAGCCGAGATCAGTCAATTGATCAATGACAGGAATTACCTATCGAGAAATTTAATTTGCCAGCACTCGGATTGTCATTTATTGACTGATTTATTTCCGATTTCATCTCGATCGGAATACTTTTAGCGGGTAAATGGAAATTGATGGATTATGATGTTTTGTTTTCCTTTACTTTGAATGCGCTGTTTTGGTCTTTTATCATCTCAGCCGCAAGACGTCCACACATAGGTCTACGAGTACCTCACGAATCTGAATCTACAAGTGCTGATCATGAAGAGGTTGTTGCCACACTCACCAAGCTTGGCAGGCGAGTTGGTGGCAGTACGGGATGTTGATAAACGGAAAGACGCTGCTGCTGCTGCTCTTGCCCGTGGACGCAAATAAGAATATGAATCAAGAATATGGGCGTCTTCCGAAGGTATCACTTAGCAGATTCTTACTTATTCTTATTCTTGATTATTGTTCTTATTTGCGTCCACGGGCAAGAGAGGTAGGGCAACATTCAACTATCGGCACCCCACGGCACATTCATGTGATGGTAGGTATAATAATCTGGCTCAAATTGAAATTTGAGCTGCTAAAAATATGAAGAATATGGCATTCTAAAATTGTAAATAGTTTGAAGAATGCGTTAGTTGAAATAAAATGTAAAAGCATTAATTCAGACTTTTTATCTAACTTAAGCTAACTTACAAAACTACTGCCAAACTGCATAGCAGTTTGTTGTCTGCTGAAATTCTCTATATTAATCCCAACTTAACAAACACTTTAAATATTTTGGTAGAAACTAAATACTGCTGGTCTTTCGTTTTTTCTAAAAATCCTTTACCGTATCTCGTCTATTATTGCGAAGCTTTATAATTTAGAACAAGCAGCGCTCCGCAGTTTCACCCGCATAGTTCCCGTTCCCGTGGGAATACAGGGATAAAACATAGCCTATGGTATATAAATAATGTAGGATTCTAATGGTGAGAGTTTTTCATATCGGTCCAGTTGTTTCGGAGCCTATTCGATGCATACAAAAAAAAACAATCAAATCTTTCCTCTTTATTATTATGCCGTGGGGTGCCGGCAGTAGAATGTTGCCCCTCCTCTCATCCCGAGATCCAGTAAGAGCCTGCTAAGAGATACTTCCGGAAGATGGGCAGCAGTCTTCCCGTGTACCAACATCCCGTACTGCGCTCGCCAACCCGCCTGCCAAGTGAGTATGGCAACTACCCCTCATGGAGGACCGTGAGGAAGGCTTGTGTTTAGTAGTGGACGTTTTTCAGCTGAAATGATGACGATGATGATGTTATCATAAAGTTTGATCATCGTGTCTAAAGCACGGCCACGAAACCAACCAAGTAATTAATTTAATTTAACCTGTAACGGTAGCCCTTTTCTTATAGCGAGCCTGTACTTGGCGTTATGTTGTTTCATTATAACTTTGCTCATTTTAAGATGTAAACATATTAAGAATTAATTAAACTCTTGTTAAATTAGTTAATAACTTGTGTATCTGTTTGTAGGCAAAGATTTAAATCTTTAGATACGCCCTTACCGCACTAAGACCACGCCGTTTTATTTTGACTCACGAACACTCAATCAAAAACTTGTTTTCGCAGCAGCAGAATTTGAAAATTTATTTATTTTTATTTATTGATCACTAATACCTATTTATTATGTTCCTACGGAACCCTCGGTGGGCTAGTTCAGCTCACACTTGTCCGCGTTTATTCTTAAATCTCATTAAGCAATACTACTGCCAGTGGAATAATAGATGGCATTTAGGTTTTTCTTCATCATTTCAGCCGTAAAACGTCCACTACTGAACTAAGGCCTCCCTCATGGAACTCCATGAGGGGTAGTTGCCATACTCACCACGCTCGGCAGGCGGGTTGGTGAGCGCAGTACAGGCTGTTGATATACGGAAAGACGCTGCTGCCCATCTTCCGAAGGTGTCCCTTAGCAGGCTCTTACTGCATCCACGGGTAGGAGAGGAGGGGTAACATTCTACTGCCGGCACCCCACGGCATTTTTTTAAGTGACAAGGTTTTTCTTAAGTGACATTATTTAATTTTTCTTAAGTCACATTTTTGTGGGGTGCCGTCAATAGAATGTTACCCCTCCTCTCTTGCCCGTGGATGTAGTAAGAATCTGCTGAGGGATACCTCCGGAAGATGGGCAGCAGTATAACAACAACCCGTACTGCGCTCGCCAACCCGCCTGCCAAGCGTAGCGAGTATGGCAACAATCCCTCATGATCAGCATAATTATATAGTGATCCATCAAGGGAGGCCTTTATCCAGCAGTGGATGACTGGGATGATGAAGTCACATTCATCATTTTCATAATTTCAGTCGTATAACGTCCACTACTGAACTAAGGCCTCCCTCATGGATCTCCATGAGGGGTAGTGGCCATACTCACCACGCTTGGCAGGCGGTTTGGTGAGCGCAGTACGGGATGTTGATATACGGAAAGACGCTGCTGCCCATCTTCCGGAGGTGTTTGTTAGAAGTCACATTAATTTATTGGTATTTCTTAAGTCACATTAAGCAATACTACTTCCATAGGAATGGCACTTTGGTTTTCCTTAATTCACATAAAGAAATCTTTCATGAACACGAAATAAGCTCATACTCATAGGCATAAATAAACCGTTGCTACAAACGCACAAATGTAAACATGTCCATACATTTTCATATTCTCGCGTTTCCCTTCATTACACGTTTCGAGATTCTAATCTAAGGGCCCGCCCGGACTGTCTCTGAGAATTAAATTATGTCTTTTCATGAATATTATACGAGATGCTATATTTTTGTGTCATTTTACCGAGTCCGCGGAACATCTCTGCTGATACGTAAGGAATGAAAGAGTTAAAGTAAAGCCCGCCGTAGGACGTCCACTGCTGGACAAAGGTAGTGGACGTTTTACGGCTGAAACGATGATGATGATGATCATCAAATCCAATACAAAAAGTACAACAAAAATATTACATATCGCGCTAAATCAAACATCCCTGGGAAAGTCAGTTAACAATTCGTCTACTGTAATCGTAAACACAGACTTGACAAACGGCACTGACTTTTATTTCATTAGTGAAGCTGTTTAGCACACATGCTGCCGTGAAAATTATTACATGAAATGGAACTGGTTAAAATTATACTGATCTGTATGGTGCATTTGTTGAAAGGTTAGAATTTGTTTTTATTGTTTAAAGTAATTATGATTATGATTCTTGGTGTGGACGCACGTTTTCTGATGCACCGCTGGTCGTATCTCGCACTATTTTCAAATCAAATCATTTATTTGTTAAAACCTTTACAAAATATTACATATTCACCACACTATCAAGACCTTACCACCCATGCTAGTTGGAAACTGTGTTACGGCTAGGTAAGACCTCTGTGGTCTATCAAACTACCAGTGCGAGCACAATCATATACAAATACCACAAGGTCGTAGATACATTATAAATAGTATACATAAACAAAATAGTACCTATATAATTTATTTCTTAGTATATATATTAATTAAATTATTAAATTATTTCTTATTAGTTATTATTAATAAAGCTTGCCGTGGGGTACCGGCAGTAGAATGTCACTCCTCCTCTCATGCCCGTGGATGCAGTAAGAGCCTTCTAAGGGATACCTCCGGAAGATGGACAGCAGCGTCACTCTGTGTATAAACCCATACTGCGCTCGCCAACCCGCCTGCCAAGCGTGGTGAGTATGGCAACTGCCCCTTATGGAGGTCCATAAGGGAGGCCTGTGTTCAGTAGTGGACGTTTTACGGCTGAAATGATGATGGTGAATAAAGGTTCAGGATGTCGGCGAGCGAATAATGGGGCTCAAATGGAGTTGGGCAGGACACTTGGCCAGACGAAATGACGACAGGTGGACGAAAACGCTGACTGAATGGTGGCCGAGAGAAGGGCACAGAAAAAGGGGTCGTCCACCATCCCGATGGGTTGACGATGTTCGGAAGACCGTGGGTTGCACCTGGCTAAGAATAGCTTACGAGAGGCGAATAGCAAAATCAAAGGGAGGCCTATGCCCAGCAGTGGGTCGATAAATGCTGATGATGATGATGATGATGATATATGTAAATGTAGAATACAATAACACCTACCACATGTGCGCGATGTGTAGTTTCATTATTCACTAGTTTTAACCACGTGGTTCCCGTTCTCGTGGGAATACGAGAATAAAATATAGCCTGTGTTACTCAAGAATAATCTATAGCATTCTAATTGTGAACGAATTATGGAAATCGGTCTAGTAATTTTTGAGTTTATTCGTTACAAAGTACAAATCTTTCCTCATTATAATATTAGCATAGATTATACTTATTTTGGTGTGTGAGCATTATAATGCTACCCCTCCTCCCATGCCCGTGGATGCAGAAGGGCCTGCTAAGGAATACCTCTGGAAGCAGCGTCTTTTCGTGTATCAACATTCAGTACTGCGCTCGCCTACCTACCTGCCAAGCATGGTGAGTAGGCAACTACCCCTCATGGACATCCATGAGGGAGGCCTGTGTTCAGTAGTGGACGTTTTAAGGCTAAAATGATGATGGTGATACTTATTTGTTACAGTTCACACCATCACTGGCATCAACTGGGAGGAGATCCGTTGCTCCTCAGACCCCCAGCCGGCGGTGGTGGATGGTACCCAGCCCCTCAATAAATTCCCCTGGCTGGGGGTTGTGCAGCACAACTTTGGTAACTTATAACGACCTCCGTTCCGCAGTTGGCTGATATAGGATTGGTGGTAGTACTTCCCTGGATGAACTCTCCACAAAAAGTTCTACTACTCTAAATCAAACACTTTGTCTGGTTTTTCCCTGGAAGGGATCAAACCAGCAATCTCTTAAAGTCTCAGCCGGGTATTAAGCCAACTGCGTGCTTTGTGGAGAGTTCATCCGTGGAAGTACTACCACCAATCCTATATCAGCCGCCAAGCAGTAATGTCTGCATTCCTGTTCCTGTTTGAAGGGTAAGCGGGTAAAATTACGGGCACATAAGACCGTAAGGTGAGAAAGAGTTGTAAAACTCTGTCTCAGAGTGACGGTATGGTGACGGAGCAATGCAAGACCATGTTGGTCACGTGCTTAGTGAACGTGATCACCGGAGTATTGCAATTTTAATAGGTAGAGGTTATCACCTTACATCAGACTTGCCGACAGACTTTTACAAAAAAAACAATATTCTATCAACCATCTGACTTGAGCTAGATGATGCTGTCTAAAATGTCCCGAATTTTTTATTGTTTTTTGGCTATCATCATTCCAGCCGTAAAAAGTTCACTACTGAACAGGCCTCCCTCTTAGATCTCCATGAGGGGTAGTTGCCATACTCGCCACGCTTGGCAAGCGAGTTACTAGCTAGCGCAGTACGGGATGTAGATACACGGAAAGACGCTGTTGTCCATCTTCCGGAGGTGTCCCTTAGCAGGCTCTTACTGCATCCACGGGCATGAGAGGAGGGGTAACATTCTACTGCCGGCACCCCACGGCTAATAAAGCTTTTTGGCTATAAATAGAAGTAACTTTCTTTTTCGCTTCTTACCTTCACATGTAAGAAAAAGTTTTCTGAAGCGAACGCATTCAATTACGTGCTTTATTCAATTTATATGTGTTTTGTTTCTCTTTTGATTCCTTTTGATTTGATTTTGTTCTAGTCATTTTAAGAGTACTTAAAACGTCATTTTCGTTAAGAAGAGTAAGTAGTCTGATTAAAATTTAAAAACAATGTACACAGGATTATTACATTTAGCCGTGTTATGTTTCAACTAACTTAGTTGAAACACAACTTAACATGACTTAAATCAATTAAATCAATCAATTAAATCCCGTAAACAGATATTACTACATAGTTTTTGCTATTTTTATAGTGTTTAACCACACTTAGGTAGAACGTTTTCAAAGAAATGAATAACCTTATCAAAAATTTTACGGTTCCCGTGGGATTCGAACCCACGTCTGTCAAATCGATACTTAATGCTTCCTAAAGCCGGAAGTGCTTTGACCGCTAAGCTACAGAACCCATGTCTGCACCCGCTGAAATTCTTGATAAGGTGTCCAGCCATGGGTTCTGTAGCTGAATAAGCTGTAGCGACATATCTAGTCATTACTACTGAATGCAACTTCAGACAATGAACAGGAGAACTCTAGTAGTTACCTGTAGATGGCGCTGTAATCGGTTGCTCTAACAAGAAAGTATTATTACGACCAAATGAGGTCTGGATGTTCAACTTTTTTTTTATCACTGACAGAGGTGGGTGGTATCCTTCGCTTCGCCGTCACCAGCGCCATGCTCATTCACCCGGCGTATGCCATCGCACCTGCGGAAGACATTGCCAAGATCGACAAAGAATCTATCAGGTAATATATGAATCTGTTCTTCTAAATACAAATACAAAATGTTTATCATCATTGACAATTTTACAAAATTAAAATACATTTATCCGGGTATTTATCCCGTAAATTACCTTTATTATATCCCGACGTTATGCTTGAAAAATTGACAATTAAACAAGTCTGCTATAGCAGAGTACATAGTAGACTCAGGATCTAATCACTGGATTGAATAACACAACCCAAAAATCCTAGCCAACTAGAGGCACTACTATAAAAATGAAAAATGCAACCAAAATTTTCGACTTCGACGGGACTCGAACCCGCAATTTATTTATTTATTTATTTATTTAATTAACTAGAACGGATTAACCAATGTTCAGACGAACGCCTTAAAAACAGGCTGCCTTAATCATTTCGGCCACGAAGTCACTAGCCGTCGGGTCGAAAATCTTGATTGCCTTCTATCGGTTTTGTAGACCCGAGTAGCGACATCTAGCAGAAATCTTCGGAGATATTCTTGCCCACTGTCCCACAATCAGTGTCAGTAGTAGTGAAGAGATGTCGCTAAAATAGCTTAGGCACTACTATAAAGATAAAGATTAAAATGTATATATTTCATACCAGAAAAAACAAACATATTTTACAAAAAAAAAATCCTTACAAACTAACTAAGCTAAACAAAAAGATAGAAAATAATAATTAAGTCTAATAAAATAATAAATGAATAAACATGCATAGTGTTTAATGGTAGAAAAAAAAAGATTATTATTATATTCAGCTTAAGTCACTATGTTGGGAATTGTTCGGAAAGCGACAAACGCCTTCGCTTTGCTGCAGTACCTCCAACACGTCAGTCTTCCCGGGACCATGCTTGGTGCAATCCAAGCGAAACGTCGGATAATAATAAAGGTTATTCATGAGACCGGATAAATGTGTTTTAATAATGTTACATGTAATATTTATGGGACATATACCATGATTTGAGTCTTTTTGAGTTTCCCGATATTTCGACGCAGTTTCACAAGTCATGATCACGGATAAACTGAAGTCTTTTCAGTCAATCAAATTAAAGAAAATAATGTGTAAAATGCAAAACTGAAAGTTTGATACAAATCGGTTGAGCTATTCGCAAGATATGGGGGTAGGGGAATTGACAAAAAACAACAGACATTACAACCTTCTGTTTTCAGCAACACAACAAAGCTGATACTATGGCACAGCGCGACCTTGAAGTACGCTATCACGGTCATCGACTACATCCTACACCCTGAGTTCACCGAGGGACGGACCAGCGCGACCATAGCGGTGCTGGAACTCACCACATACGGCGAGACCGGCGTCGGCAGCAACTCTAGTCAGTCAAATCTATCATTATTATCATTTCAGCCGTAAAACGTCCACTATTGAACATAGGCCTCTCTTAAGCGGGCTATACATGTTGGCCGAACTAAGACCAACGCGAGCGTAGGCAAATCGTTACAAGGCAAGTGCTACCGTCTAGACGTTTGGCAAGTCTACGCAAACTATTGCAAGCGGCCAATGTAGACGAGTTTTGTGTGAAGCTGCCCTCACGTTGGGCGCTGTCAGTTCTTGTTGTGCATTCGAACTACGTGGTCGTGGTTTGATTTGAACAATATGGACGTAGAAGTTGTTGCAGCTGCTGCTATTTATTTGATGAGCACGTATAATGATTACGTCAGTGTTACAGTGTTTGTAAGTAGGTAGGTAGGTACCTACCTAGTAATTTTGTTTGTTTATTCAGTTTACGAAATCGAAGTTCTATAAAACATACTTTCTTTTTACCTTTACGTCTTTTGGGTTCCATATTACCGGTTCGTTTTGGTAATACTCCAAAAACTTGATAACATCATCATTTGTATCGAACGACATTACTACAGACAGATACGTGCGACGGTGGCCAACGCGTAATGGCGGGCAGACAAACATGTCGACACGGTTTGCCAAACGCAGGCAAGCGCCTTTGATTTGACCGACACGGCTCACGAAGTGAGGCGAGTCACCGCAAGCGACCGCGAGCGGTGACAAGTCACAGCAAATGTGCTCTATACACGTTGGCGCTTGTATTTACTCGGCTAGCTATGCGAGCGACACCGAGCGATGGCAAGGCAAGGCAAACATGCCGTCTACACGTTGGTGTTGGCGTTCACTCGGCAACGTTGGGCCAACATGTATAGCCCGCTTTATATAGTGATGACATGAGGGTAGTTGCTATACTCAACACGCTTGGCAGGCGGGTTGGCGAGCGCTGTACGGGATGTTGATACACGGAAAGACGCTCCTGCCTTTCTTCTGGAGGTATCCTGCAAGAGGCTCTTACTGCATCCACGAGCATGAGAAGAGGGGTAACATTCTACTGCCGGCACACCACGGCACAAAATACCATTAAGCTGAACAAAGATGTTTTTTTGAGAGGGTCGATGTTGAACGCGTCATTATTGAACTTATGTTAACGTGAGTCCTGGGTGATGCAAAATGGTCAACAATGCGGAGTCATGGCGGCGGTAATAAACCTGTTCTCACTCATGATCTAGTCCAGACGGCTGCAGTAAAAAATCACCTCAAAACAACCCGCGACCTTCGGATTGAATGTCGGAGGTACATACCATTCGGCCACTGCACAGCCTTGTTATACGGCCACAAGCGACGTCTGAAATCAAACGGAATTAAAGGACCTAATGGAATCAAGCCAATCCACATCAACACCATTTCTGCATCCTCTTCAGGGATGCTCATGGAATGCTGACGAGACGATCCAGTGACCGTCAACTGAAAACTCATATTCATACTTCCGAGTTCTATGGTGATTCTTTCACCATTCAAGCTACTAGACTCTACTCGTAGAACGCGCTTCCTGTTTCCGTTAGATATGCCAAATCCCTTCCTATCTTTAAAAGCATGGTACATCAATTTTATCTCTAGTCCCTGGATAAGTCCTTAAAACTCTCTCTTCTTATTGGCCTTTAAGTACGCCACCGTCATTATATTGTTCATTCTTTCATGTCCATGCAAAGGTTGCCTGAAAGAGATGCTCTTAGCGGTAAGGCCGCGCTTTGTGCATTTGTATTTATTTGCTCTTAAGTTTTCATATTGTATTTAGATATATTCATTAATTCATTCCTTCTCCATTATTTTAAGGAACTGGGCTGACCAGGGTCTTGGTGGTATCGCGGGGGACAAAGCACAAACGGGACGTCAGTGCAAATCTCGTATGCCCCACCAAAATTAAAATTTGAATTAGATACCATTAATATCGGCTTTTGTTGTTACTACTTAGTTACAATTATATAACTAACTCTCTAATAAACACATTAAACCAAAGTCGTCAAACCCATCCAAACACACAAGTCAGTGCTGCATTAACGCTGACTAAGCGCTGCGCTGGAAGAACGCGCACGCTCGGTAATGCACAAAAATAGTTTTAACATTCACACACACAACAGAAGATGATATTGTTGTCTCAGACGTTTGTCACAAAACAAACTCTCCTGCAATACTTAAAAACACAAAAATCACATAAACAATACTTAAAAACAACATAAAAAACAAAAAAAACGAAATGGAACATAGTGACGCGTCACAAATTATAGAATAAAACAACACAATAGAATAAAGCACAAATTGATGTCATACTATAAAGCGCTTACTGAAAGAACTGCGCAGTTGCCAAATCAAATGAGATTTACAAATACAAAAATCTTTAAAAATGGATTTACAAGTATGTGTGCACTGTTTGCTGTGTCATATTTTACTGTGTGTACAGGCAATTTTGCCTTATAAGTGGACTTATTATAACTATTGCATAGGTACTGGTAACTTGAACTATTCACTAATAACAAGAACAAAAAAAAGTTTACTTTACTACTTTTGGTTTCAGAACCCGTGCTGCCAATATGCATACCCCTTAAAGGGGTAGCGTCCTTCACTCATTTTTATGCAGCAAGGATGTCAGATGGTAATTTTGATTTCAAACCAAACTAATGTGATTTTAATTGAAGACGAGTTTTCAACATCAGTTCTTATCTTAATCAGAAAACAAGGATTTGCAAAAAGAACTCTACAAGTTGGACTTCGTTGATGAGCAGATCTGCGCCAAGTATTACAAGGACCACGGGGTAAATTGAAGTAACATTATTATATATTGCACGCAGCTCAGTATGCTCATAGCTCAGTACAAAATGTTTGCATTTTTACCGACTTAAAAAATGCCTTAAGTCTATAGTTTTTTTACCTCATTAATTAATCTGTCGTTTTTGAATCGATTTTGAAAGTTTGACTATTTGAAATGTTTTTTTTAATTTTTTCTTAATAATATTTTGTCCCGGTATATCTTAAATTATAATATCATTTCATTCTAATATATTTTCATTCGTCTGGATACGACAAACCATGTAAGCTAAAAAAGCCGTAGGCTAGCCATTAGCATACCGTACTCACTGTCAGTTAAAAGCTGCTCATCCTTCCTTACTTTGTTATTTGATTGGCTTGCACTAAAAGGTCAATATTTCCCCTTCAGTTGAACTACGCCAAGATGGCTCCCGCGTTTCCAACTTGCGGAAAGGTGGCTAATGCGACCTTACCTTGCGTCTGGGACGCCGGAACTGCTCTTATCTCCAAACAAACCTTTGGATACTGGACGTTGGTAAGCGTTGCCTCACATTAAAACGAGAGTAGTCCTTTAATTTCCCTTTCCACTGCTGATCGTAGAATTTCAATTGGTAAAATCCGTTAGAAGTTCTGTATAACATCACAATGAATAGTATAATACTCACGAGAGTTTTAAAGTGAACTTTGACTTAAATTGCTCTCTACTTACCACCACCTCCAAATTCACTACCTATCACTACTGTTTTAACACACAAATAATCCATCTTTATCCCTAGGCTTAACTTATTTTCATCCCAATTCCCGTGACAGGCGTTACCTTTTTTTCAATGCCGGGCAGAAATAACTTGACATCTACTGTATCTTAACAATGTATGTACTCTGCATTCTATCACACGGCACATGCAATGAGGATGTAAAGAGAAGTTCTCAATGTGGGTTGTTGCAGGCAGGGTTTGGAGTTCGAGGCGCAGGTTGCGGCGCTCCGGCGCGGTACCTCTCCATCTACGACTACCTCCCGTGGATCAACGACGTCGTCACCCCGCAGCCCCAGGACGCTGATATCCCGCTCACCCGGCTCGGCGTTAGAAGCCTCTCGCCTTACAAGATACTCTTATATGACGGTGAATCTTTTACATACAATATTTACGGGATATTTACCATGATTTGAGGCAGGGTAGATCGTTTCGTCTGCCAATGAAACGATCTACCATCTTTCTAACGAAACAATCTACCCTCAAATCATGGTAAATATCCCGCAAAGATTGCATGTAAAGTTCATAACCATGATAGTTTTAAAATAAGATTAACGAACTCAACATTTGTCGGCTTACCAAATGAATCCTTTTCCACTTAGTTCTTCCTCCAAGGCATGTTATTTGTAATAGGATTTACCGGCGTTCTTCAACTTCATGTCACTCATAATAATTCTCGGTTTTCCTCTTCCTCTTCTTTCTTCCATTTTCCCTTCTAGAAACAATCTGCTGTCAAACATTGTAATGTTTTATAAGATGGCCAATTATCATTCCTCTTGTATTTCTATATAGATCGTGCATTTTATTTTTGTTGTTTTTTTTTGCCGTTAGCTGCTGGCAGTTAAATGTTGCCTGTCCTCTCTTGCTCGTGGATGCGGTAAGAATCTGCTAAGGTATACATACGGAAGATAGGCAGTGCTGCTGCCTATCTTTCCGTGTACCTATCAACATCCCTCACTGCGCTCGCCAACCCGCCTGTCAAGCAGTATGCCAAGAACCCCCTCATGATCAGTACTTGCAGATCCATAAAGGAGGCCTTCGTCCAATAGTGGACTTCCTACGGCTGAGATGATTATGATGTATTTTTAACCCCCTTTCCAATCTTATGTTTATAAGGAATTTCGGCCAGCTTTGTATCAGAATGTTTTTTTATCTATTGGGTTTTACATTTACAGCCAACAGGCAAATGAATCCAGAGACTGGGCAATGTAGGAGGGACCGCGGTGCCGTCCAGTACAAGGAATATTTTGAGATAACAACCACCAAAACTTATGCCTATGGATTTTTTTTCGTAAGTAGTCGATTTGTGTTCACTGATATAACTTAAAAGTTGAACGCCTTTATTATAACAATTGAAATACCTAAACAGCAAAACTAAGACGTTCCCGAGCTATATTTATACCATCTAGAGAATACTTGAGTAAAGCTGACGGTCTATTCTTACCAGCCATTTTTGTCCCACTGCAGGGCAAAGGCCTCCCTATCCCCCTTCCATTTATCCCGATCCTGTGCTATGTAAGAACAACCTTGTAAAAACAAGTCAAGTTCGTCGCGCCATCTAAGTCCGACCGGAGGACCGGTCCTGGCCTTTGTTTAAAGCGGACGTGTTACATTTTGCTCTAACAATTTAATTCAAGAAGTGTGTCTAAAGTATATATTACTGTTTGATCGTGTTACCTACGTATAGCGCAAAGTATTTAGAATACAGTGAGAAAAAAAACCACATTGATTGGTGTACGCAAATCAGAAATATCGTCAAATAACTTACTCAAACTGCAGATCAAGTTAAAAAGCCACCCTCAAAAGTGAGTCACATTCTTTTGTTACAAAATTGAACTATCATCGTCGTGCTAATCACCCTGGCTACTGTGAAGTTAACTAAAGAACCGTACTTAAATTTCACACTGTTGTCCTAAGCATCGTTGGGCTAGCGGTTGTACCTGTTGCCTCACATTCGGCGATATCCTGGTTCGAATCTACATTGGGAAGAAGAAACTTTTTGCTTTTTATTTTTTTTTCACTTCTATTTTTGCAAGAACAATGGCGGTTAAGTGTGCAGGATGCGGGAAGTTCGCGTCATCCTCGACAGGTGTCGCCACTTGTAGCCAATGCCCTTCCATGTATCACAAAGGTTGTGTTGGACTATCTGAGGCAGTTACTGCAAACAAGGATTGGGTGTGCCCAGAATGTAATAAGAAAAAGATTCGTAAGGGAGATAATAGCAGTACTCCAGTCCGCAATGTCACCGGATTAAGTACTGTGCCTCAGAAACATGTCGCGTCAACATCTTTACATGATACAGCTAGTACTTGCACACCTCTAACAACGGAAGAAGCGCAACCTCTGGATGATGTCAGCATGCGAGGACTACGACGTGAATTAGCTGAATGCGTTGCGGAAATTAGAGAGTTTCGGAAGGAAATGGCTGAATTGCGATCGTCATTTGCAGGAATCAATACACGTATGGATGATTTTGAGCAAAGAATTGAGGCAGTGGAAGCACGCGCCCCTGCTTTTGAAGTGGTCTCTGACTTGGAGCGAACTGTTCGGCAACTTAAGCTGGATATAAATGATAGAGACCAGCAAGATTTACAGACAGACCTTGAGATTGGGCAGTTGCCAGAGGAGAAAGGCGAAAACATAATTCATACTATAACGGTGATCGGAACAAAGCTGGGAGTGCCTTTGGAAGCCAGAGATGTCGTTTTTGCCGAGCGTATGGGAGTGGCGCAGGGAGCGGCTGCAGTGGGCGAGGAGCCGCGTGCACGACGCGTAGTGATACGCTTGGCGCGGCGCGAATTGCGAGATCAGATCCTACAAGCTGCCCGCGTACGTCGTACTATGACTGCTGCAGATGCTGGAAGACCCAATACCTCAGGAAGCCGTGGGCGTATTTTTATCAATGAAAGGCTGACACGCACAAACAGGCAACTCTTTCATCGTGTCCGCGAGGAATGTCGTAGGCAGGAATGGCGCTTCTCTTGGACTAAAAGAGGTCGTATATATGCCCGTCAGTCTGATGGAAAACCGGCTTATCCTATACGTACGCAAGAAGATTTTGCTCGGGTTTTTGGGGTATCTTTTGTTTGATCATCTCAATATGGCTGTCATTTTGTAAATCTCATGCCTGTTTTATGCGTTTTACAGCTAATTTGTTATTTTATACATGTCGTGATAGATATGTTGCTATTTTTAATTGTTATATCTTGTTATTATTTATTGTTTTGTTATATCGTACAGTGTTTGTATCGTGTTTAAAAAACTGTGTGTTTCCTGCTCAAAAGTCCTTGTTTGTGATTAATAATGGTTAATAAGTTGTTAAAAGTTGGTCTGTTAAACCCTGGTTCTCTTGGTACTAACCATGATAATTTTATAGCTTCGGTGGAACGTTATGACATTGATATTTTAGCGATTAATGAGACTTGGCTTCGCGTAGGACAAGAGGAAAAAGCTCCTACTCTCTCAGCTTATAGACTTCACCACACTCCCAGACCGAGTGGGCGCAAGGAACGCGGTGGAGGTGTAGGCTTTTACTCTAAGCGTGGCTTAAATGTGCGAATTTGGCGACATCCAGTAGATCCAGTTCACTCTTTAGTTGAACAAATGTGGATTACTTTGGCTATTAGTGGAAAGAAATTGGTGATAGGAACCGCGTACCGACCGCCGTGGATGAACGTCGATTTGTTCTTTGATGCTCTTACTGATAGTGTGAACGCGCTTCCTGTACATGATCACTTGGTTTTGTTAGGTGACTTCAACGAAATAAAAGTGAGTTCTAAGTTGGATACTTTTCTGGCTTGTCTTGGATTAACTCAATTGGTTACTTCGCCAACGCATTTTACGGAGACATCAGAATCTATAATCGATCTTGTTTGTTCGGATTTGAGGGCTAAGAATATTACATTAGATCGCGTTGGTAAACTTTACCGTCATTGTTTAATAGTTTGTCAGTTTTCTATTAAAAAAGAAAAAACTATCTCCACAACTTTGACATATAGACCAATAAATAACATAATTCGGGAATATTTTGAGCGAGATTTATTAGGCATCAGATGGGAAGCTATTCAAGCACTTGGGAATGTTGATGATATTGTTGATGCGTTGAATCAGTCAGTTCTTGCCCTATTTGATCTGCATGTGCCTTTGAAAACAGTTACTCTCAAGAAGCACTCTTATCCGTGGATCACAGATACAGTAAAAATAATGATGAAATTGCGTGATGATGCTTTGGCCGACTTCCATAATAGTAGATCTGAAGAAAAAAAGAACTATTACAAAAACTTGAAGTCACTTGTGAACCAAGCACTGTTTCAGGAAAAAATTGCGTATTTCAAATATAATATAAACAACAAAATTAAATATCCTAATGAGCTATGGAAGAACATCAAGAATACATGTCTACCTAAAAGTAATTTAGAGCTACCAACATATTTTGACGAACCTGACTTAATAAATAGATATTTTTTAGAAATTCCGGGTGATAAAAACGTAAGAATCTGTCAACTAACTTACTTTGAGTATCATAACTTTAATGACTTAACATTTAGTTTAGAGCCACTAGACTTAGGAATATTAGAGAAAGCAATAAGATCTCTTAAATCAAATGCAGTGGGTAGTGATCTAATCAGCCTGGATATGTTTATTATGACTCTTCCTTACTCATTAAATACCATTCTAAGCATTGTTAATAAGTCCATAAGCACATCAACATATCCCAAGCAGTGGAAACGGGCAGTAGTTCGACCTTTGCCTAAAATAGCAAATCCTGTGGAGCTAAAAAATCTTCGCCCCATATCTATTTTACCCTGTTTATCTAAGATCTTGGAAAAGATAATCAGTTTTCAACTTAGTGACTTTGTTGAACGGAGTGGAATACTCCCAGACGTTCAGTCAGGTTTTAGGAAGGGACGTAGCACGGTTACCGCTTTGTTAGATGTTTCGGACAATCTACTCTGTGCTCGGGATAAAGGATTGTGCACGTTATTAGTTCTTTTAGACTTTTCAAGAGCATTTGACTCAATAAATATAAATCTATTAATCTCTAAGCTCACATACTACGGTTTTGATCATAATACGCGGAAATGGTTTGAGAGTTATCTCTGCAATAGATCACAGCAAGTAAAGCTTTCTCGCAGTGATGGTTCATCTCGTATTTCAAGTGTAATGTCGGTAGAGCGAGGAGTACCTCAGGGATCAATCTTAGGCCCAATACTCTTTATATTATATTCAGCTGATATCAAGTCCTGTATCAAACATTGTGAATTTCACATTTATGCTGATGATATACAAGTTTATATATCATGTACTCCATCGTATATCGATAGGGCAGTTGAGAAACTTAATGCTGATCTTGCAAGTATTGCATCTTGGTCTCATAATAATAGTTTAATACTTAATCCTGATAAAACTAAATATTTAATTTTTGGTAGTCCGCACGTACTTGCAGGTATCGGTCCAGGGCCAAAGGTTAATCTCATGAATACACCTATTGAAAGGGTATATAAGGCAAGAAATTTGGGTTTGACAATGGACTGCGATCTACGTTATGAGGAACACATAGCACATTTAGTTAAATCATGCTTCTTTAAATTAAAAGTACTCTACAGAATAAGACCTTTTCTATCAGAACAGTTACGCATCCAATTGGTCGAGTCTCTTGTGCTGTCTAAGCTGAATTACACTGATGTTGTATTTGGTCCCCGAATTTATAAAAAGACAGCACGGTTAATACAACGTGTTCAAAATTCATGTGCTCGATTCTGCTTCAATATACCGAGAAGAGGGCATGTCAGCCCATTTTTAAATGAACATTCACTTCTGAAAATGAGACACAGGCGAAAGTTACATCTGGCATGTCTTCTCTTTGGCGTACTGAAGCATAATTCTCCCACTTATCTTAGTGTCAAATTAAATGAGATGGTGAATAGGAGATCATGTAATCGACGTCAGTGTTCGGTGCAGCTTTCTACCCAGCAACACAGAACAGCCGCTTTTAGGGGTAGTTTTAGATATGCTGCATCGAAATGCTGGAACAATATTCCACCACCGATACGGAACCATACAAGTTTATTTGGTTTTAGAAAAAAGCTAAAAAAATTTTTACTCCAACGACAGAAAGAGCAGGAACATCTTAAACACGATATAAGTATAGTCTAAGTGACATGATTATGTAGTAACATGGTACCTAAATCTGTTATAATTTTAAGAATATATCTTTATAGAAAATAATTATATTAATAAGCTGCACAGTTAAATGAGTTTTCTCCTGTTTAAATATTTTTTCTTTTGCGCTTGAGTTATTTGATAGACTTAAAGTATTACACATTTTTAACACCTTTAACGTTGTCCGTTTATATTTATGTTAGTTTCAGAACCGGTCTCAAAGGCCTCAACGGAAGACCAGCGCAGGTTATTCCGTAACCTGCATATGCTGAGTTGGGACCATTTTGCAGCTTTTAGTTTATTTTAAGGCTAAAATCCTCTTTGTGTGTTAGCTATTTACCTCTTGTTTGTATTGCCTTTTAAAGTGTATTCTGTTATGTACTTATGTGTTTCTAAGTTGCAAATAAACGATTTGATTTGATTTGATTTGATTTAAGTCTGGGTCTGCCGCGTTGCCTCCTTCCAGCGTTGGGGACCCACTCTGTTGTTATGAAAGCCCATAGGTCTAGATATAGCATACGACAGACGTGGCCAGCCCAGTCCCGCTTTAGCCTGGCAGCCTTCTTTTCTTCAGCCTTCCATTATTGATAGTTTCCTTATTATAGCTAAGGTCTGTGCCATAGCGCATTAGGCTCGCCTAGGGTATAATTAGAAAACTACAAAACCTTAGCTTAGAGATTTCTTGAATTTGCCCTTTGACTTAAAAAAGAAACTTATATTTCTGAAAGGTTAACCTATATTAATTATGGTAGGAAGACCGCACCGTAAGCATCCTTAGTAATACTAAGGAGACAAAGACACGATAATACCTACATGACGTAATTTCCTAATGATTTACCCTAATAATTTTTAAAGTTGGCAGTGTCCCAGGTCGCTTCCTTCACATGCGTCATACTTAAGATGGAAGACATGAATATGCGCTCCAACACTGGCATATGGATTGAACACAACTGCCATCGGGACCCTATGGGCGTGGTTCCAAAGAACCGGAAAGAATATTGGTACTACAGGATGATTTTACCTCCCATGCGGTAAACAATTGTTTTTTTTATTAAGCACTTTTACGTGAAAGCACTTTAGCACTTAGGCACTTTTTGCGTGTGAATTCGCCTCTAGAGGCGCCAGTGAAGAGTGAGAGTGAGGTCTTCGAAAGTCAAGCCGTGGACGACCTACGGCTGAGATGATAATGAAGACTTCGAGTTGACTTTTGAATTGGACTTTGGTTAAGAAACTGCCCTTGGGCAGTACGCAACTCGGTTAGATTGATTTAATGACGTAAAATGTCTTCAGTATTTTGTTATCTAACAATATTACAAGGAGGGAAGATTTGTAATTTGTGTGTTTTATTTTGTATGTTTGTAACACATAAATTAAAAGTAAAAAAACTTTTTAACAAACAAGCTTTTATTTAAACGTACTAAAAATAATAAAATAAATATTTTCTATAAAATTTTAATGTCAACTTATGACGTCTTTACACAATTTATGTGTAAAGACGTCATAAGTTGACATTAAAATTTTAATTCATCATCATCATTTCAGCCGTAGGACGTCCACTGCTGGACATAGGCCTCCCTCATGGATTTCCAGTTGTTGCGGTTGGAAGCGATCTGCATCCACCGTCGACCTGCGGTCTTCACCAGGTTGGTGGACCTCCTACGCTGCGCTTGCCAGTCCGTGGCCTCCACTCGAGAACTTTTCGGCCCCATCGGCCATCTGCTCTGCGAGATACATGGCCTGCCCATTGCCACTTCAACGAGCTAATCCGTTTGGCTATGTCGGTGACCCGAGTTCTTCTACGTATCTCCTCAGTTCTGATTCGATCGCGTAAAGAAACCCCGAGCATAGCCCTCTCCATAGCTCGTTGAGCGACTCTGAGCTTATTCATGAGGCCAATCGTGAATGACCACGTTTCGGTTCCATATGTCATCACTGGTAACACACATTGATTGTAGACTTTCGTCTTAAGGCACTGCGATATTTTGGACGAAAAAACGTTGCGTAGTTTCCCAAACGCTGCCCATCCGAGTTGGATTCGTCGATTGACCTCTTTCTCAAAGTTGGACCTACCTAATTGGACAGTTTGTCCTAGGTATACATACGCGTCGACAACTTCGAGAGCTGAGTTCTCAACCATAACTGGGGCAGGCACCACATGGACATTCGACATAACCTTCGTCTTGTCCATGTTCATTTTAAGGCCTACCCGTTGGGAGACTCGATTGAGGCCTTCGAGCATCGTGCCGAGTTCCTCCATCGACTTTGCCATGACTACAATATCGTCGGCAAACCGAAGGTGAGTCATGTATTCACCGTTAATGTTGATGCCTAGTCCTTTCCATTCCAAGAGCTTGAAGGCACCTTCCAAAGCGGTCGTAAACAGTTTCGGAGAAATAACGTCTCCCTGTCTTACGCCTCTTTTTATGGGAATATCCTTCGAACTCTGTTCCTGTACTCGGACTGACATAGTGGCGTTTCTATACAAAGACTTCAACACTTCGATATACCGATAGTCAATTCGGCATCGTTGGAGAGACTCGAGCACCGCCCATGTTTCGATTGAATCGAAGGCTTTCTAATAGTCCACAAACGCGACATAGCGGCAAGTTATACTCTTCGGTCTTCTGTATCACTTGCCGCAGCGTATGAATGTGGTCTATGGTACTGTAGCCTTTTCGAAACCCGGCTTGTTCGGGACGCTGGAAGTCATCAATCCTGCGATCGAGACGATTGTGATGAGAACAGCTTATAAACATGGCTCAAAAGCGAGATCGGTCTGTAGTTCTTAGGCAAGGTGTTGTCACCTTTCTTAAAGAACAGTACCACGACGTTTTTGTTCCATGTTTTTGGCGTAATACCTTCGAGCAAGACGGAGTTGAAGAGCTTCTGAAGGACTTTAAGTATCGGTGATCCACCCGCTTTCAGAAGCTCTGACGTGATTCCGTCCTCCCCCGGCGCCTTGTCGTTCTTAAGCTGTTTCAGGGCCATCCTGATCTCGTACAGGATGATGTCCGGAATATCTTCGGTATAATGTCGGGTCAGCTTGGCTCTAGGGTCTTCTGCCACACTGCAAACAGGTTACGTGACCGAATCGTAGAGCTGTCCATAGAACCTTTCGACTTCCCTACACACTTCTGCTTTACTTGACGCTATACTGCCATCTTCCCTCTTCAGCTTCGTCATCTGGCTTTGCCCAATAGACATATCTCTCGCGAACACTTTGGAGCCTTTGTTCCGCTCTATCGTATCTTTAATACGAGCTGTATTAAAGGTACGAATATCGTGCTGCAAGGATTTCCAAACTTGTCTATTGAGCTGCCAATGTGACTTAGCATCATCGGGAGACTGCAGTCGTAATGAGCGTCGTTCAGCCATGAGGTTAAGAGTGTCATCAGAGAGTTTCTGAGGTATATTTGTACGGGGCGTCTTAAAGAACTGAGACCCCACCGTATGGACAGTTTCTACGAACCTGTTATTGATCTCGTCCACTGATGCATGTTCTTGGAGACCCAGACAATCAAAGCGATTTTAAAGTTCGAGTTGAAAGCTCTCGAGGTTTTGGATATGTGCGCGAGTGGGTCGGAGCGTAGATTTCATCAGCCTTCAAGTCTAACGTTCATATTCAATGTGCCTCTAACGATTCGGTGATCACTTCCGGTTTTCACCCTGTGAATCACGGTGACATCATTGAATACCCGTTTCTTGTTGGTCAAGATGAAATCAATCTCATTTCTCGTGAAACTATCGGGACTCATCCAGGTCCATTTCCTGTGAGGCGGCTTCTGGAAGAAATAGTTCATCATAAAGAGTCCTTTTTTCTCCAGAAAATCGGCCAGCCTCTGTTCCCTGGGGTTCCGTTGCCCATACCCAAATTGCCCCACTCTCAACTCATCATCGCTTCTCTTGCCTAACTTTGCATTAAAGTCCCCCATAACAACAGTGAAGTGAGTTTTGTTTGTATGTATGGCCCTACTAATGTCCTCATACATAGACTCTACTTCTTCATCTGGGTGTGACGAGGTTGGCGCATATACCTGAACGACCTTCAGCGAATATATTTTAGATATTCTGAGTGTTAGGTATGCGACCCTGCTCGACACACTGTCGATGGTGACAATGTTGTTAATGAGTGACTTGTGAACGAGAAACCCGACACCACCTTGGGACTGTTGGTCGCCCTCCCGGTAGTAGAGTAGATTACCGGACTTAAGGGATATCGTGTCCTCGCCCTCTCTACGGACTTCTGATAATCCTAAAATGTCCCAGTGTAACCTAATCATTTCTTCTTCCAGCTCAACAATCTTTTCGTCTGTCCTCAAAGTGCGGATGTTGTGTGTTACCAGGGCCAGTGGTCGTCGTTGGGGTTGGTAGCCGTCCGTCTCCCGGGGATTTTTAGCACCCCTAGCCTCGCCGTTACCGTGGCCGCTACCGTAGCCAGGACTAGCGGGGCTGCCGGGGACTCGGGGCCTGATCCTTGGTTTTATCATCATAAGGGGTTGTTGCCATACTCGCCACGCTTGGCAGGCGGGTTGGCGAGCGCAGTATAGGGTGTTAAAGACGCGGAAGACGCTGCTGCCCATCTTCCCAAGGCATCCCTTAGCAGATTCTTACTGCATCCACGGGCAAGAGAGGAGGGGCAACATTCTACAGCCGGCACCCCACGGCACGGTAAAAATTTTAATTAGTTACACATAATAGTGTGCCGCCATATTGGATTCAGAGTGACGTCACGTAGCTTGCCATGCATTGTCATCCAAACAAAACGTTTCTACAAAATTTCAGCTCATTTGGTTGAAGATATCTGCTTCAAAATTGTGTTGCAAGATTCCACCCGAACAAACATAGTTACATACATATATAGCAAGCTAAATAAAAGCTTGTAATAAACTCAAAAACTACTGCACCGATCTTCTTCTTTCACCATTAGAAAGCTAAATGATCCCTGAGTATCATAGGCTTTATTTCATTCCCGTATTCCCTCGAGAACGGGAACTACGCGGCTGAAAACGCGGACTGCGGCTAGTAACATAATTAACATAGTTATAACATATAACATAGTTATAATTCTATTTCAGTACCAACTGCTTCATGTACTTCAAGAGTACTGCATTTGTGGAGTTCCGTTTTGCATTCTCGTTCATGGCTACCTTCGACCTGACCCTGTACGGGAACACAGACGAGAGTCTGCTCGCGGTCGACCCCACAGTCCTCATCACCTCCACCTATTCCTGGTGGCCTACAGATTCGTCGCTCAACTGGTGGTATTGGTGGCCAAAGTACCAGTATTATCTGTAATATATGTATTTTAGGCTTAAGATAAACCATTTTCAGGGTTCCGTACCTCAAAATGAAAAAAACGGAACCCTTATAGGATCACTTTGTTGTCCGTCTGTCTATATTCTTAGTTAACCTGAAAAAGATACGACCGTTTATGTTGCAAATAACGCATGTTTTGACATTGTCCAAAGAATCAAAATTCATAGCGTACTTCTCGTTGACCTAGGAGAAATAAAATTTCCAAAAACTATACATTTTCAATCATCATTTCAGCCATAAAACGTTCACTGATGAACACAGGCCTCCCTCATGGATCTCCATGAGGGGTAGTTGCCATTCTCACCACGCTTGGCAGGCGGGTTGGTGAGCGCAGTATGGGATGTTGATACACGCATAGACGCTGCAGCCCATCTTCCGGAGGTATCCCTTAGCAGGCTCTTACTGCATCCATGGGCATGAGAGGAGGGGTATCATTCTACTGCCGGCACCCCACGGCTACATTTTCAATGGAATCATAAAAAAAAAATGTCCTTAAAAATGTACGAAATCAATCATCGAGGTTAAGCAAAAAGCGCGGTGATAAATTGGATAGGTGACCAAATCTTTTTGTGTATTTTTAAAACTTTTACTAAATCAGATCAGCTAATTTATGATGATTATTATTTTCCTACATACCTACGGAACCCTCGGTGGGCGAGTTCAGCTTGCACTTGTCCGGTTTTTAGAGATTAATCACAATTGGAAGAAGCTGACTCCTGACATACATATGTACAGGTAACCCTTGTTTCGGAGCCAGAGCCAAACACACTCTGTTAATTTGATTTTGCTCAATAAATGAATGTTAGTTGTTTTTATTTATTTATTATTTATCTGAAAATTGTAATTGGTAGAAAGACCACATCTTACAGTAGTAGTAGAACTTTTTGTAAAGAGTTCATCTGGGGAAGTATACCACCATACCTATTTCTGCCGCCAAATGTGTTTCGGCTTAAAAGGTAAGGGGGCTGGAGAAAATATGGGCACGTGAGACCTTATAACTCTGTTTTGCGCAATGCAATACAGCGTTTGTCACATGCCTAGTGATCACCGCTGTATTGCAGTTGTAATAGGTAGAGGTTATCGCTTAATATCAGGTGGGCCTTCGGCTTGTCTTGTCGTTTATAAGTATAAAAAAACTAAAGGACACGGAAGTAGCAAAATACGTGACGTAATGACATTCTTACTGATTTAACAACTTACAGATATACACCAGTACTATATGTAAATTGTTATTGTTAGTAATTATAATTAGATGCCGTGCGGTGCCGGCAGTATGCGTGTTGGCTCTCCTATCTTGCCCGTGGACGCAGTAAGAATCTGCTGAGTGATACCTCCAAAAGATGGTCAGTAGCACGTGAATCATCTACTGCACTCGCCAACCCGCATGACGAGTATGGCAACAACTCCTTCATGATCTTGTAGATCCATGAGGGAGGCCTATGTCCAGCAGTAGACGTGGACAGCACAGCCCTACGACTGAAAACATGATGATTATTATAGTACGTAAAACTTAAACGCTAGATCGGTGCGACAGCTGTCATCTAAATCCTACCCATCAAATTCTGAATTTTGTAACGGTATTATAGATGATCTGTGGCAGCGTCGTATTATGGCTGCTCGAGTATTACTCGAGCAGCCATAATACGACTATTACTATGTGATGTCATGTAAATACTCCGACCAAAATGTATAGCAAAAAAAAATTCAATAGTCAGCACGTCTACACAGCCACCTCCTACTAATGCTGGCGAACACCTTTTATTAAAATAATGTTTTCCCACACCAAACTTCTTCTCGAAGTCTACTCTTCGATTTGATTATTTTTCTTCTTTTGAAACTCTCTTGGAGGACCTTCTCCCTTCTTTTGATCATACCATAATGATGGGTGATTTTAACACTTGCATCATCAAACAAGACTCCCGTTCAGTTGCTCTTGAGTCCGTTATAAGGTCTTGCAACTTCTTTCATTTGACCCAACTCATCATTTTCCTAACTTCACTCCCTCTCTTCTCGATCTCATTTTAGTTTCCTCTCTGCAAAATGTTGCATGGCCAATGTTCTGCTGACAACTTCTCTTATCATGACCTTATATTCTTATCTTACAAACTTCGACCTCCTAAATACAAACACAAAACTCTTCTTCAGCGTAATTTTGGTGGCATGATTAGGAAAACCTTAAACTTGACGCCTCAAAGGTCGACTGGTTTCCAGTAATAGTAGCCGATAATATTGACGACAAGCTAGCCGCTTTTAATTTAATCTTAACTCATATCACACATTAAGAATTTAATCACAGTCAAAATAAAGGATCTGCCAGCTCCGTGGATTACGGAAGAAATAAAGTCCTTGATGCATAAGAAAACAGTTTCCAGAGCGAGATACAAACGATCTGCTAGTGACTTCAATAAAGAGAAGATCACCTTGCTAGGGATCGCTGCAATAAATTGTGTAGGGACGCTCAACGCCCCTTTATTCATTCCTCACTGTCAAATGCCAGTCCAGCTAAAGCCTGGAAATTTTTACGAACTATAGGAATTGGTAAGTCGCGCCATGACGATGCGTGTGCTAAAGATTTAAACATTTACTCCCTTGTAACTCATTTCTCGTCGACTCCTAGCATGGATTCGGATGTCAAAAATAGAACTTTATGCCATCTTTCTTCTTTACCAGTTCCTGACTATCCTCCTGTTATCTTTAATTAATTACATAAGGATAAGGATAGACTGGTAAAACTGGTAAAAAAATCACCGCATGTGATGTTAAGAAGAGCATTCTAACTCCGATTTTGAACAAATTATTGCCCATGATCTGTCATTTGTTAAATTTTTCCATCGCTACTAGTGCCGTTCCAACCGTGTGGAAAGAAGCATACCTACATTATACCCCTTCCTAAGAAATCCAAATCATCTTCCTGCAACGATTTCCGTCCTATATCTATACTTCCCTTCCTATCTAAGGTCTTAGAACGGCTAGTTCATGGCCAACTCAGCTCCTTCTTCACCTCTCTCAACTTTCTTAATCCTCTTCAGTCCGGTTTCCTTCCCGATCACAGTACAACCACTGCCCTTGTTCGAATAACTAATGATATAAGACTGGGTATGGAAAACGGACTTCTCACTATTCTCACTCTCCTCGACTTCAGCAATGCTTTTAAAACTGTTGAATTTGAAATTCTCCTTGGACTGATGCGCTCACTTAACATGTCTCCATCGGTGGTTGAATGGTTTCGGAGTTATCTGCAGGGGCGCCGGCAACGAATATGTATTGAAGACTCTTTTTCCTCTTGGTGCCTCACAACTGCCGGAGTCCCACAAGGCGGCGTATTATCTCCCCTTCTGTTTGCTTTATTTATTAATTCTATGTCCAACAAATTAACTTCTTCCTACCATCTCTACGCAGACGATCTCCAAATTTATAATTAAGCTCCCCTAAATGACATGGCTAACGTTATTCACCGCACAAATGACAACCTGGCATGCGTACTTGACTGGAGCATGGACTATGGTCTCCAGGTAAATCCTGCTAAGACCCAGGTCATACTCGTCGGCAGCTCACGTACCAGTTGCAAAATTGGCTGGAGCACATTACCACAAATTATGTTTAATAACATAATAATCCCTTTCAGCAGTTGTGTTAAGAACTTGGGTATTTTTATTGATAAAAACTTCTCCTGGGGTCCACAGTTGGATGCGGTGAGTCGGAAAGTATTTGCGTCTGCTGCGTCGTTAAGACGACTTCGTAACTTTTTGCCAACAGCTACTATAATTACGCTTTCTCAACTTGATTACGCTGACGCCTGCTACCTTGATCTCACTGAGGAGCAGCTGTACAAACTCGAGCGCCTTCAGAACGACTGCATCAGATTTATCTATAAATTAAATGGCATCCTATCCGTCTTCGCCGGAAAACTCACATCCCATCCCTCCTGCATAATATTCTCTTTAATCCTTTGACTCCATCCTACTTGAAGGAACGTTTTGAGTTACTTCATTCTTCCCATCCTTCCCGCATCCTTAGTTCTTCCGAAAACCTGGTGCTAAAAACTCCTGCACACTGCACCACGTTCTTCGACAAGTCATTTGTCCAGGCTGTAAGACTGTGGAACGCACTACCCTAATCCATAAGGAAAACATTGTCCTTGCCAGTTTTCAAAACTCGAGTCAAAATTTTTACCTCTCCGAGAATGTATTATAGTTTTATATATTTATGTATATGTATATTATTAATTTATTAGACATATTTATTTATTTATTGTATATATGTATTTATTTTATGTACAGTACACACCCCTGCCTCTCTTGCTTCCATATTTCTCTCCATCCAAAGGTTGTCTGGAAGAAATCGCTTCTAAGCGATAAGACCGCCCATTGTACCAATCTTGTTGTAAGATTTTTTTCTGTATTTTTTTAAGGTGTGCAATAAAGTGTTTTGTATTGTATTGTATTCAAAAGGAGGTTTAGCAGTAAAATTCATTGAGGTTTGGTGTATGTCCGCTGAGCTATGGTGAAGATTGTTGAAGTTGTCGGAAAATTTCATGCCGATTGGGAGTTGTTTTGATATGCGCTGCGCAAACCATTGAAGTTATGTGCATGTGATGTATTGAGTAATTGTTTCATTAAAGGTCTTCAAAAATAAGCGAAATTAAAAATCTCGCGCGACAAAACATTTACGGCGGCGGATGTTTACATGTACAACTTTTTGCGAGTAATATCTTACCATTGTTAAGATCTCATTCTAACCATTTATTATTCTGCGGTGCTGGCAGTAGAATGTTACCCCTTCTCTCTCCCTTAGATGCAGTAAGAATCTGCCAAAGGGATACTTCCGGAAGATGGGCAGCAGCGTTTTTTCGCGTATTAACATCCCGTACTGCGCTCGGCCAGCGTAGTGAGTATGGCAAAAATCCCCTTAAGATCAGATCCAGGATCATATGTCCAGAAGTGGACTTCATACGGCTGAGATGACGATGATGATGTATGATGAAAATAGGCGGCGGGTGTTCACGTACGACAAATTCTCGAGTGTAATAACTAACTATGGTCTTATGAAAAACAGCTCTAAATATTGTACAAGACTTTCTACCTCATACAAGAAGCAATGTTGGTAAATTGTGCCATGTCTGGTTTCCGTGTATACAACCTGCAACAAAAATCCCTAGAAATTTGACAGGGTTGTTGTGTCCAAAGTCGTGGAACAACTTTTGTTAAAAAGAAAATCGTATAAGTGTTTTCAACTCTTCTTTCAAAATGACCGATGGGTCGAGTTGTTCAGGTTGGACACAAAAACCCTGTCAAATTTCTAGGGATTTTTGTTGCAGGTTGCATGTATGTTGCATGTATGAGGTATATGCATGAACCAATCATCATTGGTTCATGCATACACCTGTGCGAAGCAGGGGCGGGTCGGTAGTGTGATAATAATAAGCAAAATGTGCGATGATGATCGCATTCGGAGCACTTGGCGCCTACCACCATTTACGATCGAGAACCTTCGAGAAAGCCATAAAATCTGACGGTTATATTCTGCTGTGCGTCTGAAAGGATAATAAATTGACTCAAGTAGGTACGCGAGAGCTGTACTCACACGTATTTGCATAAAAATAGGGGGGGTAATAAACACGTCTACGTTACCCGTTCACAAAACATTATATTACTTTTTTAACAGGTCTATTGCAACATCCCTTCATTCAACGATCAGTACAAAGATCGCCGATGTCCTGCATAATACCTACGACTGAGATGATGATACGTTCTTCTCTGGTCATGAATAACGGTTTCTCTATCTCATTTTTAAGGTTCCGAACCAAAACGATAAAAAGGAACCCTTATTTAGAGTAATAGCAACCAATACATCAACGTGTAAAGACACAACAGTACAGCCGTGCAAGCTTACATACATAGAAGGCATAGGTATACAAGGTATACACGAGATTTCGGCGGTAGTTTTTTTATCGTAGAGGCGAGATAAATATCCGGTTAGCGGGGGTCCAACGCTGATTTATCTGGCCCGTCAGCCAGGGAACAAATTACCGAGTAGCGATGTAAATCACCGTCCTTCGATTCCAATCGATATCCCTAATACTTTCAATACTCTCATGCAAATGAAACGATCGACTCGACCTGCGAAATTTAAGGGACATAAAACTGTACGCAGTGAGCGTGATAAAGTCAAAGTATTCATTTGTTGGAAGCATAAATTGTTGTTATTATTATGTCAACTATGAGAGGATGGTATAGGTGCTGGGCGCAAACCTTATCCATCTAACAATGTCCCGGGCACTGCAGCGTCTCGTACAGCATGGTTACCAGTTGCCGACGCTGTATAAATCATCTATAATAGATGCAAATACCTATATTATGTAAAAGCATTTAACATCTATTATAGAAGATTTATAAAGTTTTATACTATATTTATACGTTACTGACAACGGCGTCAGTAAATTCGAGCGGAGGCTGCAGTACCAGAGAAATTGTAAGATATTTTAGGCTTTCCCAGCACCTATACAATACAATTTACAAAACACTTTATTGCACGCACTAAAAAAAATACAGAAAAAACGTACAATAAACAATTGATACAATAGGCGGTCTTATCGCTCGGAAGCAATTTCTTTCAGACAACCTTTACATGTTAATCTATATCTTAACCATCCTCTTAGCTTATGCGGTGGAAAGAACAGGTCATCCTCGGATTAGCTTTCGTATAACTTTAATAATTCTTGGAACTTTTTATTAATTTATAATATAAAACTAACGCCAACGGCCAAAAAAGGAAGTTTTTATAATGGCAATTATAGGCGATCACAACTTTCTTTGAACTTATAAGTACTAAAAGTAACAATAAATATATAATATAACCATATTGAACTAATTAAATATACTTTGATAATACTATAGGCACAATAGAATTATGTACATAATATAATATTTTAGATAAATTAAGTAACACATTTAAAAGCAATAAAATACAAAATGATACCAAAATTTTAAGGTTGGTAACTTAGGTACTAAAATATATAAAGTAAGGTCTAAGAATCAGTTTCAAGATGCTGGTAATATTCCAACACTAAAACTTAATTTATTGATTGTCCCTACACACCTGGCGTGACGTTGATGCTAATAGGTAATTGACGTCTGTCAGCTTCTAACGAATGCACTGCGTGATTCCTGCAAGCGAAGACAATGTGTGCTACGGGGCGAGGCGGTAATACGGTGCTACGAAAATACCCGCTACGCGCCTGCCTGCTTGTCGGCTACGAGCTGCTACGCGTTTTGACCGGCTACGCGTCTGCATAATTATCCCGTTTCCGCGCCCGTTTTGTTTAGTTGCTCCGTGATTAATTTTGCGCGCGTTGATTTGAACTCAAGCTAACTTCTTTGCTTCAATATGAAATGCTCCGCATGTAATAGCGCCATCGCAGACACGGAAATATCGTTCGCTGTACGGTGGATCTCTCGACGACTCGTATGAGGTACTCTGAATACAGACGCTCGTCTAGAGAGGCACCGCATGGTGAAGTCTACGCTCCGACCTAACCTCTTCCAGAACAATGCAGGCTCTAAAATTTTCCAGAAGAATCTGAAAAATCGATTCGCCGCTCTAGAAACCACAGACATCGACGAGGAACTCCAATCTGTGATAGAAATCGTGAGGGATGAAGGTGCCAAACTCTTTGGCGGCAAACGTAAGGACAGGAATTCTGAACTCTCCGAAGAAACTAAGCGACTGATGACTCTAAGGCGAGAAGACACTCAGGCTACTTCGTTACACCGATCGGCTCTTAACAAGCAAATCACAAAACTGGTTCGACATGATCTTCGATGCTCCAGCACACGCCGTATTAAAATGGCAATTGAGCAGAATCGAGGATCAAAAGTGTTCAGCCAGACGCTTGGAAGGAGCCACCTTACGAAGCTGCGATCATCCGATGGCCGCATCGCCGTGTCAAAGCCGCAAATTCTTAGAGAGATCGAGGATTTCTATGGCCAACTATACAAATCCTAGGCTGTTCACCTGGAACCCCAAAATCACGATTTTAGAGCCACTCTCACACGCCACTTCACAGATAAACTGCCGGACGTCAGCGCTGATGAAATTGATCTAGCTCTGAAGCAACTTAAATATGGAAAATCCCCCGGTGATGACGGCATCACAACTGAGCTTCTGAAAACAAGAGGAGCCTCTATATTGGCTGAACTGCAAAAGCTCTTCAACTCCGTCATTTTCTGTGGGAGAACTCCGAAGTCGTGGGACATGAGTATTGTGGTTCTGTTCTTCAAGAAGGGTGATAAACCATTCTGAAGAATTACAGACCCATTTCACTCTTAAGCCACGTGTTATAAGTTGTTTTCAAGAGTGATCACAAATCGTCTCGCAAAAAAGCTTGACGAGTTCCAACCTCCCGAACAGGCTGGGTTTCGTAGTGGTTATAGTACCGTAGACCACATCCACACAGTAAGGCAGATTATACAAAAGTCCGAAGAGCCTAATAATCAGCCCCTGTGTCTTTGTCTTGTCATTGGAAGATGGTTGGTTATCGGAGACGCCGAGGAGCAAAAATGAGCTAGGCATTGCAACTATTATAACATGAATACAACCCCTCCCCTAATGCTTCAGGGTTGCCTTATTCTGATAGTTGTACGTATTCTACGGACATGCTTCAACCACATACTTATGGTTCCGTTTGTGAGCCTATGGCAGCATGGGGAAATATTTCCATTTACGTTTGAAGTCTATAGAAACGGAGTCATTGTTAATATTGGCAAGAAAGAATTGGCTGCTGGTTGTACTAACGTGACTCTGTCTAGGTGCAAGCGCCTGGAAGTTATTTGATTTAGGTATATTAGAAAAAATAATAAAAATTAAAATTTTGCAATCAAGAATTAACGAAGAGAGGAGATTAGATAGCATTGAACGCAGAAGCTCTTATTGAAAAACGAATGTAGAATTCGTTTCCTTGGGTTTATTGTTTCTATATTAGAGGTCACAACGCAATATAATTTTAAGAAGTCCCACTAAATATGTTATGATATAAAATTATTTATTTACGCCTCATAGGTACATAGGTAAATTTAAATTACCTACATATTACAAAAAAATCAAAGCTTGGAGAGTTTTGATAATTCCAGCAATCCAGTTCAAATCCCAATCGCTATGTAAAATGAAGTTCAAATGTAATGGGACTTCATTGAAAGAAGTCGCTCGCTCATTCTACGTTCGTGGCGAACAACTAGTTATAAGTAACTTCTAATTAAATTATAGGGCTGTGGTCTGATATGCCTATGATTATTTAATTTAATTAAATGATGCACTGCGTGAATAAAGATTATGGTCCGATAAAATGTAAATATAAATCTGAACGAGCGATAGGGACGAATACATAAGTAGTAGTAGAACTTTTTGTGAAAGGTTTATTCGGGGAAGTACTACCACCATACCTATTTCTGCCGCCAAGCAGTAATGTCTCCATTGCTGTGTTCCGGTTTGAAGGGTAAGGGGGCCGGTGAAATTACGGGCACATGAGACCTTACAACTCTGTCTCAGGGTGACGGGCGCAATGCAATGCAGCGTTGGTCACGTGCTTAGTGAACGTGATCACCGCGGCATTGCAATTGTTGTAGGTAGAGGTTACCGCCTAATATCAGGTGGGCCTTCGGCTTGCCTCGTCATAAAAAAAATATAAGAAAATCAAATGTGCTGGTCCGAGGTCTGATATGAGAGAAAGAGTTTTAAACAGAAGAAATTCTAGCTAGACTTATGAATTACAATATATGCACTCCCATTGCCTGTAATCAAGAATAGGACTCGACAAATTGAATTGAAAACAGACAATTTCTCCTTTTATCCAGTGACTGGCGAGCGAGGTACCGGCCGGTCAACATCCGGACCGGCCGGACGTCATTTCAGGACCGGAAAATCGCCAATCTCCTATCTATGCAGGTAAGTTTTTTATTTCAAACCCTATGTAGCTACATTCATCGAGATTATGCCAGCAAACTAGCCATAGTGTAGCTGTTAAAAAAATTAATTAGCCTCCAGGCTATCTTAACTATGAGAGTTTAAATTTGCATCAATAACAATGAAATATTTTTTTTTACTTAGCCTATTTTGTCCCACTGCTGGGCCTCTCCGTCATTCCTGGTTTTTGCATAGTAGAAAACTGTTTATTTTACGTTTGACCTACTAAATCATGAAGAAAAATACAGGTTATTTGCGTATGTAGGTATTTACTAAGAAACGTTCTACACAATAATAACCATGGTGATGGGAGACCGAGGCAAGGTGAAACAACTTTTATATAACCTTGGACAAAATAAATTACAAGTAAAAAACTTTTTAACAAACAAGCTTTTATTTAAACGTACTAACAATAATAAAATACGCATTTTCTTGTACTGACGTTCTTGTACTTGACGCATGTCTATACGTTATCCTTGATACTCATGTTATGTATTTTGTATGTATAATATGTTATGTACTTATAATGTACCTATAGTATGTTCGTTTAACCTACATGTACACCATTATAACCCCGTGTCATATATTACAATCCAATCCATCCCAAGGTTGCCTGGTAGAGATCGCTCTTTAGCGATAAGGCCGCCAATTGTCACTTTGTTGTTCAGTGTTTCTTGTTATTATGCTTAGTTTTAAGGTGTGCAATAAAGTATTTTCTATCTTCTATCTATAGATGCGTTCCGAAAAATATTATTGCGACTAAACTACAACTCAAGCTGTTTATATTTTGGCTTAATAACTAATAAGGAAGTACCTAGTAGTAGTTAGTAAAAGTCGAAGCTG
This sequence comes from Pasiphila rectangulata, assembly GCA_963082625.1. Classification (NCBI taxonomy): domain Eukaryota; kingdom Metazoa; phylum Arthropoda; class Insecta; order Lepidoptera; family Geometridae; genus Pasiphila; species Pasiphila rectangulata. The sequence continues at coordinate 22,593,574 of OY720235.1, forward strand.
TAGAATAGTAGTAGTAAATTAGTAGTAGTAGTAATAGTAGTAGAGTAGTAGTGATAGCAGTAGAGAATTAGTTATAGAGTAGTAGTAATAGTAGTAGAGGAGTAGTCGAGTAGTAGTAGTAAAGAAGAGTATTAGTAGTTAGAAGTAGATAGTTCATTCAAATTCGGTACGAAGTTCGCCTGGACCGCTAGTCTAAGATACCTATGTACTTAAGTTTTTTTTTTTTCATACATTGTCAAAGAACATTTCATAATCACGTAGAACATCGCACCTGCAGCTAAACAGAAATATTTTCCTTTTAAAATCCCTCGCCGTTTCTGGTTGGCAATAATTCATAATTTATTGTACATACATACTGAGATATTTATTGGCCTAATAAAATTTGTCCTTAGCTCGGGCGCCCGGTTTCCCGTTCTTCATATTTCATATAAGCAGTACGCTAGGTGCGACGTCGTGAAATTGTAAATTTACCTACCTAGCATAATAATAATATTAATGATGGATCGAGACGTCTCCATCGAATGCGAGACGATGACGCGCCGTGGGTTTGCCGGCAGTAGAATGTTACCCCTCCTCTCATGCCCGTGGATGCAGTAAGAGCCTGCTAAGGGATACCTCCGAAAGATGGGCAGCAGCGTTTTTCCGTGTATCAACATCCCGTACTGCGCTCGCCAACCCGCCTGCCAAGCGTGGTGAGTATGGCAACTACCCCTCATGGAGACCCATGAGGGAGGCCTGTTCAGTAGTGGACTTTTTACGGCTGGAATGATGATGATGATGATGAGACGTCTGCCCACTCGGTCAGTCTTATAACACCCCTCTTTTTTTTCGGGGGTTAATGAAAGGGCATGATGTGTAGATTGCAAAACTGAGAGTACACATTACAAAAAACATTCGGTAACTAACCTCAGAGACCAGGTAAAGGTGGTTTTGGTCACTTAGTTTTTATATTGTAGGTATATACCTACTTGTATTTATTATTGTTACTAGCCGTGGCGTGCCGCCAATACAATGTTGCCTTTCCTCTCTTGCCAGTGGAGGCAGTAAGAATCTGCCACCCCCGGAAGATGGGCAGCCCGTACTGAATATTTGTATGTATGTCCGGAATGTACATATGTATGTCCTTAGCTCGGGCCCGCCTTCCCTTTCTTCGAATTTCATACAAGCAGTTCGCTAAGACGTCGTGAAATCGTAAATTTACCTAGCATAGATAATAATAATGGATCGAGACGTCTGGAAAGAATGGGGGGAGGCCTTTGCCCAGCAGTGGAACACCAATGCTCGTGCGCTTTAGGGACCATGAAAGTGGTCTACCAGTTTTGACAAGTTTCTGTGAGATCTAATAAAATTTTCGCTAAGGTTGACTTTTCTGAGTGTAAGAGATGCAATGGAAAAACGACCTTGTTTCATGACGCTCGAATGAATCTCAGCCGTGGTGGTAGACCACATTTTTAACCCCCGACAAAAAAGAGTGTGTCTGTGCCTGTCTGTCGCACCGTAGCCACAGATTACATAAACTAACCGTAGCTCTTAAACGAGTGGACCGATTTGCATGATTTTTTTTATTTAAAAGCAGGTTTTCCGGCGGTTGTTCTAAATTTGTTTTATCGGTTATGAAGTTTACAAGATAGGGGGGGTGAAAGAGGGGATGAAATTATCATAATATTTTCCCGACTTTGGTATCAAATCAAAGGAAATGATGAGTAGAATGTAAAACAACTGACAGTTACCTATAAGTGCTATAAGTACCTATAGAAATCGGTCGTGCCATTCATGAGATATGGGGGTTGAAAGTAGGTTTTCAGAGGATTTGCCAAACACGTGATAAACAACAATAAAGTGATAAAAATTATACCCACAAAATGCGTAAAATAAAAGAGTTGATCACTATCCAAAATGTTCAATAGAAGAAAAAAGTTTTAAGCATATTGTAGGCTTTGAACTCTCCACGCTAGCACGGCAGGCAGGATAGGTCACAACACCACCATGCGATCCATGGAAGAATCTAAATTTATCTGTTTTTAGCCTGTCCATCGTTAGTTTTTTTACCAGATGTCGCCTAGTGTTCAAATGTAAATCGCGCTAAAAAAAGCAGAGCTGTGAATGACGTCCACGCCCATCTTCGTCCTGTCCTGTGCCAGTTAAAGTATAATTTGTTTTGTCTGGTTGGATGAATTTTACGCGGTAGGATTACACACAATCTTAGAATAAAAATACTACACACAATTTAGTCGAAATCCACAGATCGCTAGGTAAAATTAAACTGAAATGCAGTAGGACTTCATCGAAAGAAGTCGCTCGCTCGTTAATTTCGTGACGAATGACTAGTGCAGCTCTATTGTCCATTCGAACAAATAAAAATTGCCATCTCAGTCTGGTGAAGAATAGAATTACCGCGCACGCCATCTAACGTTAAATTTCCTAACTAGATGTTAACTTGATTTTGAAGTCAAAGCACCTTACGCCTAAATAGTGATTAATCAAGTTCAATTGAACAAATACAGATGGCGTTACCATACATTTTAGGATGAATATTTAATTTTATTTACTCAAAATTGCACTCTTCACGCAAAAACTAGCGTACGTATCGAGCTGAAATTTTGCAAACGTATTGTTGACTAGGATTAACACATAGGCTACTTTTTATCCGGGTACAACGTATGCGAAACGGCGGGCACAAACTAGTAATCTAGAAAATAACTTTTGAATGTTTTGGATTGTTTAGTCTGTAAGTTCAATTGTGTTTTATTCAATAAATAAATAAATATATATTAAAATTAATCGCCGAAATGTATGTAAGCGCATAACTTCCTAACTACTGCACCAATTGGATGATTCTTTCTTTTTTGTGTTATTTCTAGGACAAGGTTTGCATAAAATAAAATAAGTTTTTCTTCTAATAAAATCAGATTTTATAAGTCATCGAGTAGTAATTGTAGTGTAGTAGTTGAAGGATAGTTATTGATTAGTTGTAGCGCAGAAGTAGAGTAGCAGTAGTGTAGAAGTAAAGTAGAAGTAGGGTAGAAGTAGAGTAGTAGTAGCGTTAGAGTAGTAAGTTACAAGATGTGGTGGTAGATTGATTTTAGGCGGTACAAAGTTTGCCGGGACAGCTAGTAAATAATACAATTAAAGATTAATAAATAACTATATAATCAAGCTAGAACTATACATACTTAATTAAAAACTAATTTCTACACTTCATCGACAAGCTTGAATCTCTGATGCTGTGGTTCTGGGATCACATTATAGTACTTTTTCAAGATAGTCTGGTCTGTTCGGCCCCCGTACATTCTCTGGACCCAGGAGTGATCCCAGTTAGGATCGAACTTCTCACAAGTAACCACAACTTTGCCTGGTTCCATAGCAAAAAGGGTACCATTTCTGCCAAATCCAACCTGCAAAAATGGATTGAAGTTGCAATGCATGTAGAAATAAAACCGGGCAAGAGCGAGTCAATCTCGCGCACCGAGGGTTCCGTGCCATCATACAATATAATATACATATGTTATAGGCGGTTTATATTTGTTGGGAGAACCTTGACAGCGCCATCTCATACATTAACTTCTCTCGCAATAAAAGTCAGACATTGAATGGTTATACAATGCTTTAGATACGTTACTACTACTACTACTATACTCTTAGGTTTTGAAATACGTAACAGCAAGGATTTCATAAAAGAATAAAACTTTTTAATAGCTTGGTTCGGCCTTTGACCGAGTACTGTTCTGTTATATGGAACCCTCAGTACGAAGTTTACTCGAAAAGGATAGAAAGCATCCAGAGTAGATTTTTGTATCAGTTAGCATACAAGGATAATTAAAGCTAAGAAACTTTATGGCTATAATTCAAGACTCAAAAACTACAGGATGACTACGCTTGACAAGAGAAGAAAACTTATTGATCAAATATTTCTACATAAGGTTTTAAATTGAAAAATAGACTGTATGGAGCTAACCAACTTAATTATTATTTCTTCACCAGCTAGACCACCAAGAAAACGGGCTTACAACTTTTATAACATACCCTACTCTAGAACGAATCTTGGTCAACATGCTGTCATGTCGAGGCTTTGTACGCAATACAATCTGTTGTCAAAACCCAGTGATTTAGACATCTCAGATTCTGTGCACAAATTCAAAAAACAACTGTAAGAGATGATGGAAGTATGAACCATACTACCTATATACTGTCCCAGTGTAAACCGGCCTTAAATCTCAAATTTCTAATTATGAAGACCAAGTGAGGGTAGTCTGAAAAGATGCCTTCGCTTTGCTGCGGTTAACTTCAGCACGCCAGTCTCCCCGCGACCACGACCAGGTGCAATCCGGTCGAAACGTCGGGAATAAAATAAAGGTAATTACGCGATAAATACCCGATAATCCCATATTTTAATAATGTGTTGTGATCGCGAAAGTTTAAAAAAGACTACCTATTACATTTAAATTCAGGTATTTATTAAATATTAACATAGGTACCTATTTGTACATATTATTTTTGTTCTTTTACCTTATCAAAATGTTTACTTAAGCCTACTAACTTCTCAGAAACTTGTTTTTATTTTTAATGAACCTTAAGTTTATATTATAAAATTTGCTTAATAGCTGGCTATCTCTGGTGTCAGAGGCCAAGATCCACTTTGGGTCATTGCACTAAGCCAGCATGAATGTCCGTTGCTGACATTGTAGGCTTAGCGCAATGACCCAAAGTGGATTTTAGCCTCTGACACCAGAGATAGCCAGCTATTTCTCTCCTTGGCCGTTTTAGTCCAGTCGACAGCACCCATCTCTTGCTGATCAGTTCGAATGGGGGAGGATTGAGCGGCCAAGAGACCTTACGTGGGTCGACCTAGTGTATGTGTTGCTGCAGTGCCTAGGAGATTGTTAGATGGATTAGGTTTGCCCAGCACCATCCTCTCAGTTTAGTCAGCTATTTGCCAGAGGAAAGGACAGGTCAATATGTCTGAGCTGACTAAGCCGCAGGTTCACTCATAATGTTTTCCTTTACCATTAAAGTACATGTAAATGTTCACATGCAATTTTCAAGAAAAATCCATGACCTTCGTATTAGAAGGCGAGGGTACATACCACTCGGCCAACACAGCTTTATGTATAACATGCTTCATAAATATAATTATAACCTCTTTTTTGTGCTTGATTATAAGTAGGTATAAATTTCTTAATACCGTGCCGTTGGGTGCCAGCAGTAGAATATTACCCCTCCTTACATGCCCGTGGATAGAGCCTACTAAGGGATAAGGCGTCCAGAAGATGGGCAACAGTGTCTTTTGTTGTATCAACATCCTGCACTGTGCTTGCCAACCCGCCTGCCGAGCATGGTGACTATGGCAACTAACCCTCATGAAGGTCCTACGGTTGGCCTGTATTCAGTAGTGGTGAATGATGAACAATTTATTAATATAATGTTCTAATTAGTATAAAAATAAGAGCTTTATTAGTAAGGAAGACCAGCTTTGCAGTATCACCAAATTATTAGCATGTGTTTAGGCTTTTTCTAACCAAAGATTTTATGGGAGCAGGGGTATACGGGTGGTGATGGGAGCTGTTGAGCTGTGTGACCTCTGCAATAGTACTTCGACTAGTTTAGAGGGAAATGTATGTTTGGCGGCACACAAAACCATGCTGTGCTCATCAGCTTAGTTTGGTTTAGTTTCGCTAGTCTGTAACAAATCGTAGTAAGTGATAAGACCACCTTTTGTAAAATGTAATTTTTTACAATAAAGAACATTTTATTTATTATTACCTCACTATTAGCATTGCAGTTCTGCCACCTTTTTCTCCTGTCTGCCTGTCTTTGTAAACATCTTAAGCAACTTTGATAAAACATATTTAAGAACAACTGCTAGAAAACTGTAATGAAATAAAAAAATGCAGCATTTTACATTACAAAAGGCTATGGTGCAGCAACAGACACAGACATATAGCAGTCAGTCTTATAACACTCCTCTCGTTGTGTCAAGAGTACATATATGTACATATACTTAGATATACTAAAAACTTATTATTTAGTAACATGAACCTTCAGTCTTCAAACAATATGGGAACCACGCTTTAAACCAATGTTAACAGCCTGTATTTGAAAACTATGTGACAGCTCGCTGTGTAGTGGGATATTGGTAGAACATGACTATCATGTTGATAAGTTTGTCCACCTGGCAGTGACTACTAAATTGTTCTTAATTCTAAATATAAGATACTACCTACTTGGCCAACCCAACTCCTTGAAGTACCGGAGAAGGACTTTGGGCCGCTGGCAGCATTCCCGAAGACTATAAGTAGGTACAAATATTGTAGAAAACCAAAGAGTTGTTAATATATGGTTTTAACTTACATTCAAGCCTGGATGGAATCGCGTAGTGCGCTGAGTTACTAACATATGACCAGACTGAACGAAATGTCCATCTTGCACTTTCCATCCTCGTCGCTTCGGCTTCACTTTGCAGTTGGTGTTCTGTGTACTACCGCCGGTCTTCTTACTCGCATTTCGAACGAACTCTGTATTAATAAGACTTTATATAATGAATGTTCCACTTCATGTAGTAACCTCAAAGTTGTACGTAAACAAACCTTTTAGGACGGAGTTCCCCTTGAAGGGATTTAGTAGTGAACTAACGGACATTTCGTAGTTAAAATACAATAAAAATTCTGCAGTCAGCCAATTCAATTACACTTTTAGATAATTATTTAGTTGAGAAAAATGCAAAACAAAATCTCTGTCTTCGTCTTCTTATTTTTTGGCTTCTGTTCTGTGGACTGTGACTAGCGGTCGGTCACAATAATTCTACCAGTGTCCGTACAAGGTCCGTACAATGAGCCGTTTTCAGTAAAAAACAAAAAAGTGTTTCCTACTAAACCTAACAGATGGAGCTGGCAAGCGGAGAAAGCAAGTTTGTGATTAATCACAAATTGCTGTCGTTGTCAAATTATGTTTCCTACCAGTAAAATCAAACTAACGCCATCTATATGGTTCGAGGGAACTACTTTTGAAGTTTTTACTTTTTAATGAAAACACCTCATACAATGATACTTAAAAAAAATCAAAATCAAATAGAGTTCGTATCTTAAACGAGATATATGGACTACTTACCGACGGACCTTCCCCTCTGTCAATCCTATTCACCAAAAATCTAGCGGGTTTACAAAAACTATTTTTCAATAATTGATTTTCCAGTTACAGAATCGCTTTTGCAGTGTGATAAGCTGAAATGCCTGTTTGTAATCGGATGTATGTAGCGGATGCAAAAAGAAATCCAATACCTCAAATCTACAAAAAGATGGAATAGCATTTCATCTAGGAGTATAATTTTGTTGAAATAGTAACCAATTTCGTAGATTTACAAAAGTTTTTTGTTACCGTCAAACACGGCATCTATACTTTTACATGTCATCCATCTTTACCTTGCTCAACTCACCGCCAATAAGTCGCAAATATCTCAAGTACCTACCTAGGTACCGCTCACAATATGTCACTATTTCAAAAATATCGCAATTCGAAATGTTGGAGAAAAATAATTCCACATAACAAGAACAAATGTGCTCACCACCTCTGAAGTTTTTAGGTGTTTTTTTTCGGCAAGTGGAATAAGACTTCATCTAGTTTTAGTATTTCTCTTAGCGGGAAAACCGTTTAGAACATTAATTATTATAGTGTTTCGTAAACTTTCGCGATCACAAATAATTATATAATAACATAAACACGGGATCACATCGCGTAATATAGGTACCTTTGATTATTCCCGACGTTTCGACTGTGTTTCAACAATCGTGGTCCCGGGTTGACTGAAACTGACAACCGGGTTGACTGGGTTGACGTCGGGAATAATCAAAGGTATTACGCGATAAATTCCCGTGTTTATGTCAATATATTATAACATTAAATATTTATTTAATTTCTAAGACACAATTATAATTATCGTTAAATAATAGGAATGACAGAGGGGAAGGTCCGTCGGTGAGTAGTCCTATTATCTCGTCTAAGCCGGCCATCCGCAATAATAACTTTAGTAAAAAATGCTTTTTCTTATTCATGTTCGTCAAGTCTGATGACATGACAAATAAGAAGTCCGTTTTTTCAAACGCTGCCAATAATGTAAGCAAAGTAATGTCACTTGATGTCACTAGCAAACTGACAAGACAGTGGAGCATAACCTTGTTTTTTATGGATCACTACAAGTATAGTTGCCGTGGGGTGCCGGCAGTAGAATGTTACCCCTCCTCTCCTACCCGTGGATGTAGTAAGAGTCTGCTAAGGGACACCTTCGGAAGATGGGCAGCAGCGTCTTTCCGTATATCAACATCCCAAACTGCGCTCACCAACCTGCCTGCCAAGCGTGGTGAGTATGGCAACTACCCCTCATGGAGATCTATGAGGGAGGCCTGTGTTCAGTAGTGGACGTTTTACGGCTGAAATGATGATGATGATGACTACAAGTATAGTTCCACCCTACACTATGCTATGTTTGTACCTATCAACAAGAGCCTCGGAGCATAATAAAACAAAGAAATAGTTGCAATTTTTTATTAGTGAAGTAGTTACATTATATACATATCCTAGTCCAACAAAGGCGCAGAATTATTTATCCATTCCCTCAGAAATAAATAAAACAAACAAATACTTTTTTTTGTTTTTTTATTCGTAAAGACTATTTTTAATCATATCCGATGATGACAGCAGTTGTTCGGGTACGATACTTACATACTAATATCTGAACAACTGCTATCATCATCTGATTCAGAATCTGTTTCAGTGATATTTATTACAAATCGATCACATACAGTGTCAATTAAATGATTTAGTTTGAACATTTCTTCTTCAACTTTTACTGTGTGGGTAATACAGTCTGCCCATTTCTGTGGTGTCACCTCGCGCAAACCTTCATGTAGCAATCTTTTTACATCTTTAACTTTAAAAGTGGTATTATTTTTTGCAACATACCCCTTTACCTGAGCCCACACAAGCTCAATAGGGTTGAGCTCACAATGGTAGGGGGGCAGTCGTAAGACGGTGACACCATAAAGGGCAGCCAACTCATCCACAGCATATTTATTGTATTCACTTTTATTTCCTTTCACAATGTTGAGCAACTCAGCTTTAATCATATCATCATTAAATGCAATACATTTTGTGCGAAGCCACTCCTGAATATCAGCTTTTTTCCATGCTATTGTTGGGATTCGCTCTACTTTTCTCCTTCTGATAGCAGAATATGTGTACCTATTCATCAATGTTTTGTTTAAAATTTGTTTTGCGACCTTTTTTCTTGGGCGAAGCAAGTCTTCCTGTAGATTTGTGTTCTTTTACAACAACTCTTACTGTTCTTTGAGATATTCCCAAGAGCTCGGCTGTTTTGTTTACACAGGCTAAAAGTGACCAATATTCGCTTTTGGGCCAGTTCTTGTACGTGTGCTTGTACACATTCATTATCATCAGTTTTTCTGTTGAACTCAGAGCTTTTACCGGCCGCTTTTTGGGTGGTGACAGTGTAGTAGCAGTTTCAATTGTTCTCGATGGACCAGCTACCGGCTCCAGGAGCGCAGCCGCGGGCTCAGGCTCCATAACAAAACAACAAAAACTCAACCAGATAATAACAACAACACAAACACAACAAGATAACTTTAACGAGTAACAAACAACTTCAACAAATAAACAGAACAGCAAAAACAACAACGGCGGCGGCGGCGGCGGGGCGAGAGAAAGAACATTCGATTCCAGAACGGACGAGGCACGGGAAACGAATGACATTTTAACCCAATGTGCAGTACCAATGCACCTTGATAGCTTTCCCCAAAAAGTGACCAGTGTTACAAAATAATTACCCATAAAAAATATTAATTATTTTATTTTCTTTGTAAGAAACGAAATTATTGGAATAAAAATGTTCCAAGACCATAATTTATATACAATTTGATAAGTTTCGGCTAAAATAAAAAATCCTAGATTTTTTTATAGCAAAACGTAGCTACGACGAAGTAACCTTCTACAAAGGAGGATCTTTTTTTACTGGTATCACCTTTGTTATTGTTTTTGGCAGCGTTATACGAGATAGAGTACCTATACGCTTATACAACAGGCAACAGGCAATTGACAGCAATATGGCTGTCAAATATCAATTCCTTGTTGTTCTATAATACAAAATTGACATATTTTGACAGCAATATTGCTGTCAATTGCCTGTTGCAAAACCTGTCGCGAGATACGTAATCACTGTAATCACCCTGTGGTAGGTAGTCAGCTCAGACATATTAACCTGTTCTTTCCTCTTACAAATAGCTGATTATGCTGAGAAGGTCTTGAATTTTTTTTTTAATTATTTCTTAGATTTTTTCATTAATAAACATTAATAATAATAAAAAAATAGCTCAAAAGTCCATTATTTTTTCATTATTTCATTATGTAGATGTAGGTACTGTGTAGGTAACTACTGGGTGCGACGAAAGATTCATCATTCATTAATTTCGGCCGTAATACGTCCACTACTGAACACAGGCCTTCCTCATGGATCTCCATGAGGGTAGTTGCCATACTCACCACGCTTGGCAGGCGGGTTGGCGAGCGTAGTACGGATGTTGATACACGCGAAGACGCTGCTGTCCATCTTCCGGAGGTATCCCTTAGCAGGCTCTTACTGCATCCACGGGCATGAAAGGAGGGGTAACATTCTACTGCCGGCACCCCACGGCAAGACGATAGATTATTTTTTCATTATCTCCTTATTATGTAATGCCGAGTGCAAAGATCGTGCAAATTTAAAATTTCCTTCGTGCCTATAGATATAGCTTCAGATAAAGCAGTACCTAAACTTGTTTCGATCCAGTAACAAGTTAGTAGCAAACCCAGGCAGTGCAATATACTCGCTTAGCTCCCTGTGCGTGTAGTCGTGTCGTAGGTATAGTTCTGTGCTTCAAAATGATTGTTTTGTTATTATTTATAACGGCGATAGCACTGACTGTATTTTCGTGGATAAAATTAATTTTGGATAGTAAAAGATTTAATGTGCCTGGAAATTTCCCTTTGCCGTTGCTGGGTAATGCGAACGAGTTCATGGTCAGTTCGGAGGGTAAGTTTATTACTTTATTTATTGCACATAGATTTTAAGCGCCGTGGGGTGCCGGCAGTAGAATGTTACCCCTCCTCTCACACCTATGGATGCAGTAAGAGCCTGCTAAGGGAAACCTTCGGAAGATGGGCAGCAGCGTCTTTTCATGTATCAACATCCCGTACTGGGCTCGCCAACCCGCCTACCATGTGAAGTGAGTATGACATCTACCCCTCATGGAAATCCATGAGGGAGGCCCGTGTTCAGTAGGTACCTAGTGGACGTTTTACGGCTGAAATGATGATGATGATATTTGAAACATTACAGGATATACACCTGAAGACGTTAAAAATCTTTCATCATCATCATCTTCAGCCATGTCAACCCACTGCTGGGTGTAGGCCTCAACAACGAAAGGAGTGGCAAAAAATGTATGTAGGAGGCCTAAAAATCAATATCAAAGAAAATCCTTGCAAGTGTTAATAAATCTGATTAAAGAAATACTATGAAACAATAAATTAAGCCAAGTGCGTGTCGGGACACGCGCTATGTAGGGTTCCGTTGTTACCCGTAAACCTGTTGTTTGAAGTAGTATGCTTTTTTACGTTTCGTCATTTCATTCATCATTTCGGCCATAAAACGTCCACTGATGAACACAGGCCTCCCTCGTGTATCTTCATGAGGGTTAGTGGCCATACTCACCACGCTTGGCAGGCGGGTTGGTGTCGCAGTATGGGATGTTGATACACGGATAGACGCTGCTGCCCATCTTCCGGAGGTATCACTTAGCAGGCTCTTACTGCATCCATGGGCATGAGAGGAGGGGTAACATTCTACTGCCGGCACCCCACGGCGGTTTTTATGTTTACCGAAACATATTAACAGGACTAACTCTGTCAGAAAACCAACCATTATAGGAAGCAATTCAACTTTAAATGTAGCAGTTTGTTTACAAACATACTACTTACATCTTTGGCTGAAGTATCATAGTATTTGGCTAAGATCATCATACGAAATTAATTGAATTAGGCGTGATGTTGCGGAAATCCATTACATAGGTATGTAAATGAACAACAAAATATTAACTAACAAATACGCTATCCTACTTATGGGTTACAGGAAAAGTCGACCTAGATCCGTTAAGGGCGTGTAGTACACATCATTTCTGAATGATTTCACTATGGAACCCCCCATCCTAAACTTAACCGTTTTCGAGATATTCGAGTTTTAATTTTTTTTATGAAAATGCCCAATTTTTCGGCTATTGAATTGAATATTTTGAATTTTTTTGACTCTTATGATTATTTATTTGTTTTTTTACATGAAAAATGAGATGCTTAATGACCTCAATGACTAAAATTGCACGTAAGTTAACTAAATAGGTCATTGTAGACGATCGAAACTTATGAAAATAAGTACAAATTATAAAAAAATATTTTTCTTTTCTGGATATCTCAAAAAAATATTATGGCACTTGCTCTGCAGATGTGCTTAAAAACATCTACATTTTATCAGCTATCCAACGAGGTTTAACACTCTAGGGTATTTATTAACCTCAAAGGTGAAACTAAGTTTCTAAGGCTACATGGCAGTCAGAATAAATAGCGCTTATTTAATCTAATTAGCTAGCAGCATTAATTATCCTTTCTTTGAGAACTTCCACTGACGATATGGGGTTGGGCTCACTGTAAACGAGGCTCTTCATGTGCCTCCATACATAAAAATCCATGGGGGTCAGGTCGGGACATCTGGCTGGCCAGGGTAAAGGCCCACCTCGTCCAATCCATTTGTTAGGATAGTTAATGTCCAACCATTCCCTAACGCTTCTTCTGAAATGAGCAGGGCAGCCATCATGTCGAAACCACATGTCCCGCAGTAATTGTAATGGGAGATCATCTAGTAGGTCACCTAAGTCACCTCTTAAGAAATTTTCATAAGTTTCACCATTGAGGTTGTCTGGAAGAAAGTAAGGCCCAATCAAATGGTTGGAAATGATGCCCATCCACACATTTACACTAAATCCTCGTTGTGACCCCTTTACTCTTTTCTTATTTGGATTGCCTAGTTCTTTAGGAGCCCAATAGTGTGCGTTATGGTAATTAGTAATCCCGTCCTTATCGAATTTGGATTAATCTGTCCACAATATTAATTTTAGGAAATTCGGGTCCTCGATATCTGCATTGAGCATGAATCTGCAGAAGTCCATGCGTCTCGCGGGATCTCCTTCTTCAATTACATGTACCGGCGTGTAGTGATACAGGCCTGCCGTATGAACCGTAAACCACACTTTCCACTGAGTTAGGCCCAGTTCACGGGCAACAATATTGGTCGAAGTGGTTGGGTCTCTTCTGAACCGTTCTACGATTTTGTTGTCTTGTTCCTCGTCGTCATCAATGACACGTGGTCTTCCTAAGTCCGTACGTCGTCGCGAAACAGAGCCAGTTTCACGAAGTCGTCGGTAAACTCCGTCGAAAACGCTCACATCAGGTACTCGACGGTCGGGATAGCGTCGTATGTACTCAGTCCGAGCTTGTGCGGACACGCAATTGCAGTATCCGTAGCAGATAAGCATATCCGCATATTCTTCGTTCTCACACGCACCGGATTAACTTGAAGGACAATAGCCGAGGGACCCGTTAGACCTACTACCTGAACCTTTTCAACGATGTTTTTTTCTATGAGTTTAAATACAACCCTAGGTTGTTATACCTCGTTGGATAGCTGATAAAATGTAGATGTTTTTAAGCACATCTGCAGAGCAAGTGCGATAATATTTTTTTGAGATATCCAGAAAAAAAAATATTTTTTTATAATTTGTACTTGTTTTCATAAGTTTCGATCGTCTACAATGACCTATTTAGTTAACTTACGTGCAATTTTAGTCATTGAGGTCATTAAGCATCTTATTTTTAATGTAAAAAAACAAATAAATAATCATAAGAGTCAAAAAAATTCAAAATATTCAATTCAATAGCCGAAAAATTGGGCATTTTCATAAAAAAAATTAAAACTCGAATATCTCGAAAACGGTTAAGTTTAGGATGGGGGGTTCCATAGTGAAATCATTCAGAAATGATGTGTACTACACGCCCTTAACGGATCTAGGTCGACTTTTCCTGTAACCCTGTATATCTAATTAGCGCTTGAAAAACACTCTCGACACGTGTTTCGCTTTTTTACAAACCGACCTACGTCTGTTCTGTTAAACGGTGTAATTAATACGCTCATTATTGTTTTTGTATAATGTAGACAACCATTTTAACAACAACTGAACCGATTTGACTGGTATATAATGCTTTAGCACTAAGTTCACCTTCTGTTATTGTGCAATAAGGTATCAAATAATCAATTTAATAGATATTGTTCAATAAAACAGGTGTGATCGTGATACCCGGACTCAAAGATTATTAGATATATATATTATATATAATATAATGTATATATAATATATTTATTTATTGTTAGATTTGCCCCGACACCAAAATCTGTGGCATTGTCTTTTTATGTGTGTTATCATTAATGCCAACGCACGCACATTGGTATTGAAAAGTACGTATGTACCTATTGAAATGTAATCCCGTAAATATATAAATAAGTATAGTGAACAAGAGGGTCCGGCAGACGTAGTCCTGTCCGCTGATTTATTTATTTATATAGAATCTAAAACCAAATGTCACTTTCATTACAAATGCAAACTTCATGCAATAACAACAAAAATAATAAAATTTTAATAACTATTTATACTTATAATCCTAATTCAAGTTTGTAAATTTATTTATGGAAGAATTTTATTTATTAAATTAACGTAAGCAATAGAAAGAAATTACTTATATTAAATTATATTTTTATTTATTTAAAAACGTTATTGTCCAAAAGGTGGGCTTACTGCTAAAAGCATTTTTTAGTATTTCTACGCCAACCTTAAAAACTTTGAAGGCAATTTGCAAATACATAAATAAAGTTGCTTTGACAAACTACCACTATCGCCCTGCCCAGTGATGTTGGTGACATACCGATTTGTTTATCACACAGAATTATTAAAAGGTAACCTCTTCTATCTTCTGTGGTTTATCATATCCAGCACCATTCCACCCGGACCGACTTCCGAGCATCGGTGAGGTTGTACGGCGTGAAACTACCTATCCTCCTACGCACAAAAACAATACAATACATATTATGGGTCTATATTAACTTACTTCTTTTTACTCTCTTTTTTTAACCCCCGACAAGTAAAAGGGGTGTTATAAGTTTGACCGCTATGTGTGTGTGTCTGTCTGTGGCTATTTTTATATGTTGCAATCTACCTACACGTCATATTTCTCTCCTTAATTAGATACCTGTTGTTACTCAATATAACTTCAATACTTACTAGATACTACCTTTAGTGCCTATTTTTGTTGAGTTGCGCTCAATTGTGTGCATGCTGTGGCCGCCTTTAATTGGGGGAGCACAAGGCCCTTAGTCCCTAAGTTTTAAATTGTGTTGAATCTGTGTATCTCTTGTTGGTGGTCCTAATAAATAAATAAATAAATAAATAAATAAATAAATAAATACCACACTTGGGTGTATTTGGAAACATTTTCTGCCCTTCATTCAATCTTGTAAACTTCTTAACCGATTTTGATAAAACATGTTTAAGAACCACCGCCAGAAAACCAGCTTTTAAATAAAATAAATTGCATTCAAATCGGTCTACTCGCTTAAGAGCTACGGTGCCACAGACAGACACACAGACACAGGCACGCACACATCGCTCTCCAAGGCTCCAAGGTCCTCCAAGGTCCTCCAAGGGTCTCCAAGACTAGGTAAAGTGTCGGGAGCTACTCAAAATTTTTAATTTTATAAACTTGTTTCAAGACAGGAGTGGACATGGTAAGAGGATATGATAGTGCCTTCCCACAACGTATAACAAAGTTTGGAGTAGTAGTCTGTTCCTAGGCCTTTACAAGAATCAATCGCTTTAATTAAGTATACTTACTTAGAATCCTGTCATATAATACGTAGTGATGTAGTGATATTAATATTCTTGAGTTTTTTCTCTCTAACGTTATATTTTTATATTTTCAGAATTTATGCATGTTCTGCGACGACTGTCCGAGAAATACAACGATGCCGCCCGGTTTTACCTGTTCTCTGATCGCTATGTGACCATCTCTCATCCTAAATACATTGAAGTAAGTGCCTTCCTTACTACGTATCTCCCTAACGACATAGAAGTTTTAACAATGTGTAGAACCGGAATATTAGCAGCAGCGTCCTTCCGTGTATCACACACACCCCGTGCTGCGTACGCCAACCCATCTGCCAAGCGTGGCGAGTATGACAACAGCGCTCTTATGATCAGTATTTAGAGATACATGATGGAGGCCTCTCTCCAGTAGGGTGTGTATACATACACCCTGTAAACATCCTTTTCAAAATAGTAGTTGGTGGGTGAACAGGATGTATACTAACTAACGGTGACATAGTTTGTACAAACTGTTCGTGTACAAACTAGTCAGATTATAAACTTGTAATAAATTTAACACAGACGAAAGAGCAGTGCTGGATTTACCAGTAGGCTGAGTAGGCTGGAGCCTAGGGCGGGCGGCAGATTTAAGGTGGAGGCAAATTTAGACCATTTATTTTCCATGTTGTATATGTAATTTCTGTTAATTTAGTTTTGTATGTTAACTGATGGTGATGACTGTGTGGTTTATTTTTTAGTCTTAGATAAACGAAAAAAAATGTCTTCTACACACAGAAAACGAGGTCGAAAGTTTAAGAAAAATGTATTATCATAGGTGTAATTATGGGATTCTGATTCCATAAGCGACAAAAATGTAATAGGCTACTGGCGGTAAATTTGAATCCGACACTGCGAAAGAGTAAACAATTATTCCCGAACTATATCAAACTAAATTTATATTATATATCAAAATGAATGTATTAAATATTTTGATTTATTATCTCTGGGGATACCATAACCAGCAGTTTATTTTGATTTACCTACATACGTTATATTTTGTGACAAGTGTTAACAATTCAACATACTTAGGTAATACATTTTCGACAGTTAAGGTAGGTAAATAAATGTTTGACCTTACCTGTCGATAATGTATTACCTAATTATGTTGAATTATTAACTCTTTCGTAATGCCGACAAAAAACTAACTGAACTAGCCAACCCCATCCACAATTTTATTATTCGTCAGTCCTGTAATATAAACAAATTCTAATTCTGGTCAGGCGAAAGAGTTAACAATTCAACATACCAGGGCTCGATTTTGGAGGTCTGGAGGCCTCCGGGCAACAGAGGAGCGGAGGCCCCTTGCCCCAAATTATTTTCTAAATTTAATGATAAATTTTTTTCAGTCGAGTTTTTCAATAAATAATTTATTGTGAAACCAAGTAGATTCTCTTAGTACTTACAAGCATCCTTACTTAGTAGGCAAACTTACTTAGTAGTACAAACACATAAATATAATCGGAAACAAGAATTAGCTGAAATTAAATTTTAGTGTTAACGAACGGAACCTTCCGAGCTTTTTTCGCCGAAAAATCGTTGATGATTTCGCTGAAATCCAGTTCTCGGAGTAAATCGCTTTCAATGCTCAGGAGAGAAAGCTTTGATAGACGGTTTTGTCCCATCGTGGTTCAAAGCCTATTTTTCATAATTTTCATTTTTGAAAATGAGCGCTCTCCAGTGCAGCATCAAAACCAAATACAATGCAAATTCAAGGTTTGGGAATGTAGCTCTGAAATTTTGATCTTCGAGAATTTGGTAGTAAAATAGTTCCGGAGATTGGTCTTTTCCTTAGTCCTTTTTTTATGATTCAATCAAAGACACAAACTAAACCAACTCATTACCAAGACTAGGCTCTAAATCATTCGTATAAACTTTCACCAATGCCTCTGCTGCAGCGTGCAAATAGATGATACAACTGCATGAAGACGAAATTACGCACGGAAACTTCAATGGACACATTCTTTCCTCGATCATGACTTACGACTCGATTGTTAATATTAGACAATGGATATTCTTCAATAATTATACAAAATAAGTTATTATTGTTCGACTATGATTTTTTCAATTTCTTGCATGCAGTAAAGTTAGTGAATAATCAGAAATAATCAGAATAATTGATAGCATTTAATTGTGTCACAATAATAATTATTTGCCTATCAAACTACATATCTTGCTGCATAAAGAAATATGAAAAAAAATACCAATTAGTCAATATTAATTGATTTGTTTAAGAATTGAATAACACCAATTGTTCACATACTGCAATTAATTTATATGTAATATTAAAAAAAAATTGTAGAGACAGAATCGAATACCCAACCTCCGAGGTTGCGGGCAAGTACCACCCCACTCAGCCATTGAGCCATTAGGATACTCCCTCAAGATGGGTAATAAATTGCATGTGCTTATTAGGGCCATTTGAAATTTTGATATTTTGAACAAATCTAGATCAATGATTTCTGTTAAGAATAATATAATCAAATAATCATGTATGTACAAAGTACTGTAGGTAAAGGTAAAAGAGCCAAAAAAATATCAAAGGAAAAGATGTTTACTAGTGTTTACTAGTTGGAATTTGAAACATTTTTTTTCGAAGTCCCTATTGTGGGGGCCCCCCGTTTGTGGAGGCCCGGGGCTTTCGCCCCGGTTGCCCTGCCCTAAATACGGCCCTGCAACATACTTAGGTAATACATTTTGGACAGTTAAGGTAGGTAAATAAATGTTTGAATTTACATTTATGTACCTTACCTGTATATATTATTTATGTATCATACCTTAACTGTCGAAATCGTCAGTCCTGTAATAACAGGACTGACGATTAATTGTGGATGGGGTTGGCTAGTTCAGTTAGTTTTTTGTCGGCATTACGAAAACGAATACATACAGTGGTTCTAAATTAAGTCAAAGTCAATAAGTGTTTAGGTATTCAATAGAGCAAAGTAAGGCCTTTGCATCTATTAAGATGATTTATACAGCGTCAGCAACTGGTAATCATGCTGTACGGGACGCTGCAGTGCCTGGGATATTGTTAGATGGATTAGGCTAATAGATAATAATAATAGAGCAAAAAGCTACATAGAATAGTCAATTTACAAAAGAAGAACAAGACACAATTAAATTGAATAAAGCTCATAATTATAATTGAATTTGTTCGTTTTAGAAAACTTTACTTCTAGGTTTTGAGAGGAAAAGAAGTGAAGAAGAAACCTCACTCGTTTACGTCTATTCATTGTTATAATTTTTACTTAATAAATATATAAGACAAATGGAACCGAGACGTGGTCCTTCACTATTGGCTTTATGAATAAGCTTAGAGTCGCTCAACGAGCTGAGGAGAGGGCTATGCTCAGGGTTTCTCTACGGGATCGAATCAGAAATGAGAAGATACGTAGAAGAATTCGGGTCACCGACATAGCCAGACGGATTAGCATGTTGAAGTGGCAATGGGCAGGCCATGTAGCGCGCAAAACGGATGTCCAATGGGGCCACAAAGTTCTCGAAAGGAGGCAGCGTAGGACGTCCATCTACAAGATGGGCAGCCGACTTGGTAAGAACCGCAGGTCGGTGGTGGTTGCATACCGCTTCCAACCGCAGTACTTGGAGATCAATGAAGGAGGCCTTTGTCCAGCAGTGGACGTCCTTCCTACGGCTGATATGATGATGATGAATATGCTAAGCGCTTTATGATGAGGCTGTTCTAATGCAGTGTGATAGCCGCTTTACAAGCAACGTTAGAAGACGCATTCACGCAACATGCAGCGTGATGCGTGTCAGTGTGTGAACCGCCTGAGTATCTCTGTTTGTATAGAAAACACGCACAGTCCAACACACCGAAAATGCATCTACGCGCGTTCATGCAGATCACGCGCGTAGGTGCGGAGAAACATGCACCCACGTGCGTAGGTGCGGGGCGAGACGCAAGGTATGGCACACCGAGTCCCGCAGTCTAGCGAACAGCTTTGAATGTAATGAGTCAGAGCCACCGTGAATCCACAAAATGCACCTACGCGCGTGAGTGCGTGAAAAACCCGGACGATGATGCAGAACTGCACTTCCGCAAGTACGCGCGTAGGTGCGTCGACACGCAACATGCAGCGTGGTCGTGGCAGTGTGACAACCGCCTTAGTCTGTCATGTAGATTAACAAAATCTAATTGACACGTATTTTTTAGGGTTTCGTTGAGTAAAACTCGAATCCCTTATAGTATCGCTTTGTCTGTCCGTCCGTCTACGACTTTGCGAAGAGACTATTAGTCCTAGAAAGCTGTTATTTTGCATGGACATTTAAAATAAATACCTACATACTTAATCAAGCAATATGTGGTCAAACCCAAGCCTTTACGAAATAATAATAAAAAAAATAACAACGCCGAGATAACGACAACAAAAAATGCTGACAAAATAACTAAATTGGGGTTAAACTGGTTAAACGCTGGTACGTGCCGACGTGCCTAGGTATAGAATTATGACGTCACAAACTCCCACCCCTAAACGTCAATTCGCTTTATATCAGTACCTATTGTATCATCGCTTTAACAAAGCATTGTACTTATCATTAAATTGAAAATGCAAAAAATACAAAACGGAAATAGAATGTTGACTTTAACTCCACAGAGTTATTATAATGAACACAATGACAGCTAACCTTCCTGCATTCAATTAACCGGTACTTAAGCAGATAATTTGCCTGTCATGTTAAAACATGTATTTTAACCCAAGGACTTAAATGTTTAGATGTGCCCTGACACCAAAAACTGTGACATTGTCTATAAATGTGAGTTAACAGTAATGCCGACGCACTCACACTGGTTTTGCCAATAAACCAGACTCTTATTGTTACCATTTATTATGCAATCTGTGCAAGTGCAAGATGCCGTGTTTTCTAAAATAAATGACACGCACTACGTCCGGCTGACACTGCGTTTAGATGTACATTGATTTCAAATGAATGAACTCACTCATTTCGTTTGGAAACATAACGGCGCGATCTCATCACGGTAAGGGTGTAATCTAGCGCTTTAAATCTTTGTTAACCTACCTACTCAAATTAGAAAAAAAATATGTGATTATTGTTGAATTATTTCTTGTTAGACTTTAATGTACTTACGTAAAAATGCTACCTCTGGTGTACCTATAAAAAGTAAGGCCTTTGGCATCTATTGTAGATGACTTATAAAAATTGATATTCATGTTGTATGGGACGCTGCAGTGCCTGGGACATGCATGGGTTCCATCCACCATTCTATGAGCTTAGTCAGCTAATATAACACTTCTGAAGCTAACTAAACCGCGGGTTTTTTCACGATGTTTTCCTTCACCGTTAACACAACATACTTTTCAAGATACCACTACAAGAAAATGATGAAAAAATAATATACCTCTATTTGGGGTACCCTCCGTACACGTAACGTGGGGATGAACTTTTTATTATTTGATCTTTCCATCGTGTGGGGTATCATCGTTGAATAGGTATTTTAAAACCAATTAGGGGTTGAAAACACAATTTTTCGATTAAGGGTTCCGTTTGCAAAGTAATAAAGTGTTAAATTTGTTTTCAGCGTCCCGTCCCCCCTCTAAAATCTATACAGTTGCTTTAAAAATCTGAAAAAAAATCATGAATGCATTTTCAACCTTAAACTTTCTAGATAAACTATAAGGGTTATAAGGGTTTTTTTAATTTTGAAAATTAAAGGGTCCATTGTTTATGGAAAAAACCTTTAAAGAGTTACATCTTTTGAACTGTAACCGGTAGCAGGTTGAAATTTACGGAGTAAATAAAATATTCAAAAAATTAAAACTAAAGGGGGGTCTTTAGACAAGAAGCGTTTTTATAAACTGTTATTTTAGCTCTGTCGTACAAACGGTAAGCCTTCCTATTTAAAACTTGGTGTGAATACTTATTTTCAAGATATACCAACCATTAATTATAAAAACTGGCCAAGTACTAAACATGTTAAGTGTAGGTACATGTAAGTAATAAACGTGTTTGTTTCTGTTTAAAATAAAAACTTTGTATAAACTTAGGTACACTACCTAACCGTTATTTCTTAAACTGATTGAACTTATACCTATTATAGTAAATTACGCACTAACATCTACATAATACTTTAATTTAAACATAAAAAAGTAAAATATCCAGCGTCGTGGTGCGGTCGCGGCAGCCGAGAGTATAAATAGGACCGGCAAAGCCCGCGCGCGCTTATGCACTCGACACTCTAGGTGCTTGGTTCAGAAAGTGGCGCATAGAGGTGAACCCGACGAAAAGTGCAGCAGTGTACTTTACTCGGAGTCCCCTCTTGCCTCAGCCTCTCCTCTTCGATAAACCCATCCCTTGGGTTAGGTCAGCTCGCTACCTAGGAGTAATCCTAGATATATGTACTTACGTCTCACCTTCTATCCTCACATAAGGTCTGTCACTAATCGCGCCAAGTTCGTGCTTAGCCGGTTATACAGCCTTCTCAACTCGAAGAGTAAAATGTCCTTTAGAAATAAAGTGACACTTTACAAAACAGTTGTACGGCCAATAATGAAATATTCCTCTGTCGTCTTTGGCCAGTCCCGTCATGTCTTCAGGTAATCCAAAACAACTTCTTGCGCAGGGCCACGGGTTGCCCATGGTACATGCGCAATGAAGACCTCCACCGAGAAGATCTCAAACTCGAGTCCATCGAACACTTTATTAAAACTGCTTCAAAGCGTTTTTATGAAGTGGCGGCGGAATACCCCAATCCGTTAATCTGGGGATTACCCTCCGACTACCCGATAGAGCCATTGCCCACGAGTTCTTTCCTCTGTCGACCGAGACACGTTCTCGGCTTGCCCGTCGACGAGCTCACCGCCACTATCTTTGAGGTGACGTCAACGCGTCCTACTTTAGCTGCTAGGCACACATTTAATAACCGGTCTCGCCGGCGAGGCCGAATAATACACTCTTCCGTCTTAAGGTGCACTTTTGCACCTGGACGTTAACCATCATTAGATATAAAAATCTGGCAACAGTCCAAGCCGTGGTTCGAACTAAGTGGTGCCCTTGAGCTATTGTAAATATATAATAAGATAAATAAGTAAATTTGAATCAATAAAATAAATATAGTAAAATCACTTTATTTCAGGCAACATGACTCATATCACAAAATACAAAAGCAATGTGTCAATAAAAACGTAATACAAACAATAAAAAGAATTGTATGCCTAAAAATAATAGAAGCTAAATACCTATACTAATTTTTTATTTGGATTTGTGTGAACACAAATTCAGTGCTTGTATATTAGATTCATTAAATATTCAGAAACAGCCCCCAGAACAGTATTTTTGGAGCGACTTAGCCGATTCCAGAAAGCTGCTATTCGTGTCCGTCTTATTGCAAAAAAGTCAGGAACTCCCGCCTCAGAAAACATAGTCGACGCACTGCAGTATCGTGGCAGCCTCATAAGGGCCCGCTATACATTATTATACTGGACCCGTATGGTGCTGAAGGATTTCTGAGTGAAGTTGTACCACAGTTGGCAAGTGTACATACCCAGACAATAATGAATGAATGAATGAATGAATGAATATAACTTTATTGTACACCAAAACTTAAATTAAATACAGTACGAAAACTTAAAATAAACACAAATGCACAATGGGCGGCCTTATCGCTAAGAGCGATCTCTTCCAGGCAACCTTTGCATGGACAGGAAAGATTAAACATTATAAAGACGGTGGCGTACTTAGAGGTCGATAAATAGGAGAAAGATATAAGGGGAGATAATATTTAAATATATACAGATATAAGTACATAAATATTTTAAATAAATAAACTAATACATACTAGTATTACGATATAACGAAAGCTTATCCAGGGACTCTAGATAAACTTGATGAACCAGGCTTCTAAAGATAGGAAGGGATTTGGCATGACGAATGGAAACAGGTAGTGCGTTCCAGAGTCTAGTGGCTTGAATGGTGAAAGAATTACCATAGAACTCGGAAGTATGGATAGGAATTTTCAGTTCACGTGTGTCAGAGGACCGAAGGGATCGAGGATGGGAACTATGAAGGAACTCAAAGCGATCTTTAAGGTAGGATGGAGTAAAAGGGAAGAAAAGGATAGTGTAAAGGAGGTTTAGGATTCCGGCGAAGTCGGATAGGTAACCATTTGAGCATGCTACGATACTCAGAGACATGGAATATGAATAAATAGGGTATTCTTCACGTCAGTGCTGCAGTTGGCGAATCGGCGTGCGAACATGTTGCCTCTGACGGCAAGAGCTCTCTGTTCCCGCTCTATATCTGCATCATCTTTTGATGACTCTGTCAGCAGGTGGCCAAGGTACTTATACTGCTTGACTAAATTTATTGGCGTGTTTCCCATGCGCACCTCTGGCACCCGCTCTGGACCTTTACCAGTCCTGAACACCATCATTTCGGTTTTGATGACATTGTACTTTAATCCATGAGCAAAACCATATTGTTCACAGATTAAAATAAGCTTTTAAGAATTGATTGATGAATTTTTTTTTTAAGAATTGATAGTGTACGCTTTTATAGGTATATAAGCTATTTTTGGTTGTGGCACCACGCGGGCAAAGCCGTGGGCAGAGGCTCTCATGTTAGGAGGTTAGGTGTAGGACTCTCAAGTTTTTTTGTAAGACTAAGTTTAGTCACTGATGGCCACAAATAAGGCCGCGAAATCACACACGCTTTGACTTCATATAGTAGATAAATGTAACTAATTTATTTCCCAGTAGGTAGTACCGGTTGTGTAAACTTTCAGACCTTTGAGGCTGAGGCAACCCTTAGCGTAGGTAATAGGTTTTGTCCTTCTAATGTTAAGTTAATACAGCCTCTTCTATAGTGACCAGACAGATATTATAGATTTCATCTACCTACCTATTACCTACTTTGCATATGAGTCCCAAAAAGAAATGCTGATTTACATCCTTTAAAAATGCAGGCGAAGCCGCGGGCAGCAGCTAGTTATAAATACAATTCTCCACGCTTGGCAAGCGGGTTGCCGACCGCAATACGGGTTGTTAATACAACGAAAGACGCTGCTGCCCATCTTCCGGAGGTATCCAGTTAGTAAATTTTTCCTAAAAGTTCTCCCAGAAAGTCCCGTTAAACAGTTTAAAATTACAGTGACTGATTTATTGTTCCAGCCTCTCGTCTCCAGCAACGACATCATCGACAAGGGCAAATCTTACACGCACTTACTTGAGTGGCTTGGGTACGGGCTGCTGACGTCAACAGGTAAGGAATTTGGTAACTTCAATATCATTTAAGCCGTATAATAACGTCCAGTATTGAAAACAGGCCTCCCTCATAGATCTCAACGAGGCCTCATGAGGGGTAGTTGCCATACTCACCACGCTTGGCAGGCAGGTTGGCGAGCGCGTTACGAGATGTTGATACACGGAAAGACGCTGTTGCCCGTCTTCCGGAGGTATCTCTCAGGCTCTTACTGCATTCACGGGCATGAGAGGAGGGGTGACATTCTACTGCCGGTACCCCACGGCTTTGGTAACTTACAGGCAGACAAATATAATTAATAAAATATCTAATTATTAATGCGGGACATCATTAAGTAAGCAGAACTTGTTTTATGTGTACCAGTTTTTTATTACGATCTAATGACCCCATGCGAGTAGTTAAGGGTTAAAAGCTGTGTTACTATGCAGCCGTTGAAGCTAAAATCACTAGCAATAAAGTGTTACGCGATATCTACCTCAAATGAATTATTTTTACAGGATCTTTTTGTAGCGTTATTTTAACTTGATTAATTAATATGACCATGCAAAATTATAGCTCTCTAGGATTAATTGTCTCTTCGTATAGCCGACGACAGACTGAAAAAGCGAAATTATAAGCGATGCTTGTTTTACTACGGAACCCTAAAAAACAGGCGACATACAGTACAGACTGTAAAGTTCCTGGTTTTGCCGTAATACTTCAGTGATGTCAACGATTCTAATAAAGGTTACGTCATTGTCAATTGTGTTCAGTAACAATAAGCTTTTTTTTAATCAATACTAATTAGCACCTTGCTAACAAATTAGTCACGGATATTTTAAGAGATACTACATTACATTATAACAATTAACTTTCAACTGTAGTTAAGGAACCTTTGTATATCATTTTTTTGTTTTCATTTACCGAACAAAAAAAAATTATAATTAACTTTTAAAATAATCACCCCTATTATGTACCTGTCAAGATGTTTCACACTGTCTGTCATGTCACGTCAAAAGTGGTTTTTCTTAACCCTAGACACCTAACCTTCGCATATACTCCTTTAAACCTAACCATACGTCGATTCGACGAGCAATTTTTAGCCCTTATTAATTTATCTATTTATAAATGTTTCTGTTATTTTTATTACTTAAATACATAAACCAAGTATTATTTTAGTAAATAAAACACTAAAAATATGTTTTGGTATAGAAATATTTATTTTATACCTTATACTATATGGCACTAGGTACCTAGATCAAATGAGATGTACTCCTATACAAATTAAAATTAATAAAAAGTAACACAAAATAGCCTTTTTTTCTTAGGCGAACATAAATAATAAATGACAGTCTTATCATTTAGTAAAAAATATGTAAACTATTAATTAGAGGCGCATTTTATGCAATAATCAACTTTGTGTTCACAACAAATTGCGGTGTTACATTTTGAGCAATATGACTTTGTCATGCGCCTTTTTTGTAGGAACAGAGACCACAGACTTTTCTTTTTCTCACATTTGAAGCCTCGACTGGTCGAAGGTTGCTGGATGATGGACGACTGACCTTCACCTTGATCATCAACTTGACCTTCACCTTGGCCCTCATCAGATTTTGCTCCTAATATTTCTTTGATTTTATTTTTTACCTGCGTGGGCATAGTACGAATTTCCAGTCTGATTTTGAGCCAGGGCTCTACTAACTGCGTATGCAGCTTCTTCATAAAATCACGTCGAATCATTATTTTCTGACCCATCACAGAAGCATTGTAGCAGTAGATTACGTAGCTGTTTATACACGAAATTTTTATCATGCCGTAGAAGACACACATTGGCCACCGATTAGTTTTTCTGCTGCATGACATCACTGAGCACATTTGGTCAAACGTGTCCACGCCACCTTTTGTGCCACTCAATCATGCGTGGTTTTTTTGTTTCGGGGTTGACTGAGCCCTCCTCATCACAAGAAGATTGAGTACCTTCATGATTAAAAGAGTCATCTTGAGTGTCGCTTTTCTAAATCCTCCACCTCCAAATTATCTTCTGTTTCGCTGTCATGTAACTCCTCCAATTCACCATCTTCTTCCTCGCCCAATAATAAACGCGTAATATTGTCATCAGACAGCAATCTTTGAGAAGCCATAGTAAAAGCTGCAAAAAAGTATAAAGACTAGTTGAAAAAAATAGTACACAAAACCTAACCATTCATTGAAACGCCGACTATTTTCGTAATATATCGAGAAATAAAATACTTAAGCGCTGGACTCCGTCGCTTCCCGAGAGAGCTCGGCGAACACTGAGTTGGCAAACGACGAGGCTAAGATCGGCGCGCGCGTCGAAAAGAGACAGCAATATTTCTGTTGTGTACTCGTCGATTCGACGAAGGTTAAATGTCATTATGATAAAATACTTGAATCATAATGACATTTAAGAAAAACAACTTTTGACGTGACATGACAGACAGTGTTAATCATCTTGACAGGAACATAATAGGGGTGCTTATTTTAAAAATTAATTATCATTTATTTTTTTGTTCGGTAAATGAAAACAAAAAAGTTCCTTAATTACAGTTAAAAGTTAATTGTTATAATGTAATGTATTAACCTCTTAAAATAACCGTGACTAATTTGTTAGCACCTTGTATAAAGCTGAAGAGTTTGTTTGCTTGAACGCGCTAATCTCAGGAACTACTGGTCCGATATAAAAAAATATTTCAGTGTTAGATAGCCCATTTATCGAGGAAGGCTATAGGCTATATAACACCACGCTACGACCTACGGGAGCGGAGCGGTAACCAAAGATGCGGGTGAAACCGCGGGCGACTTCTAGTCTTTATTAAATACTTGGGAGTTCTCCGTACAGTGGTTATGTCACCCACGTAATTTAACATAACAATATGTAACCACTCAAATCAAATCATTTATTTGCCGAATACATTATTACAGGTACATGTCAGATCTTATGACTAGAGTGATGTCAAATGTATTCAACCCGCAAGCAGGTGTGCAAATATTAAATTGCCTGAACGACCTTCAGCGAATATCGCTTAGATATTCTGAGTGTCAGGTACGCGACCCTGCTCGACACACTGTCGATGGTGAAAATGTTGTTGAGTGACTTGTGAATGAAAAACCCAACACCACCTTGGGACTGTTGGTCGCCCTCCCGGTAGTATAGTAGGTTACCAGACTTGAGGGATATCGTGTCCTCGCCCTCTCTACGGACTTCTGATAACCCCAAAATGTCCCAGTGTAATTTTTTTCTTCCAGCTCAACAATCTTTTCGTCTGTCCTTAAAGTGAGGATGTTGTGTGTTACAAGGGCCAGTGGTCGTCGTAGGGGTTGGTAGCCGATCGTCTCCCGGGGATTCTTAGAACCCCTAGCCCCGCCGTTACCGTGACTGCTACCGTAGCCAGGATTAGCGGGGCCGCCGGGGACTCGGGGCCTGGTTTTATGTTGCATCATCATAAAGGGGTTGTTGCCATACTCGCCACGCTTAGCAGGCGGGTTGGCGAGCGCAGTATAAGGTATTGAAAACACGTAAAGATGCTGCTGTCCATCTTACGGAGGTATCCCTTAGCAGATTCCTACTGCATCCACGGGCAAGAGAGGAGGGGCAACATTCTACTGCCGGCGCCCCACGGCGATCATGTAGATTAACAAAATGTAATTGACACGTATTTTTTAGGGTTTTGTTGCAATACTCGAAACCCTTATAGTTACGCTTTGTCTGTCTATATGTCTGTGTGTCCGTCCGTCACCGACTTTGCGAAGAGACTATTAGTCCTAGAAAGCTGTTATTTTTCATAGACGTATAAAATAAATTCATGCTGAACATCAGGCAAGATGTGGTCAAACGCAAGCCTATACGAAATAATAATAAAAAAATAACAACGCCGAGATAACGACAACAAATAAAACCGGGCAAGAGCGAGTCGGACTCGCGCACCGAGGGTTCCGTGCCATCATACAATATAATATATGATAAAGGCGGTTTTATATTTGTTGGAGAACCTTGACAGCGCCATCTCTTGTCTGATAGCGGAACTTATGTAGATTTTTTACACTTTCGATGATTTCTAAAAAAGTATGCTATGTAGAGAGATTGTAATAAATTTCCTCTAATCTTTACATACACTTCTAATAGCAATAAAAGTTTCAGAGGTTTATCTCCGCAAACTTCGGAGATAAGGGGGGGGGAACGCTATTTTTTTCAACATTTTTGTAAATAACTCAAAAACTATACGACTTAAAGGAAAACTAAAAACTGTTTATTAATGTGCAAAAGAATACCTTTCATATGACACCCCACATCACCTAGTAACTTTCCAAAATTTTTGAAAACCCCCCTTCCACCCCCCTTGTCTAAAAAACTATGCAATTTAGAGAGTTCGCTATAATTTTCCTATAAAGTTTACATACACTTCTAGTAGCTTTAAAAATATCACGGGTTTATCTCTGCAATCTTCGGAGATAAGGGGGGGGGAACGGTCGTTTTTTCAACATTTTTGTAAATAACTCAAAAACGATTCGGCTTAAAGAATAAATAAAAACTGTTTATTATTGTGCAAATGAATACCTTTCATATGATACCCCACACGGCCTAGTAACATTACTTAAAAATTTTGAGATCCCCTATCCGCCCCCCTGCAATCAAAATAAGAATATTTTTTAACATTTTCATATATGCTATATTAGTAAAAAAGTGTTGTCTTTTACCTTTTCAAATTTCAAGTCGATAGTGTTAGTAGTTCTCGAGATATCCATCTGTGACAGACAGACAGACAGACAGACAGACAGACAGACAGAGTGATTCTATAAGGGTTCCTTTTTTACCATTTTGGTTCGGAACCCTAAAAACGCTGAAAAAATAACTAAATTGGGGTAACACGCTGGTACGTGCCGACGTGCCTAGGTACAGAATTATGACGTCACAAGCCCCCACCCCTAAACGTCAATTCGCTTTATCTCAGTATTGTATCATCGCTATAACAATGCATTGTACATAATCATTAAATTGAAAATGCAAAATATACGAGACGGAAATAGAATGTTGATTTTTAACTCCATAGAGTTATTATATGAACACAATAACAGCTAACCTTCCTGCATTTAGAGATAATTTGCCTGTCATGTTAAAACATTTATTTTAACCCAAGGATTTAAATTGTGCCCTGACACCAAAAACTGTGACATTGTCTTTATATGTGAGTTAACAGTAATGCCGACGCACTCACACTGGTTTTGCCAATAAACCAGACTTTTATTGTTACCATTTATTTGCCGAATACATTATTACAGGTATGTACATGTATGTACCTGTAATAATGTCAGATCTTATGACTAGAGTGATGTCAAATGTATTCAACCCGCAAGCAGGTGTGCAAATATTAAATTGCAGTGACTCAAATCGTTAAAATAATCAATTATTAAAATAATTAAGAATAATTCACAATACAATCAATACAATCGAATACACAATCGAAGATAAAAAGTTAACAATTTGATAATCAATTATAAATCATAGCCAAAACATCAATCATTCTATTCAAAATGAATATATTCATTTACACAATAGAAACACTGCTATACTACTAACAAAGAAAACCTTTATCTAAAATGATTTACGCACATAATTACAGCCACTTAACCTACTCTCAAGATGACCCAGCCTTCCTAACTTGCATCCTCAAATGGGGAAATATAATTATATTCGATGCAGTTTCTTGGCTTCATCGGAAGACGGTGCAGCCAGGAAACTGTCGCACATACCTACATTAAAATACCGCGCTAGATTGCGCTTCGAATACACTCCACCAACACGTCATACGCGTCTTCAACTTTATTGCAATCTGTAAGGTACAGTTGGGCAATTTTGACAGCTTCAATAAGTATTTAAATTTATTTGATGGGATATGTCCCGATCGCAATCTCAACAAATAAACAATATTTATTCTAGTCATGGGTAACTTATCGAACCGAGGGCAACGAAGAAGTTCGCATTGAACGGTATTATAACCTTTTGTTTTCGTGCGTTCATTGAAATGTTCTTTCTTTTGCTGTCTAGGTTTATCTTTAATAATACTCAGAATTTCACTTTTTTTTTCACTTTAAATTTACAGGCGTCCTTCAGCTATACATTTGGACAGGTACAACTTTTCGGGCTTAAGGGGGCACAAGGGATTCCACTAGTAGGTAGGTATACAATGGTCTGCTGCGTCATCCAAAATCTGAACAACAGCTATCGTGTGCACTTTGTGGACATTTTTATTTAATCTCCACCTTCTACGTTGTACAGTCAGCTTTATATTATGATAGTATTTTTTACTGAAAAAGGGCTTTATTTAAATTAAAAAAATAACAATCTTTATTACTAAGAAAAATATTATTATGAAAATATATATAATATATAATTGAGCCTTTTGATCGGTATTGTGAAATAACGGTTGTTTTTTACAATTCTGCTTCATTTCCCGATTTGGACCAGCGATTATTCAAAATTATTTGAATGCAGCAGAGACTAGTTATTTCAGTAAAATTTTCTATCTACAATAATATTTTAGGCTTTTCCCTTCATATGGCATAGTCGTAGGACGCCTTTTATATTATTCCTAGAGGTGTTTCCTATTTGGTAGCTTCTGACATAATATAATCTAGTACAGTAACTAGGTTTTTATTTAGTTTAACATTACAGCTTAATGTAACGCACGAATTAAAAAATTGAGCCGTCACGGGACGCCTCACAGATGTAAAAAAATTCACCACTTTCACCACAGTCGCTAAATTAGTCCCAGTCGGCATAGTCACCACAGTCACCACAGTCGCCACAGTCACCACAGTCGCTACAGTCAACACGATGGGCACGATGGGCGAAGGGCAGTCGTAGTAGTAACTAGTTATTAGGGCCATCGCCCTAGTACTACCTGGCACATCTCCATGCGTCACCTCTCGTCCGATCCGTTTCACCCCCCGCAAAAAATGTTATACCTACATCAAAATATATTTCTCTCTTCCAGGACACAGATGGAGAACACACAGAAAGTTTCTGACTCCCGCCTTCCACTTCAACATCTTGCAAAACTACTTGCCAGTGTTCTGCAAAAATGAAAACATATTGCGTGAAAAACTTAGGGGTCTGGCAAAGAACGATAAAATAGTGAACGTGTTCCCACTAATAGCGTTAGCTGCTTTGGATAATGTTACTGGTAAGTACGTTATGTAAAAACTACACGTGTTGATTTTATTTTATTTTTCTGATAGTCGTTTCCGTTAACGCACTCATAGCGAAGTCTCGATCAACATCTCGAAAGACTCTAGGCACGCTAGGCAGTTGGACCATGAGCCAGATCCAAAAGGCAGTTGGACCATGAGCCAGATCCAAAAGGCAGTACTCCTGGACTCGGCACGTTAAGTGAGGAGATTCCTCTCCCCGCAGTCCTAGTCACCGACCGCTTGAGGCTTGCTTCGCGGCCGGGGATTTATCGTTTTTATATATTTATGAAGTAAAAAGGAAAGGCGGGTATTCTCCCTCCTCAAAAGCCGGCAGCGCATCAGCTTCGCCTCTGGTGTTGCAGATGTCCATGGACGACGGTGACCACTTCCCATCAAGTGGCCCGTCTGCTCGTCTCCCTGCTTTTAATATTTAATATAAAAAAAAATCGTTTTTATATTTCTTTGTACTAAAAAAAGTATGTTTATGAGTCAATAAGTGTTCATTCAATAGAGCAAAACGCTACATAGAAAAGTCAATTTACAAAAGAAGAACTAGACACATTTAATTAAAATAAAGTACATAACTGAATTCGTTCGCTTCAAATAAAAAAAATCCATGTGAGGGAAAGAAGCGAACAAGAAACCTCATTATTTCAATGAATGTCAGGCTTCCGAGTCAATAACGTAAGGCTTGCAAGTCATTAATGCAAGGCTTATGAGTCATTAATATAAGGCTTGTGAGTCATTAATGTAGGGCTTGCGAGTCATTAATGATCCACAGCAAACCACCGCAATCCGTTTTACTTTATTTATTTGCAGAATCGATTATGGGCGTGTGTATGGATGCGCAGAAAGATGAGTCATCAGAATACGTGAAATCTGTTGAGATGTAAGTAAAGCAATTAATTAATAATATGTTCTTTTTTTCTGTTTCGTGGGTGCCGGCTTTAGAATGTTGCCTCTTCTCACTTACAAGTGAAGGCAGCAAGATACTGCCAAGGGATATCTCTGGATAGTAGTCAGCAGCGTCTCTCCGTGCATAAACACTAGCCGCACGCCGCAGATTCACCCGCGTAGTTCCCGCTCCCGTGGGAATACGGAGATAAAATATAGCCCATGTTACTCAGGGATAATTAAAGAATTTTGAAAATCAGTCTAGTAGTTTTTGAGTTTATTCGTTACAAAGATCCAAACTTTCCTCTTTATAATATTGAGAGATTATATCGACATCCCTTAGTGCACTGGCCAAACCGTGTATAAAGAGATAAAGATAAAGAATGCATTTATTTAACACAAAATATCAACAATCAACTTAGGCGTTAAGATCCAAACTTTCCTCTTTATAATATTGGGAGATTATATCGACATCTCTTAGTGCACTGGCCAAACCGTGTATAAAGAGATAAAGATAAAGAATGCATTTATTTAATACAAAATATCAACAATCAACTTAGGCGCTACACAGATACTTAACCAAGAAATAATTAATTATGTACAAAAACAAATTAACTTTTTCACTTTCACAATTAAAGTGAGATACTATTCATTTTGTAACGTGTGTCGTGTCGGCCCCACGCGCGGACGGGCATTCAATCCCATGACGATGGTTTTCTTGAAAAATCGAAACGTGTCGGAATAACCTCGACGTTACAATACTACTTGAGTAATTCCCGTTTTTACAAAATGAAATTTACTTTTGTGCTAAAAAGGCGTTCAGCTCAGCATAAATGTTGGGTGCATTGACACAGCCCAACGCTGATTTTCAGCTGAAACCAGAGTACACAGGGGTTTTACAGCAGTAACTTTTTCAACAGAAAGAGTTTACAAGACGTTATCAATAAACGCAGAAAGTGGAGAAGAAATTACACTTAGTATCTGAACGTGTATGGTAACATAACAATCCCCTCATGATCAGAACCTACTTACTAAGAGGTCCATGAGGGAGGCGTATGTCCAGCGAGTATTTGTCAAACTATCTCGATTTGTATTATGTACATTTTATTGTATACTAGCTTTTGCCTGCGACTTCGTCCGCGAGAAAGTCATAAAACGTAAAATCCCCTTTTTCACGCAGAGCCAATTTGATTCGAAAATATAAATCCTATTTATCCCCTATCCCGTGGGAATTTCGAAAAATCCCTTCTTAGTGCACCTCTAGGATACTCAAGGTATATGTGTGCCAAATTTCAAGTCTTTAGGGCCAGTGGTTTAGGCTGTGCGTTGATATATCAGTCAGTCAGTGAGTCAGTCAGGACTTTAAATTTTATATAGGTATATAGATTTGTATTGTACGTTTTCAATATAGGATTAAATCACAGTTGTTTGTAGCTCTCAGAAGCTTCATTCCTCCTGCGGATATAAGTAATGTAACCATCTGTATTCTTGCCCATGTCGTTTTCTTATCTTCCCCATACCTCATATCATCATAATCTCAGCCGTAGGCCTGCTGTCCACGTCCACAGCTGGACAAAGGCCTCCCTTATAGATCTCCAGACCAAAAGACGCTGCTGCCCATCTTCCGGAGGTATCCCTTTGCAGATTCTCACTTCATCCACGGGCAAGAGAGGAGAGGCCGGCATCTCATGGATATTACCATACCACATTGTAGTATTAGAACTTTTTGTTTGTTGTATTGAGTCCAACCGGGTACGTACCTACTACCATCATACCATTTCTGCCGCCAAGCAGTATGTCTGCATTGCTATGTTCCGTTTGAAGGGCCGGTGAAATTACAAGCACATGAGTTCTTACAACTCTATGTCTCAGGGTGACGGGCGCAATGCAATGCAGCGTTGGTCACATACTTAGTGAACGTGATCACCGCGTTATTGCAGATGTAATAGAAGTTACCGCTTAACATCAGATGGGCTTTCGGCTTGTCTCGTCATTTAGTCGAATAAATAAAAGCATACCACACTGGCCATGCCACAGTAATCAACAATTGCATAATGATTTAGTTGACATTAGTAGAAAGGCCTTTACATCTATTATAGATGATTTATAAGAAATTTCATATTCTTCCCCTTTCTAAACGACGTGAAATTGCTGACGTATCGTTCTTGCTCAAAATTACAGGTAATGTTAACGGTCCCGATCTGCTTCACAGAATGAATTTCAATATTCCCGTCAAACCTATGAGATATAACCCAATTATCTTTATCCCACATGCTGCTACCAACTACCGACAAAACTCGTATATGTGGCGTGCAGGCAACAATTTTAACCATCTTTGTAGACGATTTGATTTTGATATGTTTTGTACAAGTGTCACATCGGTCCGGCGGCAGCTGAGCGGAGAGTTTTTTGCGTAGATGATTATGTTTATTTAATTTCTAACTTTATATAAGTACTATTGGTTCTTTTAAAGTTAAGATTGATTAGGATATTTATAGTTTTTTTTTACCTGTTATGTTATACAAAATACAAATACAAAAATATTTATTCATCAACTTAATTCACTTATCAATAACATAGTTTGAGATTCCCTTTTAAGTAAATAATACCTGTGTTAGGGAAATCTCGCTCTGCCAAAAAACAATAACATTAAGTAGATTAAGCTATTTTAATTAATTTTAGGGTGGTATTATTAAACTGAGTTATATTTAGTTAAGTTTGTATAACAAGTTTGTATATAGAAAAGACCAAAATTTAACCATTACAAAAGAAGTTATATATCGGTGAAAACCTTTAATTAGCTTCATGGTATATGTATATTTTATTGTTCTTTATGTTATTAATAAGCTTCTGGTTTTCCGAAAAATAAATAAATAAATATACAGCGTCAGCAAATAGTACTTGTACTGGTCAGGACGCTGCAGCACAGATTGCAGAACTAGCTGCAGTACTTGGGAAATTGTTAGATGGATTAGGATACCATCCTCGGCTATTAGTCAGAGGAAAGTATACGTCAATACTTTTGAAGCTGACTAAGCCGTGGGTTTCCTCACGATATTTTCCTCCACCGTTTAATGTGACAAACATTTTTCAAGTAAGAAAATTCCATTGGTTCACGGCCGGTATTGAACCCTTTGGATCGAAAGTCAGGGATACCTCTCTTTTATCGAACGTGTGAGCGAAGCGCGCGAAGTTCTTATAGTGACTACTAGACGTTTCGGCTTAATGTTTGTATGTCCGCAATTTCTGTCCGAGGATTACTTTTGAACCAATGATCGGATTTTGATGAAATGTATACGCAAATAGATAACATCAATACAAATCGATTGTCGGGGGAATTTTAATTTATTTATTTATTTACATTAATTATAACGGTACAACACCAATTACAATAATTAAAGAAAAAAACAAAAATGAACACAATTAAAAGTAAAATAATAATCATAATTTATGGTGGCTTAATCGTTTTTCTTTGTCCGAGGATAACTCAATCAACACATAACGTTGTCGTGGGGGGTTTTAATAGTGGTCGGAATTTAAGCCTAATCAAGTTCAAATGGGACTTCATTGAAAAAAGTCGCTCGCTCGTTTCGTGGCGAGCAACTAGTTTATAATGTTGTACGCGCCGGACGCAAGGGATTTTAGTTTGATTTGCATGATTTTACATAACGCTGCGTCCACTATTCGCGCCCCCCGCATCGAAAGCCGGTATTTGACATCCGTTCCGTTGCGGGCCGTGCGTGCGGTGCGTCCGGCGTGGACCAATAGATGCGTAGCTTAAATGTATACTGTTATTTAATATCAGTTTGACATTAGCCTTTCAGATATAGTCGCAACTCGCATACGGAACCCGTTCTTAGCGAACGAGACAATGTTCAATTTCTCACCGCATAGGAAACGGCAGGACCAGGCCTTGAGAATTCTCCACGGACAAACCAAAAAGGTCATCGAGGCTAGGAAGCAAGACCTTCATAAAGCAAATATCACCAAACTGGAGGACAGCTCTGAATATGGTAAGTAGTGTTTACATAATCTTCGATGTTTGTGGCCGTGGGGTGCCGGCAGTAGAAAGTTGCCCCTCCTCTCTTTCCCGTGGATGCAGTAAGAATCTGCCAAGGGATACCTCCGGAAGCAGCGTCTTTCCGGGTATCAGCATCCCGTTCTGCGCTCGCCATCCCGCCTGTAAAGCATGGAGAGTATGCAACAAACCCCTCATTATCTTGGAGATTCATAAAGATAAAGATAAAAAACGTTTATTTTGTTTCACACATTACAAATCATACAACAAAATTGAAAATATACAGACATGGAAAAAAGGAAATCGCTCAGCATGTGCACAGATGGCGCTTTATGCGCTAGTTTTCTGCGACACCTAGAGTGTGTGAGGTAGCGGTGCGACACACGTTACAAATGACAATTCACGAGGGAGGCATATGTCCAGCATGGACATGAACAGCGGTCCTATGGCTGAGATGATATGATGACCACCTATATTAATAGGTGACGCACGAGCGCATAGTGCAATAGTATGTAATACTGTGGTACTAAGGTAGCGATCGCATTTCACAATTTGTCATAAAACTGAGGATGCAGCAGTTTTCTGACTTTCCCGTAACCCGCTAAAATCTTACCATAAATAAAACATAGGTATGTTGTTTTAAAAGTCAATCTTGACACCACAGTCATCAACATATTCTACCAAGGAGATTAAATAGGTACTGATTCAGATCACGATTCATTTTGTAAAATACGTTGATTACGTTATTACGAGTCTAAAATCGAAGCAACATACATGCATACTATTTGAAAAAAGTATAGCCCAGCATATTTCACGCCCAGAATAAATATTCTGAGGTTTCGCGTTAATTTGAATATTTTAAAATGAAATTGTAATATTTAAAAGAGGCCATGGCATCACATACATGACTTCGTCTTAAAAATAAATCCAAACAAAAATCAAATAGAAACAGATAAAATATAGCCTCCTTTCTTCCTTGTCTATTTTGTTGTACTTAGATATTTTATGTAAACAAAGATAAAATACTTACAAAATAAACAATCTGTCCTTGCTTGTGTCTGCTATGAATACGGATATCAAGATACTTCATTTTATATTTTTAACTGACAAGTTTTAATGAGGTACATTCATAGATAAAATAATTATAAACCGCATTTACAGTTGCGTTCATAGTTAAGGATACCTACCACTTAGATGCCACTGAGGCATCGAGCACGTATCCAATAGAGGGGAAATAAGGTCATAAGAATTCCAAAACTTTGCTAGTGCTTTGCAATGGCAACTGTCTCTCGCCTTTGACAGTACAGCGCCAACAGCCGGCCTGTGTACTTTTTCGTTCAATTATGAAACATTTTTAACGGAATGTGGCGTTTTCATTAAAAAGTAAAAATTTCAAAAATAGTTCCCTCAAACCATAAAGATGGCGTTAGTTTTCATTTAATGGAAGGAAACACACATTGACAATGACAGCATTTGTAATCAATCACAAACTTGTTTTCTCCGCTTACCAGCTCCATCTGTTTGGTTTAGTAGAAAACACTTTTTTATTTTTTACTGAAAACGGCTCAGTTGTTTAGACAAAATAAATGACATTATCTCTCTATTGGGTATGTCCTCGTGCACTGAAGCTTAGTGGTATCCTTTACTATGTCGCGACTACACCTACTTGTTGTTCAACTAAAATTTTGGCGAACCTAAGAATGGTCAATCTCTTTTAAAATGTTTATCTTTACAGGTATAAGAAACAGGCATGCTTTCCTTGATCTGTTGCTGCTTGCAGAAGTTGACGGGCAAAGGCTCGACGACGAAAAAATAAGGGAGGAAGTAGACACGTTCATGTTTGAGGCAAGTTTGCGAGTTTAAATTAAATAGACAGCAGAACAAAAAATGTTGCGTCCTCCTGGACACGTTACTTTTGAAACTATCATGGTTGTGATCAAAGAGAATAAAATAAATAAATAATCCTAGACAAACCACACAGCATCAGCCTAAGCTAAGCAGAGCTTGTGTTATGGGTACTAGACACAGGGTACTAGATGACTTTTATACTTAATTAATACATTAGACTATAAAGATATATATTTTTTATTGTACATTATATAGAAAAACATCCAGAACACCCTGTACAAATAATTGCAGATCGTATAGACATTTGTCCCCAGGCGGGAATCGAACCCACAACCTCTTGCGTCGCAGGTGCACCTTCGCCCGCTGCGCCACAGAGGTCGTCAATAGTTGTGAATTTATGCAATATTTACGATAATTTATGTCTTTTTGAATTTCCTGATATTTAAGCGCAGTTTCACACGCCATGATCACGGACATAAATCTTCCCTTTTCTGTGGACAAACCTTAAACTAATGACGGATAAACTCAAAAAAAAGGTAAATATCCCGTAAATATTGCATATTTAGCTTGATCTGTGTTTTGGTCCATCCTCAGTGCCTTGAGGTCAGCGTGATAAAATGACTCTGTTGAAATTACAACATTCTCTTAATAACATTGCATTCGATAGATTTTTAACCTTAGTTTTTTAGTACTTATCACAGAGTGGACCTTCATCGCGCACATATGTACTATCATCGCTTATCAAAAAGAGAACACAAACATGATTTATCTCATTTCAGGGTCATGACACTACAACATCCGGCGTCTCGTTTTGCCTCTACAACATTTCCACCCACAAGGATGTTGAGAGGAAACTGTACGAAGAACAGAAGGCCATACTTGGAGATGACATGAACAGAGACCCTACTTTTAAGTAAGTCCCTACATTCAACAGCTGTGATGAGAGAATACCGCAGATGGGAGTCCGTTCCAGAACTTATATCTTCCGTGGCAAACAAGAGCGCGAGAAACGAGTGGTAGTGAAGAACCAGCTATCCAGGTGGTGGATGAAAGGCTTTGTGGCGAGTGGCTCGGTGATAGAAGTGAGATGCGGGTATCAAGCTGAACAGTTCCTCAAAACATTCCCCATTATTATTAAGTCGAAGTAGAAGTCGTCTGAAACTTACTAAGCCGCGGGTTTCCTCACGATGTTTCCCTGAAGGAATGTGCACCTGCAAACAAAACACCATCATTTCAGTCGTGAAACGTCAACTACTGAACACAGGCCTCCCTCATGCATCTCTATGAGGGGTAGTTGCCATACTCACCACGCTTGGCAGGCGGGTTGGCGAGCGCAATACGGGACGTTGATAAACGGAGCCTATCGGAGGAGTTTGCCTATCTTTCGGAGGTTTCCCTTAGGAGGCTCCTACTGCATCCACGGGCATGAGAGGAGGGGTAAATTCGACTGCCGGCACCTGCTTATGTAACGCTTTTACATTATAATCTATTTTTCAGTGAATTCCGAGAAATGAAATACCTGGACATGGTCATCAAGGAATCTCTCAGGCTCCACCCTGCTGTCCCAATGATTGAAAGAAAGACCATGCGTGATGTTGGTAGGTAACATAATATTAAATCAGATAGTAAAAATTATTACTATACAGGGTGTAAAAAAAAACCTATTTGTGGTTAAAGGTATTTTTATTTATACTGTACGGCAACTCTTAGTTGCGGTCAATGACCCTGTCAAGAATCAGCTGGCTT
The DNA here is from genome assembly GCA_963082625.1 of Pasiphila rectangulata. Classification (NCBI taxonomy): domain Eukaryota; kingdom Metazoa; phylum Arthropoda; class Insecta; order Lepidoptera; family Geometridae; genus Pasiphila; species Pasiphila rectangulata. The sequence continues at coordinate 22,634,563 of OY720235.1, forward strand.
TTAGGTTGTCACTATCGTATAATCAGCTGTTGAAATTAAAACTTTCGCGGTCTTTTCATTGAAAATCACTGAATCCTGAAAAGACGTAGAACAAAAGTTGTTTTTTGGGATGGTCAGAATCACCCCCTTTCGGCTTAGTGTGTGTATTATACACATATACATATGTTATAATACACCCTGTAGATAGATAGATGATAGATAAAAATACTTTATTACCATAAAACAAACGCATACAAAATAATGTAATCCCGACGTTTCAACCGGATTGGTGGATTGTGTTCGTGGTCGTGGTCGTGGGAAGACTGACATAAAAATATAGGTAATGACGCGATAAATACCCGGATAATCCATTCAAGTAATAATATGTTGTGACACGAAAGTTTAAACAAGTCTAAGCAAGTTTATAGTATTAAAAATTTTTGAGTAACTCCCGACCATTTCTCGGCCTTGTCTCGGCGGTTACCTTATTTTTTGTGTGTACCCTCAGTCTTGCAATCTACACACCCAAGGCCTTTAATATTACACCACACTCGGGCAGGGCTGCGCCGGGGTGCGGGACTCAGCCTGCGCCCTCGTTTTTTTTTACACTGCAGCGTGGCACGCGACCGACGACACACTGCAGTATGAAAGGGGTCCTAGTCAACCAAGAAAACACAATACACATAATTTTAATAATTTATTTATATAATACTCTAAAAAACAAAATTAAACTTAAAACTTCGATTACTAAATATCTATTTATTACATGTACATACACATACATACATAAAACAAACTCAATTATTCTTGCTTTTGAGTTGGCAAAGATTTTAATTAAATCCTTTATTTTTATATCAATTTTGGATTATATACTTATAATGGCTAAGTTTGTCAGTCTGTCTTGGGTCATGGTTGAACGAAGATAATTTTTTATTAATTTTAATTTTGAAAAGGATCTTCACCTTCTGCTACTGTAACAGGCAGTGTTAAATATATACGCAGAGCTGTTGAGATATTAGGAAATGAGGAAATTAAATTATTAGAATATATATGTATAGCTTAAAATATCAGTGGGAGTACTTGTTGATGCATTGGGAAAAAATATTGGCAACAATTCTAATTCATTATATAAATCCTCCGCGTCAATATCAAATCTATTTTTAAATGTTAGTTTTTCTTGGAGCCGATAACACTGAGATTTTTTTTCATGTATCTCTAATTTGTTGCAGCATTCTATGTTTTGGAAGAGTGAAAAAACTGAATTGTGTTCCGTCAGCAAATAGAATCTCTCATTTAATTTCGAGATAGCAGTGTCCAGTAGAGATCCAGAAAAAAATAAAAACATACTTTAAATTTGTTGGTTGGGTCTAAAATGGGCTCATCTGCAGCCTCGTAATCAAAATGTGTTTTTCGGGGACGTGGACGAGCAGTTTCTTTAAATTCTGTTTCGCATTATAATTCTTCAGCAATTAATTTTGCATCAGATAACAACTGTTCAAACGCGCTATCGGTGCAGTATTTCTCCAAATTTTTTTTAACCAGATTAATCATTTTGGTAGTTTCTGAAATAATTTCGTCCGATTTTTGCTAATTTTTGCTTACAATATTAATCTTTAGTAAAATATTGTACCATATAACTACTGAACATACTATAAATCTATAAGACTTTAATTTGGCTATTAATGAACTCGCTATGTTTTTTTGTGTCGCTGTCATACTTGTTATTTGTAAAAATATAGTATAATGCATCGTACATTTTATCCATGTTAAAACTGAGTGTTCTAAGAGCATCAAATCTACTTTAACAACGCGTATTTGAAAGAGGTTTTAATGTCAAAGCAGGTATCTGTTTCATAATTACATCCCAGCGTGATGTGGATGCTGAAAAAAATGCATAGATTTATTGGACAATATAGAAAAAGTTTGTAATTTCCAATGAGCTTTTAGCGGCGTCATTTACTACTAAATTAAGGGAGTACGCAGCACACGGTACGTAAAAAGCACAAGGATTCATGTCCAATATTTTTGTTTGGAGGCCTATATTTTCCCCCCTCATATTGGCCCCAATTTCATATCCTTGGCCTCGCAAATCATCTAATTAAATATCGCATGATTTTAAGAAATCTAACAAACCCTGTCGCCAACCCTTGTCCGGTAGTATCAGTTACAGGTGAAAAACCTAAAAAATGTTCTCGTACCTTAGCGCATTTTGTCGATGGATTTAAATAAATAAACCTCACAATAACAGTAAGTTGTTCTTGGTGTGAAATATCAGATGTGCAATCTAGAATTACAGAGTAGTATTTACATTGCTTCAGAAGACTAATTATAGTCGTTTTAATTTTTTTAGCAATTATACTAATCAGTTCATTTTGAATGTTATGACCAAGATAATGTGGCATGCGATGCTGAGCTCTTTGAATTCGAGCAATGTGTTCTGATAGTGTACTATCACAATTAGATATACTCTCCAACAACTTTAAATAATTACTATTATTTGGGTCATACAACTTCTCGGTTGTGCCACTAAATGCTATATTTTGACCTGCCAAAAATATTATTGTTGATGACTATTTTTTTTTTGCTTGCGCATACATATTTGTCGTAAGTAACAAGTATATAAAACTGTGCAATGGCGTTAAGTTCAATGAAATATCCAAAAATTCAGCGCTCGACAGGCGCACCCGGGGTGCACCGCACCCCTTGCACCCCCTGGTAAAGACGGCCATGCACTTGTATATTCGAAAACATTATATTATTCACCCCCAATTTCAACCCCCATATCTCATGAATGGCTCTACCGATTTCTATATAACTTTCAGTTTTGCATTAAACAGATCATTCCCTTTCATTTGATATTCGAATTCGGATATATTTAGAAACATTCGATTATGCATACCCTCTTTCACCCCCTATATCTTGTAAACTTCATAACCGATTTTGATAAGGCATTTTTAGGGACCACTGCCGGAAAACCTGATTTTATATAAAAAAAACTGCATGCAAATCGGTCCACTCGTTTTAGAGCTACGATGCCACAGACAGACACACACACACACACCCAGGACAAACTTATGACACCCCTCTTTTTCGTCAGGGGTTAAAAAGATAGTAAGAAGTTAATTGATTTTGTTGGGACATTAACAAGACCTAACTGGCTGACCAAAGCGTAGATGGCGGCTCGAATTCTACCTGTTTTTTATTTGTAGATTTACTTTATGTTAATACTAACTCTGACGACCTCTATGGTGCAGCGGACGAAGGTCCGCCTGCGACGCAAGAGGTTGCGGGTTCGATTCCCGCCTCGGGACAAATGTCTGTATGATCTTCAGATGTTTGTTCAGGGTGTTCTTGATGTTTCTCTATATATAATAAAAATATCTATCTATGTAGTGTATTGTATTAAGTATATCAGTCATCTAGTACCCATAACACAAGCTCTGCTTAGCTTGGGGCTAGATGATGCTGTGTATATTGTCCAGCATTACTTACTTACTTACTAGCTTCTGCCCGCCGCTTTGCATGCGTTGTACCCGAATAAAAAGTAGCATAATTATGTGTTAATACTGGTCAACATCAATACGTGTGCAAAGCTTCAGCTCAATCCGTAGCCTAGTTTTTGCGTGAAGAGGTAACAAACTTCCATCCAAACAAACTTTCGGCTTTATAATATTAGTGGGATATAAGACTCTAGTTAAATAAATAAATAAATAATGCTGGACAAATCACACAGCATCATCTAGCCCCAAGCTAAGCAGAGCTTGTGTTTAGGGTCCTAGATGACTGATATACTTCATACATTATACTACATAGATATTTTTATTATACATATATAGAAAAACACCCAAAACACCCTAAACAAATATGAATGAATGAATGAATGATTATAACTTTATTGTACACCATAAAATAAAAGAAATAACAGTAGAAGATAAGATACTTAACTAAATGCACAATGGGCGGCCTTATCGCTAAAAGCGATTATAAGCGATATCTGCAGTTCGTACAGACATTTGTCCCGAGGCGGGAATCGAACCCGCAACCCCTTGCGTCGCAGGCGGACCTTCGCCCGCTGCGCCACAGAGCTCGTCAGAGTTAACTACTACGTGACTCGTGACTTGTTGGCGGACGTCCTACCAGCGCTACACTTGCCGGTTCGTGGCCTCCAAATGTGTAGATGTGTACAACAATAAACAATACAAACAATATGCTTGATAACTTTTCGGCCCCATCGGTCATCTGTTCTGCGAGATACATGTCCTGCCCATTGCCACTTCAACGAGCTAATCCGCTTGGCTATGTTGGGGACCCGAGTTCTTCTATGAGTTCTTCTCATTTCTGATTCGATCCCGTAAAGAAACCCTAAGCATAGCCCTATCCAGAGCTCGTTGAGCGACTGAGCTTATTCATGAATGACCATATTATCACCTTATTCTCAGATCTAGCGGGTCTGCAGATACCCCGCAACACCAACGTCATCATCAACATAATGCAGGCGCTGCGGAACCCCGCGGTGTATGAGGACCCCCTCGTGTTCAACCCCGACCGCTTCGAGGCCTCCAACAGGGAAGCCAAGGGCGCCTACGACTGGATCGCGTTCAGTGCTGGACCGAGGAACTGTATTGGTGAGAAAACGAAACAGCTTTTAACGTTCTTTTCATAGTGCATACAACTAATAAATGTTATGTAGGTTTTAAATGTTGTTTAACTATTAATATATTATGTTTTTCCTGTAATTGTACCCAACTTTTTTCTTCTTCTTTTGTTTTGTACATGTATCAAAAATGTATGGTAAGTATATTGTTTTCTGTGCGTGCTGTTTTTTGTGAATCAAATAAATGTAAATATATTCATCCGCTTCCAACCGCAATAACTGGAAATCCATGAGGGAGGCCTATGTCCAGCAGTGGACGTCCTACGGCTGAAATGATGATGATGATGATGTTTTATTTTATACACTACTTCTATATTTTGTATTCAAATTAATTCGTTTTACATATACATATCATAAGAATTTCTGTAAGCATTGTATGATGGAGGGCATTGGTACGCCATAACAAAGGGAATCCTAATTTGGGTACCAAAGTTGTTCTACATTATTATTTCAGTCATAGTACTAAACATAATGAAATAGTTTTTATGTCATGTCTGTTGTGTCAATAAATAATTTTTCATTTTAATTTTTTCAACATTGACTTTGATCTTCATCCGCAGGACAAAAATTCGCAACACTCGAGATGAAAGCGATGATATCGGGAATCGTGCGGCACTTCCATCTGGAGCCTTCGGGGAGAGAACCTGTGACATTTACAGAGCTCGTGCTGCGAGCTAGGGGCGGTCTCTATATTAAGATGACATCTAGGACATGAACCCAAGACGAGCACTGCAGAATTAGACAAAAAACATACTTCTGACTTTTTTAAACATTCGCGATCACAGCACATTATTAAAACACATTTATCCGGGTATTTATCCCGTAAATTACCTATAATATTTTCCAACGTTTCGCTTGGATTGCACCAAACATGGTCCCGGGAAGGCAATAGACGTCGGGAAATAATAAAGGTAATTTACGCGTTAAATACCCGGATAAATGTATTTTTAATAAAAAACAAAGTTTAACAAAAAAGTCTTATTGAAAACCCATAAATGGGGTTTCATAAGCATAAAATATCGTCCACCATCTTGTGGTGAGCGCCATTTGGAATGTATTCAATTAATTTAGTAAATTCTTATAAGGATGACCGGTTATTCGATATTTTCCTTAAAAAGCAAAATAAAAGAGCTAAAAAATAACTCATTACAATTGATTATGTTGTATAATAGGGTGTCGAAAATTATTATTTCTTAAACTATCCCTCATTTTGTTTTTTTTTATGGAAATACCCTGATGTTGTGCTTAAAGTTGAGATTTTTTTCACTTTTGATGTTTTCTAATTAGATACAAATTCAGTTACGACTGCCAGAAAAACTATTTACGGTGGGAGAACTATTTTATTTATTTTATTTTATTTTATTCGGAAGACAAACAGTTTTATAATCATAATAGTTAACTTATTAAATATACACGAACCAATTATACGTCTTCGCATAAAAAAAAACTAAATATAGCTTGCTGAAGTTAACTATCAAACTAATACTAACATATCATAAAATATAAATTTAGTAAACAAAAACCAAAAAGAAAACACAAGATAAATACTTATTAAAAAAAAAACAATCATGATGATGGCACATCGAACCAGCGATCCGACAGGATGTTTTTGACTTTTTGTGCACTTGTATTAAAAAATGTGTCTATGATCAATATCCATGGATGTTTTTTCTGCTTACATTTGAGGTGACTTCTTCTAAAAAAATCTATAGAACTTGGCGTATTTGAATTACTTTCATAAACAAAAAAATATAACTCTCTTTATATTTATCATACCTAATAATTGTCGTGAAAACAAATAATTTGTAAAAGCAGATAGATAATCCGTTTCTATGAATTCATTTCCGATTTATTTTATTGTATAGTAATTGGAAATAAGCTTTTCTAAAACCCGCTCGATATATTTATTCAGTTTATACATTTATTTAAACATAACATTACATCACATAACATTGGCATACATTTTAAAATAAATAAAAAAAAATAATAATAAAAATAATCTAAATAGGTACGTATTAAAATAAATAAATATAATAAAAATGTAATAGTGAAATTTTAAATTTACTTAAAGAATATTTTTTTAACAGGAAGAGTAGATCGTCCGTACACCAGATGCTATTTATTGTATTTCAAGTATAAAACCCACACTAAGGTATCATTTATAGTGTTTAACTATTTTAATTTTTATTAGTGTAAGTTGTTTGAGATTTTCTTGGCTATGAGCCTTTATGATGCTTGAAATAAACGTAGGTACTTTATTATTTATTCATTTAACCATATTGCATTGTCCAGAATTAAAGGCGAAAGTGTATATATTCGAAACCACAAATAATTTTCCAAATCGTTCTGAGGAAACAAAGAACAAAAATACAGTTAGGCCATTATTTTTATTAGAGATGTATTTATGATAGAGACTGTAGTCTTATACAGCAGCTTCAGCAACTGATATTCATGCTGTACGTGTGTTTGGTTTATAATACTGTTTTTTTTCGACCGCCAAAATGTTTTTATTTACTGTACAGTTAAGAAAATATATTATATATATTTTCCTATTTTGAGTTCCGGTAAGAATGGCGTGATATAGAGGAGGCCTATACCCAAAAGTGGGTGAATGTGGGCTGATAGATAGAGTACCGGTAAGAATGGCGTTATATAGAGGAGGCCTATACCCAGCAGTGGGTGAATGTGGGCTGATAGATAGAGTACCGGTAAGAATGGCGTTATATAGAGGAGGCCTATACCCAGCAGTGACTGTGGGTGAATGTGGGCTGATAGATAGAGTACCGGTAAGAATGGCGTTATATAGAGGAGGCCTATACCCAGCAGTGGGTGAATGTGGGCTGATAGAGTACCGGTAAGAATGGCGTGATATAGAGGAGGCCTATACCCAGCAGTGGGTGAATGTGGGCTGATAGAGTACCGGTAAGAATGGCGTGATATAGAGGAGGCCTATACCCAGCAGTGGGTGAATGTGGGCTGATAGAGTACCGTTAAGAATGGCGTGATATAGAGGAGGCTTATACCCAGCAGTGGGTGAATGTAGGCTGATACATAGATAGAGCACCGGCAAGAATGGCGTGATATAGAGGAGGCCTATACCCAGCAGTGGGTGAATGTGGGCTGATACATAGATAGAGTACCGGTAAGAATGGCGTGATATAGAGGAGGCCTATACCCAGCAGTGGGTGAATGTGGGCTGATACATAGATAGAGCACCGGCAAGAATGGCGTGATATACATAGAGGAGGCCTATACCCAGCAGTGGGTGAATGTGGGCTGATAGATAGAGTACCGGTAAGAATGGCGTTATATAGAGGAGGCCTATACCCAGCAGTGGGAGAATGTGGGCTGATACATAGATAGAGTACCGGCAAGAATAGCGTGATATAGAGGAGGCCTAATACCCAGCAGTGGGTGAATGTGGGCTGATACATAGATAGAGCACCGGCAAGAATGGCGTGATATAGAGGAGGCCTATACCCAGCAGTGGGTGAATGTGGGCTGATACATGAATGTGGGCTGATAGAGTACCGGTAAGAATGGCGTGATATAGAGGAGGCCTATACCCAGCAGTGGGTGAATGTAGGCTGATACATAGATAGAGCACCGGCAAGAATGGCGTTATATAGAGGAGGCCTATACCCAGCAGTGGGTTAATGTAGGCTAATACATAGATAGAGTACCGGCAAGAATGGCGTGATATAGAGGAGGCCTATACCCAGCAGTGGGTGAATGTGGGCTGATACATAGATAGAGTACCGGCAAGAATGGCGTGATATAGAGGAGGCCTATAGCCAGCAGTGGGTGAATGTGGGCTGATACATAGATAGAGCACCGGCAAGAATGGCGTGATATAAAGGAGGCCTATACCCAGCGGTGGGTGAATGTGGGCTGATAGATAGAGTACCGGTAAGAATGGCGTTATATAGAGGAGGCCTATACCCAGCAGTGGGTGAATGTGGGCTGATAGATAGAGTACCGGTAAGAATGGCGTTATATTGAGGAGGCCTATACCCAGCAGTGGGTGAATGTGGGCTGATACATAGATAGAGTACCGCTGATACATAGATAGATCACCGGCAAGAATGGCGTGATATAGAGAAGGCCTATACCCAGTAGTGGGTGAATGTGGGCTGATACATAGATAGAGTACCGGTAAGAATGGCGTGATATAGAGGAGGCCTATACCCAGCAGTGGGTGAATGTGGGCTGATACATAGATAGAGCACCGGCAAGAATGGCGTGATATAGAGGAGGCCTATACCCAGCAGTGGGTGAATGTGGGCTGATACAGAGATAGAGTACCGGCAAGAATGGCGCGATATAGAGGAGGCCTATACCCAGCAGTGGGTGAATGTGGGCGTGTGATAGATAGAGTACGGTAAGTGCCAGTATTTGCAGACTTTAACAAGGCCTCAATTTATAGGGTATTGAGCCGTGGGGTGCCGGCAGTAGAATGCCGCCTCTCAAAGGTCTGCTGATCGCTGAAAGGTCAAAAATTGCATTTTTCGGAAACCTTCGCCCCCTTTTCTGGTACCCCCGCACCAATGCTTGTTTTGAAAATGTAATTGACTTCATTATTTCAACAAGGCCATCATATGAATTCGTCCTATATAAATAAATCCAAATAAACATCAAATAGATAGAAACTTTTTAAATTACAGCCTCTTTTCTTCCATGTTTATATTGCTTTATTTAGAATTAACAAAAAATACAACCTGTTCTCGCTTTTTTTTATTCTAATAAATTTAAAGGACTGTAAGAATACGGATATCAAGATGCTTTATTTTATTTATTCATATTTTTGACTGCAAGTTTTAATGTATTTCTATCTTTGTACAAAATTCTTTTAATTAAAAATAATGATTTTAAACAACATAATACTTGGTTGCTCAACTAAAATTTTGATGAACCTAAGAATGGTCAATCTCATGTAGTGCGAAGTGATTCTCTGGGATAGAGCGAATAGTTCTACTCTTCAGCACAAATATGGTTAAATAAAAGTAGGATAGGACTCACTTTTTCTCTTATTGCAGACGAAGTTGCGCAGGACAGCTAGTATATAATATAAAATAGGATAATCACCTTAGAGCTGACGCTTCTTTAAATTTAACAGCCGTGTGACGCCCTGTATACTACTAATATTATAAAGAGGAAAGATTTGTTTGTTTAGATTTTGTACCTCTATGTTTGTAACGAATAAGCTCAAAAACTACTGGACCTATGTTTTATCCCCATATTCCCACGGGAACGAGAACTACGCGGGTAAAACTGCGGGGTGCGGCTAGTCAATTATAATTACCTACTTAAGTGTAGGTACTTTTAGTAAGCGTAGTCTACAAATACAAAATCATTTATTTGCTAGAGTACCTACAAGTTACACAATACACGTTGCCGGTGGACCACCGGCTACGTGTATCGCGCACGAGGCAAGCCTGTATCCATTGATATAAATCGTTAGATACGCCCTCACCGTACTGAGGTCGCGCCGTTGTGTTTCCAAACGATATAAGTGAGCTCACTCATGCAAGATAGAGAAAGTAGTGTTTGCAAATAATGTGGGAGAAAAAGAGATAACACTATGTCTATCTATCTAGTCAGCCGGTAACACCCACTGCTGAGTAAAGGCCTCTTCTCATAAACGCCTCTCCTGGCGGTCTTGTGCAAGTTATAATGATAGTAAATAAAAAATGTCAGACGATCGGGCCAGAACATGTCTGAGAAGATAAAGACCCGCTATGATCGGAAACTAAACAACCTTGGATTCGACGAAGGATCGCTGGTGTGGCTTCATAACCCAGTGCGCAGCAAAGAAAAGTTTCCTAAATTGCAACCAAAATGGGACGGACCATAACGAGTTGTGACTAAAATTAACAATGTCAAGTACAAACGTAATGGTGCTTCTAGTTTTATTACCACCTTTTCTACCAGTTCAGGAAGATCTATATCGCTTGAGTCCGAAATTCCTGATATTTCGACGTGATCAATCAGCACCTGCTGCTACAGTTCAACGTTACGCTTTCCCAGGAACTCAATTTTGAGAAGACAGGATTTATTTTGATTGTCAAGATGGGTTATTTTTTTCTCCATATCTTTCATTTTGCTGGTTAAGGCAAAAATTCATCAACTTTTTCACTACAATATTGTATTGAATTAGTAACAGCCCCGATCGCCTGCGTTAATATATTCCTTACTTCCTTTCCCAAGTCTTGTACCACCTGCTTCATATCAAGAGTAGCACCTGCAGCAACGATTTCATCATCATCTTCATCGTCATAATCGGCAAGGGTAACATACGACTTCCTTCGGGAAGAATTTCTAGAAAAGGTAGATCCTACGAGACGGTGCAAAGGCGTTTTTATGTCGAAAAGAAAATTAGAAGCTTCGTCTAGCTTACGAACCGCTTATGATGACGTCATTAAGGAATATCTAGAGAAAGGTTATATTTCACCCTATATTAAATTACCGATTCATATTAAATTATCGATTCTTGAATTTCTATATTCAATAACCGATTCTTGAACGCTTAACTTTTATTCGCAGAATCGATAATGGGCGTGTCTGTGAACTCACAGAAGGACGGCAAGTCTAGCTATGTGAAGGCCATCGAGGAGTGAGTACATTGGTTATTACTGCTATGTGCACAATAAAGTGACCCATAGGAATAAGTTAATGGATACCTCTGAAAGATGGGCAGCAGCGTCCATCCGTGTGTCCTACCTTGACTGCGCTCGCCAACACGCCCGCCAAACGTGGTATGTCAACGACACCCTCATTGTCAGCAGGTGCTTGGAGACCCACGGGGGAGGCCTATGTCAGCAGTAGACGTACAACGGCTGAGATGATGATGATGATGATGTATCATTCATTCATAGCTGCTTCTATAACGTGATATTTCATGTTTATTTATGTAAGCCCCACGGTAAAACCCGCGTAGTTCCGGTTCCTATGGGAATATGGGGATAAAAAAACCCTTAGTAGAGTAACCGTACTGATAATGTAGCCTTGAATTTATTTATTTATTTATTATCAAAAACTCACAGTTACATTATTGTTTTTTATTACACTGTATAATTATGTACTATTCATAAACCATATCGAGTCTACATTATATTAATAGCACTTACTAAATTAGGATAGGTAGGTAAACAATGATGCCACAAACAAACTAAAAATATTAACAAGATAACATAGGTACATGTAAACTAAACTACGAACAAAAATCGTATATTGTAAGTAAATGTGTAGTGTGGCTGTGAGATGCATGAATGTGTTTATACCATTGACCTTCAACTTCTAAACGCAATTTTCTAAGGGTACGCAATAGGTATATCTCGATCAACAACAACAAGCTGTAAGGGATGGTTTACATGGCGGCAGTGTAAAAATAAAAAGTAAATCCTTGTTTAGTCTTTCTGCATAAAATTACACAATGACAGCTATTATTTTAATAAAATGTGCAAAATAAAACTTAATAAAATCTGTTAGGCGATTTTGATGAATTAAACTCCTGTTACTGAGAATATTGCTTGACATATTTCAGTAATTATATATTGCTGAATTTGTGGTTTTTGCGTGATACCCTCACAAACAAACAAACAAACCGACATAAATTTCAAATATAGTCTTTTTACGTTTTATTACCTTTTCCTCATGTATCTCACTTATTTGCAAAAATATTTAATGTACAGACGCGAAAGGTTTACGATTTTATTATATGTATAGATTAAAAATATATTGGTAATATATCGGTTTCGTTCTTCTGAAATTTAATTAGTTGCGTTTCAAAAACTATGACTCACAAAGTGTGCTCTTGACCCTAATCTGGCTCATCGATATCATTAGAAACAAAGTACAGTGATAACTTCTTACGAAACCCAAATATGTTTCGAGGCCGTCCTTGCCCAGATAAATTGTCTGATAGTAGCTTATAAGTATAGAACATTTACTGGTATATATCGGTTTCTTTCTTCTGTAAATTAAAAATCTATGTCTTTATAGAGCTGTTTTTGCGATGTGTTTATGTTATAACAGTTCAAAACCTGAAGATTTCAAAACGAAAACTATCAATTCCGAATTCTTTGTTTTTGCTAAAAAAAAAACCCCGACACCAATACCGGCAATGCGTTGCAGTGCGATAAACTGGCTGGATAATTAAATCAATCAATTCAGCCGTTAAACGACCACTACTGAACACAGGCCTCCCTCATGGATCTCCATGAGAGGAAGTTGTCATACTCACCACGCTTGGCAGGCCGGTTGGCGAGTGAAATTCGGGATGTTGATACACGGAAAGACGTTGCTGCCCATCTTTCGGAGGTAGTCCTTAGCGGACTCTTACTGCATCCACAGGCATGAGAGGAGGGGTAACATTATACTGCCGGCACCCCACGGAAATCAACGAATGGGGGATATTGTTTACCACAGACATCTTTATGATTCTCATCTCAGCCGTAAGAACGTCCACTTCTGAACAAAAGTCTCCCTCATGGATTCCAAATAATGATCATGAGGGATTGTTGCCATACTCACCACGCTTGACAGGTGGGTTAGCAAGCGCAGTTCAGCATATTGATACTGTTTGTTGTACTTTTAATTCGAATAGGAATCTATAATTATTCTCGACATCAAAATATCATTATGATTTTTCTAACCCAAAGAAAACTGATGCTTAAAGGTTTTAAAACAAATTATAGAAAAGTAGAATTATATATAAATAAATAAAATAATGCTAGACAGTTCACACAGCATCACCTATCCCAGGGCTAGTGATATGGGTACTAGATGACTGATATACTTAATACATAGGTACATATTTTTACATAGATATTTTTTTATGATATGGAATATCTAGAACGCCCTCAACAAATATCTGCAGATCGTACGGACATTTGTTCCGAGGGGAGAACCGAACGCGCAACCTCTTGCGTCATGACTGTGGCGTAATTGATGATGTACAGCATATTTTGATGGAATGTTCCCGGAACCAAACTTTTATAACAGCTCACTTTAGAAAACATCAGGCAGTTTGTATTGGTCTAATAAATAGCATTTTAGCTGACCCTCTGTCAAATGATGCTGAAGTACTATACCAATTAGTCACTAAAGGTTTAAGTAACTAAATTGATTTTTTTGTTTTGTTCTTTTATAAATCGTGTTATTTTAGTTCGTATATATTTAGTTCGTTATAACATAACCCCATTATGTTTTTGTTATAAGATTTTATAGGATGATGCGGTCGCCCAGCGACAAAGTCCTTCAAATGAATAAAAATAAAAAACCTCTTGCGTCGCAGGACCTTCGTCGATCAGTTCGAATCTAGTTTTGAATTGCTTTAATTAAAATAATATAAAGTAGTTTATTTAAAAAGTAGCGTTTCAAAAAAAACGAATCGCAAAGTTCAAGCATGCTCTTGACCATAATAACTCGTCATCCTGGGTCATGCATAATATCTTTAGTAACAAATGATAATTTCTAACGAAATCCAAATTTGTCTCGAAGTCATCTTTGCTCCGATAAATTACCCAATACTCTATGAATCAATTAAAATATAATTCCATATAAATCAAATATCGTAGACCTTTTCTAACTCTTCGTAGAAAGTTCCGTAGAACACCCGTAGAACTTCTGTCTTTCACAGCTTTTCGTAGACGATCCGTAGCTAGCTTCGTAGCGCCACAAAACCATCACGTATCGTTTCCCTTCTAAAACAAATGCTACGACATTGTTTCTGATGATCTGTACACGCCCAATTTCTATGCAATTACCGTATGTTGAGTACCAATATGTTTAACAAATGATTATCATTTTATCATTCATCACCATCATTTCAGCCGTAAATCTTCCACTACTGAACACAGTTGCCCTCATAGATGTACATACATGAGGGGTAGTTGTCATACTCACCACGTTTGACAGGCGGGTTGGCGAGCGCAGAGCTGGATGTTGTTTACGGAAAGACGCTGCTGCCCATCTTCCAAAGGTATCCCTTTGCAGGCTATTACTGCATCCACGGGCATGAGAGGAGGGGTACCATTCTATTGCCGTACCCCACGTAGCCGTGGGTTTCGTTACCCGCCCCGGCTTTGCACGGGTGCAATGCTGATACTAAAATATACTACAGAATATACCGTCGCCGACTTTTGGCAGACCTTCTTAAGGTGTACAATACTGTAGTACATTATTTTGATCTATAACGTAGGGTTCAGCTAGCGTGTGCAATGTAAGCGCAAAGAAATGTGTTTATTTACGACCTCACATTAGAAACCTCTAAAATTGTCAGTGTTTCTCACCTATATTATGCATGTATTATACATAGAAACCTTCCTCTTGAATTACTCTTAACACCTGGCAGGCAGAGTGCCATCGTGTGTCTAAACACATACATACATACGACAAAAGTACAGTATTGATGTAGCTCAGTTGGTCTAACAATCAACTTATTCGCAAGAGCGGTGGTGGGTTTGTTTTTCAGCAGCACATTTCTGGTTTGTTTTAGGCTGACGGTCCTGATCGCTCAGAAAATGAGGAACCCGTTCATTGGCGAAGACTTACTCTTCAATATGCTGCCCCATAAGACGCGACAGGACAAGGCCTTGGCCACTCTGCATGGACAGACCAAGCGGGTGATCGACGCCAGGCGCGAGGAGCTGAAGAAGAACAACATAACTCGTTTACCTTCGGACACGGATCTAGGTAACGAAGGATGCACAAAAACACTTATCTAACCGCTTTTATGTCGTTGTTCGGTGCCGGCTCCTCTCTTGCCCGTGGATGCCGTAAGAATCTGTAAGGAATCCAGAAGATGAGCAGCAGCGTCTTTCCGTGTATTAACAAATACAGGGTGAATTTTTGAGACGGGACAGTAAGGGCAGGTACCGTAACCGTTATAGTTACAGGAAAACGTTTTTAGAAGACTATTCATAAATTTTTAGGTTATTCTGAACTGCATTTACAGATTTTGGAAAAAATGTACAGTCAGCAAGAAAATGGTCATTTTACACAAAAACTTTTTTGATGCCAATCGATCCTTATTCTTATTGGGATCAAAAGTCTCTACTGGACCGACTGAGGTTTGAGTACTAGAAATGTCAGAAATTGCGAAAAACTTTTCCAATACTTACATTTGTACAGAAATACAGGGGGTATAAGATAATTAATGCAGTTCAGAATATCTTAAAAATTTATGGATAGTCTTCTAAAAACGTTTTCCTGTAACTATAACGGTTAAGGTACCTGCCCTTACTGTCCCGTTTCAAAAATTCACCCTACCTATATACCTGGAGATGCATGAGGGAGGCCTACATCCAGTAGTGGACGGCCTACGACTGAGATGACGAATGTTCAATTTCTCTTTCCCTAACCTGCCAAATTGTTCACTTTACAGGAATCAAGAACAAACACGCATTTCTGGACCTGCTGCTTCTGTCCGAAATTGATGGAGCGAAAATTGACGATGAGAGTATCCGAGAAGAAGTTGACACGTTCATGTTCGAGGTACCTGATAACTAAAGATAAATCTTTTATTTCTAAACTAGCTTCTGTCCCGGACGTCCGGAATGTGTACCGGAATAAGAATTAACCTTGTTAGGGTATTAAAGTAACCTTTATAGCGGCAACAGAAATGCATCATCTATAATTTCGACTCTCTAGCTACCTATTACTGAGAAAAACGTGGGGTGGCGGCAGTAGAATGTCACCTCATGCCCGTAGATGACGTAAGAGCCTGCTAAGGGATACCTCCAGAAGATGGGCAGCAGCGTCTGTCCGTGTCTCAACATCCCTTACTGCGCTCGGCAACCCGCCTGCCAAGCGTGGTGAGTATGGCAACGTGGTCAGTAGTGGACGTCTTACTGCTTAAATTATGATGATGATGATGACTATTTTATACAAAATTAAATTTATATAAAATTTATTTTTCAATATAGTCTCACATAGCCTCAATACACTTATTTGATCGGGTAAATAACTTTTCGATGCCCTCTAAAAAATATTTTTCCAACTTAAGTTCCAATAATAATTATCGACAAAAACATTTTTTTGATTAATTCTGACCAAACAGTTTTGTTGCATTACAGTTACCTATATCCGTCTCCGAAGGTTTAAAAGTTTACTGTTTTCTTTTTACATCTGCTCGCCCCTGGCGTCGTCTGTACATTTAACCTTCGACAAAAAGAGCGCTATGGGTAATTCTCCGAAGCGAAAAAAATATGCGGCTATGCTGAGAACGGTAGTGTAATGTACTGGTTTATGATTGTATAATTTTTTTTAGGTAAAGTAATTCCCTAAAATATAGTTATATAGCTTACTAGCTTAATAACTTCAAAAAAAATTGCCAATATCATTTTATCATCACGGTGCCCTGTCTCTAACACGATTTCACTCATAAAATATCTTCTCATTTAGATACGTGCATTCTTTGGTTTTAAATCGGGTTCAGTATCATTAAATTATGATATAGTCTATCAAAAAAAAAAGATTTTCGTTTGTTTATCTTCATTCTAATACACTTGACAAGCACTCAACTTTTGTCCCTCAGAAATTTATCATTTTAGTGGACAGTAAGTTTTGGTAGAATAGCTTCAACATAACTACGTGGTTGTAACCCCCTCGCCTTTCCTCACTTCGGATTCGGATCAGTCCGGCTCAAGCTCTCGGTGCGTACGCACACGTCACTACGTCGTTGCAGCTTCCCGTCAAAAAGTAAGTTTATCATTTCAGTGATTAGGGGACATTTTTTTTTCATTTCGGTGGCCGTTAAAACTCGCGGTACATTAACTTAATTTATTTCAGAACTGTCTTTTTAATTCGCCTTTCTAATTGAGTACTGTTAATTTTGTGTTACTTAGGTATTTAATTCAGAGTAAAATGTAAAATTAACCTCTATATTATCATCTCAGTGTTATCATTTCAGTGGATTCGGTAGACTGTTATACCAACAACAGTTCATTGGAATAAAATGTACCTCCGAAATGATAAAACTGTTAAGTATTAGAGATCCTTGGGTCAAATATTGAATCCATACTATAATATTATAAAACATATTATATGTATACCTTTTATTTTTCTTAATCTGTAAGCGTCTTAATAATTAAGGCAAGAGCGAAACCCTCTAACATAGGTATATCATTACTTAAAAGAGGGTTTCGATAGAAATTTAAGATAATGTATAGATTAAGTTAATGAAATAAACTATTTTTATTTATTTATTATTTAATATTACTATAATTTAATTTTGCTGTTTTAATTTTTATTTGTATACATAAAATGTATATAAATACTATTTACTTAACCATTTTATTTATTATATAAAATACTTACTATTTATTAATAAACATATATAAAATACTCTCCCGTCTCGATACCATTTTAAAATATACATTTATCTTACATTTTTTCTAAGACTAGGTATGCTACCTACCATAATGCGAGTAATATCGAAGAACGGAACCCTAATTACTCCGCGTGCTCGTTCTTAGCTGTATCATTTCGGTGGGCTAAT
Organism: Pasiphila rectangulata; assembly: GCA_963082625.1. Classification (NCBI taxonomy): domain Eukaryota; kingdom Metazoa; phylum Arthropoda; class Insecta; order Lepidoptera; family Geometridae; genus Pasiphila; species Pasiphila rectangulata. Next base: position 22,652,697 of record OY720235.1, read on the forward strand.
TTCATTTCAGTGCACAGTCTCTCATTTCGGTGGACACTTTTATCATTTCGGTAGACACTTTTATCATATCGGTGGAATCTTTTCATTTCGGTTTACTCATAAAAATTCAACCATTAAAGGTTGATTTTTTATGAGTACACAAAAAATTTAATTAAGTTTTGAGGATATTTGATTTTCGCTCACGCACATGTTACAAAAGAAGCTTAAGTTTTATTTGTCATTCAGCATATTTAGACAACAATTATATTAAAAAAATCACCAAAATGATAAATAAAAATCACTTGTTGAAATTGACCCCAATGTGTGTGTCTCTCTGTGGGACCGTAGGTCTTAAACGTGTGCACCGTTTTTATCATTTAAAAGCAGGTTTTCTAGCGGTGGTTCTTAAACATGTATTATTAAAATTAAATAAGTTAATATTTACATACTAAATAATAAAATGTTCAGTAGTGGACGTTTTACGGCTCAAATTGTGATGATGATGTTGAAATAATAAAATTTAATAAACTACTTGAAGAATTCAGTACTTCATGTAGTTTATTATATTTGTTAAACCACGGAAAGACGCTGCTGCTCATCTTCTGGATTCCTTACAGATTCTTACGGCATCCACGGGCAAGAGAGGAGCCGGCACCGAACAACGACATAAATGCGGTTAGATAAGTGTTTTTGTGCATCCTTCGTTACCTAGATCCGTGTCCGAAGGTAAACGAGTTATGTTGTTCTTCTTCAACTCCTCGCGCCTGGCGTCGATCACCCGCTTGGTCTGTCCATGCAGAGTGGCCAAGGCCTTGTCCTGTCGCGTCTTATGGGGCAGCATATTGAAGAGTAAGTCTTCGCCAATGAACGGGTTCCTCATTTTCTGAGCGCTCTTGCGAATAAGTTGTCCAATGGAGCTACAGCAATACTATATTTGTCGTATGTATGTATGTATGTGTTCGAACACACGATGACACTCTGCCTACCAGGTGATAAGAGTAATTCAAGACGAAGGTTTCTATGTTATAATACATGCATAATATAGGAGAGAAATATTGATAATTTTAGAGGTTTGTAATGTGAGATCGTAAATAAACACATTTCTTTGCGCTTACATTGCACACGCTCATCATCAAAATAATGTACTACAGTATTGTACACCTTAAAAAGGTCTGCAAAAAAGTCGGCGACGGTATATTCTGTAGTATATTTTAGTATCAGCATTGCACCCGTGCGAATCCGGGGCGGGTCGCTAGTCAATGATAAAATGAACGAAACGATAGCCGTGGGGTATCGGCAATAGAATGTTACCCCACCTCTCATGCCCGTGGATGCAGTAAGAGCCTGCAAAGGGATACCTTTGGAAGATGGGCAGCAGCGTCTTACTGTAAACAACATCAGCTCTGCGCTCGCCAACCCGCCTGTCAAACGTGGTGAGTATGACAACTACCCCTCATGGATATCTATGAGGGCAACTGTGTTTAGTAGTGGACGATTTACGGCTGAATGATGGTGATGAATGATAAAATGATAATCATTAGTTAAACATATTGGTACTCAACATAAGGCAATTGCATAAAATTTGGACGTGTACAGATCATCAGAAACAATGTCGTAGCATTCATTTTAGAAGGGAAACGATAAATTATGATTATGTGACGCTACGAAGCTAGCTACGGATCGTCTACGAAAAGCTGTGAAAGACAAAAGTCCTATGGGTGTTCTACGGAACTTTCTACGAAGAGTTAAGAAAAGTCTACGATATTTGCTTTATATTGAATTATATTTTATTTGATTCATAGAGTATGTACTACTATCAGGCAATTTATCGGAGCAAAGACGACCTCGATACAAATTTGGGTTTCGTTAGAAATAAAGTTATCCATGACCCAGGATGACGAGTTATTATGATCAAGAGGTTCAAGTCTTGAACTTTGTGAGTCGTTTGTTTTGAAACGCAACTAATGAAATTAACTACTTATATTATATAATTGATAGAATCAGGCGTTACTTTGCGGAAATCCATATTATTATGATATTTTAATTAAAGCAACTAAAAACTAAATTCGAACTGATTGACAAAGGTCCGCCTGCGACGTAAGAGGTTTTTTTTTATTCATTGAAGGACTTTGTCGCTGGGCGACCGCATCATCCTATAAAATCTTATAACAAAAACATAACTCCAATACGAACTAAAATAACACCATTTATAAAAGAAACAAACCAAAAGAAAAACAACTTAGTTACTTAAACCTATAGTGGCTAATTGGTGGTAAAAAAGTATCACACATAGCACCAATAGTCCCTAATAGCTAACTAATGTTTGTACTATGTTGGAAACCAGATGATTGATATGATACATTTTTAGGGTTCCGTTACAACAGGGAATCCATAGTTTCACTTTGTCTGTCCGTATGATTTTCATGTTGAATAGATTCAATTTAAAATTCTAATTTCTAAAAAAAACTGTGTATGCGACGTCAGAAAAGTTAAGTATTTAACAGGTAATCCTTTCCAGGGCCATGACACAACCACATCTGGCATCGTTTTCTGCCTCTACTGTATGTCGAAGAACCCAGAAGTCCTGAACAAAGTTTTGAAAGAACTGCAGGAAATCTTGGGCGATGATCTCGACAGAAACCCCAACTACAAGTAAGTAGTCATATCTGTTGGGCAAAGATTTAAATTGCTAGGTACCGACTTTGCATGCGTTGTACCCGTGATACCACAGGTATCAGAGATTACTAAGCACCTTTAGAACGATAGTGACCTAATCGAAAAACCTTTAAAAATTAAGTCTTTTGTTTGTCAATAAAATGGAATAGATAATTGTGACATTTGACCTTGAATAACTTTAGGAGACGTGGAAATAAAGGCGACTTGATATTTGTATTAGTGTAACCAGAGGTTCTATAACTAGGCGTTTCAGCTGACACATGTTTGTATGTGTGTCCGCAGTTTTTGTTCGAGGATAACTTTACTCTTAAACGGATGGTCGGATTTTGATGAAATTTAAAACTTAAAAATATTACATCAATACAAATCAATCGGGGAATTTTGAATGGGGTTGCAGGATACTGTGTGATTTGTCCAGCATTATTATTATTATTATTCCACATCATTTATTTGTAAACTCATAATAATATTTTTTTTACTTTAAAGAAATATAGAAACAAATACTCTACAGTAAAAAATATATCAAAACGGTGAATCACCGGCCGCGAAGCAAGGCTCAAGCGGTCAGTGACAATGACTGCAGGGAGAGGAATCTCCTTACTATACATGCCGAGTCCAGGAGTACTGCCTTTTGGATCTGGCTCTTGATCCAACTGCCTAGCGAAAGTCTCTCGAGATGTTGATCGAGACTCTTCGCTATGAGTCCGATAACGGATATATATTAAAAAAACTATTTTTTTTATGTATATTATCATTTTTTATTATTATTTATAAGGTTGTTTTGAGATATGGGGGTTTAATCGTTATGTTAGTAATTTTTTAACATAATAATATGATATTCTATGTAACGAAATCTTCAAAGGTTGTTGTAACCCACTTTACGACATACGATTTAATTGAAACTTTGAATACCTATTATTAAGGACCGATGACACACAGAAGGAAACAAATGCAATCCAGTACAAATCCAGCTTATATAATAGATTGCTACGTAAAATTAAGTTCAAATAAAATGGGGCTTAATTGAAAGAAGTCGCACGCTCGTTCTACTAAGTTCGTGGCGAAAACTAGTACCATTGTGTTTTAAACCTTTGCTGTGTCTGTGTAACATTTTACCAATATTCATCTCCATGCGAATTATTGTACTCTGCCTCTATTTTTTAAGCGGTATCTCGCGACAGGTTTGCAACAGGTGTATATTTCGCGACAGGTTTGCAACAGGTGTATATTTCGCGATCATCGCTGTCAAACATATTTTTTTTCTTTTCTATACAGTATTAAAGTAAAGCAAAAAATACGACTAGTAAGTCGCACTCCACGGTTTCATCCGCGTAGTTCCCGTTCCCGTGGGAATACGGATATAAAATATAGCCTATGTTACTCAGGGATAATGTGGCATTCTAATAGTGAAAGTCGATTCATTAGTTTTCGAGTTTATTTGTTACAAACATACAAAATACAATTTTTTCCTTTTTAGTATAAACAAAATTGACCATTGACATTGATGATCGTGAGATATACGCCTGTTACAAACCTGTCGCGAGATATGTACGTAATCAGCCTGTGGGCTGTATGATGCTGATCTGTATCTGTAAAATTTGTTTGATTTAAATAAATATCATATAACCGTTTTCACCTAGACTTGACTTGATTTAACAACTAACATTTGACTAATGTTTTGTAAATTACAGTGAAATTAAACAAATGAAGTACTTGGAACTAGTGATAAAGGAGGCATTGAGACTCTACCCGTCGGTGCCGATGATTGAAAGACTCGTCGTTAGAGACACGGGTAAGAGCCGTGAACTACATTGAAGTACTTTGACCGTACACCATACCTATGCGACTTCACAAGATAGTGATAGCAATCAAAGTCAAAGTCAATAAGTGTTTATTCAATAAATAGAGCAAAAAGCTACATAGAAAAGTCAATTTACAAAAGAAGAATAAGACATATTTAAATTGAATAAAACACATATTTGACTTCGTTCGCTTCAAATAACTTTTTTTCCAAGTGAGAGAAAGAAGCGAACAAGAAACCTCACTCTTTCACTTCTATTCATAGTAACAATTTCTGTCTTAGTGTGTTTAGTGGTAGTTCCCTTCACCCGCATATCAAAATAATGTCAAAAATTGGTTCTTGTTTTTAAACGCCCTACGTTCGACCATGTCGTAATCTATTTAGTGATAGATATGTCTCTTAAACAACACATCTATCTTATAATAATTAAGGCCACAGTATACTGTCAGGATAAGTCCCAGGATGAAAAATTATCTCTGGTGGGTAATTGAGAAAGCAGTGTTTTTCCCATGAGCTGTTATAAGTTGACTTATATCTCGGGTCGGAACTCCTGAAAGACAATCATCACAAGTAAAAATGTTTACCGCCCAACGAAGTGGGCATGGGTCAGCTAGTAAGTATTTTATATTAATACAAGATGTGACTCGTAGCAGAGTATTGCAACCTCTGGGGGCGAAGGGCATAGACAGAAGTTGGAATTAATTAAGGGAGACCAACAGTCATACTGATCGGTAGCCGCGATTAGTTTTAAGTATTAGTTTTAGGAAAAAATAGAATCGACTCCAATGGGAACGAAATAGAGATTTAAAACCTATTCTTGGTACAGTCGGCGACTTAGGTATACATACAAGCATATATCTTGTATAATGTCGCCGACTGTCCCAGAATAGTTCTTGTATTATGTCGCCGACAGTACCAAGTATGCCGTGGGGGCAGTAGAATGTTGCCCCTCCTCTTGCCCGTGGATGTAGTAAGAGCCTGCTAAGAGCTACCTCCGGAAGATGGGCAGCAGCGTCATTCCGTGTATCAACATCCCATACTGCGCTCGCCAACCCGCCTGCCAAGCGTGGTGAGTATGGCAATCGCCCCTTAGGGGCCGTCTCCACGGGTGGAAGAATCGTGACGAGTCCGCGCTTTTATCGTCGGATAATCTCCACGAACGAGCGATTATACCGTCAGCGTATCGTCGCGACTCGTAACGGAATCGCCGCGTGTTCGCAACGACTCGTAACAGAATCGCCACGTTTCTTTGACGACGCGTTGTATAGCACAATAATGCGAGAGCGCCACGTTCCGCGGCGAGCATGCGGCGTTGTTATGACGTTTCGCACGCACTCAACCACTCGTCGCATCGCTGCGATATCATCGCCGTGTGGAGACACATGCAGGCTAAGAGTGAATTGAAATACGTGGCACGACGATAACATCGCCGCGATTCTCTCGCAGACGGCCCCTTATGGAGATCCATGAGGTAGGCATGTGTTCAGTAGTGGACGTTTTACGGCTGAAATGATAATGATGTACCAAGTAAATCGTTATAACTTATCATCATTACCGGTAAAATACCGCGCAGATTACCCATAATTATATACACGCAATAAATTCTTAGGTATTACCGTTTCTGTCGTATCTTGCATGAGCACGAGGCATAAGAAACGGATACAGAAAAGGTACCTAGTTATTGTAACTACATCTGATAATGCTGTGTGATTTGTCCAGCATTATTTATTTATTTATCTACATACTTTCATATAGACGACGAGTGGACGACGACATCTCCTATCTCTTAAGTGTATCGAGTGGCAGGATGGACAGTCCGGAGTTACTTAGTTATATAGCCTACTAGCTTGTGCCCGCCGCTTCCATTCGATAATTCGAGTTGGGTAAGATGTGTTTTAAAGGTTTGCGTTCTCTCGAGTCTAAGCATTGTGTACTTTATATATAATTTATTTATTTATGTATAAAACACTCTTAAATAACATAATATAAACGTTTAAAAAACCGTATTTATTTTGACTCAGATGCTAATGAAGAACATTCCTCAAATTGTAACATAAGTTAACAAAATCATAAATGTATGTGGGTAAGGACCAAATTCTTTGCAAATGCTGTCACACTTTAGCGTCCACCTCTTCTCTAATTAAAAATAAAATATTTATTGTTACTTTATTGAGTAAAAAAACACGCCAAATAACAGTTCTTATTAAACCTAATCTTTATAAACTAATTGATTTTCAAAATAATTAATAAACATTTTATTAATAAATATTATTTTTATCTTTATTAATGATCCCATAGAAAATTAATATGTCCCAACTCTGCTTTGTCGATAATATATTGATTTTATTTAAAAATACGAACGTCTTGACTTATACAGTTTATTTCTATGTATATGTGTTAGGTTTTGCTAAGAAGCAGTTATAGTTTCATAAGGATATCCTTCATAATTTAAAATTTAGCGGGTATTTATTGTATGTCCTAAATATCCTTCCATTGTGCAACCTCCAGTTGTGCGACGACATAACACGGAATTTACAAAGCTAAGCCAGTAGATTCTTAAATTATTTTAATGGCATCACTGACTCCGAACTCTCAAGCAAAACTCCGATAGTGCCACTATCATTTTTTACTGACAATCGAGCATCGTGTCGGTGGAAGCTCCGCGTAGCGTTAAAATTGTGTGACTTTGCTATGTAATTTTATTGCTTTCTATCACGATTTCTCTGCTTGCGAATAATTAAGTGCGAACTATAATAGTACATTGCTGAAATACACCAAAATTTACTAGTGTTACTCGTTTAGTTTGTTGAGTGTGAAACATTTTAGGGTAGGTCGTGAAGTATTTTGGCTCCATTGTGCGACAAGTGACACGAAAGTGTGCTACGTGTCACGACGGAAATTCGTAAAGGTGCGTACACATCATTTTAATAATTTTATTCTCTATCTAGTCTAACAAATAAAGAGAAAAAAACTGATTGTGAGTTTATTTTATGGTCAGATTTACTTGAAACCGTGGCATACTCATACCTCTGGATACCTACTGGATACTTTTAATGAAACATATATTTCTATATAAAGTTGATTGTTTTGATACGTACAAAGACCCATTTAAGCTCGTTACGTTGTTACGTCCATGGTCTCGAAGGGATTCCCTGAGACCATGGACGTAACATCACGTCCGAAACGTCGAGATAATGAAATAAACACCTTTTTGAACGCGATTAAGTCTCCTTTTGTTATAATAATGTGTGAAAATCGTGCAAGTTTAAATCAATGTATTATGCTGGAATTGTAAAGTTAAACATTGTTTTGTTTTTTAGATGCCATTAGCCTCGGCAGAAAGATGTCGGAAATATCGCAAAAATTAAAAAAAAAAACAAATCCTGAAAAATTTAAACAAAAGCAATGAAAGAATGCGGAGAGAACTAAATCGAAGAAAAAAAAATATCTGATAAGAACAAGAAAAAGATATGATACAACAATGGAAGGAAGCCTGAGTTTGAAGAGACACAGGATGAATCAAATTTAAAAGAAAAAAGTGATGAGGATTGACGGACTGTGTCTAGTGAAGTTGAATTAAGAAAAAAGTATTTAATAAATGACATAGGAAAACCAAAGGAAAATTATGAAGCAGATGTAAATGTGATAAATGTAAAAAAAACTGATAATGACTTAGGCATTTTTATATGTATTGTAGCAGATTTTGAGAGATGTTTTGAAGGTTTTGGTTTTATCATGCTTGATATTAAAAAAAACACATGATTTAAAATTATTTTTATTTTTTACTTATCTTCAAACCTTGTACACGTGCCTTTACAATTTTATTGTGCTACTTTTTTTTCCTGTGTGACACATTCCAGTGTGATTTCCGTTGTCCAACGATGCAAAGAATTTGGTCCTTACCCATGTAGCATAGTAGGTAACAGTTGTATTTTTTTTTATCTTTATACACATTACGACATGACACAATTATCTATAATAAATGTGTCATGTCGTAATGTGTCAAATGCTTTACTGTAATCGATAAAAACCATAACAACATGATACCCTTTGTTAAAACCTTCATTAACGTGATCGGTAAGGTGAGATAATAATTAGGTTGTGCTTTTTTTGGGCTGAAAGCCATGTTGTTTGTCGGATAGTATGTGATGGTTTTTGTGGAAATTGTGTATTTGGTTACTGACATGTTTTTCAAATATTTTGTCGATGATTGGCAGGATGGTAATATGTCGGTAGTTTCTATAGTCGTCCTTTGCTCCTTTTTTGTGGATAGGTCTCACAATGCTGGTTTTTAAATCATCAGGAAAAATTCCTTGACTAATACTTGATCAATCAGTTTTGTAGTGGCTAATGTAATATTTTGAGATACTAGTTTTCTATCAATTATTATTGGTCTTATTTTATCTATTCCTGGTGCTTTGTTAGGTTTAATATTTTTAATAATTTTGAAGATATCATTAGGATTAGATTTTTGCATGTAGATAGTAGCGTCAGATTGGTTAGCGTATTCCTACGGATCGAGTTGCATTTTTTTACAATTTAGGATTTTGTCTTTAACGGATTTACGGAATTCACTTGCGAACTTGTTAGCTATGTCTTTTGGATTTTGTATATTCTTACTAAACGCATGTATAACCGTATCGTCTATAAAATGGGTGATTCGCCCAGTTAAACTATTTAGGATGTGCCAAAGCTTTCTTGGGTCACCCTTATTGATATTAATTTCATTTTTAATGTAGTTATTTTTAGTGTTGTTAATTGTTTTGTTGCATTTATTTCGTAATTTTCTATGTTCCAACCGTAAAACTTTATTGGCGTGACCTTATTTTAGTTCCTTCATCAACAACAACAAGTCATCCCAGGCAGATACGCGGTAAGATATAAAAGGCTATGCTAAGGCGTAGGTAATAAACAGTTTTTAAGGTATTGAGGGATGCAGCTGACCTGAGTGATTTAAAAAGAAACGTTAATTTTATAACGCGTGGTACTACTCTTTCCAAATGAACCTTCCAACTAAGAGTATTATTAGACACCCAAAAAAAACTTGTAATTGGCTTTCTGTACCTATTCCTTTAATTATTAAATTGCTAACTGTAAGTTTTCCTGTAGGTTCTAAAATAAAATACTTTAAATCATCATTTCAGCCATAAAACGTCCACTAGATACTGAACATAGGCCTCCCTCATGGATCTCCATAAGGGCTAGTTGTCATACTCACCACGCTTGGCAGGCGAACATTCCTTCCTCTGAGTTTATTGCTGATTAAGCAGAGAGGATAGTATAAATAGTTGATGGGCAGGCCTAATTCATAAGTAGAACTAGATAAAAATGTTTTCACAGGAAATAAAACTTCATCATCATCATCTCAGGACTGATGTCCGCCTGTAGGCCTCCGTCATGGATCTCCCGTATGAAATTACGGGCACATGAGACCTTACAACTCTATGTCTCGGTTGGACATGTGACCAACGCTGCATTGCATTGCATCCGTCATGCAATGCAGCGTTGGTCAGGTGCATAATGAATGTGATCATCGCGGTATTGCCGTTGTAATACGTAAGCTTAACATCAGGTGGACCTTCGGCTTATCTCGTGATTTTGTAGTATAAAATAACTTCAAGATCATCGTGATGGGCTTGTTGTATTATACTCGCCAGGAAGGAACGCTTAATCTATTATATATCACAGAAATAGCTGGTGTGAAATTGACGAAGAACACATCCTTGGTGCTGAGCATCATCCAGCTCCAGAGGCTCCCGGATTTGTACGACGACCCCCTGTCGTTCATCCCCGAGCGGTTTGAGAAGCAGAGCGCAAAGAATGCCTTCGGGTGGATCCCGTTCAGTGCTGGACCCAGGAATTGTATTGGTAAGCTTCTACCTCTAACAGTGGTCTGTTGGTGAACTATACATGGTGTACATATTATAATATGTGTAACCGACCTAACCCGAAAAGGGAGGCCCACAAAAATAAAACCGGGCAAGAGCGAGTCGATCTCGCGCACCGACGGTTTCGTGCCATCATACAATTATGATAATGGCAATTTATATTTGTTGGAGAACCTTGACAGCGCTATCTCTTGTCTGATATCGGAACAATTATTACGATTTATGATACAAGATGGCTAGTTTATAACTGTGTATTCAATACGGCGCGCCTACCCACATGCACAATATAAAATCCATCTAGTACATTAGCTATAAAAGTTTCACGGGTTTATCACTGCAAACTTCAGGTAGTTTTTTCATAATTTTTGTAAATAACTCAAAAACGATACGGCTTAATTAAAGGAAAACTAAAAACTGTTTATTAATGTGCAAATGAATACCTTTCATAATAACCTACACAACCTAGTAACTTAAAAATTTTGAGATCCCCTATCCGCCCCCCTGCAATCAAATAAGAACATTTTACATATTTTTGTATATGCTATATTAGTAAAAAAGTGTTATCTTTGACTGTTTTAAATTTCAAGTCGATAGCATCAGCAGTTCTCGAGATATCCATTTGTGACAGACAGACAGACAGAGTGATACCACAAGGTTGCTCTATCTGCCGCTGAGATTGCTCACATTTAAAAGGCATATTGGGTTCCTTTTTACCATTTTGGTCTGGAACCCTAACAAGTAGGTAGTTTTGGAAGGGAAAAAGTCTTATGTTTTTTTCTTATTTAGTTATAACTTTTTCAGTTGTTTTTATTTACAATTTTACAAGTTGGTGTGATGCGAAGATGATCCATAAGTCATATTCAGATTTTGTTAAATTTTATTTTTTATACTGTTATTTTTGTTTTGTACTTTTTGCGGAGTTCAATGACCACCCTGTCAAAAATCAGCTGATGTTTAGTTAAAATTAAGTATAATTAAAGTTAAAACTTTTTTCTTTCATGAAAATCATCGAATCCTGAAAAGTCATTAAACTTAAGTTGATCCTTGAGGTGGACAGAATAACCCCATCTCGGCTTTAATACACACATTATAATACACCCTGTATAGCTAACCAGTGGGTAGTACCTGTGGTAGTACCCACTGCCGGTTATAGGGCCTCTTCTTTACCAGTTAAGTGCCCAGGGTTTGAATTGGGTACACAAATAGAACAAACCGTCAATACACCTACAAGGTCTTATCGCTTAAAGTTGTAATGCCCGGTGTACGAATGATACGCGCAGATAATTGTGTTTTCTGACAAGATACATTTTTTTTTATGAGCGGGAGAATCGTTATTTTGCTTTCTATCAACGGGCTATTAACATCTCAGCCGGAGGATATATCCACTGCCGGACGTAGGCGTCCTTCATGGATCTCCATGTGATCATAAGGGGTTGTTGTCATACTTACCACGCTTGGCAGGCGGGATACACGGAAAGACGCTGCTGCCCATGTTCCGCAGGTAGCCCTTGACAGATTCTTACTTGCCCGTGGGCAAGGGAGGAGGGACAACTTTCTACTGCCGGCGCCCTACGGCTTAAGTAGTACGAATATAACACACCTGTTTATCTACGTTTTCAACAAGTGTACCTACAAGTTTGACAAAACCTATTTTTCAGGTCAAAAGTTTGCAATGATGGAAATGAAGGTGACATTAGCAACATTGGTGAGGCGTTTCAAACTAATCCCGTCGGGAATCGAACCCAAACTAAGCGCGGATCTCATCCTGCGCTCCAAGAACGGCGTGCATGTTGGATTTGAACTAAGGAACTGATTTCGCTTTCGAACCCCGTGGCATAGGGAGCGAAAAGCCTAAAGCACAACGTTACGGGTTAATTCCAGGATACCAGGGGTAAATTATTTATAATATTTATTTATTTATTTTATTTTATTTTAAATATTTTAATATTAAAGTTAATGATAAAATAATAGATATTATACTATTTCTTTTAATTGTCTGATAAATATGTAGGTACCTAAACTATCTAGGGCATTGATCAGACAACAAAATAAAATCGTAATCTAAGTTGACGAAGTTCTTGTTTTGATTAGATGCCCAGATTTCATTTGAATGTAAGTTTATACTATAGGTACTAGCTTTTACCCGCCGCTTCGCTTGCGTAACATTTTTAAGGAAAAATTTTACCTAGTTGGATTTAAATTTTCATACAAAAGAAATCTGTTTACGTCATATTTTTCTTTGGGAACTCAATTTTGGGACAAAAAATAGCCTATGTGTTATTCCTGGTCCACATCTATACGTGTGTAAAATTTCAGCTTAATCCGTTGGGTAGTTTTTGCGTGAAGAGGTAACAAATCTCCAATACATCCATGCAAACAAACTTTCAGATTTATACTATTAGCACAGATATATTAGTGAGATATACATAGGTACCTACTCCACGTTCTGAGATGCATTGTGTTCTACTTGTAAAACCCTCTAATTTGATAGGTAGGTACCCATATTGATTGGATTGTGGATTGTGAAAAAATATGTAATCTGCCATTTTGTTGGTGGCCATATTGGATTTTCATAGTGTGGTAAGAGTAGAATAGAGATTCTAATAGTCGGGCCCTTTGATTTGATACCCATATTGAAGAAGTTCTAATAGTCGGGCCCTTTGATTTGATACCCATATTGAAAATACTGTGGGTAAAAAATACTAAAAATTTAATTTAATTTAATTTATTTGTTTATTTCAGGCAATATGACACATATTACAAAAAAAAATTGAAAAAATAAATTAAAAGTTAAAAAAAACTGTTAAAAACATATATACAAAATTTCAGCTCAATTTGTTTAAGACATCTGCTTCAAAATTGATTTGCAAGATTCCACCCGAGCAAACATAGTTACAAACATACATACATACATTCATACATACAGAGCAAGCTAAATAAAAGCTTGTAAAATTGTTACTGATGGATGACACACTATATTATTTAGGCTTCTACGTGCTGAAATTGACAATACAGTTATTCTAGAGCAGATTAGATTGTCGGTACAGCGGCAAAACATGGCGGGCACAACGGGTGCGATAGGTCCGCGACGCCGGCCGCAGCTGTTCGCTCAGCTGCCCTGGGAGAGAACGCGAGCTGGCGCTGCCGCCCCGACACCACGGGCACTCGCACTGCTTAACCGCTTCCTCGACTGGTTCAATGAATCTGACATGTTCGCTGACAGTGTAAGCAAACTGTGCAGATTGACATTTTTATTTTGAGACAAATACCTACCTACTTGTAATTTTGATACGATTTTTTATATTCAGCTACTTTTATTGACGACATATTTATAAAATTGTACCTATTCTAATGTAACAACTAATTTATTGTCATTTTAACTAGAAAATAACTATTGTATGTTTTGGATTGTTTATTTTGTAAGTTCAATTGTGTTTTATTAAATAAATAAATGTCTATGGATATACCGTGCAACCGTTTGCCGTGTCACCCTTCCTCTCCTGCCCGTGGATGCAGTAAGAATCTGCTAAGGGATATCTCCGGAAGATGGACAGCAGCGTCTTTCCGTGTAAGAACATCCAGAACTGCGCTCACCAACCCGCCTGCCAAGCGTGGTGAGTATGGCAACAACCCCTCATGTACTTGGATCAAGTCAATGAGGGAGGCCTATGTCCAGCAGTGGATATTACGGCTGTAATGATGATGATGATGATACCGTATAATTTCAGTTCTAGAGGTACAAGAACCCATAAATGCTAAAACCTTACTAAAAGTAGCTATAAGGAGCAGGTCTTCCAGTGTTGCAAGTATTCTCTTTACGGCGAAATATCGTTAGTCGCCGTTTATGATACTTTTACCACAGAATAGTAATGTATACAGTAGTTTGACTCGGCCGTATTTTTGAAATAAATACCTACAGCCGCGCGGTACGTAAACATGCGATAGGGCTGCCCGCCTCCAATTTCAGCATTTTAATTAAATTTGCCTACTTTGTGTTTCCATTTAGTTTTGTGATTGTAAATATACTTTTTTTAAATAAACAAATATAATACTTTGTGAATTGAATAGATAAATTGAAAATATAGTGTACGCAGAAGTACTATAAAATAACATAGTTATGAATTATTAGAATAACCTACAATCTAAATGATATAAAATTATAAGACCCAGTACTTTTACCTAATGTTTTAAAGTTCCACTTTTACTGATGAAAGCGTGATATAAGGTACCTACCTACCTAAAATTACGCTTGACGTAGGTATTATTTAAAAATATTATATTTTCACCTTCTACGTAAACGAAGTCGTGGGTAAGAGTTAGCGTTAGCCCAAAGAAACTATTCCACGCGGACGAAGTCGCGGGCAGAAGCTAGTTAATAATAAATAAAATACCACGTCTTTACTTTGAATTATACAAACTAACAAAACGAAACACACATGCCCCGAGGTTTTTACACAAGCGTACCTACCGTATCATGAACCGCATATAACTACCTATTTCACTCGTGTCAATCACTTTCCATTACTCTATTCACTTTATTTAAGAATCCAGACATCTTTTTTTTCGGGAGACAAGAGGAAATACTTGTCCATTAAAAAGACACACATTATGTACCTACCTACTGGGTAGTAAGTAAAATTATTTTATAGTCTAAGCTTTCAGAGTTTCCAAGTAATCTAAAAAAAGTTATCTCTGGATGCGTTCTTGAAGATTTCATGCAACCAAAAACAGCACAATATATCCTACTCGACATATTTAATACGTAGGTAGGTACATGAACTTATTTTTTGTGAAAAAATCGCACGGTTATTGTTAAAAAAACAACACACCTCCGTTCGTCACTGCGGCACAATCGCGACTGTTTAGGTACCGAGCGGAGACCGAGATCGAGGCGCTTAGGTATAACTCGCGCTTCGTCCGTTTGTATGAAGTCGGAACACTGTATACACTGTGCTTTTACCTACCTGACACTGGCAGAGTTGCAGCAAGTGGCGTGGCATGCATCAGCCATTAAAAAGAAAAGAAGAAGAAGAAGAAGCGTGCATTGTTATTGGATTTTAATTATTTTATTTTTTATGGACATTATTTTACTATGTCAAATCATCTAGCAGAAAATAAGTGGATTTCAGTGTAAAATGAGTGCAGAAAATCTGAATATTGCCCGGCGGAAGCTGAACGATGTTTTGGATCAAAAATCATCGCAATATTACGGCCAAATGAAGCTCTGGTTTCAGATGAAGCTTACTAAAGAGGAGTTTGATGCCGAAGCTAGAATGCTTCTGAATCCTGATCAAATACATTTCCACAACGAGTTTTTACTGGCTTTGCTGAATAAAGTTAGCGGATTGGCCGAGACATCCATCACCATTGCTGAGGAGAAACTAATAACTCAAAGTAGAAACGCTAAGAGGCACAAGAGAAGCTCGACTAGGACATCTGATAAGTCCAACTTTGATCCTGTGGATTTGGCAGACTATTTGCCCCCAATGTCGCCTCAGGGTGCTGGTAGTGATGGAGTGAAGTATGCAGCTCAGGTTAGAATAACTATTAAGTTCTGTTATTTTTCTTATTTTTTTTTTTTTTTTAATTTATTTATTGAATAAAGAAAACAAACTTAAAAAGAACAACAAAGTTATTACAGCATCAAAAAACCGCTAAGGTTTGTAAAGAGCTATAAGAGTTTACATAGTGGCAATAAAAATAAATAAGTCTCTAACAGTACAATGCAAGTGCAGGTACCTACAAAAAGATATTTGGGTAGTGAACAGATAACAACTAATAAAAAATTATATATTATTATTCATCTTTAATGCTGCGTCCCATACAGCATGAGTACTATACTCAGGTCAGCAATAGAATGTTATTAGAATGTGTTGTAAGCAAACTGTCACAGTTAAAATTTAATTGCTTCCTAAGGGTTGGTTTTTTGACAGAGTTAATAGTAGTATATTATTATAGGAAGTGTTGAAAAATTCCCAATAATTGAATAATATATATTAATGCTGCCCCCACATGCTTGGTGTTTGCCACAAATAGCCACAATCACCAAACATGTGCCAAACACTCAACACAAACAGGCATCCCCACACTCAGTGAACATGCTTGTATATTCCGGATTGGCAAAAAAGGCAGACGACAAGCTTGTTCTGGCAGCGATTACTTTCAGATTGACCTATTTTTATTATAAAAAAAAAAACAAATTAAAATGAAACGAAAAAGAAAGTAAAGATGGTGGATGATCCAAATTTAAAGAAATCATACTACACACAAATACACCTTTACTTATGTTAATTTATAACAATAGCACACAGCGTAGATAATAAATAATAATAACCACTGACTGAAGGGCCCGCCGCCGGCAAACTCGCATGTACTACTGCCACACCGCAAGTGTCTGGATTTACCGCAAACATGTTTGCCGAACATCCTTTGATTTGTGCAGAAAAACCGACACCGACCACTGGCACAAACAGTGAACACCAAACAAAAACAGGCACACCTATCCGCATGTTTGTGTTTGTTGTTTGGTGATCTCTGTTTGCCGTTTTTGCCAAGCATGTGAGGGTGGCATTAAAGTACCTTTTGACAGTTTTTGGACAAACATTCTACATTGAAAGTGGCTGGAGTATAGTTGCTATTGCTAACACCAAATTAATTATCTATTGAAAAGATATGAAAGGCCAATGACTACAATACATAATCCTTACCTCCTAACTGTAATATTATCAACATACTACATTATTTATCAGTAATTTGTACTATGTATTATTAGTCTGTGCATTTTATTTCAGGAAGTATTTCTTCCAGACCATGCACTTGTTGTGGGCCGTTTCATGCTGGCCGCCTGGGATGTTGGTCTTGAAGGTGTGGAAGACGAAGCCGCAGACTACATGGTAGTGGCCACACAGACATTCCTCAAGAATGTGATCACAGCCATGGTTGCACAGCGCAAGGGTTATAAGAAGAAAGGTTCCAATTTCATGTATGACCTTGGTGCCGATGTGCCCAATATGTGGCTGCGAAACTCAGCCAAGGTCAATGATCCCTTGCAAGGAGGGCGTATGGATATCGGAGAAGGATCTGGCATGGTTCCAATGTGTCCACCCACTGTCGATGAGGTGGAACATGCTGCGGCAATGGAAATGGCTTGCAGGTATGGTAACTATTTTATTTATTTATTGAATAATTGGAATGGTTACGACACCAATTACACTAATTACCGTAAACGCGGGTGGTCCTACCTAAAGCGGGGAAAAGATTTGAATCCCTGCCACATCTTTTTGGTATTTTATAGCATTAAACTTTCCTTAGATAGGCCAGCCACATTGGCGAAACTCCGGAAAAACATGGCGTCGGATTTCTTATAACAAAACAGATAAAAGACCAAATAAACGAAATCATAGGTATATCAGAACGGATTGCGATACTCAACTTGCAAATTGGGAAAGAAGTGTGGTCTATAGTGCAAATCTATTCCCTGACCGAACAATCCAGCTTAACAGAAATTGACTCATTCTATTCAAAACTGAACACAGCTATCAAAGAACAAACACACAAAAACCTAATACTGATGGGGGGTTTCAACGCCCAAATAGGAGAAAGA
Organism: Pasiphila rectangulata; assembly: GCA_963082625.1. Classification (NCBI taxonomy): domain Eukaryota; kingdom Metazoa; phylum Arthropoda; class Insecta; order Lepidoptera; family Geometridae; genus Pasiphila; species Pasiphila rectangulata. The sequence continues at coordinate 22,670,644 of OY720235.1, forward strand.
AGAAAAGGAGAGGATTTGATACTAGGCCCCTTCAGCTACGGGAAGAGGTCAAGAAATGGCAATAAACTATGTACTAAACAAAAAATTTAAAGCAACGATTATGTACTAATAACTAACGGTATCACAGTACCTGAGGCAGGCGTGATCCAGGTCTTTCCATTTACTAGTGAATATGTCAAAAGTCGCTGGTGGTATTCAGAAGATTCTGAAGGCAGTGAGGGTCCTTGGTATTGGAGAATTAGACCGCGCTACCGTGCGACTTTACGGTTGAGCAAAGAGCTTGTGTTTCTGGCCTCGAAAGTATTTTTCAGGGGCGAAGAGCAGAAGCGACCCATGAAACAAATCTGGGGCATTGATCACACCATGGAAGACTTTAGATGGTAGTCAGTTTATAATATTGAATGTCCAAGATCAATGTCAATATTGACTAAAGCCTTAGACCAAAAAGTGTGGAAAGAGGGAAGGGAGGCCTTTGCCCAGCAGTAGGATCCAACGGCTGATTAGATTTGATTAAAATGTCCAAGGTAAATAAAAGATGAGCACTGTGGTCCTTAATTTAAAATTTCATGTATCTTTATTGTATTTATCATATTTATCATTCATTGATAGCAAAAGAATTATGTATAAAAAATTAAAAATGCAATCAAAATTTTTTGTCTCCGACGGGACTCAAACCCGTAACGTTCAGACGAACACCTTTAACGCAGGCTGCCTTTACCGTTCGGCTACGGAGCAATTAACCGTCGTCGGGTTGAAAATCTTGACTGCCTTTATCGGATTCGTACCGAGTAGCGACATCTAGCAGAAATCTTTAGATAGATAGATAGAGTATGCTTTATTGTACACCATATACACAAAAAATACAAACAGTAGAAAATTAACAAAAAGACATAATGAGGCACAATGGGCGGCCTTATCGCTAAAAGCGATCTCTTCCAGGCAACCTTTGGATGGACACGAATAGGTGAAGAAGAGTAGACGGTGGCGTACTGAGAAGTTCATAGGCAAAAATTTATAATATACATATATAATTAAAAAAAAATAAACGTACATATTCGACAAATATAATATAATACATACATTAAAATATATATCTACTAAATATATATATGTATATATATACATAGATTATATATATTTTTACAATTCACATTATTATGTACATACATATATATAATATAAACTATGTGGAAAAGGAAATACTATGAATGAGAAGATACTGAGGAAAGAAAATGTTGATATACCATATTTTTAAATATAGGGAGTGACTTAGCTTGTCTTATTGCAGTAGGTAACGCATTCCAAAGCTTAGTTGCACGCACAGTAAAGGATAGACTATAGGAATGGGAAGTGTGGATAGGAATTTTAAGCTGCAGAGTGTCAGATGAGCGCAATGACCGGGAGTGGGATTCGGAGAGGTATTCAAATCTAACTTTGAGATACCTGGGAGTATTAGGATTAAAAAGGATACTGTAAAGAAGGGAAAGAAAGAGTGCATCCCGGCGAAGGCGGATTGGCAACCATTTAAGCTTATTGCGGTACTCAGTGACGTGGTCGTACTTGCGTAGACCGAAAATAAAGCGTATGCAGAAGTTTTGGAGCCGCTCAAGCTTATCAAGCTGCACTTGGGTAAGATCGGGATAGCTGGCGTCGGCGTAGTCTAGGATGGGGAGCAGGAGAGATTGGGCTAGCGCAATTTTGGTGGAAGTAGGTAGAAAATTGCGCAGACGCTTAAGAGAAGCTGCTGAAGCAAACATTTTTCGGCTAACCTCTGCCAGTTGTGGTCCCCACGATAACTGTTTATCCATGAATACCCCAAGATTTTTGACAGTCGCACTGATTGGTATAGGATTTGCGTCAAAAATAACCTGGGGTATGAGATGCCAATCAATTTTGGATATCATTCTAGAGCTTCCAATTATTATAACCTGTGTTTTTGCAGGATTCACCGTCAATCCGTGAGAAATGCTCCAGTCGAGAATGGTGTCCAGATCCATATTGGTCCTATAAATTCTTTAGAGATATTCTTACCCACTGTCCGACGATTTGTTCCACATTCGCCTCACTTGTTAGCCCCACATTCCAAAAAAATCTGCTTCTGCCCCATGTCTAAAATATTTCTAGTTTCGCCCCACATTACAAAAGGTACCTACAAAGGGAAAAGTAGAGTTGACAAATAAAACCAGTTGATGTGTTTGTAAAAATATTTATATATTATTTATTTAAGGCTGAACGAGTCGCCCATCTTTCCATACAAACGTGGAAGGGTAATTACTCCACTGTTTGACGTTGACCATCAAACACTAAGGATTATATCAATTTATCTCGTCATAATCTATGTTTGTGTTTGTATAGACCCCAAACCGTAAAAAAGTATTTATTTCAAAAATACAAGCTTCTAAACTTTCGTATTTCTAAATTTAAAATATTGTAAATTAAATATTTATATTACAGCAAAGCAACTAACAACATACTTACATATGTTAAATAAATTAAAACCTAACGAGCAAAAATCAAGCAAAACGAATACAAATACAATATTAATATAATTATAGATTTTTCTATATTTGGTATGTCCTAATTATTTTGTTTTATTTTTATTTTTTTATGATGAGTAGGTACCTAGCTGGTTAAAAAACAAAGGGCATATTTTTTCTTAACAATGGCCCACCGACATAGAGCCATTTAGCATTGATGTTATTGAGTAAGTACTTAATAATTTTGTCTATCTCAATAATCAGGCTGTCTTGGTTTTCCTTGCCCTCGGAATCGACTCAGAGAGAGAGATCAGCATCGGTTTTAATAGTTTTTAAAAACCGGATAATGTATAGTTTTCCTGTAAATGATCTATTTAACTTAGCATTACAGCCTTCGGCTGGATTATTTGTTCTGCAGATGTCCCCAAAGAAATCCCATTTTCCCTTCAAGTACTGGTTGTCAAGCCATGCTGATACAAAATAATTGTCGAATTTTATATCAGTTCTTGCCGTATTGGTTGTGCAAATACTGTGTTCTGATGTTTTTAACATATGATTAGTTGCGTTGATTGTTTATTCTGACTGTACTTAAATGCATTAAGGCCGCTCTACATTCTCACGAGAATCTCGCGAGAACGCGAGAAACATGCGAGAAACGTGAATGTGGAAGCGATGAGAAGAATACGCGAATCGCTTCCACATTCACGTTTCTCGCATGTTTCTCGCGTTCTCGCGAGATTCTCGTGAGAATGTAGAGCGGCCTTTTCAAAAACATGCGAGGCAAAACAAGAACTCAAAATGGGGCAAACATGATTATTTTGGGGAAATAGTACCAACAATCAAGACGTTTTTATTGCACAAAAAAAATGTATCAGAGCAATATTTAAACTACAGACGATAGAAAGTTGCGTACCCTTTTTCAAACTATCTGGAATACTGACATTACCAAGTTTATATATACTTGAAATATCAATTTTTGTAAAAAATAATTTGTCAAGATTTCAAAAGTTCAGTGACTTATCCACGGTTAACACACGAAGTAAAGATAAATTTTGTACGGTTCTCTCAAATACCGCTCTTCGGAGCAACAGTGTGTTCTGCATGGCTCCAAAAATATATAATAAAATACCAGAGAATATAAAAGGGCTGAAATTAATAGGTTTCAAAAGTAATCTTAAGGCACTTCTTGTAAAAAAATGCTACTATAGCATTACAGAATTTCTTAATGACGATTTGAAGAATTTTAAACTGTAATCTACAAGATTTAACTAATAGGTATTATCTAATGGCTATTGTAATCTAGGACATGTTTATAATTATTATTTATTTTTTTTAAATTATATTTTGTGTTTTGACATTTGTACGCCTTCGCTGGTAAGAATGCTAATGGAACTTAAGTATTATGTATGACATCATTGTAAACCTTCATTCTGACAAATAAATGAAATGAAATGGAATAAAATTATTAAAATATCCATAACCTAATTTCGAGGCAGACAAGGAATATAATGTAGGGCGAAAGTGGAATTTTACATGTGGGGCAAAACTCTGCGAGGCGAATGTGGAACAAATCTGTCCGACAGGTTCGAGTCCCGTCGTAGACAAAATTTTGATTGCATTTTTCATTTTCTATATAAATGATACCTTAGTGTGGGTTTACACTTTAAATACAAAAATAGCTTAACCTCCTGAAGCCCAAGCATTAATATTGATCATCATTGAAAAAGCCCACTGTACTTTTAAAGTGAAATCAAACAAACTCAAAAACGCCCAAACTTGTATTTACGTTTTTTAATGTAGTATTGGCAGTTTAACAACTTTTTTATTATTTTTATTCAATACTGGCATGATGCAGAGTAGGTTTTTACACTCAGAAACCAAATCTAAATCGTCATTTGAAACGGACATCGGGCGTTTATTCTATTAGTAGGTCTTAATTTAATGTACTTTTAAAAAGACATCGGGCTATAATGAATTAAACATTGATTGGCAATTAAATCAGTTTTTATTACAAAATAATTTAAAAAAACAAATTGTGACGTTTAACTTAACTTATTACTGCTTCGCAGTATTCCATACCTTTGAGTCCATTTTCTAGTTCAATATCTGTTTGGGCAAACAGCTAGTAAACGGTCTGCTAAATCAACACCGCCCATATTTTGATTGTATTGTCGAATATATCTTGGTCGGTTGATAGTTAATACCTCCTTTGCTGTTTGCACCGTTGGCACGTATCTTCTCCTTCTTGAGCTTAAACTGAAGACATCATAACGACGGGTTTATTGTCAAACCACTTAGTGACAGTTATTTTATCGTCATTTCTAGCGACAACATGTGAAGTCCCCCTTCCTCGTCTTTTTAATTCTTTGTCACTCAAAAGAAGAGCTCGTACTTCTTTGGGGATGCGGTTCTTCATTTAAGGTGCCGGTACAACCTAAACCCCTTGCACGAAGCTCGTCTATTAATTTCTCGCTGGTGAAATATCTATCGCTACGGACTATCGGACTAGAACAGCTTTTTCTCCTGGACCAAAATTTGTGTTTTCAAACTCTGGGTATGTCGTTGAGCCCTCATAAATATGAAAGTCACATATCATGCCATTAGGGTTGGCCAGCACAAACGCTTTTATTCTAACTGGATTTGGTTTTCCTGGACAATAAATCCGAATGCCACAATTCCCTGTGAAAGGAATAATCATTTCGTCAATGCTTAAGAACTGTTCTTTTAGTTGTGCACGGCATCCGGTTTTAATTATCTCAATGAGTGGACGTACCCTCCATAACTTGTCCTTACTTTTGCATTCCATCGTGATGTCTTGGTCGAACACAATCTTGAGAGAATTTCGCAGCATGATGAATCTATTACGTGACATGCAGTTAGCGACCAGAGCTACGCGAATTTTTTTTTCCCAGTACATGCGCAATTGCGGATAATTGATACTAGCCATCACCAAGCAGATATTAATGTAAAGATATCATTCTTTCATGCATAGGCCCAAGCTCTTACCAGTCTTAAAAACAGCCGTTTGGTTTGTCTTTTCAACAATCAGACACATCATCAATATATTGTTTGAAATAATTGATTGGATCAAAGCTATCCAGTTTAATAGGTAAGTAGACAGGTCCTAAAAGTTGGTTAGATATAGGTAAAAATGATTTTACAGAACAATTTGAAGCGCTATTTCTTTATATCCGGGAAGACCTTGAACCTCGAGACCTTGCAGTTGTTCCTCGTTGTCTTGCTCTTCCTCGGGACAATGCTGGTGGTGTTTTCGTAGAAAATTCAGAGGAAGAATCAGATGAACTTGACGATTCTTGCTCATCATTGTGCACCAAGTACTCTGTATCGCCTACTATATTATACTAGTGTATTATAATTATCTGTGGTATCGCCTAAGTCTTCGTCACTGGGTACAAAATCTTCAATTTCCGAGTCCTGTAATATGTCTTCGATGTTTTGATCTGCTTTATACTGTGAACAAATTCGTTACCTTATTAAAACCCAATGTCAATTAAAAATCACAAATAAAAAAATGCATTTTATGTAACTAAGGCCCAATGTCATTTCTGCTGTACAAATAAGTTTATTTTAAAATTTTGACTCTAATTGTACAAAATACTATTAGATATAGGTCAAATCATCCACAATTAACATAATTTCGGTAAAAAAATAATAAAAACATTCTTGATTCCATAGATAAATAAAGATAAACTTACCATTTCTCGGAGCGGCCGGCATTTTCTTCTTTATTTTTCGAAAAGGAGAGAGTGACAGTGACATTTCATAGATTCTGCTCATTCAGGAAACCCAATCAACCATTCAATGACAGTGGGTGATTGAAAAAGCGCGAAATTTTAAAAATAAACCAGGTATAACTTTATGTCATTTTTAAATGACGGTGGGCGTTTATTTGTTCTATGCATTTAGCTAACATGGGTTTTAGTATACTTTTGCGTTACGTCATTCTTAAATGACAATGGGCGGCAGGAGGTTAATAAAGAATTATTTGTTTATCATTTTAGGTTGAGCGTAATTAACATGTTTTTTACCACTTTTGTTCATGGCATTTGATTTAAGTATTATGAAGTCATTCTTTAATGGTAAAGGAAAAATTGTGACGAAACCCGCGGCTAGCTTCTATAGTTAGCTTCAAACATGTAAACTTGTTCTTTTCTCTGACTAATAGCTGACTGGGCTGAGAGTATGGTATCTATAGGTGCTGGGCAAGCCTAATCCATCTAACAATGTCACAGGCACTTCAGCGTAAACAGCGTTAGCAACTGGTAATCATGCTGTATGGGAATACAGCATGATTACCAGTTGCTAACGCTGTATAAATCATCTATAATAGATGCAATAGCCTTGTGTGTTGTAATAAATAATTGAATACTTACTTCATTTGCACCAAACTTAAATGACAAATCAACTTTGCTCTTTTTCCAGTGGGCCAACCGAAGATAATATTGACAACAGGCTAACTATGGATGAGTTGTATGACACACTGCTGACCAACCGGAACATCATCGCCTCACACTCCGTCTATGCTGTCAACATAGAGAGAATTGCTTGCATGCTGAACCATCCTAGTATTTGAACTGCATGCATTATAAATTTTATCACAAACCTTCCAAATGAAGCTGTGTTGCCCAAGTGGCATGCAACCCTAACTTTGGATCTGAAGGTTGTGGCTTTAGTGATGGCTGTGCAGCAATGGATTTCTCTTTCTTGACAAAATTTTCAAGACAGAAAAATCTGTGTTGATGTGCATAATGTGGACAAAAACACATGCTTTAACGGTGAAGGAAAACAAGGAAACCTGCTTAGTCAACTTTAGACATATTGACGTGTTCTTTTTGATTATATAAGCCTCCTTAGCTGGGAGGGTGGTATAGGTGCTGGACAAGCCTAATCCATCTATCAATGTAACTTTAAAGGCAAGTAAGACAGTAATTACAATTAAGTAGGGAACTTAGTTGCATAAATATCCATGACGCGTGAACTGCCGTAGTTAAAGCTGTGATCTCAATATGAACTGGTATAATCTTAGTATCTTATTTGATTTTTGATGTGATTAGAACCTACCAGTAAGTATTACATTATCTGTGTTTAATTAAACATAATTTAAAATTATTTTAGTGAATAAAGTAACCAGGTGAAAATTTCGTCACCTGGAATTGCGGTATCGAATCCTAAAAATACCCAGTTCAAAAAAATAAGTTATATTGGACATTACGCACAACACCATCTGGCCCCAAGCTCGTGTTGTGGGTGCCGGATGCATATTTTTTTTTTAAATATACCTATTTATAACATAGGTACTGTGGCCGTCACAAATAAGTATCCCCGCCGCCGTAGGGATTGAAGCTGGGTGCCTAGTGCAAGGGGGATACTTATCTATGACGCTGTCTACACGTAAAAAATACCCAGTCTTTAGACAAATATCTGCAGAAAAGCAATAATTTGTACCGCGGCGGGAATCGAACCCGCAACCCCGTTGCCCGCGTTTCAGCCGGCTATTAGATCTAAACCACAAAAGTCTTCACAGTGTTACTTCCATTAACTTCATAGAAAACTAGCTTTTGCCCGCGACTTCGTCCGCGTGGAAGTCATAAAACGTAAAATCCCCTTTTTCACGCAGAGCCACTTTGATTCGAAAATATAAATCCCGTTTATTCCCTATCCCGTGAGAATTTCGAAAAATGTCTAGGATACTCAAGGTATATGTGTGCCAAATTTCAAGTCTTTAGGTCCAGTGGTTTAGGCTGTGCGTTGATATATCAGTCAGTCAGTGAGTCAGTCAGGACTTTGAATTTTATATAGAATGTACCTACTGATCTTTTTAACTCAGGTAACTACAATTATTATTATTTGTAAGTAAAAAATAAGTAAGTACCACCTAATGTTTATCTTTAGATTAGGATGTTCTTTTTTTAAATATTGTAAAACCACTGAATAAAAATTTATGATATTAAAATTTTTTTTCGTGAACATATACATGTACATACATGGTAAGGGTAAAAACAAACAAAATGTTACAATTAATGAACACGAAAACGGCCACCATCAGCGTGGTAATCTGAGGCAGAATACATCCTGCCACAGCGCTGGTCTTCATTACCCACTCAGCGTAAGCTGAGGCAGAATACATCTTGCCACAGCGCTGGTCTTCATTACCCACTCAGCGTAAGCTGAGGCAGAATACATCCTGCCACAGCGCTGGTCTTCATTACCCGTTGAGCAGGCGCTAGTGGCTGCTGTATGCGACATAAGATGTCACTGACTGTGATAAGTGACTACAAACTACTAAATTATAAAATAATATTTCAATACAAATTTTAAAAATAAAATATATCAGACAAAAAATATTCCTACAACAACACGAGCTTCAGTTTAACATTTAATAAACAGCACGAATTCTATAACATAAATTAACTAAGCGCTCCAACTTTAGAGGTCTTGAATTTCTTAACTACCCATAATTACTTTACGGAAGAGTTTAGAGTTTCCATGTACTTGCATCTTATGAGTTTGAAGTTGGACGCTTCCTGAATATTAGCTGAAATGTATATTGGTTTGGAAAAGTTTAGGATTTCTTTGTTTGTTTTGCAAGGCGTGTTGGAAAGATGATGCAGCAGAAGATGATAATAATAATAAAAAATATTTATTTTCCAATAACGGGATAACAAACTTCTTGTCACTAATTAATACTTATAATTAACAATAACAATTTATCATTGAATCTGGGTGGTAAAAAGAAGATGGAGAATAACCCTGTGGAGTCAAAGAGGTTACCTCCTCGCTCTAACTAAGTTTTTACACTTGTATAAAGATGCGTATGCTATAATAAGCCTCCATATGAGGCGACTGAACTATCGATTCATAGGTTTAAGCTTATTTTAAAACAAAATCTCCTAGAAAAAGCTTATTATTCCATAGATGATTATTTGAATGATATTGACCCTTTGGCCGAGTGTTGCTCGGTTCGACCACGATATGAAATAATGTCATCTTGCAATATCCAAAGTCCAAATATCTTTACGAACATTATATTAAGCATAATATTAAGACGGAAATTGTAATAAATAATAGAAGTGAAAGAGTGAGGTTTCTTGTTTGCTTCTTTCCCTCACTTGGAAAAAAGTTATCTGAAGCGAACGAATTCAATTAAGTGCTTTATTCAATTTAAATGTGTCTTGTTCTTCTTATGATATTCTAACTATTGACTATTCTAAGTAGCGTTTTGCTCTATTGAATAAACACTTATTGATTTAGATTTTTTTGATTTTGATTGTTTAGATGAGCGTTTACTTTGTGCTGTCTAAATAGAGGTTTTAGTACAAAAAGTTTTCTCACGGAGATTACCTTACAGTCACTGAAAAGTTGTGTCGTAGGAAACCTGTAAGGTCAGGATTAAGCTACCTTAAGCACCTCTCTAGTGGGAGAATATGTGTCTTAGCGGTCCTCCCCAGGCTGTGATGCAATAAGTTAACAGCGATTGGCATAGGAAAAATAAGTGGTTCTTATTTGGGATTCATTTGCAGCATGCCTTATTAAAAGTAGCTATTAACTTACGTACCCTAGCAGTCATTGCATTAATATGGCTATCATATGTCATATGCTGGTCTAGGGTGATTCCGAAGTACCTAATACTGGTAGTTCTCTCAAGTATTTGACAGCTACAATTTACCACAGAGTTTTGCAGACATTGCAATGTACAATGTGCATAAATTTTATGTTCGGTGATGCTCGGTAATTCAGGTTCACGCAGGGAAAACGTGATATATTTTGTTTTGTTTGCATTTCGGGTTTGGATGTTTTGGTTGAGGTATTTATTCATAGTCAAATGAAATGAAAAACGTATGCCAACTATCTCCTTGGAATAATACAACTCTGTCATCAGCAAATTAAATTAGCTTGCCATTTTGTACATTGAGATCACATCATGTTTGGTTCATATAGACCAAGAATAGAGTTGGACCAATAAAAGATCCCTGTGGAATTCCGTACGTTACTGGTAGTTCAATGCTGACATTTTATCCGATTTTAACACTTTGCTTTCTATTACAAAGATAGTTCCTGAATACATCGAGTTGCTCGCCCCTTAATCCTATTTTCTCTAGGTTGTCGATCGACAAGGAGATTGCCACAGTGTCGAACTTCTTAGCGAGGTCCAAGAAAACGCCCATACATTTATTTCTATCAAAGCATTCTACAATAATAGTCGCTGAGTTCCGACACAGCATCTGTAGTTGATCGTCCTTTTCGGAAGCCGAATTGGTTTTTGGAAATTAGATTACAGTCTTCGAAATATTTCACCAATCTATTATTAATTGCTTTTTTTAGTATTTTTGATAGCGCCAGTAAAATTAAAATTGGTCGGTAATTGCTCAATATGGATTTATCGCCTGATTTATGTATTGGCAAAACTATGCATTGAAATTAAGAAATCTTTATTCTGTTTTATAATGCGCGAGATTTGATCCCATGCTATAGAGCTGTCAGTCTTGAGCGAATTTATTAACCTCAATACTTCTATCGGATCAAAATCAAATAAAAAATTAATTTTAAGGTGCAGAAAGTGGTTTCGATCTATACTGTTTGTTTGTAGCATTCATTATTATTTTTTCCGCTAAATTTCGACCAATATTGATAAAGTATTCATTGTCGAATTAATTGCTGTGTTTGGGTTGACTCCTTGGGAGGTCTTGGGAAAGAGGCTTAGTTGGTTTAAATTTCGTAATATTATTTATAACTTTCCATGTTTTTTAAAGTTTGTACCAGCTTGTTCAAATTGTATTTTTTCATAATCTTTGTTTAATTTTCGGAGAAGTAAATTGAAAAAGTTCCGGTATCTTTTATAGATTATTTGCAGGGTTTCATTATCCGGGTCTACGTAACTTTGAGTGCAATTTATGTCTCGATGCCGCTCGGTCATGATGATGATATAAATAATTGTATCAACACGTCTCGCTAAACAAACAAACTAACTGCTGTCGACAGTTGTCGGCGCGGTCATAGTATGCGACGCGCAAACAGCACCACAATGTCCTGTGGACATCACGTTCGTTCCTCACATCACATAACGCCCCGCTCCTGTGCACACGCGAATGGCGATGTTTTGCTGAGCCCGCAGCCGTCTCTTGTTAGTCTTTTGAGCATTATATTTTAGATGCAATAGATAGCAAGCAAATGTTTGGCCGACGCACAGTGTGTTTTTTGCCCCGAAAAAGTGACATCGTTATTTTATTCATAAAATCTATTGAGCTTTGCATTTCCAAAGTTAGAGTAGAACACCTAAATATCAATTCCGCTTCGTTTATCCAAACTGATTTTTTTAAATTTTCTTGACCTTGACCTAGAAAATTGCAAATATATTTTTATAAAAAAAATGGTACACAAATTGTAGTTTAATCCATCACAGACATATGAAGCAACTTTGGGGGCATAATAAACCGTTTTTATTTCTGTTTTAGACCGGATATTAACGAAACTAGCGTGATTTTTCATATTTTCAGTTTTATTTTTTTTCAACATTTCTAGGCTGTAGTAGAGTTTCTGTCCAAGACAGAAATATACATTAAGCTAAGGCCAATAACACATAAAAATATTATCGTACAACTGCAACTTATTTATGAGAAATTGAATTTCGAAAAAACTCTTTAAGGCTGCCACTGTAGTTTGAACACACCTTTGAAGTTAACTATTTTTATTAATTTTGTGGAGAAGTTCGGTAGATTAAAGAATACACCACAAGAGCAACAAGATTTGATAAATATATATATAGATGATGATAATACAATAATTCTAAGCAACGAGTAAAATTTTACAGAATAATTCTACAATGAAGATTTATATAACTTTCAAATATTTTTTCTTTTTAATTAAAAACACTCTATTTCCGTAAGAATAATTAAATAAACCACTTTCAGAGTCATATTTTTATGTCCAACTAGTTTCTACGGGCTTCGCACGCGTTGAAAATTTTAGAGGTTTTTCTTTAATAGTATTTTTTATTGTTGTGTTATCTTGTTAACTTCGATTGTAAATTTACGTGTACCTAGTTTAGTTTTCCTATAAGTTTTTTTTGTGTATTTGTGTCTTGTCAAATAAAACATATTTTCATGTCATTATTATTTCATTTCTATCTCATAGAAACTGATTTAGGTAGTTATATAGATCTACGCAAAATTTCAACCTGATAAGTATATCATATAAAATAGACTATTAAAACCTTTATAACTATGCCTATTCTCTTAACACCTTATCCTTTAACCTTTTTGACAACCCTAATTTTACAGATTGACCTTGAAACTAAAAAAAATGTTTCTCATAAATACGGCGTAGTTGTGCGTTAATATTTTTATGGGTTATTGGCCTTAGGTTTAGGTATATTTCTGTCTTAGACAGAAACTCTACTAAAGCCTAGAAATGTTGAAAAAAAATAAAAACAGAAAACATGAAAAATCACGCTAGTTTCGTTTATATCCGGTCTAAAACTGAAATAAAAACGGTTTAATATGCCCCCAAAGTTGCTCCATAAGTCTGTGATGGACTAAACTACAATTTATGGACCGTTATTTTTATAAATAAATATTTGTAATTTTCTATCTCAAGGTCAAGAAAATTTAAAAAATCAATATGCAGAAACTAAGCGGAATAATTCCGCTTAGTTTCTGCATATTGATTTTTTATCGAATCTCAATTATTGAGATTCGGGTGTTCTACTCTAACATTGGAAATGCAAAGCTCAATAGATTTTATGAATAAAATAACGATGTCACTTTTTCGGGGCAAAAAACACACTGTGCGACGTGACAGTTGGATTGACATACTTGACATTGACAATAAAGGATAAGTTTGGCAATCTGCGTGGGGTGTCAGTTTGGGTGTCAGTCAGTCAAGTCAAATCAAATGAGTTGAATTTATTTTGTATTATTTGATCTTTCTAAAATTTTTGTTATTTGTTAAAAATGTACAAAGGGTTTACAAGAATACTGGCTTTGTACTGTACCGATAAATTGCAACCGACTGTTTATCCATTTCTGAGGAGTAGCGTAATATGCGGTCGCAGAAGCAGACCGGAAAATATAGGTTATGTTTTCCTAAGGACCAAAAAACACGACCGCGGTCCTGCAGCCCTTTTTGTGCCTGTGCCCGTCAAACCCAATCCTGATGACATAAACATCGGAGAAGAGTTCACTGGACGTCTAAGAAAACAAGATTTGCTGAAAATCCTCAACAGATTCTATCAAAAACCAGAAGTCAGAGTATTGGGATCTGAAAATGGCCTAGACGACCAACTTTTGCACCAGGCTTTCTTATCATTTAGAAGACATTGCTTGGAGCATGACCTACCACCAGATTTACACATAACCATAAGTGATATTTTACAAGGTTAGTTACTTAAAATTCATAAATAATAAAAATATAACTTTTTTTTATTTACTTTTAGTGTTCTTTGAAAGTTAAATATAAGAAACAAAAAACACGTAATTAAATATATTTTAATGTTCCAGGAGCAGGACATGTTGATGATTTATTTCCATATTTTCTGAGACATGCAAGACTGGCCTTCCCTCATTTAGATTGCCTTGATGACTTGAAGAAAATATCAGATTTGAGGACTCCAGCCAATTGGTTTGTAATTTAAAGTGATTTTATATTACTGTAAAATTTAAAAGTCAAAGTGATTAAAATCCAGAATATAAATATAATTATTATTATTTTTCATTTATTTACTTATCTATTGTTGCCTATGTTGCATATCTTGTCACCTCATATGGTTGTGGCTGGAAATCAGTTCTTGACCTCTATGGGTTTTAAAGATTTCCAGCAAGCACTGATTTCCAGCCATTTTGTTACACTACAGCACATACACCATTACTATTTTACTTACTTTTTTAATTTTTTTTATTTTATTTATTACAAAATCCACAGCTCTTAAAATTAACAAAGCATTATTACAAATGTGTATTACTGAAAGCCAATAACTTTATTTATTTATATTGTGAATTTGTTTAATTTGTGATAGGACCTACTTTTGTTTGTATTACTTAACTATATGTCTTCATATTGTCTGTGTTTCTACTGATATGTTGTGTGTATGTGCTGGTGAAACAATTAAATGCTGTATGCTGCTGTTTAAATGATGTAAACAAAACAGATTTTACCTAATTAAAAAACTGTGGCATCTCATTGAACTTACATTAAAAACCTTTTAATTTTTTGTGTTATGAATCTTACTTTTTTAAAGGTATCCAGAAGCACGAAGTAAAAGTAGAAAAATAGTCTTCCACGCAGGACCCACCAACTCGGGAAAGACCTATCATGCAATGGAGAAATTCCTTAAAGCAAAGTCGGGGGTTTATTGTGGTCCCTTAAAGTTATTGGCCACAGAAATCTATCACAAATCCAATAAAAGTGTGAGTATTTGATGCATTTATGAAGTAAACCAGTAACTGTTGGATTTGGCTTCGTAGGTATGTACACATTAAAAGTGAGTTATTAAGGAAGAATAAGTAATTAGCTTCCCACTGGCCAAAGGCTCCTCTGTTGCCCTCAATTTTTTCATATGCAGTAAAAATCAATAAACAAAAATGTAATATCAGGTATGAGAATAGTGTTAATTTCATCATCAACATTTTAGCCTTAAAACATCCATTACTAAACACTCTTTTTCAATGACATTGAGTGTCGCAAAGGTGTTGAAAAATAATTAAAATATAAAAATAAATAGAATAAACTTTTATTGCAATTACTTAAAAACTGTACAAATATGTTGATGTAATATTTACGGGATACTCACCATGATATGAGTCATTTTCGACACAGTTTTACACATCATACTGGATCGCGGATAAACTGGTATTACATGGATATGCAAATAAGTTCTGGAGTCGCCTTTTAAACATAATTTGCTTAATTTGTTTGTGAGACAGCACTAGTATGATAACAATATTTAAGTATTTGCTTAACATAATGTATACTCTATATTAGGGTTATAAATTAAACTTTAATATAATTAAAAGTTATCTTTCCAGGGTACACCATGTGATTTAATAACGGGTGAGGAACGAAGACATGCTTCTTTATATAGTACATTGACAAGCACAGAAGAAAGCGAAACCAATGAAGAAACTGTCTCATTGAATGATGTAGAGTTGACCCCGTCTAGTCATGTAGCTTGTACTGTGGAAATGACGTCACTAAATAATTACTGTGAGTATCAATTAACAATATGATCGCCGAGGGGTGCAAAGGGCAATAGAATATTACCTCTTTTTCATGCCCATGGATGCAAGAAGCCTGCTAAGGGATATCAACACTCGCCAACCTGCCTGCCAAGCATGGTGAGTATGGCAACTACCCTTCATGGAGATCCATGAGGGAGGCCTGTGTTCAGTAGTGGATGTTGTACAGTTGAAATGATGATAGCCATGTTGGCCGAGTGGTAAGTACCTGCAACTTTCAATCTGAAGGTTGTGAGTTCAATAACAGCCCTGCAGCAATAGATTTTTCCTGCAGCTTTGTCAGTTTCAGACATATTGACCTGTTTTCGTCTGACTAATAGATATCAATAAATTCCAGAAATTAGAAAAAAAACATCAAAGTCATTCTTTAGTCTTCTTTTGTTAATCTTTATTCATTAGGAGAAATCATAGCAAATTGAATAGTTATTTACCCGTGTTTTGTTCAGTTTAAAAAATATTAGGTCGTTACATATGAAATTGGCGTTTTGTATGAGAGGAACATAGTCTTTTTTTATATAAAATATTAAATTAATCAAATTATGTACATATCATTGCTATCTATGCACTTCTGCCATCTCATAGGTATTTCAGTGATCCCTTTACTAAAAAAACCATTTGGACAGGAATCAATAAAATCTTTGAAGGCGGTTTGGACTGCCCCATTGGAGTAATTTTTTTTCCCTTGCAAGAAGTTATCCAATATTCGAAAAAACTGGTAAACTGTTGGAGCAAGGTTCAGCTTACTCAGCTATTATTCAGAGGAAAGAACAGGCCAGTACGACTGAAGCTAATTGAGTCGCGGGTTTCCTAACGATGTTTCCTTCACCGTTAAAGCACGTGTTAAGTGTGCACATACATTTTTCAAGAAAGAAAAATCCATTGGTGCATGGCTGTATCGAACCCACTACCTTCGGATTGCAAGTCGGTGCTACATACCACTCGGCCAACACGGCTTCGGACTCATCGAAACACAAATGCACGAGTAAATAGCTGTATAAATTTGAATTTGGAATTCCTAACCAAAGAGGAGTTATTTGATATCAAAGTGGCCAGTACGACAAAACGCTAATTTCATATTATAACGACCTAATAATTAATTTGAATAACATCATTGAATTTGTTCACTGGAGAAAACTTTATTCAAGTGACGGTATGAATTGAAAAACATTTTCCGCACATTAATTTTTACCCAATAATTGGCAGAAGATGTTGACCCCCTGGGATTGAACCCCTGGGGTTGGCGAGCGCAGTACGGGATGTTGATACACGGGAAGACGCTGCTGCCCATCTACCGCTGGTATCCCTTGGCAGGTTCTTACTGTCCACGGGCAAGAGAGGAGGGGCAACCAAGCGAGTGGTGACTATGGTAAAAACCTCTCATGATCAGTACTTGGATCTCCAAGTCCATGAGAGAGGCTTTTGTCCAGCCGTGGATGTCCTACGGCTGTGATGGTACTGATGAATTGTTTTGCATGAAAGCATATTTTTGTGTTTAACAATTCTACATCATCTATTGTAATCGACGAGCTATGTGGCGCAGCGGGCGAAGCTCCGCCTCGGGATAAATGTCTGTATGATCTGCAGATATTTGTTCAAAATGTTCTGGATGTTTTTCTATATAATCATCATCATCATTTCGGCCGTAATACGTCCACTACTGAACACAGGCCTCTCTCACGGATCTCCATGAGGGGTAGTTGTCATACTCACCACGCTTGGCAGGCGGGTTGGCGAGCGCAATACGGATGTTGATACACGGGAAGACGCTGCTGCCCATCTTCCGGAGGTATCCCTTAACAGAATCTTACTGCATCCACGGGCATGAAAGGAGGGCTAACATTCTACTGCCGGCACCCCACGGCAATTCTATATAATAAAAAATATCTATCTACGTATCTCTATCTATCTACGTGTATTACAGTCATCTAGTACCCATAAAACAAGCTCCGCTTAGCTTGTAGCTAGATGATGCTGTGTGCATTGTCCAGTATTATTTATTTATTATTTAATATTTCAGATGAAATAGCGATAATTGATGAAATCCAGATGATAGCTGATAGAGGCAGAGGTTGGGCATGGACCAGGGCTATATTAGGGCTCCAAGCGGATGAGATACATCTATGCGGGGAGCCTGGATCCATCGGCCTCATTGAAGAATTATGCAATACGACCGGAGAAGAGTTAGAGGTGGGTATATTCGTGCCGCGGGGTGCCGGCAGTAGATTGTTTCCCCTCCTTTCACGCCCGTGGATGCTGTAAGAGCCTGCTAAGGGCTACCTCGGGAAGATGGGCAGCAGCGTCTTAACGTGTATCAACATCCCGTTCTGCGCTCGTAACGAGCCTGCCAAGCGTGGCGAGTATGGCAACTGCACCTCATGGGGATGCATGAGGCCTGCGTTCAGTAGTGGACGTTTTACGGCTGAAATGATTAATACTCGATCTCTCGGTTGCGTGTTTGATACTGGCCTTTTTTAACTCCCGACAAATAAGTTTGACTGCTATGTGTGTGTGTGTCTGACTTATTGTAACGCGTCGACCAGGTCCGAACATACAAGAGACTGACTGAGTTGAGAGTGGAGGACTCCTCGCTAAGCAGCCTGGACAACGTGCGACCCGGCGACTGCATCGTCTGCTTCAACAAGAACGACATCTACAGCGTCAGCCGAGCTATCGAACAGAGGTCAGTCCTCGAGGCAGGTATCCAAGTATTCATTATTATTATTATTAGATAGATAGACGTATACATGCAACGAAAGAACACAGACAAAAACAGTATATTCCGTCGCGTGTAAATATTCTGTGTGTGAATAATGTTATTTATTTATTTAAAAGACCAACAGTTTTACATAGAGTTAAAAGTAAGCAAATAATACATATAAAATAGTGTTGCCCAATTACAGGTCTTTCTAGTTAATAATAAATAAATAAATAAATAAATAAATAATAATAAATAATGCTGGACGAATCACACAGCATCATCTAGCCCCAAGCTAAGCAGAGCTTGTGTTATGGGTACTAGATGACTAATATACTTAATACATTATACTACATAGATAGATATTTTTATTATATATAGAAAAACACCCAGAACACCCTGAACAAATATCTGCAGATCGTACAGACATTTGTCCCGAGGCGGGAATCGAACCCGCAACCCCTTGCGTCGCAGGCGGACCTTCGCCCGCTGCGCCACAGAGCTCGTCGTTAAACTGTAAAGATAACGACATTGAATTAAATTGTAATTGTAGATTAAGTACTTAAATTAAACTATTTATATTATAGTTATATTTTATTGATGGTGTATGTTATCAACTTATCATGTGTGTTTTCAATTATTTTTCTTTTTGATTTTCGATTGTGTTATGCTATATTTAGTTGTTTTTAGGGTTCCGTACCCAAAGGGTAAAAACTGGAACCTGTTACTAAGACTCCGCTCGACCTTTTTAAGGTGTACAATACTGTAGTACATTATTTTGATCTATCTCGTAGGGTTCAGCCAGCGTTTGCAATGTGAGCGCAAGAAAATGTGTTTATTTACGACCTCACATTAGAAACCTCCAAAATGATCAGTGTTTCTCTACTATATTATGCATGTAAAATACATATAAACCTTCCTCTTGAGTCACTTCTATTGAAAAAAAACCGCATCAAAATCCGTTGCCTAGTTGTAAAGATCTAAGCAAATATAGGGACAGACAGACACAACAGGAAGCGACTTTGTTTTGTATTATGTATTGATATTTAACGGATCACCGACAAGCCGAACGGATTAGTACGTTGAAGCGGCAGTTCATCATGATAGTGAAAACAAAGGCCAAAGGCCTCCCTCCTCATGGATCTCCGAGTACTGATCACGAGGGCTTGACGCCATATTCTTCACGCTTGGCGAGCGGGTTGGCGAGCGCAGTGAAAGACGCCGCTGCCCATCTTCCGGGGGTATCCCTTGGCAGTTCCTTCAGCATCCATGGGCAAGAGCGGAGGGGCAACATTCTACCGGCACCTCACGACACACATTTTAATTATATCTATTTCTTAAATTCTTTATTGTACACACAAGCAAAACATACAAACAAAAAAGGATACAGAAAGGAGATGTACAAAGGCGAGCTTAACCCTGAAAGAGTTTACTGACAGCAAACCTTTGGATACAGAGAGAACATATTATTAAAATGCTATGAATAGAGTGTGTACACTTATAAGTTAAAAGATAATTAAAAAAATATATAATATAATAGTGACTAAGTGGTGGCCGAGAGAAGGCTACAGAAAAAGGGGTCGTCCACCATCTCGATGGTAGACGATATTTGAAGGGGTCGTCCATCATCCCGATGGGTAGACGATGTTCGAAGGGGTCGTCCACTATCCCGATGGTTAGATGATGTTTGTAAGACCGTGGTTTGCACTTGGCTAAGAATAGCTTACGACAGAGGCGAATGGCAAAATCAATGGGAGGCCTGTGACCAGCAGTGGGCCGATAAAGGCTGCTGATGGTGATGATGATGATATAGTAAAATTACCTAAGTAAGACCTAACAACAGAATATACCTACTAACCCTAACAACAGAGTGGGGATTTGCCAATCTATTGTTTTGTCGTGTCTTTAAACTATTCACTTTTATATGATATCACCGTTTATATTACGGTCGTGGGTTCGATACCGGCCGTGCACCAATGGATTTTTCATTCTAGAAAAATTTATATGCACACATAAGGTGCTTTCACGGTGAAGGAAACATCGTGAGCAAACCTGCGGCTTAGTTAGCTTCAGTCGTATTGACCTGTTCTTTCCTCTGACTAATAGTTGACTAAGCTGAGAGGATGGTATAGGATGAGAAGAGGATGGTAACCTATACCATCCTCTTTTCGCAATTTTTGTACCAATTTATGTAGCGGCGTGATCCAGCTACTTTAATTATTGTAATATTACTTGCTTTTCTAAGGGTAAGCTATCAGGAGGGTTTTTTGAATAAAAGATGTTTGCGTAACAAAAATGGCGAATGTAATTAAACATTTATTTTTATCAGGAATCTCAACCAAAGCTGTCGATAATAAAACCGGGTTGATAACATTAGTGTTTTTCATAACCGTGTGCGTAACGGTATGCAGATTGCTAACTTGAATGAATTCGTTTTCAACATCTGCGCTGCGCGGAGGGTTCGCGCTAACCTCCACGGCCGTAGTCGCTGTTTTAGCATAGCTAGTAGTATGATTTGAATCGTAAGGATGAATGAGTGAATTGTGTTTCATACTACACTGTTTACAAGATCCGAATAAGCAATTTTCTAAAGTGTGCCCAGAACGCAAACAATTCTCACATAACTTGTGATCATGGATAATCTTTAATTTTGATTGCAAATCCATATTAATAAATTTTATGCAAGTGTAAATTGGATGCTTTCCGTTGCACACAACGCATTGATATTTGTGCACTTTACGGTCCGAAGAGGATTGTGGTTTATCGGATGAAACATTACAATGTGAAATGTTATTTGACTTCATTACTGAATTACCTTTCTTAGTTTCGGCATTGTTAATGTGATGATCTTTACTGTGCGATAACGATAAAGTTTCCATTAAATCAGTGCCTGCAGTGCCTGGGACATTGTTAGATGGATTACCATCTAACAATGTCCCAGGCACTGCAGCGTCCCGTACAGCTTGAAAACCAGTTGTTGGCGCTGTATAATTCATCTATAATAGATGCGAAGGCCTTACTTTATTTTATATGTATTTTGTTATATATAAGTTTGTTCCCAATAAATACATTTTTTTATTATTTAATTATTTTTATTGGATATTGTGTTACAGAGGTCGCGAAGTGGCGGTCATATACGGCAGTCTGCCTCCCGGCACTAAGTTGGCGCAGGCGAATAAGTTCAACGATCCGGACAGCGCCTGCAAAGTAATGGTCGCCACTGACGCGATAGGGCTCGGAATCAATTTGTACGTATCATCACCATCATAAAAGTGAACAAATTCTATTGTGTGCTTTATTCAATTTAAATTGTTTTGTTTTAATCTGTAAATTGATATTTAGCTATTGTGCTTTAATGAATAAGCATTTAATGACTTTAACAAAAGAGAGGCAACAATTATATTGCTAGCAGCTCACGGTTGGTAGGAATAGTATCATCATTTCATATTTCATTTGTGTAGATAGTAAGCGTTTTGGTGTCATTACTGTAAGCTACTATTTTTCTTAATAAATAAATGTCTAAATGTCTAAATTTCAACCGTATTACGTCCACTACTGAACACAGGCCTCCCTCATGAATCTCCAAGAGGGGTAATTGCGATACTCACCACGCTCGGCAGGCGGTTTGGCAAGCGCAGTACGGGATGTTGATACATGGAAAGACGCTGCTGTCCATCTTCCGGAGTATCCCTTAGCTATCCTGCATCCACGGGCATGAGAGCAGGTGTAGCATTCTACTGCCGGCACCCCACGGCCAGGAATAGTATAATAGTATGATTACAATGTATAAAACAACAACAACAAAATAGGCTATTTTATGCCGTACGCTGAAGACACGTGCAGACCTTTCCGTGCCAAGTTGGGTGTCACTGTTTATAGCATCTGTTTCATTTCAGGAGTATACGTCGGATAATATTCTATTCGCTGATAAAGCCAGTCGTGAATGAGGACGGAGACAAAGAAATGGACGTGATTAGCATATCGCAGGCATTGCAAATTGCGGGTGAGGATATAACCCGAAATTGTTGGAAATTCGGCCAAGTGCGAGTTAGACTCGCGCACGATGGGTTCCGTGCCATTATTCAATCAATCACGTTTGTTGTATGGGACCCTCTTAAATATTTTTTTTATTCTGTTTTTAGTATTTGTTGTTATAGCGGTCACCAAAATACAACAAAATACAGATCTAAATTTAAACGTGTGTAGGTTTTTGTTTGCGAAATACTCAAACATATAACGGCGTACAAATAACGGTTTGGTTATTTTCAGCAACAAGTCAAGGATTTAATAAGCATTGAAGTGTTATTGTTAAAAAAATTATTAACAAATCAAATTGGTGGGGTTCAAAAGCAGTCTATGAACAAGTTAGTCTAATTAAACATTTTAAATTACCCCCGACACTAAGTAAGAGCTGGAAAACCTGATTTTCTAATAAAATACGTATAATTTGATATCAAACTTGGGTATATTTGAAAACATGCCATTGCCCATTCCCAATTTCACCCCCCATATCTTGGAAATGGCCCATATCTTGGAAATGGCTCAACCGATTGCTATGTAACTTACAGTTTTTCATTCTACACTCGTGCAGATAGGCAATACAAAAATAATCTAATTTTGAACTACCGCTATAAAACCTTTAAATAAAAAACTGCATGCAAATCGCTCCACTCTAAGTCAAACACTATATACATATAAATATAACACCCCTTTTTTGTCGGGGGCTAAAAAGGTATTTCAAACGTAACTTATTTGGTATTTAGGGCGGGCGGGCCGCTACGGCAGCGCTTGGGAGACGGGATACGTGACGTCATTCAAGTCTGAAGACCTGGCTACGTTAAAGACCCTGCTGTCGAAGTCCCCGGAGCCGGTGACGCAGGCCGGCCTGCATCCCACCGCCGAACAGATGGAACTATACGCCTACCACCTACCTCACGCGAGTCTCAGCAGTCTAATGGTGAGTACCATCTCTCATCGTCACAGCGCATGGGAGACGGGATACGTTACATTATTCAAGCCTACATACGTTAAAGACCCTGCTATCGAAGTCCCCGGAACCCAGGCCGGCCTGCATGCCACCGCCGAACAGATGGAACTATACGCCACCACTTACTTCACGCGAGTCTCAGCAGTCTAATGACAAGTTGTCATCTCTCATCGTCGTCATCATCCCTCATAGGCCTCCCTCATAGATCTCCCAAGGTCATAAGGGTTCGTTGCCATACACACCAGGCTTAGCAGGCGGGTTGGCTGACGTTGCATCCTCCGGAGTCATCCCTTGGTAGATTCTTACTGCATCCATGGGCAAGAGAGGAGGGGCAATATTGTACTGCCGGCGCCCCACCCAAAAGTTGGTACCTAGCTGTAGCCTCAGCCGCGTAGGCCCCTCCCAAAATATGTCCCTTTCTCTAAAAATAATCCAAAATAATTTTACGAATCCTAGGATTCGTAAAATTATTTTAAGTGATGCCTGCATTGACATTTCTGTTTATTCGTATTATTTTTATGTGTTCTGTTGCGGTACTCAAAAGGTTCTGTCAGAATACCAGCGTTGCATCTTTTATCTTAGGTGCAACTATTGCTGAGACAGAACCTTTTGGCACACCACACTTTTATGAAAAACTGTAACCTTCATAAGTTAGATTATTAATTATGTTTAAGGTGTGGTGTACCAATAAACGCATTTTCATTTCATTTCATTCAAATGGTCAGTGGTTAACATCCTGTAAATATTGCCTTTATGTAGTTTTTAGAACCATTAATAGCTTATGAGAGAATAGAGCAAACAAGGCGGTGGGCTGAAATCCCTTAAAGAAGAAGGCTTATACGGAGTTTAGCTTATTAAACTATATTCAATAAAATACATACTAGCTAATAACTGATAAATATTAAAAAAGGTTAGGAATACATATATTAAATACTTAACTTTAGTTCGACAGTTAAGAATGTTAAACATAATTTGTGGAAAATGTACAGTGATGCAGACCTTTTTAAAGTAAGCGGTAAAGCGTTCCGTAGCCTAACCGCTTAGGCACTGAAAGAGACAATGTAAGAAGTAGGTTTAGGTTACAGGTCTAATTTTTTACAAATTTTGTAAGGTGATTGACATAATCCATACCCTTTGCAAAGTCGTAACGCTCGCGCCGTCCTCAGGACATCTTCGTGCACCTGTGCACGGTGGACGACTCGCTGTACTTCATGTGCAACACGGAGGGGTTCAAGTTCCTGGCCGAGATGATCCAGCACGTGGCGCTGCCGCTGCGCGCGCGCTACGTGTTCTGCTGCGCGCCCATCAACAACAAGCTGCCCTTCGTCTGCGCCACCTTCCTCAAGGTATCTCCTTGCCCTTCGTCTGCGCCACCTTCCTCAAGTTAACCCCCGCCACCTTCCTCAAGGTACCCCCCTGCCCTTCGTCTGCGCCACTTTCCTCAAGGTACCCCCCTGCCCTTCGTCTGCGCCACCTACCTCAAGGTACCCCCCGCCAACTTCCTCAAGGTACCTCCTGCCCTTCGTCTGCGCCACCTACCTCAAGGTACCTCCTTGCCCTTCGTCTGCGCCACCTTCCTCAAGGTACCCCCCCTGCCCTTCGTCTGCGCCACTTTTCTCAAGGTACCCCCCTGCCCTTCGTCTGTGCCACATTCCTCAAGGTATACCCCTGCCCTTCGTCCGCGCCACCTTCCTCAAGGTACCCCCCTGCACTTCGTTTGCGCAACAGATGATTTAGAAAGCGTCAGCAACTGGTAATCATGCTGTACGGAACACTGCAGTGCCTGGTACATTGTTAGATGGACTAGGCTTGCTCAGCACCTATACCATCCTCTCAGCTTAGTCAACTATTAGTCAGAGGAAAGAACAGGTCAATATATGTACGTCTGAAGCTAACTAAGCCGCAGGTTTGCTCACGATGTTTCCTTCACCGTAAAAGCACTGTTAAGTGTGCACATACAATTTTCAAGTAAGAAAAATCCATTGGTGCACGGCCGTGGCTCATGGACTTGAAGATCCAAGTACTGATCATAAAGGGTTGTTACCATAATCACCATGCTTGGCATTCGGGTTGGCGGTATGTTGATACACGGAAAGACGCAGCTGCCCATCTTCCATTTTTATATAAACTAGCTGACCCGGTGCCCACTTCGTTGGGCGGTAATTAGCCTACGACACTCACAAATACTGTGGCTTTCTATTAGTAGAAGAATTTTGCAAATCGGTTCAGTAGATCCAGAGATTACCCCCTACAACCTCACAGACTCACAAAATTTACCTCTTTATAATATTAGTATAGATATAGATTGTTGTATTTGTTTTATGGTGGATCAATAAACACATTAGTTATGTATCCTTTTCTCGTTTCGTTTTCTTCCTTTTTATATGATTGTGTGCGTCCAGATGGTGCGTCAGTACAGCCGCAGCGAGCCGCTCACGCGGGCGTGGCTGTGCGGCGCCGTGGACTGGCCGCTGCCGACGCCGCGCACCATCATGGACCTGGTGCACCTGGAGGCGGTCTTCGACGTGCTCGAGCTTTATCTGTGGCTGAGGTATGTACTAGTGCTCTAGATTTATCTGTGGCTGAGGTATGTACTAGTGCTCTAGATTTATCTGTGGCTGAGGTAGGTAGATGTGCTCCAGGTTTATCTGTGGCTGAGGTTGGTAGATGTGCTCCAGGTTTATCTGTGGCTGAGGTAGGTAGATGTGCTCCAGTTTTATCTGTGGTTGAGGTATGTACTAGTGTTCTAGCTTTGTCTGTGGCTGAGGTATGTACTTGTGATCCAGCTTTATCTGTGGCTGAGGTAGGTAGATGTGCTCCAGCTTTATCTGTGGCTGAGGTAGGTAGATGTGCTCCAGGTTTATCTGTGGCTGAGGTATGTACTAGTGCTCCAGGTTTATCTGTGGCTGCGGTTGGATGATGTGCTCCAGGTTTATCTGTGGTTGAGGTACATATGTACTAGTGCTCTAGCTTTGTCTGTGGCTGAGGTATGTACTTGTGCTCCAGCTTTATCTGTGGCTGAGGTAGGTAGATGTGCTCCAGCTTTATCTGTGGCTGAGGTACGTACATGTGCCCCAGGTTTATCTGAGGCTAAGGTAGGTAGATAGAGTACTCTGCTTTATCCAGAGATCCATAAGGGAGGCCTGTATTCAGTATTGGAGGTTTTACGGCCGTAATGATGAATGAATTTCCAGGCGTTTCGAGTGCCTCGCAGCCCTCGTGGTCATGGGTAGATTATAGTTTTGATCATTTAAATGATGAATTGATTTATTAAACTTAACATTTTGTGCCTATTTATTTTATATCATAAGAACAATTCTTATTATTCCCTTTCACTTTTGTAAAGCTGTGTTGATTCATTATTATATTTTTAATTTTAAGTATTTTAAGGATCAAATTGGATTAAGCAAATTGAAATTGTAGTTTTAATATTATGACTGAGAGAGTATTATGAATGAGTGACTCCAAAACTTCTGCATACGCTTCATCTTCGGTTTACGTAAGTACGACCACATTACTGAGTACCGCAATAAGCTTAAATGGTTACCAATCCGCCTTCGCCGGGCACTTTCTTTCCCTCCTTTACAGCATCCTATTTAATCCTGTTACTCCCCTAATATCTTAAAGATCGTTTTGAATATTTTCATGAATCCCACTCTAGATCCTTACGTTCATCGGACTAGCTTCAGATAAAAGCCCCCGTCCACACTTCCACTCTTTATAGTCTCTCTTTCACAGTGCGCGCTAGCAAGCTCTGGAATTCGTTGCCTGCAATAATAAGACAAGCAAAATCTCTCCCTATTTTCAAAGCTATGGTTTATAAGCATTTTCTCTCCTCAGTTTCTAACTCGTAACATTTACTTTCGAATAAAGTTATATAAATATGTATGTATTACATTTGTATTTTATGTATTATAATAGTATGTTTATGAATATTTCTTATTATTTTACGTAGAATTTACGCCACCGTCGTCTCTCTTTTACCCACTCATGGTACATCCAAAGGTTGCCTGGAAGAGATCGCTTTTAGCTATAAGGCCATTGAGCAGCATAATGTGTTATTTTTAGTTAATTACTGTTTGTATGTTTGTTTTTATGTTGTTTCAATAAAGCGTATTCTATTCGACTACAGTAGGTTTACTATAAGTTTTCACAATCTAATACTAGCTAGCGGCTGTTATAAAAAAATGTATTAAAACTTGTACAGCGCCTCAGCGGATAATTTGGTTGTAAAATACGCAGTAAACTATACTACAACTAACTGTAGTTTGGGCTTCATTTGCTTACAAGTGGGCACCATGAGTTACAAATCTGACAGATGTCACAGTAACGTACTATTACTACTGTAGTAACGGCAGGCGATCTAACAGTGACAACTCATGTTAGACACACAGATCGCGTAAGTTCACAAAGTGCTAAAAGTGTGTTACTCTTATTGCAGTTATCGCTTCGCCGACATGTTCCCGGATGTTAAGCTGGTGCGTGAGATGGAGTCCGAACTGGACGCCATCATCCAGCAGGGGATATTCCAAATAACTAGGTGAGTTTGCTCGCTTGACAACCTCCGGGGTGCAGTTGGTTTGGCCGGCTGAGACGCAGGTTCGATTCCCGTTGCGGGACGAATGTTTGTAGTTTTCCTACAGGTGTCTGTCTGGTTTATGTCATGTTAAGTATCTACATTGTGTATAACGTGTGTACTAAGCCGAAAGGGGGAGTTTCAGCCCATGAAAACAAGTAGTTTTACAAGGAAAAAAATCGGGTATTCGTATTTTCTACAGGCTTTTTTTTTTTATATACCTATTTAATTTTACTTGATTGTGTGATGTAAAAATGATCCATATGGAAAGCTCCCATACAGCAAAAGTTAAAAATTTTAATGACGTTTTTGCTCGATATTAGTAACGGCAACAGGTAGACACTTGAAACATTCACAGACTAACGGTACGGAACCCTTCGTGCGCGAGTCCGACTCGCACTTGGCCGATTTCAATTTATTTAGCCAAAATTCTTTGGTGAATTTGTAACTGCAATACACAAAACCTAATGCACTTTGGTTCTGCTCCAACAGGTTACTCAGAAACTCGGAGCAAGTGCTGCAGGATCCAGAAAGCGTGGACCCCAGTTCCGTGAGGAAAGGCGCCAAAGCTATGTCCAATTCATCCAAAGACGAAGCGAAGGGGAAACTCTCAGAAATGCTGGTGGCTAGAGTAAGTCTTCTTACTACACAGCCCTTTGTCTAGCTTAGTCCTAAAGCGGCGGGTTGGCGAGCGTAGTACGGAATGTTAATACACGGAAAGTAGGGGCAACATTCTGCTGCCGGCACTGGGGTGCGATCGCAGATATTGCAGTAGCCGAATTGTTTTATGACTTATCTCTCAAACTATAGGTACATGACTTGAGCAGAACCAGAAACCTTGGTAGACATTGCGGTAGCCGAACTTTTTAAGACGCAATCTCTTAAACTTTGTCTGACATGACTTAGTGTAAGGAACATTAGCAGTTGCTGAGGTTTCCTACATTTGTTTTACGACTCATCTTTCAAACTGCACCTGAGCTGACTAAGGAACTTTGGCAGACGCAGCGTAAGCCAATTGTTTTAGTCTTATTTTGAACTTTACTTGACGTGACGTGACTATCAAACTTTGGCGGGCTGCTGTAGTAAACTTTCCATAACTTATCTTTAAACTTTACCTTTATTTTTATCCCCCACATTATTTATCTCTGATATCCTTTTAATACAGGATCATCATTCATTCAACATTTCAGCCGTGAAACGTCCACTACTGAACACAGGCCTCCCTTTAGGATCTCCACGAGGGGCAGTTGCCATACTCACCACGCTTGGCAGGCGGGTTGGCGAGCGCAGTACGGGATGTTGATACACGGAAAGACGCTGCTGTCCGTCTTCCGGAGGTATCCCTTAGCAGGCTCTTACTGCATCCACGGGTATGAGAGGAGGGGTAACATTCTACTGCCGGCACCCCACGGCAAGGATACAGGATGATCCAATATAATTAATAATTTGTTGTGATTGCAAATTTGGAAAATCTCCTTCATTATTTTATTTCACATTACACTGAAATGAACTGGAGATTAGGCACTGATACGGTTTGTGCACCTATCCCCTAGCGGTTAACAACTTATAGGACTTAATCTATTGGTTATCTGGAAGAGATTGCTTACAGCAATAAGGCCGCCCGTTGAATTGCCCAAAATTGTTTAATTATATTCCTGTTTGATAATATACCTCGGTATATTTTTTTTTGTTACCTACATGTGGTGATCAATAAAGTGTTATCTATTTATCTAATAGCCCCCTTTAGCTATAAAGTTTTTGACCTATACATGTTTAATCACTCCATCTAGCTGGTGGGCACTACAATATTATATTCTGTACCATGTATGTACTTCATCATCATTATCATTTCAGCCGTTAAACGTCATGGACATCCATGAGGGGTAGTTGCCATACTCACCACGCTTGGCAGGCGGGTTGGCGAGCGCAGTACGAGATGTTGTTACACGGAAAGACGCTGCTGCCCATCTTCCGGAGGTATCCCTTAGCAGGCTCTTACTGCATCCACGGGCATGAGAAGTTGCAAGTGGCATGTATGTAGGTACTTACTGGCGGTCAAATGTTATTTGGTGATCCAAATAGTCTTAGACAGCGTTAAGTGTTTATCAGTGCCGTGCTAACTGTGTGTTATTTGTTCCAGGGCCTAATAACACCGCAAATGTTGAAGAAGCTGCAGCAGGAACTGTCGTCAGACAAGAAATTCGATAAGAACAAAAAGAATAGACACAGGAGAAAATGACTCGCGCCGTTCGTTGTTTGTTTGCGTTTGTAAATAGTGTTCAGAATCAGATGGATGTATTAAAGATGTTCCAGTTATACGATATTTTAAGAACTTTTATTTGCACCATTTTTTCACTGAAGATACCTTGTGGGCTTTTTTGAGTTTTACATTCGGTGTAGCCGTAGAATGTTGCCCACGGATGCAGTTAGAAGCAGCCGAGGGATATCTCCGGAAGATGGGCAGCAGCGTCTTTCCATGTATCGACATCCCGTACTGCGCTCGCCAGACCGCCTTCTAAGCGTGCTATTTGGGTAGAGAACACAATTATTAATTACATAATAATTAATTGTGAGTACCATGGCCTATTCCGAAATAAATAATTTTTGTATTGATCTATACTAATATTATATCTGACTGTAGTTTACAAATTGTTACACCTTTTATTTTTTTTGTTTAGTGCAAGTTGCAAGTTATACGTAAGGACATAAGTTACACCTATGAGGTGGGTTTTGTGCTGTTATTTTGCCCCATGTTTTTACCTAGATAGGTACATATGTACATAACTTGGTCAGCTAGGTTGAATAATTCTGTAGCTCGTATCCACTACGTGCCTACCTTACGTCCAATACCTTTTACCAGATTACCGTTACTAGATTACCGTTACCAGATTACCGTTACCAGAAGTTAAATAACATACCTTTACCATGGATTACCAGATGCACTGAAGATTAAATAAAACACAGAACCGTCACGTCACATCACATCACATAATGTAGCACGCAGACAGCAAGCTGAACGAAACACGAAGTTAGACAAGACAAGCCATAAGAAACAGTAATCATCCTTCGTCCTGATAAGAACGAGGTGATCATGCAGAACGACATCAGCTCCAGGTCCTGCGTGTTCCGAGTCATTCCTCCTCGCGTCCGCTCTGTACTGGCATTCAGTGAAAGTCAAAGTAATGAAAGTCTTACTAGATCAAGTGTTTAAATTTTTTCGAATACTGGATCTAGTGAGAGTTTTTTATTTGTTTGTACTCTCAAATTATCAATTAATTAATCGCAAATTATCACTGGAAGTTGCCGCCCTTAAGAACCAACAGCAAAACCAATATTACATAAGACCCTACCGACGAGACCGTTCCTTCAACAGGCCAGATGAAAATAACAGATCACGAAGTCAGACACCAACACCTTACTGCTACTACCACCGTCGTTTACCCCTCGACATCAAAAAGGTACAATCAAAAGACAGTTTCAAGCAACTTACCTGCAAGCACTTGATAAAATATACCCGTAGGTTCATCATCATCTCCCCTTGCTTAACCCTCGGCTGTTCTATTGGGAAGTGTAATTTGATTATATATTATTTTCTGTTTATTTAGTTTTTAAGTAAGTACCATTATAGCACGCCAACCACACTCTAAACTACAGGTTTGGCTGGTAGAGGATGCTTTAGCATTAAGCCCACCTTTTGTAATTGTGCATTAAAGTATTAAATTATCATGACAGCCGTAAAACGTCATCTCTCATCACGCATTGCAGGCGGGTTGGCGAGCGCAGTACGGGATGTCGATGCAAGGAAAGACGCTGCTGCCCATCTCCGGAGGTATCTCTTAGCAGGCTCTTACTGCATCCGCAGGCATCAGAGGAGGGGGAGGGGTAAACATTCTGCTATTATTTCACTCAATGATAGTATATTCCTCTGCTACATAGTTGCTTATCGTTAATAAAATATTATGAATACTCTGGTAACCGGTTGTGTTTGTGAATATTGATTACAAAGGTCAAGATTCTCATCTTAGTCTGGTTATTTTTACGGTTCCGTACCTCAAAAGGAAAAATACGGAACCCTTATAACATCACTTTGTTCCGTCTGTCTGTTTGCAAGAGCCTTTATCTCGAGAACATGTAGAGATATCGAATTGAATAAAACCGCATACACAAATCTACAGCCTCTAAGCTGTGAAAAAATCAATATTCTAAGTTAACCTGGAAAAAAAAGATACAGACCGTTTATGCCGCAAAAAACGCATTTTTCGACATCCTCAAAGGAACCAAATTCATAGGATACTTCCCGTAGACCTAGAACTACGAAATTTGGCAAGGCATTATCGTCTTATATTGTAGATACAGATAAAATACAAAAACTATACATTGGAGTCATAAAAAAATTTGCAATGGAATCATAAAAAAAATCCTCCTTAAAAAAGTATGAAATCAAGTGTTTCAGCAACCCTACACGCGGTCATAAATTGAATGGGTGACCGAATCTATTTGTTCATTATTAAAACCTTTAGGTACTAAATTTATAATCATCATCATCATTTCAGCCGTAAAACGTCCACTACTGAACAAAGGCCTCCCTCGTGGATATCCATGAGGGGTAGTTGCCATACTCACCACGCTTGGCAGGGGGGTTGGCGAGCGCAGTATGGGATGTTGTTACACGGAAAGACGCTGCTGCCCATCTTCCGGAGGTATCCCTTAGCAGGCTCTTACTGCATCCACGGGCATGAGAGGAGGGGTAACATTCTACTGCCGGCACCCCACGGCAAATTTATAATAATTACGACCTAATGTTCCTACATACCTACGGAACACTCGGTGGGCGAGTCCAGCTCGCACTTGTCCAGATTTATTTTATTTAATACTAGCTTCTGTCCGCCGCTTCCCAGTCGTTGTAAAAAGTACCTACCCTATGTGTTAATTCTTGTCAACATCTATACAAATTAACTTTCGGCTTTATAATATAGTGAGATAGTTGTTACAGACTCTGGAAGCCAAATCACGCTAAACATTAAGAAAACATAATATTACACTTACACATTGATGACAAAAATTTAATTGTGTGAATCAGAACATATTCGAACTGCCCAGGATTCCCAATCAACATCATTAAGAAACAATAACTATTATCATTTCAGCCGTAAAACGTCCACTGACACAGGCCTCATGAAGATAAGGGACATCTTCATGAGGGTTAGTTGCCATACTCACCACGCTTGGTAGGCGGGTTGGCGAGCGCAGTACGGGATGATGATACACGGTAAGACGCTGCTGCCCATCTTCCGGAGGTA
The DNA here is from genome assembly GCA_963082625.1 of Pasiphila rectangulata. Lineage (NCBI taxonomy): Eukaryota > Metazoa > Arthropoda > Insecta > Lepidoptera > Geometridae > Pasiphila > Pasiphila rectangulata. The sequence continues at coordinate 22,703,929 of OY720235.1, forward strand.
TCTCTTAGAAGGCTCTTACTGCGTCCACGGGCATGAGAGGAGGGCCCAGCAAACATTTTTGTCGTATAATCAAACATTTATATGACCTTGAGTGTTATTAAAGTTATTTAACAGTATTTTTTTATAACTCTTTGTCATGTACTGGTGCATTATGTGTTATGTGTCCGAATAGTCATATATATTTTTTGTCGTATAATAATGTCATATAGACGTTATTTCGACATTTTTTTAGAATCGTCATATAAAAGCGTCTACGACGACATCTATAAAACTTATTTATACAACTGTTCGTCGTGTAAACGTTTTCGTAGTATAAACGTCATAATAGAGGTACTGTCAATTTTGTCATATAATTACCTTTTAAACATCTGTTAAACGGATAATAATTGTTTACACGTAGTATTTGTAACCATTATATACATATAAGTCGAATAAGTATTACAAGTGCAACCTGTATACATCCTAAAGTACCACAAACATGACAATACGACCGCTATTTAATTAATACTCATATAAAAGGTTTATAATAACCTTGTATAAGTACCACTTCCACCATTTTGAAATCTTTATCATATTTATTTACTGTTTGGTACAACATGGATCGAAGAAAGTGGAAAAGTATTAAAAGAAGTGGTGCATTCAAAAGAAAAGTTAAAAGCAATTATCATTCGCTTCAAGCACGCACTTTAATACAAAGTGATAGAGCTCAAGCTGAGAGTGAGGAAAATGAGAAGGGTTCCGTACCACATTTAAAATGCAAAAACTAATTAATTTAACCAAAATGCTACAAGTATACCCTGCAGTTCATTTGCCGAAGTTCAGAACTCTTGTTCATTTTCCGAAGTTGAAGATTGTGTTAATAAAGAAGACACTTCAACCCAAAATGATGACTTCAGAGACCATTATAAAAAATGGGCTATTGATTTTAATATTCCACAAGTTGCATTAAAGCAATTAAATGTAATTCTGAACAAAAGAATGCCCTGCATAGTCCCTTTAGACCCAAGAACGCTTTTAAAAAGTAAAAAAGATATACAAATTATTCTTATCGATGATGGTCATTACATACATTTAAGAAATAGGTTATTAAAAAGGCTGTAAGAATTGTTTCATTTTTTTAAGTATCCCCATTTCAAATCTGCGCGTATCATTTCTATGAAGTCCATCTTTGATAAAAACTTATCAACATCCGCATAATTATACTTAGATCATTGTGGGGTTTACCTAAAACAAAAGTATAAAGGATTTAGACTTAACTAAGTTATATATCACGGAAATCCTTCTGGTTCTTAAAATAAAAATTCTTTGAACTAAGTTAGCTAGGCGTTTATTATTTTATTATTGATCCCTAAATTAACTTTCATGGCGTACACATTTACAATGAACACGCAGTTTATAGGTCGGGAAGTTATATAGTTGTCATTATAACGCAGTCACATAATAAATTATTAATTAAAATATGTAAAAACCCTAAAATTTTAAAAGCGCATAAAAAATTTGTTTCAAACTTATCTCACATTAATCAGTAAACTTGATTGCCCAATCGTTTACAACTGATGAAATGGTTTTTATCACCTCAATTAATAGAAAAAAATGCAATATTACTTTATTTAGCTGTCAAAAACACTGCCAAATTAAATTAATCTTTTATAATATCGTTCAATATAAGGATCATCTTTAAATTACAATAACACAACGATTACATTATATAAAAGTCATATTCTGTGCATTATTAATTACTCTATAAGTACGAAGTCGAATATGCGCCGCGACAGCTATCATTACATGACAAGTAGTCAAATCGCCGACGTGTTTATGACTACTATGCGACTAAATAGATAATTATATGACTGTTACAGGAAACTCTTAGCGCCTTAAGTTGAATAAAATGGGCCCTAATGCCGTCGAGTAAACGTCCTTATGACATTTATACGATTATACTAACTAACATTAAGTTGCCACCAAAACGTCTACTCAACGTCGTAAATGTTTATTGGGGGGTAACATTCTACTGCCGGCACCCCGCGGCACTACAACCATCATCGAATAAACTCATTAAACATTTTGCTATTACCTACTCAAACAATTTTTTTTGTATTTATCAAATTGGATCCTAATTTGTTAAAATAACGACCTCCGTGGCGCAATTGGTCTAATAGCCGGCGGAGACGCAAGAGGATGCGGGTTCGATTACCGATAAAGGGGTTTTTTTTTCTTTTCTGCAGTTGGGGCTGGGTTTGAAATGATATTTTGTATGTATTCTATCAATCATGTTGTTTCCACGGTACAAGATCTGCTTAGTTTGGGACTAGACGACCTCTGTGGCGCTGCGGGTGAAGGTTCGCCTGCGACGCAAGAGGTTGCGGGTTAGATTTCCGCCTGGCGACAAATGTCTGTGTCTGCAGGTATTTTTTTATTATGAATAGAAAAACATCCAGAAGATCTTATGATATCCTTAAATTGGCATTCTGAAACTGATCAATGTAGGTAAGCCTGTTTTACTTATCTTTATTTTTAGACTTGATGTAGGTACATCCAAAGATACATCTCCATCTTACATTACCTTACATTACTTGTAAAAGCATTGTTTGAAAGGAAAATACTACCTACCCTCATTTTTTCAACGTAAGTACCTATTGTACTTAGGTATGACTAATTTTTTCTAATTGGTCTGATAAAGATGATGCTAAGGTCCTAATAAGATTTTTTTTGCATATTAATAATTAAAATATCTGAGGTTTTAGGTATTTTTATTTGTTTACGTTGTTCCTACGCCGCCGTACGCAACTCTGCGAAGGTCAAGGACCCTGTCAAGAATCAGCTGGCGGTTAGTTTATCATTATCCCACAATCAACTGTTGAAGTTGAAACTTTGAATGAAAATCACCAAATCCTGAAAAGTCATACAACTAAAGTTGCCTTGGGGTGGTCAGAATCACTCCTTTCGGCTTAGTACCTACATATTATAATACACCCTGTGGAACTTATTGTATTATATCATTGTTTTCATTGAAGAAACGCAAATATGATAAAATAATGTTAAGTATTATAAGAAACTAACTGCACCAGTAATCCGAGGTTATACAAAATTAGAAAAATCAAACACTCAAGATAACATCAGAACTATCTTTTCAACTCACTGTTGTTAGTGAAACTAATTAGCGGCGTATCATCGAGTCGCAAATCAGTCGACCTCACGACCCGTCACTATCCCCCGTCACTAACACTACACGAATCATCCAATGAGGGTAGTTTGCTCACATGCTCTGCAACACTCGGCTGTTACAACGCTGATCTGTCGAAATGTTAAAAAATCAATTAGTTTTTATCTTTTTAACTGTAGCAGCAGTGGATTTTTCTGATGGTTAGTTTTAAAATACCTCTGGTTTGTCGTGTCCTAAAAAGTTTCTGACCGTGTAGTGTTTTGTTTTCGCAGCGTTCAGAGTTTTCCAAGTGAAGGGCGTGGATACGATTTTGGCCCTCGAAAATGAACAGATTAATATACAATGCAAAGCCGACACTGCCATGGCTTACTGCGGATTTATACATCCTTCTGGAAAGCGATATTCGTAAGTTTTAGTATCTTTTAACTGAAAAAGATGTTTAAACTTAATAAAAGCATTGTGCAGCATTTGCATTGTGCAGCTATTTAATTTCAACTTTTTTTAAACAATAATAAATTAATTAAACTTTAAAATAAAATAAATTACACGTAATTTATTTTACAGATTCTTATTGATTAACTCAATTGGTATGTCGCACTTTTGCACACCAGATACAAATAAACTTAACTACTAAATAGTGTTGCTACTAGTGATATCTACAATCAGGTTTTTTGCATGCAATTACTATAGCTACTTAGGTATAGTAGTATCTAATTGATTGGCATTCCGTGAACAAATAAAATCTGCCTCGTCCTTCCAGAACTATTTATCTAGTATGAAATCCCCACAGATTTTCCGGGTCATCCTTAGACGCCGGCCAGTGCAACATTAGTACTAAAGCTACCGCAGCCGAGAACGGCCAATGGCGGTTCAACATCGGCCGGAAGGGCGCCATAGGGCTCGAGATCATGCAGATCATCAACGTGAGAGTGGGCAACCAGCTGGCTGCTATCCAGGAGAACATAACCACGCTTCACGGCAAGGAGGTCACATTGTCTTGTGCGACGGTGAAGGGCTTTACGCCACTGAGATACTGCCGGTTCGAACCGCCTACTGGGAAACCGTTCAGCATCAATTCTGACGTGACGCCTGATAAGTGAGTACTTTGATGAAATATTTCTCAGCTGTACCTAAGTTAAGAGGGATTGGGCTGGTCTTGTCTACTGTATGCTAAATGAGTAATATGCTGTGGGCAAGAGCGGTCAGCTTCATCATCATCATCCACAACCCGACCACTGCTGGGTATAGGCCTCCCTTTTTTATTTTTGTGCCATCCGCCACGATCCTGCACCAGTCCTATCCAATCAGCTTAGTAGTGTATTATACCTTTCTGTGGCTTAGGCCAGGTCGTAACATGGCGGTCTAGACAACCTAGCTCCGGATTTATATGCCTGTAGGAATTATGGGGAATACCCACTATTGTCTTTTTTAAACTTTCGCGATCACAACACATTATTAACATACATTAACCGGGTATTTATCGATCGCGATAAATACCCGGTTATATGTATGTTAATAATACCCACTATGTCCTGAGAAGACGTGAGGCTTTTTAGAATTTCGATGTGTCATTGAGATAATTTAATTAACCTTTTGTAATATTTCCTGATGATCTCCTCGCTCATCGACACAAAATTATGCATCTCATGTTCACCATTTTAACATTCCACATGTGTTTTGTTTGACGAGATATATTAAAACGTAAATAGTTTCAAAACTTCTAGGCCTAGCCCTTATTAACCTAAAAATAGTTATGTGTAGGCAAATATTATAAAAATTCTGTGTTTTTATAGTTATGTGCTCTGATACCAAAAACTGTGACATTGTCTTTAGATGTGTTAACAATAATGCCGACGCATGCACACTGTTTTTGCCAATAAACCAAACTGTAGGTACTTATAGCACGTTCGTGAAAAACATAACACACACCACGTTACTAACTAACGCCGAATTTAGAGGTACACTGATTCCAAATGAGCGAGCTAGCTCAGCGAACTGCGTCCACGTACAAGATAAGCAGACGACTTGGTGAGAACCGCTGGTCGGCGGTGGATGCATACGGCTTCCAACCGGAGTACTTGGAGATCAATGGGGAAGCCTTTGTCCAGCAGTGGACGTCCGAAGGCTGATATGATGATGATGAGCTAGCTTATTTCGTGTGGAAACAAAAAGGCGTGTCATTACGGTAAGGGCGTATCTCACCATATAAATCTTTTGCTGGAGGTGGTCCAAATAAATAAGCTCTATAAAAATATCTCTGATTCCAGGCCCATCCTGAACCGCTACTATTTCCCCAACAACAAGAGCCTCGACCGCGGCGACTGCGCAGTCACCATCCGCAAGGTGAAGTACGAGGACGTAGGCCGGTGGAGCTGCGGCGCCGGCCTGGACGACGGCGCGGAGCACCTAGACACCATCCTACTGGAAGTTGAAGGTAGCTACATCATCGTCACACCGGCCTGGACGACGGCGCGGAGCACCTAGACACCATCCTACTGGAAGTTGAAGGTAGCTACATCATCGTCACACCGCCCTGGACGACGGCGCGGAGCACCTAGACACCATCCTACTGGAAGTTGAAGGTAGCTACATCATCGTCACACCGGCCTGGACGACGGCGCGGAGCACCTAGACACCATCCTACTGGAAGTTGAAGGTAGCTACATCATCGTCACACCGGCCTGGACGACGGCGCGGAGCACCTAGACACCATCCTACTGGAAGTTGAAGGTAGCTACATCATCGTCACACCGGCCTGGACGACGGCGCGGAGCACCTAGACACCATCCTACTGGAAGTTGAAGGTAGCTACATCATCGTCACACCGGCCTGGACGACGGCGCGGAGCACCTAGACACCATCCTACTGGAAGTTGAAGGTAGCTACATCATCGTCACACCGGCCTGGACGACGGCGCGGAGCACCTAGACACCATCCTACTGGAAGTTGAAGGTAGCTACATCATCGTCACACCGGCCTGGACGACGGCGCGGAGCACCTAGACACCATCCTACTGGAAGTTGAAGGTAGCTACATCATCGTCACACCGGCCTGGACGACGGCGCGGAGCACCTAGACACCATCCTACTGGAAGTTGAAGGTAGCTACATCATCGTCACACCGGCCTGGACGACGGCGCGGAGCACCTAGACACCATCCTACTGGAAGTTGAAGGTAGCTACATCATCGTCACACCGGCCTGGACGACGGCGCGGAGCACCTAGACACCATCCTACTGGAAGTTGAAGGTAGCTACATCATCGTCACACCGGCCTGGACGACGGCGCGGAGCACCTAGACACCATCCTACTGGAAGTTGAAGGTAGCTACATCATCGTCACACCGGCCTGGACGACGGCGCGGAGCACCTAGACACCATCCTACTGGAAGTTGAAGGTAGCTACATCATCGTCACAACCGTAGGAGGTCAAAGTCACCAAGTGTTTATTCAATAGAGCAAAACGCTACATAGAATAGTCAATTTACAAAAGAAGAACAAGACACATTTAAATTGAATAAAGCACATAATTGAATTTGTTCGCTTCAGAAAACTTTTTTAACAAGTGAGGATAAGAAGCAAACAAGAAACCTCAAACGCTACATATAATACCTGGTCAATTTACAAAAGAAGAACAAGACACATTTAAATTGATTAGCACATACATAGGTAATTGAATTCGTTCGGTTCAAATAACTTTTTTCCAAGTGAGGGAAAGAAGCGAACAAGAAACCTCACCCTTTCACTACCACGTCACGTCCACTGCTGGACATAGTCCCTCATGTCAAATCAAATCAAATTCTGATCATGAGCGGTTGTTGCCATACTCACCACGCTTGGCAGACGGGTTGGCGAGCGCAGTATGGGTTGTTGATACACGGAAAGACGCTGCTGCCCACCTTCCGGAGGTATCCCTTGACAGATTCTTAATGCATCCACGGGCAAAAGAGGAGGGGTAACATTCTTCTGCCGGCGCCCCACGGCAATCCAAAGGTTCTCTCCCTCTAAGTACTACCTACCATGATTTATTTATTTGCTCAAACATTATATAACATTATGTATTGGGGTGCCGGCGGTAGAATCTTGCCCCTCCCGTCTTCTCTGTGGATGCAGTAAGAATTTGCCAAGGGATAACAAAGGGAAACTTACAATAAAAATATTGGTAAATTGGTCTGAGCGATAAGACCGCCCGGTCTTATCGCTTAGAAGCGATTTCTTACAGACAACCTTTGGATAGAGAGAAATACTGAAGCAAGAGAGGCATGGGTGTACTACAGTATGTACACCCATGCCTCTCTTGCTTCCATACAATAAATACAAATCGTGTTAGTATCTAGATGCCATCCTGTGGGAAGTCTAATCCAGCCACATACCTACATTAAGTAGTTATCTACCTACTTAAAACCCCCACTCTATGAATTTACCCATATGCTATAAGCAGAGCAGGTAGGTACTAACTACTAAGGTATTAGAGTGCATTTCTATTGAGGTGGAACGGGACTTAATTGACCAATCAAAACGCTCGCTCCCTCATCTGGTCTATGCTGGCTTTCTGGGTAGCGCTTGTAGCACTTGTAGGTACCTACCTAACCATAGTAATCTTAGGTTAGTTTAAATGCAGTAGGAATCTACCAAGGGATACCACCGAAACATAGGCGGCAAAGTCTTTCCGTGTATCAACATCCCGTACTGCGCTCGCCAACCATCGTGAGTATGGCAACAACTCCTCATGTTATCATGAGGAGTTGTTTGATGAGCGCTGTGATAAATTTATTACGATCTCACTAAAGAGTTTGTATTGCGCAGTAGGTATACCTGTTCGGAGAATAATTATATTATAATTATAAATACATTAGTTATTTACATACAAGAGATAAATGCATTTCCGCATTCCACACCGCAACACTACAGTCATTTCGAACAGGGGTATCGTTTGATTTTAAAAGACTCACGATACCACCAGGGGTATCGCCACGGGTATCGTGGGTCCGCAGTGATGATCAAGGACTTGACCATGAGGCTTTTGTCCAGTAGTGGACGTCCTACAGCCTACGAGATTATGATGAAGTACTTATTAGATTGTTATCTCAAGCCCTGTCCTGTCCAGTATGAAAACCACCGCTCACCAAATGTCCTTTCACATAGGTTTATACACCATGTCAACAGCATCAGCGACCGGCATTACATTCGGCGCTATTGGCATCGTGGCTTTCCTCTCCATCCTCGGCTTCGTAGTCTGGAAGAAGAGGAGGTTCCTCGGCAGCGTACCAGATGAGGAAAACGAGCAGGAGTTGGTGATACTACCCGCACACCGCTCGCACGGATCAGTCAACGAACCCAGGTCGCACCAAGGGTCTTCACACGAACTCAGTTCACAGCGGGGTTCCGCTCGCGAGCTGAGACCACTGCCTAGGTCACGTCAAGGCTCGTTCCACGATGAGCCTATCCGTCGAATCCCGCTTCATGGATCCCCGATGACGCCTAGGTCGCCATTAGCGAAAGATGTGCCAGCGGTCGCAGTGCAGGCTCCGAGTACTGGCCCGTCTAGTCCAGAGAGCGTTGCCGCTGACGCGGAACAGGTGAAAGAAGGAGCCAATCGTGATTGATTAACCTGTAGCTGAACGCTATACAAGAACTTATCGAATATATAAATTACTAGCTTTTGCCTGCAGCTTCGCACTCGTTGAACCCGGGTGAAATATCGCCTAGTGTTAATCCTGGTCAATTTCAATACATGTGCAGAGTTTCAGCTTTATCTGTTGGGTAGTTCTTGGTTAAAGAGGTAACAACTATCAATACAAACAAACTTTTAGATTTATAATATTTACAGCATAATTTAAACCATAACCGTCTACAGGTGTTTAAACCACTTTTGACAAATAAGTACATTAGGAAGTTAAGTTAAAGTTAAAGAAAAAGTATCCTTACCTTGTTATGCTTAAAGCTCATCTGTAGATGAACTTTATTAAATATCATTAGACAAAATCTATTCCGTCACAGCACAATATCATTTTTTTTTAGTTAGTTTAGTGTTTAGTGGTTTCTAGCAATCCAGTCCAAGTCGCTAGGTGCGTTAAAGCAAGTTCAAATGCAAAGAGTGAAGCCCCATTGCATTTTTCAACAAAGTAAATCTCACTCGTTCTAAGTTCTATTATTAGCAATTAACCAGTTTAAACCATAACCTAACAGGTATAAAACCACTTTTGACAAAACAAAAGGATAAAAAGATATTTCATTTACCTAGTACTCAATTCTACTTTGCCTTACTAGGATCTCTAGATTGTGTAGTTTAGGTATAGATATTTCAATCTGGAATGACAGAAATCTCAATAGGTACTACGTAACTAAGATACCTATAATGTTTCCTGTAAATAAAAGAAAAAACTTAGTATTACCTACCTACCTGGTTTTAAGTTTTCATCATCATCATAGCCGTAAAACGTCCACTACTGAACACAGGCCTCCCTTATGGATCTCTATGAGAGGAAGTTGCCATACTCACCACGCTTGGCAGGCGGTTTGGTGAGCGCAGTACGGGATGTTGATACGGGAAGACGCTGCTGCCCATCTTCCAGAGGTATCCCTTAGCAGGCTCTTAATGGATCCACGGGCATGAGAGGAGGGGCAACATTCTACCGGCACCCCACGGTCTACATCATCTCATTATATCAGCTCGTTTATACCCACTACTGGGTAGGCTTACTCTTTCACACGCCAACTTAAACGCCCCTGCGCCGCGAGCCAAACACCGCCGTCGTCCGTCGGACGATATGGTCCACACATCAGGTTAAAATATGTAACAAAATCATTGTTTTGAAAGTAATAAAAAATAAATTATGTATGTGTTCCTAGGAGTAAAATGTATTTTTATGTTTATGAATGTGAAATGTTTAGTTTAATGTTATTTATTATATTTGTTATGTATGATTCAAACTGTGTTTTAATTATTACTGAGGGGCATGTGGGTATATGGTTAAAATATGTAACAAAATCATTATTTTGTATGTTCTTACGAGTAAAATGTATACAGGTGAAAGAAAATGTTTATGTTTATGAATGTGAAATGTTTAATTATTATTATATTTGTTGTTATGTATCAAACTTGTGTTTTAACAACTTCTTACTTAACATGAGCTGTTTAAGGTTAAAATATCAAAATCATTTAACATAGTTTATGAAATTAATGAATGATATAAATTTATTGCACACCAACTTAAAAATAACACAAACTGTGAAATGTTCAGTTTAATGATAATATTATATTTGTTGTTATGCTTCGAACTTCGTTTCAATTATTCCTTATATTACAAATTACTTTAATAATTTGATTACTTGTACTTACAGCTCCCACATGGAGCCTATGTGCTGCTATATAAAATAAATAAATATATGTATATCAATTTAAAAGGTCCGTTTAATCGCACTGTTAATCTAAGGCCTCCCTTCTGGGCCCTTGTGATTTTGTTCGCCAACTTGTACTTATTATCTACCAGTCCATCACTAGATTTCAAGATGCAATGGATTAATAATAGGGTTTGATATAAAACAAGCTACTTTTAACCTCCGATAAAAATGGCGTGTTATAAGTTTAACTTAGCTGTGTATCTGTCCGTGGTATCGTGGCTCCCAAACGGATGAACCGATTTTCGTTTAGTTTTTTTTGTGTCATAGATAATTTTATCCCGAGTGTTCTTAGCCATGATTCATGAAAATCTGTTCAGCCGTTTGAAGATCATCAGCTCTTTTTAGGGTTCCGTACCTCGAAAGAAAAAAACGGAACCCTTATAGGATTACTTTGTTGTCCGTCCGTCTGTCTGTCAAGACCCTGTTCTCAGGAACGCGTGGAGGTATCAAGCTGGAATTTATATCAAATACTCAGGTCTACTGTCCCTTGGAGCTGTGAAAAAATCAAACTTCTAAGCCAACGCAATCTAAACCTGCAGGGTACTTCCTGTGAACTCAGAATCTTGAAATTCGGTACGCAGCAACGTCTACAGTAGGTAGGCGTTGCACAGCCTAGCACAGAAAAAAAATTGCGAAAACTGTACATGTTTAGTTACACCATATAATAAAAATATTTTTAATAATTTTATACTTGCTACCCCTTTCCTCATGAACGCGTAGAGGTATTATATTGAAATTCATATGAAATACTCAGGTCTACAGGTTTGTACGGAACCCTCGGTGCGCGAGTCTTTCTCCAAGGGTATATTAAAAAAAACGACCAAGGGCCCAATATACCAACGTGTGGTATCAAATGGAAGGGCATGAAGTGTAGATTGCAAAACTGAGGGGAAAAATTAGGTTACCTCAGAGGCGACTAGGGAAAGTGTCGGGGGTTAATTTAAATTTTTAAATATTAATTATTAAATTGTTTAAGCTATTTTAAATAACCTATCTGACAGACAGTTGTTCTGTACCTGGTTTAGGTACCTTGTAATTAATATGAATTGTGTTTTGCTGATAATACCTACCTAGGTAACTTAAGAGTTAAGGGCTATAGCGCTAAGTTATAAAATTATATGTGCTTGACAATCATACAAATTAGATTTATTTTTGAATAATTAAAAAAAAACACTTATTGTCTGTTCTTACTTAATGTATAAATAATACATAGTATAAAGGTACATAATATTACATAATATAAACACAGTAGCTTTAGAGATATTTCTTACATGTTTTAGAAAATTAAAGGACAGATTATAATCACTTTATTTTTGTTATTTTTGTTGCCAGTTGCTGATGCTGTAAAAATCATCTATAGTAGATGTAAAGGTCTTATTCTTGGTTGGATGTCCATAAAGAAATAAATAAATAATTGTATAGTTTTAAAACCGGTCCCAAAAGGCCCCAACGGAAGACCAGCGCAGGTTATCTTGTATGTTTTGGAAATCGTGCAAGAGTTGAGGGTTTAAAGCGCTAGGTTACAAGTACTAGATAATCTTACAATTTAAACAGAATCAGAATTATAAAAAAAAACTTTTTTCGTTTTAGATTGTATAGTTTTTAAACCGGTCCCAAAAGGCCTCAATATGCTGAGTTGGGACCATTTTTCAGCTCTTTAACTTTTAGGCTTAATAGTTTAAGTATTATTGTTTTCTTGTTTATTTTGCCTTTTAAAATGTGTCTACCGTGTATTATTTGTATTGGATTTCTTAGTTGCAAATAAAAAAAATCGAATGAAGATGATGATGATTTTTTTATTTTTTGCCTATTTTGCAGCTTAAATAAGTGCCAGATTTTTCGATGATATGAAATATCCGGTTTTATAAGTAAACAAGTTAGACAAGAGTTAACCTACTGTTATTTTTCACAATTAAATAAATATAAACAATTAATAAATCTGTCGTGTGGTGCCGGTAGTAGAATTTTGCCGCTCCTATTTTGCCCGTGGATGCAGTAAGAATCTACCAAGGAATATATCCGTAAGATGGGCAGCAGCTTCAGCCAAAATACCACCTGCCAAGTGTGGCAACAATCCGCCCGTGATCTTGGCGGTACTATCTATGGCTGAGATGATGACGATGAAACAATGATTAATGCTAGACTATTCACAAAGCACCATCTAGTCCCAAAGTAAGCAGAGCTCGTATTATTGAGTAATTCGCCCTAAAGTAAATTTCTAATTTCCAACCACATTTTGCAACGTACGATACATGACAGCCCTACGGAATAATTTGCTAATGTTTGTTACAGTTTATTTTGTTTGTTACATTTGTATAATCACTAATTGAATATTAAAGTAATTAGGTAGAGTTCTTTAACTTTACCTAATATGTAATATAATAGTATGCTGTTTGGCAACTTATGTTAAAGACAAGTTTTAGATAAATACATTGTATTTCCGTTTGCCACGAATTGACAAGGAATTGCCAAATAATGTGTATAACTGTTGTAATAATCGAGTATTATCAACACAACACAACACAACACAACTTACTATACTGGCTTACTATACTGGCTTACTATACTGGCTTACTATACTGGCTTACTATACTGGCTTACTATACTGGCTTACTATACTGGCTTACTATACTGGCTTACTATACTGGCTTACTATACTGGCTTACTATACTGGCTTACTATACTGGCTTACAATACTGGCTTACTATACTGGCTTACTATACTGGCTTACTATACTGGCTTACTATACTGGCTTACTATACTGGCTTACTATACTGGCTTACTATACTGGCTTACTATACTGGCTTACTATACTGGCTTACTATACTGGCTTACTATACTGGCTTACTATACTGGCTTACTATACTGGCTTACTATACTGGCTTACTATACTGGCTTACTATACTGGCTTACTATACTGGCTTACTATACTGGCTTACTATAGAAGAATCAACAATCAAAAAATACTTTATTCAGTGCGGCCGCATGGACCTTATTGACGCGTCACAAATTACAAAATAAAACAACACAATTAAATAGAATAAAGCACATAATTGAATCTGTTCACTTCAGATGACACGCGAGTTAGGAAAAGAAGTGAACAGAAGAACCTAACTCGGTCGTTATAGTCATCATTTAACAATTTTATTTTGTCTTATGTTACGTTTGACGGAGTTGGAGCAGATTCCGTCCCAAGTGGTTTTGTCCTCTAGGTAATCTGATATTTTATAATAAGCTTTATTGCACAGATTGCGTTTAATAATGTTTTTGAATTTATTCAATGATAACTTCTGCAACTCACTTGGGAGTTTGTTGTAGAAGCGTATACATTGCCCTTTAAAAGATATTTTCACCTTATGGAGCCTAGTAGTGGGCACAGCGAGTTTATTCTTATTTCTTGTATTTACATTGTGATTGTCGCTGTTTTTCTTAAACGAAGCAATATTTTTATGGGTGTACAACAGGTTCTCATAAATATATTGACAAGCTACTGTCATTATATTTATTTCTTTAAATTTAGTGCGAAGTGATTCTCTGGGACCCATATTGTAGATAGAACGAATAGCCCTCTTCTGCAGCACAAATACGGTGTCTATATCTGCAGCACATCCCCACAGTAGTAAGCCATAAGACATAATGCTGTGGAAATAGCTGAAGTAAACAAGTCTAGCGGTATCAACGTCTGTAAGAAGGCGGATTTTTTTGACTGCATATGCTGCAGAACTAAGCCTACCCGATAGTTGTTCTATGTGTGGGCCCCATTGAAGCTTATTGTCTAAAGTTATGCCTAAAAATACAGTTTTTTCTACAAGGTTTAAACTTTCACCTTTTAATTTAATCTTGGCATCAGCCTGTTTTACATTAGGAAGAGTAAATCTAATGCATTTTGTTTAATTTTCATTAAGTAATAAGTTATTGACAGTAAACCAATTAACAACCTCTGAGATTGCATTATTCACCTCGTCATAATCGGTGGTACGTCGTTTCATTTTGAACAAAAGTGAAGTGTCATCAGCAAACAATACAATCTCATGATTGTTTTTGACAAGATGAGGTAGATCATTAATGTAAATTAAAAATAGAAAAGGCCCAAGAATTGATCCCTGCGGTACACCCATTGTGACTACAGATCCCGAAGAACGTTTTCCATTAACATCAACTCTTTGTATCCTGTTACGGAGATAAGAAATAAGTAGATCCAAAGAGATATCTCTAACACCATAGTGGCGCAATTTTCCGATTAATGTTTCATGGTGTACACAGTCAAATGCTTTTGAAAGGTCGCAAAAAACACCTAAAGCGTCTTGCGACCTCTCCCAAGCATCATAGATATGCGAGACTAACTCTATACCAGCATCAGTAGTGGAACGGCCGCGGGTAAAGCCAAATTGCTTGCAGTGAAGCAATTTGTTGTCGGCAAAGTGCTTAGATAGCTGATTTAAAATAAGCTTTTCAAAAATTTTACTAAATGTCGGCAGTACTGATATCGGCCTAAAGTTAGTGGGGTCCGACTTAGAACCTGATTTAAATAAAGGTATTATTTTACTGTGTTTCATTAGATCAGGAAATACGCCACAGTCAATGCATTCATTATATATAAGAGCCAGCTCAGGTGCGATTGTGTCTACCAATGGTTTTACAATGTTTACAGAAATACCCCAGAGATCTGCAGTTTTCTTAACATTTAACATTTTAAAGGCTTTAACTATATCGCTGCTATCCACATATTGGAAATTAAAATTACTATCACATTTAGGTACATTTTTGCTAAGTAAGGACTCGGCGATCAGGTGAGAAGAGTTTAAAGACTTTGTGGTAGAAACTGGAATGTCAGTAAAAAAAGTTTCAAATGCTTGGGCTACATCTTCATCACTTTTGTAGGTTGTATTATTATAATTTATTTTATATTGGTTGTTAAAGTTACTCACATTTCCAGTTTCTTTAGTATGTTTAGTTACACCATATAATAAAAATATTTTTAATAATTTTATACTTGCTACCCCTTTCCTCATGAACGCGTAGAGGTATTATATTGAAATTCATATGAAATACTCAGGTCTACAGGTTTGTACGGAACCCTCGGTGCGCGAGTCTTTCTCCAAGGGTATATTAAAAAAAACGACCAAGGGCCCAATATACCAACGTGTGGTATCAAATGGAAGGGCATGAAGTGTAGATTGCAAAACTGAGGGGAAAAATTAGGTTACCTCAGAGGCGACTAGGGAAAGTGTCGGGGGTTAATTTAAATTTTTAAATATTAATTATTAAATTGTTTAAGCTATTTTAAATAACCTATCTGACAGACAGTTGTTCTGTACCTGGTTTAGGTACCTTGTAATTAATATGAATTGTGTTTTGCTGATAATACCTACCTAGGTAACTTAAGAGTTAAGGGCTATAGCGCTAAGTTATAAAATTATATGTGCTTGACAATCATACAAATTAGATTTATTTTTGAATAATTAAAAAAAAACACTTATTGTCTGTTCTTACTTAATGTATAAATAATACATAGTATAAAGGTACATAATATTACATAATATAAACACAGTAGCTTTAGAGATATTTCTTACATGTTTTAGAAAATTAAAGGACAGATTATAATCACTTTATTTTTGTTATTTTTGTTGCCAGTTGCTGATGCTGTAAAAATCATCTATAGTAGATGTAAAGGTCTTATTCTTGGTTGGATGTCCATAAAGAAATAAATAAATAATTGTATAGTTTTAAAACCGGTCCCAAAAGGCCCCAACGGAAGACCAGCGCAGGTTATCTTGTATGTTTTGGAAATCGTGCAAGAGTTGAGGGTTTAAAGCGCTAGGTTACAAGTACTAGATAATCTTACAATTTAAACAGAATCAGAATTATAAAAAAAAACTTTTTTCGTTTTAGATTGTATAGTTTTTAAACCGGTCCCAAAAGGCCTCAATATGCTGAGTTGGGACCATTTTTCAGCTCTTTAACTTTTAGGCTTAATAGTTTAAGTATTATTGTTTTCTTGTTTATTTTGCCTTTTAAAATGTGTCTACCGTGTATTATTTGTATTGGATTTCTTAGTTGCAAATAAAAAAAATCGAATGAAGATGATGATGATTTTTTTATTTTTTGCCTATTTTGCAGCTTAAATAAGTGCCAGATTTTTCGATGATATGAAATATCCGGTTTTATAAGTAAACAAGTTAGACAAGAGTTAACCTACTGTTATTTTTCACAATTAAATAAATATAAACAATTAATAAATCTGTCGTGTGGTGCCGGTAGTAGAATTTTGCCGCTCCTATTTTGCCCGTGGATGCAGTAAGAATCTACCAAGGAATATATCCGTAAGATGGGCAGCAGCTTCAGCCAAAATACCACCTGCCAAGTGTGGCAACAATCCGCCCGTGATCTTGGCGGTACTATCTATGGCTGAGATGATGACGATGAAACAATGATTAATGCTAGACTATTCACAAAGCACCATCTAGTCCCAAAGTAAGCAGAGCTCGTATTATTGAGTAATTCGCCCTAAAGTAAATTTCTAATTTCCAACCACATTTTGCAACGTACGATACATGACAGCCCTACGGAATAATTTGCTAATGTTTGTTACAGTTTATTTTGTTTGTTACATTTGTATAATCACTAATTGAATATTAAAGTAATTAGGTAGAGTTCTTTAACTTTACCTAATATGTAATATAATAGTATGCTGTTTGGCAACTTATGTTAAAGACAAGTTTTAGATAAATACATTGTATTTCCGTTTGCCACGAATTGACAAGGAATTGCCAAATAATGTGTATAACTGTTGTAATAATCGAGTATTATCAACACAACACAACACAACACAACTTACTATACTGGCTTACTATACTGGCTTACTATACTGGCTTACTATACTGGCTTACTATACTGGCTTACTATACTGGCTTACTATACTGGCTTACTATACTGGCTTACTATACTGGCTTACTATACTGGCTTACAATACTGGCTTACTATACTGGCTTACTATACTGGCTTACTATACTGGCTTACTATACTGGCTTACTATACTGGCTTACTATACTGGCTTACTATACTGGCTTACTATACTGGCTTACTATACTGGCTTACTATACTGGCTTACTATACTGGCTTACTATACTGGCTTACTATACTGGCTTACTATACTGGCTTACTATACTGGCTTACTATACTGGCTTACTATACTGGCTTACTATACTGGCTTACTATAGAAGAATCAACAATCAAAAAATACTTTATTCAGTGCGGCCGCATGGACCTTATTGACGCGTCACAAATTACAAAATAAAACAACACAATTAAATAGAATAAAGCACATATTAATTGAATCTGTTCACTTCAGATGACACGCGAGTTAGGAAAAGAAGTGAACAGAAGAACCTAACTCGGTCGTTATAGTCATCATTTAACAATTTTATTTTGTCTTATGTTACGTTTGACGGAGTTGGAGCAGATTCCGTCCCAAGTGGTTTTGTCCTCTAGGTAATCTGATATTTTATAATAAGCTTTATTGCACAGATTGCGTTTAATAATGTTTTTGAATTTATTCAATGATAACTTCTGCAACTCACTTGGGAGTTTGTTGTAGAAGCGTATACATTGCCCTTTAAAAGATATTTTCACCTTATGGAGCCTAGTAGTGGGCACAGCGAGTTTATTCTTATTTCTTGTATTTACATTGTGATTGTCGCTGTTTTTCTTAAACGAAGCAATATTTTTATGGGTGTACAACAGGTTCTCATAAATATATTGACAAGCTACTGTCATTATATTTATTTCTTTAAATTTAGTGCGAAGTGATTCTCTGGGACCCATATTGTAGATAGAACGAATAGCCCTCTTCTGCAGCACAAATACGGTGTCTATATCTGCAGCACATCCCCACAGTAGTAAGCCATAAGACATAATGCTGTGGAAATAGCTGAAGTAAACAAGTCTAGCGGTATCAACGTCTGTAAGAAGGCGGATTTTTTTGACTGCATATGCTGCAGAACTAAGCCTACCCGATAGTTGTTCTATGTGTGGGCCCCATTGAAGCTTATTGTCTAAAGTTATACCTAAAAATACAGTTTTTTCTACAAGGTTTAAACTTTCACCTTTTAATTTAATCTTGGCATCAGCCTGTTTTACATTAGGAAGAGTAAATCTAATGCATTTTGTTTTATTTTCATTAAGTAATAAGTTATTGACATTAAACCAATTAACAACCTCTGAGATTGCATTATTCACCTCGTCATAATCGGTGGTACGTCGTTTCATTTTGAACAAAAGTGAAGTGTCATCAGCAAACAATACAATCTCATGATTGTTTTTGACAAGATGAGGTAGATCATTAATGTAAATTAAAAATAGAAAAGGCCCAAGAATTGATCCCTGCGGTACACCCATTGTGACTACAGATCCCGAAGAACGTTTTCCATTAACATCAACTCTTTGTATCCTGTTACTGAGATAAGAAATAAGTAGATCCAAAGAGATATCTCTAACACCATAGTGGCGCAATTTTCCGATTAATGTTTCATGGTGTACACAGTCAAATGCTTTTGAAAGGTCGCAAAAAACACCTAAAGCGTCTTGCGACCTCTCCCAAGCATCATAGATATGCGAGACTAACTCTATACCAGCATCAGTAGTGGAACGGCCGCGGGTAAAGCCAAATTGCTTGCAGTGAAGCAATTTGTTGTCGGCAAAGTGCTTAGATAGCTGATTTAAAATAAGCTTTTCAAAAATTTTACTAAATGTCGGCAGTACTGATATCGGCCTAAAGTTAGTGGGGTCCGACTTAGAACCTGATTTAAATAAAGGTATTATTTTACTGTGTTTCATTAGATCAGGAAATACGCCACAGTCAATGCATTCATTATATATAAGAGCCAGCTCAGGTGCGATTGTGTCTACCAATGGTTTTACAATGTTTACAGAAATACCCCAGAGATCTGCAGTTTTCTTAACATTTAACATTTTAAAGGCTTTAACTATATCGCTGCTGTCCACATATTGGAAATTAAAATTACTATCACATTTAGGTACATTTTTGCTAAGTAAGGACTCGGCGATCAGGTGAGAAGAGTTTAAAGTCTTTGTGGTAGAAACTGGAATGTCAGTAAAAAAAGTTTCAAATGCTTGGGCTACATCTTCATCACTTTTGTAGGTTGTATAATTATAATTTATTTTAAATTGGTTGTTAAAGTTACTCACATTTCCAGTTTCTTTGTTTATTATTTTCCAAGTAGCTTTAATTTTATTATCACTATTTTTAATTTTTGAACTTATATAATTAGACTTAGCAATATGGCAGACTTTTCTAAAAATTTTTGAGTAATTTTTAACCTTTTCTTTAAATTCTTCACTAAAATTATAATGTTTTTCACTATAAAGATCATATAATTTTTGTCTACTTCTATGTATACCCACTGTTGCCCACTCATTAAAGTTAAGATTATCTGTGACCATTATCGACTTTGATGTAAATATTGAATTGAACATATTGCTAAATGCATTGAAAAAATTGCAATATGACTCATTAGGGTTGTTATTTGAGTAGTGAGGTGGAAATTTTGTATTCAATTTACATTTCAGTTGTTCAGATCGATGCATGGTCACAGGTATAAAAGTAATTTTTCTTTTTACATTTTGTTTTTGTTGCTGTTTAATTTGAATGTGCTGACCTAAATGGTCTGACTTTATATTACTAATCAAGCCCTTATGGATAATTTTTATATTAGAATTTACAAAGATATTGTCAATACATTTAGCGGATGTTTCAGTTATTCTAGTAGGCTCCATAAACAATGGTTTTAGATTATATGAATTAAAAAGGCATGTTAATCTAGTACTTAAAGAGTAATTTTCTAAGAGATTAACATTGAAATCTCCACATGTAATGATGTTTTTACTTGACTTTGATGTTTTGAATAATATTTCATCCATGACTCTTTTCAACCGTTTCAAATGAAGCTGACGGTGGGCTGTATACGCTTATGATAATAACTTGCTCCAACTCTACACATGCTATTTCAATTTGGCTCTCAACAGACAGACAGACAATGTCTTTCCGTTCTTTAAACTTAAGATGTTTGTTTAGTAGCACTAAAGAACCTCCACGAATAGCATGCAATCTACAAAAGGAGCTACCAACAAGATGGTTGTTGAAACTGAACATAATCTCATGACTTTTCAACCAATGTTCAGTAATACATAAAATGTCAATATTATATAAGTTTATGTACAGTTCCAACTCTAACAATTTACTATTTATTCCTTGAATGTTTTGGTGCACCAAGTTGGTAACCTTTGTATTTATTTTACATGTTTTAGTTATTTCTTTTTTATTTTGACACATTATATTATTTGACTGGTTCTGGCTAGAGATTTCCTCTGTTGTCTTATGATCTAATTTAAATGACTTGGAATAACTTCCAGGGTCTTAATTATTTGACAATGCTCAAAAGAAGCATTCTGTTTAGCCAAATTTTTGGCTGTCATGCAAAAATAATATGATAGCGACATAGCTATCTGTCGTTTGTAATAATTGGAAAGGTAATAATTACAGAAATGAAAAATGCAATCAAAATTTTGTCTCCGACGGGACTCGAACCCGTAACGTTCAGACGAACACCTTCAACGCAGGCTGCCTTAACCGTTCGGCCACGGAGCAATTAACCGTCGGGTCGAAAATCTTGACTGCCTTTATCGGTTTCGAACCAAAATATTATTTGACTAAAGGTAATAATTACCTTTAGTCAAATAATATTTTTTACTAACAATAGAGTTAGTGTCAATCACATGAATAGGATTATTGCACGATATTGTATGCAAAAGCATATTGAGCTTAAATCTAGTATTATTTTCTGACTGTGGCAAACTATTACTATAGGGGAATGTATACATTACAATTTCTTTAAATTTCAATGAACAAAGTTTATCAATATATTTTATCAAATCAGACTTGTTAACATTACCCCTATTTCCAAGACAAATTATTAAATTAGTATTCTCATTACATGAGTTTTTAGAAATTTTTTGCATTATATCATGCAAACTACAGTTTGGTAAGCAATTATTTAAAACTGAATGTTCCATATGCAAACTCAAAAGTTGGCCCATATTTTTTCCAATTTCATCGCAGTACATTATTGATTTTTCTTGTGAGAATGATGAGTTTACATCCAGACTGGGCATGGCTGTTGTAATACTCACTGAATCAGTGTTATCATGATCCAGTCCAGCATCACACCGGCATCTTGCTAAGTGGGACTGGAGCTCTCTTTCATTCTCCCAAGATCCCTGGAGCACTTGGTCCATGGCCAGGTTGTATTCCCTTACCTCAATTCTGGACTTATCATATAGGCTTGTAATGTTTTAGGGAATGTTCCAACCGGCCAAGTTCACAATTCAACTCCAAGATTTCAGCCTCATACTTAATTTTATTACTTTTTAGCTGTAGAGTACATAGATCAAGTTTGTCAAATATTTTTCTACAGGTGTATTGTATAGTTACTACATTTTTTTGATTTTTTATCATTCTTTTTGTTTTCCTAATAAATTTATTTATTTTAAAGTATTTTTTTAGCTTATTTTTGCTTAAACTGTGTATGTTGTCATTGGTGCGTGCTTGTGAATTATATACAGTGTCATATTTACATTTGTCAACAGTTTTCATAGCATGTAACTCACAGCCCACACCATTGGCAAGGCCTGTAGTTAAATTACTGTACTATACTGGCTTACTATACTGGCTTATTATACTGGCTTACTATACTGGCTTACTATACTGGCTTACTATACTGGCTTACTATACTGGCTTACTATACTGGCTTACTATACTGGCTTACTATACTGGCTTACTATACTGGCTTACTATACTGGCTTACTATACTGGCTTACTATACTGGCTTACTATACTGGCTTACTATACTGGCTTACTATACTGGCTTACTATACTGGCTTACTATACTGGCTTACTATACTGGCTTACTATACTGGCTTACTATACTGGCTTACTATACTGGCTTACTATAATGGCTTACTTTAAAAGGCATACCTGTATACCCTGTTTGTATTCTTCGGGTTGCAACATGTAGATGTCTTTATCAATCTCTCCTTGTAGAAACGCCGACACAGCATCCATCTGATCGATCTGAAGACAATATTTTGCTGCTAGAGCAAACAGGTAACGTATGGTAGTGTACCTCACAACAGGTGAGTAAATTTCTTCAAAATCTCTGCCTCTGACCTCGGATCAGTCAAGTTAGTACTTCATCCATGACCTTTTTCCACTCTGTGGCCTCCGGGGATGATAAAGCCTCCTCTACTGTTTGTGGATCAGTCAAGTTAGTAAGTAAGCATAAAAAGTTTCCATCATTTCTTTTCCCTCTGGGCCTCAAGGTGATGTTACTCCTGGATGTTTGTCGCAATTGATATGGAGGAGAAAAGGTCTCATCATGCTCACCAGTATCAGTTTCATATTCACTTGAATCACCTTCATCATGCTTGTTGTCCGAGTCTTTACTTGACATTTTTCCTGAGCATGTAGGTATAACAGATTCGTCGGAGTGATTTATATGATGCTGGCTGGTACAGGTGGCTTTCAGTTTCTCGTTCATGTCCGGTGAACTGGCATCTTTAGATGCTGGATTCTCCTGAGACGGCAGATCAACTGGAACATCATATTTACAAGAGGTGAATTTGTCTTTATTTTCCTCTATAAAAGCCACATCTCTACTCTTCGTTATTTTATGGGTTTTTAAATCCATTAAGCCTTTAGTGTTCTCACAGTAGCCAACTAAAATCATCGTTTGAGATTTTTTGTCCCGTTTTTGACGTTTTTCTTTGGGTACAAAAACCATAGCAACAGAGCCAAATATTCGCATGTGGGACAGATTAGGTCTCTTTCCTGTCCACATTTCATAAGGTGTTTTACCTTCTAAAGCTTTATTGGGCGATCTATTGACTATATACGCTGCAGTAGCTATAGCTTCAGCCCACATGTGCTTATCTAAGTCAGCACAAAAAATCATGCATCGTGCTCGCTCTACCAGAGTTCTATTCATGCGTTCTGCCATGCCATTGTGCTGAGGAGTATTGTACGGAGTTGAAGTCTGATGAACTATGCCATGATTGGTTAAGAATTTATCGAACATACTATTACAATACTCTGTACCATTGTCAGTTCGGATGATTTTGATCTTATGGCCGAGTTTATTCTCTGCTTTCATTTTAAAATCTTTAAAAATTCCAATGACATTCAATTTGTCCTTCATGAAGTACACATGGACCATGCGTGTGTAGTCATCTATGAATGAAATAAAATACTTCATACCTCCATATGACGTGTTCTCCATGGGGCCGCATAAATCTGAATGTATCAGTTCCAGTGGCTTGGCTGCTCTAGAACCAACATTTTTAAATGGCAATCTTGCTTGTTTACCTTCAAGACAGTGGACACAGATTGTGACATTACTTTTCTTCTGAGTCAGAGTCACACCCTCAGCACAATCAGGCAGCTTCGTTACATCTGAAACATTCAGGTGGGCCATCCGAAGATGCCACAGGTGAGTATTATCACATAATACATAATTTGATGTTAAGTGAGCGGTCTCATCACTATGTTTTGAGTCTATAATGTAGAGATTATTTTGCAATATTGCAGAGCATATTAGCTTTCCATAAGCATTATGGATATTACATTGCTTATCATTAAATGTAACTTTGTGTCCGGCTTTAACAATGGTGCTGACTGAAAGGAGATTGGTTGCTAATCCAGGTACATACAAAATATTTTTTACCTGTATTTTATTTTCCTGATTTAGATGAATATCGACATACCCAGTTCCTTTTACAGCTAGTGGTTCTCTATTTGCCACAGTTATGGTTTTTGAAACATCACATCACATCTTACTAGCCTACTAGCTTACTATATGAAAAGTGTAACTCTACCTGTAAAACTGTAACATTTTGTAGCTAGTGAAATACTCTAAAATGTGGTGTTATTTTAATAAAAATGGTCAACAGACACGGTGTATACAAGCAAAAACATTTTAAAATTATTTGTTAACTACCGGATTTTTGACTGTGAAGTATTGTCGTCGCTGCGCGTGCGTCGCGGGTGATTCATCGGGTCGTTGCCCTCACTGCCGCCGCTCCCGCTTCCCCGTGCGCTGCGCCCGTTTGCTATCGCTCACCGCTACTGCTTTTTGTTGCGCCTACATAAATTGTACTAGCGAATCTCAGTAAGTTTGCTCTGTTATTATTGCTATCGCGCAAAATGAGTTGTGCCGCTTGTAGTACTGCCATCCTCCCGTATGAGATGTCCATGCAATGTATGCATGGCGAATGTAATAAGCTGTACCATCTTCTATGCACCGGGGGGACTAAATTACCAGATTCTCTTGGATCGTGGGTCTGCCCTGAATGTCGTTGTGCAACCAAAAGAGGCGGTGATAACAGCGGCACACCAGTCGGTAGCGCTAATAAACCTCAAGATCCTAATATTACGCACCGCCGGAAAATCCAAACGCCGAGGCAAGATGACGTTCATCCAGTAGAGCGAATCGACCTATCAGCCGACATACATAGCCTGCGGCAAGAAATATCGCTTCTCAAAGAGCAACTAGGCCTAGCTATAAAAACTATTATGGCCTATGAGTCCAAGATTGAAACCTACGCTACCCATGTACAAGATCTCCATAGTAAAATAGTTGAAGCTGAAACCCGCTGTACACTGCCCGCTATGAGCTCTCTCGCCTGGAACTGTACACCAGTCACTGCCTCCGTCTCACCAAAACCCCCCATTGGACCAGCTGAACAATTCCCCAAGCTGCCTCCTAATAAATCACCGCAGACCAGGAATCAGAAGAAAGCCCAAATAAGCGCGCCTTCTGCTCAAGTACCAGTACAAAGGCCGCAAGACGCAGGCGCTCTGCTGGGAGATGCTTCTGTGCTACAAAACGCAATTGACAGGAGTCGCGAAACCGAAACTGTTGCGTTGAAGAATGTGGACGGTTGGAATACGGTCGACAGACTGTCTGAGGTTAAAAAGGGCGAAAATAAAGCTATGAAGTCTATTCTTGCCGTGGAAAGAAAGAAACACCTACACGTGTAGTTTCTCACCACGGTAGAAGCATTGACTGATTATGTAAAATCTATCTGTAAAACATCGGAGGTCAAAGTGGATAAAATTAAGCCGAAAATTAAACGAGACTACTCGTCCTTCATAATCGGAGTTCCAGAGAGTGCATACGAGGGAATATCAACGGGCGCTGTCTGGCCGGTGAATGCCGAGTTTGGAGAATGGTTGTGGTTTCGGAAAAACACAACAAATTACGGTGCCACTAAAACGCAATAATTCCACCCGAGTTAAGTCTCGCCTTGTAAATTTGTACTATCAAAATGTGCGAGGGTTAAGAACAAAATTAGATGATTTTACGCAAGGACTACTGTCATCTTCATATGACCTATATGCTATTACGGAAACGGGTCTAAATGACTCAATTTACGATGGCGAATTAATACCTAGAGGCTATAAGGCATCTATATACAGCGTCAGCAACTGGTAATCATGCTGTACGGGACGCTACAGTGCCTGGGACATTGGTACACATTTATTTTATATGTAGGTAAGTCATTATTCTTAAGTATTTAAAAAAGCAGTATGCAGCTAAATCCCTGTTTTAAAGCCGACTAATGTTTTAACGCTTACTGTTATTCTTTATATTATAGGGGGTCCATGTTGACCGCGTTCGTAAGTAATACCCTCGACACCCTACATGTGATTCCAGGGTGGTGCTAAACGGTCAACAACGCCGAGTCACAAGGCGGCGGTAATAAACCTGTTCTCACGACTTCGTTAAAACCATTCTACGCTCCCTTACTGGTATTGCTGACGTGGGATACCTACAGAACCCCGCAAGGTTAAACCAACTCCGTCAAACGTAACATAAGACAAAGTAAAATTGTTAAATGATGACTATAACGACCGAGTTAGTTTCTACTGTTCGCTTCTTTTCTAACTCGCGTGTCATGTGAAGTGAACAGATTCAATTATGTGCTATATTATATTAATTTGTAATTTGTGACGCATCAGTAGGTAAGGTCCATGCGGCCGAACTGAATAAAGTATTTTTTGAGTTTTGAGTTAAAGTGGGATTGGGCGGGCCACGTTAGTAAAATGAAACCTGAAAAATGGGCAACTACTGAATGGCGGCCGAAGAAGCGATGGCGGGACGATCTTCACACATTTGATGGAGATTGGTGGAAGACCTCAAGGGAGAGGGTTGACTGACTCTTCAGTCAACCCTGTATTTGGGGTTATTTGGGGGAGACTGCACAGCGGTGGGACAATACAGGTTGAATAAAAAAAATATTAGGTAGTTATTATTATTATCATCTTGAAAAGCAAAGATATACATCATTACCTACATAATAGATATATACAGATATATACATATATATCGCAGCCCTAGAATAAAACTCCGGTAACTCAAAAAGTAGGCATTTTGACTTAGTGGCGTTTTCAATTTCTTCATTAGAATACCTACACGGGAAAATAACTCGCGTAACGATACCTTGACACTGTTGTCAAAAGATGGCGCCAAACGTTCCTTTACTTGAATGAACGTGACACGGACAGCGCAAATACTAAGCCGCCATTTTGAGTTGTCTCACGGTGGTCGTAGGTGGAGGACGTTTGTAAAGTGGGTGATTTTGAGTTGCTGGAGTTTACGTGACATTTTTTGGGTAAGTTGCATTTTGTATTTCGAGTTGATTGAGTTTTACTGAATTTTCCTTGATAACAATAGTTCTTTATTTTGACTTGCGAGAGTTTTGATGATTTACGATCGTCATATTTTTTTTGTCATTTCGAATTAGTCAGATTTACGTGAAAGTAAATGATAATTTCGATATACGGTACTTTTGTTGAATGAAAATTTAATCTTATTTATTATTGTTCGTTTAGTGAAATAGATACTTTTAGCACAAAATAAAGGTTCTGTAAGGCATGTTTTATTAGATATTTTAAACAGTTTAAAGTTTTAAAAAACAGTAGATGGGATTTTTGGATTTTTTGAGTTGGTGGACTTTACTTGATTTTTTATTGAATATAAATCTTTATTTATTTTTAGGACGATGAAAAGACGAGGAAAACTCATGTTAGAGATGATACAAAAAAAGAAAAGCGAAGCAGAAAGCGCTGATCAGCCTACTATAGAAATGCTCAATAAAGAAAAGGAGCCTGAGTTACCACCTGAAGGCAGGTTAGTCTCATCTTGTCTTATTCTCACTTTTTCCACTAGCGGTCAAAAAATTTAAGTGTTTAGAATCAAAATATTGTCGTGTCCAAGAACTTAGTTTCTAAGTATAACTAATTAATATAATTTCAATTTCAGTCCTGATCAGCCAGCAGCATTGGATGCTTCAAGAATCGTTCTTGGCCCTGGTATGGAAATGCAGAATGAGACATTAGAGATTATTAAAAAAAGGAAAAGCGAAGGAGAAAACGCTGACCAGCCTGCTATAGAAATGCTTAATAAAGAAAAGGAGCCTGAGTTATCACTTGAAGGAAGGTTAGTCTCATCTTGTTTTATCCTCACTTCTTCCACTAGCACGGTCAAAATATTGATGTGAATAGAACGAAGTAATTTGGTGTCCAAGAACTTGGTTTCTAGGTATAGCTAAATTAATTAATTTTCAATTTCAGTCCTGACCAGCCAGCAGCATTGGATGCTCCAAGAACCGTTCTTAGCCTTGGTATGGAAAAGCTAAATGAAGTAAAAAGGCCTCAGTTACCAACTGAAGAAGGGTTGCTTTCATCACCGAGCATTTTAGAAACTCCATTAGACCTGGATGAGCATCCAGCAAACACTCAAGGGAGACAAAGAGTTCCTAAACGTCAGTATGTTGTTTCACCGGTTAATAGCGGTGATGAAAGCTATTTTGACGATTCCGATGCAGATCCGCATTATGAAAACCCCTTGCCTAAAAGAAAAATAATATTCTCACCTGTGCCAAAAACTTCGAGAACTCGCTCTTGTTCATCTTCGTCTAGTAGTTCATCAAGCAGCAGTAGCTCAAGCAGCAACTCAAGCTCAACAAATACTACTGACTCTAATCGCGAAAATTTGAATCCGGGCGAAAATATTCCTGCACGACAAATTGAAATTAATCATACTGACAACTTAAACGACGAAGTTCACAACGTTGCTCAAAATACCACACCAAGTGAAACTCTAGCGCAAGAAGAAGTATTCCAGGGTAAGAAAAAGCTCAGGAAACCGGAAACATGGAAAGTCAATGTAGCCAAATCCCTCAAAAACGCAGGAAAGGCGTACAAGTCGCGGGGTAAACTAAAAAAAGAAATTCCTGCTCGCAAAATGGGACCACCATGTGGAGAAAAGTGTCGTTTAAAATGTAGCACCAAGTTTAACGCACTAAGTCGTCAAAAAATATTTGATTCATTTTGGGGACTCGGGGATCTTCAGCGACAGAGAGAGTACATTGTTCGACACACACACGAAATAAAACCTAAGTACCGGTATACAAGCACAGAAAACTTCCGGGCTCTAAATTCAGCTTACTATTTTGAAGATAATAACTCGCGCATCCGTGTCTGTAAGAACATTTTTAAGACCACGTTGGACTTAGGGGATCAATTTATTAAAACAGCAATAACCAAAAAGACTGAGGCTGGATTTAATTACACAATAATTGTTTTTTTAACACCATAACTACCATCCCCAGGTTTAGAGTTATGCTAAGAACTCGTGAAAAAGTTCTGTAATTTTTGAAGTGAAAAGTAACGTAATTCAAATGTTTTCAGGTAAACCAAAGTAACTCAAAATAGTGCGCAAAAAATTGATTTATTCTCCCTACAAAACTAGGGTAACTAAAAAAAACTGATTTTTACAGCTTCGTTACAGACAATACACAAATGAATTAATTAAACATGCTTTAAAAAAAATTACCCTTCAGGAACAATAATTAGTTTTTTTTATCTTATCTAGTAACGCAGATATCAGTTTTTTGTCTTTTCTGAAAAATGAGGTTTTTTGAGTTAACGGAGTTTTAATCTAGGGGTGCGATATGCAAATACACTACTCAACAAAGTCTAGGGAACAAGGATATTTTAGTGTGTATTTATAATATAACTTTTTTTTGTCCCAGATGTTATACATCAAAAGAAGCGAAATTTATTCTTGATTTCAGTTATGCAATTAAATAAAAAATGTTCATGTAAAAAAATTAAGTTTAATTAAAAAAACTAAAATAGTGTCTAAAGCAAAAAAAACAATTTTCTTCAAATTACAAAAACATGTGACGCTTACGTGGAAATTAAATTAAAAAAACATTCTTTGCAGCTGTTTAATAATCCGTTGGACCTACCAGGGCATTAGACACGGCCCTACGTCGGCGTGGCATGCTGAGTATCAAGTTATCAATTGTCGCCTGTGGAATAAGGCTCCATATTCTGGAAAGATGCGAAAAATTTTCTTCTCCCGTGTTCAAATTTTGAGGAGAACACTCACTAGAAGCTCTTGTTCCGAGTTAATCCCATGCATGCTCAGTTGGATTGAGATCGGCGGACTGAGCAGGCCACTCTTATACTGTGATATTGTGCTCGCTGAACACATTCATCACCTGCCTTGCGGTGTGTGGGCGTGCATTATCCTGCATGAACACGAAATCTTGACCAAACTGCTGGTGATGGGGGATGACCATAGGATATGGTCCGCCAGTCCGCCGATCTCAATCATTGCACTACCTGGTCAATGTATTGTTCTGCATTCAAATTGCCTCGTATGCGAACGAGATCAGTTCTCCACCCAGGCGAATTCCAACCCACACCATGATCGTTCCGCCTTGATAAGGATGAACTTCCTGAGGATTTTGGAGTCAACTTTGGCGACCAGGAACACGCCAAACACGCACTCTCCTTAAATCGGGATGAAATCCGAAGCGAGACTCATCGGAAAAGAGAACACGTGCCCAACTGATTGTCGGTCCATCGCAAATGTGCATTAGCCCACAATAAACGACGCCCTCGATTTCCACGTCGCAAAGCTGGAACTCTTAATGGTCTGCGAGCACGGAGATTGACTTCATATAATCTTCTCCTGGCAGTTTGGTCACTGATAACCACTTGGTGCTGGGACTCAGAGGCGGCTTTACCTATAGGGCAGGGTGTGCGGCGCACACGGGCCCCGGGTCTAAGGGGGCGCCGAGCGCCCTCTAATGCGACACCTCCATAGATGCGTGCGTCGCTCACGGCACCGGCGCACTCAAAGACCCTGCGCCCGTGTTTCGGACGATGCCGCCGGGCGCACGGTAGCAAAGCAAGGCGCGCCACCACAAGCTGCATCTTTACCTACTCTACACAATTACTTTTGTTACAACGTGAAGTCAGCCTTAAAACAGATAATTAAAGATTATATTGGTATAGTGTCGCATCTCTACCAAAGGCGCGTGCCGGCACCAGTTTTGATTCGTTTGAAAACACGCCGACCATCATTGCTAACTTATATTTGACATAAAGTTCAAATTCAAATTACAAGGGACGTTGCGGCGGTTATTTTCAAAGGCTTTGTGTACGCGTGCCGCAATTTTTGTTTTACCGCTACTCCGTAGTTTTGCGAAATAAGCCTTGATGCAATGAATTAAGTATCATCTTTGAGTAAATATGTAAATATGAAGTAAATCGGCTTTTCTTTTGATAAAAAATATATAAAAGATAAAATTTGGTTAATTGTTTACACAATTATTGCGACATGCATCGAGGTCAGATGTCATCAAAAGCAGCTAGCGATAAAAAACGAACAACGAGTGATAGTGATATCGAAGTTTAACACCTAGGTATACCTATCTAGGATTTTCATTTGTTTATTCTAGTGCAGTGCGGAACAAACTACGCAACGGTAAGTTAGTGATTTAATATGTACCTACTAGTATACTCAGGTATTTATTTAGTTCTTACTTTTATGTACCTTTGAACAACGAATTACTTTTTAGGGTTCCTTACCCAAAGGGTAAAAACGGGATCTTATTACTGAGACTTCGCTGTCTGTCTGTATGTCCGTCCGTGCCATACGGACGTCACCAGGATGTACATATACCTACATCTCATGAACCATGATAGCTAGACACTTTAAATTTTCACAGATGATGTATTTCTGTTGCCGCTATAACAACAAATACTAATTTCAAATTGGATAGGCGTCAACTTTTTTAGATTTGATTTTCTTTTACCTAGGTATTTGTACGGAACCCTCAGTGTCGCGAGTCCCACTTGCGAGAGCACTTGACCGGTTTCTTATTTTATGTTAGATTGCGTAATGTAGGTACCGCGACGTAGATTGATATGTGTCATATAATAAATAATGTTGAAATTGCAACTATTTCTCTTGGCGTATATTAATTTACATCGATAAATACTTTTAGGTGCCCATACTTAGTTTATTATTTATTTTAGATGTCTGGTGGCGATGGAAAAAAGAAACTTTCTGGAGAAAAGAGCCGAACAAGAAAGCTGGAGAAGGAACAATCTCTGAAAAAGAATACAAGTTCTATTGAAAGGTTTATTATTCGACCCGGTCCATCTTCGGACGAACACCTGGAGACAGAGACAATAAATATTTTTAAAAGAACTAAAAAGTTGTGATTTTTTATTGTTGTAACCCCTTCCATCATCGTCATTTAAAATTGCACTATTTGCACCCGAATTTACGTATGAAAATTTAGCTGTAAGTATTCCATTTTGACCCCGCTCCTACTAGGGGGCGCCAGGGTACTGGTGGCACACTGGCGCCACAAGGGCTAGAGCCGCCTCTGCTGGGACTGGAGTCTTCCTGCCAACTGGCGAGCTGTAATCTAGGGCTGCCTTCTTGCCGCATTTTGCAGAAATCGATCTTGTCTCTGGGTAGTGACCCTGTATCTTCCTCGGTGACGTTCGGCTACATCTCCTGTAGCCCTGTAGCGTACCCATAATCGGCAAATACGCTTGGCTGTGTGTGAACAGCGGCCGCGATATCGCGTTGACTGCGTCTAGCTTCCAACATACCCACAGCCCTAAGCATCTCTTCCCGCGTTAAATGACGACGTGACATAACGCTTAGAGTTTCAAAATGTCGAAAAAGTTGGCGGTAATGGTTTTTCACAAGAAAAAAAATCGATACATGACAAAAATCACAACAACTTTATGCTAGCAAACCCATTACTCTTAGACTTTGTTGAGTAGTGTATGTATATAGGCAAATACGAGATCTCTAAATGAAATAAGTTGCTTGTAATAATACAATAAATAATTTCAACTTCGTGCGTATCCGAGAGTAGGTACCAATATATACGTTTCTATTCGTATGTGCAGCACAAAAGATTGTTGACAAAGGTAGGTAAGTCTAGGATGCAGTTATACCTAGATGATTTAACAATTGGATCGATACAGTGCATTACGATCCAATGCGATCCGGAATATCGATGTTACAAGGCAACCGGCAGGCTGATTACTCATCTCGCACGTTGGACAGGCTTGCCAGACTGCCGACAAGCAAGAGCAGCGCTTCCAACGCTATCACCAAGGCTCTCACGGCGCCTACTACAACTACAAAGAACGGACCTAAGGACAGTGGTGGGGACACTAACGGGCCACTGCACCCTTAACAAACACCTCTTCAACATCGGAGCCACAGACAGCCCTCTCTGCAGAGGATGTCTGAACGAGGTCGAATCAGCTGCCCACGTAGTCCTGGAATGCGTGGGAGTAACAGCACAAAGACAACAAATCCTCAAACAACCGAGGAAATCCCAGATCAAGGAAGATCCCAGGAAGATTCTGCGCTTCTGGTCGGAGTCGGGCTGGCTATGCTAGCCAGAAACCTCACGCATAATAGACCAACTTCGAGTCTAAATGCGGAAAACGGAGTCACACACACACACATACTCATATCGCAACAGGTTTGCAACAGGCGTAAATCTCGCGATCATCGCTGTCAAACGTTAATTCGTGAATTAACTTTGTGACTAATTGTGACGGATATACAACAATATCTGTTAACTAAATCAAAATTGACGTTTGATAGCGATCATCACGATGATGTTGCAAACCTGTCGCTAGATACGTAATGGCTGCGGATCGAACATCCCTATTGTGCGAGGGAGACTCGCGTCCTAAGGGTTCCGAATTTAGAAAATATAATAAAGTTTACAACTGATACCGCCAACCAGCGTTAATTCTATACGAAGTAGGTAGTAGGTAGAAAGGTTATTTTTCCGAGTGTTGCTCGGTTTAACCACGATAAGAAATAATGTCATCTTGCAATATCCAAAGTATGCAATATCCTTGAGAACATTAAATTAAGCATAATACCAAGACATCAATTATTGTTACAATAAATAGAAGAAAAAGAGTGAAGTTTCTTGTTCGCTTCTTTCCCTCACTTGGAAAAAAGTTATCTGAAGCGAACGAATTCAATTATGAGCTTTGTTCAATTTAAATGTGTCTTTTTCTTCTTTTGTAAATTGACTTTTCGAAGTAGCGTTTTGCTCTATTGAATAAACACTTATTGACTTTGACCTTGGCTCTGAGTCCTAATGTCCTATAATAAAAAAATTATAAAGTTTATTAAAAAAAGCAAAAAATAATGGGTTTGATCTAGAATTAGATGTACAATGTTTATGATTTATGACCTGTGTGCCTTGACTAGCGCTGTTCCCAGCTTTAGATTTCTGGGTGGAGTATGTGTTGCGAGGTCACAATTGCAATATGCTTTCAAGTAGGTAGACTTTGTATTTTGAAACAAAAAAAAACCGGGCAAGAGCGAGTCGGACTCGCGCACCGAGGGTTCCGTGCCATCATACAATATAATATAATGACAAAGGCGGTTTTATATTTGTTGGAGAACCTTGACAGCGCCATCTCTTGTCTGATAGCGGAACTTATGTAGATTTTTTACACTTTCGATGATTTCTAAAAAAGTATGCTTAGTAGAGAGTTTGTAATAAACTTCCTGTAATCTTTACATACACTTCTAATATAAATTAAAGTTTTAGAGGTTTATTTCCGCAAATTTCGGAGATAAGGGGGGGAAACGCTACTTTTTTCAACATTTTTGTAAATATCTCAAAAACGATAGGGTTTTAAGGAAAACTAAAAACTGTTTATTAATGTGCAAATAAATACCTTTCATAATTATGATACCCCACATCACCTAGTAACTTCACAAAGTTTTTTAAAACCCCCCTTCCACCCCCCTTGTCTAAAAAACTATGCAAATTATAGAGTTCGCTATAATTTTCCTATAAAGTTTACTTACACTTCTATTAGCAATAAAAGTATCACGGGTTTATCTCTGTAAACTTCGGAGATAAGGGGGGAAACGGTCGTTTTTTCAACATTTTTGTAAATTACTTAAAAAACAATACGGCTTAAAGAATATATAAAAACTGTTTATTAATGTGAAAAAGAATACCTTTCATATGATACCCCACACGGTCTAGTAACTTCACTTAAAAATTTTGAGATCCCCAATCCGCCCCCCTGCAATCAAAATAAGAATATTTTTTAACATTTTCATATATTCTATATTAGTAAAAAAGTGTTTATATTACCATTTAAAATTTCAAGTCGATAGCATTAGTAGTTCTCGAGATATCCATATGTGACAGACAGACAGACATACAGAGTGATTCTATAAAGGTTCCTTTTTACCATTTTGGTCCGGAACCCTAAAAATCACCACATGATCGTGACAAAAACTTAGGGTAGGTTCTGTTAACCTGATTAAAAGTATCTAATGCTGTTTAAGATTCTTCATAATGGGAATCCGATTGACTAGGCGAAGATCAGCTACCTACTTAAATAGCTAGTTAAGTCTAGAAGTGACTGTATTTTCAGTGATCAGCTCCGGCGCCGGCGTTTTGGTGGTGGGTGGCTCAGTGACCGGTTCTGGCGTGGTGGTCGGTGGCTGAGTGACCGGTGGCATCTCGGCGAGTGGCGAGGGGGTCGGCAGTGGGATGTGCAGGTCCCGCAACACGGCTCGGGCCGGCGCAAGCACGCGCGAGAACCGCTGCAGTGCCGTGTCACGCACCACGTCATGCATCTCCACGCAGTCCGCGCGTTCGTAGTCGCAGCGGGCGCGGTAGTGATGCAGCCTGCAAATAGCACATATTCCGGTTCGTTACTGGACATCAAATAGCTAGCCAAAGCAGTATTCACCGGCCGTACCTGGCATTTTCAAGTGGTATGACAGGCGAGTAGCAGGAGTACTCGCCCCGGAGGCACGACATCGGCGTGTGGTTATGCATCGCCGTCACGGCTGACGTGTTGTGAAACGACTTCACGTGTTCACCTGCAAGCGAACGTTTTCCTTAGGCTCTCTTTACAACCTCTGCAAAATGGGCTCCCCGCTGGGCCGGCACTCTCACCCGGGCGGCTGGCGTTCCTGGCGCGCCAGAAGTAGGCCAGCATGCGCGCGGGCGGCGGCGCGGCGTGCGAGCGCTGCGCGTTGCGCAGGAAGTAGTAGTTGGTGAGCACAAGCGCGTCCACGCCGTCCTTATTATGCAGGCGGCGGAGTTCGCCCTCCAGCAGCTCAGCCCACGAGTCGACCCTGCAACGCAAGCATCGGGAGCTGAGATGAGGACGCCAGCGGAGAGCGCATGCGCAGTGAGAGCGGGGTCTTACTTTATCGGCACTATCATCTCGTCCATGTCAAAGACGGCGAGCCAGGTGTAGTGCGGCATCGCGCGGTACAGCGCGTCATTGAACGGCAGCAGCTCGCGCCGCATCGCGCGGAAAGCCCGCGAGCTCTCGCTGCCCGTCTCGCGCTCGCGCGGCGCGTGATCTAACTCGGTCACGTCTGCGAACCCCAGCGTTTCGTAGTGCCGCAGAACGCGCCGCATGTTTGGGTGCGCCTGTGGGAATAAGCCAATCGGTAACTAACAGTGGAAGCTGGGCGCGAAATGAGCGAAAAGATTATCTACACTACAGATTATTTCTTTATTTTATTTATTAGCACGGTAACCAGTTACCTATATTAATTAAAATAAGCTGAAGTAGAGAAAATATAAAATGATTATAAAATTAAAAAAAAAGATTTCAGGATTTCAGGCCTGTCAGATTAGAACCACCTGAACAAGCCGGGCTTAAACCGTTTATTCCATCCAGTCCTACTAGTAGTTCGATTATCTAACTGTTTGGACAGAAATATTCCAAATTGTTAGACTGACTAATCGAACATTTAGGACACGCAGATTTTATTCCAAATAGATCTACTATGAATATCACGGTACACTCAAGTGGGAAAAAAATCCGCCCAGTAGGTACACATAGGTATTAATACTTACCTTTTTGTTATATTATTATCAATCCTCTTTGAAGAACCACTTAAAATAAAAGATAATCAATAAGAAATATAAATTAATTGTCATGATTTTTTTTTTCATCGATGTGAATAAATATGGAAATTAACCAGGAAAACTTGGCGAGTGTTGTGTTTTTAAAGAAACGAAGGGGTAGTGTGCTGCTTTATGAAGAATATCAATACTATAAAAAAACCTATGCACTTAAATGGATCAGCAGTATGTAAATGTTCACTAAATACAAAAAGCAAATGTGTTGGTTCAATAACAATTAATTAAATAATAATTGGGAGAACACTAGCTCATGATATTTATTGTTTTTACTTTTGTAATTTTTCTTTGTGTATCTTCTGTTGGTGGCTCAAATAAATAAATAAAATAAATAAACAGTGCATGTAAAATATTTTTTTTAATCGCAAGTAAAATTTTGTGTTTTACGAAAATTTTAAAGCCAATTACGTGATTATTTATTTCCAGGACAAAAACATACTGAAGTTGAAAATGCATATCAATAATTGCAGTCCGAATTTTGCAAAAAATTACATAGATATATAAATGCACAAATGTAATGAAAAAGCGGCTAAACATCCTACAGAATCTATTCCTACTATTTACAAACAAACTTTGAACTCAAGAATTCTGGGGTTGATATAATATGTACCAGCATTTAAGTCTGTCAAAAGTACCATATATAATAAAAGGAACAATGCTGTTGGTATGCAAAAAACACGTTTTGAAAATGTTGAGGGGGTTGAGGCACGGGGGGTGCGACAGGGGGACACCATATCACCCAAGCTTTTTACTGCAGTCCTAGAAAACGTGGTAAAAATGCTTGCATGGGACAGAAGTGGTATTAACATCAACGGTGCCTACCTCTCGCACCTCAGGTTCGCTGATGACTTAGTCTTGTTCGCGGAAAATGTTGAGGATCTCCAAGTTATGCTTAAAGATCTGTATGATGTTTCCTTGCGCGTCGGTCTCAAGATGAACATGTCTAAGACGAAGGTTATGCTGAATACTAATGGCTTGCCGTTTCCTATTGTTAAAATTGGGAACGACAAGTTAGAGGTAGTTAATCGGTACGTTTATCTTGGACATACATATTTTAACCGGGTGTTCTGACTCAAAGAGTCAGAACACCCGGACAAGGAGATCCTCAGACGGATCCAACTAGGATGGGCGGCTTTTGGCAAGTTGGAGGACATCTTTTGACACAGTTGATCATGATGTCTTACTAGCCAAGCTCGCGTCGATGGGATTTACTGTAAGTCTATTAAAACTCTTTGCTAGTTATATGCGGGGAAGAATGCAATATGTGGACTACTGTGGTTATTTATCGGAACCTTTTAACACAAACTCTGGGGTGAGTCAGGGAAGTAATCTGGGACCTCTTCAATTTTTGATTATGATTAATGACCTGCCTACTATCGTAAAGGATTCAGTATGTCTTCTATTTGCAGATGATTTAAAACTACTTTTGCAGATAAAAGATAGATTGGATTGCGAACGGTTGCAAAGAGACTTAGACCGTGTTGTTCAGTGGAGTCATGATAATAAACTCCTTTTTAATGAAAGTAAATGCTGTGCTATCACCTACGGCCGCGCTCGAAATCTTGTTATACATGACTACACACTGGAATCTGAACGTATTGGTCGAGTAGAATCTGTTCGGGATTTGGGGATCCGTATGGACAAGCAAATAAACTTCCGGAATCACGTAGTCGATATCTGTAAAAAGGCTTTTAGAAACTTGGGCTTCATATTGCGACAAAGCAGTGACTTTCATAATATCAGCACTATTAAAGTCCTATAAAATGCACTAGTAAGAAGCAGATTGGAGTGTGGAGCTATGATATGGAGTCCTCATGAAATAAAACCGGGCAAGAGCGAGTCGGACTCGCGCACCGAGGGTTCCGTGCCATCATACAATATAATTTATGACAAAGGCGGTTTTATATTTGTTGGAGAACCTTGACAGCGCCATCTCTTGTCTGATAGCGAAACTTATGTAGACTTTTTAGACTTTCGATGATTTCTAAAAAAGTATGCTATGTAGAGAGATTGTAATAAATTTCCTCTAATCTTTACATACACTTCTAATAGCAATAAAAGTTTCAGAGGTTTATCTCTGCAAACTTCGGAGATAAGGGGGGGGAACGCTATTTTTTTCAACATTTTTGTAAATAACTCAAAAATTATACGACTAACAGGAAAACTAAAAACTGTTTATTAATAAGCAAAAGAATACCTTTCATATAATACCCCACATCACCTA
This sequence comes from Pasiphila rectangulata, assembly GCA_963082625.1. NCBI lineage: Eukaryota > Metazoa > Arthropoda > Insecta > Lepidoptera > Geometridae > Pasiphila > Pasiphila rectangulata. The sequence goes on from OY720235.1 coordinate 22,743,124, forward strand.
GTAACTTTCCAAAAATTTTGAAAACACCCCTTGCACCCCCATTGTCTAAAAAACTATGCAAATTATAGAGTTTGCTATAATTTTCCTACAAAGTTTACATATACTTCTATTAGCTATAAAAGTATCACGGGTTTATCTCTACAAACTTCGGAGATAAGGGGGGGGGGGGGGAACGGTCGTTTTTTCTACATTTTTGTAAATAACTCAAAAACAATACGGCTTAAAGAAAAACTAAAAACTGTTTATTAATGTGCAAATGAATGCCTTTCATATGATACCCCACATCACCTATTCACTTAACAAAAATTTTGAAAACCCCCCTTCAACCCCCCTTATCTAAAAAACTATGCATATTAGAGAGTATGCTACAATTTTCCTATTAAGTTTACATACACTTCTATGAGCTATAAAAGTATCACGGGTTTATCTCTGCAAACTTCGGAGATAAGGGGGGGGGGGAACGGTCGGTTTTTCGACATTTTTGTAAATAATTCAAAAACAATACGGCTTAAAGAAAAACTAAAAACTGTTTATTATTGTGCAAATGAATGCCTTTCATATGATACCCCACATTACCTATTAACTTCACAAAATTTTTGAAAACCCCCCTTCCACCCCCCTTGTCTAAAAAACTATGCAAATTAGAGAGTTCGCTATAATTTTCCTATAAAGTTTACATACACTTCTATTAGCTATAAAAGTATCACGGGTTTATCTCTGCAAACTTCGGAGATAAGGGGGGGGGGAACGGTCGTTTTTTCAACATTTTTGTAAATAACTCAAAAACAATACGGTTTAAAGGAAAACTAAAAACTGTTTATTAATGTACAAATGAATACCTTTCATATGATACCCCACACGGCCTAGTAACTTCACTTAAAATTTTTGAGATCCCCTATCCGCCCCCCTGCAATCAAAATAAGATTTTTTTTTTAAATTTTTATATATGCTATATAAGTAAAAAACTGTTGTCTTTTACCATTTTAAATTGCAAGTCGATAGCATGAGTAGTTCTCGAGATATCCATCTGTGACAGACAGACAGACAGACAGACAGACAGACAGAGTGATTCTATAAGGGTTCCTTTTTACCATTTTGGTCCGGAACCCTAAAAAAGTACATTCATATGGTTGAAAAAATGCAAAACAAATTCATGAGGTTCCTATATCTAAAGTTATACGGAGTTTACCCATTTTACCCATTAATGTACCCTTCATTGTTCGTTCTGGGAATGGTAGGCTATAATAAACTAGAGGTAAGACGGGAAATGATGATAACAACGTATATTTTCCGCATATTAAGAGGAATGGTTCATAACCCGCAGGTCTTGGCGGAAATCGGACTATATGTACCCGATAGGTATGTTTACGCGCGCCGAAGTCCGAGGCTTCTTGCTATACCGAGGGCCAGAACCAAACTACTGAGTAAGTCCCCATTCACGCGGGCCCTGTGTACCATCAATAGACTATGCGCAGACGAGGGTATTGATATTTTCAATATGACGTTGCCGAAATTCACGGATACGGTTTTACTCTATTTGGGTAGAACCAATTTATAGTTATAGTGAAAAAAAAACTGATTAATATTATGTTTAAGTTTAAAATTTATGCATTTCTTTGTCGCTTTGGTGTTTTGTTATACTGTCATGGCAATGTAAATGGGTAAGGACCAAATTCTTTGCAAATGCTGTCACACTTTAGCGTCCACCTCTTCTCTAATTAAAAATAAAATATTTATTGTTACTTTATTGAGTAAAAAAACACGCCAAATAACAGTTCTTATTAAACATAATCTTTATAAACTAATTGATTTTCAAAATAATTAATAAACATTTTATTAATAAAAATTTTTTTATCGTTATTAATGATCCCATAGAAAATTAATATGTCCCAACTCTGCTTTGTCGTTAATATATTGATTTTGTTTTAAAAATACGAACGTCTTAACTTATACAGTTTATTTGTATGTATAGTCTTAGGTTTTGCTAAGAAGCAGTTATAGTTTCATAAGGATATCCTTCATAATTTAAAATTTAGCAAGTATTTATTGTATGTCCTAAATATCCTTCCATTGTGCAACCTCCAGTTGTGCGACGACATAATACGGAATTTACAAAGCTAAGCCAGTAGATTCTTAAATTATTTGAATGGCAACACTGACTCCGAACTCTCAAGCAAAACTCCGATAGTGCCACTATCTTTTTTTACTGACAATCGAGCATCGTGTCGGTGGAAGCTCCGCGTAGCGTTAAAATTGTGTGACTTTGCTATGTAATTTTATTGCTTTCTATCACGATTTCTCTGCTTGCGAATAATTAAGTGCGAACTATAATAGTACATTGCTGAAATACACCAAAATTTACTAGTGTAACTCGTTTAGTTTGTTGAGTGTAACATTTTAGGGTCGGTCGTGAAGTATTTTGGCTCCATTGTGCGACAAGTGACACTAAAGTGTGCTACGTGTCACAACGGAAATTCGTAAAGGTGCGTACACATCATTTTAATCATTTTATTCTCTATCTTGCTAGTCTAACAAATAAAGAGAAAAAAACTGATTGTGAGTTTATTTTATGGTCAGATTTACTTGAAACCGTGGCATACTCATACCTCTGGATACCTACTGGATACTTTTAATGAAACATATATGTATTTCTATATAAAGTTGTTTGTTTTGTTTTGATGCGTACAATAATGATCCATTTAAGCTCGTTACGTTGTTACGTCCATGGTCTCGGAGGGATTCCCTGAGACCATGGACGTAACATCACGTCCGAAACGTCGAGATAATGAAATAAAAACCTTTTTGAACGCGATTAAGTCTCCTTGTTATAATAATGTGTGAAAATCGTGCAAGTTTAAATCAATGTATTATGCTGAAATTGTAAAGTTAAACATTGTTTTGTTTTTTAGATGCCATTATCCTCGGCAGAAAGATGTCGGAAATATAGCAAAAATTTAAAAAAACAAATCCGGAAAAATTTAAACAAAAGCAACGAAAGAATGCGGAGAGAACTAAATCGAAGAAAAAAAATAACTGATAAGAACGAAGATGAAAAAAAAGATATGAGACAACAATGGAAGGAAGCCTGAGTTTGAAGAGACACAGGATGAATCAAATTTAAAAGAAAAATAAATAAAACAAAATAAATATAAAAAAAAGTGATGAGGATTGACGGACTATGTCTAGTGAAGTTGAATTCAGAAAAAAGTATTTAATAAATGACATAGGAAAACCAAAGGAAAATTATGAAGCAGATGTAAATGTGAAAAAAATTGATAATGACATAGAGGCATTTTTATATGTATTGTAACAGATTTTGAGAGATGTTTTGAAGGTTTTGGTTTTATTATGCTTGATATTAAAAAAACACATGATTTAAAATTATTTTTATTTTTTACTGATTTACTTCTTTAAACCTTGTACACGTGCCTTTACAATTTTATTGTGCGACTTTTTATTCCTGTGTGACACATTCCAGTGTGATTTCCGTTGTCCAACGATGCAAAGAATTTGGTCCTTACCCAAATATGAAATAAATAAATAAATAAATCTTACGGTCGAAAGAAGTCCCACAGTGCCTGAAGACTCGTCTCTTTAACCAGTGTGTACTGCCAACTTCATAGTTGGCAGTACACACTGATTAAAGAGACTTACGGTTCCGAAACATGGGCGCTCACAAAGGAAACTGTGCACCGGATACGCGTTGCACAAAGAGCCATGGAGCGTTCCATGCTCGGAATCAAGCTCTTAGATCGAGTTCGAAACACTGAGATCAATGATGATGAAAGTGTACGATGAATGAGATGAAAGTGTACGATGTTGGAGACAGAGTTATAAACCTTAAATGGAGTTGGGCAGGACACCTGGCTAGACGTGGTGATGGCCGCTGGACAAAGGCTGTAACGGAGTGGTGGCCAAGATCCGGTCAGAGAGGTCGAGGTCGTCCAAAAGCGCGATGGGTCGACGACATTATCGCAGTCGCTGGGCACACCTGGATGCGAAATGCACAGGACAGAGGAGGCTGGCAAAAACTCAGGGAGGCCTATACCCAGCAGTAGGTGATTCCGGGCTAAGAAGAAGAAGAAGAAAATGTTGAGGACGTAGTTGTATGTACATATACATATAGTTGTAACCCAGTATCAGTCATTTCTCCTGGCAGATTACTACTGCGACGAAGCCCGTATTTTTGTTTTTTGCACAGCTGAAACAAGACCATTTTTGAAAAGTATCAAACATATCCCCTGTCACGGAACCTTTCGATCATGTCCCAAGCCTTTTATGCAAATTTATATACCTTGCATGGTGATATCGGCAGCTCTTCAGAGCATACAAATATAATTCCGCTGATATACGCTCTGATGTCATCAAGAACAAAAAAAGCATACGTAACCTTGTTTGAGATAATTAAATCTCAAATCCAAGATTGGTCACCCTTAAAGTTTACAAGTGATTTCGAGCAATCCTCGATAAATGCTATATTGACAGAATTTCCGGATAGGTATCACAAGGATGCTACTATCATTTTAGAAATAGTACCTGGAAAAAGGGAAAAGAACTACAACTTACAAAAAATACAGTAACCCCAGTGAGTTGTAATTAGTTACGCTAGTAATAATACTTCAATGAGTAACCCGACGGATTGTTGCCTTGTGCGCTGTTTTGCCTTTACCTACTTCCAAGAGAAAATACTAAATTTGGGTGGAATTATATTTCAGAATTTATTATTATTTACTCGAGTAATAGGCTCGCCGTTTATTTTGTATACCTGGAAAATGTGACGTCTCGCGTCCATAATGTTACTTCATAACCTGATCATGGAGTAACATTATGGACGCGAGAATCTTATGGGAGGTGAATTCGGTACCTGCAGCAAGTAGATATACAGTTTTTGAGCGCCGAACAGGAGGAGCAGCTCTATCCACTCGACCAGGTCGCCCGAGGTATCCTCCGGGTAGTCCAGCCACTTGATGCAGACCGCCACCGACAAGGGCGGGGGTGCGCGCCACGGCGCCAGGTCTCGCGGCGCGCCCTGCACGGCCAGCACGTTGCGCGGCGACTCGCAGGGCGCGGTGGCCACGCTGACGGCGCGCGGCACGGCGGAGCCCGGCATCAGCGGGCAGCCAAGGATGTAGGGCTCGTTGACGGTGTCGGTGGGGCCGCCCCACTCCGGCCGCCAGCCGTATATCGGCCGCGCCGGCACCGCGTCCGGCGCGTTCTGGTTCTCGAACCTGTCGCATGAAGAAGTATCACGATCCACTCGGGACGCGGGCGCGGATGCAAAGGGACGGGGCTCACCACAGAAGGCAGGTGAGGTTGGGCAGTGGCGTCACGTCACAGTAGACGAGTACGCGTACGAGCGGCTCCTGGCGCGGGTCCCAGTGCGCCGCGTACGCGTAGAGGCTTCCCGCGGGGACTGGCAGGCGCTGCCAGCTCGCCGCCGCCCACTGTAGGCGCTCTGGCGTCGGCAGCTCGCTGCAGGATAGCTGCTGGTAGCGGTCGGGGTGGTCGCGACGGTGGCGCCAGTAGTCGTGCGGCAGCAGGCGAGCGGGCGCGCGCAGGGGCGGTGGCAGGGCCGCGGGGTGCGGGGGGGCGGGCTCGCGGCCGGCCAGCAGCAGCATCACGAGCAGCGCCAGCAAAGCAGAGGCCACCAGCAGTGCGCGGCTGCGGCACACGAGCCCGCGCGCGCCTTTCGCTCCGCTCGTCATAGACATCCTGCCGAGCGCGCCAAGTCCGACGCCTGCCTCAATTCGAACGGTCAACTGAATCTAAGTTAATAAATGTTTATTCAACAGAGCAAAAAGCTACATAAAATAGTCTATTTTCAAAAGAAGAACAAGACACATTTAAATTGAATAAAGCACATAATTTCATTCGTTCGCTTTAGATAACTTTTTTTTCCAAGTGAGGGAAAGAAGCTAACAAAAAACCTCACTATTTTACTTCTAAAGAAAAGAAGTAGAATTTAAATTCAGGGATGTGCATTTTATTTTTATATCTTGTATTTATGCAATGCAGATCACATCTCTTTATAAAATTATTTCTATTTTTGTGTGCATACAGTAAGTCTTCATATATGTACATATATTGCGACATCATATGCTGCTAAACTAAGCCGACCTGCAAGTGCATCAATCTATGTGTAATCTATCTAAAAATACTGTGGAATTGACGGGATTGAGCATTGCCCCACCTAACATTATGTTTGTAGGATATTCTGTTACATTTGGTGAAGAAAATTTAAAACATTGTCTTTTTAGAATAAAGCTCTAGGATGTTTGCAGTAAACCAATCGTGCACTTGTGACAGTGAATTATTTACGTCGTTGTCGTAATTATCTTTATTCCTATTCATATATTTGATATTCCTTAAATAAAGCGATATCACTCAAGTTTTGCAAAGAACGGGAGATCATTTATAATAAACCAAAAACAAAAAAAGGTCTTAAAATAGATTCTATTATTTAAAAAATCTATGGGACCTAGGTCAAATCATTTGGGCTGGGAAGATAGCAGACAATCCCACCTATCTGCCATTTTCGTATATTCAACGTTCTGCCGAACACCCTGTATACCGGAAGCCATAAATGGCATTGACAGAATATCCACGACATACCTTAAAAAACGATATCGGCCTCTGCAATCCCCCGACCGCAGAGATTAAAACCAGGCTTAAAATAAGCTCTGAAAAAGAACACCAAAAATTTGGGACCGCAGACCAGACTGTAAGCATACAAAACTCCCAGAGAGAAACATAAAGACAACCAATGCTTTGCTTAAGATGATAAGACAAGACCTATGGATGATGGTGGGCATCATCACGGGACACGATCTCTGTGGCGCAGCAGGTGAAGGTTCACCTGCGCAGCAAGAGATTGCGGGTTCGATTCCCGCCTCGGGAAAAATGCACAATACACCCCAATGCGGGACGTCAGTGCAGATGTGGTAACCCCCCCTAGATTTAGAATTTGACGCCTCATACAATTCTTAATCCCTCTAATTTCTGGCTATATACCTCAACCTTGTATAACTTATCAGATAAATATGACTCAAGGAGATAAAGTGCCTTTCTTTCAATGCCGTAATATTTAAGTTTTCTTGAAAGGATGTTGTGACAAACACAAGTGAAGGCCTTGGACAGATCACAAAAACGCCTATTGTATTTCTCGTACTACACAACCCACTCTAATTGCTGGCTATATACCTCAACCTTGTATAACTTATCAGATAAATATGACTCAAGGAGATAAAGTGCCTTTCTTTCAATGCCGTAATATTTAAGTTTTCTTGAAAGGATGTTGTGACAAACACAAGTGAAGGCCTTGGACAGATCACAAAAAACGCCTATTGTATTTCTCGTACTATCCAACCCACAGGCCCCAAATATACATATGTATGTCTTATGAGTTATGAGTATTGTTCCAGCATCGGTTGTTGATCTCAATTGATTATCATGAAGTAGACTATGAAGGCCGAAATGATAAGTCAGTTGGTTCAAAAGAATTGGTAAATAACCAAAAATAAAACCAGAGCTTTTGTTATTATTTCTTTTAGTTCTAATACAGAGGATTATCGATGCACCTATGATGATTTTCTACTTAGGTAGGCGCTTTTGCATCTAGGTACAGTGAGCGACGAGGCCAGCTTGACAAAAACTGTAATTATCTTATTCCCCCTGTGTTTCCGTACAAATGTAAGTATTGGAAAAGATTTTCGCAATTTCTGACATTTCTAGTACTCAAACCTCAGTCGGTCCAGTAGAGACTTTTGATCCTAATAAGAAAGAGGATCGACTGGCATAAAAAAAAGTTTTTGTGTAAAATTACCATTTTCTTGCTGACTGTACATTTTTTCCAAAATCTGTAAATGCAGTTCAGAATATCTTAAAAATTAATGGATAGTCTTCAAGAAACGTTTTCCTGTAACTATAACGGTTAAAGTACCTGCCCTTACTGTCCCGTCTCAAAAATTCATTCTGTATAACAAGAAGGTCAATTTTGAGCATTGCCGGCTGCCCAATTCAAGGGGTGATAAATGGTGAAGTCTGATTGCCAAAGAATGAATTATTTAACAAATGAGGCAATTTTAAGCACGGGCGGCTGCATCATGGTGAACCTCACGAGGCGTCGTGCTCCTTATCTCTTCTGATGTCCTGGTATTTTGTCCTTCAACTAGGGCTATTTTGTATTTTTTTAAAGGGGGTCCGTTACTATTTTCAAGGGATAATTAATGAATTACAGTAGGGCAGTTTTGAGCATCGACGGCTGCCTCATTTGTTAAATAATTTATTCTTTGACAATCAAAATTCATCTAATATTATCCCTTGGATATTAAAGGGGGCAACCGTCGATGCTCAAAACTTACTTTTAGTTATATAACACACTCTTCGATAGTCAGAATTCACCAATTGTTCCTTAAAATCGTAACACGTGTTTGTTTCTGTTTAAAATATAAACTTTATATATACTTAGGTACACTACCTAACCATTCTTTATGAAACTGATTGAGCTTATACCTATTATAGTAATTTATGCACTAACATCTACATAAACTTAAACATAAAAAAAAAATATCCAGCGCCGCGGTGCGGTCGCGGCAGCCGGGAGTATAAATAGAACCGGCTAAGTCCACGCGCGCTTATGCACTAGACACGCTAGGTGCTTGGTTCAGAAAGTGGCGCGTAGAGGTGAACCCGACGAAAAGTGCAGCAGTGCACTATACTTGGAGTCCCCTCTTGCCCCTGCCTCTCCTCTTCTTCGATCAACCCATCCCTTGGGTTAGGTCAGCTCGCTACCTAGGAGTTATCCTAGATAGATGTATCACCTTCTATCCCCACATAAGGTCTGTCACTAATCGCCCCTAAAGTTCCCTGTTCCAGTCCCGTCATCTAAAGTTTTAGAGATTCGTAATAAAAAACCTACCGCTACCGCAGCATCTGCCAAAGCACCGTTTTCAGCTCGCATTACGTAAATTTTGCAAGATGAGTCATACAAATTTCCTGCTACCGCAGCTTTTGCCAAAGAACCTTATTCAACTTCCATCTAGAAAAGTTTGAGAGATACGTCATAAAAAAACCAGCTACCGCAGCGTCTGTCAAAGTACCGTATACAGCTCCCGTTAGGAAAAATTTGAGAGCTGCGTCATAAAAATGTCCAGCTACCGCAGCTTCTGCCAAAGTACCTTTTTATACGACTTATCGGCGAGACAAGCCGATGGCCCATCTTATCTAAAGCGGTAACCTCTATTACAACTGCAATACCGCGGTGATCATGGTCACGAAGCCTGTGACTAGGTGACCAATGCTGCATTGTATTGCGCCTGTCACCCTGAGATAGAGTTCTAAGGTCTCATTTGCCCGTAATTTTACTGGCCCCCTTACCCTTTCAAACGGAACAAAGTAATGCAGACATTACTGCTTGGTTGTAGAAATTACGAAGTACGATTGTAGTGTTTCCCCGGATGAACTCTTCACAAAAAGTTCTACAACTACAACTATTTGGCTTCCATCAACAAAAGTTCGCGAGATGGGTCATAAAAAAATTTCAGCTACCGCAGCGTCTGCCAAAGCACCGTTTTCAGTTCCCATTAGGTAAAATTTGCAAGATGAGTCATAAAAATTTCCAGCTACCGCAGCTTCTGCCAAAGTACCTTATTCAGCTTCCGGCTAGAAAAGTAAGCCGTAACCGGTAGCAGGTTGAAATTTACAGAGAAAATAAAATATTCAAAAAATTAAAACAAAAGTAAGTCTTTATACAAGAAGCGTTTTATAAACTGTTATTTTAGCTCTGTCGTACAAAAGGTTAGGCCTTCCTATTTCAAACTTGGTGTGAAAATAGTACCTACCTTAAAGATATACCAACCATGAATTATAAAAACTGGCCAAGTACTAAACATGTTAAGTGTACAAGTAAAAAACGTGTTTGTTTCTGTTTAAAATATAAACTTTATATATACTTAGGTACACTACCTAACCATTCTTTATGAAACTGATTGAGCTTATACCTATTATAGTAATTTATGCACTAACATCTACATAAACTTAAACATAAAAAAAAAATATCCAGCGCCGCGGTGCGGTCGCGGCAGCCGGGAGTATAAATAGAACCGGCTAAGTCCACGCGCGCTTATGCACTAGACACGCTAGGTGCTTGGTTCAGAAAGTGGCGCGTAGAGGTGAACCCGACGAAAAGTGCAGCAGTGCACTATACTTGGAGTCCCCTCTTGCCCCTGCCTCTCCTCCTCTTCGATCAACCCATCCCTTGGGTTAGGTCAGCTCGCTACCTAGGAGTTATCCTAGATAGATGTATCACCTTCTATCCCCACATAAGGTCTGTCACTAATCGCGCCAAGTTCGTGCTTAGCCGGTTAAACAGCCTTCTTAACTCGAAGAGTAAAATGTTCTTTAGAAATAAAGTGACACTTTACAAAACAGTTGTACAGCCAATAATGACATATTCCTCTGTCGTCTTTGGCCAGTCCCGTCATTTTAGATGCCTTCAGGTAATCCAAAATATTTTCTTGCGCAAGGCCACGGGCTGCCCATGGTACATGCGCAATGAAGACCTCCACCGAGATCTCAAACTCGAGTCCATCGAACACTTTTTTAAAACTGCTTCAAAGCGTTTTTATGAAGTGGCGGCGTAACACCCCAATCCGTTAATCTCGGAATTACCCTCCGACTACCCGATAGAGCCATTGCCCACGAGTTCTTTTCTCCGCCGACCGAGACACGTTCTCGGCTTGCCCGTTGACGAGATCACTGCCGCTATACTTGAGGTCAACCCGTCCTACTTCAGCTGCTAGGCACACATTTAATAACCGGTCTCGCCGGCGAGGCCGAAGAATACACTCTTCCGTCTTAAGGTGCACTTTTGCACCTGGACGTTAACTATCATTAGATATAAAAATCTGGCAACAATCCAAGCCGTGGTTCGAACCTAAGTGGTGCCCTTGAGCTATTGTAAATAAAGCTATATAAGCAGGTATATAAGCTATTTTTGGTTGTGGCATCACGCGGGCAAAGCCGTGGGCAGAGGCTCTCATGTCAGGAGGTTAGGTGTAGGACTCTCAAGTTTTTTTGTAAGACTAAGTTTAGTCACTGATGGCCACAATAAGGCCGCGAAATCACACACGCTTTGACTTCATATAGTAGATAATGTAACTTATTTCCCAGTAGGTAGTACCGGTTGTGTAAACTTTCAGAACTTTGCGGCTGAGGCAACCCTTAGCGTAGGTAGTAGGTTTTGTCCTTCTAATGTTAAGTTAATACAGACTTTTGTATAGTGACCAGACACATATTATAGATTTCATCTACTTAGTACCTTATCCATTTTGCATATGAGTCCCAAAAAAAAATGCTGATTTACATCCTTTAAAAACGCGGGCGAAGCCGCGGGCAGCAGCTAGTATGATATATGTAAGGGCACTTAAAAGATTATTACTTGGCAGGTAAATTGGTGTCGTAGAATAGTGGTAATAAGGTCCCGTTTTTACCTTTTGGGTAAGGAACCCTAAAATTCCTTTTTAGGGTTCCGGACCAAAATGGTAAAAAAGGAACCCTCATAGAATGACTCTGTCTGTTTGTCTGTCTGTCACAAATGGATATCTCGAGAACTACTGATGCTATCGACTTGAAATTTAAAATGGTAAAAGACAACACTTTTTTACTAATAAAGCTTAAATGAAAATGTAAAAAAATATTCTTATTTTAATTGCAGGGGGGCGGATAGGGGATCTCAAAATTTTTAAGTGAAGTTACTAGGCCGTGTGGGGTATCATATGAAAGGTATTTATTTGCACATTAATAAACAGTTTTTATTTATTCTTTAACCCAAATCGTTTTAGAGCTATTTACAAAAAATTTGAAAAAACGACCCCCCCCCCCCCCCCCCTTATATCTGAAGATTGCAGAGATAAACCCGTGATACTTTTATAGCTAATAGAAGTGTATGTAAACTTTATAAGAAAATTATAGCGAACTCTCTAATTTGCATAGTTTTTTAGACAATGGTGGAAGGGGGGGTTTCAAAAATTTTGTGAAGTTAATAGGTAATGTGGGGTATCATATGAAAGGTATTTATTTGCACATTAATAAACAGTTTTCAGTTTTCCTTAAAACCGTATCGTTTTTGAGTTATTTACAAAAATCTTGAAAAAACGACCGTCCCCCCCCCCCTTATCTCCGAAGTTTGCGGAGATAAACCTCTGAAACTTTTATTGCTATTAGAAGTGTATGTAAAGATTAGAGGAAATTTATTACAATCTCTCTAAATAACATACTTTTTTAGAAATCATCGAAAGTGTAAAAAAATTTCATAAGTTCCGCTATTAGACAAGAGATGGCGCTGTCAAGGTTCTCCAACAAATATAAAACCGCTTTTGTCATATATTATATTGTATGATGGCACGGAACCCTCGGTGCGCGAGTCTGACTCGCTCTTGCCCGGTTTTATACTATCCATAAGGTGCTCGTTTATTTATCCATAAGGTGTGACTTCTCTGGTTATCATTGCTATGAACTTGATATGATGTAATACGGTACTTGAAATGATAATGCTGGATGCCTTTATTGCCGTAAAATGGATACTTAAAATATACCTAATATTTAAAACCGTGTAAATGTTACCGTGGGGTGCCGGCAGTAGATGTTACTCCTCCTCTCATGCCCGTGGATGCAGTAACAGCCTGCTAAGGGATACCTCCGAAAGATGGGCAGCAGTCTCTTTCCGTGTATCAACATCCCGTACTGCGCTCGCCAACCCGCCTGCCAAGCGTGGTGACTATGGCAACTACTCATGAAGATCCATGAGAGAGGCCTCTGTTCAATAGTGGACGTTTTACGGCTGATATGATGAATATTTAAAAATCATTGTATTTATAGGCGACATCCGGGGTGGTCCGGTGGTTTATACGGATCAAACCCGCAACTTCCTGCGTCAGGTTCCGGGTTCGATTCCACCAGGGGACAAAACAGTTCACTTTATCTGTGTAAATATTTGTTTCGGGTCTGGTTAGTTTTCCTATTTATAATTAGCATAATAAAAAATAAATACCTATACATATAGTAACATAATCAATCATCTGGTACCTACTCATAACACAAGCTCTGCTTATTTTGGGACTGGATGGTGCTATGTTAACAATGTCCAGCATTATTAATTTATTTGTATTGTCCTAATAAGTTGTATTGCTGTGGGGTGCCGGTAGTAGAATGTTGCCTGTACTATCTTGCCCTTCCTTAGGTACAGTAAAAATTTGTAAAGGTATACTTCCTGAATATGCACAGCAGCTTCTTACCTTGTATCAACACCCCGTCCTGAGCTCGCCCACCCCTCATGATCCGTATCCATGACCATGAGGTAGGCCTCTGTCCAGCAGAGGTCGTCCAACGGCTGAGATTATTAAGTGAAGAAGTTAAGTTTCTCCTTCGCTTCTGTCCCTTACTTAGAAAAAAAAAGTTTTCTGAAGCGAAGGAATTAAATTATGTGCTCTATTCAATAAAAATTACCTACCTATTGTTTTTCTTTTGTAAATTGACATTTCTGTGTGGCCTTCGGGTCCGAATGAATAAACACTGTTTGACTAACTTTGATGTAAAAGGAGGAAGAATAAATATTTAAAAGAGGGTCTCAACTTTTTAATGTGATGTTATGTAAGTACCTATAAGGGATTGTATTATAATTTGATTGTATTTTAAATAAATATAGCCAATTGAATAAGTCCGTTATGTTAATCTAAAAAAAACAAATTTAAACGATTTAAGTATTTCCATAATCTGGGTTTTCGTGGAATCAAAATATAAATTATTTACATTATAAATCAGTTTTTACCTGTTGGGAATGCCTGTGCTCAAGGATAAAGCACGTTTGTCAGTGCTTTGTTCACTGAAGAACCCAAATGGTAATTCACGGTAAACACAGACACCGATGTTGAGATGATGCAACAGCAATGTCCAAGCAATAGGTAAGGACTGAATTAGACCAAGGCCCTTCACAGGTGCTGCTGGACAGTGCCGGATTAAGACTACTTGATGCCTGAAACTGATATGGGGCGCTAGTAGTAAAATGTTGCCCCTTCTCTCTTTCACATGGTGCAGTAAAAATCAAATCTGCCAAGAGATACCTACAAAAGATGGGCAGCAGCGTCTTATCAACATTTCGTACTGCGCTAGCCATTCCGCCTGCCAAGCGTAGTGAGTGGGTATAGCAACAAACCCCTCTTGTTCTTTGAAATCCATGAGGCCTATGTCCAGCAGTGGACAGCAATCATACCATACGCCTAAAAACTCATGAACCCAAACTGTTCTCTCGGGCTACGAAAGATTTACAGCTGGACTGTCATTGGCCATTCTTCCTTCGTCAAACGCCAAAAAGAAATGTTAAAGACAACATTATCTTTAAAATCTTTTCCTTTATTTTTCAGTAAAATCTACCCAAAAACCCAAATTGTTTAGGTACTATTTTTTGATGGTTGTAAATAATATTTCCAGGGCGCGTTTGGCCAATATAATTAACCGTACTGAATCCCCTTGAAGGCTCGTTTAACATAACACAAGCTTTATTTTCAAGAATAAGGGCACTAAACAAATGGTTGTTACCAACTTGAATATCTATTGTTGTTAATATATACTTAGTGGTAGTTATACACACAATAAGAACACACACAATAGAAATATGCAAACATAAATATCACAGCACCCACACAATGTTTAACATGATATTTTTACACCTATTTTCAAACGCTTTTTAAACGACTTTTAAAAGAAGGTTCTCAAGTAGACTGTTCTTTCGAGTTTTGTTTAATTAATTAAAAACCGGACAAGTGCGAACACACCGAGGGTTCCGTAGGTATGTAAGGAACATAATAATAATTATAAAGTAGCTGATCTGATTTAGTAAAAGTTTTAAATTTTAATAAAACATTTTTTAAACTTTTGCATATCATATTTTCTGGTTTCGTAGTTACTTGACTGGGTGCCGGCAGCGAATTCGTGTTGAAGATTCTTATTCTTCATGGTGCGACCTCTATGCTGGTGTCCCTCAAGGCGGCGTCTTATCTCCTCTTCTGTTTTCTGTGTTTATTCATTATTACTTATAATTTATCTTCATCCTACCACCTGTATGCAGATGATTTGCAAATTTACTTTCAATCAAGTATCGATGATATCAACAGTGCAATTACCACTATCAATAATGATTTAGACCGCATATGTGAGTGGAGCAAATCCTATGGGCTTACCGTAAATCCAAATAAGACTCAGGTAATCATTATAGGTAGCTCAAAGTTGATTTCCAAAATAGATTACGCACAGCTCCCCCGCATAATCTTTGATGGCACACCGATAGCTTTAGTCAAACGGTGAAAAACTTAGGCATTATCATGGACACCAGTCTGTCCTGGGATCCATGTGTAGCCGAGATCAGCCGTAAAATGTTTGCATCCTCAGCCTCGTTACGTAGACTTAGTAACTTTTTGCCTACTGCCACTAAAGTTACGCTTGAACAATCATTGCTGCTCCCAATACTTATTAGACTATGCTGACGCCAGCTATCTTGAACTAACCGAAGCCCAATTGAATAAACTTGAGCGCCTTCAAAACCTCTGCATTCGCTTCATATTTCGCTTACGTAAATACGACCATGTCTCTGAATTTCGCGCAATACTCAAGTGGCTCCCCATCCGTCTTCGCCGGAATGCACATATTCTGTCCCTACTTTATAATATTCTATTTTCTCCTACTATCCTTATCTACTACTATCCCTTCTATCTCAAGGAGCGTTTTCAGTATCTGCATGAGGCACATGCTCGAAATCTCCGGTCCTCTGAAACTCTACAGCTTATCACACCAGAACACGCCTCTCAATTCTATAGCAACTCATTTACTGTACAAGCTGTGCGATTATGGAATGGACTCCCTTTCTCTATTAGATCAGATCACGGTAATCTATCACGGTATGGCAGAGTCGCTAATGAGATACGGCATAATATTTTGGGACAATTCTACCAATAAAAACTTTGTCTTCAAAATGCAGAAGCGATGCCTGCGAGCTATGTTTAGGATTAAAATGACTGATAGTTGTAGACCGCTATTTATAAAGCACAAACTTCTGAAAGTTCCGTCCCTTTATATATTGGAGATAGCTATGTATGTCAAGAACAACCCCCATCTTTTTGCAAAATTGTCTGACGCTGTAAGCCGAAACAGACGAGATAATGGTAAGCTACGATTGCATCCTTCCAAAACCTCACTCATGTACAAAAGTCTCGTGTGTATGGCACCTATAATCTTTAACAAAATACCTGAAGAATACAGGCAATTAAGCATTAATTTATTTAAGCAAAAATTAACAAAGTTATTACATGAAAAATGCTATTATAATGTTGACGAATTTCTAAAGAATAAATTTTAATTTTAATTATTTTTAATATTTTTTTTTAATATACCTATTGTCAAAATAATATTTATAATTTAAGTTGTAGTTGTAGTATTTTCTTTGATTTTTCTGTAACATCGGCATGCCTACCTATCTTAAAAACTTTGCATACCGATTTCGGTAAAGCATGTTGTGACCTTATAAAAAATTAAACAACTCGCATGAAAATGTAAACACATGTTTTTTGCAAATAAATGTCTTTATCTTTATCTTATCTTTATCATCAAAATCTCTGGCTATTTTTAAATCTAAGGTACACTGTCATTACTCATCCTTGTCGTAAAACTGTTTTTTTTTCCAAATATTAGGTTGTGTGCTCGAAGATCTCCAGCATATTTTATTGGAATGTGTCCGTAACGCAACATTTAGATCCACTTGTGTAAATAAGATTCGTCAACTAGATGTAGGTATTGTAAATAGCATTTTATCCAACCCTAGATGTGAAGAGGTAGAGCTCTTAATTAAGTTATTAGATTTAGGTTTAGTTAAGCATTAAGTTTTTATTTTTTTGTGAATTTGTTTCATTTCTTTTTCTTATACGGACGATGTGGTCGCTAAGCGACAAAGTCTTAAATAAATTAAAAAAAAATATATATATTAGGTACTTGTATAATTTAATTATGTTTTCATCTTTAGGACGTAATACTTATATCGTTACCTATTTATGATTTTATATTTATGTAGTGATAAGTATATGTTTATCATATAAGTATTTATGTAGGTTGTTATGTATGTAGGTATATTTTTATCTATCTATTTTTGCTTATGTATTATTCGTACACCGCCGTTTTTATTATCTTATATCCTGTCCATCCAAAGGTTGTCCGGAAGAAATCGCTTTTAGCGATAAGACCGCCCATTGTATGTTATATTTGTCTGTGTTTCTCTTTGTGAAATTTTTGTTATATGGTGAATGTACAATAAAGAGTTTATCTATCTATCTACCGCGCGTATGGTTGTTTAACCTCGATGATTTTTATCCACCACAACTAACCCAACGCTTCATCTGCTACATTATGTACCTAAGCCAGCCTTAGTTCATTAAAACTAATTAGCAAGCCATTGATTAGTTAAGGAAGTTACAAGCCGATAAGGATTGTACTTTTACAAATACAAATTATTTATTTTATAGTAATACATGTCTTGGTACTTACTACAGTTACAATACTGTACATTAACTATTTTAACATTAGTAAGACAAGTAGCAGTTGTACCCGAATAAGCTCTGTTCCCCGCACTAGGTCTCAAAGAGCCTGTGTTGCGGGGTCACAGTGACTCACCCCAGTCCCGTCCATATGCCTACTAGTTTTATAACTTTGTTAGACAATGTATTTAATACTAAATAATATAATATAATAGTGAGCAACTTATTTTAGCTTGTTTTAACAATTATATTTTAACATGATAAAAGAAAAAAAGGTTACGTAACTAAAGCAGTTGTTGTAAACTATATACATATATGTCGCATCCAACACGAACGGAGGCGTTGCGACAGCTAACTTCACAGCGCGCGCGCCTGACAGAGTCGTGTCGTCCATCACAGAACTAGTTGACGAGCGGTCGCCAGCGAGCGCGGACAGCTATTCTGTACTCGGCGCTCGGTGGAGACAGACACGGAACTGACACCCCGTCCGTGTTAAAATAGTGTACCTTACCTACCCTATTAATTATTGCAAAATACATTGTGATTCTCAGCAACACCTTGTTTGCTTTAACTACCCTGGACACGCACATAGCAGATAGGTTGGAAGAAAAATGGACCAAAATCCTGACACTCCGACATATATATATATTATTTTTTATTTTACTATTAAAATTATAAGTGTCTATATGTTTGTAATCTAAACAAATCCCATTTTACTACAGTTAGCCTATAATTCAACAACGTTCAAAATTACATGTACGTATAACTGTTATTATAGATATAGGTAGAAGTAGTAGTTGTTCTTTTTTTTTATTATTTTTTATTTTTTTTATTTTTACAATGCATTTTTAATTAATGTATTTTTTTTTTTACTTAGTTTTCAAAACAAACATAGAGAAAGAGATAAAGAAAATATATCAATTTTAACATTTTAGGATTGGTTTTATCTAATATTCAGTAACATGCTCTCAGTTTCATTATAGTCAGTTTCATTATGTATACATAATGTAGCACAAGTATAATTTCTTACGTTATAAAGATTTAGGAATAAAAATAATTAAAATCTCACTTCATTAAACCACTGACGGAGCCTTTAAAAATTTTAGCCATTACATAATTACCTACTAATCCAGCACTTGTCTAGACAAGCTACTCGTAGTACCAGGATAAGGTAATTGTATTTTACTTATTTATTCCTTAAAGATACAACTTTTAGATATTCTGAGTGTTAGGTATCCGACCCTGCTCGACACACTGTTAATGGTACCTAATAATGTTGTTGATGTGTGACTTGTGCATGAGAAACCCGACACCATCTTGGGCCTGTTAGTCGTCCTCCCGGTAGTAGATTACTTCTGATAATCCCAAAATGTCCCAGTGCAAACTCTTCATTTCTTCTTCCAGCTCAAGAATAATTTCTACTGTCCTCAAAGTGCGGATGTTGTGTGTTACCATGGCCAGTTGTCGTCTCGTTGGGGTTGGTAGCCGACCGTCTCCCGGGGATTCTTAGCACCCCTAGCTCCGCCGTTACCGTGGCTGCTACCGTAGCCAGAAATAGGGACTCGGGGCCTGGTCCTTGTGTTTATGAGGGGTTATTGCCATACTCTCCACGCTTGGCAGGCGGGTTGGCGAGCGCAGTACAGGGTGATAAGCCACGGAAAGACGCTGCTGCCCATCTTCCGGATGTACTCCTTAGCAGTGCTAAGCCTGCCAAGCGGATGCAGTAAGAGCCTGCTCTTATTGCATCCACGGGCATGAGAGGAGGGGTAACTTTCTACTGCCGGTACCCTACGGGTCGTTTGGAAAAGTATCTTTCTACAATATGTCTACGATTAGAGTGATCTCCTCTTTACTCGCCCGAACATTGGAAAAGTATCTTTTTACAATATGTCTACGATTAGAGTAATCTCCTCTATACTCGCCCGAACATTGGAAAAGTATCCTTTTACAATATGTCTACGATTAGAGTAATCTCCTCTATCATACTCACCCGAACATTGGAAAAGTATCTTTCTACAATCTAACCAATATTTAATATGCAGCAAAAAAAAATTTAAAAAGCGAATAGAGTCCTTAAGTACCACGGCATTTACAGCCATTGGTAGCAACCTCCCCCAGGAAGACTGCAAGCTTGTACAAGTGCACGGGCGAAGAGTAAGTCTGAAGGAAGTAAACTCGCTGAGAGAGCTGTCGTCTGTCGACCAGACTCTATAAAAATATTTCGCGGTCTCTAAGTTCGTTTTATTTCTAGGCATGAGACCGTTACACATTCCATAGCCTAGCAGAGAATTAAGTCACTGAGATGGATGGGCTTGGCTGCTTTACTTAGGTCCAGGTTGTACGTTTGCAAGCCAGGACTTTGGGACTCTGGGGTTTCTATAGGCGCAGGATAGGGAAGACGCTTGGGTGCGCAAGATTTGCACTATTGCCGGACTACCAACTGGTCTACTGGCTTTGTTCATATCTAGATAGACACCCGCAGTACAGGCTGTGTATGATGATGATGATACAGCTATTGACTGTTGATTTATGGACAGGAATGAAGTCCTCCTCAGCGTTGCATCAAAATGTTTATAGAAATACTGAGGATGTTAAAAATAAAACGTAAGTTTGTTTCGACCATCTTTATTAGTTTTCGTGTCAACAGGCACACATTTTTTAATAAATATTTATTCTTTACATAAAAATGTACAGTGCGACGCGCGGGCACGCGAGCGCCCTGTGGCGATGTCGCCCCCTAGTTAATACTGCTTTAGGGCAGTGCCAATTCTATTGCATTAAGATACAATACAAGTGCTAGAAAGGGTTAATATTGCGTACCGGAAATAATCAGCCGGCCAATAGTTTTCACATCTAAATAAACACCTCAAAGTAAAAATTTGTTAAGCAGATTATGGGGCTAGGCAAAATATACATAATTCGCCATCTTGTAAAATGTCTGCAAGCAAACATTTTGAAAATATTGAGATTCAAAATGCTTTTTTTTGGTAAATTTTGAACTTTGAAAGATTATATTTTTTTATGCCTGAAAGCCGAGATAATTATAATGTCATTGAATGCTATATATGTACATAACTAATAAATTAAATACGGAGCGATTTTATTGGATACAATTCATGGTAGTTTATACCTATTGCACATTCTTATGTTTGTTTGACGACCTTCGTAGCGGAATTGCTTTACAAGCCGGCTGAGATGCAGGAGGGTTCGATTACCGCCCGGACAAATGTATGTAGTTTAACTACAAATATTCTCCCTGGTCTGGGTATTTATCTATCATTATAAGGTAGTATTTACAAAAAAAGTATTTAAGTATTCTATCTATCACTTGGTACCCATAATAACAAAAGCTCTGCTTATTTTGAGGAAATATGTTGTTTGATAATGCAGGTGGAATGTCCAGAGCATTATAATTATTTATGTGTATACTGATAAAGCCTATCAAAGAGCTTATTTCTTTATAAATTATAGCGTATCCTTATTTATTTATTCAATGTACGCTGTAGTTGGTAACTCTGCAGTAGAAAAGGCACTACCCGAAAGTATGCAAACTTTATAAACCAATGCAGGCAACACAGTAGAAGATGCAACAGTGCTGCCACGTGTCGGGAGATTTATTAATTAACTCAGTCTATGAAACGAAGAGTTACTGTCTTAATCACACTGTTTATCCCCGACGTGTGGCAGCGCGTACATTTTCCAGAAAGATACAAAGTTTTCAAAATTATTCTATGATGAAAATTACATTTATTTAGAAAACAATTTTTAAAATACACAATAATTCAAATGGTGTCATAAATAAAAAAAACTATGTTAGCTCTGCTGTTGTGTAGTACGACGTTATAGAGTTCAAAGTTATTTATTAACTATTCTTAACAGCTTCGGTTCAACCCAACGCACTTTACAGTTTCGTGGTGCATTAGGAAAGGAACAATTAATTATTTGAGATTTTACGAAGTTCACACATTTGATCATAGATGTAGGTTAACATTGTTCATTTTGAAATTATTCAATTTCAATCACAATCAAGACAGTTTTTCACAATCCTGTACAACTAAATATCATAACTCATATTATACACAATCTCTCATATTTTATCATATCTTACGTGTTATAAATACACATGTAACTGGGTACGTCTTCTTGCAACCACGGCTGGTGCAATCCAGTCGAAGCGTCAGGCAAAAATAAAGGTAATTTACGTAAGAAATACCCAGTTGATGTGTATTTATGTGTCGCGTGAAAGTTCATAAAAACAATCTTACATGTAATTTTATCTGAGACAGTCACACACTTTGTACAATTTCATCAGATTACATCCACACAGTTCCATGTCAAATCGTCCACACAAATAATACCGTAACGGGGCGCCACCGCAACGCGTCGTCGCATAATAATCATACATACAAAAATATATCCTATAATCGTCTAGCCTAGAAGGACTTACATTATAAATGCACAGTTCAAAGTATGATATGAAACTATAATCGGAGCACCATTTGAATAAAGTAGTTCTCGTACACTAGTCAGTCGTGCGGGGCTAGCGGCCGCGGGGGCCGGGGGCCGGGGGCCGGGGTCAGACGGCCGAGTGGCGCGGCGCCTCGTCCTCGCTGTCCGAGATCTCGCACAGGCGCGCCGACAGCGAGCTGCCCGAGCGCCCCGAGCCGCCGAGGAGGGACGTGCGCTCCTCTGGAACAACGCACAAATATCACACGAGCTGCCGATGCGTCCCCGTTTAAAACAGCCTATTATGCCCTCTGTCAATCAATCGTTAATACTGATTTACATCTCGGGGTGGCGTGACGAAGACTCGTCCTACTACTCCTAGAGAGAGCGCAAAGAGCAATATAAAAAGTGGCGTTTTCGAAACCCTTTCGATACCTACGACTGATCTCTACAAAGATACAAATGTCCGCAATTGCATATTTATGTAATTGCGTTTCATGCCATCATATGCATATGCATATGATGGCATGCATATGATGGCATATCATATGCATATGCATCCTGCATATTTATGACGCACTGACACGAATCCCGCGCGCGCCTACCTGAGCTTAATAGAAATAGAGATATTCGAACGCGAGGCGAATGGAACTTGGCGAGCCATTGGCGCCAAATTCTTAAAAGTTTGCTATACATACTATTTATTGTTGTAGTAGAAATTACACCTTCTATATAGTCTGTGCTAATATGCAGCTTATCTGTGGATATTTTTGTATCTATAATAGTTTTGATATACTCTGTACTCTATGCGCATCGCTAACCGGAAAGTATTGCTACACTAAATGTTCTGCTATAAAATAAAGTTTTTCTTTAATAAGTTAAACCAGTTATTTTCATTTAATAACAGGTTATGGGCCCAGTAAGCCCGATTTGTAAAATCAGTGAATACTATAAAGACCCAGTGCTAAAAACAGTGCCGAACAAAAGAAAATTAAAAGACATAATCTGCACACGCAACGTGCTCAGTTTCTGAACAATATTTCAAGTAAATCCGTGATAATCCACAACCAAAAGATGTCATCAACAAGTTCAATGGCATTAATTGAAAGGTTAACGGGCCGTGATAACTATGCCACATGGCGTTTTGCTGTCAAAACATATTTACAGCACGAAGAGTTGTGGGACTGCGTTGAAAATTCAGATTCAATTGACCAAAAACGCGACACGAAAGCCAGATCTAAGCTTATCCTTCTCGTCGATCCGATAAATTATATTCATATACAAGAATCAAGCACTGCAAAAGAAGTTTGGAATAATTTGGCACGCGCTTTTGATGACTCCGGGCTAACACGCCGAGTTGGTCTACTGCGAGATTTATGCAATACTACATTAGCTGGATGCTTAAACGTAGAAGAATACGTGAGTAAAATCATTACAACAGCACATAAGTTGAGAAACATTGGCTTCCATGTAGATGATGAATGGCTTGGCACACTCCTGTTGTCCGGCCTGCCTGAAACTTACAAGCCAATGATAATTGCCATAGAGAGCTCAGGTATGAAGATAAGCTCTGACTCAGTGAAGTCTAAGATCCTACAGGATGTCAAAGCTGAAAGTGATACATCAGCTTTTGCTTCAAGTCAAAGACAAAATAAAAACAAGAAAAATTCAAAAGGCCCCCGCTGTTATACATGCAATAAATATGGACATAAAAGTCCTGAATGCAGATCAAACAACAAGGATCATAAGAATAATGCAAATCTAAAAATTAACAGTTCTTATGCAGCTGTATTCATGGCATCTTCCAAATGCTCTGATGTCTGGTATGTTGATTCTGGAGCATCTGTTCATATGACCAAACACAAGAATCTTATGAGTGAAGAAACAACATCACACATTTCAAGCATCAAAGTTGCAAATAATAAAACAATGCATGTGCAAAGCTCTGGAAAAATAAGTTTATCTGTTTTCAACGAAAGAGGCCAACAAAATGAAATTTTGTTTACAAATGTTTTATATGTGCCTGAACTAGCTACAAACTTGCTGTCTGTGAGTCAGATCATACAGAATGGTGGCCAAGTGAAGTTTAATAAGAAAGGCTGTGTTATACTGAACAAAAATAATGTTATTGTAGCAACAGCAAGCTTAATAAATAATATGTACCGGTTGAATATGCCTGGCGGCTATGCATGCATATCAGATGTTATTGAGCAAGACACTTACCTGTGGCACCAAAGGATGGGTCACCTGAATTTTCAAAGCATGAAAAAGCTGACCGAAAATACTGCCGATTTGAAGCTTAGCCAAATAAAAGAGAATGTAAAATGTATAACGTGTCAGGAAGGAAAACAAACACGTCTGCCATTTAAGAGTCAAGGGTCACAGAGCAAAGACCTGCTTGAACTCATCCATTCCGATGTCTGTGGACCAATGGATACTCAGTCTCTAGGCAAAGCCAGATATTTTGTAACATTCCTAGATGATTACTCAAAGAAGATATTTGTTTACACAATGTATAACAAATCAGAAGTCCTAGAAAAATTCAAGGAATTTAAAAACCAAGTTGAGAATCAGTTAAGTAGAAACATTAAAATTCTCAGATCAGACAACGGACTTGAATATTTAAATGGAAACTTTTCAAAACTTCTCAAAGGTGCAGGAATAATTCATCAGACTACCACACCTTACACACCAGAACAAAATGGTACTGCTGAACGTATGAACAGGACATTGATAGAGCGAGCAAGATGTATGATGTTAAATGCCAATTTACCTAAAATGTACTGGGCTGAAGCCATTCATACTGCTGCTTACATAGTCAACCGCACTCCAACAACATCTCTGTCTTACAAAACACCTGAAGAGATGTGGACCGGTCAGAAACCCAATGTCGGCCATATGCGTACATTTGGATGTGAGGCAATGGTCCACCTTCCGAAAGAGAAGAGAAAGAAGTTAGATCCAAAATCACAAAAGGTAATTTTTATTGGATATTGTGAAAATACAAAAGGTTATAGATTTTTATTACCAAACTCGAGAACTGCAATTAAAAGTAGAGATGCAATATTTTTAGAGTCTACAGTCAAAAGAAACTATGTTCCTGTTGAGTTAAACACAAGTGAATGCAGTATAAAAACCAAAGATGTTGAAGAAATCTCAACAGACGACTCATTTGACACTGTTACAGACGGAAGATCACAATCAGACAGTGAGTACATCCCTGATAACAGTATAGATTCTTCGCCTGAAAAGAATGTAACTGTAAGAACTAGAAAACAATTAAAAAATACTCTGAACCAAGAACTAAGTACTTACCTCTGCTGTGATGAAAAATTATTAAACAATGAAGCTCCTGAAGACTATCAACAGGCAATAAAGTCTATGGAAGCTCCAAAATGGATAAAATCAATAGAAGAAGAACTTCAAGCTCATCAACAAAACAATACATGGACATTAATTGAAAGAACTCCTCATATGAGAGTAATTGGATGCAAATGGGTGTTTCGCATTAAAGAAGAACCATCTGGTCTACGATACAAGTCTCGGCTCTGTGCAAAAGGGTATGCTCAAAGCAAAGGCATTGATTACCAGGAAACATTTGCGCCAACTGTCAGCATCCCAGTTGATCCACATGTAAAATTGGAAAAAGAAGAAGGAGAAAATGAAAAGAATATTCCATACCGTGAGGCAGTTGGATCCTTGATGCACCTAGCTACAGTAAGCCGACCCGATATTTCCTATGCGGTTAGCCTGGTGAGTCGATTTTTAAATTCTTACAATGAAAATCACTGGAATGCTGTAAAGAAGATTTTTAAATATCTTAAAGAAACAAAAGATTATGGCCTGTACTACAAGCCAAACTGTGAGCGTAATACAATAATAGGCTACAGTGATGCAGATTACGCCAATGACCCAAGTACGAGACGTTCAGTAACTGGTTATGTTTTCATCAAAAACAATGCAGCAGTGACATGGACCTGCCAGAAACAGCAGACAGTTGCCCTCTCAACCACTGAAGCAGAGTACATGGCTGCCTGTGCTGCCACTAAAGAAGCGTTGTGGGTCAAACAATTATTGTGTGATATTGGTGAATTTAATCAAAAATCTGTATGCTTGAACATAGACAATCAAAGTGCTATAAGTGTTATTAAAAATATTAATTTTCACAAACGATGTAAACATATAGACATAAAGTTTCATTTCATTATAGAAAAATATGAGGATAAAATTATTGAATTAAAATATGTGTGTAGTGAGGAACAATTAGCAGATATATTTACTAAACCTTTGTGTAAGCTTAAATTTTGTTATTTAAGAGATAAAATAGGAATGAAATCTTGCCATATAGTTAGAAAATCTTGAAATATTGTTTGTATTGTTAAATAAATTAATAAGAAGGCTTTAATTTAGGAGGAGTGTTGTAGTAGAAATTACACCTTCTATATAGTCTGTGCTAATATGCAGCTTATCTGTGGATATTTTTGTATCTATAATAGTTTTGATATACTCTGTACTCTATGCGCATCGCTAACCGGAAAGTATTGCTACACTAAATGTTCTGCTATAAAATAAAGTTTTAATTTAATAAGTTAAACCAGTTATTTTCATTTAATAACATTTATCATGGAACACTATTATATAATAAGATCAAGTCAAGGAAATGGTTCTAGAAAAATGCAATAGTTGACGCCCTTAAATTAAGTCAATTCCTAGAACGCGCTATCGAAGCGTTTCCGCTTTTAGCCTTGTCGCCGGAGTATTTCGAAATAAACAGAGCTTGGAAGAGTGCTTCCTCCTACACAGATAAGGTTGTTACATTAACACTTTTAAATCAGTTGTGAATACAATCGTTGAATCACTCTCACTAGATCAAGTCAACAGATCCAGCCTGGATCTAGTGAGTTGTAAAGTTTTTCGAATACTGGATCTAGTGAGTTTTATATTTGTTTGTATTATCAGTAGATCCAGTTTCGAGATTTACAAAAAAATTAAGTGATAATGTTTATACAATTATAACTTGAAACTTCAAGTTCCATATCGATATTTTTGACAGGTGTCAAAAATGACAGATGTCAAAATTGACAGAATTTTTCATACATGACAGATGTCAAAAGTGACAGAATTAAAAAAATTACAGATGACAGCTGTCAAGCTTCAAATGGCCATAACTCGACAACTACTCATCCCAGACATTCGGCTTGGGGCTCAAATGAAAGGCATTTATGTTACCTACTATTTCGATGACAGCTGTCAAATTTCAAATGGTCATAACTCGACAACTCTGCCCTCCTTATCATAAACGCAATAACTCGATTTTTGGGGCCTACAGAGTTATTGCGTTTATGATAAGGAGGGCAGAACTACTCAGCCTAGACATTCCGGTTAAGGCTCAAATGAATGGCATTGCTGATACCTACTCTTTAGATGACAGCTGTCAAACTTCAAATGGCCATAACTCGACAACTACTCAGCCCAGGCTTTCCGTTTAGGGCTCAAATGAAAGGCAATGATTATAGCTACTTTTTCGATGACAGCAGAATACTTCACTAGCTGAACACATTCGAGTTAGTCTAGGTATGCCCTTGTCGTACATACGGTATGTACATGCGCGTGCACTCACCCAACATGGTGATGAGGCTGGCGGCGTCGTCCCCGCGCAGCAGGCGGCCGCCGCCCGCGCCGCCCTCGTCCAGGTGCGCCGGCGGGAGGTACGAGTCCGGGTGCAGTAGGTACGATGATGCTGCGAGGGATACAACACTATTGTGAGATACAGTTTGTACATTGTAAGCTAATCAAATTGTGAGACTGTAGGAGCGAAGCTGGAGTACACGAGTCCAACAAAAAGCCGCATATGAACCACCCAAAGCCAGGAAGGCTATCTGGGCGACAACCTATGACCTAAAAGTAGAGGGTAGGGTAAATAGCGCTGCTAGAGTATCTACCCGCAGCGTCAGGAAGAAGCTGCAGATGACCCGATTGATTAAACTCGCTGTGATATAGATAGATAAATTATTTATACACCTTTTAAAACCTTAAAAAAGACATAAAAATAATGGAGCCATGGAGTCACAAAAAGATCTCTGTCTCAGCTTAATGTTGGGTATGTTAACCAACGCTGGTCTTTCGACTGAGCCGTTTGGTGCCGGCACAGAAGGCAACACAATGAATAAATAGAACAGTGATGTTACATACCGTCTTGCAAGTTAGCGTCGTGTGCGTCGTCCGTGGAGTCGGGCTGCGGGCGCGGCTCGGGCGAGGACGAGTCGGGGCGCTCGGAGCCGGCCACCTCGCTGATGCCGGGCAGGCCGCCGCCGCCGCACCAGTCCGAGCAGTCCCAGTGGTAGCCGCCCACCAGGTGCGGCTCGGGCGCCGCCCGCCGGCCCGCGCCCCCGCCTGGCGACCGCGCGCCGAGGGTACCTTTCAGGTCTGCAATAGAGGGTATGCTTTACAACTTCTTTCCGACCATTGAACATTTTAAGTATTGGAAAATACGTATTGAATAAAATGGTAAGTCTTTCAGAATTATCGATTCCGACGGGATTAGAACTTGCATTCATTATTAAAATTTGTAGGCAATTATGACTTGACATTTTTAATTTCCACCTTGTGTTTGTGTCCAAAGCGCGCTGTTTACAGTTTTCCTTCTCATTATATTATCTTATAACTATTTGTGATAACCTATTACTTGCTTTATGTTTTTACACTTTTGTATACGAGTTTATTTATTAGCTGTCGGTTGTCCAAAAAATTAATAAATTATGATCCTATTTTCAAGCCAGAGCGCATAACCAATATACCACCGATCCACGTTGGCTCCAATATTCGAATCCCATCAGAATAGATGAAAAAATATGAATTTTCTTAATGGATTGATTAAGTAATAACCAATAAAATAAAGTTGCGTGCAAGAGTTATTACATAATCAGGTTTTCTTACTGAGAATAAACGGCTTAGTCAATATTGTCCCACACGGACGGTAAGCGGAGTCTCCGCGCAGTCAAAGAGGGCATGAGAAGGCAGAGAAGGACAAATTTGGCAATTCATTCGATTCAGTCTTGCTTAGTAAGTTTATAAGGAGGGAAAATCCACTCACCGTTATAAATCTTGTTATCCACAAACGTGTGCAAATGCATCTGCTCTGACCACGGCTTGCCGACATCTATATTGAGATTCCGGCGGTAATCGGGCGGGATGCCTTCCAGTTCATCCCCCGCGGACCCGTAGCTACGAAGCGTGTCTACGTTGTTCAGTGGGGCGGGGGGCAAGTGCGGATGTGCTTCGAGGCAGGAAGCAGGGCGCTCCCGTCGGGAAACCGCTTCCAGGTTGGATAGTTTGGGCGGGATGGCTTTGCCCGGCGGCGGGGGCGGTCGGCACGCTCGCCTTCGTAGCCAGAGAGGTAGAGCCGCTAGCAGTAAGAGGAGGACTAGCGCAGCGGCTATGGCTGCCAGCGGCCACCGCGCTTCTATAGCCCAGCTCCACAGCTCGGCCAGCGCGCGCGCGCCGCTCGCACCGCCCGCGGTGACGGCGTCCGAGTATAGTGGGTTGCCGCAGTTCATTCCTGAAACCAAAGATACGGTTTCAAATATTTATTTCTCCTTGTACATTGTAGTAACTGAAGTGTTTTTTGAATGAAATATAATGTAAATTGTTTTGTTCGTTTTGATGTCAAAAGACAGTAAGGCCTTTGCATCTATTATAGATGATTTATGCAGCGTGAGCAACTGGTAGTCATGATGTACAGGACGCTGCAGTGCATGGGACATTGTTTGATGGATTTATTCAAAACACAAATATTTAATTAATAGATTCAGATCATGCTTATACAGACACTTATGTCGTTGACGTGATGTGTGATAATCCGATTTCGTAAATATTATTAATGTAGATTAAAAATAGTAGTGGTCCTCGGATAGACCCTTGAGGAACTCTATGTTATCGGCGGAGGAAGACTTTTTTGATCATGCACTTTTACTAATTGATATTAGATAAAAAGGTATGATTAAAATATATTATATTATAAGCTTTATCTGAAACACCCATTTGTTCTAATTTTGTTTAAAGAATTTTGTGACTAACAGATCAAAGGCCTTTTAAAAGTTGATAAAAATATCAAGTGTTTTTTTTATTTTGAATCATCGTTACTAAATCTACAGGCTGCGTAAGCATTAGAGAAACAAATAAATATGTTTATTTTATTATTTGGCTGCGCAGTTTAAAAATGAGACTTACCCTAGCGATTTTTAGGGTTTCCTAGAAACTAACGTAGACGCAGGGCTCGCCTGAGCGCTCGTCGACGTCGAGCTCGCAGCGCGGCCTGTAGTACCCGCACTATCACTGAGTGTACCTGTCTTGTCGGGCAGACAGAGGCAGCGGAAGGAGCCGGGCTCGTTGAGGCAGGTGGCGCCGTTGAGGCAGGGCTCGTTGAGGCAGGTGGCGCCGTTGAGGCAGGGCTCGCCGGCGCACTCGTCCACGTCGAGCTCGCAGCGCGGCCCGTAGTACCCGCACTATCACTGAGTGTACCTGTCTTGTCGGGCGGACAGAGGCAGCGGAAGGAGCCGGGCTCGTTGAGGCAGGTGGCGCCGTTGAGGCAGGGCTCGCCGGCGCACTCGTCCACGTCGAGCTCGCAGCGCGGCCCGTAGTACCCGCACTATCACTGAGTGTACCTGTCTTGTCGGGCGGACAGAGGCAGCGGAAGGAGCCGGACTCGTTGAGGCAGGTGGCGCCGTTGAGGCAGGGCTCGCCGGCGCACTCGTCCACGTCGAGCTCGCAGCGCGGCCCGTAGTACCCGCACTATCACTGAGTGTACCTGTCTTGTCGGGCGGACAGAGGCAGCGGAAGGAGCCGGGCTCGTTGAGGCAGGTGGCGCCGTTGAGGCAGGGCTCGCCGGCGCACTCGTCCACGTCGAGCTCGCAGCGCGGCCCGTAGTACCCGCACTATCACTGAGTGTACCTGTCTTGTCGGGCGGACAGAGGCAGCGGAAGGAGCCGGGCGCGTTGAGGCAGGTGGCGCCGTTGAGGCAGGGCTCGCCGGCGCACTCGTCCACGTCGAGCTCGCAGCGCGGCCCGTAGTACCCGCACTATCACTGAGTGTACCTGTCTTGTCGGGCGGACAGAGGCAGCGGAAGGAGCCGGGCTCGTTGAGGCAGGTGGCGCCGTTGAGGCAGGGCTCGCCGGCGCACTCGTCCACGTCGAGCTCGCAGCGCGGCCCGTAGTACCCGCACTATCACTGAGTGTACCTGTCTTGTCGGGCGGACAGAGGCAGCGGAAGGAGCCGGGCTCGTTGAGGCAGGTGGCGCCGTTGAGGCAGGGCTCGCCGGCGCACTCGTCCACGTCGAGCTCGCAGCGCGGCCCGTAGTACCCGCGGCAGCGGCACGAGGCGGCCGCGTCGCCCTCCTCGCACTGCGCGCCGTGCAGGCACGCGCCGGCCGTGCAGTAGCGGCCGCGCTCGCAGCGCGCCCCGCCTAGCCCGGGGGGGCAGGCGCACTCGAAGCCTTGGGAGGTCGGGCTGCACGCGCCGCCGTGGAGGCAGGGCGCGGAGGCGCAGGGCTGCGTGTCCCGCTCGCAACGCGCGCCGGCGTAACGCGCCCGGCAAGTGCACGCGAAACCCTGTCAAAAACAAAATGTATGTATACTAACGACGCAGTTCTGAGAACCAAAAACAATATTACCAATTATTATTCTTTATATCAAAAGATGGCTTGCAAAATATTTATATTATCTCAGCTATCTTCTGATGTCGTCACCCGTGGATAATGTAATTTAATTTTGTATTTATTTATTTACTTTGAGGAAGACCAACAGCTATACATTCATCAAATAGATATGGTTAATAAGAAACACCGTGGGGTGCCGGCAGTAGAATGATACCCCTCCTCTCATGCCCATGGATGCAGCTACTGCAGCCTGCTAAGGGATACCTCCGGAAGATGGGCAGCAGCGTCTATCCGTGTATCAACATCCCATACTGCGCTCACCAACCCGCCTACCCAGCGTGGTGAGAATGGCAACTACCCCTCATGGAGATCCATGAGGGAGGCCTGTGTTCATCAGTGGACAATTTATGGCTGAAATGATGAATAAGAAACATAAGGAATATTGAAAAGTTTCGATAACCATTTCTTTTTTCTCTTTTTCATCAGTTCCACTTCTCCAAATTATAGGTATATACTACTTTGTGAATTGAATTTCCTTTAGCTAAATATGCCAAAATTAGCTAAAATGTTTATTTGTCATGGACAATTTTTTTTAATTGAATTAAAAAAAAATACTGAGGTTACAAACATTAAAAAAAATACAGACATCTAAAAAAACCTTTTTGCTTGAAAAGGTTTCAGGTAAAAATAATTTCGGTAGTCGCCTCGATCGTTTAAGAAATTTGAAGGCCTCACCTCTCCTTCCGTCTCCAGCAGGGGGGCGGCAGCAGGCGTCAGCGGCCGGCACGTGCCGCCGTGCAGGCAGGGGTAGGCGGCGCAGGCGCCGGGCGGCGGCAGCGCGGGGCAGGCGGCGCCCAGGCGCACCCGCACGCGCCGCGCCAGCTGCACGCGCCCGTCGCGCGACGTGCCGCCCGCCTCCAGGGGTAGCGAGCTGCCGCCGAAACGGAGCTCGGAGATGCAGCCCTCGAACCCGTATGTCACCTGAGGTTGGAGTTCAGGCGGATATTAGGTAGTGTCGCGTCAGAAGTATATATATACATATAGCCTTCATAGGTATTATGGTTAGACGCGACAACACTATACGAACTCAAAAAGTACTTTATTCAATGCAGACGCATGGAATGAATTCAATTACGTGCTTTATTCAATTTAAATGTGTCTTGTTCTTCATTTGTAAAATGACTATTCTATGAAGATTTATGCTCTATTGAATAAGGACTTATTGACTTTGACTTTCTTGATACAAAAGTATTTTCGTTTTTATTCGTCAGTCATCATCATTTTCCCGTTTTCACCCACTGCTGAGTACAAGCCTCCTCTTTAATGCGCCATTGTTTACGATCCCTTGCGGTTCTCGTCCACTGACTCCCAACAAAACTAATAATATCATTGGACCACGCAAAAAAGGCCCATCAGCAGCCTAGTTGCAGAAACCAGTCCGCGCACCAAGTATCATTGGACCAACGGGCGGGTGGTCTGCCTCTATGGCGTACCGTGTCTCTTGGCCACCATTCTGTTACGGCCTTAATCCATCTGTCATCGTCCCTTCTCACCAAGTGCCCAGCCCATCTCCATTTTCACCTAGTTATCCTCATACCTAAAAAAAAAAAAAAATACCTACGTCCACGACCTTTGTGCGACGTCGAATTTCGACGTTTGGTATGTGGTCTAGCAGGGAAATTCCGAACCTCCATTTCCCTTTGAGTGACTCTAATTCTATGCATGTACTCCTTTGACTGTATAAATGTGGTCTGTTGTAGAATATCCACTCCGGAAGCCAGCCTGTTCTATGGGCTGATATGAATCAAGGGATTTAGTTAATCTGTTGCACAGGACTTTGGCAAACAGTTTATAAACTTAGGATAATAGGCTAATTGGGCGGTAATTTTCTAACCTACTTTTGTCTCCCTTTTTGTGCAATATCGTAATAATAGCATTCTCCCAGGCTTTAGGGGTGACATTAACATACAAGACTTTGTTGTAGAGTTTTGTAAGAGGTTTTAAGATAACGGGAGACCCCGCTTGTAAGATCTCGACATATACTCCATCGTCACCAGACGATTTGCCGCGCTTCATTTGGTTCAAAGCAAAACCAACCTCGTCCTCTGTAACCTCAGGTAACAGTTCATCATCGAGGCGCTCCAATGGCTTTGCTCATGGATCTAGGTTACCTGGCGATTCAGGTTCCTCAGTTTTTGACGCGTAGAGCTTTGCGTAAAACTTCTTTGTTGTTTCTACAGCTATATTGAAAAGTTTTTCGTAAAGTGAGTCCACGTCAAAGTTTTGTTCTATTAGAGTATCAAATTGGTTTTTCAGGTCAAGGCGAAATTCTTTCTGAAGGAAACAGTATGCAATGGCTTCATATTTTTGATGTTGTTTATTAACCAAATTTGATCTCTCTTTGTGTAGGTTGTACTTAAACATATGTAGCTCTCACTAGACGATGATCGCTGCAG
This sequence comes from Pasiphila rectangulata, assembly GCA_963082625.1. Taxonomy (NCBI): domain Eukaryota; kingdom Metazoa; phylum Arthropoda; class Insecta; order Lepidoptera; family Geometridae; genus Pasiphila; species Pasiphila rectangulata. Next base: position 22,777,251 of record OY720235.1, read on the forward strand.
GTATTAAAACGGCTTATAACACTTACATCTGATATGCTCGGGCTGGACTGCGTGTCTAAAAGAATACTTTTTGGTAGTTATAATGAAGTCTATTTCATTACGGGTGTGGCCGTCGTATTCGTTAGGCGATTATGATGTTGGGTGGCGTTAACTGTGGCGGGAGCGTCAAGAGGTAAGTCGAAAAATAAGAAATAATATAGGTCCGAGGTGAGGCCTTGTGGAAACTCAGAAGATGCAACACACAATGCAATATACAAGACGTATTACCTCGAACTAATTGTATGGGTGCGATCTGTGAGGTACGGCCAGCACCAGCTAAGTATTGAGTCGTAGATGTCGCATAGTAGCAGTATGTTTATAAGTAACATGTGGTCTACTTTGTCGAAGGCACTACTGAAGTCGGTGTATTCGGTTAACAAACAGACGCGCTGAGTCGTTTATAAATGGAAGGCGATCGGTCACCGTGGATTTCAAGCATTCAACCTCCTAACAAAAAGTCGAAATATTAAATATTATTAAAATTGCTTGGTGATTTTAGTCCAAGTATACTTTTCTAGTTCGTACCTGTTCGTCGGCAGCTGCGTGGTCGTGGCGCACGAGCTGCGCGCCCACCAGCAGGCGGCGCGCAGGCCGCACGTCCAGCACGGCGTGCGAGGGCGGCGCCTGCGCCTCCGCGCTGCGCCGGTCCACTGTGAGGCGCACGCTGCCGCCGCGCCGCTCCAGCCGCGCCTCGTGCCAGCGCCCGTCCGCCACCGGCACGGCGCTGCCGAGCTCCACCACCCCGCCGCCCAGCTCCATGCGGAACCGCAGCGCGCCCGCCCACACCTCCAGCACGGCGCCGTCCACGCGCCCGGCCGCCGCCAGCAGCACGCCGCGCTCGCGCCGCGTGCGGAACCGCAGCTCCACCACCAGCTCGTCCTCCAGCGGGCGCGCGCCGTGCACGCTGCCGCGCTCCACACGGTACTCCAGGAACCCGTCCCCCTGCAGGCGCAGCACGCGGCCCGAGCAGGACGCGCACTCCTCGCCCGCCGGCGCCGGCGCGTCGCAGCGCGCGCCCGCCCAGCCGGCCGCGCACGCGCACCAACCGCGTAGCGCGTGCCGCGGCGCCACGAAGGACGCCAGCTCCGTGCTCACGACGCGCGGCCGCCGCCGTAGCTCCAGCCGCTCCGCGCAGGAGCCGCGCGCGCAGCCCCCGCACGCGCCGCGCACCAGCTCCTCCACCACCAGCTGCGCGCGCTCCTCCAGCCGCTCCAGGTGTGCGTGCAGGCGCCGCCGCAGCGCGTCCGCCGCCAGCCAGCCGGCGCCGCCCGCCGCGCGCACAGCGAAGGCCACGTCCAGGTCGCGCGCCACCTGCCGCCGCGCGCGCGCACCGTCCTCGGGGTCGGCGTCGGCGTCAGCGTCGGCGTCGTCGTCGTCGCCGCTGGGCTGCAGGCTCAGCACGAGCACGTCAGCGGGCTGCGCGTCGGCCGCGTCGGCCACGGCGCGCAGGAAGCCGCGGCGGTGGCGCAACACGAAGGCCTCGGGCGCCACCTCGCGGAAGCGCACCACGACGGCGGCCGCGAGCGCGTCGTCCGAGACGAGCGCGACGGAGACGCGCACGGGCGCGGCGGCGGTGAAGCGGCCGTCGCTGACGGTGGCGTTGAGGCGGTACTCGCCGGCGTCCAGCGCGGGCGCGGCGCGCAGCTCGCCGGTGCGCGCGTCCAGCTCGAACAGCCCCTGCGGGTGCGGCGGCGCCAGCGCGAAGGTGAGCGTGTCATACTGGTCACGGTCCTCGGCATATACGCGGCCCAGCGGCCCGCCCGGGAACTCGTCCAGGTAGGAGTTGACGCGCACGTCGAGCGCGCTGACCACGGGCGGGTACAGCGACTGCTCCACCACGCGCACGCGCACGCGCGCGTCGGCGTACAGCGGCGGCGTGCCGTTGTCGAACACGCGCACGGTGAGCGCGTACCACTCCTTGATGCGGTGGTTGAAGCGCCGCGCCGTGCGCAGCACACCGTCCTGCTCCAGCCGGAAGGCGCCCATCTCGTTGCCGGCCTGCCAAACCACACCCGTCACCCATGTCAGAGGGGGTACCATTTTTAAAGTAGCTATTAGCAGTTAAATGTATAGTTTGACGTTGACACAGGCTTAGCTTTTTCCTAGTATCCCATGCATTACCTGGAAGTCGAAGGTGAAAGGCTCTCCGTTGGGCGGCGCGTCCCGGTCGGACACCTCGAACTTGAGGATGGCGTGCCCGAGCGCGCGGTCCTCGCGCACCACGGCAGAGTAGTTATCGTTGGCGAACTGGGGCGCGTTGTCGTTCGCGTCCAGAACCTCCACCTTAACAACGTTCATATTATAGGTTAGGATCGGTATTCTCTTGTTTCTCAGGGATCGGGGCATAAATAAATGATGGAAAATTATCATCCAGATACATAATTTCGTATACGAATTTTATGTAGTTGGTTGAGTTCGATGACGTTACCTCTAGCGGCACCTCGGCCTCCAGCGGCGGCAGGCCGCGGTCGCGCGCGCGCACCGCCAGCGAGTAGCGCGCCGTGGCCTCGCGGTCCAGCGCGCCCGCCAGCGCGACCAGCCCCGTGTCCGCGTCGCACGCGAACACGCCGCCCGGGTCGCCGCGCGCGATGCTGTACGTCAGACGCCCGTTCGCGCCGCCGTCCGCGTCCTCTGCCACCACCTGCCAAGTACAAAATAGAGTTACTTATTAGAATACATTTTGAGGCGCCTAAGAGTCATTACTTTTAGTGTGACCTTTTAATTATTTTAAATTTTTTTTATCTGTGCTTATTTTATTATTTTTAATTTTGTGTGTAAATTGTTTGTTCTATGGATCATATGGTCTGATAGAAATGGTTTTTATTTTTATTTATTTAGTCCTAGTGCAAGAAACTGTAGTACACTGATACAATCTATAATTTTAATACTGAATGCAAATTGTGTCAATAAAATATTCAAGTTAGTACATACCTGTACTAACGCTGCTCCGCGAGCCGCGTCCTCGCGGATACGAGCGGAGTAGGAGGGGCGCGCGAACAGCGGCGCGTTGTCGTTCGCATCCAGGACTGTGATGTTGAGCGCGGCCAGGTCGCTGAGCGGCGGGCGGCCGCCGTCCACCGCCTGCACCGTGAGCAGGTAGGCCTGGCGCCGCTCGTAGTCCAGCGGGCGCGCCACGGACAGCGCGCCCGAGACCGCGTCCACCGCGAAGTCGTCGCGGTCGTCGCCAGCCACGAGCGCGTAGGCCACGTCGGCGTTGACTCCCGCGTCGCGGCTCGTGGCCCGCACGCGGAGCAGCTCCGCGCCGGGCCCGGCCAGCTCGGAGACGGCGGCGCGGTAGGTGCGGAACTCGAACTCGGGCGGGTTGTCGTTGACGTCGGCGACGGTGAGGCGCAGCGTGGCGGTGGCGGAGCGCGGCGGCCGGCCGGCGTCGCGCGCGCGCAGCACGGCGCTGTGCTCGGCCTGCGTCTCGCGGTCCAGCGGCGCGCGCAGCGTGACGATGCCGCTGTCGGGGCACAGGCTGAAGGCGCCGCCGTCGCCGGAGGCCCACGAGTAGGTGATGGTGCGGTTCGCGCCGAGGTCGGGGTCGTGGGCATGCACCTAACGAATGTGAATCATTTTTATAAATATATTACCCAACAAATTTACAGACCCTAGTAGATGGTCGCAAACAGCCACTATCCAAACTGCATTCTCCGAGATGCAAAAAGAAGACGATGTGTAACAAAAATGCAGAAAATATCACCTTCTGCCACTTGCTGGGCGACGTGAAATTGCAGATGTTCTTTACTTGAGCAAGCTGGTAACTGGTCAAATAGATTGTCCCGAATTACTTAGTAAACTGCAATTTTATGTCCCTAACAGGTTTCGTAGGTATATTCCCACATTCTACTTGAAAACAGTATCTACCAACTATCGGTGTAATTCGTACTTATGGCGGGTCTGTGACGGCTTCAATAAACAACATAATACTTCTGTGGATTTGTTCGACTGTAGCGTAGCAAAGATGAGGCGCGTATTGAGTTCTGATTTCTTTGACTGACCTAAATCACCTTTGTTTGTTATAAGCTTGTATTTACTTTCGTGCTCTATTTCTATAATATTTCAAAAAGTGAAGACTTGTTATTAGCCGTTTGATTCTAGATTACTTATATATATTATGTTTGATTTGTGCTGTTAGTCTTCCTAAAATAAATAAATAAAAAAAAAAAAAAAAAAAAAAAAAAAAAGTTTGTGTGACTACATCTTAAATATTGGCGGAAACACGTGGTCTAGACAGCGAAAGCTTTTACCGCTAAATACAAATTCATTAGTATAGTGCTGGTTAGTATTTAATCATAAAAATCCTAGACCTAGCAAACTCTTTACAACAATATGTACTCTAGTTGGTAAGGGACAACGGGAGACGGCCTCGCGGTCCAGGGCGACGCCACTGGAAGCAACTAGTGTCCGTACATATTTATTTATTTTATATAAACATAAGACTTTTATTTATTTATTAAAGAGCACACAACACATTTTATAACACATAATAATATCATATAAAGTATAGTAAATAGGTAACACTGCTACACACCTTAGCTACGAGCGTGCCCAGGTCCGCGTCTTCCGGCAGCGTGACGCTGTACGTCTCGGCGGAGAACTTCGGCGCGTTGTCGTTGACATCCTCCAGCGTGACCTCCAGCTCCGACGCGCACTGCCAGTCGGCGCGCGCACGGTCCTGCGCGTGCGCCACCAGCGCGTAGCGCGCCGCGCGCTCGCGGTCCAGCGGCGCCGCCACCCGCACCACGCCGCTGGCGCGCTCGATCGAGAAGTGCTCCACGTGCGGGCCTGCGGATACATCGTCAATAGGAGATCCTGTATACCACATATCAGTAGCTTTCTCACAAGTATTTTGTGGGCAACCTTGTCGAATGCGCTACTAAAGTCAGTGTAACAGACATCAACTTGAACACAACTATCGATAAGATGAGATCACATTGGTTGAACACCTAGTGGTTTTTAAATGATTTTTGGTTTAAGTACTGGGGCGTTTGATTACATTTTTACACATTATATCTGGCTGAAGTATTACAGCTCCTACGAGTAACATTAATACGTACCTGTGAGATAGTACCGCAAGCGTGCGTTTTCTTCAGAATCAGCGTCGCCTGTCTCCAGCGTCATCAGCGCAGTGCCGACCGCTGCGTCTTCGGAGAGACGCACGCGGTAGCGGTGACGCAAGCAGTATGGTGGGTTGTCTGCAGGGAAAAGAGATTACCGATACGAATTTACATTTTAGTAGGAATGTGGCAACACAATGTAGCAACGACATCAACATTTTAAGTACAAATTAAAAGCAGATATTCCAAATTGCCTAGGACAGACCAGACATACACAGCAGAATTGAGAAAAGAGCAATGATTATTGGAAAAAATACTCTTTTGATAATTTATAGCACATATTTTTAAACCGAATATCATAGAAAAGGAGGCGGTTCTCAAGGGGTCTGTTTTATCATCATCATCATTTCAGCCATAAAACGTCCACTGATGAACACAGGCCTCCCTCATGGATCTCCATGAGGGGTAGTTGCCATTCTCACCACGCTTGGCAGGCGGGTTGGTGAGCGCAGTATGGGTTGTTGATACACGGATAGACGCTGCTGTCCATCTTCCGGAGGTATCCCTTAGCAGGCTCTTACTGCATCCACGGGTAGAAGAGGAGGGGTAACATTACTGCCGGCACCCCACAGCAACGGTCGCAAGCACGGTCTGTTTTATATTCTACAAATTTTATAAATATAGAAAAGAAAATATTACAAATAGCTACATTTTTAATAAGGTCCGATGATTAAAGTTGAATCTAGGGAACTCTTTTTCGAACGATTTTTCAAAATGAAATGAAATAATTGTAAAAGTGTGCAGAAGTGTCCCATAAGACATATATGCCACAAATTTTAACTTGCGATTAGGTTTTTGTTTTTCACTAAATAATTTGCTAGCTTTTCCAGCGAGTTCTGATGGAGGATGGAATCTCTTACTATTCTTAATACTCGTAACATAAATTCATTGACAGCAATACAGACATTACTGCTTGGCGGCAGAAATAGGCAGGGTGGTAGTACTTCTCCGGATGAACTCTTCACAAAAAGTTCTACTACTACTTTGTTAAGATCTTTACAAACAAACTAGCCGCACTCCGCGGTTTCACCCGCGTGGTTCCCGTTCCCGTGGGAATACGGGGATAAGACATAGCATATGTTACTTAGGGATAATGTAGCATTCTAATGGAGACAGAATTTTTCAAAGCGATCCAGATCCAGAGCCTATTCAATGCATACAAACAAACAAATAATCAAATCTACCCTCTTTATTATTAGTGTCGATATTTATTTATTTATTTAAGTTTATTTGGGAAAACACACAGAACAATAATACAATCTAAATCTTAAATATAAAGTATTACACAATCCAATAAAGTTTCCACTAATTTTTAAAACTTATATACGAAGAATTGGTGGAATTTATGTTATACCTACCTAAACAAAACATAATATATATACCTGTATAAGCGGATCTACCCATAACAAAAAATTTGGCTAATTTACCGAAATGTATGGGAAAAGTTTTCTCAATTTCTGACATTTCTAGTACTCAAACCTCAGTCGGTCCAGTAGAGACTATTGATCCTAATAAGCAAGAGGATCGATTGGCATCAAAAAAAGTTTTTGTGTAAAATGACCATTTTCTTGCTGACTGTACATTTTTTCCAAAATCTGTAAATGCAGTTCAGAATATCTTAAAAATTTATGGATGGTCTTCTAACAACGTTTTCCTGTAACTATAACGGTTAAGGTACCTGCCCTTACTGTCCCGTCTCAAAAATTCACCCTGTATATATATAGATGTAGATGATAGGTTGATTGACTCACCGTTAACATCGAGCACGGTGACAGTAACCCTTGTGTACGCGGTGAACTTTCCGTCCGTGGCGGCCACCGTGAGCGCGTGGGCGGGCTCCGCCTCGCGGTCCAGCGCGCGCGCCACGTACAGCTCGCCCGACGCGCGCAGCTGGAAGCGCGCGCGCGGGTCGCCGTCCGCCACGAAGAACGACAGCGGCGCCTGCGCGGCGTCCGCGTCCACCAGGGCCAGGCGGGCGCACACGGTGCCGGGGGCCGCGTCTTCGTTCACTGGAACGCACAAAATGTAGTTAATAAAATAATAATTTTATTTTTATTTATTCAGGACAACAAATGATTACACTCAAGTATTACTAAAACACAGAAGTAATACTTAGATAGTAGTTATATAAGCGCAATTAACCCCGTTGTCCACAGGTGAGTAGGTATGTAAACAAACATGGGCGAAACGGTGTGAAACTGAGAACAAAGTTTAACAAATGTTTTAGTTTAGTGCGTGAAGAGATTAGTAAAGATTAAGATTAACCGTGCAGTTAGCAATAATAAATTAACAATCCTGGACAACACAACATCTAGCCCCAAGCTAAGCAGAACTTGTGTTATGGGTACTAGATGACTGATATACATACTTAATGCATTATACTAAATAGATTGATATTTTTATTATTATAAAGATAAACATCCAGAACGTCCTAAACAAATATCTGCAGATCGTACAGACATTTGTCCCGAGACAGGAATCGAACCCGCAACCTCTTGCGTCGCAGGCGGACCTTCGCCCGCTGCGCCACTGAGGTCGTATAATATTATTTGCAACTTGTGTTGTGTGAGCGCTGCATCAGCGCATTCCATAGATAACCATAGCTACGTAATAGTATGACTGAATGTAGATAGAACACATCGCACCTCCATCCTATAAATGCCTATCAACCAAATACCATGAAGTTATATCGCTCGCCTCATCCACGATGTACAACTGAAAATCATACTACACTTGCATCACTTATATCACGACAAACAACAAGTGAACTTAACACACTTTTTTAGTATATTGCTTGTAAAGAAGTAATTTGAAACTTCAAGATTTTCATATTAATAAAGCTGGACATATTCATAGTAATAATAATAATAATGCTGGACACTTCATGTATGAGCCAATATTGCTCATACAGCTAAATTTACTTTTCAACACACTTGCTCATAAAATGGCTCTAATTTGTTAAACTTTCGCGATTTGTTAACATATTTTTAGTTTTAAAATTACAGGATTTTATCGCGTACCTTTTTTATTTTTTTCCCTCAATATAGAACCGGTCATTTCGTATTAATTGTCTTAGCAAGCGGACACTTGCGTTTGTTAGAATTTTGCTCGAATGTTCAATATCATTTCGTGGCTTGATACGAACACAACTGTGGTAGTAAGTCATAATCGCGACATTTTATCAAAAATGTCAGCGATGCACCAAGTTTCACACATTTCTTTCGCAAAACTTCTAGGCGTCTCACTTTGTGTACAATTTCCGGCCCGTACCGGTTTGCAATATAACTTGTTAAACTTTCGCGATTTGTTAACATATTACCGGTTCTATATTGAGGGAAAATAATAAAAAAGGTACGCGATAAAATCCTGTAATTTTAAAACTAAAAATATGGCTCTAATTTCATCGCAATTAGGCACATAATAACACCTGTAATCAAACTGTTGACTTTTTCATTGCTATTATTCACAAGTGAGTTATATGTTTTTTTATTTTATAATTTCAGTTACTTTGTTCTTAAAAAAGTTTCGATACAAAAAATATTGTGTTCTTATTACAAATAAATCTATCTGATGAAACCGCTATGCCATCAAGAACAGTTAATTATAATTTTACTAACTGCACATTTACTAATTGTTTCTCTAAATAAACATTTTATCTACTAAATAAAATGTTTTTTTTGTATTTTTTTTTTTATTATTTGGTTCACAAATTGAAATCTACGCTACACTTATGAACTAAAAGAAAGAAAAAAAATTACTCTTATGGCGTAATTTCTAAAATTAAATTCTTTGTCCAACATTAGTTCTACAGTAAGGCAGTTTAAAAGTTTTTCTATTAATAACATGTGTATTGATGATTACCGTCCTCGGCTCTCTTAGACCCGAGCCGGTTTACTAATGTCTTAAACAGTCGCAACAAAACCTTTGCCACGCGCTGTGCACACGGTGTGTTGGCTATTATTTAGGTACTTAACAAAATGTGCGGTATAATCTGATTATTAACCTAACATAATCTAACGTGTATTTCTTAATAAATCTATAATTTTACAACACCATCTAGACCCAAACTAAGCAAAGCTCGTTTTATGGAAACCAGATGATTGATAGAATACTTAAATATATACTTATCATACACCAAGCCAGACCCGTTACAAATATCTGCAGAACAATTTTAAACATTTGTCCCGTGGGAATCGAACCTGCTACCTCCTAGCCGGCTATTAGACCAACTGAGCCACCAGACCATCAGTACCATCAGTCGGCTATTAGACCAACTGAGCCACCAGAGGCTTAGGTTGTGTCGGAACAACGTCTGTCGGTTTGTGTGTAGTAAGTAGGAGTGGAAACTTCGACACTGTAGTATTCAAAAGTTTTATTTCGTTCATGTTGTACAATGGCCTTACAAATGTTGAAGATTCAAACATGAGCCCAGGGAGGGCGCAACAATGCATGTAAATACCTACCTATATTCCAGGAGGATACAAATAGAGACTTCCCTCTCAAATCAAATGTCTCTGGTTGTCTTACCTGCGCATGTGTATAGCTCTCGCTCGAAGGCCGGCGGGCAGTCGTTATAGTCCACCAGTCGCACAACCAGCGTGCCACGCGACGATCGCTTCGGAGTGCCCCCGTCAGTCGCTAGTAAGGCCAGTCTGTGCTCGGCGCGCGTTTCTCTATCCAGCTCGACGAGAGTGGTGACCCAGCCGGTGAACGGGTCCACGGCGAAGGCGGTGGAAGTGCTGCCGTCCTCGTCTGCGACGAGCGAGTAGCGGACTTCTCCGTTGGAACCCGCGTCTGGGTCTTCCGCCATCACTGTGAACAGATATTTAAGTGTTGGATCCCACTTTTGCGTAATGGATTACTAATAGTAGCTAGTAATAGGACGAAACTCAAGTCACACAAAAGACAGTCTACATACTGTATCTGTGTGGGGTTGTCAACGTTTCCGCAGCCAGGCCCAGATAAAGCGATCCAGGGCCCTGAGACACTTGGTATTTAAGGGCCCCTCTGCCTTACAATATTTCTATATGCGCCAATTTTTCAGGCAAGGCAGACTTTATGGAAACCAGATGAGGGCAAGGCTCTTAGGCCCGAGTCTTGTAGCCTGTCCGCAGCGCTGGTGGGGGAGGAAGGGGGGTCGTCTTGGTTAGACCTACGTCGGATGAGCGCGGAGTGCGGCGGCGCGTTCTCGGCGAGGTGCACGACGTAGGGCTGCGAGTGGAAGGCGGGCGCGTGCTCGTTGGCGTCCAGCACGTGCAGCCGCGTCAGCAGCAGCACGCTCGCCTTCGGCGACCCGCTGCCCTCCGCTATCACTCCTAGACATAAAATATCCAACTTACATTATATATTTCGGTATAATTAAATGAAAAATGAAACGCCATAATTTTCGAATGAGACGGAACTCTACCCCGCCTGACCAGAAATTAAATTACATTAACAACAAATTGCTTCACTGCAAGCAATTTGGCTTTACCCGCGGCCGTTCCACTACTGATGCTGGTATAGAGTTAGTCTCGCATATCTATGATGCTTGGGAGAGGTCGCAAGACGCTTTAGGTGTTTTTTGCGACCTTTCAAAAGCATTTGACTGTGTACACCATGAAACATTAATCGGAAAATTGCGCCACTATGGTGTTAGAGATATCTCTTTGGATCTACTTATTTCTTATCTCAGTAACAGGATACAAAGAGTTGATGTTAATGGAAAACGTTCTTCGGGATCTGTAGTCACAATGGGTGTACCGCAGGGATCAATTCTTGGGCCTTTTCTATTTTTAATTTACATTAATGATCTACCTCATCTTGTCAAAAACAATCATGAGATTGTATTGTTTGCTGATGACACTTCACTTTTGTTCAAAATGAAACGACGTACCACCGATTATGACGAGGTGAATAATGCAATCTCAGAGGTTGTTAATTGGTTTAATGTCAATAACTTATTACTTAATGAAAATAAAACAAAATGCATTAGATTTACTCTTCCTAATGTAAAACAGGCTGATGCCAAGATTAAATTAAAAGGTGAAAGTTTAAACCTTGTAGAAAAAACTGTATTTTTAGGCATAACTTTAGACAATAAGCTTCAATGGGGCCCACACATAGAACAACTATCGGGTAGGCTTAGTTCTGCAGCATATGCAGTCAAAAAAATCCGCCTTCTTACAGACGTTGATACCGCTAGACTTGTTTACTTCAGCTATTTCCACAGCATTATGTCTTATGGCTTACTACTGTGGGGATGTGCTGCAGATATAGGCACCGTATTTGTGCTGCAGAAGAGGGCTATTCGTTCTATCTACAATATGGGTCCCAGAGAATCACTTCCCACTAAATTTAAAGAAATAAATATAATGACAGTAGCTTGTCAATATATTTATGAGAACCTGTTGTACACCCATAAAAATATTGCTTCGTTTAAGAAAAACAGCGACAATCACAATGTAAATACAAGAAATAAGAATAAACTCGCTGTGCCCACTACTAGGCTCCATAAGGTGAAAATATCTTTTAAAGGGCAATGTATACGCTTCTACAACAAACTCCCAAGTGAGTTGTCCCAGAAGTTATCATTGAATAAATTCAAAAACATTATTAAACGCAATCTGTGCAATAAAGCTTATTATAAAATATCAGATTACCTAGAGGACAAAACCACTTGGGACGGAATCTGCTCCAACTCCGTCAAACGTAACATAAGACAAAATAAAATTGTTAAATGATGACTATAACGACCGAGTTAGGTTCTTCTGTTCACTTCTTTTCCTAACTCGCGTGTCATCTGAAGTGAACAGATTCAAATATGTGCTTTATTCTATTTATTTGTGTTGTTTTATTTTGTAATTTGTGACGCGTCAATAAGGTCCATGCGGCCGCACTGAATAAAGTATTTTTTGATTCTTTGATTCTTCTTTGATTCATTGAATTATTGCCAAGTATAAGTCACATATCACGTGTTACGCTTGCGCTTGCAACATAAAATCTAAAGAGATCGCATGTCGTACGACACGGCGACGCCGGCGGTAGCAAGTAAACGTAATGTACGTATAAGTCACCTATGACGTGTTCAGCTTGCGTCTCTCGATCGAGGCGGCCGGCGAGCACCAATCTCCCGGCCTCGTCGATTCTAAACAGATCGGGCGGGTGTCTCGCGGCCGCCAGGCGAAGTCGCGGGGCATTCGGCGCGGCCGCGCCGGCCGGCGGTAGCAGGTCACACAGCACGGCGCCGGGCGAGGCATCCTCCGGCAGGAAGACATCGGGAGGGGGGGACCTCGGCGCCGGCGCGGTCTCGCCGTCGCTGAGGACGAAGACGGAGACGGGGGCCTCGGACGCGCGCCCGCCGCCGTCTGTGGCGCGGACCCAAACTTGTACGCTGCGGGATGCTGCAACGAGAAATTCTAAAGTTGTAGGGTTGTTATAGAGTAGTTGTAGGATAGCTGTAGAGTAGTAGTAGTCAGTAGTTGTAGGTGCGATACGAAGTTCGCCGGGACATCTTGTTATTATTATGATAAAGGAATATCGATAATAATTATCGATCGATAAGGTGTATAGGTAGTTCCGTCTATAGTAGTTCGACGAGACGAGAACAATATTGAGCAGTAGCAAGAGGTCTGCCGCTTCTTTTTAACTCGGGGAAGTAGGTGGAAAAAGTAAAAGTAAATTGTTCGGGTTATTACACATCGTCGCCCGTTTGCTTTTCTTGAACTTCGGTGTACACGCTGCCACGTATCCTGATAATGTGTTGAGATCGCGAATGTTTAAACAAACTCTCTAACTTGTTTGTGAAAACTATTCTACCCATAATTAAATGTTCAGTGGTTAGATTTTGAATGGTAGTTAAGTCTTACCAAACGCTTTAGCGGAGCGCGCGAAGGACAGCGTGCCCGAGCTGGGGTCCACGTGGAACAGCCCCGCCGTCTCGGCGGGCGGCGCCTCGCCCTCGTACACGGAGTAGGTGACCCGCGCGTGCTCCTGTCAACCAATCAATTAACTTCATTGTACACCCTTGGCGTAGGGTGCCTATAGTGTGGGTGAATATTGCCTCTCTTCTGTTGCCCGTGGATAAATAAATAATGCTTGACAATTCAGCATCATCTAGCCCCAAGCTTAATATATTCTGGATGTTTTTCTTGTAAGGTAATATAGAAAAATATCCCGAACACCTGAACAAATATCTGCAGATCGTACAGACATTTGTCCCGAGGCGGGACCGCAACTTCTTGCTCGGACCTTCGTCCGCTGCGTTGAGATCAACTTGATCAGCTTGAAGATCGTTCGTATCCAGAGGTGATTCAATAATTTGAATATCTTCATGTCGTCCGCGAAGCAAAGCAGGTTATTAGAAAAACAACTAGATATAAGGAACAGCAAGGGGCCAAGCAGTGTCCTTGGGGGACTCAACTTGGAATGGAAACCTTGACACCTGTTCCCAATATAAGATGCAATCTACCATAATAAACCACCTCTAAAACCAATTTTATGTAGTTTGGTTAACAGCAAAACGAGATCAATTCTGTCGAAGACCTTACTGTAATCGGAATAAACGACATCAATTTGGTACCCATTGTCCATAGATTATGTTAGGAAATCGTTAAAAATATTTTTTATTGATTAATTGATTTGACACAGTAGATCTACATACAGTTTGTACATATGTTTACTCTTGTTTTTTTTCTATTATGTGTGTGTTCTTTGTGCATCAATAAAGTGTTAATTCATTCATCTACGTTTGAAAAACCGTGTTGGGAGGAGGAGAGGACGCATGAAGTGCGGTATAAATTTGGCCGTACACGATTCTTTAAAATAGTATGGCAACTATGCAAAGCTTAAGATATCGGCCTGTAGTTGCAGACATCCGATTTCGAAACTTAAAATAAAAACAACGCACAATGTGGGCTTTATAGAAATGAAAAATGCAATCAAACTTTTGTCTTCGAATTCCGTAACGTTCAGACGAACACCTTTCACGCAGGCTGCCATTACCAATTCGGCTACAGAGCAAACTAACCGTCGGATCGAAAATCTTGACTGCCTTTATCGGTTATAATCTGGGTTTTATCGCTAAGAGCGATCTTTGAGGCAACCTTTGCATGGATGGGAGTGATTAAATGAGAGAATAAGACAGTGGCGTACTTAAAGGTCAAGCTTGTTGTACCTGTGCGTCGCGGTCGCGCGCCCACAGCGCCAGGATGGGCTGGCGCGGCGCCAGGTCGGCGCGCACGGCCGCACGGTACTCGTGCAGCGGGAACTCCGGCGCGTGCTCGTTCTCGTCCAGTACGCGCACGCGCGCCGTGGTGTGCGCCAGCCGCCCGCCGCCGTCCGACGCCAGCAGGGGCACCTGTAGTGAAGCAACTCATCATCAGACCATACTTGACAATATTGTTATACCATGCAATACTGTCATGTATGGTGACGTGACTTACACATAGAGAATTCAATATGAAAAAAAGCAACGCAAGATTAAAATATTTTCCTACCTTCCGTAGTACTACCGAAAATAAAAAAAATACCCATTGCGTCGTATTTATTCTAAGATATTTCTGGCGCTTGCTTTTAGACATAAAAACTATGTGACAAAAAATAGATTCTACACATTCTGATGTAGAATAATCACGAACAACACGTATCCTACCAACATGCCACTTGCTGCCCCCAGTATGACCTCTTGTCAACCGCCCGAGTAACCTCTTGGCATCCCTTGAGTGGCCTCTTGCCACCAAAAAGAGCGCCTTTTGCAACTTTTTTCAGAGTAGCCTGCATACTCGTATCCTATCAACACTAGCTACTAAACTCAAGACGTCCTCCTGAAGTACCATCAAACATTCCACGTACCTCCCAGTCCGCGCGCGCCTCGCGGTCCAGTGCGACTCGCGTCGTCAGCGCGCCGGAGCGCGCGTCCACCGCGAACGTCTCGCGCAGCAGCGCCGACGGGATGGAGTAGGTGACGGCACCGTAGTCGCCGGCGTCGTCGTCGCGAGCCTGCAGTGTCGTTAGTAAAGCGCCGGCTGGCTTATTTTCTAGTATCCTGGCCTCGTACACCTACAAATAACATTGATTAATTGAACATTGGTAAGTGAAGCAGTCAGTTAAAATATATATATGCAGGACACTTGGCAAGACTGGAAGTCGGCAGACGGACAAGAAGGTGATAGAATGATGGCCGCACGAAGGATCACTAGGCACCAGCTATATGGTAATAGGACATCCACCGACCAGTGTAAATGACTGCAGTTGGCGTAGGATTGGACTAAATGGTGTGATAAAGAGAAGACCCATGTCCAGTAGCGGCTAAAAATGCGCTGAGTGGATAGATAGTATGGTACAGAAAGCGTTGTAGATAAACATCCCCCTTACAAAAGACGGCTTCAAATCCCTACGGCGGCCGCGGCTAGGGTATTACATACTTGTGACGCCCACATGTACCTGGTGCGGGAAGGCGGGCGCGTGCAGGTTGGCGGGCGCGGCGTGCAGCTTGAGGCGCGCGAAGGCGGCGTGCGCGCCGTCCGACACGGACACGTTGAGCGCGCGCGGAGCCGCGGGCGGTGCGCCGGCGAGGCTCAGGACACCTAGGAATCATTAGTCTTTAAGTTTCTTTTTAGTGTTGTTAAGACTTTATTACTCAGATAACGTTTTTGGAAAATGTGTACTTGATCGCTCCAGAACACTGACACCAGAATCAGTTGCTCCATTCCATGCAGACCGATTATCTCTCGACCGCATTTCGTGGCAGCTTTTGTTACGCTGTCACGAAATGTTGGAACAATCTTCCTCCGCCAATTAGAAACTCAAATACCATTTACGTAATAATATGATAATAATAATGCTGGACAAATCACACAGCATCATCAAGCCCCAAGCGAAGTAGAGCTTGTGTTATGGGTACTAGATGACTGATATTCTTAATACATTATACTACATAGATATTTTTCATTCCATCCTTTCGAAAAGGACGACTTGTTTCGCCTTTAAGTGCACCCAAAGGTGGTTTTGTATAAGAAACTTTTAGCGGGCAGTAATGAGTTTTTATTCTCCTATAAAAGTGCGCCGCAATTATCTTTGCCGCGCACTTTTTGAATTTGGAACATCTTAGTGTTCAGAGCCAAAGAAATCGAACGCAAATATTGTTTGAATAAAGACTGGCTGGTACGACGGCCCATAGTCGCGCCGCCGCCGGCTGAATAAAAAAAAATCAATTTAAAAACGCGCGAACTAGCCCACGTATTCGTCAATTTTCATGGAATGTTAGAAATTCATGTTTTTTTTTAAAAATGAGTAATAAAAAAGTCATAATTGCGAAAATATCTCAAATAAATAAAAAATAATAAATATAAGTTTTTAGTTGTTTTATTATTGGATACTATTTAATTTCAACTAGGTGTTACTCTATGTATGTTTTATTAAATAATTAAATTACAATAAAATATGAGGCGCCTTTTATTTCCTCATAGAGGGTGATGAAAAGTAGAGTGTATCACT
The DNA here is from genome assembly GCA_963082625.1 of Pasiphila rectangulata. Lineage (NCBI taxonomy): Eukaryota > Metazoa > Arthropoda > Insecta > Lepidoptera > Geometridae > Pasiphila > Pasiphila rectangulata. Next base: position 22,793,885 of record OY720235.1, read on the forward strand.
CGGGAGCAAAATATATTTTGGCTCGGGCGACGTACTTTGAATCCCTCGCTACGTTCAGGATTCTACTAACGAATCCCTCGCTACGCTCGCGATACTACTCTACAGTGGATACAACATGCATGTAACGAACAATTTTATTCTATTTTTAGCTGAGACTAGAGAACCATGAAATAAATCGTACTCTTATTGAATTCCACATAGGAAGGACTATGTTGACCAATATTTGTCCTACGATGTGGTAACTTAAAACATTTTGGTTAACAAGACGACTGCCATGCCGAGGAACATTAATATCAACATTTTGTAGAAAATCTGTGCAATCCAACAAGCCGTGAAGAGTCTTATGTAAAAATATAACGTCTAAACTTTCCGACGTGCACGGTCTGCATATTAACACAGCGTAGTCTACTTTCGTAAGACGTCAGAGACTTGCATTGCATATTTGCGTATATAGGAAAACATCCAGGACACCCTAAACAAATATCTGCAGATCGTACAGTTAACAATCCACGCGTGCTTCCAGTGACACACCAGTGCGCGCTCCACAGTACCTGTCCTCGGATGCAGGTGGAAGGCCCGCGCCGCCGCCCCCCCTTCCAGCCGGTAGCGCAGGCGCGGCGCGTCGCGCGCGTCGGGGTCCCAGGCGGCGGCGCGCGCGAGGGCCGTGCCCCGCGCGGCTTCCAACGACACGGCGCCGCCGACGAGAGTGCGCTCCATTCGCGGCGCGCAGTCGTTTACGTCGCTAACTGTGAACACACACCAATGGTTAACAACATCGATATATTGACAGTTGACGAGTGGCCAAACCGATCTAGCTACGCTCATGCCGGATTTTCTTGACGACGGATTTCCTTTATCAGTTTTAGGATACATACAATATATTAGTATAGTGTGATACCTGTAATGAAGAGATGCGCAGTGGAGCGCAGCGGCGGGCGGCCGGCGTCGGCGGCCGTGACGCGCAGGTGGAAGGCAGCGCGCGCCTCGGCGTCCAGCGGCGCCGCCACGGCCACGGCGCCCGCGTCCGACACCGAGAACTCCGCGCACGCCGCGCCCGACAACTCCGATATTGAGTACGATATCTCGCCGTTTACTCCTGGAAATATAAATCTCTTAATAATGAAAGGACCATGCTGATTCTGGGCCATGAAATGTACAGAATAGAGACTTACACCAAAAATAAGCTAGGTCGAAAGAAAAACATTATTATATCCCAAAAAAGACCATAAACCACGAGGTGACGAGGTCATAAAAAATATAATCCACCTATCAGTCCAGCGTGAGTTTGGGAGTAGATAGTCTTGTGTGAATTAAGCATGCACAAATGATGTAAAAAATGTTACCTTCATCAGGGTCCCTCGCAGTGAGCTGCAGCACAGTTTCCCCGACCTCAGCGGCCTCGGACACCGTCGCATTGTACGCGTCCTGCCCGAACTCCGGCGCATTGTCGTTCACGTCCAGCAACGTCACAGTCAGCGCCGTGTCTGCGTACGCGCCGGTGACGCCGTCCGTCGCGCGCAGCACGCCGCGGAGCACGCGCGTCTCCTCGTAGTCCAGCTCCGCGCGCGCGACCACTACGCCTGGGTGGAATAGATACGTCATAACACGGTAATGGAAATGATGGTGATCGGAACTGAAATAGATCTGTCTTTTTCTAACATTACAGAACATCGAGTATACGACTGAGATGTTTGTAGCTTCATCGTATTTATAAGTTCTTATAGACCGATCGCCAGCACTAAGTCAGAGTTGGTTCTGGCGCTCGGTATTTCCTGTTTCAAACTAGTTAAAACATTGTCGGGCTTGTTCTTGCTCGTTAAAGTGATGTTTTTTTTGTAATGTCAGAAAGAATCAGAACTATACAACATTTCGGATGGAGTGTCTAAAGCACAACGCTTATACACAGCACGACATTGTGTAATTTTAACAATTGAAAAGCAAATAATACCGCCAGAAATTGTACATATTACGTAAGCACATCTATACAAAAATCGGGTTGTGCGTACTGTAAGTATATTGCTCAAAAGAGCGATATACTTACACAGCCTGTGCTAATTTGCTGTGGATGTACAAAATGCGTGATGATGAAACTAGCAACCTTCAATTAGGTTCTGCGATGATCGCTGCCAGTTAGTCACCATACAAAAGCAAAATAAAATTAAGAGAAGTAAGACAGCGGATGAACTGAAAATGAGGACACATTCACGTACCTACACGATGACGAGCGCGGCATAAGCTTGAAAACCCCTTATTTGGAGTATAGCTGTTCATCTGCGGACCTCTCTCGTATTTTTTTAACGATTTTTGAGAGTTTTCAAGTATGGGATAAACCACACTTCATGAGTAACTTTAGGTATGGATTAAGAAATTTTAAATTTGCCGTTTTTGAAAGAACATTAGAATGAGAGCGGCATTTATTCTTCATTGCTACTGAAAGCACGTTTAGACAATGATCAGGAGTTCTGGAGGAAGATGGGGCTAAATCTATGCTCGACCAATATTTTTAAATGTATGTGGTATGAGTTGTTAACAATAATATAAGCTACGAAGCGACTTTTGAGAAAAAAAACGATATATATTATGAAGTTCACGACTAAATGACAAGGGACTCACAACACGACCGCTGTCACGATACTCACATGGGTTCCCGCTTCCGTCGGGCGCTGCGGGACAAAACCAACCTCGATTAGTGGACCGCCCGAGATATTATAGGGATTATGAGCTTGTACAACTACGCCAGCTTTGGGGAATTAAATTGAAAGATTTAAAACGGACTTGCTTTCCTAATTTGTATTTTGATGTCAGTAAGCATGTCTCGATTATCGTAGTTCGCACTCTGGTTCGCATTAATAAAATTGCTTTTGGAAGTAATAATTTTAACAACTACAGGAAATCCTACCAAGGGTCACGAGACTGCTGGCTTGCTGACAATTTCATAGTAAAAATGCTATGCAGTTCAGTTGAGGGCGTAACTTGCCTGAAAATAAGAGTTCATAATAAGCATGGTGGAAAGGAGAGGTACTGACCAGTATCGAAGTGGATTTCAAGCGGTGAGTCCGCTGCGTCGAGGAGCGTGTAGATCAGCTGTCTCGCGAGAGGTGACGTCGCGCGTAGCGGCGGTCCCAGCGGCGACCCGGGCGGCGTGTCTTCTCGGGCCTCGAGGGCGAAGTGGGCGCGCGGCCAGGCGGGGGCGGCGCCGCCGGCCCACACGCGGACCTCGACCTCGGCCTCCGAGCCGCAAGGGGGCGCGCCGCCGTCAAATGCCGCGATAACCAGGGAATACAGCTGACTGTGCGCGTCCAACGTCTGTTTAGATGGATAAAACATTATAAATAAAATAACTTTCAAAAACGACGCGCCGCGCCTACAAACGGCATTTTTTTTTAACATTTTGTATTCACTTACATAAGAAATTCTTATTAATGCCAAATGGAATACTTTTTTATAGTTTTTGCAACAAATACCTGCTGCGCGGGATAGGGGCATCCGTCGAAGACAGTCGGTGACTGTAATAGAGCGGGAGCGACGCGGCTTTCGGTCTATCCTACCGTCCTTTTTGCGCCCTTAGTGACTTGTTTCCAGTATTAAATCTTCAGAAAGTCTAACACCTTGTTACCGGGAGGCGCCAGTATATCTCCGGAAGATGGGCAGCATTCGGTTGCGGTAGTGGGGGGAGTATGGCTGTAGACGTCGGCGGTGTGTCTACCATGAGTTGTCACTGTTACGATCGCCTGCCGTTACTACAGTAGTACGTTACAATGATATCTGTCAAATTTGTAACTCATGGTACCAAATTCTAAGCGGATGAAGCCCAAATTACGTTCGCTTTAGTATAGTTTACTGCGTATTTTAATACCAGACAATCCGCTAGAGGCGCTGTACAAGCTTTCACACATATTTTTATTAGTCGCTAATGAGTATAGATTGTGAAAACTCATGGTAGACCTACATATACTGCTGTATCCGGCGGTTTGTGTAACATTACCTGCTTGAGCGAGATCTCCCCCGTCTTGCGGTCGACGCGGAACAGCTCGCCGTGGCCGCGCTTCATCTCGTAGCGCACCTCGCCGTTGTCGGCCGCGTCCGCGTCGCGCGCCGCCACGCGCAGCACGCTGGCGCCCGGCGCCGCGCCCGCCAGCACGGCGGCGCAGTACGGCCGCTCCACGAACACGGGGCAGTTGTCGTTCACGTCTGAAACGTTACAAGTCAATCATTTATTTCAGGAAATATGGGTGTCTCTGTGTACTGAACTGATGGGTGTACTGACCACAGACCTCCCTCATGGATCTCCATGAGGGGTATTTGCCATACTCGCCACGCTTAGCAGGCGGGTTGGCGAGCGCACTACGAGATGTTGATACACGAAAAGACGCTGCTGCCCATCTTTCGGAGGTATCTCTTAGGATTTTGTTACATAGTATACCCCATTTTTCATCAGTTGTTTCCGAGGTTTTTAATTTAAATGATTACATAATTGTTAATTATTAAACGCCATGATCTAGTGGAGCATTTAAAATTAGGAGTAAATAGCAAAATTATTGTCATCCTTATTCTAGACATAGAGGGTGCTTTCATTTTCAACAACAAATACATATTTAGTAACAAATCCTGAACAGCGGGCGAAGAGGCAACACGTCCATGGAGCGGTGGTGTTTTTCGCTATTGGGCAACTACCTCTGCGTTTTTGTTGTTTCTAGCGTATTCCGTGACGTCCATTTCTCCTTGTCAAGAGGCGAAACACGCGTCGAATTCTTTTTGAGCGTTTTTTCAAGCGCTCATTAGATATAGTTAGGTTAGGTTACCTTTTAATTTTAAGTCTTATTTATAATGTCCTCTTGTGTGTTGGGTATCCTATCTAACTAAAAATACTTTTAATGTACCTGTTACGTCTATATGCAGCAGCGCTCGGGCCACGCGGCCTTCGCTCTCGCTCCCTTCGGAGCCCGGCGAGCGCGCTTCTAGCAGGAGAGTGTACGTGTCCAGTGTTTCGCGGTCCAGCGGCACGCCAGTGCTGCGGACGGCGCCGGACGTAGCGCCCACCTGTCCACATACAAAGCTAGAGTATGCTTTATGGTACAGTAGACCACATATACACAGGAAGTACAAACGGATCGAAATAACCAAAAATTACAAATAATAAAACACATTGGACGGCGTTGAAGCTTCACCTTTCACAAATAAAAATAATATAAGTGAAATTCTCTTCTTCAGATCAGTATTTAGAACGGAGACAACAGTTATTACTACCACTAGGTAATTGTTCAATTTATACAAACCAATTCGTTAAAAAAACTGAAAATTATCCTTTTCGATGCAGCATAATGGCCCCAATTAACTAATTTTAATCTCTGAATAAAAGTTATTGGTAAGATTTTTTTCCGTTTTAGAGATATGTATTTTTCTCCATCCAGACTACAGATGGTCAAGTACTAACCTCAAATCCCTCAGTCGGGTTAAGTATCGTAAAGATGACATGTTCATTCAGCGCCGCCCCAAGCACGTCCAGCACGGCAATCGTCGCTGCCCGAGTGGAATTCTCCATCACAGCCCCTCGGTACTCCGACCTTCGGAAGGCCAGCCCGGCCGGTTCCAACGCCCGAGTTTCCACATCCACGCGCGCTGTGCTCGCGAACTGACCGTCCGACGCGCGAACTCGTAACCGGTAAGGACCGGATAAATCCGCGGACGAAACTCTCAGCTCGCCGGTTTGCGAGAGAGTGAAGTGGTCGCGCGCGTCGCCTTCGATGATGTCGTACTTGAGGAGGCCAGTCTTGGGGGGGTCGGGGTCCACCGCTCGGAGCGACAGCAGCAGCACGCCCGGCGCGCTCGGCAGCAGCGCCCGCACGGCGTACGCGGCGCGCTCGAAGCGAGGGGCGCAGTCGTTGACGTCCAGCACCTCGACGTGGACGCGAGCGCGCGATTCGCCAGGGAGGCGTGGCTCGCCCGCGTCTAGCACGCGCACGGTGAAGTTGTGGCTGCGCTCGCGCTCGTAGTCTAATGGGCGGACGGTGCGCAACGCGCCGGTCGCGGGGTCGACGCGGAACAACGCGGCGGCGGCCGGTTCCACTGTAATAAATAGTAAATCCTCTAGTGCTTCAAAGATACTTGATACATTTAAGGTCAAAGTATGTAAATTGATAGAAATAACCCTGTTTTTCAAAGATAGGATAAGATTATATTCCACTAGCCGCACTCCGCGGTTTCACCCCCGTAGCTCCCGTTCCCGTGGAAATACGGGGATAAAATATAGCCTATGTTCATCAGAAATTGTGTAGGATTCCAATGGTGAAAGAATGTTTTAAATCGGTCCAGTAGTTTCGGAGCCTATTCAATGCATGCAAACAAACAAACAATCAAATATTCCTCTTTATTATTAGTGTCGCATCGTGAGGAAACCCGCGGCTTAATTAGCTTCAGACGTATTCACCTGTTCTTTCCTCTAACTAATAGCTGACTAAGCTGAGAGGATGGTATAGGTGCTGGGCAAGCCAAATCCTTCTAACAATTTCCCAGGCACTGCAGCGTCTCATACAGCATGATTAACAGTTGCTGACGCTGTATAAATCATCTATAATAGATGAAAAAGGCCTTACTTGTAGACTAACAAGTTGCGCCCGTGGTAATGGCTGATTTAAATTCCAATATGTGGACAGCGGCGATATAGTTAAAGCCTTTAAAATGTTAAATGTCAAGAAAACTGCAGATCTCTGGGGTATTTCTGTAAACATTGTAAAACCATTAGTAGACACAATCGCACCTGAACTGGCTTTTATATTTAATGAATGCATTGACTGTGGCGTATTTCCTGATCTAATGAAACACAGTAAAATAATACCTTTATTCAAATCAGGTTCTAAGTCGGATCCCACTAACTTTAGGCCGATATCAGTACTGCCGACATTTAGTAAAATTTTTGAAAAGCTTATTTTAAATCAGCTATCTAAGCACTTTAACGACAACAAGTTGCTTCACTGCAAGCAATTTGGCTTTACACGCGGTCGTTCCACTACTGATGCCGGTATAGAGTTAATCTCGCATATCTATGATGCTTGGGAGAAGTCGCAAGACGCTATAGGTGTTTTTTGCGACCTTTCAAAAGCATTTGACTGTGTACACCATGAAACATTGATCGGGAAATTGCGCCACTATGGTGTTAGAGATATCTCTTTAGATCTACTTAATTCTTATCTCAGTAACAGGATACAAAGAGTTGATGTTAATGGAAAACGTTCTTCGGGATCTGTAGTTACAATGGGTGTACCGCAGGGATCAATTCTTGGGCCTTTTCTATTTTTAATTTACATTAATGATCTACCTCATCTTGTCAAAAACAATCATGAGATTGTATTGTTTGCTGATGACACTTCACTTTTGTTCAAAATGAAACGACGTACCACCGATTATGACGAGGTGAATAATGCAATCTCAGAAGTTGTTAATTGGTTTAATGTCAATAACCTATTACTTAATGAAAATAAAACAAAATGCATTAGATTTACTCTCCCGAATGTAAAACAGGCTGATGCCAACATTAAATTGAAAGGTGAAAGTTTAAACCTTGTAGAAAAAACTGTATTTTTAGGCATAACTTTGGACAATAAGCTTCAATGGGGCCCGCATATAGAACAACTATCGGGTAGGCTTAGTTCTGCAGCATATGCAGTCAAAAAAATCCGCCTTCTTACAGACGTAGATACCGCTAGACTTGTTTACTTCAGCTATTTCCACAGCATTATGTCTTATGGCTTACTGCTGTGGGGATGTGCTGCAGATATAGACACCGTATTTGTGCTGCAGAAGAGGGCTATTCGTTCTATCTACAATATGGGTCCCAGAGAATCACTTCGCACTAAATTTAAAGAAATAAATATAATGACAGTAGCTTGTCAATATATTTATGAGAACCTGTTGTACACCCATAAAAATATTGCTTCGTTTAAGAAAAACAGCGACAATCACAATGTAAATACAAGAAATAAGAATAAACTCGCTGTGCCCACTACTAGGCTCCATAAGGTAAAAAAATCTTTTAAAGGGCAATGTATACGCTTCTACAACAAACTCCCAAGTGAGTTGCAGAAGTTATCATTAAATAAATTCAAAAACATTATTAAACGCAATCTGTGCGATAAAGCTTATTATAAAATATCAGATTACCTAGAGGACAAAACCACTTGGGACGGAATCTGCTCCAACTCCGTCAAACGTAGCATAAGACAAAATCAAATTGTTAAATGATGACTATAACGACCGAGTTAGGTTCTTCTGTTCACTTCTTTTCCTAACTCGCGTGTCATCTGAAGTGAACAGGTTCAATTATGTGCTTTATTCTATTTATTTGTGTTGTTTTATTTTGTAAGTTGTGACGCGTCAATAAGGTCCATGCGGCCGCACTGAATAAAGTATTTTTTGAATTTGAATTTGAATTTGGTATACACGTTCCAGCAGGACTCACCTATCTCAATGGTGCGTTGTTGGTTAGCGGGCGAGTCTGCGTCCTGCGTCTCCAGCACGAGCGGCGTGCCGGGCGCGTCGGCGCGGGACACCACGGCGCCGCCCGCCGCCGCCTCGGAGATGCGCCCGTGGTATTCACGCGCCAGCAGCACCGGCGGGAACTCGTTGCGGTCGAGCACGTGGACGGTCACTTGCGCTTGCGCGCTGCCTCCGCCCTGTGGAGACATACACGGTTATAGGTGGGAGGAATGTTATTCCAACACTAGGTATCGAAAACTTTATGTTCCAGAATTCAAACTATTGAAAGTAGCAAACCATTGTTTGTATAACATAAAGTTCTTACACTTCCGTCTCTATATGTATTATAAGTAGCACTTGTACGGTCTAACCGCACTATCCTCTAGCGTCAACATTTTATGTTTATTGTCGTAATATCAACGGCCGCGCTCTCGTCAGTTCATGTCAGCCTCTTTTACAGAGCGCGTGTCTCAATATTGATCATCATTATTATCATTACGTCGTAGAGTGTTTAGGACTAAAATCCATTTATCAACTCAACATCTTATTATTTTAAAAGATGTATAAGACCTTATATCTTTGTGGTCCTTCGATCCTGATGCTGGTCGAAGTACCAATAATTAGATAAAATACAGTGATATCACCAACGCACACGCAAATGGTCCCGTCTGCGGTGGCCGCCGGGGGAGTTCTCGTACACTTACCATGTTGACGGCGGTAACGGTGAGGTTGTAGAGCGCCTGCCGCTCGTAGTCCAGCGGCGCGGCGGTGGACAGCAGGCCGGCGGCGGGGTTCACGCGGAATAGCCCCTCGCCGCCCTGCAGCGAGTACCAGGGGGACGAGCCCCCGCGCGCCTCCACGGCCCCCAGCGCCGTGCCGCCGGGGGAGTTCTCGTATACTTCGCAAACTATGCTGGATTCCACGAATCTGTACAAGTTACAAATAATATTAGACGCTGCTAAACAGTTTGAATAAATTTTAGAAACCGTTTTTTATATCGGTATACCACAACACAGAGAACATCCAAATAAACAACGATAATAAACCTTGGAAACAAAAAAAAAATATTTGCAAAACACTGGGCCGCGCATCCCGCGAAAGGAAAATTACTACAAAATCGTAAATATGAGATTTTGGCGTGTTGCTAGGCTAACTATCCTACATATATCCTAAGCAGCACCTTGGCGGCGCGTCATCCGGCTCCACGACGAGCACGTGCAGCGGCAGCGTGGCGGCGCGCGCGGCGGGCGCCGGGCCCGCGGCGCGCACGTGCAACGCGTATTCGCGCGGCCCGCGCGCCGGCAGCTCTCGCACCAGCGTCACGTCGCCGAGGCGCCCGTCCACTGCGAACAGCCCTCCCGCGTCGCCTGTAACCATGGTTCACGTCATCACTTTGTTATTAAACCGAGTAATGATCGACCCACTTCACCCCATGAGGCAATGCCGTAAGTTTAAATAGACTGACACAAAGCTATGTAGACTTTTCTTAGTTTTTACCTATCAACCCCTTTTACCACAAAATGTAATGCAGTAAGTTAAAATAGATTGACACAAAGCAATATAAGCATCAATCTCCATGATTAGTACTTAGATCACCAAGTCCGATAGGGAGGCCTATATCCATGAGTGGACGTCCTACGGTAGTGATGATGAATGTAGACTTGTACGGTCTACCGCACTATCCTCTCGCGTCAGCATCTTATGTTTATTGTCGCAATATCAACGGCCGCGCTCTCGTCAGTTCATGTAAGCCTCTCCTACCAGGCTCGTGGCTCATTATCATCATTAAGCTCGTAGAGTGTTTTAGTATAAAATCCATTTATCGACTATCATCATCTTATTAATTTTGCAGGTGTAAGATTTTACAAGACTTGTCTCAATAGTTGTTCACCTCCGGCCAGCGAGTAGGTGAGCTCGGCGGGCCCCGCGTCCGCGTCGCCGGCCCGCAGCGCCGCCACGAGCGCGCCGGGCGCGGCGCCGCGGGGCACGCGCGCCTCGGCCAGGCGGCGGCCCCACACGGGCGCGTGCTCGTCCGCGTCGCGCACCGCCACCGTGACGCGCGCGAAGGCGCGGGAGGCGCGCGGCGCGGTGTCGCGCGCCCACACCGTCAGCTCGTGGATGCGTGCGCTTTCGCTGTGGCGGACATACGAATGGTAAGAACATTAAGTTAATTTATTTTTGACACTTAGGAAAAATAACACATTTCAGATATTTTATTAATTTTTAAAATACAGGATTTTAGCGCGTACCTTTTTCATTTTTTTCCTGACGTTTCGGACTTGTCCTTCCGCGACCATGACCAGGTGCAATCCGGTCGAAACGCAGGGAAAATAATAAAAAAGGTACGCGATGTTAGCAAATCGCGAAAGTTTAACATCACTTCAGAATCTGAAGTGATGTTAAACTTTCGCGTCTATCTGAAGTTCAGATAGACTAGAACGACACAAATAAGTAGTTAACCGTTAAATATCTAAAAATGTGGTGAAAACATGGACACTGCCTCAGTATTACCGCCACCATTATAGCGAGCTATGAAGCGGCGATGATTTTCAGGTATTCGTAGGACAACCGCGTTGTTGGTATGTAAATAAATATATATAAAAATCCTAGCCGTAAATTTAGATGTAACAATCTTTACAACGACTTATAACGTTACGGTATTACATTATTTCTTATATATAATGTAAATCCGTTATTGGTCGTAGGATACATATGTAATTTAGGATTATGTAGATTAAGGACTGTGGATTTTGTTTAAATAAATAAAATAAATAAATAAAACTGTTATAGGCTAACGTGACTGGGATATAGAACTCGCCAAGACGCACTGGCCAGCGTGGCGTTTTAAGGCTAAATCCTCTTTGATTATGATAAATGCCAACAAGCCTCGGCCCTCAGTCCCCAGCAGCCCCGCTATTCCTGACTCCGGCAGCGGTCATGGTTCCAGCGGGGCAGAGGGTGCTAAGAATCGCTGGAAGTCGCCCAGCTGCCACAACCCAACGACCCTGACCTTGGCGTGTTACAACGCCAAGACGATTCGCACGGACGAAAGATTGATTGAACTGCAATACGAACTGGATACCGTTAAGTGGGACATAATAGGTTTATCAGAAGTCCGACGAAAAGGAGAAGATCTTATAACACTAACATCTGGGGACCTATTTTACTACAGAGGTCATGAAGACAGCTCCTATGGAGGCGTGGGATTTCTGATAAACAAAAAAGTTGCAGCTTCCTTGCAAAATATCATAAGTATTTCTACCCGCGTCTGTTTTATGGTGCTCACACTCAACAAACGTTACTCAATCAAAATTGTTCAAGTTTACGCCCCGACCACAAACCATACTGACGACGAGGTAGATCAATTTTATGAGGACATTGAAAAGGCTCTTTCAGAAACGCCATGCCATTATACTACTATTATAGGAGACTTTAACTCGAAAATAGGAGCTCCTTTAATAAATGAAAAATCTGTCGGCAGTTTTGGACTCGGACAGCGCAACAATAGAGGACAAGCACTTGTAAACTTCCTTGAAAGAATTAACTTATATGCAATGAACACCTTTTTTCAAAAGCGTATTACAAGGAAGTGGACCTGGGCGAGTCCTGGCGGTCATTATAAAAACGAAATAGACTACATAATTTCCTCACATAAAAACATTGTGACTGATGTTTCTGTTATTTCACGGTTTAAGACAGGAAGTGACCATAGACTAGTAAGAGCGACATTCAGGTTTGATCTTAGACAAGAAAGAGCGAAAATGATTAAAGCTCACGACAGATTTAAAAAACAAGAAGTTGCAACTTTACAACATCAATTTCGTGAAGACCTTCGGAATCAATTTGATGGGCTTGAAGAATCAAACATGGATGTCGACCAAATAAATCAACTACTGTGTAATGCTCTATCGGAGACGGCTCGTAAACATCTAAGTGCAGCGCCCAAAAATGCTAGTAAGCTCTCATTGAAGACAAGAGATATGATTGAGCAAAGACGAACAATGAATCAAAGCAGTATCGTGGATCATCAAGAGTTATTAAATTTAAATAAAGTTATTCATAAGTCAATTAAAAAAGATTTGAGAGATTATAACACTAATATAATAAAAAATACAATAAAACAGTTTAGAGGACCTAAGATTTTTAGAAGAAAAACAAAAACAGGAAACAAACAAATAATAAAATTGAAAGATAAAAATGGTAACTATGCGACAGATAGGCAACAGATTCTTAAAATAGTAGAAGAGTTTTACGGAGAACTATACGCTTCACAATCTACACCAGACCTGTATTTAACTAACGATCCAAGAAGTCCACCCGTGAGAAGTCTGGATACTGATGAACTGCCACCTATTATACGTAGTGAGGTGGAACAAGCCCTTGATCAGATGAAAAGTGAAAAGTCTCCTGGACAAGATGGCATTTCTGTTGAACTGCTTCGTGCAGGCGGACCACCGGTGATTGACGTACTAATGAGGCTCTTCAACGATGCCATGAATCAAGCTCGAACACCTGAGTCTTGGAAAAATGCACTTGTTACAATTATCCATAAGAAAGGTGACATCTCAAAATTATCTAAATTATAGGCCTATCAGTTTGCTGTCCCAAATTTATAAGCTATTTGCCAAAATTCTCTGCAACCGTCTTACCCGAAAGCTGGATGAATATCAATCTTTAGAACAGGCTGGCTTCCGAAGTGGATTTTCCACCATTGATCACATCCATTCAGTCAAGCAGCTGATGGAGAAGAGTCACGAGTTCAATCGGCCCCTTTGCATGGCCTTCGTCGACTTTGAGAAGGCTTTTGACAGCGTCGAGCATTGGGCCGTATTTGACTCACTCCATCGCTGCCACATTGACGCTCGTTACGTGGATCTTCTTCGGGAGGTATACAGCTCGGCAACAATGCAAGTACGATTACACAGTTTGTCAGAACCTATTTCGATCAAGAGGGGGGTGCGACAGGGGGACACAATTTCACCCAAGCTTTTTACGGCTGTTTTGGAAGACGTCGTAAAAATGCTTCCATGGGACCAATGCGGTATAAATGTTAATGGTGTCTACCTGTCGCATCTGCGTTTTGCTGACGATCTTGTATTGTTTGCCGAAACTATGAATGACCTGGAGGTTATGCTGGGAGACCTTCATGATGCCTCTTTGGTAGTCGGCCTGAAGATGAACATGGGCAAGACCAAGGTGATGTCAAACGTTTCTGAACTCTCGAATTCTAACGTTAAAGTTGGGGGCGAGAGGTTAGAGATGGTTGATTCATATGTGTATCTTGGTCATGTTTTGTCTTTTGGCACGGAGTATCAGATGAAGGAGGTTACCAGGAGAGTACAACTAGGATGGGCAGCTTTCGGAAAACTAGACGATATTTTTAAATCTACCCACATCCCACAGTGTCTTAAGACTCGTCTCTTCAATCAATGCGTCCTACCAACAATGACCTACGGTGCTGAGACATTGCGACTTACTAAGGAGGCAGTGCACAAAATCAGCGTTGCGCAGAGAGCCATGGAGCGCGCCATGCTCGGCATCACACTGATAGACCGGGTCCCCAACGTCAAAATTCGCGAGCGGACTAAGGTTCAGGATGTCGGCGAGCGAATAATGGGGCTCAAATGGAGTTGGGCAGGACACTTGGCCAGACGAAATGACGACAGGTGGACGAAAACGCTGACTGAATGGTGGCCGAGAGAAGGGCACAGAAAAAGGGGTCGTCCACCATCCCGATGGGTTGACGATGTTCGAAAGACCGTGGGTTGCACCTGGCTAAGAATAGCTTATGACAGAGGCGAATGGCAAAATCAAAGGGAGGCCTATGCCCAGCAGTGGGTCGATAAAGGCTGATGATGATGATACATATATGCAGTCCACTCACGTGTCTAGCGGCTGCGCCAGCTGCAGCACGCCTGTGAGCTCGTGCAGCCTGAACAGCGGCAGCGAGGCCGGCGCGCGCGCGGCGTGCAGGCCGTACAGCAGGCGGCCGCCCGCTGCCGCGCGCGCCTCCACGCGCGCCACCTCGTCGCCCGCCGCGCCGCCCTCCGCCACCGACACGCTGTACAGCTCCTGGCTGAAGGAGACGCCGCCTTCGTCGCCGTCGTTCACTACGTTTATTCGCACCTGGAATCATAAATCGGATTTTATCAAGATATTTTTAAGTATAGAGTAGGGAACCTGAGTAGAACCAGGCGTCCGTCACTCGCTCAAGGGCACGCGTTAAATGCCTACCGCTTTGCGAGGAGTCTGCGATACGCCAGTAGTTATGGCTGCCACACGCCCGCTTGAGCGCACGCACGTTAAATGTTAAAACGTTTCTTTAGATGCCGAGACCGCGTAACTATTGTGCAGTGGATGGATGCCAAAGTAAAAAACCGAATGAAAAATTGTTATATTTCTCTTTATTATCAAAGATATTTTAAATCTTAAGTTTTTAGAATCATTTTTTCTCTTTCCTCTAAAAATGGTCAGAACGTTGGAAGGTACTATGTAAATATTCGTAAATAAAGGAGTTCAGCTATTAAAACAGTATTGTTTGTATAAGAAATAGCTACCTATCACACACAAAATATGCCTGTAAAACTGTGGCTTTAAAAACAACAGTCCTAAAATCAAGTCAAAAAGTAGTAGGTACCCACCGGAGAACAAAGATTCAAATCTTTGCTGGCGAAGTATTTGAATACCTAGATTATAGATAAAGTGTGGTGTTATGTCCTAGTTCGTTATGTCAAAGAATATAACTACTACCATAGTACACCTATTACTATACTGCGTACGGAGAGTAGGTTAGGTCCTTACCTCCCTATACAAAGGTCGCTGCTTTTCTTAACCGACTTTAAAAAGAGGAGGTTGTTAAAATAACTGTTTTTTCACCACATTCGTTTTATTATAAAAATTATCGTAGAAGCAACCCTAGCGACTCATTCGATGCCGCGTCACAGATTATTTGCAAGTAAGTGAGGCGGGTACACTCTTTTGCTCTGTGAACTGCTGGTATTATTAATACAATTTTGTAGGCTATTATAGCGTAGGTATTTTCGCTTTTGTATTAAAGTGATGTATCTGTTAGTTTCTGTAATCTGTGGTAGAACCACATCATTGCTTAACATCAGTCAAGATGTGGTCAAACTCAAGCCTATATCAAATATTTTTTATTATTTCATAACCAGGCTAAATAAAAAAGTAAAAAAGTGTAAATAGAGTCAGAGAACCTGGAGATGTCGCTGAACGTGCACTCCACAAAGCCTAAGGCAGAGGGAGGTGGAAGGAAACTGTCCGTCATTCTGCGGCTTATACGAAGAACCTATTAGTCCCAGTCGTAGTTTTTTAACAACAACAATCAACTTGCGAACTCGGTTTACTAAAGTAGCTGATAAGTCGTTGTAACGATTATGTTACATCTTTTACGGCTAGGATTTTTTTTTCGCACAGTCTATCTAGTAGCTGCGTGAACATGGTGTGCATGCCATTAGAGACAGACACGTTGAGTATTCACTCTATAGCTCGTAGACTAGTCGCTTAGCGAGCACTAAGCTCCCATCTTATTTATTTAATATCAGGAAAACCAACAGCTAAAGTAAATGGTAGAAAATATTGTCGATAGCATCAGAAAGCCAATAAAATTACAGGTCATCACTAATAGAAATAGTCTACAACATAAAAGTGGACACTTGTGTAAACATAATTATATCAATATAAAAAATTCTATCAACCTACAAAAATGCACTTAAATACCTTCTAACTTATATGACTAAACAATATAATTAACCTACCTAATTATCAAAGAAATGACGGGTTAGGCACCGCTTTGCCTCGCCGATACTACTACCAAATGTTCAATAATTTACTAAAATCATTCACAATATTACTCGCTCTCAACATATTATACGCATTTGCCTGTAGTTAGTGAAAGCTACAGGGACCGCCAGCGGAGGATTGTGTCTCAGTACTCTGCGAGGGATGCTAAGTTATAATTAAAATTTGCTCAGGAGGTCCGGGCAATCAACGTCATTACGAATATTATATTTGTGTTATATCGGTGTGCATTAAAATTATTATCATTCATTGATTCTTTGCCTATGCGGAATTCTTGTCGGGGGTCTTCGTCTAGTAGTAATGTTTGTCTACTTCACCCCATAACGTATTGCAGTAAGATAACATTGATTGGCATAGGCCCTAGTATGTACAATATAATAAACTATTATTATATTGTACATAGAGTAGACAAGATCAGTCCACATTTCCTAACAAGAGAAGTGGCAGACGCTAGATTATCCGAGGTATCATTGAATGCTCAGACTTGCTACATATTTATTTTTTGTATTTTTTATTTACAAAGGAAGGCCTACAGCTTATACAAAAGCAAAACAAGAATTAAGTTAATTTCTTACCTAAGCCACAGATTGTACCTATACATTTGATTTGGAATAAAATAGTTTATGGATGGTTTTAACGATTGTTTCCTCTAAATTTACGGCTAGGGTGTATTTTCGCAGGGTTTATAGCGTACCTGTGTAAACACGGTGTGCATGCCATCAGAGACGGACACGTTGAGTTTGTATTCGCTCTGGAGCTCGTAGACCAGCCGCTTAGCGAGCACTAAGCTGCCGTCTTCTCTGCTCAGTCGGAATTCTTGTCGGGGGTCTCCGTCTGAAAATAATGGATATACTTAAAACCTAAAACCAACTTGGTCTATTTTGTAACTTTATGTATCACCACCATTCACCAGACCGCTCCATCCTCATCTTGTTGTCGGGAATGAGTTCGGATAAAACTGAACAAGCAGCAGATTTGCACTTTTACGTGCTTGCAATTTAATGCACATTTGCTAAACCAATTCCGTATGTAAGCCGCCCGCCTTCGTCGCAAGTTCATACCACATACCCATTAAAATCATACCATAACTCCCGATAAAAAAGAGGGGTGTTATAAGTTTGACCGCTATGTATGTATGTGTGTGTCTGTATGACTGTGTGTCTATTTGTCTGTCTGTGGGACTTAAACGAGTGGTAAACAATCACACTTGGTGTGGTATCAAATGAAAGGGCATGATGTGTAGATTGCAAAACTGAGAATACATGTTACAAAAAAAAATGTGGTTACCTCTGAGACCAGGTAAAGTGTTACTTAATTTTTTTTATTTTATAAACCTGTTCACAACATCTTTAGCCACGCTAAGAACAACATTGTTTATATTTTAATGCGATTTGTGATGTCAGATTTGTTAACATTCGTGTTTTTAGGGTTCCGGACCAAAATGGTAAAAAGGAACCGTTATAGAATCACTCTGTCTGTCTGTCTGTCTGTCTGTCACAACTGGATATCTCGAGAACTACTGATGCTATCGACTTGAAATTTGAAATGGTAAAAGACAACACTTTTTTACTAACATAGCATATATGAAAATGTTAATAAATATCCTTATTTTGACTGCAGGGGGGCGGATAGGGGATCTCAAAATTTTTAAGTGAAGTTACTAGGCCGTGTGGGGTATCATATGAAAGGTATTTATTTGCACATTAATAAACAGTTTTTAGTTTTCCTTCAAGTCGTATTGTTTTTGAGTTATTTACAAAAATGTTGAAAAAACGACCGTTCCCCCCCCCTTATCTCCGAAGTTTGCAGAGATAAACCCGTGATACTTTTATAGCTAATAGAAGTGTATGTAAACTTTATAGGAAAATTATAGCGAACTCCCTAATTTGCATAGTTTTTTATACAAGGGGGGTGGAAGGGGGGTTTTCAAAAATTTTGTGAAATTAATAGGTGATTTGGGGTATCATATGACAGGTATTCATTTGTACATTAATAAACAGTTTTTAGTTTTCCTTTAAGTCGTATCGTTTTTGAGTTATTTACAAAAATGTTGAAAAAACGACCGTTCCCCCCCCCCCCCCCCCCCTTATCTCCGAAGTTTGCAGAGATAAACCCGTGATACTTTTATAGCTAATAGAAGTGTATGTAAACTTTATAGGAAAATTATAGCGAACTCCCTAATTTGCATAGTTTTTTATACAAGGGGGGTGGAAGGGGGGTTTTCAAAAATTTTGTGAAATTAATAGGTGATGTGGCGTATCATATGACAGGTATTCATTTGTACATTAAAAAACAGTTTTTAGTTTTCCTTTAAGTCGTATCGTTTTTGAGTTATTTACAAAAATGTTGAAAAAAATAGCGTTCCCCCCCTTATCTCCGAAGTTTGCGGAGATAAACCTCTGAAACTTTTATTGCTATTAGAAGTAAATGTAAAGATTAAAGGAAATTTATTACAATCTCTCTACTTAGCATACTTTTTTAGAAATCATCGAAAGTGTAAATCTCTACATAATTTCCGCTATCAGACAAGAGATGGCGCTGTCAAGGTTCTCCAACAAATATAAAACCGCCTTTGTCATATATTATATTGTATGATGGCACGGAACCCTCGGTGCGCGAGTCCGACTCGCTCTTGCCCGGTTTTATTTTAAATCGTATTCCAAAACAAATCAATCGATCAAATCTGTCAGACAACTCACCAACAATATCATAGTAGAGCGCGTCACCATCCGGGTCGGTTGCTTGCAGCACAGCTAGCAGGAACCCCGGCGCGTCCAGCTCCGCGGCCTGCAGCGGCGGCGGCGGCGCCAACCGCGGCGCCCCGCCGCCGCCGCGCGCCACGACGCGCACCGACGCCCGCGCTACGCCGCACTTAGACGGCGCGCCGCCATCGCACGCACGCAACGCTAGCTCCAACAACGCGCCCGTTCGCAGCGCGGAATGCCGCGCCGCCCAAATCCGACCACTATGCGTGTCTATGTGGAGCACTCCGCGCGCCGCTCCGCGCGCCCGCGCCCAGTAGCGGACAGTCCCGTTGTCACCCGCATCCCCATCCAACGCCAGCACGGTGCCGAGGTAGATATGTGATGTGGTCGGCTCCGGCTCGCAGTCCCAGACGGCGCGTCCGGAGCCCTCCTCCTCGTCGTCGCTGTCCCACTCCGCGCTGTCCCCCGAGCCGGCCGGCGCCGCGTGCCCGTCGTGCTCGGGCACGCGCAGGTCGTAGTGCCTCTGCGTGAACTGCGGCGCGAGGTCGTTGGCGTCGTCCAGGGTGATGAGGACGCGCGCGACGCCGGACAGTTCGCCGTCGGAGCATTGCACTTCTAGGGCGTGTGCGGCGCGCGCCTCGCGGTCTAGCGCGCGGCCTGTTGTTACTATTTCACCTGCATGTTAAGAACAAGTATCTTTTTGTAAAAAAAACTTAATTTTTAAACCTGAATTTTTGATAAAATAATCCCCGATCCAGTAATCAATAATTTTAGTTTACTGGTCTAAGTGCTATTTTTCATTATATCTATTTTTTTTTATTGTGCATATCGATTTACAATCAATTAACAATCCTAGGTTGTGATTTGTAAAAGCGATCCCAAAAGACACAATATAGGCTTTGCCTAGTGTAAGGGTTGATGAAAATGTCGATAATGTTCTAAAATTCTCAACATATTTTTTTTTAGTTGAACTTTAAGAACAAAAGTTTAGATATTGTTTCTAAATATTTTTTTTTGAAATCCTTTTGCTATTTCAATTCCATTCAAACATCATGCCACCGATTTAAAACCAGCAATAACTAACCAGTACTCTCGTCGATAGAGAACAGTCCGTCGGGGTTGCCGGCCAGGATGGCATAGCGCAGCGGCGCGGGCGCGGCGTCGGCGTCGTCGCACGCCACGTGAACCACGCGCGCGCCGCCCGCCGCGCCCTCGCGCACGTGCGCGCTGTACGCCGCGCGCCGCGGCCAGGGCGACATGTCGTTCACGTCTTCGATTTCTATGTACACCTGCATTAACAATACATTCTATTATATATACAGCAGAAATGAGCCGTCACGGGCCGCCTGGCATATGTAAAACATTTTCAGCACAGTCGCTACAATCGCCACAGTAGGTCCAGTCGCCACAGTCAAGATGGACACTAGGGCAGTCGACCTAGTACTAACTCGTCCGATCGGTTTTATCTTTAATCCAGCAAAAGAAGTTTTACATAAAAAAATAGGACAAAAACTACGAAGTGTGGCTTAGCGCCAGCGACGATGCGTTTAGAGGCGCGCGTCGGCGGCGGTTCGCCGCGGTTGTCGGCGCTACCGTGTCGCTGCAAGCAACTGACCGAGTGGTGACGCGCTCTACTATGATATTGTTAGTGAGTTGTCTGACAGATTATCTTTTGAAGAAGGTTACTACCAGGAACATAAAGGTAAAATCGACGGAAAAGATAAGGGGTATTTACGTTGCATGCTGTGATTTAAAAAAATAGTAGGTTATCGTGTAAAGATAGAAGAAGAAAACATGTTGTTTCGACCCCATTAGCATAGGGATAAGAGCAAATGACGATAATCCATTATAGAACCACCTTTTACGAATCAAGTCAATAGAAAATGATGTGAACGTAATCGTTACCTCTATGCATGAGTGTTTGGGCACGAGGCCGTGGTCTTGCGCGCACAGCGTCAGCCAGTAGTGGTCCTGAGTCTCGCGGTCCAAGGGTGTCAGTGTTCGGATCACGCCTAGAACAAACAAGCGGATGTAGTGGTTATACGTAGGTAAGAAACAGTATGTTCAATACGCAGCTGAAGTAATATAAAAACTATTAACACGAAAACGGAAGCAGTATTGAATAAATGCAGCAGTCTACTCAAATTGTACTGACCAGTATCATCAACGGCGAAGTGCGGCAGCCCCGAACCGGCAACCAGGTAGTACGCCAGTCGCGAGTCGCGCCCCGGCGGGTCGGCGTCGGCGGCGGCGGCGGCCAGCACGCGCGTGCCCGGCGGCGCGTCCTCCGGCACGGCGGCGCTTCGCACCGGCGGTGCCGGGAACTTAGGCGCGTGCGCGTTCTCGTCCACATCCTCAACCTCGACGATAAGAGATGCTTCCGCCCATAGCGCCTCGCGTCCGTTGTCCGTGGCGCGGACAGTCACTCCGAACACTTGTCGTTCCTCGAAGTCCAGTGCGCGAATCGTCCGCAGCGCGCCCGATGACGGGTCGACTGCGAACGGCCCGTCCGCGTCCGGCAGGCTGTAGGTGACTTGTCCGCCAGCGCCCAGATCCGGGTCGAAGGCCTCCAGCGCCGCTACTAGCGTGCCCACTGGAACGTCCTCGCGCACGCGGGCGGAATACGACGACAGTGGAAAGCGTGGAGCGTTGTCGTTGACGTCGTCGACGGCGACGCGTACGCGAGCCTCTGCGCTAAGGCCGCCGCCGTCAGTGGCGCGCACCGTCAGCTCGTACAGCGGGCACGCCTCGCGGTCCAGCGGCGCGCAGACAGCCAGCGCGCCTGTGCTAGCGTCGATGCAGAACTCGGGCGGCGCGCCGGGTAGCGAGTACTCTATACGTGCGAAGGCACCGGCATCCGCGTCGGTTGCGTTAGCGCGGAACACGACCGTTCCGTTGAGCGCGTTCTCGGTGACTCGGAAGGAGGCTAGCGCGCGCTCGAACCGCGGCGGGTTGTCGTCTACGTCGAGGACGGTGACGGGTAGGAGTCGCGAGGCGGCGCGGCGCGGCTCGCCGGCGTCCCACGCGGTCACGTTGAGGAAGTACTCGGCCTCGCGCTC
The DNA here is from genome assembly GCA_963082625.1 of Pasiphila rectangulata. Taxonomy (NCBI): domain Eukaryota; kingdom Metazoa; phylum Arthropoda; class Insecta; order Lepidoptera; family Geometridae; genus Pasiphila; species Pasiphila rectangulata. The sequence continues at coordinate 22,815,939 of OY720235.1, forward strand.
GCGGTCCAGATACCCGATGACCTGCAGCTCGCCCGTGGCCGGGTCGATGCGGAAGGCGGAGTCAGGGTCGCCGCCGGAGATGCCGTATGTTACCAGTCCGTTGTAGCCGAGATCGCGGTCGCGAGCGTGCAGACGGACCAAGCCCGTGCCCAGCGCTACTGACTCGTTGACCTGCGGAGGAAATGCAACGTGAAGTAAGGCAACATCGATACGAAAACTTTAAGCAAGTTAGCAGTTGAATTGCAACTCACCTTAACCTCGACAGGAAAGTCGATGAACTCAGGCGCGTGCAGGTTCTGCGCCAGACGCGCGGGCGCCGCGGGGAAGTCGTCCTGGCGGTCGGCGGGCGCGTTGGCGCGCTCGGACGCCGCCAGCAGCTCGGCCAGGCGGCGCGCCGCGCCCGTCTCGCGGCACTGCAGCCCGCCCGCCGCGCCCGCGCCCTCCGACAGGTGTAACGTCAGCGCGCAGCTGTCCGCGAAGTGCGTGCCGTCCGTGGCCGTCACGTTCAGTAGGCGCGTGTCGGCGCGCACGCCGCCCAGCTCGCACGCCAGGCTCAGCACGCCCGTCGCCGGCTCCAGCGCGAAGCAGCCGTCGTCGTTGCCGCCCGCGATGCGGTACGACACCACGTCGCCCGCGTCGAAGTCGATCGCCGACAGCGTGGCGATCTCCGAGCCCACAGGCAGCCGGCGCGGCAGATGGCCCACGCAGTCGACGCGCTCGAACTGCGGCCGATTGTCGTTGACGTCCTCGATGCGCACTACGAGCCGCATCTCGGCCTGCCGGCGGTACGGCGCGCCCCAGTCGCTGGCGCGCACGCGCAGCTCCCACTCGCGCCGCATCGTCTCGTAGTCGAGCGAGCGCGCCGTGCGCACGGCGCCCGTAAAGTGGTCCACCTCGAAGGGCGTCGGCTGCAGGTTGGCGAGGCTGTAGGACAGGTAGGCGTTGTCGCCCGAGTCGGCGTCGCGCGCCTGCACGCGCGCCACGGCGCCGCCCGCGGGCCCGTTCTCCGGCACCGACACGCGCAGCTCGGCGCGCTCGAACACGGGCGAGTTGTCGTTGGCGTCCAGCACCGCCACCTGCACCTTGGCGGAGGACTGCTTGCGCGCGCCCGCGTGGCCCTGGTCGATGGCCGACACCGTGAGGTGGTAGAGCGCGCTGCGCTCCGCGTCCAGCGCGCGCGCCGTGTACAGCACGCCGGTGTCGGGGTTCACGCGGAACTCGCCGCCCTCGTTGCCGCCCACGATCTCAATGTAGACGCGCGCGTTGCGGCCCACGTCGCGGTCCGTCACCTTGAGCCGGATCACGGGCGTGTTGGGCGGCGCGCCTTCCGGCACGCCCGCCTCGTACAGCTCGCGCGCGAACACGGGCGCGTTGTCGTTGAGGTCCACCAGCGTCACCGGCAGCGTCAGGTAGGAGGAGCGCGGCGGCCGGCCGCCGTCCGTGGCGCGCAGCGTCAGGTTGTAGCCGCGCGGCGCCGCCTCGCGGTCTAGCAGCGCGTGCGCCGCCACGTCCCACGCGCCGCCATCGCGCTCCGCGCGCACGCGGAAGTGCCCGTCCGGGTCGCCGTCCACGATCTCCACGGAGACGACGCGCCCCGCCGCGCCGTCGTCGCGGTCCGTCGCCTCCACTATCGCGTAGATCTCCGCCGTCGAATTTTCCACCAGCTCCGGCAGGCGGCGCGCGCGCATCTCAGGCGCGTGCAGGTTGACCCGCGTCACGCGCACGGCGAGCGTGGCGCGCGCGGCCGGCGCTGCCTCGCCGCGGTCGCGCAGCGAGGCTCGGTCGCGCGCCAACACCACGAGCTCGCGCCGCGCGCCGCCCGCGGCGTCCAGCGCGCGGGTTAGCGTCACGACGCCGCTGGTGGGGTGCACGGTGAAGCCCGCGTCGGGGTCCTCGAGCGCGTAGTAGATCTCGCCGTTGAGGCCCAGGTCGGCGTCCTCGGCGCGCACACGCGCCACGCTGGCGTGTAGCGGCGCGTCCTCGGGCACGCGCGCCTCGTACTCGGTGGGGTAGAAGAGCGGGCTGAGATCGTTCTCGTCGGTGACGGCGACGTGCACGACGGCGTCGGCCTCGAGCGCGGCGCCGGCCGGCAGCTGCGCTGTGGCGCGCACGTCCAGGCGGAAGGCGTCGCGGCGCTCGCGGTTGAGCACGTCGGCGTGGCCGGCGCGCGTGCGCAGGAACAGGAAGCAGAGGTCGCCGACGCAGCGCTCCTCCGCCTTGAAGAACTTGTCCTTGTCGCCGTGGCGGATGCGGAAGCGCAGGCGCGCGCCGGGCGGCAGGCGCGCGGCGGGCGGGAGCGCGCCGGGCGCGCTCTCGCAGTAGGTGCGCGGGGCGCTGTTTTCAGGCACGCTCACATTGTACTCGGGCGCCGTGAACCGCAGCACGGGCTCGGCGCCGGCGGCGGGCGCGGGCGGGCCGGGGCCGGCGCGCGCGCCCCACGCCACGCACGCCAGCACGAGCCACGCGCCGTGCACCTGCATCTCGTCTCCGACGTCGCCGCTGACGATCTGCACGCAACCGAGAACACGAATGATTAGCGATACACTCGCATAGTAACCTTACAGTTATCACGGTTATTAATGAATATATATTATTTATCTTGTTTTATATTGCGTGGTGTGATTTAAGAAAAACATAAAATAATAAGAATAATAATAAAATATATGATTAAGAAACGACAACAGTGCCTCAGCCGAAAAATTTATACATACGAGAAAAATCCACAAGGGTACTTACATCATGTAGCGGGACTCGAAGTAAATTTGATTTACGCTCTTAGCGCCGACTCGTGTAGCGCCATTTTATTACACCTGAAATGAAAATAAGACCATTAGTGACGTGAAAAGGACCTGTAGAACTTACATTTTTATCCAAAATACTAACCAAATTTATAAAACGTATTCCTATACCCTAAAAAGCATTGGGAAAATAAATAAGATCTTTCATCGACAAAGCTAACGCTTTATCTAACTAAACGACGCGCGAGGCTGCTAATTTTTATTTACTTATAAACAATCTTTTGCTTATAAATAAATAAAAACTTTACATAAATAAATACTAACTAACTAGTAATTTATTTAAGTTTTTATTGTGTTTAAGAACTAGTTTTGTGGACCTAATCATCGTTATCGCGATCTTAACAGTTTGATAGCGTCATCTAGTTCATCATTCCAGCCGTAAAAAGTCCACTACTGAACAGGCCTCCCTCATGGATCTCCATGAGGGGTATCTGACATACTCACCACGCTTGGCAGGCGAGTTGACGAGCGCAGTACGGGATATTGATACACGGAAAGACGCTGCTGCCCATCTTTCGGAGGTATCCCTTAGCAGGCTCTTACTGCATCCACGGGCATGAGAGGAGGGGTAACATTCTACTGCCGGCACCCCACGGCTATCTACGGTCATCTAGTTACTTTATACTAAATGGCTTGGCTCATGCATCTACTAATATTATAAAGAGACAACCTTATTAAATTAATCACAGAGGAGGGCGTTGTTTTTACGCTGAAATATTTATTTAATAAATAAATATGTAAACTTAAGAGTAAATATACTTAGGCACCAGTGCTATTTTAATAAAGATTATATTTATAATTTCTGTTATACAGATTTTATAAGTTCGTACCCAATACGAGTTGACGGATAACTACATTATGAAGATCTAAGCTTGTATACTTTGGCATAGCACTGCCAGTCGATATTTTAAGGGTAAATAACCATAAAACCAAACCAGCAAACTTTTAACGCAATTAGCTGGGTAATGTGTACCGATAATGGCTGCCTTCGAAAAGTTATTTTATTCTAACAAAATCTCCTAAATTTTACTCGCCTGTAAAGTGAAAAGTTTTGTATGCTACTCGGACTGAAGTAACTTTCGCTACGTAATGATCCTTTGAATCCATTGTTATTCATTCACTCTTGCGAATTCATGATACGCCGTCCGCCCACTTCGAATAAACTCACTTCTTCTCTTGACCCATATTATACGCTACACTGCAGGGTCAGCGAATGACCGTGTATGTCCTATACGGGACAACATCATTTCAGCCGTAAAACGTCCACTACTGAACACAGGCCTCCCTCATGGATCTCTATGATGGGTAGTTGCCGTACTCACCACGCTTGGCAGGCGGGTTGGCAAGCGCAGTAGGGGGGGATGTTGATACACGGAAAGACGCTGCTGCCCATCTTCCGGAGGTATCCCTTAGCAGGCTCTTACTGCATCCACGGGCATGAGAGGAGGGGTAACATTCTACTGCCGGCACCCCACGGCATGGACGTATGGACTATACGGGACAACGGTGGAGATGAAATAAAGTGCAGGAGAAACGTAAGGTTTTTTACAGCATAAATGAATTCCTTAAACTGCCCAAAATCTAAATATTATTACTTACTTACCTTATTTGTTTGTTACTCTTTCACGCCAAAACTAAACTACGGATTGAGCTGAACAAAACTATGGACATGTATAGATGTTGACCAGGATTAACACAGGGTATATTTTAGATGACCAAATTTAAATTCTTAGTCTCTAATGTTGATTAACAAAATCTATTGTCTTAATGAGTGGCATTATACATGTTGTATTGTAATATTTAATAGTGTAGTTGTGGTTTTAAAAATCCGGGTCGGCCGAGTGGTATGTACCCCAGACTTTCAATCCGAAGGTCGTGGGTTCGACAACGACCGTGAACCAATGGATTTTACTTTCTTGAAAAATGTATGTTCACACTTAAAGTGAAAGTGGGGATGAATGATGTTTCCAAATATTAGCATCAAATGAAAGGAAATCATTTGTGTAGAATGCAAAACTGAAAATTATATGTATAGAAATCGGTCGAGCCATTCATGAGATGGGGGTTGAAAGTAGGGGTGAACAATCAAATGTTTAAATATACCCAAGTCTTCTATCAAATGAAAAGGCATGATGTGTAGATTTCAAAACCCGAGGGTATCTACACATTACAAAAAAAAGTAGGTAACCTAAGGTGTCGGCTTACTTATTTTTTTTTAAATTTTATAAGCTTGTTAGTCTCCTGAATAGCAAGGGACTTTGAAACGTTTTACAAGGAAAATAATTCGATAAGTCCAAGAGAGATATTTCAATGTAATGTCAACACAAAAACTGTCCTGCTAGCAGTTACAATCGAAAAAGATCCAAATCTTTTTTGGCTGCTTTTGCGTACACTCGGCACTTTCTAAAGCCAACATTGTCGTCCCCAAATTGTACATCCCCGAATCTGCATTATACAGGGCCGTTGGCACATGGACTTGACACATTTAGGCACATGTCATATTTTAAAGGGTTATTTTCCATTTTACATAGATAGAGGTTGATTGACATAATAAGTAATAACAGTTTTTATACCTGGAATCTTTTCTTTGAATTGTCAGAACCGTTTATCTCAGCCGTACTTAATACGAGATAAATCTTGTCTAAGCAGCCGTAGGACGTTCGTGTGTTGGACATAGGCCTCGCTCATGGATCTCCAAGTACTGATCATGAGGGATTGCTACCATACTCAATACGCTTGGCAAGCGGGTTGGCGAGCGCAGTTAGCGAAGCGAGATGTTAATAATACAATACAAATACAAAATATGTTTATTTTCAAAAACAGGTTAACAAACTTCTAATTATATTGCACATATTATATTTTATAATATTATATTTTTGCATGTAAAGGGACATCTGTGACTCAAAGAGGTTCCAACGGAAGATCAGCGTTGTCATGTCTTGTGCGGGACAAGACAACAAATGCTGGGTTGGGCGCCTATTTGTGGCACAATATAAATGTTTTTATTTAGATTGTTTATTTGTGTATATTGTGATTGTGTCAGAAATAAATGTTTTTTCTTTCTTTCTTTCTATATGATTCAGGAATATATTTGTAACTTAGAATGTAATTAGAAGATGGAAAAATAACCCTGTAGAGTCAAAGAGGCTGATACCTCGCTCTAAGTTTAACACTTGTATTTAGACGCGAGGGCTCACTGCTTCGGCTATTGTATGTTGACACATGTATGATGCTGCCCAGCCCATCTTCCGGAGGGTCCCTCAGCAGATTCTTGCTGCATCCACGGGCAACAGAGGAGAGGTAACATTCAACTACCGGCTCCACGGGAAACCAGCAGAATGATTACGTCTCTAGCGACAGGTTTGCAACAGGCGCAAATCTCGTGATCATCGCTATGAAACGTCAATTTTGATATAGTTAACAGGTGTAGTTGTACATTCGTCACAAAGTTAATTCACGAATTGACGTTTGACAGCTATCATCGCGAGATTTACGCCTGCTGCAAACCAGTCGGGAGATACGTAATCAGCCTGCGGATTCAAAACCTTTAATTCTCTTGTCATTTTCAAAATTAACGTGAGATATAAACGTGTCGGAATAATTTTCGAATAAATCTATACTAATATATAAAGCTGAAGAGTTTGTTTGTTTGCTTGAACGCGCTTATCTCAGGAACTACTGGTCCGATATGAAAAATTTCAGTGTTAGATAGCCCATTTATCGAGGAAGGCTATTAACATCACGCTACGACCTACGGGAGCGGAGCAGTAACCAAAGATGCGGGTGAAACCGCGGGCGACTTCTAGTACACTTATAAAACTGTGATAGCTGATATGTAATAATATTACGTGAGAAATCCCCGTATATACAAAATAGACCGTTAATTCTGTTAATATTTCCCTGGCTCGGAAAAAAGTTTTCTAGCAAATTTAATTATGTGCTATTCAATTTTAATGTGACTTGTTTTTCTTTTGTAAGTTGATATTTCTATGTCTTTGGGTCCGAAAGAAAACACCTTTTAGCTTTAACTTACTTCCTTTGGAAAAGTTGGTGACCGAACTCCGAAGTATAAAATGTATCTCATCATCATCACCCACAGCCGAATTTCACCCACTGCTGGGCATAGCCCTCCCTTAGTTTGTGCCACCCGCCACAATCTTGTGCTAGTCTATGGTGCCTAGGTACGACTTTATTTATGCCGTCTGCCCATCATTCTCAATACCAAAATTAGGTATAGTTACATAAATTTGATAATGTAATATTTGACTGCCGTGGGGTGCCGGCAGTAGAATGTTACCCCTCCTCTCCTACCCGTGGATGCAGTAAGAGCCTGCTAAGGGACACCTCCGGAAGATGGGCAGCAGCGTCTTTCCGTATATCAACATCCCGTACTGCGCTCACCAACCCGCCTGCCAAGCGTAGTGAGTATGGCAACTACCCCTCATGTGAGATCCATGAGGGAGGCCTTAGTTCAGTAGTGGACGTTTTACGGCTGAAATGATGATGATGAATATTTGACAGTGCGGTTGAGGTTGGTTCTGGTATAAAAAATAGAGTCGTGTAAACTACTCTATTAACGACCGTGAATCACGGTAAGATAAATTTATTCAAAAATCGGCAAGTGCGAGTCGGATTCGCGCACGGAGGGTTCCGTATCATTCAATCAAAATCACGTGTGTTGTATGGGAGTTCCGCTTAATTTATTATTTTATTCTGTGTTTAGTGTTTGTTGTTATAGCGGCAACAGAAATACATCATCTGTGAAAATGTCAACTGTCTAGTTATCACGGTTCATGAGATACAGCCTGGTGACAGACATACAGACGGCCAGCGGAATAATAGGGTCCCGTTTTTCCCCTTTGGGAACAGAACCCTAAAAAACATCTATTATTATATTATTATTTAGCCTCCACTGTCCCACTGCAGGGCAAAGGCCTCCCTTCCCTTCTTCCACTCTTCGCGATTTAACGCAGTGACAGGCCTTCAAAAAGGCCGCCTAAAAAAGGCCTAAAAAACATCTGTGTGTGATTAAAGAAATTGAAATTGAGTGACAAAGCGATCTTTCTGTGACAAAATAAACCATTTTTTTTATCTTTATCTCAGAACACGGATAAAACCTGCAGGCCGTAAGCATTTCATAGCCTCATAGGCGCTAGGCGTAGGCCTAAGTCGGTGGGAGGTAGGCGTATGTGGGTCACAGCGCGGCGGGGTGCGTCGACTGCACACTCCAAACAATAGTCGCGCTCCATCCTACTCAGCTCGTAACAGTCCACTGTTGGACAGGGGAATACAATTTGATTCGAATAATCTATACTAAAGTAATACATACTTAATCTTTACTAAGTGATATAAAGGGGGAAGACTTGTATTTGGTATGTTTGTAACGAATGAACTCAAAAACTACTGGATCGATTTTCAAAATTCTTTCACCATTAGAATGCTAAACTATCCCTGAGTAACATGCATACTAATCTTTACTAAGTGATATGAAATGCAATGAATGCCATGGGGTGCCGGCAGTAGAATGTTACCCCTCCTCTCATGCCCGTGGATGCAGTAAGAGCCTGCTAAGGGATTCGGAAGTCCGAAAGATTGGCAGCAGCGTCTTTCCGTGTATCAATATCGCAAACTGCGCTCGCCAATCCGCCTGCCAAGCGTGGTGAGTATGGCAACTACCCCTCAGGGATATCCATGAGGGAGGGCTGTGTTCAGTAGTGGACGTTTTACGGCTGGAATGATGACTAAGTGATATTAAAAAGAGGGAAGACTTGTATTTGGTATGTTAGTAACGAATAAACTCAAAAACTACTGGATCTATTTTCAAAATTCTTTCACCATTAGAATGCTACATTACCTATCCCTGAGTAACATAGGCTATATTTTATTCCCACGGAAACGGAAACTACGCGGGTAAAACTGCGGAGTGCGGCTAGTGACTTATATTTACTTATTGCATACAATGTCAATAGTTAAGTGTTTATTCAATGGAGCAAAAAGCTACATAGATTAGTCAGTTTACACAAAAGCAAACAGTCCGGGGACTGGAGGCCATGCGTAGAAACTTCTATGCATAGGCCCCCCGCACCGCACCTCCGCCCGGGAGAAACATAGACACCCGCCCACTCAAAGGGCTACAAGAAGAGTGACCTGGGGATTGCAACCCCAGAGATGAAGCCGGGGTAAAGAGACAAAGTCTCGAGGCCTCACCCGGTGACCCCGAAGGGGGTCCGGAAGAAGAGGATGACAAAAACAAAATATTTAAATTGATATAGCACTTATTGAATTAGTTCGCTTCTTCAAAACTTTTTTGAAGGAGAGAAGCGAAGAAGGAACCTATCGCTTTCACTTCTTACACTAAACATAGTACACTTTAAGATTTAGGAAAGTCAACCAATATATAAGAATCATCATTTCAGCCGTAAAACGTCCACTACTAAACACAGGCCTCCCTCATGTATCACCATGGTTTAGTTTAGTTGCCATACTCACCACGCTTGGCAGGCGGGTTGGCGAGCGCAGTTTGGGATGTTCATACACGGAAAGACGCTGCTGCCCATCTTCCGGAGGTTTCCCTTAGCAGGCTCTTACTGCATCCACGGGCATGAGAGGAGGGGTAACATTCGACTGCCGGCACCCCACGGCAAATATAAGAATGAATCAGATTAAACATTTCTTATTAAAATTGAGTGTAGTCCTATCCACCTTATTAACTTCCTTGATTTGCTAACGTAAGTAATTTGAAGATAAAAACCCCATTACCGTTATACTCATACATAACTTCAAAAGAAGTCATTTTATTTTTTTAGGTGGTTCCTTAATTAGCCAGAAACCTTGAGTTGAAAATATTTTCCTCAAGCAAACAAAACTGAAAACTGTGCCGTGGGGTGCCGGCAGTAGAATGTTGCCCCTCCTCTCTTGCCCGTGGAGCAAGAGCCTGCTAAGAGCTACCTCCGGAAGATGGGCAGCAGCGTCATTCCGTGTATCAACATCCCGTACTGCGCTCGCCAACCCGCCTGCCAAGCGTGGTGAGTATGGCAACTGCCCCTTATGGAGATCCATGAGGGAGGCCTGTGTTCAGTAGTGGACGTTATACAGCTGAAACGATGATGATGTTGAAACAAAACTGGCGAGTCAACGCTTTTGTAGAGAACGATAAACCGATCAGTGAGATTCGAAATAATTGTAGAAAACTCTAGAAGATGATAAAATATCACAATATCTTTCATAAGAACTGTCAAATAGTATTGAATGGGCCATGGGGTGCCGGCAGTAGAATGTTGCCTCTCTTACCCGTGGATGCAGTAAGCATCTGCCAAGGGATACCTCCGGAGGATGGACAGCAGCGTCTTGTATCAACATACCGCACAGCGCTCGCCAACCCGCCTGGCAAGCGTGGTGCGTATGGCAAAATCCCCTGATGGTCAGTACGTACGAGTACTTACAGATCCATGAGGGAGACCATGTCCAGCTGTAGGCGTCTTACGGCTGAGATGATGAGTATTGAATTCACCGTCATTCTGACATTTATACGTTATTTTTCTATTGTGATATTTTTCTATTATCACCTTCACGAGAATCAGACCCCGGACATTGAAATTATTAAGTCTTGGCATTGACTCAGTCAAAGAATTCTGAAAATGTTACGCCTAAGAATTCTTAAGCAAACTTTATATTTCAATTACTACTACTTCTCTGCCACTACTACTAACTACGACAATTTAAAAATAAATTAGGCCAAGTGCGTTTCGGGCCACTCGCAATGTAGGGTTTCGTATACCCGTAGACCTGTTCTTATTACGTAAACACAGGTATTAAGTTTTCGGCTTAAAGTATTCCGGTATGTTTAGGTAAACGGTATCACTTATTTGAGCAAAAATTTCTCCAAAAATAAAAAAGCAAGCTAAACCGCCTTAGAATAAAACCGCTATAGTTTTTGTAGAGTAGAAGATAGTTCGCGTTCAAAAGTTTGGATTTTATTATTTTTTTAACATTTACGGAGCCGTTCATGCAAAATTACAGCCTTCTAGGACTAAAAGACTCATATACATATTAATTTAAATCGTGACTTATAAATAGAATTGTAATCAAATTGTAGCCGATATTATTTTTTGCATGCTTATGAGCTGATCATGACTGTACTATATTATAATACTATTGCCATCTTATGTAACTCATGTTTCGCAAATAAATGAATATGAATATGAAAAGATTCTTCGTAAAGCCGCAGACAGACCAGACATAGCGAAGCTATAACTTTCATACGCATTTAGTAAAAACTGTTATTTGCATCAAATATATTTTAGATAGTATATCAAATAGTTGATTTTCATATTAAAATCAGAATCACTTGTATTTACTCGTAGATAGATTCGAATTGAAACCTTGAGTTCTGAAACCTGAGGAACATAATTTCGCCTAAAAACACGTGTAACGCTTTACGAGTAGATATTTAATCTAAGACTCGAATAGTCCGAGAGTTTGCCAAGCAAGCGAGCTCTTTGAAGCAATGACCGTTTTATTAGGTCATCTTTATCAGTCGTCATGAAGTAAACTAAGTACTTCGGCGCAAACACGGAATAAAAAGTAGGTAGGTAGGTACTTAGAAGCGATAGGCGTTAGTCATTGTTGTCTTTGCATTAGCCGATAACAATATATCCAACATATCTTATACATATCTTATAACATAGCATCGCTATATTATAAGATGTCGCAGTCAGAACACTTAACCAGTCCTACCCTTAGAGGAGCCTATATACTCCAATGTGTAAAATATGTAAAAAAAAAAACAACTACAATTACCAACGATGGGAGCTTTAAATACTTATGGCACAAGACATGGTGGCAACATTAAACTCCCAAGCTGCAGGCTTTCGAAATTGTCAAAAAGTTATTTGTGCAATGGAATAAATTTTTTTAATAAACTTGGATCAGATCTAACAAACCTTAATTATGACTTATTTATGAAGAAGTTGAAAGAAATAATAATTAGAAAAAGCTATTACAATTTACAGGACATATTAGATGACAACAACATAGTGTAAGGTATCTCTTGACTATTTACTTGTTTATTTGTTTTGAATTTTGACCTGATTGATCCAAATTTATAATTTATTATTAATAACTTAATTTTTTAATGACAATTGAAAATACAAATAATCCTGACAATGCGCATGGCAGCTTTCTTTAATTTATTTATGACATTACATTAATTTATTCATTTCCTTTCTTATGCTCCATGGAAAATTCAATTAATTAAAAAAATTAATTAAAATTCTTTGATAACTTTGTATGTATGTATTCTAATAACACATTGACAGTGCGCATTCAGCAGCTTTATTTTACTTTTCTGAACTAATTATACTTTTATTATTTTAATATAATTATTTGTTGACAATGGCCATGTACGGCCAGCTATAATAATAGAACTTAGAATTAGGATTTTATTTATTATTACCATTTTTTTTATTTTATTTAGAATTTTACTATTGTTAAGAAGTGACATTTATATTAGATTCTGTGACATAGCCAAGTGTACTATATGTTCCTATGGTGAAATAAATGAGTATGAGTATGAGTCAAAAGTAATGTTGACTGTAAAACATCTGATGGGAAACATCTTTTGCTGGTTGGACCGGCGACGCGACGCGACGACCGAACGAGGTTACGGCGGAACGCGCATGGCGGAAGCGATTAGTAACCAACTTCCACGTCCTTGTTTTACGTTTACCTACAGGGAATACCGATGGCCGTCAACTTTTGTTCTGCCCAGAATAAGTTTATATCTTACATTATGTTTTACAGCATGAATAGACCATGCCCGGTTCACATTACTCCAGTCCAGACTAGTTCATATCGTCTACATAAATAAGGCTGAACATTAGACACATCTCCACATTATAACAGTTACTCAAAGGCTGTTGAATCAACCGTCAATCTACTCACTAAACTGGATAGCTCATTGGATTCGAGTACATTCCATTGTTGTTTTACCTAATGCCAGGAATTCCAGTGCCAGAATCGAACGCTGGACTGTAATGCTACTAGAATAATGTAAACTGGGCACCAGTCCATTTTAGACAGTTTAATGCGCAGGATTCCGTACTACCTAGTTAGTTATTTAGACTAGTTTGACTATAAAGTCGTGTGTCGTAGAGAAGGCAAGAAGGCCTAAGAACTACAGCGTGTCCATTATAGAATATATTATAGAATTGCCCAAGATCGGGAGTCATGGAGGGATCTGGGGGAGGCCTATGCTAAAAAGCAAAACGATAAAATAAAAGTAATATAAAAATGCTGGACAATTCACTAATTCATCTAGCCCCAAGCTAAGCAGACCTTGTGTTATGGGTACTAGATGACTGATTACTTAATACATTATAATTACACAGATAGATATTATTTTTATTATACAATAGAAAACATCCAAAACACCCTAAACAAATAACTGCAGATCGTACATACATTTGTCCCGAAGCGATGCTGTATAAAGATAGGCAATTAATTAATTTAGTAGGTGTATGCTTTATGAAAATCTGTTTATTACGCTTGTCAAAAAAGGCTTATGAATTTGAAATTTAAAGTCAAGCGAGTCAAGATATAAATCTTGCTAGCAGAATACACAATTTATTCGGCTATGTGAAACCAAGTAATTTTAAAAGAAAACGTGATCGATACATGAATGACAACTAACCTTGATGAAGCATGTAGTTAAGAAGTTCTTGTAACATTTTTTTGCATCAGAACCAGCTTTTATGATAAGTAGCTATGACTGTAACATGGACACGATATCGGCGGTCTAACACGTGGGTAATTCGAACAATGGCGAATGCTACACGCTCGATATGTATCGCGATATTTGGATCGTAATCCTATAATAACAAATAATAATAAATAACGCGATGTAATAATAGCGACGCTATACTACACACTCGATAAATATCGTGATCCTGGATTACGATCCAAATATCGCGATACATATCGAGCGTGTAGCATTCGCCAAATGAGGCGATTTCATTAAGGCCACAATAATCCAAATAAGCCAATTTTCGATTAAATTTGAAACGGTCAAATATCTTTTGTTTTGATAGGAAAAAATATATGTTATAGTTTAATAAAAGTTTTAGAATATTTAACGATTCAAAACACGATATTTTTCACTTAATTTCTGTGGTTGTACTTCATGTGTATCAATGATATTACACTCTCAAAAAAATATATGTAAAACGTTATTTAAAATTATATTAATGTGATCCCATGTTGACTATGTAAGTATATAATAATATTGTATATTTTATAAAAGTAATTGCTTACCATAAAATCCTATATCCCTTTAACTGTTACACGTGTTAATCTATGACTGATATCGTCTCTGTACTTGATATAATTATTTAGTTATTTAATTCAAAATAATAAGATGATGTCATTTTTGAGTCAAGATTTTGCACTAAGCAAAGGCATTTAATTATGAGCTGTGAAAGAAGTTAGCGAAAACGGAGGGAAATACAAATTGGATAAAACGGAAACAATGCAGAAACGTTTTTGATCTTTTGACGTTAACTTAAATATTTATTAAGACACTCCTACGACATCTTCACATTACATTTACAAAAGTAATTTTACATAATACTGGTCCCGTGTGAGACACCATTACAGGATTGTACAGCACTCAATATAAAAGCTAGAAACAATATTGCTCATAACATTACAAAATTAAAATTACCTAACTACAATTACACAAATAAAAAGAAAAATTAAGAAAATAAACATTTTATTCGGTCTCAGAAGTGGCCAGAAACTTGCGTTTCAAACAACTCAGTGAGACCGAATACATGTCATTGTCAACGTCACGAGTCTTTTACTAGTTTAGTATATGATCGTATACAACTTATCTCGTCTAAGTATACATCGATTGACCGGTGAAAATTTGCGTACGTTTGTTCTAGATGAATAAATATCAAAAGGATTTGTTATTCTGAAACGAGGCAAGGTGCGGGGTACTGATACTTTCAGCAGGGCTAATATTTCCGGGGCATCATATATTCCATTTGCAGTCTTTATATAAAGAAACAACAACTGATTTTTGTCGACGATTTTCCAATGTGTTCATATTTAAATAAGAAACGGGTTGGGTAGTCCGCTCGGTAAGGACATCGATAGTACGCTAGATATTTTGTAAATTTGTGATGTATTTTTTTACGCGTCTTATATGCACTTTATAGTAAGGGTTCCATGCTGGGTATATTCTAAACTACTGCGAATATATCGTCCCTGTAGTTGGAAAACTCAATATATAACTAACCCATTTTGCGAAATCGACTTTTTTGCATTTCTATAAAATACATATAGTTCAAGCTGCATCTTTCTGTTTATTTTATCAAAAAGTTATGTGAAAATGAATTTTGCAAGCCGGAATAGATGGAAAAATAAACTTCTCAGAATTGTCAAAAAAGTAACGAGGGAAAATTAAATAACCCAGCCATAAAAAGATAAGTGAAATTATTGAATAAAGGCCACACAATCACTTCTTTAGTTTTCACTAGACACATTTTTGGTCCACTAGGAGCAAATAGATTTGGTAAAATAAATAGGATTAGTTATTGAATTTTCTTCCGTTATGGTTATGATTGTGTTAAATAGTAAAATATAAATTAATCAAAACCTTTTAATTAAAATAGTAAAATATAAATTAATCAAAACCTTTTAATTATATTGTCCACAAAAGTTCGCCCGTTTATGCAAGTTTAGGACAAGTAGAATGAAATAAGAGATTTTGTTTAACTATCGGTGAATCAGCCAAAGCACAAATACGTAGTTATTTTTATACTATGCTATAATCTTAGCGTAAGATGTTAGAACATGGCAAATTACAAGTTTAAATATTTTTGAGAATAACCATAAGATAGATACCTACTGGACGATAGTTTAATAAGGAACATTAGCAGATACATTAGCAGAATTACATTAGCAGACCTCCATTAGTTGGGAAAACGGAAGTTTGCAGTTAACACTCAAAAATCAACTTCAGAGGAAAAGTCAAGTTCTTAGAAACCTTTTGAATGAATAATGGAGGAATCCCGCGCCTATTTAAAACAAGCAAAGCCAATGAGTCTCTGCAATAGCGCCCTCTGCACGGTTAGAAGAAAACACCTATTTACGAAAACGCGTCATTACTTTGTATTGCGAAATGTTTTTCATAGAAGGTCCAAGTTCGGTCGGCCGTGGTCGTGGGTGTCATGCATGTCACAATTATGTTGTTTCATCCTTTCCATTATGAATGAGCCGAGATAGCTGTGTGGGAGGTGCCTGGCTTTCAACTGAAGGTCGTTGGGTTATGCAAGCCGTGCATTCATCTATTTTTAAATTAGAAGAGTCGAGTTTTTCCAACTCCAAAAATTTGGTTGATGAATATGTAATCGTTAGGCGCTATACGTCTCTTTGCGTCATCTTTTCTATACCAATATAAAGATGAATGATTTGTATGTTGTATGTTTGTAACGAATAAACTCGAAAACTTCTGAACTGCTTTCCAAAATTCTTTCCACAAGAATGCTACATACCTGAGTAACATAATACTGTCTATATTATATCCTCGTAATCCAACGGGAATGGGAACTACGCGGGTGAAACTGCGGAGCGCTGCTAGTTTGGATAAATTTTGCGACAACTACTGATGTAAGTGTACATGTTTCACAAAATAGATTATAGATTTTTTTTAAATCACAGCATCATCTGGCCCCAAGGTAAGCAGAGCTTGTGTTATTTGTACTAGATGATTGATATACTTAATACATTATACTACATAGATAGATATTTTTATTATATACAGAAAAACACCCAGAACACCCATAAAAATATCTGCAGATCGTACAGAAATTTGACCCGAGGCGGGAATCGAACCCGCAACCCCTTGCGTTGCAAGCGGACCTTCGCCCGCTGCGCCACAGAGCTCGTCGTGCTCGAGCATAAATGGTTTATAGAGCGTAAGTAACTGTAATTCATGAGGACGCTGCGGTGTCTGGGATATTGTTAGATGGATTAGGCTAGTCTTAGGATGCTATAAGTCCGGTATGAATAAAAATAAGTATTTTCTGTACCAGCCTCCACTTTAAAGAGGCTGCACAGTCTGTAACTTTAAGTTTATTCTTGTAAATATCTACTATTTTATTTTTAGTTATTGTTTCACCTATCAGAGAGTAACATTATTATAGGCAAGCTGTGTTTACAACAAGCAGGTTATACACACATTTTAGATTTAACCCATACATTAGCACTTAGTTATTATTTTTAGTGTAATAAACAGTTTTGGGAACAAAAAAAACATACCAAGAGATTTTTCATTCGATTACAATTCGTATAAACGAAGTCGCGCGAAATTGTAATTTGAATGTAAATACTGCCGCGAACGCGATTTTAAGGTTTGTGTCAAATAATAGCAGTTCGAAATTAGAAAATACATAATCGAATTTCAAACGTACTGCATATTGTAAAGCATCAGGAATCACGCACGATGCAAAAGCCGGTCACCTGTGCATCAACACAAATGACAATATTTATAGCACAGGGTTGCCAATTTGTGGGGAATCTCCAAAATGCGGGGAATTTCAAGTCGGTTGGGGATTGAAATTATGTGGGGAAATTGTGGGGAATCTGAATATCGATAGTCAGGCCAGGTCGAAATACTTCTTCAAGAACTCTAAAACATTTTTTGAAACCTCAACAAGGCACTTAGATTTTCTTTCAGGGAATTCGATAAGTTAGTGTTGGCAACGCTGCAATAGCAGTCTATAATGTTATGCCATGTAGTATAAAAGTTCGGTATGAATAAACACATAACTGCCTTGAGATTTTTCATCCGAATACAACGCAAACGCAGGCAAGGTCTCATTTTGAGTAGTGTGCCAACCCGTCCATTTAATTTATACTGCCGAGATTTTAGGTTCTTGCTACATACTCGAATTACAGTTCGAAATTCGAAAATACTTATTCGAATTTCAAACATACTGCATGTCAAATATCACAGAATCACGATGCAAAAGTCGGTCACCTGTGCATCAACACATGACAATAGCTGCCTAATATCGTGCCATGTGGTATACAATACAAGACCGGTATGGCGCGGGGGACGCGGGCGGCGCGGGGCGGCGCCGGCAGCTGCGTGCACGCACACACGCAGGCTTGTTTACAAACACGCTCGACGCGGTCTGTGCAGGCAATTGGCGTACGGAGTAGGTATACTGTGTGTGTGCGTGTCGGGTTCTGCTCGAGGCTGGGTGCGAGTGTGGTGCGAGCTTTTACTGGTCATGGAATAACGGATAGTTGCAAACCAACAGCGCTCGCGCCGTTTCGTGTTCAATGAAATCTCGGAACGTTTTGAATACAGGCAAGTTAATATTTGGGTGTGGAGTGTGGAGTTAACTCCATATTTTGTACATAGGTTTCGTAGGTGCTAGTACCTAGTAGTAAGGCCTTTTTACTATTAAGTAATACGACTAGACTAGGTGCTAGTAGAAGTAAGGCTTTTTACATCTATTATAGATGATTTATACAGCGTCAGCAACTGGTATTCGTGCAGTGCCTGGGAAAATATTAGATTTATTAGGACTACCAGAGGAAAGAACAGGTCAATACGTCTGACTGAACTGACTAAGGTTTCAAAAAAGAAAAATCCGTTGATATACGGCCGGTTACGACCCCACGAGCCACGACTTGACTACTAGGTAGAAAGTGTTAGGACCACATACTGTAGACTGTGTAATGTAGCAGTTTACTTCTTACTTCATACATTGATAAGTTCATGAACCCGTAGTTTTAATGAGAGCTTTTCAAAATTGATTTGATTTATGGCAAACACTTGCTAATAGAATGACAGATGTAAGAAAAAAGTGCATTCTGTATGTCACCAAAAATTTATAATGAAATACCAAAGTCCCTCAGAAACCAATTTAGGTTCGAAAAATTCCGGTTTAAATAATAAATATCAAAAATCCGATTTTTTTTACATAAATATATCGAGTTTAAGCTAAGAAAATATAAGCAAATTTCATTCTATAAGCATTGAAGTATTTGTCTATAAGTTCGTTTGTCACGCTTCCCTAGAAAGTGAAAATTATTAAGGCGAGGAGCACCAGGAAATCTCCATGTTTTTAATGCCTCGTAAAATAAACATATGATAAATGCAGTTCAGGTTTGAATTTCAATAAAAAGCTAGCCGTACTGGGTAAGTTAAAGGGGATTTCCCCAACTTCAAATGAGGTTGCCATTTTGGGAAACAATCTAAATTATTCTGAATTGTAGTGTTTCGCTACGTGTTGCCAGGGTAAACATTAATCTCCGAAATTTTTAGTTCAGAAGACAGGAAAAAATCAATTGATATTATATCAAGATAAAAATCAATTGATATTATATCGTGATTATATCCACTGATATAATATATCGGCGAACCCTGATTCAAATCCAAATTACGAAAATCATACATAGGAAAGGAGGTAAGTATTTAATTAAAATAATCAGGTACCTCCGGAAGATGGGCAGCAGCGTCTTTCCGTGTATCAACATCCCGTACTGCGCTCGCCAACTCGCCTGCCAAGCGTGGTGAGTATGGCAACTACCCCTCATGGAAATCCATGAGGGAGGCCTGTGTTCAGAAGTGGACGTTTTACGGTTGAAATAAATAATAATAAATAAATCATGCTGGACAATTCACACAGCATCATCTAGCCCTAAGCTAAGCAGAGCTTGTGTTATGGGTACTAGATGACTGACTTAATACATTGATAGATTTTTTTATTATATATTAAAGGCCTGTTTATCTTTATGAAAAGCTTCGCTTTTCAGACCGCCTCTTACGTACGGTTATTCGATTAGTGTGTCCCCGGCACAGAACGACTGCCTTTCGTGGCAGCTTTCGATATGCTGCCACAAAATGCAGGAATAATTTACCTCCACCGATAAGAAACTCTGTTTCTGTTTGGACTTTTAAAAAACATTTAAAATTATATTTATTGAATACCCAAAAAAATCTAACGCATGAAGGCAGTCGTCCTGAGCTTTGTTTTGTTAAGTAATGTCACAATATAATATTTTATGAATATCTGCAGATCGTACAGACATTTGTTCCGAGGCCGGAATCGAACCTGCATCCTCTTGGGTCGCAGGAGGATCTTCGCCCGCTGCACCACAGACGTCGTCGAAATAATGATGATTATAATATTAATTATTGTTTAGAAGATTTTAAATGTTGACTGTTTATTTATTATTTTTTTATAATCAATGTAAAGTACTTAATATGTAATAATTTGACATGTTTTTATTGCTTATTTATTTAAAAATCTAAAAAATTGCATGCTAATTAAGGTAAGACTTATTTGGAACCAAATATTCTTAAGACCTGTTAACATTGTGTTCAAGCAAATAAACAATCTTTATCTTTTTTGTTCTTTAGATCTCTACTAAACTCGTTCCGTGCGAGACCTCATCAAGAGGTTTTGCCGCTAAAGTGTTACAAGTCAATATGGTTATACTTTAGTAGGTTCTTTCCTAAAGATACAATCTGGAATAAAGTAGCTCATATCAAATCTACGAGCGGGCCGTTAACCAAGTCGGTTTTATTTTCGTTACGATCCTTCATTCAGCTTTATGATGCTTATCAGAAATGTGGGCCAAACAAAAGATAACGCTTGATGAGGAACACAGAGCTATTCAAGTAGGGACTGTTTTCAAAGTTTTAATTTATTATAATGATAAAATTTATTTTTATAATTCCTTTTTGTTTAAAAAAAAATAATACTTATTTTGGATGGTTTAAATATGTATATTTACTATATTTTTTTGATCTCGTGAGGTAAATTATATCAGTTGTTTCTAATTTGGTTTCCATAACACGAGCTTAACTTACGCAAGGCAAAAAAAAAATCTACTGCCGCCACCCCAGGGATGAATATCTGCAGATAAAGCAAACATTTTTCCCCCGGCGCAGATCGAACCCGCACCAATCTTTCATCACCATCACCAGCCAGTTATTAAACCAACCAACTGTGCCACGGAGGTCATCAAAACAGCTGTGTGGTGGTAATGATGATGATGATGATCATCATCATCATAGCCGTAAGATGTTCACTCAAAATCAAAGTCTAAGTATTTATTCAATAGAGCAAAACGCTACTTAGAATAGTCAGTTTACAAAATAAGAACAAAACACATTTAAATTGAATAAAGTACAGAATTGAATTCCAAATGGTGACCATGAGGGGTTGTTTGTTACCATGCTCGCAACGCTTGGCAGGCGGGTCGGCGAGCGCAGTACAAGATGTGATACCCATAGATGCTACTGCCCATCTTCCGGAGGTATCCCTACTGCATCCACGGGCAAGAGAGGAGAGGTAACATTCAACTGCCGGCACCCCACGGCAGGTATGTTTAACATTATGTATTTATTTATTTTTTGCTTTCGTTTCTACCTACGCTCCCCTAGGGATTAATAACGGGATTACCAGGCAACAGATGTTCGGCGATGCCACGAAATCAAATAAGAACGTACCTTACAACCTGAAAGACAAAAATATACTGACACTGTGCGTAAAAAATGTTACTTTGTTATTTCATTAAAAAAAAATCTAGACCTTTTCCCAGCCCAAGGTGGCCCAGACCGGACAAATATCTGCAGAAAAATTACAAAAAAAGTCCTGCTACGAGAATCGAACCTGTAGCGGGTTCTATTCTACTCCTGCGTATCAGTCGGCTATTAGACCATCTGTTCCATTTGAATTATCACCGTCATCTTAGCCGCAGGACGTCCACTGCTCACAGGCCTCCCTGGTGTATCTACAAGTAGGTCTGTACTGATCATGAAGGGTAGTTGCCATACTCACTACGCTTGACAGGCGGGTTGGAGAGCGCAGTACTGGATGTTGATACACGGAAAGACTGCCCATCTTCGGTTTCCCTTGGCAGATTCTTACTAAATCCACGGGTAAGAGAGGAAAGCCTTCTACTGCCGGCACCCCACGGCAGTCGAATTATGTATTAGAAAAATCAACGATTGTTTAAAAGTCAAAGTAATATCAAACAAAACTTCATAATTCATTCGTAAACCGTAACTCACATTCGCACTTTCCTAACAATGCAGTGTGTCTAGCATGAGTTGTCACTGTTAGATCGCCTGCCGTTACGACAGTGGTAATAGTACGTTACTATGACATCTGTCAGATTGGTAACTCATTGTACCAAACTACCCACTAGAGGCGCTGTACAAGTTTCCATACATTTTAGGGATCCGTACGTCAAAAGGCAAAAAACGGAACCCTTATTACAGGATCACTTTGTTGTCCGTCTGTCTGTCAAGACCCTTTATCTCGGGAACGTGTGTAGAGGTATCGAGTTAAAATTAAAACCATATAAGTACTCAAATCTACAGCCTCTTTAAGCTGTGAAAACATAAAATAATCTAAGTTACCCGAAAAAAAGTTACGACCAGCAAAAAACGCATGATTCGACATTCTCAAAGGAATCAAAATTCATAGGGACCTAGATTCCCGTAGACCTAGAACTATGAAATTTGGGATATACTTTCCAAGGCCGACTGGCGAGTTGAAAGTCCATATTTTTTTTGTAGATAGTACACCAAAAGAAAGCGTTTTGCAAAGTCTCAGGTTGCGCAAATTTACGGTTCACGAGATATATTTATTTTTAGTTTTCATACAAACTGGGAAATAACACACAATAACTTCTTCAATTTGACATCTAATTGTCATGTCAAAGATGAAACTTTACGTTTCGTTAACCGTCGAGTTGTATTTTATTCTATTTTTTAAACATTTTTTTTTTAAATATTTTTTTTTATTACCACCCAAAAACACTGCTGTGGCAGAACCGAGATTGAGAAACAGTAGGTTATTAGGTTTTTTTTTATAACCACCCAAAAACACTGCTGTGGCAGAACCGAGATGGAGAAACAGTAGGTTATTAGGTTTTTTTTTATAACCACCCAAAAACACTGCTGTGGCAGAACCGAGATGGAGAAACAGTAGGTTATTAGGTTTTTTTTTATAACCACCCAAAAACACTGCTGTGGCAAAACCGAGATGGAGAAACAGTAGGTTATTAGGTTTTTTTTTATAACCACCCAAAAACACTGCTGTGGCAGAACCGAGATGGAGAAACAGTAGGTTATTAGGTTTTTTTTATAACCACCCAAAAACACTGCTGTGGCAGAACCGAGATGGAGAAACAGTAGGTTATTAGGTTTTTTTTTATAACCACCCAAAAACACTGCTGTGGCAGAACCGAGATGGAGAAACAGTAGGTTATTAGGTTTTTTTTTTATAACCACCCAAAAATACTGCTGTGGCAGAACCGAGATGGAGAAACAGTAGGTTATTAGGTTTTCTTTTTATAACCACCCAAAAACACTGCTGTGGCAGAACCGAGATGGAGAAACAGTAGGTTATTAGGTTTTTTTTTATAACCACCCAAAAACACTGCTGTGGCAGAACCGAGATGGAGAAACAGTAGGTTATTAGGTTTTTTTTTTATAACCACCCAAAAACACTGCTGTGGCAGAACCGAGATGGAGAAACAGTAGGTTATTAGGTTTTTTTTTATAACCACCCAAAAACACTGCTGTGGCAGAACCGAGATGAAGAAACAGTAGGTTATTAGGTTTTTTTTTTATAACCACCCAAAAACACTGCTGTGGCAGAACCGAGATGGAGAAACAGTAGGTTATTAGGTTTTTTTTTATAACCACCCAAAAACACTGCTGCGGCAGAACCGAGATGGAGAAACAGTAGGTTATTAGGTTTTTTTTTTTATAACCACCCAAAAACACTGCTGCGGCAGAACCGAGATGGAGAAACAGTAGGTTATTAGGTTTTTTTTTTATAACCACCCAAAAACACTGCTGCGGCAGAACCGATATGGAGAAACAGTAGGTTATTAGGTTTTTTTTTATAACCACCCAAAAACACTGCTGCGGCAGAACCGAGATGGAGAAACAGTAGGTTATTAGGTTTTTTTTATAACTCCGCGGGGTGGGGATGTTACAGGGGGTAGCCCCTACCCCCTTCCCCGTCTCCGCCCCCTCCCCATCCTTAAATCCATAATGGAAATCGTTATTCTAACCTAAAAACTTTGACCATGGTTATCTCCATAACCATGGGTTTGCTCGGGGGGGGGGGGATGGTACAGGGGGTATACCCCTTCCCCCCTCCCCCCCAAATCGCCAGTCGGCTTTGGAAATTATAACCGAAATTTGTATATTGTTAGTGTTGTAGATAGAGGGAAAAATCCAAAAACTATACATTTGTAATGGAATGATAAAAAAATTGTCCTCAAAAAAATCAGACATCTAGATTCAGCAACCCTACGTGGTCATAACTTGGATGGGTGACCGAATCATTTTGTGCATTTTTAAAACTTACTAATATTTATTATGTTCCAACATACCTACGGAACCTCGGTGGGCGAGTCCAGCTCGCACTTGTCCGATTTTATTTTTACTACAGTCGCTAGCGAGTATAGATTGTAAAAACTCATGGTAGACCTAGATAACGTACCTGTTTTAAACTTTCGCGATCACGACACATTATTAACACATATTTAAATACCCGTTTAAATATGTGTTAATAACGTACCTGTTGTTAGAACAAACGACAATGGTCCATCCATCCATCACTATACCGTGGGGTGCCGGCAGTAGAATGATGCCTCTCCTCTGTTAGGGTGGTTTAGCCGGTCATTGTTATTTTAACTGTGTAGGTTTGTGTTTGGCGTAACATTCTTTGTACTTTTTAGGGTTCCGTACCGAAAGGGTAAAAACGAGACCCTATTACTAAGACTCCGCTGTCCGTCTGTCTGTCTGTCACCAGGCTGTATCTCATGAACCGTGGTAGCTAGACAGTTGACATTTCCACAGATGATGTATTTCTGTTGCTGCTAAGCAACAAATACTAAAAACAGAATAAAATAAATATTTAAGGCGGTCCCATAAAACAAACGTGAACAAAGTTTCTAACAAGTTGTTTTGCCAAATAATGGTACGGAACCCTTCGTGCGTGAATCAGACTCGCACTTGGCTGATTTTTGTTATGATAAACTAGCCGCACTCCGCGGTTTCACCCGCGTAGTTCCCGTGGAATACGGGAATAAAAAATAGCCTATGTTACTCAGGGCGGTGAATGAATTTTAAAAATCGGTCCATTAGTTCTTGAGTTTATTTGTTACAAACATACAAAGTACAAATGTTTCCTCTTTATAATATTAAGAGATGAGTAAATAACATTGAAAAATAAATCCCAACAAAAGCTAACAAGATATGTATTATAAGGCAAGCCAAGAAGATTATTATAAGGCTGTTTATGAGGCCCCTAGATATTTTCACAAGCGTCAAAAGACACAGTCCATAGCCCATCCCTCGGAATAATTAGGCGGGTGACCTCTGTGCTCGGACGAGTTTTTACTGGTGGAATTGTCTGCTCGGTTTACTGCCATCATCATGATCATCTCAGGTGTAGGATGTCCACTGCTGGACGTAGGCCTCCCTCAGATAGACCCCCCTCTGATACACGGAAAGACGCTGCTGCCCATCTGCCGGAGATATCCCAGATTCTTACTGTATCCACGGTCAAGACAGTTTTGACGACCTCTGTGGCGCAGCGGGCGAAGGTCCGCATGCGACGCAAGAGGTAGCGGGTTCGGTTCCCGCCTGGACTGGAAAGGGGGAAATGTCTGTACTATCTGCAGATATTTGTTCAGGGTGCTCTGGATGTTTTTCTATATTAATAAAAAATATATTTCTATGCAGTAAATGTATTAAGTATATCAATCCTACAGTACCTGTTTAGCTTGGGGCTAGATGATGCTGCGTGAATTGTCCACCATCATTTATTTATTAAAAAAAAAATTATTGATAAATGTACCATCTACACAGCAAACATTTATCTAGTACCAAAAGGTTAACGAAAACATCGTGAGGAAGCCCGCGGCTTAGTCAGCTTCAGACGTATTGGGGCATTTTTTTTAAAAAACGTCCATGTAGATTTTTAGGTGTCCCACAAGTTGATTTATAATTTTCTGTGAAACCAGTCTATTTCTAGATATTAACAAAGTTTTTTTTAGGTTTATAGATTTATTTACGTTAAAAAAACTGTTTATTTTGACTATTTTTAAACAACAAATTGTAAAATAAGACTAAACTAGCTTTCAACACCCCTGAAAAATGTTTGTCCTACATAGTTAAATTTTATAATAAATTTTTACCTGTCTTGAAAGAAGACCAAAACTGAATTATTTATATTTAAATACCTCAAGGCCATCTTATTTAAACGTAATAAGCGGGAACACAAAATAATAACATTTTATCAATTAAATGGTGTGAAAAAAGTTACAAGACTGACTCTAAAATAGGTAAAAATCATTTGGAAATGCAATTTGTTTGTTATTTTGCCGCTATGTTATACATCTCTGAGGAATAGCGAATCATTTGAAATAATTTAGATAATATAAAAAAAAAAAATTTGATTCCATTTTGTAACCAACACCCATTGGACAAATTTCTACGAAAATGCCCATTGACCAGTCCTTTCCTCTAACTAATAGCCGACTAGCTAGAATGGTATAGGTGCTGGGCAGCCTAATCCAATAACAAAGTCCCAGGCACTGCAGCGCCCCGTACAGAATGAATACCACTTGCTGACGCTGTATAAATCTCATTCCTCATATTATAGACCGTGGGGTGCCGGCCGGCTGTAGAATGTTACCCCTCCTCTTAAGCCCGTGGATGCAGTAAGAGCCTGCTAAGGGATACCTCCGGAATATGGGCAGCAGCGTCTTTCCGTGTATCAACATCCTGTACTGCGCTCGCCAACCTGCCTGCCAAGCGCGGTGAGTATGGCAACTACCCCTCATGGAGATCCATGAGGGAGGCTTGTGTTCAGTAGTGGACGTTTTACGGCTGAAATGATGATGATTATAGACAGGAAAGATTTGTATGTTGTATTTTTGTAACGAATAAACTCAAAAACTACTGGACCTATTTTCAAAATTCTTCACCATTAGAATGCTACATTATCCCTAATTAACATAGACTATATTTTATCATCGTCTTCCAACGGGAACGGGAACTACGCGGGTGAAACCGCGGAGTGCGTCTAGTCATGTTATAAGGCCTTACTTTTTTATACCATCATCAGCGGACACGCGGTTGGATGAATGTCGTGTAGCGTGGACGGATGTGTGAGGCACACCAAAGAAGAGATGGATGGATTGTGTGAAAGGTGATACGGGTGGGAAGGACGATGTGGCGACCCCACGTAGGAAAGGTCGCGATCTGGGAAACTAGAGGGTGTATTAAATAAATAAATAAATAATGCTGGACAAATCACACAGCATCATCTAGCCCCAAGCTAAGCAGAGCTTGTGTTATGGGTACTAGATTACTGATATACTTAATACAATATACTACATAGATAGATATTTTTATTATACATAGAAAAACACCCAGAACACCCTGAACAAATATCTGCAGATCGTGCAGACATTTGTCCCGAGGCGGGAATCGAACCCGCAACCCCTTGCGTCGCAGGCGGACCTTCGCCCGCTGCGCCACAGAGCTCGTCGTGTATTATAATAATATAACATGTGTATTAATCCGGGGGGTTAAGCCGGGGAAACTTCAGCCCATGAAAACAAGTAGCTTCTGTCAAAAATCGTATAATCAGATGTTGAAGTTAAACGTTAGTGGTGTTTTTTTAAATTAAAAACCCTGAAAAGTCGTAGGCCAAAATTTTATCCTTGAGGTGGTCAGAATCACCCCCTTTCGGCTCAGTACACATATTATAATTCAACCCTGCATAAATGATTGATGAAAACTCAAGAAAATCGAACCTAATTAAAACTCGCCTAGAATTTGACTACCAGTAAATAAATGCCTGTTACTTTTTTCTTGTCTCGGAAGGAACTCCCAGAACAATTTCGTGATTTACAAAATATATTTTATTTACTTACATACAGCCTCCAATAGTTTAACGAGAAATATTCCACCTTGTTGTTATCATCATCGTCCTTTCAGCCGTAAAACGTCCACTTCTGAGCACAGGCCTCATAGATCTCCATGAGGGGTAGTTGCCATACTCACCACGCTTGGCAGGCGGGTTGGCGAGCGCAGTTCGGGATGTTGATACACGGAAAGACGCTGCTGCCCGTCTTCCGGAGGTATCCCTTAGTAGGCTCTACATCCATGGATACCCATGAGAGGGTAACATTCTACTGCCGGCACCCAACGGCCGCTTATTGTTATAATTATTTGTAATTGTTCTGCAGATATATGTCTCCGGTCTGGGTATTTTTTTTTATTAATGATAAGTAAGTCATTGCCGTGGGGTGCCGGCAGTAGAATGTTGCCCCTCCTCTCTTGCCCGTGGATGCAGTAAGAGCCTGCTTAGAGCTACCTCCGGAAGATGGGCAGCAGCGTCATTCCGTGTATCAACATCCCATACTGCGCTCGCCAACCCGCCTGCCAAGCGTGGTGAGTATGGCAACTCCCCCTTATCCATGAAGGAGGCCTGTGTTCAGTAGTGGACGTTTTACGGCTGAAATTAATGAATGAATGATAAGTAAGTATGTACCTATTTAAAAAAAACTTTTTCTAGTATTCTATAATTAAACAATCTGAGGTCTCCCGGTACAAGCTTTACGACTGCCAACGTATTGTTTAATTTGGCAAATCAATTATTTTGTATGACTAGATGGTGTTTGGGTGTCGTGTCATGCATCATATTGTTATTAGAATAACAATTTTAAAGGGTCAATTTAGTTTAGTTAACGACCCAGTACGAAGTCGCGGATGGAAGCAAGTCATGTTTTTATTACAAAGCTCTAGAACTCTGTGCCTTTTTCGGGCCACATTTTCGACGCGCCGGTTTCGGAGAAATCCCGATTGTTCGTCTCGCTCTCACTCGCAGATTGCACGAGACCCCTCACTCGGATCGGATTCGTGCTCAAACCAAATATTGAAATAGTTAGATATGCCCTTACCGTAATAAGACTGACCCGTTTCGTTTCCACGCGAAACGAGTGAGCTGACTGACTCATTTGGAATCAGTTTAAGTACCTCTAGCCACACGTGGTGTGCATTTTTTTCACGAAAGTTCGTGCAACATCACAACAGTTAGGTTTATTTTTACACTTTGAAACATAACACATTGTGTAAGAAGGACTTAATGCTTAAAGCATTCTCTGCCAGTTATTCTGGGCGTGCAAATATTGGCAAAAACATTGTGCGTGCGGAGGCATTACTGTTAACACACAATAAAGACAATGCCACGCTAGTTTTTGGTGTGAATGCATGTCTAACGATTTAAATCTTTGGCTCCAACTACAATTTTATTGTCGAGTAGCTGACGATACGGCCCTCGATCTCGTGACCCACGTTTACATATGACTAATATACGTGGGTACGTACTGTCGTGTCGCTGAGAACGACGACTCGACTGCGAGTCTACAACATGGTTTCTTAGTTTTTTGTAGTAACGTATTAACACTTTGAAAATTTAAAATTTGTCGTATTCCTTCAACATTTTACTGTAGACATAAAACAAGCCATTTCGGAAACGGGTTACAAAATACAATAGTACCTTTAAATGAAATAGTTGCTACTGCTGGCTTCTGCTCAATAAGATAAAAAATTTATAAATAAATAATATAAAAATAAAGATAGATAAAGAACGTAAGATGTACGCCTCATTGAGGCGACGTCGGAATTTTCTACCAACTACCACTAAAGTGCACTGCTCTCGACTGGAACAAACTACCATCGTCTGTGTTTCCAACCTCTTATGACCCGATTATGTTTAAGAAAAGAGTTAATAGGCATCGGATCGTTGATCGCTGGATCGTTATTTCTTAATTATTTTTATAGGTACATAGGCACATGTGGACATAGCACAGCACGGGACCGGATTATGTGGCGTTTAAAGGGAGGCCTACACCCAGCAATGGGTACCTAGGCTGTGGATGACGATGATGATAATGATGTGGACCTAACTTCCTTAAAAATAAAAAATATCCCATTCCCATCCCCTGGTCTATTATGTTCTGTTCTGTCTGTGTAGTCGCTGCACCCAGCCTTCCAAGCTTTAAGAGCAGGTTGAAGTCTTGGCTTGTCAAAAAGGCTTTCTATAAAGTGGACGATTTTATTTTATTTGTTAAGTATACAAATTAATTTCATTACTGTTGTAACTGGTGTATGGAATGTATTTTTAATTGATTGTTATAACTTTATTGATGATTTAACATTTTATTTTTTATATATTTTATTCAATTATTCAATTCAGTGATTTTTTCTGTTATTATTTTGTATTGTTTTATGAATATTATTATTAAACAGACGTATAAACATATATTTACCAATAAAATTGATTATTCTGATTATTCCAGACGTCCACATATGCCTCCCTCGTGGATCTCTATGAGGTTGTTTGTTGCCATATCCACGGGCAAGAGGCGGGGATATGGCAACATTCTAATGCCGGCCAACCACAATGTTTTGCTCTTGTCATCTGAATTCTGAGTCTTCAGTTAACGACCGCGTTTTATGTCAATACTCAATTGAGTGGAAAACTAGTACAATATAATATCGTGTCGCTTTAGAAGTGGAACTATTTGTCTGTATACGGACAATACACCGCACGTACAATAGCGCAACCCCTTCCGCGCACGGGTGTACAACAAGGCGACTAATGTTTTATTTAAAAGGGCTCAGGACTCCGCGTACCAGAAAACGACGGCGCATTCTGTTAAGATTATTATGAATGATGTATACACAGCTATCGCCGCCGAACAAGCGCGAAGGTTACGGTTAGTCTTGGAAGAAGCTAATGCTTGAAACTATGCCGTGAGGTGGCAGCAGTGGAATGTTGTCTCTCCTCTCTTGCCCGTAAATGCAGTAAGAATCTTCCAAGGATACCTCCGGAAGATGAGCAGCAGCGTGATGAGTATTGCAATAATCTTAAATAATTGCAATAATTGATCTTGCGAGATTCATGAGGGAAGCCGGTTGAGATGAGACTATTGGAAGATGTCAACAGTAAACAGAATGTACTTGTTAATTTAAACCAATTTCAGACTGTTTTTCTATGTCTGGCCGTAGGGTGCCGGCAGTAGAATGTTGCCTCACCTCTAGCCCGTGGATGCAGTAAGAATCTGCAAAAAGGTTGCCTCCGGAAGATGGGCAGCGTGTTACCGTATATCAAAATTCCACACTGCGCTCGCCTGCCAAGCGTGGCGAGTATGACAACAACCCCCTCATGACCTTGGCCTATGTCCAGTAGTGGACCGCTGGTCTGGTCACTTGTCGTAGGAAACTCCTAGCTTGGCACAGCGCAGTAACAAAGGGCATTTACAAAGGGAGCCGTATTTATTGACTGTGGATGATGTTGATGATGGATGACTTAGGAAACAAAAGATCACATAAAATTCAAAGATGGTTGGTTGGCCAATGTCGAAACTGCATCCGCTTTTAGTCTATTTATGGGTCTATTTACCAACCCACATCACAGAATAGTACCATCGCACAATGGACCGTAAAACCACAGTGTATACAGTGTTCCGACTTCATACAAACGGACGAAGCGCGAGCTATACCTACGCGCCTCGATCTCGGTCTCCGCTCGGTACCTAAACAGTCGCGACTGTGCCGCAGTGACGAACGGAGGTGTGTTGTTTTTTTAACAAAAACCGCGCGATTTTTTCACAAATAATAAGTTCAAGTACCTACCTACGTATTTAATATGTCGAGTAGGATATATTGTGCTGTTTTTGGTTGCATGAAATCTTCAAGAACGCATCCAGAGATAATTTTTTTTAGATTACTTGGAAACTCTGAAAGCTAACACTATAAAATAATTTTACTTACTACCCAGTAGGTAGGTACATAATGTGTGTCTTTTTAATGGACAAGTATTTCCTTTTATCTCCCGAAAAAAAAGATGTCTGGATTCTTAAATAAAGTGAATAGAGTAATGGAAAGTGATTGACACGAGTGAAATAGGTAGTTATATGCTGTTCATGATACGGTAGGTACGCTTGTGTAAAAACCTCGGGGCATGTGTGTTTCGTTTTGTTAGTTTGTATAATTCAAAGTAAAGACGTGGTATTTTATTTATTATTAACTAGCTTCTGCCCGCGACTTCGTCCGCGTGGAATAGTTTCTTTGGGCTAACTCTTACCCACGACTTCGTTTACGTAGAAGGTGAAAATATAATATTTTTAAATAATACCTACGTTAAGCGTAATTTTAGGTAGGTAGGTACCTACATCACGCTTTCATCAGTAAGAGTGGAACTAGCTTCTGCCCGCGACTTCGTCCGCGTGGAATAGTTTCTTTGGGCTAACGGTAACTCTTACCCACGACTTCGTTTACGTAGAAGGTGAAAATATAATATTTTTAAATAATACCTACGTTAAGCGTAATTTTAGGTAGGTAGGTACCTACATCACGCTTTCATCAGTAAGAGTGGAACTTTAAAACATTAGGTAAAAGTACTGGGTCTTATAATCTTATATCATTTAGATTGTAGGTTATTCTAATAATTCATAACTATGTTATTTTATAGTACTTCTGCGTACACTATATTTTCAATTTATCTATTCAATTCACAAAGTATTATATTTGTTTATATAAAAAAAGTATATTTACAATCACAAAACTAAATGGAAACACAAAGTAGGCAAATTTAATTAAAATGCTGGAGGCGGGCAGCCCTATCGCATGTTTACGTACCGCGCGGCTGTAGGTATTTATTTCAAAAATACGGCCGAGTCAAACTACTGTATACATTACTATTCTGTGGTAAAACTGTGTACATCTGGGGGCCTACTCTTAAATGCAAATCGCGATGAATCGTAGTCGTAATCAAGACTAACTCCGTATTGATTGCCATTCTGACGATAATATCGTAATTGTTTTTTAGAGTAGGCGAGTTTATGAACTTTGAAACTATTTAAAGTAAACATTTTGAGAAACTTCGTTATTGTTGTGCAGCAATCTGTACTTACGTCACTGAAAGAAATCTAATGCTGTTACGGCAAATGCTGAGTGACGACCAATTTCGGTCGCCCCCTAATATTATTTTATTATGCATAGCGCTGTCTGTCTGTCTGCCCGTGCATGACACGATTAAAACCGAACGCGTTGACAGATTTACATGAAACCTTTTTTGTTAGCACTGTCTTAATGAGAGAAGGGTACTGATTGATTTTGATGACCCTAGGTTCACAGGGACCGGAGTTATTGTGACCTCAAAAGGTCACCTTCGCCCCCTTTTCTGGTATCAATGCTTGTTTGTTGATTTGATTGTGCATTTTGAGACAAATAAATTGTTTCCTATTATATCCTAAAATCCCTATATGGGCACGATTAGACTCCATTTTGAATGATTTTGACTCTTAGCCTCTTGTTGCTCGATTCATCCGCGATAAGAAATGATGTCATCTTGGATTATCAAAACTCTCCAATATCCTTGCGGACGTTAAATTACGCATATTTTTAAAATATTATGCCTAATTTGAGCGAATTTATTTGAACCCTAACTTAAAAACAAAAAGTGTTCGAAGCGAACAAGTTCAATTGGGATTTTTAGGGTTTCGTAGTAAAACAAGAAACCCTTATAGTTTCGCTTTGTCTGTCTGTCTTTCCGTCACCGGCTTTGCGAGGAGACTATTAGTCCTAGAAGGCTGTAATTTAGCATGTAGGTATATTTAAAATAACAACGCCGAGATAACGCCACAAAAATTTTGGAGCCCTTACACATAAGGTAGGGCTGAACTTTTTTTTCTTGATTTCCCATCGTGTAGGGTATCGTTGAATAGGTATTATAAAACCCTTCATGGGTTGCTAAGACATTTTTTCGATTTAGGGTTCCGTTCGCAAATTATTAAAGTTTTAAACATTTTTTCGAGCGTCCTCCCTAAAATCTAAACTGCTAGCTTTACAAATCTGAAAAAAATCATGAATGTAGTTTTAACCATGAACTTGCTAAGAAAGCTATAAAGGTTAAGCTAGCGTTTTTAGTTTCGAAGAAATTGTCGCTCAAATAAGTAAAGCGGTTTCCCAAACACACCGAATACTTTAAACCGAAAAGTCAATTAATTCCTGTTAATATGTTTTGTACGTAAAAAATATCTTCTAACAACAGGTCTACGATTATCTACGAAACCCTACATAGCGTGTGGCCCGACACGCATCTTATTTATTTATTCGATTAGAATGTGTTAATTTTTTTGTGTTTATACATATAATGTTTATACCTTTGGGTCCGAATGAAAAAATGCTTTTTGTTATGAAATATCTTGTTAGACGGTTTTCAATATAAACGTCGTGAGAAGGAACAAGTGAGACCCACAGGATGTAAGAACAGCATTGAAGCACCTCACAGAGCGGCTTGACATACGGATGTTAAACAACTACCAATATAATCTCACTGACACATAACTGGAGTGCTGTCCAGACATAGAAACACGATCCCTTGGAGAAGCTCCATAATATGTCTACTAAGCAGGTTGGGGGTGATTCTGACCACCCCAAGGCACAACTTTAGTTCTACCACTTTAGGATTCGGTGATTTTCATTCAAGAGAGTTTTAACTATAACAGCTGATTATAAGGTAATAACAACCTAAACGCCAGCTTATTATTGACATCGGGTCATTGACCTCCGCAAAGAGTTGCCGTACAGATATAAATAAAAATACCTGTAACCACACAGAGGTTCTTTTTTTATATTTAAAAAAAAAGATTATGTCTTCAGGATCATCTTCACATTTGACCAACTAGTAAAATTCATCATTTCAGCCGTAAAACGTCCACTAAACACAGGCCTCATGGATCTCCTTAAGGGATAGTTGCCATACCCATCACTAATAAAATAATAATAACCGGTAAAACTATTAATAAAAATATATGGGATAGTGTGGGATCAGTAGGAAAATCCCACACTACCCCAACTCATTAAGTCATTCCACACAAGCGGGTTACTATTACGTCATAAGCAGCCAAACACTTATTCCTCAAGTATTCCAACGCATGAGCCGTGGCATTGACCTTCAGCCATCTGCTTTCCTAATTCCCGGTCGGTGTCTATCCTCGCTACCTGGGCCGTAGCGTTAGTAACAGCGATCCCTTCTGAACCATTACCTGTTAAAATCCTACCTGAACAGTCAATACAGCTATTGATGTACACTACCTGGTTATTTTTCAGAGCAGAGCCATTTGCGAAATTACTCCCTATATATATTTTCTTTTATGGCTTTTGTATTTGTACACTCGGTCAAATCGGTGCATGTAGGGTCTGTACGACTCGTTAATTTTCAGAAATCCTAAGTGCAACTACGTTATGTAAGGTTTCTGCGCTTATTCAGTGTTCCCGGGATCACGATGGGTGCCTGTGGAAACGTCTCGGGCAATAACAGAGGTAAAGAACGCGATATGTGTTAATAATGTGTCGTGATTGCGATAGTATAAAAATACTCTTTCTGCGCTTAATTCATGTTTTTAGTTTTAGATTCATCATCATCATTCATTTCGGCCGTAATACGTCCACTACTGAACACAGGCCTCCCTCATGGATCTCCATGAGGGGTAGTTGCCATACTCACCACGCTTGGCAGGCGGATTGGCGAGCGCAGTACGGATGTTGATACACGGGAAGACGCTGCTGCCCATCTTCCGGAGGTATCCCTTAGCAGGCTCTTACTGCATTCACGGGCATGAAAGGAAATAACATTCTACTGCCGGCACCCCACGGCAGTTTTAGATTAGCCCCACCGAATTAAGTTCCACAGCCGCCGTGTTGGCCGAGTGGTGTGCACCCTCGACTTTCGATTCGAAAGTTGTGAGTCGACACCAGCTGTACACAAATGGAGTTATCCTTCTTGTAAAATTGATGTGAAAATATTTCATATTAACAGTGAAAGAAAACCTCGTGAGGCAACCTGCGGTTCAATCAGCTTCGGATGTGGGTATTGACACATTAATCTCCTCTCATCTGAATGTATCCAAATAAGCTGAGGATGGTAGGTGCTGGGCAAACCTAATCCATCTAACAATGTCCCAGTCACTGCAGCGTCCCGGACAGCATGAATACCAGTCACTGAGGCTATGTCAGATACCTCTGAAATATAGGCAGCAGGCAGGGTTTTTTCCGTGTACCAACACCCCGCACTGCGCTCGCCAACCCGTCTGCCAAGCGTGGTGAGTATGGCAACCACCCATGACCTTGGAGATCCATGAGAGAGGCCTATGTTCAGCAGTGGACGGCTGAGATGATAATAATAATACTTAAATTAGTATGGTATATAATATTAAACCATTCCATACCACCATATCTTAAAAGTCCGAACATCCATCGACACCAAAACTTTTCCTAGAAATCCTTGTTCGTCTGTTCGATATCTTCGGCTTTGAAATTGAGAATTTCCTCATTGCATATCGTTTTATATTTTTCACAGAAAGCATAAACGAAGTTCTAAATCTCTTAATTCCCACGGGAAACGGAAGCATTCACGAATAGTATCGGAGTGTTTAGGGTTCCGTCGCCCAACAAGAACTCGCTTACAAAGTCAATAAGTGTTACATTTTACACGCCTGTATCCTATCAGTGTGTCTACCAAGAGTTGTCACTGTTAGATCGCCTGCCGTTACTACAGTAGTAACAGTACGTTACTATGACATCTGTCAGATTTGTAACTCATTCTACCAAATTCTAAGCAAATGAAGGCCAAACTCAAAAAAAAACATAATATGCAGTGAGAGCTAAAATTGCTCACTTAAAACGGAATTTCAAATAGTAGTGTCTGTTTTACACTTCCTAAAACTAATTATAACAAGAGATATGACATTTATAAATTTATAGCTGTCAGCGTAAATTTGGGTAAGTATAATTGTTCCGTTTTAATTTTAGAACGGCACTAAGCGAATACCTAGCTCTATAGTCGTATTTTATATTATTATACATATTATTATTTATATTATTATACATGTAGGTATGGCATTTTAGTGCGTTTTAAGTCAATGAAATTAGCATTAGATAGCTAGTGCAACAACAGAATCGCCACCAGTGTACTTGTAAAAATAGGAAAAAAATAACTAAAAGTTTATCCGTATATCGTGCACCACTGAACAAATAACCTGCTCTGTCACTAAGGGTATGTTGCCGTGTGGTCCGGCAGTAGTGTTGCCCTCATCTCATGCCTGTGGATGCAGTAAGAGCCTGCTAAGGGTTACCACCGGAGATGGACCGCAGTGTCTTTTCGTGTAACATCCCGTACTGCGTTCGCCAACCCGCCTGCCAAGCGTGGTGAGTATGGCAACAACTCCTTATAGACATCTATCGTCAATAGCTATAGCAATAGCGTCTAGCGTCAATAAGGTCCATGCGGCCGCACTGAATAAAGTATTTTTTTATTCTTGATTCTATGAGCGTGGCGAGTATGGCAACCAACTCCCAATGTAAGGCTTATGTTCAGTAGTGGACGTTTTACGGCTGAAATGATGAAGGGTATGTTCCGAAGTGTCATAATTATACAAAAAAAATATTATCATCTGGTACACATAAACCAAGCTGTGCTTACTTTCGAGTATGGGTCAGCGCAGACAGAACGGAGCGCAACGGAGAGGATTTTATTGACGCACTTGAAAATAAACTTTAAAATTATTTAAAATAAAGTGCAAAACGCCGCGCGAGGATTCCCGCGTATCTTCGAGGACGCGCGAGCATTTTTTGTCAGGTTCAAGCATTTATGCACTTTATTACAATAATTTTAAAGTTTATTTTCAAGTGCGTTAATAAAATCCTCTCCGCTGCGCTCCGTTGTCTGCGCTGAGCCTTTGGGGCTAGATGGCGCTCTGGGAAATGTCCTGCATTATTTATTTTATAAGTTACTTATAATTTCAGCCGTAGCACGTCCACTGCTGGACATAGGCCACCCTTACATTGAGGGGTTTTTGCCGTACCCGCCACGCTTGACAGGCGGGTTGGCGTACGCATGGTTTTTAAGGCGCGGAAGACGCTGTTGAAAATCTTCCGGAGGTATCCCTTAGCAGATTCTAACTGCATCCACGGGCAATAGAGGGGCAAGATTCAACTGCACTCCACTGCTTATTAGTCATTAAACCATTACACTTATTAGCAAGGAACCCTACGATCATCGAGTCTGACACGCTCTTGCTTGCATTGTAATCCAATCTAAATCCGCTACGCTGCCGGTGTAGGGTAGCCCTGACATTTGAAGGGTGTGTTTGTTTCTAACTCCCCAAATCCCGAGGGAATCGCGGGAACAGTCTCAGCCATTAATTCATCTGAACACTTACCCCCTTACTCATAAACGCTACTTAAATTTAGCAGCACTGAGTAACAACTTTTTGAATAATACTCGTAGTTTTAAATTTTTATGTTGGTGAATATTGTTTAACCTTAGTATCATCATCATTATCATCTCAGCCGTAGCACATAGGCCCTCATGGATCTCCTAGATCTAATGATCTAGAAGATCCATGAGGGATCCACCTCGTAATCGAAGGGGTTGTTGCGCCATACTCGCCACGCGAGGGATGTTGATACACGGAAAGACGCTGCTGCTCATCTTCCAAAACTGTCCTTTGGCAGCTTACTGCATCCACTGGCAAGAGAAGAGACAACATTCTACTGCACCCAGCTAGTCTTATTATGTTTAAACAAGGTCACTTGTAGACAAGACAAGGTCAGGGTTCAACATACGTCGGAAGAAAGTGGTGTAGCAGTTTTGACAAAAGTTTCTGTGAGATCTAATTATCGCTAAGGCTTTTCTAACTGAGTGTAAGAGATGCAATGGAAAATCGACCTTGTTGTTTCATAACGTTCAAATGAATCTCAGCCGTAAGGTAGTGGTAGACCACATTTTTGCCCGATTTTTGGATGACAAAGCATAACGAATGTGCAGTGTGCACTATGGACCCCAGTGGACCCCTATTAGAACGAGGACCTCATCGTAACAGGGTCGTTAGAGGGCATTCTGCACAGATGGCAAAATTGCTTTTTGGAATTAGAGAATTAATGAAATTCCATCGAAGGGAATGTTAGCCCTCTTACCGAAAACTGACAATAGAATTGCACAGTGAGGAAATTGTTGGAGGTTATTGAGGCAGCTGTGGGGTGCCGGCAGTAGAATATTATGTTTCTCATGCCCGTGGATGCAGTAAGAGCCTGCTAAGGGATACCTCCGGAAGATGGGCAGCAGCGTCTTTCCGTGTATCAACATCCCGTACTCCGCTCGCCAACCCGCCTGCCAAGCGTGGTGAGTATGGCAACTACCCCTCATGGAGATCCATGAGGGAGGCCTGTCAAAAATGGCATTTTTGGGTTTTTGGACGTTTTCGGCCATTTGAAGACTTATTTTTTGGTGACCTTTTGAGGTCACAATAACTCCGGTCCCTGTGACCCTATGGTCACCAAAATCAATCAGTCACCTTAGCTCATTAAGACGGTGCTAACAAAAACAAAAAGGTTTCATGTAAACTCGGTCAACGCGTTCGGTTGTAATCGTCAAACACACAGACAGACAGCGCTATGCATATGTAATAATTATAATAATAATTATCCTTTTATTTTCATAGGCGAGCGATCCCGTGTTTTATGCTGTGCGGGAATCCTTATCTGTGGATAACTTACTGTCGGATATTTTTATCGAGATAGGTAGAACCCTTAAATACCTACCCAAGTTTGATATCAAATCAAAGGATGTGTAAAGTGCATAACTGAAGGTTTAAAAAGTAAAGAAAATCGGTTGAACATAGTGTTACCTTAAATTAAAATTTTGCTTAGTAGGTACTTGTTTAAAGCTATTTTTAGTTTTTATTCGTAAACCCACACTAAGTTCTAAGGCGTGTCGGAATAGGCAATTTTGATGGCTTTTTGTCTGTAGGTAGTTAAAATATTGATTTATTATTTTAAGCATAAAATTTTGCAAACGAGAAGTAGGTATCAGGCATTGGTAATACTAAAATATCAAACAAACTCGGCTAGGTATGTTATGAAAACGACACTAATTCGCCTTAACTTTACCACCTAACTTATGAGCCTAGAAATTCCCTATGTTTGAAAGGGTAGCTGGCCTAGGCTTTAGGTAGGCAATCTATCACGGAATTAGGGTTAGACGCAAATTCTGTTTGAAAATATACTGTTTCAAAGACCTAAATTAATAACACCCTAGGGACCATCTAGCCTAGAGCTTTGCGTACCTACCTAGGTACTAGATCCTAAATATTATTACTATTTTGGATTATCGGGTATTTACCTTTAATTTTATCCCGACGTTTCCACCGGATTGCACGGCGCCTACTCTAGAAAACGATTACGATATTATCGTCAAAATGGCAATCCTTACATAATCGCCATAAGAGTTAATTTGGCTTGATTACGATTTCGATTTATCGCAATTTACATTCAAGAGCCCGGTCGTGGTCGCGGGTCGGATAAAAATGAATGAAAGTACGCGACAAATACCTGAAAAACCAATATAGTAATAATGTGTCATGTGATCGAGATGGTTCAAAGAAGATCCTAATAGTACTAAATTTGAGTAACCTAGATAATTAAACGTTTGACGATTATGAATGAATGACGCATGCC
The DNA here is from genome assembly GCA_963082625.1 of Pasiphila rectangulata. NCBI lineage: Eukaryota > Metazoa > Arthropoda > Insecta > Lepidoptera > Geometridae > Pasiphila > Pasiphila rectangulata. Next base: position 22,856,391 of record OY720235.1, read on the forward strand.
ATTTTTCATCTGAACCAGACCAGACAGACACTGTAATGGCATGGCAGTCCATAGGATCGTTATGATGAACAACCCGACAATTTGAGCAGCTGACTTCGGCCATTGAAGGTCACGAATTAGGGCATTGACCCTACATGCCTATTTGCCTACATTGCCTTGGTACATTTAGTTAATGACTGTGCTGTGCATAATAAATAACATCAAATCACATTGGTAGGTTTATTAGACCGCTACTTTTGTAAATACATAGGTACTACCTACGTAATTTTTATGCACCACTTTGATAATTAGATAGATATTATCAACAAAAATCAATACCAGGAAGCATCCTTTATTTTTCTTCGGTGAATCTTTGGATGTACCTTACGTCTTACGTCCTCAACAAGCTAAATGAAGTGTGTTCCACATTTAAAAATTAATTAGGTATGTACCTGGACCGCTATACCAAACAAAAAACAGAATAGCTTAAAAAAGCTGGGTAAGTAGTACCTTCTGACTGTGTCACCTACTCACCAATCTTATATTTAGTAGTTAGTTCTAATGGTTCATGCTATTCCGAGGAGCATGAAGCAGGTAATGTACCATTATAGGTAGGTACGTCGTACAGTTCTCCTGGTCGAGACTCGTTTAGAAAGCACTAAGCGAGCCGAAGGCACTGCCTCAATTCGCGGCACACGCACAGAACCGGCCTCCAGACACGAGGTAAACCGGCTCCAATCACACAGTAATCACTACACTGCACTCAGTATTGCTTCACAACACTTTGCAGATGAAAAGAATGCCTCAATAAAGTAAACCAAAAATCACACGCGAGAAGGATCGCGCAATTTAGTTCGTATGGACGCGAGTGCGATATCAACGGCCGTGACACGCTCGGCCGACGCCGTGGCTGCGGGCTGACTGAGCGGCGGTGCGGCGGGCGGCGCGGGGCGCGCGGGGCGGGGCGGGCGGCCGCGGTGCCGTGCATTCCGTCCCGTCCAGGGCCGGCGGCACCCGTCCGCGGGGGATGCACAACTGCACAATACATACGCAGCTTTTCTATCCCGAATTTACCTACGCCTTTATAAAGTAAGCAAAGTCAACGGAATTGTTTGGCACAGTATGAATAGTTAATAGCACAGATTACAGAAACAGGAGAGCTTTGGATAAGCAGCTGGTTGGTGTAAATGTATTGTTGGTATAACTAAATTACCTGGTTGGTTATCAAGTGCCTACCAAGGTAGGAACTTTTCATGTACCTAGGTACATGACCTACTTGGTCGTGGTGGTGAGGCTGGCTCGCACGAAGGAACATCACCGTCATCACCATCTCGGAACCAAATCAAAAATTGTACCGCGCACCAAGATTTTTGTGAAAATTATTAAAGAAAACAACAAAAAAATAACTAATGTTACCACATTTAGAATTAATTTATGTCACGTAGGTTACTGTTACCTATCTAGTTACGCGTTTAAACTACATACCTACCTATTGTGTTGTATTATTTAACCGCCTACGCCTACAGATTTGTACCTTCCCAGTTTACCCAGTGGCTTAAAAAAGGATCACTCACAGTAGATCCAGTTTTTAGAACAGCAATAAGTCCTACTAGAAAAATCTAGTTCTAAGCTATCAATCACGAGTTGATTGATACCTAATATAGGTATAAACCACAATTTGTAATGTAATTGTAATACAAAGATTGTTAACTTGTCTTGCTATGTTATGTCGTGTAGTAAGTCACGAGTTGATACCTAACATTACTTTTAGGTTTATACCAAGAACGACATAAATTAGCAAGACAAGTTAACAATATTTGTATATACGAGGTTGATAGTAAAACAGTTGAACGATTAAAAATATTGTGTAATATTCTGACTGATAATGATCATCCAACACATATCAAGTCTCTGTAATTATCAAGATGATGATGAATAATCCGGGTGTCCACTTAGCTGCGTTCGCTTAGCTAACCTACCTAAGCAAATAGTGCGACGTTCCTCCTAATCATAATCAAACACACCAATTAGGCCGCTAACGATTAGATATCTTGCCGAGTCCAGTGGAAGGTAAACAGTAGGATTTGAATTTAGTGCATTAACCGCTGATAACCGACGCCAATTGATAAGGAGGTAGGTAGCAATAGCAACGTATCACAGAGATTACAGAAGTCCTAACCTTACTTCGGTGGTTCTGTAAACCATCCATTTAATCTGTGGTACTTATCAGACGGGTGCGGACGAGTCTCGGGGCGGATTAGCGTAAGTTCCTTTGAGTAAAATGACATGTTTCTTGAAATGAAATCAATCGTCTACATGAGGTACACGACCTGGCAATTGAACTTCACTGACCGAAGGCTTGTGGCATGGGCATAGCGCCTACGTAGTAGCAAGATTCTTGCAAGTAATGAACTCAAAATCTGAACCTTTCTAAAATAAGCCCCGGGCCACAGAATAGTTCACAGGATAGCCACCAGCTAGGAGCTCCACTGTTGTCGGTAGTTAGTAAAATGAGGTAAACATAAACAGCCGGCGTGGGATGAGGGTGGAAGGGGAGGGTGGTATGCTAACTTGTACTCGGACAAAAAGCTGTGTAATTAAAGAGCCTTCTGGAATAACTGCGGGAACAGATGACATAAGTCCCTCCTCCGGGTTCAAGTTTGTGAAGTTTGGTTTTTGACCGCATCCTTCCTCGTGGTGGTCCGTGCAACGTTATTAAACGTAGGCATTAAAGTCGAAGTTTGAACAAAAATACCGCATCGCAATACTTTGCTCGCATAAGTAAACATTTACCTTGAGGTTTGTATAAAATGCACAAACGCTGCGCAAGCTTCCAAGTGAATGCACCGAAACGAAACGACAGTGTCTGCTTCGATAACCCATTGACATTTGCATTATAGAGCACAGAACTTCGGTGCATAAAGGATTACGCAAGTTGGATGAAATCGAAAAATCAATTCTGAGTGGTCCGCGAGAAGCTGCTCCCACACAATGGCAAGTTTCGTTATGGCATAAGCGGCCGACGCACTGCAGCTATTGATAAATTAACTCGTTTAAGGCATTTATTACCCTCCTTCATTTCATAACTGGCCGCAATTATGCACAACTTTTACTTCGACCTTTACAAAGAAACTTCGAGCTCATGCAACTACCTATACCCTACTTTATACTCGCACTTGTTACAGACTTGCAAAAATCGTTATGAACGAACGGTGTGTCGGCGTCGAACTGATAAGATAAGTTCGCAAAGGGTATTCGCAAGAAGGGAAATGATGTGCCTACCATTCTTGGAACGACAAAACTTCACGTAACTTAGACAAATAGACGTGATCACCGCGGTATTGCAGTTTTTATAGATTTAGGTTACCGCTCAACATCCTTCGGTCTCGTTATGTAAAAATACTTCTCTAATTTTCACGGGATCAATTAAAATATTATAATACTTCATCTTCATGAGTTCGTCTCGAATTTGTGCTTTATTGAATGCTGTTGAATATGAATTGATATTGAATTTCTGTAATATTAATGTGGAAAAATAGGGGTTTGATTAACAATGATGATGGATTCTGTTGTAAATTGGCTCTGTACTCACTAGGACTAGAGTACTAGAATAGGTAGATAATAATTAAACATCTGACAAAGGCGCCGCGCGCCGCGTCGGGAACATGTGTCATCAAAATGCGGTGAAAGCTCCAATTAATAATACATCAAGCTTAATCTCAGAGCACATGCCACGCTCCTAAGTATACCAAGGCAGGTACATACCTACGTATGTTTGAGGAGATCACATGGGAGTTGTGTAAGTTCACCGCAGACATGGAGCACATGTGCGGGCTTGCGACTACTGCACACTGCCTTGTAATCTTATCAGCTGACTCAACGCATTCGTACACTCATGCTTTGTTACCTGGGTACTTATATCATAGTGAAACGTGCCTTTGCCATGTTAATCATGCTACAACAATACCTATCCGATCCTAGTAACAATAAACAAAGTGTTCCACCATGTAGTTTTTATATACGTACCTATCACGTCTTATACGATAAGGGCACAATATTTATTTAATATAATATGCTCATACGGTTGTTTCTTTTTTGATATTTCTGCTTACGGAGCGCGGATGTCCGTCCCGGTTGGTTGGTGCATCGGTCGTTGACTTCTCCTAATATGAAGCAGCATCGCACAACGCTCTCATTTTGATCACAGGCCTACCCGTGTCCTTCTATGGTCGGCCGAGCTCATCATAATGATCTCATCGCTCGATTATGTCTCTAACCTCTAAATAAAATACATTATTGATCCATAACCACTAGTTTGGTTACGCGAAAATAATTTTTCGACCCTTAATTGGTTTGCGTTTTGGCGGGAAAAACGGCGGGCGCTCCGCGGGCGCTCCGCGTCAGCGCTAAGTGGATACTGGCTCGGTTTTTACAATGGAGCGTAGCGTGGTATTTACGCTCTATAGAAAGGGTTTGAATGAAGCTTGTCAGTAGAATCATTCATAATGTAGTCTGTGTTCGGGATATACAGCGTAAAAATTATTTTCTATTAATTATTGATTTAATTTTATATAAAAAATACTTTTGTTTGTAATTCAAAATGTATTATCATATATCTACATGTTTTGCGGTATATACATAGTATGTGGTATAACCTCACTATATATAACATAACATTTAGGTGTCTTAGAACAAAATATTTTTTGATCGTAATTATAAAGTGCATTTTTTATGCATTTTTTTTGCGTAATCTTTTTTTTAATTTTAATTTAATCGAATAAAATTATTTTTTCTTGGGCTACGTAAATTTTATTTGTTATTGTCATTGTCAACTTCATTGAGAAGGCTACAAAACAAAGAAGAAGTTGATAAACACCATAGTTTAAAAATGACAATTGTTTTCGTGGAACGATGACTCAACGATGACTCACTGGTCAGTTTACTTACCAAAACCAAACGACGGCTAAAAAATCTTGGTAAGTAAACTGACCAAAACCAAACGAGCGGATAACGCTCTTGATTGAACTATTATTTATTTTATCCAATAATGTTTCAAGTAGGGATCACGGTTGGAGAAATACGAGTAATATTATTATACTAGGTAAACAAGGTAGAAACCTACAATTTGCATGCCATGGTGCCAGAAACAGTTTATTTAAGTCCGCTGTATTAACGCAGTCTAGCCAGTAGAAATAAAAGGATGCAAGCAACAGGCACAGGGTGTCAGGGTGTCAGTCAGGTTATGACGTTGTCTGCCGCAAGCGCAGGCGCGGCGCATTTCACAAGATCAAGCAGGAGTTATTTCCGTGGGCGGCGGTCATTCGCGTCACCCACCGAACACCGTTTAATGTCGCCACAGATTAAGCACCAAGTTGGTATATCCACAAATTAATGCAATAGCCGGCCACGGCCCATCGCCCATATGTCTCCGTCCGATTTTGTAAAGCTTACAGTTCAATGAATCACCTCGCTGACTCAGGCGTTACTCACTGAACATTGTTTTGAATGTTCTGATGGCAGTTTCATTGCTGTAATAGGAGAAAGGACTTCCACTAACTCGTGTCACGTGTCGTTCATAAAAACACCATTAACTTTCCCAGACACCTCGCAGGCGGCCGGCTGCTCGACTAACTGTTTGATCGGTGTTGTTTCCCGATCATCATCCATCTCCTTTGTTTGCGCTTCTATTTACTGACTACTACTAGTAGTCACAGGTTATATTTTAAATAATAACTTAATAATGCTTATACTCGTAGATGGAAAATTTACCCTGTACCTAAAAATGTTGCATAAAATGATGGAAACAAAACAATTGTACCCTAATTTGAGTTATGTGCAATAAAACATTAAATAATAATAATAACGGGAGACCTTCGCCCAGCAGTAAGACGGTACAGATTATTAAAAAAAAACATCATGTCTCACTTTCTCGTAGCAATTCGTGCTTTTTGCTCAATTGCAGTAGTCCACACGCTGTGGTTTCAAGTGAAATTAAGAGCAACAGGAATTTATCTCTATGCAAGGTTGTAAATGGCAAAGGTGAGGGCTCCCACGCGCCGCCTCCGGTGCGTCGGTTGGTCGCCATTGTCACTGCAGCGTTCTTGCCGAATTATTTAGCGAGTCCGTCCCGCCCGACCCGACCAATTCTAGGCCATTTCAACTGATACGAACTACGCCGTGAAATGAAATCAATGGGATCTGTATAGCAGTGCAAATATTTCGTAATTGCACCTTGTTCAAGTTTATTAGTCTTCATTTAGAGATTTATATACACTGGTCTGTATTAGTTGCGCGTTTGCAGCTGTAGACACATCTGTCGGATCGGCAATTGTCGTAATTACAAGACTAGTTGCTGTCATTAGAGTGTTATTGACAAAAGGGTGGCGGTGCTATGCCAGGACAGCCGCTGCTAGCAATTGCTAAAATACAATAAATCAAACGAAGAGAACATACGGCTCTCCTTTAGTTTTTAAGCTGAGGCCTTATTCATAGAAAGCTAAAGATATTGAAGTTAATTAACAACTTTACAGCATTTAAATCAATGTCTGCAGCTAATAAACTTTAATGCTTTTAGTTTAGATTATGTCCCTCATCCATACAAGGATTGCTTCATTCGAAAACATAATTAACTCGATAAATCAGTAACTTTTCACATCACAGCACAGTTCCATAATGATTTTACGAGATCCCTTGCCGCTGCGCTGTCGTTGTCGACGGGACGGATGGCTTCAAACAAAACTTATATTTAGGCAGGTCGGCGACCTGCGGCGCCGTAATGCAACACAACACTATAACAGCGGGACTTCCGCGTGCGTTTCCCATTTAATTACTAACATTCGATCGAAATGTTCCCAGATGCTATTTACACAAACCGTTATGTTTCGTTGTTTTGGTATAGCCGACGCAACATGCCAGACGCCGATCGAAGCCCACGTCTATGAGCACTACCTACCTAGCCTGCCTACGTACACCTACATACTCGTACTATACCTACTCCAGGCCGATAATGAACCTCGCGCACAGATCGCGTTGCCGGAAATGAGTAGAAAGGCGCTATTGCATCTCTCTAATTATTCTTCCGTCATTATGTAATTTCAGTGAAAATAGAGCAACCAGTAAGTTAATACACGTACGTTCATCGACCTGTTGTGTTATAAGCATGTCCCACAAACAACGGAGAGAACGACACCGGCGGCGGTGTCAGTGCCGCCGAGGTTGCGGGAAGCCCGTCAAGTGACACCCCCCACTGCCACAGATTACGGCGGATTTGAGCCGCGGAGCCCCCTTGCTCATTCAATTCATCACACGTGATTAATCCGCAGCGGGTCCATCCGCGACCTCCCGCGCCCCACATTTGTCATCAGAGGCGCTGGACCAACGACCCGCACCATGTTTTGCTATCACGATACTTACTAGTTAAGTAATATTACGAGTATCATCAGTAATATTATGATGACTTACCAAAATTAAAGTTATAGTAATACAAAACAAATGTGAGGTAAAGTAGTCGAAATAGCTTACTTCTGTTGTTAATAGATAGTACACGCCACGTCGCCAGCCCCGTGCACTTTGTGTCGCAGTTCAATTAAACCCTTCTGTTGGCTACCGGTATAATTAGCTGTGCTAGCTTGGCTGAGGTTGGTAATCAATGTTTGTCAAGACTAATCTTGGCATGTTTACCTGGAACGGGGATCCGGTGGAGATCCCCGTTCCGTCCCGGTACCAGACGTGGAGAGCTGAACACCTAGCGCTGATACCACTCAACTCCACACAAGCTGACGCCCGGAAGTCTATAACCGCATCCCTAATACCGTGAACGAAGCACCCAACTTAAACACATACAAATCTAGACTCAAAGCCTGGCTTGTGGAGCAAACCTTCTCACTGTGGAGGAGATTTTGTGTATTTAATCTAGGTAATGTAGTTGTATTTGACTTAGTGACTAGCATTGTGCGTAATTTATTTATTTTATTTTATTTGTTTATTCATTTTTAAGATTGTTTGCTGAGGTATATGTGTATACCAATAAAATGAATATTATTTATTTATTATTTATTTATTTATTTGAGCCACCAACAGAAGATACACAAGTAAAAAATTACAAAAGTAAAAGCAATAAAAATCATGAGCTAGTGTTCTCCCAATTACAGGCAGCTACATCTTACAAATTAAGTTATCATAGCAAAAGTTAATATATTATGAATTAGAATTTTAAACATAGGTAACAATTATATTAAATTATATTTAAGAATGTTTAAACTAAACAAATATCTACGTTCTACTTATGGTTGAATAAAATAAAAAGAAACTAGTGAAAGTAAACTAGTAAAGAAACTATGACTTAGTGTCAGAAGACTATGCACAGAGAGATGCAAGGCTTTTTTTATATTTAAGTAGAGGTTCTCCTAAATCTAGGTCGCTTATTTTCGATAAAGTGTTGAACTGACCTGGACAAAACAGCATTAATATGAATCAATCAGAAGATTCAACGAGCTGTAGGTACCTGCTGACCTGAGTATGTTCAAATTCAAAACCACTATCGTCTAATAGGTCGGCAGTAGTTCACTGTCTAACTACATTATAGCTACACTACAAAGTCTGCCGTGAGCGCAAGGAAGTGTCAGATTGGCGCGCGGTGATTTCCTCAGGGGGCCGCGCTTCGCCCCGTGCGTCACTCTCACTCTAAGCACTTTACCTACTGGAAGCCGTATGCTATACTGTGGTATGACCAGTATGACACTGTCGTCGTCGTCAGTCACTGCACTTTATCGACTAGATGTCGTTCTGTACTATGATACCCGTACCATTATAGATTTTTTCTACTGGATACCGACATACTATACTGTGCCATATACGTACAGGGCGCAAGGAGCTATCGGTTTACCAGCTGATCTGGACTTATACATATACTCGTAGGTATATGTACCTATTATGCATTGGTAGGTGCCTTGTGTAGTTTTGGAAGTAATTTTACAATCCAACGAATACCTACGAAATTACAGTGCAGGTGCACACTGCAGATTCAGGTAGCTAAATAGCTTCCTATATGTACAATAGGGTTGTTGAAACTGTGGTTGAAACATAAAGTTTACTATATCTGAAACATAAAGTTTCCTATTGTATTTGCATTTCAACATTTCAACAACCTTATTGTAATTTTGTACCTACGACGTTGCTACAATATAAATTATAGTATTTTTCCTTTTCTACCTACCCATACCCTTTACCATAATTTGGCTACATATAAAATATATAGTAGTTATCTATTGACTAAGATAAAGCTGCAAATACCTACCCAGTCGCACGGTTACCAGGCGTAACTTCACGTAAATCCATGTCTTTCTCTCTCTCTTCCAAGCTATGCGTCCCACATGGTGGTGGGGTCAGCTTTTCGTATTTTTCCCCTCCACTTCGCTCTGTCCTCGTATTCTCTAACACTAAGTACATCTCTCCATCTTGCATTGTGTCTACCCACAGACCTTCGACCGGGTATAGAGATCCACGTAGATACATGTATGACTACTTAATTAATTATAGACAAAACTAGCTTGTGCCCGCCGCTTCGCATGCGTTGTACCCGGATAAAAAGTAGACTTCGTGTTAATCCTAGTCAACATCTATACGTTTGAAAAATTTCAGCTCGATACGTACGCTACTTTTTGCGTGAAGAGGTAACAAACCTCCATACAAACAAACTTTCGGCTTTATAGTATTAGTGAGATGTTGACATTGTCATGACAACGTTGATAATGTAGTTGCGAGATAAAATGTGGGTATTTAAAATGTCTGCTTGTTATAACATTTTCTGGGTATACAATTTTTTGTGTTTATTTTGGTCCTTGGTTGGTAATTATTATTATTTAAAAATAACCTTACGGTGGCGAATGCAGATAAGGCTCACTTTAATATAAATTATTGTAACACTGTGATTGTAACTGTGTCAATAAAATAAGTGTTTTTTTTATGTATAACTGTGCTGTACATTACCTTGCTATAAGTGAAAATTACTCAAGACTAGTTAAGTCATTTTCTATAAATTGGTTACTTTTCTACTAGATTTAAGTTTCTTACGCAGTTTGTTTCCAAGAATAAATAAATACCTTTCCAGTCACATTTTAAGTTGTGAGCGTTCCTTCCAAATAAACCGACTGGGAATTTAGAGCATGCAGCCTATCCTTAGGGATTTTTCAGTATGCTTCTATATCAGTTTAATGCTTCTAACTGGTTCTCTAAGCCAAGGGAATACGGTTCAAATTCTCTGATTCCAAGAGGCGCGGATGTGATGTAAGTTGATCACGGCATGCGAGCCCGTCGATCACACGCCACTCCTCAGAAGCAGATTACGACGCCATTTTGTGATTAAAAGTTGGATGGGAAAGAGCGGCCGGACTGAAAGACTTGGAATAATAGGACTTACACACAATATAATTTTTTGATGTAAAACATCTTTTGCGGGTAAAACCGATCGGACAAGAGGTGACGCGTGACGCTTGTAGATGTGCGAGTTAGTACTAGGTATCTGTAATCTGTGGTACTAGGGACTGCACTTCGTCCATCATTCGCATCGTGTTGACTGTGGCGACTGAGGCAACAATGCGACAGGGCTACTGTGGCGACTGCAGCATCTGTGGTGATTATGGCAACTGGGGCTACTGTAGCGACTGGCGGCGACTGTAGGGACTAAAGCTACTGTGGTGAAAATGTTTCACATTTTAATTTTTTCTACCAGTCATTGAGGTCCTGCACCCGCCTGACCTACATACGCACATATTTTATTTTCAGCTAGAACAGTTGTTTCTAAACTGTTGCCAACATCTTTCTACCTAGGAACTTGATAAATCAATTATAATGTAGGTACATTATAAACGCATCGTCTGAGCTGAATTAAGAACCATAAGTTGACTGCAGTCTGCGGTTCACTGTCCCTCAAACTTATGGTAAGATTCAGAGAGCATTTTGGATTGATTAAAAAGGGTTCTTCTCGCGGGTTCTCCTAGATCTATTTTGTACCAAAACAACCATAATCATCATTATCCGCAGCCCGATTTCACACACAGCTGGGTCTCTCTCTCTCATTCAGCCGTAGGATGTCCACCACAGAAAAGAGATGACGTCCACTGCTGGACAAAGGCCTCCCTCATTGATCACTAAGTACTGATCATGAGAGTTTGTGGCCATAACCACGCTAGGCAGGTAGGTTGGCGAGCAGTACAGGATGCTGCTGCCCATCTTTCGAAAGTGTCCCTTGGTATATTCTTACTTCTTCCACGGACTTTCATTCCACGGGCAAGAAAGGAAGGGCATCATTCTACTACCAACGTCACCCCAATGCCTGCCGGGTGTAAGTTTCTCTATACTTTCATGTCATGATTACGTTCCCGTGCCAATCTAAACCAGGTCAGCCATGGGACCAAGGAGGACCATTAATTTCAGCCTATAACGTCCACTACTAAACACAGGCCTCCCTCATGGATCTCCATTAGGGGTTGCCACCACGCTTGGCAGGCGGGTTGGCGAGCGCAGTACGGGATGTTGATACACGGAAAGATGCGGCTGCCCATCTTCCGGAGCTATACCTTAGTAGGCTCTTACTGCGTCCACGGATATGAGAGAAGGGGTAACATTCTACTGCCAGCATCCCACGGACAATCTATACTTGTATTAAATCCGGCTATCGGTTATCCTCTCGTCGCATCTCGTGACACCGACTGGCAGACGCGGGCCCCCGACGCGGCCTTTTCGGGCAGACTCCCAATTTGGCATGAAACGCTCACCTACATCCGCCCTAGAGCTCAACAATAAAACAGGCCTAAACTGCCTAACTCTGTGTTTACGTTGAAGTTTACGCCGCTAACGCGAAGTTGTTTTGTAAAGCCTGTGAGCAGCATGAAGCTGGCGTAGAATGTTACCCCTCCTCTCACCCCTATGGATGCAGTACGAGTCTTCTAAGTGATACCTCCGGAAGATGGGCAGCAGCGTCTTTCCGTGTATCAATATCCTGTACTGCGCTCGCCAACCAATGGATTGTGTAGTTACCTTTGTCATATCTAGGTCACGTACTTAGCAATGATACGGGAAATGTAAGTTGCCGAAAAGGAGAGCCACACCCATCTAACCAGAAGGGCTTCTTTGAAAGGAGTAACATCAGAGAGAATAAAATGGAATGATTTGTAGCCGTGTCTTGGGCACACACGGCGTGTTTAATGTGAATATTATAACGACTAATAAGTATTTCTTGAAAATCTTTTAAAAAGCAGCTCTTTCCCCTCCGCTGCGCACGATGCCCCAATCTCACTCATCATTTCAGCCGTAGGACGACGACTGCTGGAGATGGACCTCCCTCATTGATTTCCAGTTATTGCGATTGGAAGCGATCTGCATCCACCGTCGACCTGCGGTCTTCACCAGGTCATCAGCCCATCTTGTTGGTGGACGTCCTACGCTGCGCTTGCCGGTCTGTGGCCTCCACTCGAGAACTTTTTGGCCCCATCGGCTATCTGTTCTTCGAGCTACATAGCCTGCCCATTGCCACTTCAACGTGCTAATCCGCTTGGCTATGTCGATGACCCGAGTTCTTCTCAGTAATTTTATGTTTTTCCGAGGAGGGCGATAATCTCTGCAACACAGTTTTAAAAAAAACTACTGCAGGCATTATCTAATTCCTTTATGATTGTAATCACTCTGTATTATGTGACCAAATAAATCTATTAAATAAATCTATTAAATCTTCTGCGTATCTCCTCATTTCTGATTCGATCCCGTACAGAAACCCCGAGCATAGCCCTCTCCATAGCACGTTGAGCGTCTCTGAGCTTATTCATAAGGCCAATCGTGAATGACCACGTCTCGGTTCCATATGTCATCACTGGTAACACACACTGATTGTAGACTTTCGTCTTAAGGCACTTAGGGATTTTGGACGAAAAGACGTTGCGTAGTTTCCCAGTCTCACTGAATGTATTTAATTAATAAATAATAAATATAAAAAATATATAAATACTGTTTTTCTTTGATTCATTCGATTCCATAACGATTTATCACGTCAGACGTTGGTTGTCTCCTGCTGCACATAGCCCCCTCTTTAAACTTAAGAATAAAGAAAAAAATAATGGAAAGACGCTACTGCCGACCTTCCAAAGTTATACCTTGCCTGTGCAAGAGAGGAGGAGGACTATTCGATTGCCGGCGGCAACCGGATACTAAGGGTACAGATCGATGAAAGATACAGTACGAAAACACCAAACTACTCCAGTTTTTCGGATTGCCCCCACCAAGAAGTACAAAACGTTAATCAGATCAAGTTTCCAAGTTAACTGTTTGTATCTTAATGGAATTATGGGAATTTGAATGTGTAGGGTGCAATAGTGGAAAAAGGGGTCATACTTTCCAAGCCGGGGTAGTGTTTCCGTAGAAGACTTGTAATTTCCATTTAATTTCCCGCCGCGCAGCACAGCAAAACTGCCGGCGCCGGATGCGATGCCGATTCTCCGATATTGCAGCTTTTACATTTAGCACACCTTTTATTTTTACACTTTTAAGAAATAAGAAAAAGGTTAGAAAAGAAAACTTTTCTAACCTTTTTCTTATTTCTTCATTATAAAATGCAGCCTCTATTATATTAGTAATACTAGAAGTTCCCCGCGACTTCGTACGCGTAATATTGATGCTCTGCTCGTATACCATTAATTGTCGTATAGTTATATGTAAGCCGTGTTGGCCGAATGGTATGTACCCCGACTTTCAATCCGAAAGTCGTGGGTTCGATACCGGCCGTGAACCAATGGACTTTTCTTTCTTGAAAAGTGTGAGTTCACACTTAACACGTGCTAAACGGTGAAGGAAACATCGTGAGGAAACCCGCGGCTTAGATAGCTTCGGACGTATTGACCGGTTCTTTCCTCTGACTAACAGCAGACTAAGCTGAGAGGATGGTATATGTAGGTGCTGGGCAAGCCTAATCCATCAAACAATGTCCCAGGCACTGCAGCGTCCCATACAAGCATGATTACCAGTTGCTGACGCTGCATAAATCATCTATAATAGATGCAAAGGCTTTACTTACTATATGTTATAGCCTAAAAGCCTTCCTCGATAAATCAGCTATCCAACAATAATTTTTCGATTCAAGCCAGTAGTTCCCTAAATTAGCGCGTTCAACCAAACAAACAAACTCTTCAGCTTTATAATAGATATATACGTTAGTATAAATATAATATGTTAGATATATTTTTTATACTTTCGCGACAAAGGAAATGTAATATTTTAGACTGTATGTTCACTCATATGTAATAGTGTAAATATATAATATAGTGTTGTTTCTTCGCGTTGCCGACGCAACCCTAAAACCAACGCAAAGAAAGATATTTTTTTAAACTTTCGCGATCACAACACATTATTAAAATACATTTATCCGGGTATTTATCGCGTAAATTACGATAAATGCTCCTATAAATGTGTTTTAATAAGATATTTTTTAGGTTAAGTATTGACAGGTTGTTAACAAACAGTTGAGACTGAAGTACTTATACTTCGACTAAGATAGTAACATCATCAAACACTAAAAATGCGAATTTCTTACTACCTTTGTGTTTTAAAAACGTAACAGTGTTCATGCTCACGGGACTGAAGTATTGGGGGCTACCGCCAAAAATTAATCTTCAGAATCAGAAAGTTCCACGTTTACAACCTACCCTCAATTCGTCTTCAGAATCAGAAAGTTCGTACAGTCGGAGCACAATGCACATCACCTCTTAACCAAAAGACTCCAGAGCTGAAACGAAATCCATCTTTACTATTAAAATTTTGGATCTACTTGATTTTTTGTTAGTAACTTAGAGCACGTCGAACTGAAAAATCAAGGGCTATTTTCACTAACTTTAACAATAAAATCTCTCTATCACAGAATTTCTTGCATGCGTTGTAAACTAAGCCTCGTAGCTGAATAGTTCTAATATCTGTATAATTGTGTTAGTTATTAAGGTGATTAAGGTTCCAGAGGCCTATTATTTAATTTTACTTTTGTGAATCTCATTATAAGTGGACCTTGTAGTTCTTATGAGAAATAAAAATTCTTTAAACCTATCTGTACACCCCTTCAGAAAGTTTTCAGGTTCATTATGGCGAGTATCGTCCCGGCGCGCAACATTAGTCGCTAATCGTGCAATATGAACAAGCAGGGGCCAGTATTGAAGTTAATGTCGGTTCATTTGGCAAGCGCGACCTAACGAACAGCATCCGAGAGCATCCGAGATCCTGTGCTTGCAACCATGAGCTCTACTGCCCGGTAATAAGGGTGAATGGATTCACAGCAGCTGGTGCCAAGCTTCGGAACACGCAGGTTGGCTAAGGAATACAGAGGTTGCAGATAAATGTCTGGTGTCGCGAACTTTTGGGTGATAAGCAACGAAATGTGGGTAGTGCGATCTACGGACGAAAAGCGCGCGTTGATTACAATGGAATACCAAGTAAGTTGAAATGTTTGTATTTAAATCGGTAAGGTAGACGATAGAAAACACCGAATAGGTAGAACTACGAGAAATAAGTGTGCCACTATGTTGTTCCTCTGAGGGGTGCAAAAACACTGGATATTCGACCTGTGAATTGATTTTACCAATATCGACCTGTAAATAGATTTTACCAATAAAATGTATTTATATTTATGTTCCTACGAAGTAGACAATGTCAATAGGTAGAGATGTAACAAACCAGTTCTCATCTGAAATGTTTTGATAGGCGATTAATGTGACACATTCTAATAACTTGAGTAATCACTTGTAGTGATGTCCTTTCGCAACAGATTCCAATGGACGCAGGAAGGAAGGGCCTGTCCCATTCTAATAAACTATGATGGAGTACCTACAAGCCCACTTGTTACATTAATTATTTTAGGGATATAACTGGTACAGTCGACTCAAAATACTAAAATTTCTGTTCTGTTAGAGATTCTTTGTCGACAGCCTGTTTCCTATAAATTTTAAGGTTTAAATAATAATCTAGCCATTTTTTCCCTGCTTCTTCTACGAGCGACGACCGCCGTGGCTCAGTTGGTCTGATAGCCGGCTGAGACTCAAAAGGTCATAGGTTCGCTCCCCGCCGATAATAATTGTTTGCTTTATGAGCAGATATTTTTCTCGGTTCTAGGTTTTTCTATGCACTAAAAGTATTTATTAATAAAAAAATATGTATGTATTATATTTTTATTTGTTACAGAACTATCGATTAAGAAAACTCTTTTTGAGTTGGAATAAATATACTTTCACTTAGGTCTCATTTTCGTCAAATTCAGTTCTGATGATGGGATCCATCAGAAGTGGGGAACTCCTCAAATATAAACAAGTTAAACATACTGAGTTTTCGCATATATAGCTCAGAAAGAGCACTTCCATTCAGAAATTATGATTTAAGAAGTGGAACTGATAAAGAAGACTACAGATGTCGAACGTAACTCTTCATCTTCAATATTACAAAATTTACGGTTGACGATATCAAACTTGATATCTATGTAGTATAATGTATTAAGTATATCAGTCACCTAGTACCCATAACACAATCTCTGCTTAGCTTGGGGCTAGATGATGCTGTGTGATTTGTCCAGCAATATTTATTTATACAAAGGTTAGTATATTATTAACACATATTTAACCGGGTATTTATCGCTGGACTCAGGACCCAATCACTGGATTGAACTCCACAATCCCAAAGTTATAGCCTACGAGAGGCACTATTACAAGATAATGGTTCGGGAAGCAATTGAAATTAAGAAGTATCCTAATTTCAATCGTGAAGACGGCTTCAGACTCTCTGCCTCATGGAATCCAGTGATAGCCAAGTGTACTCGACGTATGAATCAACCTAAGTGTGCTGATACAGTTAGTGTAGTGTGCTGTCCCAGTGTGAAACAGCCTTAATCTCAAGTTACTATATTTATGAAGACCAAGTGAGGGTAGTCTGAAAAGACGCCTTCGCTTTGCTGCGGCACAGACCAGTATTTATACTGGTCTGTGGCTGCGGTTACCTCTAACATGTCAGTCTTCCCGGGACCACGATGGGTGCAATCCTGTCGAAACGTCGGGCAATAATAAAGGTAAATAGCGCGATAAATACCCGGTTAAATATGTGTTAATAATGTGTCGTGATCGCGAAAGTTTAAAAAGGTTAGTATATATAAAAAAAAATTAATAATATCATTGAAGTCAGTTTTGTTGCAAAATTAAAGAATTATACGACAATTATTGATAGCCTTCCTATGATTAAGTTATATTATAATATTAAACCACTTTTTACATAAATATTTATAGTTTTCTATACAACGTGTATTAAACATGTGTTCTAAGCTGAAAGGG
The DNA here is from genome assembly GCA_963082625.1 of Pasiphila rectangulata. NCBI lineage: Eukaryota > Metazoa > Arthropoda > Insecta > Lepidoptera > Geometridae > Pasiphila > Pasiphila rectangulata. The sequence continues at coordinate 22,873,712 of OY720235.1, forward strand.
GGGGGGGGGGGTTTCAGCCCATGAAAGCAAGTATACAAGGAAAAAAATCGGAAATTCGTTTGTTTTTTATTTTTATTTATAATTTTATAAGATGGTGTTATGTGAAAATTACAAGACCTGCATTGACAAGACCGCAACAATTGGAAATAACTGGATGAGGGCTTTACTCGAGAAGGGTCCTAACACCCATTTTTTTTGCATAAAATGTGTGTTATTTGTGAGTACAAATTTATTACATAATAATAATATGCACGATAATAATCTAAGAATTTATGTTGATATAGTTATGGAATAAACAGATTTTTTTATTTTTATTTTATTTATATAAGCACTTAGTTTAAAATTAAACCGTGACCTTAGTTCGTAGATTTCCTGATTTTTTTCATGGTACCATTTACACATAATTAAAGACCTGCAAGCTAACAAATTATTCATCCCTTCAATATAAAAGTTAACATAAATAATATAATTATATTAGGCATTGAAAATAATATAAAGATGATTAAATAATGATAAAAAATACTTAATAAAAATAATCCAGTAGATCATACAAAAATGATTCATCTATTCGATGTCAAACAAAAGGTATTGAAGTTGACTGTCCCTAAGTACTTAAATGGGAGTTGTGAGTTACCCATGACATCACCACCAGGATCGGGACCGTCGATGTGGGTCAGACTATGGGTCTGCCGCTGGACCGTGAAATTATTCAATTGTTTGAAAGACACGGTACATACTCATACATTTAAGGACTTCAGATACTACTAACACAGCTGGTCAGTTGTGGTGCGATGTCACAGGCCAACACAACCATATAAATTGACGTTATGAATTAATGATAGGCCCCGCTTATCTGATGAAAGCTTCTCGTGCCTTGACATGACAAATGTAACATACCGCACTACATAATAAACAATACGACATGGGTAATAATCTAAACTATCTTGTTACTACGTAAACATAACGTATTTGATGTCACCAAGCATACGTGAAACCATTAGAAAAATCAGTAAAAATACAGGTCCGGTTAAAATATACTTTTCACTTTGCTGTCACATAAGGCTGCCATGGGGTGCCGGCAGAATGTTACCCGTCCTTTCATGCCCGTGGATGCAGTAAGAGCCTACTACGGGATACCTCCGGAAGATGGGCAGCAGCGTCATTCCGTGTAACAACATAACGCACTGCGCTCGCCAACCTGCCTGCCAAGCGTGGTGAGTATGACAAAAACCCCTCATGATCAGTACTTTCCGATTCATGAGGGAGGCCTATGTCCAGCAGTGGACGTCTTACGGCTGAGATGATGATGAGGGCTGGTATACATTGAGCTGAAATCATTCTTAGCGCAAAATTTTTCTTAAATATGACTCATAACTTTGTCAATAAGTAACCTAAGTAAGGGATAAAATGACGCGAGTAAAGCTTTTACTTCTGCTTCTGCCTGTTTATCTTTTGATAATAGGAGGAAAATGGAGACGCTCACCCTGCAGCGGGACACTCAAAATAAAATACTAAGGCCTTCTTCCCAAAGCAAAGTAATTTCCAAATCCCCCTGAAAAATCCGTGCGCTAATGTTTTAGTTAGAGTTAGATTTTGTACCTACAGTACCAACTTACAGTATTAAATAAGACATAAGTGGCCTGAGTCAGAATATAATTTGCGATAACAACAGGTTAAGTAATATTTTCTAGGGAATTGACTGTTGGATATTACTTATAAGATAGTTTATCAAGAACATGAATTACCGCCACACATAACAATCCATTCGAACGCTCAGTCTGGCTATTGTTTTATTTTCTTTTGAAAGCAAATCATACTAAAACATCTAGATAAAAGGCCGTTCTCAAGAAATTTCACCGCTCAAACGATTTGTACCTACGCATTTTCAAATCCAGACTTCTCCGACTTGAATATCCAAGTCTGCTAAAATAGAACAATGATTCGCAAACATGAGTCACACAATCATATTTCTCATATCTGATGCGTAAAATAACAAGCTTTTGTGAGATTGGATTTGTGTGTGGCTTAGTGCTCTGCTCTTCTCATCTCAGATTCAATGTGGCAGACACAGAGCCAACAAAGATCAAATATTTCAACAACGTTATCTGCAAGAGTGTATGAAGGATACTAAGTTAGGAGCAGAATCTGTTCGATCAGTTCGATATCGGTTGTTATTTACTGACATTACTGCATGTACCAAGACGTAGAAGGGTGAACTCAATAAAAATAAAAAATAAACGTCATACCTATGTCAAAGTAATATAAAAAAAATCCTATAAGGTTGCGGAGATGTTGCTTGCAAATTAGAGACTTAACTGCTTCACCGTATTTTTGAGAATTCTCTCAGACAATAAAAATCCCAGAACCGCAATCGTCCCTACTCGCACTTGACCGATCTTGTTTCCCTTGTCAAAAGAAGATGAATGAAGTGCCTTATCTCAGGGGATGTCTATTCTTGCTGAATAAAAGCTATTTTGAAACGTTTTCAAAGCAATATTTCAGTAAATAAGTTGTCGTCTATTCCCTCGGGTTGGGAATGAACACTTTCCGTGAAACTTGAGCTATATCCTCCGACGAAGACTAACCTTGAGGTAGTTATCCCACTAATATTATAAAGCCGAAAGTTTGTTTGGAGGTTTGTACGCAAAAAAACCCAACGGATTGAGCTGAAATTTTGCACACGTATAGGTGTGGACCAGGAATACCACATAGACTATTTTTTATCCGGGTACAACGCATGCGAAGCGGCGGGCACAAGCTAGTATTAAATAAAAGTTTTTACGTAAATATTTTCTGAATTTTGTAACATGAACTGAACCTTGGGGAGATCAAAGTAATTCCAGTCACTTAATTTATTAACGAAGGTACTGTGTACCAAAAATCAATTTCCCTGCAATCTATACTGCAAACTATATCAATACAAGGGGTTGATGATGACGTAGGTCTAGGTGACACTTTCCTCAATAATCTGTGTGCAACGCGCAGCACTTTCATCACCGCGGTCATAGCGGCCATCACTCCTGAATTTATAGTCAGCGCGGAACTTGACCACATGTTATCGTGCACAGTTTAATCACGCGAGATACATGCCTGTGAATGCCTACTGGCGAATTAAACTGGGCATTTCAAGAGGTCGCCAGATATCGACGCATTTCTAGACGAGCGTTTTGTTTTGTCAGGGTAAGATTTAGTTTACGACATAACTATAAAAGAAAAATGCTCAAGTAGTTTCCTAACATAAAAGCCACGTAAGTTTATTGTAAGACCATCAAAACCAATTCTCTTTTGTCACCAAAAATAATAAAGGTTAGTAGTTGGCCCAAATCTCAGTGTTTTTGATCTAAGTAGAATTGGGTTGAAACTTTTGCATACAAATGAACGAGTGCACGGCATCACAGGTGGTTTTGTGTTGCGACAGCGCCGAACCTCTGCCTCATGGTTTATGCATAGCTCCATTTGTAGGCGGATGGCCGCTAAGATCCCGATAAGATACCGGCGAGGTAATCGTAAGAAACGGGTCAGTGGGCCGCGCCTCCCGCTAACGAGCGCGCGATTGTCATGCAACGAGGATTCTGTTTTGATTTCAACTAATTGATTTGTCCTTGTGCTCAGTCGGGTGGGTTTCATAGAGCTGTAGCAAAAAGTTACGGGAAAATGTTCCTTCATAGAAAACTAGCTAGGAAATTGTCTCTCCTAACGAGCAGGGCGGTTGTCATACAATGATCAACTTGTTTTGAGTTTTAACTATTTGATCCGTCCTTGTGGGCTTAGAGAGTTTTATAGAGTCTGTTTGTATATAGATGAACTATTTAAACGAGGTCACAGGAAAATGTTCCTCCGCAGATGCTTGTTTGAACCGTCGAGGCCACGGGAAAATGTTCCTAACGCCTAGCGAGCGGCGCGATTATCATGCCATGCAGATTATGTTTTAATTTTAACTAATTGATCTGTCCTTGTGCTTAGACAGGTGGGTTTCATAGTCTGTTAGTATGAGGAATAGATGAACTCTATTTAAATAAGGTCACGAGAAAATGTTCCTTTACAAACTATCTTTAGATATTTTAGCAAGCTAATTTGGTTAGTTATGAAGATCAGGGCTTTGAAATAAATTACGTCCAATTATTAACGGTGACGGACACCGGATTTTCTATATAAGGATTTAAAAAGCCTTTAAACCTCATCAAATCCCTGGTGTGGTGGTGCCCCAGGGGATACATTTATCTCACGACAGACCACCTGCCAGATAGATGGACAATATGGTTGCCGTACAGGATAAGACCTAGATGCATAAGGCCTAAAGTAGAGCTGATTGGCGGTTAGGCAAGCAGGCTTATGCCCAACTGTGGGTCACTACGAGCTGACAATGATGACGAAAATGGCTAACCCCGTCTTAAAACCCACTCGTGCATTAAGGTTCAGATACATTGAATAAGGATACGCGGTTAAAATAATTAAGATATAATTCTACTTATTTTACAAGCTTTTATTTAGCTTGCCCTGTATGTATGTATGTCTGTATGTAAAAGTGAGGCCTTTGCATCTATTATAGATGATTTATACAGCGTCAGCAACTGGTAATCATGCTGTACGGAACGCTGCAGTGCCTGGGACATTGTTAGATGGATTAGGCTTGCCCAGCACCTATATCATTATCTCAGCTTAGTCAGCTATTATTCAGAGGAAAGATCAGGTCAATACGTCTGAAGCTAACTAAGCCGCGGGTGTCCTCACGATGTTTCCTTCACCAGTGTCTGTATGTATGTATGTAACTATGTTTGTTCGCGGAATCTTGCAACTCAATTTTGAAGCAGATATTTTTGAACCAATTGAGCTGAAATTTTGTATACATGTTTTCTTTGGATGACAATGCATGGTCAGCTATGTGACGTCACTCTGAATCCAACATGGCGCAACACCCAAGATAGCGGACTACTTATTTTTAATGTACTAATAATGGTATCAAAATATGAAAAGGCTTGCTGATAATAATTTGAAAATGATATGACGATACTCTGAATCCAACATGGCGGAACATCCAAGATGGCGGACTAGTTATTCTTATTGCACTCCTATAATATGGGTATCAAATAAAAGGGCTTGCTGAGAATAATTCGAAAATGAAATGACGATACTCTGAATCCAACATGGCGGAACATCCAAGATGGCGGACTAGTTATTCTTAATGCACTCTAACGGATTTAGAGTGATGTCATAAGTTACTCGAAAAATTATATGACATCACTCTTAATCCAACACGGCGGGCATAAGATAAAGAGACAATAAATCAAATAAAAAATAAATTAAAAGTCAAAAAACTTTTTAACAGAAAAGCTTTTATTTAAACGTACTAAAAATAATAAAATAAACAACCTAAATCGTCTTTACACAATACATATGTACATATGTATATGTAATAAAAAAGCTTGTCGCGAGATTTCAGCAGGTACTCTTATTTACATTGTTTGAAAAAAAAAATTTAATCAATTAGATCAGGTTACAGGTACACATATTAATCTCGCGACAAGCTTTTTATTACATATTGTGTAAAGACGTTTTAAGTTGACATTAAACTTTAATGGAAAATGTTTATTTTATTATTTTTAGTGGGTACGTTTAAATAAAAGCTTGTTTGTTAATAAGTTTTTTTTACTTATAATTTATTTTATTAAAGTGCATGTTTTCCGGCGGTGGTTCTTAAATATGTTTTTTTCGGTTTAAAGACATTTATTCTCATAAAAACAATTGTTCACTTATAATGAGATACAAAAAGTGCTTACATATGCTTAATACTTAAAACTATCGTTATGCCTCTGGGGCTGATTATCATAGGTATATAATGTAGGTAGGTATAAAATAAATCCGTGCAAAATCTACTAACGATTAAATTAATGTGTAAATATATTTTTTTAGTTTTTGCTTGAAGATACTAATATTATCGCATTCTTTAATATCGTTCGGTAGTTGGTTATATAATTGCACTCCCTCGAAAACTATTGTTTTCCGCCCGTAGTTTGTACGTACTTCATTAAGTTGTAGTTTGTTTTTATTTCTTAAGTTGTGGGTATCAATTTTTTTATTTAGTTGTATGTTTGACTGGACTGAATTTGTGGAAATATTTTTGACCAAGATGCAAGTTGAGTAGATATAGATTTGTTTAAGGTTGAGTAAATTAGTTCTATTATAAATTTCTTTTGTAGGTGTTAGGTAATTATAATGATATAGTGTTTTGATAATTTTATTTTGTGTTCGTTGTAACGGGTTCAAGTTTGTAATGGCGGCAGATCCCCATTTTCTATTAAATAATCCAAGTGCGACTTTACCAAAGAATTGTAGATGAGGGTACGTACTTTTTCCGGTATGCAGTTTGATATTTTGCGTAATGAACATAACAGTGAAGTTAACTTAGATTTAACATGATCGATATGACACTTCCAGGTAAGTTTGTCATCCAACCAAAGACCTAGATATTTTTCTTTGGTACTTCGTTGTAGTATTACATTATCTATGTATAAGGGGGTATAATTTGGTATAGGCTTATTTTTGGCGGTAAAAATCATGTAGGATGTTTTTTTTGCATTAATTGTAAGTAGATTGAATTTTAGCCATTAATTTATGGTATCGAGGTCCTTTTGAGCTGCAACTGTTATGTTCTCAAATGATCTATTAAAATAAAATAGGCACGTGTCGTCCGCGTAAAGTGTAAGGTGACCGGTTAAACCTATTGTATTTATGTTGTTTAGGTAAATCAAAAAAATTAACGGACCAACTATTGAACCTTGAGGAATTCCGTAAGTCATTTTGAGGCCCACTTTCGTGATTTCCTATCTTCACCACCTGTCGCCTGTTATCTAAGTACGAAGTAAACATCTTTAGAGCGGTGCCTGTGACGCCGGCATTATTTAACTTCTGCAACAGCTTTTGGTGACTTACGGTATCGAAGGCTTTTTTCCTAATTGGTTTAGTAATTTACAAGATATAGGGGGTGAAAGAGGGGATGAATAATCGAATGTTTCCAATTTTACCCGAGTTTGGTATATTTTTTTAAAGTTTTGGCTCAAAGGAATAATGTATACCTGCTGACAGTCAGGGTAGAAAAAAGGAAATGATATGTAAAATGCAAAACTGAAAGTTATTTAAAAATAGGTTTAGCTGTTCATGATTTAAGGGGATTGAAAATAGAAATGAATGAACAATCGAATGTTTTCAAATATTCCCAAGTGTGGTATCAAATGAAAGGGCCATGATGAGTAGATTGCAAAACTGAGTGGATACAAAAATATTAGGTTACCTCCGAGACTAGGTAAAGTGTCGGGGGTTACTTTACATTTTAATATTATAAACTTGTTCATTCTAACCGTTGTGTTAGAGGGTTTCTACCAGGCTACCAGCTAGATGGAGTATGATTTGCGAACGGTCGCTTATGGACGCTGGATGCGACAAGACGTAGATAGGGTAAAATGGCGCAAATTGGGATGGGTCTATGTCCAGCAGTGGACTGATATCAGTGATAAAGAATTGACAGGTATTATGGTTTTTATGCAGGCAGGTATTAATTCTCCAGGAATATATCTATCCAAAGTGCATCGTTCTCAGCGTAAGGCTGCTGACCACGTCTACTGCTGGAGATAGGGCTCCCTCATGGATCCTCAAGATCATGAGGAGGTTGTTGCCACACTCGCCACGCTTGGCTGGCGGGTTGGCGAGCGCAGTACTGTTGATATACCATAAGACGCTGCTGCCCATCTTCCCTTGGCAGATTTTTACTGCATCCACAAGCAAAAGAGGAGATGCAACACTCTACTGCAGGCCGTACCCTACGGCAATCCAAATAGTTTTTAAAATATTTGAGACAGACCCTCGTGTTGTACAGTAACTTCCCTCATGAGAATATAGAAAAACACCTAAAGATATGTGATTTACCAATCTTCTTTCGAGCTGCTAAAGCTTGCAGAATGTAAAGCGACTGGTATGACAGAACTGTCTGCGGCGGCGACATACCCCGACGGGCGAACACAACATTTCACGCGGGTGACATTATGCAAAGTTGCAACTGAAACCGAGACAAGGATGTGCACACTCACTCAAACATTTAAATCGTTAGATACGCCCTTACAGTCATGACACCGCGCCGCGCCGTTGTGTTTCCACACAAAATGAAATAGCTCGCTCATTTGGAATCAGTGTACCTCTAAACACAGTGTTAGCCGGACGTGGTGTTCGTTATTTTTAGGGTTTCTGACCAAAATGGTAAAAAGGATTCGAGTTTTTAGTTTTGCTTTAAGCCGTATAGCTTTCGACTTATTTTACAAAAACGTTGATTAAAATAGAAAGAAAAATAAATACATTTATTTTAGACACACACACAATGCATACAAATTATATAGGACAACGTATAAAATAATCAAATTAGGTGTAATAACTATGGTATAAAAGTTTTTACATACAAATAATGCTGCCTGGGGTTAAAAAAATGGACTCCGCCTTAGTATTAATCTGTGGTATTACCGCAATCACATAGCAAGCTATGCGGTTGCGGCTCTGATTTTCCGAACAACAACAACAAATAACAAACTATATTAAAACTTGTTATAATAATCTATTATTATATAAATAAATAAATAAAATCGTTTATTGCTGTATCTTATTGTTATAATTATGTTATTATAACGGTCACGGCACACAACACTAACGGTATCATTACGGAGCTTATACTGCACTTTTTCGGTTGCTACATAACCATTGCATATAATGTTTACAATTTCAAAAGTTACATGAAAATGGTGTTCCTAACTTGGTATAGACAACACGTGAGATTCTCCTTTAGCTTTTAGGCGTTATTTGTGACGCGTAAGGGTCGGCGCCGACGACCCACCAACTATCTAGGTCGGACGTTGTAGCGCCCTTGTCTTCATGTAGATACTTTTGTGTTAATCTTTTAGAAGGAATAATCTTTGACGAGTGGTATTATAACAATAATATAAAACCCAAAAGGGGTGATTCTGACCCCCAAGGAACAAGTTTAGTTCAACGACTTTTCAGGATTCAGTTGGTTTCCATTCAGGAAGACTACGATAATTTTGACTCCAACACCTGTATGTATAACGCTAGTCACAACCCAAAACATCAGCTGATTCTTGACAGGATAATTAACTTTATTCTATACTAGCTTCTGCCCGCCGCGGTTATAGATAGATAAATTCTTTATTTGCTACTTCAGCACACACATACAATTTTTACAAAAATGTTGATACACATTTTCTTACAATGGAATGAAACAATTTGAAGACGATTAAAAATACAAACAATTAGAAAGCAAAACCAAAATAAACAAATATTAAAAACAATAATACAATTATAAACAGTCCTCCTTACACAATTGTTATGTGTTAAAGTGTTAAATAAATAAATAAATAAATAAATAAACCTTTGCCCAAAAATAAGAAAACAATACTGAATGTGCGTGTTGCAGTTAGGCAAAAAGGTAGCAACTCAGCTTATGTTTACTCATAGAGCAAACACTGATTTTCAGTACTACCATCTGCAGTGACCAGAAAACGAGAAACCGACAAGCAATAAATGTGTATACTGAAATTAGTTTTGATAATCTAAGGAGCAGTGTATCTGTATTGTACTCGTATGTGAAGTAAGTAGTACATAAATAATTTGATGTTTTGTGGATGTTGAGTATTTGTATTAAGGTTTTACATATTCTAGAATTATATAAGTGAAAACTACAAAAGCTGTTCCCAGTCAAGTGGACGAAATACAAGACATACAGTTTACCTAGGCGATAACCTAAAGTCGGCAAACGAAATGTTTCGGAAGTCCCTCTTTTTATATAAAATCATTTGACCAGGATTGACTCATATATGAGTCAATCCTGGTCAAATCATGTATACGTGTGTATTGGCTAGTTTTTGCGTGAAGAGGTATCAGACATCCATAAATCTACACAAACAATCTTTTGGCTTTATAATAATAGTGAGATACATATATAATTCATGCTCAGTACCTACGTAGAACGTATGAAGTAGTTCTGAATTCTAAACATATCCGAGGTAGACTTGAGCCTTAGCACTAGAAGCACAAGTTTTGGGAGCAAGCCAAGGTATAAAGGCACCTGAGTAATCCTTGTTGCAGTGCTACGTCACTCAGAGGGATTTACATTCGTAGCAGCCGCATCCCTTCCCCTCCCGGTGTATTATGCGTCTGTCTGCGGCTTGTGTGAACTGTGCATTATACATCCGTGGTCCCGGATACTTTGCTTACATTTTTGCAAGCTTGCTTGGATCGTAATCAATCTTACTGGTGAGTTTGAAAGCTTTGAGAATCAATACAGATGATTGTATTTCGGAGAACCTGTTTTTAAGAGCTTTCATGTTAAGAATATTCTTATAAAGTTTTTCATTCGGGATTTAAATTCGCAATGATCAAACTGATCCTTAAAAATCTATTTTTTTTTAATTAAATGTGTGGTTCAACGCTTTTGAACTTTTAAACAATTAAAAGTTGCTTTATAATGTATATTACCACTACACCCATTTTTTAAGTGTTCAATTAGATTATACAGTGCTAATTAATAAAACACTGAGATAATCACCGAATTTCTATTCAACCGACAAGTGCCATGAAAATGCATTTAAATTTTCATCGAGCGTAATTTGACGAAAACGCTGGACGCAGTGGACGCCATGTTCTCTGAGGCCATGACGTCACTTCAGGTGTAAAAAAATGCTTCATTGTAGTACGGTATCCGTTAACTGACACATTTTTATTTACATCGTCGTATGAGATACTAACATTATAATGTTAGTACTGGTGAATTTATTTTCTATAAATAGCAAAGTTATCAAAAATGCATTTTATAGTAATGAGGCATTTTTGAATTTAGAACCACCAAGAATAATGGAAAATATTTGCCTATTTTGAATGAGAAGTCTACATTTCGAATTTTATGTGTCTACCATACACGAGGATATGACACATTTTTAATAATTCTACAATTTTTTAGGGTTCCGGACCAAAATGGTAAAAAGAAACCCTTATGGTATGACTTTGTATGTCTGTCTGTCACAAACTGATATCTTGAGAACTACTGATGCTATCGACTTGAAATTTAAAATAAAAAAAACTGGAAAATTCTTTTACACGTCATTGCTTATTTGAATTGAGGAGTCTACGGTCCAAATTTCAAGCGTCTGTCGTGCACTGTTTTGGAGATATAGCACATTAGTAAAAACAACTTTGAACCCCCTTTTGAACCCCTTAGGATTTCCAAAATTCTCTTCTGAATGGGGGGTTTTGCACCAAGACAAACGTACCCTGAAAATTTCTAGTCTCTATGATCAGTGGTTAAGGCTTTACGTTGTCTATCAGTGAATCTGATAGTTCCCGGTCCTGTGGGAATAAGGGGATGAAATATAGCCTATGTTCATCAGAAATAATGTACGTTTCTAAAGATGAACGAATTTTTCAAATCGGTCCAGTTTCAGAGCCTATTCAATGCATACGAACAAACAATCCAACCTTTCCTCTTTATTATTAACAAGCGGACCCGGCAGACGTCGTCCTGCCCGGTGTTATGTAGACATGCTGACAGCAGCGCCATCTGCCGAGTTCAATTGTGTCGATACAACTGTTTAGTTTAGTTAGACGTACGCCCGCACCGCTGTAATTATTTTGTCGCGCGAGAGTTTTAATTCGTAAGGTATTTATTTAAATTATATGGTCTATACTATATGAACTACTCAAGATGTTAAAGAAACTTATTTGTATACATATTTACACCATCTTAATTTGAGAGACTTCGCAATAAATGCATATTTTTTTGTAGAACTTTCAAAGAGAAAAAAATCTTATAGACATCACTTGCACTTAACTTAGATAGTTTAGGCGGCGCACGCCAAAACAACTCCCAGTCTACAATATATTTTCCGACATGTTCAACCGTTCAGCGAACATGCACCAAATCTTAAGAAATTTTTGCTTAAAATTCTTCTCTTGAATTACTTTATCTAATTAGTGAAAAGCGCATGAAAATCCGTTCAGTAGTTTTTGAATTTTGCGCGAACAGACAGACAGACGCGGCGGATGATTTTGTTTAATGATATTTTCCTCGCTAGAGAGCTCCGATAAATACGTGAGATCGCTGCTAATCATAAAGTGCTGTAAAGGGCCATATTGATCTATATTAAATGCAATATTTTATTTAAGGTACCTACATACTTTATTGGATAAGGATTAATGCTGTATTGCTTAAAATCGCTTCGTAAATAAGCCATTATTTCTCGTAAAAAGTATAGGATAAAAAATGTTTATTGTGGGTTACTCCTAAGAGATAGACATTATATCATCGCGGACTTTTTTGTAGACCTTTTTAAGGTGTACAGTACTGTAGTAAATTATTTTGATCTATCTCGTAGGGTTCAGCGCGCGTTTGCAAATTAAGCGCAAAAAAGTGTTTATTTACGACATCACATTATAAACCTATAAAATTATCAGTGTATCTCTACTATATTAATAATATAATAATAATAATGTATTTATTTCAAAAAAGGTTTAAGTACAAGGTACAGTTATAAGGTACTTAAGCTAATTACAGTGTAAAATATTTAAGAAAAATACAATTGATAAACCTTTTAGGGTCAAACATAATTGACTCCTCACTCTTACTAAGTTTTCACTTGTATTAAGATGTGAGGGCTCTCTACATCGACTTCTAGCGGGCTACAAGGGTACTAACTAAAATAATACAATTTACACTATATTTAAAAAAAAAAAAAAAAAATGTAACCCTTATTTCTTACAATCTACTTTATTACTATTTTATTAACTAAATTAAATGTTACATAGCCTATAATTTAACTGATATTATGCATGTATTATACATAAAAACCTTCCTCTTGAATTACTATATCTATTAACCGCATCAAAATCCGTTGCGTAGTTTTAAAGATTTAAAAAAATATAGGGACAGACAGACAGCAGGAAGTGACTTTGTTTTATACTATGTAGTGATGTAGAGGTAGATGTAAAAAACTAACATTTCCTGACTGCTTTCTATCTCAAACATATTTTTTTTAGTTTTTTTCTCTTACGGAGTAAAATAACCTATTACGATTCTGCAGAACTTGACGACGTTTTCTGCTGAATCTGAATCTTATAATAATATGGCCAAAAGCAGAAATAAATGGAGTATTTTTAACCGACGAAAAAGCAGAAGAGGTTCTCTAGTCGACGCGTATTTTTTTAATGTAGTTATAATTTCATCATTATGCATCACAAAATTATAATGACTGTGAAAGCGTGCGTGGGCTGGGTGTTTGGCTACATATCCGCGAATTGCTAAAAATATTTAGCTTCTACGTAAATGCACTCGTTAACCTCATAAACTAAATATACATTTGGTTCGCGTGTGTGAATTTTTTATTTGAAAGTGCAAATGCTAAAAATTCGGCAACCCGACCACTTTTAATGTGCGGGCATTTTATTCAGTTACCTAATCGATGTACTGAGCTCTGCAGTTGAAACTAAAAACCTGGTAAATTGAAGCAAATCTGCTAGATTTTGCAGGTTTTGCGAGTGAGTGACTTTTATGCCATGACCGGTTAAGCTAGGAGGGTGGTATAGGTGATGGGCGAGCCTAGTCCTTATCATGCGGTTTGAAAGACCTTGCATTACCGTAACACAGTTTTTTAACTAGCACGGGAGGTAAGGTTTTCATGATTGCGCTAAATATGTAATAATGCCGTGGGGTGCAGAGGAAAGATGCCTCTCCTCCCTTACCCGTATCTGCCACATCCCGTACCGCGCTCGACAACTCGCCGTCAACTTTAGTAGTTTATGTATGTATGTACGGTTACTGAATAAAGTGTCAATAGATTCGTTAATATGTCCTAGGCTACATTTTAATCAAAGTCATTTTCATCTTCTATATTTCAAATTAAGTGATAGCGTTGAGATAATGCTGCAGCACACTCGAGTGTAATACTATGATCTTAATCTTACAAACTTTCATCACATAATCTACCAATAAGGGGGAATTTTTGATAAGCGCTGAAAAACATGTTTAATAATTTTGGTCTCTCTCTCCCTATTTATGTCAAATTTCAAGTACCTAAATCAAGTGAAAAATAAAATCCCCCTATATTTTTACTTCTTCTTCTTCTCAGCCCGGTATCACCCACTGCTGGGTATAGGCCTCCCTGAGTTTTTGCCAGCCTCCTCTGTCCTGTGCATTTCGCATCCAGGTATGCCCATATTTTTACTTAGGGTATGATTTTTGCAAAATTCTAAATCACATGTATTAAGTTTGGAATCCTCATATTTATCCGTGTTGACGTGAAAACGGAACATACATTCGTCCACACTATCACATTAATATATTAGCAGGGATAGGGATAAACGAGTTGAAATACATCTAACAATGTCCCAGGCCCTGCAGCGTTCCGTACAGCATGAACAGTTACCTACTCCTAATGATATAATTATATTTGTTATTTGTGTTATTTGCTGTCATAAGTTTCCATCCATCTATCTATATGACAGACTAGAAGTCACCCGCAGTTTCACCCGCATCTTTGGTTACTGCTCCGCTACCCTAGGTCGTAGCGTGATATTATATAGCCTTCCCCGATAAATGGGCTATTTAACACTGAAATAATTTTTCATATCGGACCAGTAGTTCCTGAGATTAGCGCGTTCAAGCAAACAAAGAAACAAAGAAACAAACTCTTCAGCTTTATATATTAAGTATAGATATAGATTTGTGATAGGCCTTATGACCATGTGCGAGTAGTTACATACATGTTTCCCTATGAACCTCTCTTTTTCCATGAGTTTGAATGTGTGGAGACAGCGGCGCGGCAGCCTGGCGGGTCGAGGGCCTGGCGGCTGCATATTTGATGGACCGCCTGCGAAAGATTTACACTGGTACTTACAGCCACTTTACTTACAGAGCTCGTATAAAACGGCTGGGCTTTAGTACCTCGAACGCGAAGGACAAAGTTTAGGTGGTGGACTTTTTGATGAATGAAAGCCGTCGTCGGCCGCGTACTTTTCAACGTTATTGTTATTTTTATAAAGTCTGCCAAGCGTGGTGAGTATGGCAACAACCCCTTAGGATCAGTACTTAGTGATCAATGAGGGAGGCTTTTGTCCAGCAGTGGATGTCCTACACAGCTGAGAAGAAGAATAAGAGAGTATGTGAATGAGACTGAAATAAATATACCTATTCAGCCTATACTATACTAGCTTTTGCCCGCGACTTCGCTTGGAAGTCATAAAACGTAAAATCCCCTTTTTCACGCAGAGCCACTTTTTTCCCTATCCCGTGGAAATTTCGAAAAATCCCTTTTTAGTGCATCTCTAGGATACTCAAGGTATATGTGTGATAAATTTTAAGTCTTTAGGTCCAGTGGATATATACGCTGAGCTGTGACCTTTTTGACATGCTGCAACACACACATGCACTACTTAGCCAGTTAAGCATTTAGTTCACGTTACCGTTTTAGTTGTTTAGTTATTATGTTATTTGCTCTCATAAGTTTTTATCTCTGTACTGTATGTGTGTGATTGAAGTTCCAAATAAACTGTTTATCTATCTATCTATCTATCAGTGGTTTAGGCTGTGCGTTGATATATCAGTCAGTCAGTGAGTCAGTCAGGACACTGAATTTTATATATATATAGATAAATATAGTAGTAATGTATCATCATTTCAGCCGTAGGACGACATAGGCCTCCCTAATGGATCTCCAAGTACTGATCATGAGGGGATTGTCGTCATACTTACGGCGCTTGCCAGGCGGGTTGGCGAGCGCAGTACGGGATGTCGATACACGGAAAGACGCTGCTGCCCATCCTCCGGAGGTAACCTTTGGCAGATTCTTACTGCATCGACAGGCAAGAGGAGGGGCAACATTCTACAGCCGGCACCCCACGACTATAGCTAACGTAGGTAGGTATAGCTAATCATATGCTGTACGGCACGCTGCAGTGCTTGGGACTTGTAAGATAAAGTTTGCTCTAAGCAGAGAGGATAGTATTTGCGCTGGCCTTTATCATCCTCTCAGCTTAGTCAGCTAGTGGTCAGAGGGCATATGAACGCATATGAATACAAGTTGCTGACGCTGAATAAATTATCTACAATAGATGTATGTATATTTTTAGCTTTTCAAGAACTTCACATGCTTGGATGGTTTATTAAGCGTTATTAGTATCACATTAGATTTCCAAACAAAATAGACTTAATAAGAGCTTATTAAAATGACGTAAACAAATTAAGAATAACAGTTTTTTTTTATTATAAGCTTTAGGAAGTGCAAAAACAGAATCGACCAATGTCATACACTCGAAAACATAGAGTTATTTGGTTCGTTCCGGTAAAAACATCAAACAACGACAAAAGCAAAAAATAATATTTCCAATACTTAACCGACAATAGTTATTTTCAATAGTTTCTTTCTATTCGACAGAGCTTTTTAAGAGTTGGCAATAAAACATTTGATAAAGTAATTTAATGGACCGTGAAATCGATCAAGTCCTTTGAACTTCAGCACGTGTCGACGTAAATAAGCATTTAATTGAAAAGTTATTTATAAGTTTCCCAACATTCGCCCTTTGAAGACCACTTCGAGGACAGAAATCGTAGACAAGGCGGTACCAACGTAAATCAAGGGCATTAGGATGGTGCGACAATGCCATGTCGGTACTTACAAAATTTTATTAGGGAAAACTAGTCAAGGAAATTTGTGGGTACCTTTCTTAAAGCAGGGGTTTCAACGGGGTCGTTCCGTGCAAAAGGTTCGACCCTAACATTATTTTATTATATTTATGCGCTTACGAAATAAAAGGCAGAGCTGGATACCAACAAAACAAAATAATTATGCGTTGTTGTGAACCCATCACCCGCAAATAGTTTTGGGTGAAAAAGGTGTTGTGAGTTAGACGTAAAATGTTTGTTTTTCTGCGTTCTTTTGTGTTTATATTATTAAAGAGCGGACTTATGCACTTTATCTTTTTACATCCATTGTTTGGATGTACTAACTACACAAAGAACCCTAATAGTTGCCTGTTTGTCTGTCTTCGGCGTTACGAAGAGACTATTACTCATAGAAAGCTGTAATTTTGCATGGACAACTAAATAACGGTACAAAAAATGTTAACACGATATACACGATGGAAAACTCAAGCATTTAGCTTGAGTTTTCCATCGTGTATATCGGGTATCGTTGAAAAGGTTATTCTAAAATCAAGAGACAATTTTTTATTGGTATGGATTTAACTTTTTGTGTGTACATGTGAAACACCATATACACAAATTTGTAACAACAGGTCTACGGGTAACTACACAGCGCCTGATTTAGGCACGCGGTAGCGTGTCCAGCCAAGTTCAAGCAAAGCGAACGGGCAGTAACGGGCGGGAACACGCAGTAGTGTGTATTTTACCCGAACCATTTGGAGGCGCTTTTGATAACTTCTAATTTATTTGTATTGTATTCACAAAACTCGGACCCGTCAAATAAAAAAAAAATATACTTAATACATTTTTATGGAACGGTTGATAGAAATGTAAATGTTTTCTACTTAAGTTAATTTTACTTTGAAAATAAGAGTCCAACGTGTTCAGTTCTTCTCAGGAGAGTGTGCTGCGTAATACTCAAATCCCTGATGAAGGCCCTTTTTGGGGAACCGAACGCGCTGGCCTCGTATTGTCAACGTAAAATTAACGTGAGTAGAAAACATAATACAGGTTTTCTACATAACAATGAATAGTCTTACTCACGAGTGTTTTGAAAGTGAAACAGATAACAGGGTTTCATAAACATTACAAGCAGTTGGCTGCTTCTAGTAGTATACCTCTATAATTATGTTATAGTAAAGTTTTCTCAGTAGCGCCCGGTCAGGACTTCCCCATTGTTGGCTCCCTGTTTCCGTACCTACTCGGATCTGTATACATATGTAGGTACGACCGACTGCGTAGCAAATAGCAGCAACAGGGTAGTAAATTTAAACTTGTACTTGATAAACTGTTTGTTAGCTTTTGACAGACCATTTAGAAGCAAGATGATAATAATAAGTTAGGTACGTGGTGTAAACCATATTATATTTATTAAATGACGTCAAGCCACGATAATTTAAATTCAGAAATAAAAACATTGTGAGGAAAATCGCGGTTTAGTGAGCTTCAGTCGTACTGACCTCTTCTTTCCTCTGACTAATAGCTGACTACTTATCTGAGAGGATGGTATATGTAGGTGCTGGGCAAGCATAATCCATCTAACTATGTCCCAGGCACTGCAGCGTCCCGTACAGCATGAATACCAGTTGCTGACGCCGCATAAATCATCTACTACAGATAAGGCGAAGGCCTTACTTTTTTACTGAAAGCTCTAAATATATACATATTAATTTATTCTCTGACTTCCAAAGATTGCGTTATGCACTGACGTGCAAAAAAGACAATTGGTTTGAAAGGTTGGCAATTTGTCAAGGTTATAACGACTTTCTCATTTTCACAAATTGCGGATTCCGAGTTTTAAGGATATGATTATATTCTTTAAATGTCTTTTTCCGTGTGTTCTCATCAGTTATATTGCTTATAACATGCGTTGGATACGTGTACATTTTCCGTATGAATGGAATCCACCGCGTCGCGTTGCCGCCCGCCCAAACTCGATTACCTTACCGCCCTTTATATATTAAACCAAACGACGCTTTCATACCTACGCACTCGAAATTGTTTTATATTTATCGCCGAAATGGAAAGGCAAGTACTAAATATATGTTATTCATGTGAAATGTGCGCTGGATGTCTGTGACGTCAAAGAAGCAATTTTCCGCCACAATTGAAAGACTACGAAGGTGAGTAATCTGCGTATTTGAATGAGCTCTACCTTTGGGATGGAATAATTACCTGTATTGATGGTTAAAGGTCGCTAGAGTCAACACGGGCTATTGATTCCCTCTGAGAAGCTAAGAGTCCTTCGGCCTTCTATTCATTATGTGGCGTCACTTGGCGAAAAGTGGCTTTCGTTAAGTAAGAGGGTTCTTCCCACTGATTCGTAGCCAAATACTGTGAAGAGCTGAGAAGAGTCTATATGGCAACCATAAATCACGGTAATGATAACTGATACAGTTAGATAAGAAGATGACCAGGATTAGGATCTTTGATCACGTGCTTACTTTCATTTTATGAGCGTGACCAGTACAAACATAAATTGATTAAATGGAGTTGTTTTTTTGAAAGTTACAAGTCCTGCAAAGTGTCGGCGAATCTCGAATAAAGTGGTGTGACAAGTTTGCGACCAAATCAGATCAACAGGTGGCGCCTGTCGCCGCCGCGTCACGCGAATGACTCGCTAATGAGCATCCCCCGCTCCCCGCCCAAACTTCCATCAACTTATGTTCTTTTCGGTTAAGACCTTATGTTTTTACAAGCTTTTATTTAGCTTGCCCTGTATAGAGGTATATATATATGTATATATATGTATGTATGTAATTTTGTTTGTTCGGATGGAATCTTGCAACTATCTTCAGATATCTTCAACCAATTGAGCTGAAATTTTGTATACATGTTTTCATTGGATGACAATGCATGGTCAGCTATATGTCAATACCTACTCTGAATCCAACATGGCGGAACATCCAAGATGGCGGACTAGTTATTCTTAATACACCTATAAAGGTATCAAATGAAAGGCCTTGCTGAGAGTTACTCGAAACATTAAATGACATCACTATAAATCCAACATGGCGGGTATGAGATGAACAGACAAGAAACCAACTGTCCAGTGATATGAAAAATAATAAGTAAAAAATTATTTAAAAGTAAAAAAAACTTTAACAAACAAGCCTTTATTAAAATGTACTAAAAATGATAAAAAAAAACATTTTTAAGACCTCTGTGGCGCAGCGGGCGAAAGTCCGCCTGCGATGCAAGAGGTTGCGGGTTCGATTCCCGCCTCGGGACAAATTTCTGTACCTACGATCTGCAGATATTTGTTCA
This sequence comes from Pasiphila rectangulata, assembly GCA_963082625.1. Taxonomy (NCBI): domain Eukaryota; kingdom Metazoa; phylum Arthropoda; class Insecta; order Lepidoptera; family Geometridae; genus Pasiphila; species Pasiphila rectangulata. Next base: position 22,893,720 of record OY720235.1, read on the forward strand.
AGGTGTTCTGGATGTTTTCTATAATATAATAAAAAATATCTATATAAGTAGTATAATGTGTTAAGTATATCAGTCATCTAGTACTCATAACACAAGCTCTGCTTAGCTTGTGGCTAGATGATGCTGTGTGAATTGTCCAGCATTATTTATTTATTGTTTATTATCACTTAAAGTTTAATGTCAACTTAAAACGTCTTTACACAATTAATTTGATAAAAAAGCTTGTCACGAGATTTAAGAATACTCATATTTACATCGTTTAAAATAAAATCAATTAAGTAGATCATGTTACAGGTACACAGGTTAATCTCGCGACAAGATTTTTTAACAAGTAAATTGTGTAAAGACGTTTTAAGTTGACATTCAACTTTAATGGAAAATGTTTATATTATTATTTTTAGTACGTTTAAATAAAAGCTTGTTCGTTAAAAAGTTTTTTTTACTTCTAATTTACTACACTTAACGTCGCAAATTCCGTTTTATACCATAAGCACTGCGGCGAAGACGATGCAGCAGGGCAAAGTTTGGATTAAAGTAAGTCTGGTTGTAAAGCGCGCGGTGTTGCATTATGCGATGAGAGACGAAATCTCGGATTGTGAAGTTTAATGGGTCAACGCCGTCTCGAGCTCGCACGATGCTCGCTCATTACTAGGACACACTTCAGCAAATTGCGGACTAAACTTTGCGCTAAAGCTCAGAATCAGTTTATTTTCATTTCTCGTTGTCACTAAAGAAAAATTTCTGGGAAAACGGAATAGTTGGCACCTGCAGGTCAGACGCTTGCATCACAATGAGGTCGAGTTTGCACAGCGCCGCTGGCCGCTCGCATCTGGCGACGCCGCGACGCGACGGGGTGAAGATGACACGTCCGATTTGAGAACTGTTCGAGCGAGTATTCCAGCTTCACGCTCGATTGTAGGCAAGCTTGGTGCCTTTGCGATTCCACGTTTTACTTTTAAATAAACGGGACGTGCCGGGTACACTGGAATAATGCAACACGGGAGCGCTGCGCTCACAATAAGTGTTGTACCGTGTGGGACGGGCCCGGCTGTGTCCCAGGGGACTTCGAAAACAGGCAGGGAATATTCGCGCGGTCATTTCATGAAAATACAAGTGCGTGCAGAGAATGGAGGCAAGGGGTGAGGGGAGGGCGGTGGGGAGGCCTACCCTCGATTCGACAGCGCAATCACTACACCGGCACCGGCCCCAATGATTTAAATTATTCACAGAGCAGCAGATCAGTTCAGCAGCTCTAAAAATCTATTTGCAATTTGACTAAGAAAGAAAAGTAAAGATGTAGAGGATTTTTGTGATTTCTTTTCTGGCTGGATTACTGTTGAAAAACACCATAAAATTAGGTAAACAATATTCGTAAAGTTCGGGAATGTTTTGATCCCCATTAGGGTAGGCTAAGCAGAGTATTTGCTTCGATTCGGCCCAATCCAATCACGCCGAGCGCCTCTAAGGGCCGCTGAATTCTGAAACGTTATTATGATTGCTAATTGCCACTTTGCGAACTCTCATTCAAAGGTAGAGTATAATATTTGTAAAGGAAATACATTTGCGTCTACTTCTGCCATAAAGAAACTGGGTATGTGTAAAACAAGAAATTGAAATGACCTAAAGATTATAAGATGCTATTAGGAGACGGGAGCGCGGGATCATTTGGCACAGCGCTGCAGCGATCTGGCGCTGATATTTCTCGGTTCCTTATCTCTTAAAACCAGAATTAACTGTAAATCTTCAATAAAAACTTCCGCAACTCAGCTAGTTAGTAAGAAATTGAAATTCCTTAGTTTTGAGTGCCGCCAGAACTTGAAGATGTTTTACGGATTCCTTTGAATTATTTACTGAAAGTCGTCCAGCGCAAAGCTGACCGGCGCCATTTATTAGGAATTTTGAAGATCGAAAAGAAAATAAACCGGTCGCATTGGCAGACAGTGAGTTTTCGTAACCCACGATCGACGGAGTACAGGTGACAAAGTTGAATATGTCGTAACAACATACATGTACCTACTATTTTACTATTTGTAACCACGTGTCATGATATCTGCACGAATTATATTTGAGTAGGAAGAGCGAATTGTTAGTTGTGTAACTCGTGGTTTCCACAAAATCTTGCAAACGAGATTGTATTTAGTGTCGCCAATTAACGCCGCTCATCACTGCGCACTCTCTATCGAGTCATCCAATTTGCTACCGGTCTAGTATTGTTTGATCTCTAGGGTCGTCACCGTAATAGTGTGGTCTCCAAGGCTGGCCCGGCACTCTAACGAGGTTACGCGAGTAATCCCACTCCGGTGCTCAGCGGCGATTAGCGGCACATCTCCATGTTGTAGGCCTGTCGTGCATGTTGTGAAACAATCGAGTACCCCGCCAACTGGGGAAGTAACTCGTTAGGTACCGCCTCAAAGGATATTGATATCGAGGGGACCGCAACGCACAACTAAACTCACACGTAACATCATGCGAAAATACTGACCCTCAGCCTCAGCTCTTTTCACCACCGCAAAGTCTATCAGAGAATTATTATAATGTCAAAATATTAACTTTCAGCTAAAATGGTAAGGTCATGGCTCCGCCTAATGGTGTTTGCCCTTGTGGAGAGGGCCGCTAAGGGCCTGCGAGAGCCCTTGCGAGAGTAGAACGCGAGAATAGAACAACGGCACATCGTCTATTATGTAACTGGCTTTTGTCAGAGCGAACGATTTTCCATGGAGCTCTCTGAAACAAGTGACAGTCTTGTTAGTATGTGGGTTTCTTTGTGTAGCCTTTGTATTGTAGACTTGACAACGTAGTAAATTCTAAACAGCTTCGCCGCCACCTAGCGTAGCAAAGTTTTTTATCGACTTGGATTTCGTTGTAATAATGCCAGCTATTCCGGGAACTTTAAAAGAAAACTGGCATGCAAAACAAAAATTACTTTTTAAAATGTATGAAAAGCAAACGTTTCAAATATAATTGCAGCTCTTTTTAGAAATGCAGGATAAAAGGAGTTTGTATACAAAGTAGGTGAAGCAGATGCACTAGTAGGCAGGTCGTGTCAAAGTGCTGACTGAGTGAGGAGTTTACTGGCGCGAGCGGAAACGACATCCTGTTTTATTTAGCTATTACGCTATAATAGCGTATTATAGTACGCTGTTTTGAGTAATGAGTGCCGCAGTCGTGCTGTAAAGGGCAAAGTTCGGCGGTCGCCGAAACAGGATACTGTCCTAATTTTAAAGTTTTCTCGACGACCTATGTACGTACGCGTGCGATGGGTGAATAGCCGGCTAACTGCGCTGCGGGAATGTTTGCATGATCTTTTCCGGGCCCAGGTGATTTGCTATGTATTATAATTATCTGCAACTATGTAAATTCCCAAGATAGATAAAATAAATAATTCTGGATATTTCACACATCACCACCAAGTCCATAAGTAAGCAGGGCTGGTGTAATGAGTTAATGAGTACCAGTTGATTGACTGACAACATAACTTATTGTGCTTAGAAAATTTATTTACTTATTTTTTTTATGAAAACTAGCAGCTAGAACTATCAGTTAAATAATACATGTTGCCATAAATGCCCAGACTCGTGACGAATTTTCGTCCACGGCTGGAATGGAACCCGCATTTGCGTTTCTTATAGACGAACTGAATTTCATCAAATATTTGTTTCGTTATCTGGTTTCTATTATAAACAAGTATCGCTTATTTTGAGGTGAGATGGCTCGATGGATTGAACAGATTAAAACTTTTGCTGACAACAACTTGCCGTAATTTCAAAGTTCAAGCTGGTGTGTTCGAAGAAGGAAGATTGGCGAAGATAGTTACAATTTCTAGTTACTTCATCTTACTATGCGAAATCAATTTCATTGCCTTTGGTTTCCGTAATTGGGAATTCCATCTACAAAATTTGTACAGGAACTGTTCATTTTGTCGACTCATAGACCTTCTGCCGTAGCTCTCGGTTCACCGCTGCCAAAATTACGAAAATGCCAGACAAAGTCTAGATGAGAGTACACATTTACCTTGACTTCGTCGTCCTCTCCGTAGAAAGGATAGTTTCTACCAAGATAAACATAACGCCGGAATAGTGGTAAAATACTTTGTCTGTATAGAATCTTCTGATTTTAATAGAATTTAATAAAACTTGTTGAAATGGTATACAACCCGTAGTTCTTGTGGAGTTTAGTTTTCGGTATGGAGAAGAGTTTCTAAAAGGCCTAAGCAAAATAATCTTACTGTCCTTATATTTCAAACTCAAAGTGCTTTAACATATTAGTTTGACCTATTGAGTTTGTTGTTTTCCCACAAGGAGCTAAAGTTCGGTTCATATACCAAAACTTCTATATTTCATTATGTAAATAGGCTTAGTTGAAATACAAATTTAGAAGTTTACAGCGAGTTCCATACTATTTTTTTTCGTAGGCACCGTGGATTTTCCAACTTAGGCGCGACGAAAAGTTAGGGCGCTTTGTCAACGATGCGATGCGGATCTGGCTGTGTCACTGCTGGATTTATAGCTGCTCTATTTACTGCTGGCCATCCTAGGCTAGGACTGCATGATGGATCACCGCCTCTTCCACGCTGCGCTGATAAGCGAATCGCGAATTGACCAATCACAAAGTTTGTGCCTTGTGCCCTTCGAGCGTAGCCCCGATCTGCTCAGCTGTGCCGCAGTGGAAACGCACCCGAAACGTCGGGTCCGCATAAAACGTGTAGCAAGTCAACATTTTGATAGTGGAGTCAGCTACCGGCATAACCGTAACTCATGGCGGCGCGCACGATCGGGTTCTATTGATATTCCCGGGACGCCGCTATCGCGTTATCTGCGATTTTTCATCGCGCAGCGGATTTTATAATCGAATCAGGTTTAAAACGGCGCGGGCTGCAGCGCGGCGCGGTGCTGTGCGGTAACTTGTTTTACTTACTTATTACAGTTGGCAGTGGCCGCCCAGCCCGGAGCCAGCAATATTATATTGCACTTTTATTACGTGCTTACACATTTTGTTGAGGGAAACTGCCTGTGATGGAAATAACCTCATTCCAAACAAAATATCGGCGGTACCAACGACATCGTTGCGTTGTACGTAATACATATCTTATGGACTAAACTGGGTCATGAATTCAGGAGTACTGTACCGGAGTAGCTCGTATGCTTCAACATTCCCACATTATGTTAGGAGTAGAGCATGTTCATGTACAACGTATACTTACTAACTTTACTCTAGAAAATCATTATTGTTATTTGTAAGCACGAATAGCAGCAGCACCAGTGCTCTTTAACCATCTTCAAGGCAAAGTTCCCAATTCTCGACCCATTTCGAAGACATGAATGAAAACAAAATAAAACGTTGTCGTTGGCAGCACTAACTCTCAGCTCTAGCTAATAGCTCGCTAAGTGGGAGTACGCAGCAGATAGTCTACGCTTGAAGCAGTAAATTGCCGTCTTTGTCGCGTCGCGTTGCGGAAATACGTAGCGCAACAGCCGGTTCGATTCTTTATGAGCTCTACGTTATTATACTTCTGTCTACATCAAAATACATCAGTCTTTGTACTCATTTGCCGTGGGGTTCCGGCAGTAGAATGTTACCCCTCCTCTCGTAACGCCCCCCGCGGCTGAAGTAGGAGCCCGCTAAGGGATACCTCCGGATGATGGGCAGCAGCGTCTTTCCGTGAGTGTGGAAACTACCCGTCACGGAGATCCATAAGGGAGGCCTGTGTTCAGTAGTGGACGCTTTACGGCTGAAATGAATGAATGCTCTTGACCGCAGAACTTCATCAATAGACCCCGAACCTTATACTGAATTCCTAAATAAGTTGCTAAAACTGAGACCAACAAGTCCCAAATCCCTGAGATTTCGCATCGCAGCAGGAGCAATAACCGTATAAACCGTAAGGTACACAGTGATAGTAAACACCCTCGGAGTGAGAACCGCGATTGGGACTTCGGCAGCCGCAGTGCGAGCCCGGCTCATTGAAATTCAACCTGCTACACCAAACGTAGCCTTTGACACTCCAGACAACAAGGTACGGATCACGATTACCTACCGGTGTGGCTACAACATCAAAAAGAAAACAGTAGAAGCTTTTTTTATACGACTTAATGATGAGACAAGCCGATGTCATACCTAAAGTAAAGCGGTAACGGCTTAACCTTACCTTAGCGGTAACTGTTTTTCGTATTGCTCTAAGTCGATAAAAAGTGTACCTAGTTCTTGCCAAAGAACATAATCAATAAACCACAAGTAACTACTAGAGCCGTGGGGTACCGGCAGTAGAATGTTACCCCTCCTCTCATGCCCGTGGATACAGTAAGAGCCTGCTAAGGGATACCTCTGGAAGATGTGCAGCAGCGTCTTTCCGTGTATCAACATCCCGTAATGTGCCTGCCAAGCGTGGTGAGTATGGCAACTACCCCTCATGGAGATCCATGAGGGAGGCCTTTTTTACGGACATTTTACGGCTGGAATGATGATGAATTACTAGACACCCTAAAAATTGCATTTAAAAAAACAATATCCTGCCAATCTTGATGTTATAGGTCTCTTATTCAGTAAAGTAGGTCCACCTAGCGCGAATATGGAACCTGGCGATCAGAAATAATCGGGAGATTGCCGAACTAGTGCAGAGCCTAACATCATCGAAGCAAAATCTCACTTATGATGTATGGATGTTTGTTACCTCTTCGCAAAATCTACGCTACGAATTGAGCTGAAATTTTCCACATATAGATTATGATTAGGATTAACACATAGACTACTTTTATCCAGATTTAACGCGTGCGGAGCTGCGGGTAAAAGCTAGTATAAAATATAACGCCGGCTTGGGTCATAAGTTACGGATGGGGGAGGATCAAGCACCTAAACGTGCTTTCCAAAGAGTGCTGATCCCCGCCGACTGATCACGGCATAAAAGAATGAAGAGGAGAAAGGTATGTGACGTAGCGGACGAAGGTCTGCCTGCGACGCACGAGGTCACAGCATCATCTAGCCCCAAGCTAAGCAGAGCTTATGTTATGGGTTCTCGATGACTCATATGCCTAATACATTATACTAAATAGATAAATATTTTTATTATTATATAGAAAAAGAAAAGTTTTATCATTATAAGAACACCCGGAACTAATATCTGCAGATCATACAGACATTTGTTCCGAGGCGGGAATCGAAGCCGCAACCTCTAGCGTCGCAGGCGCACCTTCGCCCGCTGCGCCACAGAGGTCATCAATGTCCAGACTTGTTTATTTATCTTTACTTGGTCGTAGGGCTACAAGTTTGTAAGGACATAAATGGGTAGTCATAAGCTGGCCTGACTGGTGCCAACCTCGTTAGCGAGCCGGTTTCGCGGTCTGCAAGACACTTAATCGTAGTTAAGCTGCATATAGGTATAAATAGTAGGTAATCGGTATGGCCATTCTAACTAAGATTGTGCCTGACAATTACTTCCTAAACAAGTTTATAAAATGAAAAAATAAGTTAGTCACGAGGGCACATCATGCCTTTTCATTTGATACCACAATTGGGTATATTAGGGGGCGAAGCCTCCTAATATGCATAGCGCTGTCTGTCTGTCTGTGCATGAGACGATTACAACCGAACGCGTTGACCGATTTATATAAAACCTTTTTTGTTAGCACCGTCTGAGAGAAGAATATTGATTGATTTTGGCGACTCTAGGGTCACAGGGACCGGAGTTATTGTGACCTCAAAAGGACACCAAAAAAATAAAAGTCTTCAAAATAAAAGTATGGCCGAAAACGTCCAAAACCCAAAAATGCCATTTGCGACCTTTGGTGACCTTTTGAGGCCTTCGCCCCCTTTTCTGGTACCCCCGTACCAATGCTTGTTTGAAAACATTAGATTGTTCACCCCTACTTTCAACACCCATATCTCACGAATGGCTTGACCGATTTCTATATCACTTTTTTGCATTCTACACATAATTTCCATTAATTTAAAACCAAACTTGGGTATATTTGGAACTAATTGCTCATAATCTTCACCCCCATATCTTGTAAACTTCTCAACCAATTTTGATAAAACAAGTTTAAGAACCACCGCTAGAAAGATCAAACTAAACTTCAACTCGCTTTATCTAAGTAGGTACTGTGTATTTATTAATACTTTTTAACAGAATATACTTGTCTATTTTCTTTGTATTATCTAACTGACGGACTAAATGTATTGTATATATATATATGTATTATTTTTTATACATACATATATTATCATTGCCCCTGTACCCTGTACCTGTCACCCATAGAAAACGTTGAATCGCTAGGAAACCACTTAAGAAATTTGCAAACCACGTGTAAACGACAGCGTCCATCTTAATACCTTAAATCCTTAACAGGGATTTGGGAATGAAAGTTGTCACGGAACTTTTGAGATTCCTCTGAATAAAAATACGAAAGTAAAATAAACATAAAGGTGAAGTGTTTTCCGAATAGAGATTGCTTTCTTCAGTTCAACATCATCATCATGATCAACTCAGCCGTAGGATATCTGTTGGACTACTTATGGAGTTTAACATCATAATAGAGCTCAAATACTCTATATCTCTATAGATCGAAGTAAATAAATATACTTGTACATTTTGTATAGGTGTGATTATTAGTATTTTGTGATTCTACTGAGCTCCAGGTCCGTGCTGATCACCTATGACCACGTGAGGGGTGGACATTTGCAACGAAATGACTAAACGAAAAAAGAAAATGGCAAACCATTAAATTATAGATAAAAACGATAAAATTAACCCTAATTGATGATACTAGACACTGGCTGAATTGTGTAAAACCAACCATAAACGAAGAAGAAGACTCTACTTACAGAGCTTTGAACTAAGGCTTTGAAGTAGAATAGAACTGTTAGTAGAACTGTTGTCGTGGGGTGCTCGCATTAGAGTGTTACCCCTCCTCTCATGCCCATGGAGGCAGTAAGAGTCAGTTAAGGGATAACTCCGAAAGAAGGGCGGCAGCGTCCTTCCGTGTCTCAACATCCCGTACTGCGCTCGCCAACCCGCCTGCCAAGCGCGGTGAGTATCGCAACTACCCCTCATGAAGAACCATGAGGGAGGCATGTGTTCAGTAGTGGACGTTTTACGGAGATGATGACGATGATGAGAACTTTTAAACTTTAAACCTGCCTGTAATTAAAATATGAAGTTATTAGTGTTGCTTTTTCAAATATAAATTGGCAGTAAATGAGTTGAGTTTAGGTAGTACCGAGATCAGCCGGAGAGTACATAAGTGGTCCAATTACTTAGCCGATCCGGTGTATTACGTGGACTTTCGGCCGGTGATCGAGTTAGTACATAATATAGCGAAGGTGCTTTGACATGCAAATGTCCCGCTGCTCCCTACACATGGCGGGCCTACGCGGCCACACTTGTACTCTCAAAGCTCCCAGAACATGGCGGTACGTTTAAATAAAAGCTTGTTTGTTATAAAGTTTTTTTTTACTTTTAATTTATTTTTCTTTTTAGTTATGACTGGACAGTTGATTTCTTGTCTGTTCATCTCATGCCCGCCATGTTGGATTTAGAGTGATGTCATTTAATTTTTTGAGTAACTCTCAGCAAGCCCTTTCATTTAATAATAATAATAATAATAAATAATAAATTTTTATTCATCATCAACAAAGAATGTACAATAATTCAGTTCAGGGTTGAAAATGCCTTTTAAGTATCATAGATAACACTTGTATTAGATATTTTCGCTCTTCCACATTGAAGGTTACTAATTACATTATATTTAATTTATTATATTATAATATATATATATATATATTTTTTTCTTTTAAATACATTTTTATTAACAAAATCAGAGAATGAATGTCAAGATACAAATTTACAATTTAAATAGAGGGTAGGTGTTGTGTTTGTGTGTTATGTGTGGTCCAAGTTATAAGAGATCCCTTGAGGCACCAGTCTCAAAAGAGTCTGGACAACAAGGTAGCCCAACAATTGTGTATGCGTGGCTGTGTGTATGTGTGTGTGTAAGTAAGGTGTAGATTTGCCTGTTTTATTATATATATACATATATATACATTTGAAAAAATTTCCATTATTAATAATTATTACACTATTTTATACTTATAAATATACATTTTCTATATACTTTTTAAACTTATTATAACAATTTGTTTTACATTTGACGTATTTTTAATACATTAATATTAATATTTTATTGAATATAATTTTATGAGGAATTAAATTTTTTATCGTAATCTGTCTAAAAGAGCTTCAGTCTCGTCATAGCTTAGTTTAAGAAGCCAATTTATGAGTATGGATTTAATTTCATAGGTATTGAGTACGTAGATATTTAGTTCTCTGTTAATCCTATTGTATAGCAGTATAGATTGGCTAGTATACTGTCTACTAGCAAATTGTGAGTACGTTGGTTGTTGGTGAGCCTCATGATAATATCTTCTTTTTTCCAAAGTTGTTGGATGGAACTCAAGATGTTTATGTAGTTTTAGTACTGTGTTTAGAACATATAGTTTCCTAACTGATAGTACTTCAGAGTTAGAGTATAACATGTCAGTAGGATACTTGTAGGGTTTAAAGTACATTAGTTTTAATAATGATCTCTGAGTTCTTTCAAGGTCAAGGAATTTTGTTTTCGTTGCTCCTCCCCAAACAGGTATACAATAATTTAAAATAGATTGAGCCAATGAGATGTATATTTGTTTTAAAAGTTTAGGTGTCGCGACATGTCCGTCTTGGGTGTTCCGCCATGTTGGATTCAGAGTACATTAAAAATAAGTAGTCCGCAATCTTGGGTGTTCCGCCATGTTACGTCATAGCTGACCATACATTGTCATCTCAAGAAAACATGTATACAAAATTTCAGCTCAATTGGTTGAAGATATCTGCTACAAAATTGAGTTGCAAGGCTCCGCGAACAAACATAGTTACATACATACATACATACGTACATACATACATACATACATACAGGGAAAGCTAAATAAAAGCTTCTTACATGAAACTACGAAGCTGATTCGCAACGCTAAAGCTTTGACGCTATGCGATTGCGACGTTATCAAGTGTTAATTTTGCGATTAAAAACCGCAAGACGTATTTTTTGAAGATCTGTCTTCTATATACCTCTAATTATTGAATGAAATAAAAACTGACCTTAATCATAAAACACTTGAGTTGTTACTGAAACCTCCTATGGCGCGTATGTATGTACATGTAAGTTTGCCTATTTGAGTATTCCCCTTCATTTATCATGAACCCCATCATCAGAACTAGGTGTAAAAAAAAACAAAATTATAAAGAAAAACGAAAATCCAACCCATTATTAACAGCCATGTTTATATTGGGATTTATCGCCTAAATTACCTGTATTGTCAACAAAAAGAAAGACGTGTTGCAGGTACCGCAGCAGAGCGAAGGCGTTCAACAAATGCGTTCGGTTTGCTGCGGTATCACAAAACATTATTAGCATACATACAACTGGGTATTTATCTCGTAAATTGACAAAAACCCAACTATACCTTGAGGGACTCCAGTGTTTAATAATTATTAAATTCCTTATGGTTCCCATCCTCAGAATAGAAAACCACTTCTAAAACATGACCTACTTTAAAATTAAGATCATCAAAATCCATTTTAATTGGCGGAGCAATCGTGTGACATACATAAAAAAATTCAGTCGAAGAACCTCTTTCTTTTTTATGTCGGTTAAAAGGTGAGATTGGTTGCTCTATATTAATGATCAGACTATAGTCAGACGATAAACGATATAGAAAACTCCATACAACATTTTCGGATGCGATGCGAACCAATCCACAAGCTCTTGCGTAAGTCGGGGGAGTTAATTGAAATGTCACACTGTACTCGTAGTCTTGTGTCCTGGCCCTTATAGCTTCAGAACAGGCTACAAGGAACAAGACCCATTGTACGTCAATGACATAAATGGGTCAGCACTTTGAATGCGTTTTTATCACGATATTGAGTCGTTACGGGTTTGCATTGTTTGCGTACATGTGAAGCTTTATCATCCAGTGTAATAATCCGTACGAGGACGATAAGAGTCGTATATAATGTGAACAACCTAGGAAGCTATATAAAAGTTAAAAGTTATCTGAAGCGAACGAAGTCAATTATGTGCTTTATTCAATTTAAATGTGCCTTGTTCTTCTTTTGTAAATGGACTATTCACTTTTGTTTTGCTTTATTATGTAAACACTTATTGACTTTGACCACACAATACAGAAATAGTTTCAGAGCGTGCTTAACCTAGGACTTAAGTTATGAATTACAGCTTGGTGTGTGGCGCTGATTGAATGAATTGGCGTTATTTAAAAGTCAATTCGATTTAATTTAAGGTGGCCAGGCCATGTTGGTTTTCGCAGTATCTTGCTTATCTATAACATTTTGTGTTGTACAAATACAACACAAAATCGCGTTCAAGTGTAATTTAGGCAATTTACAGAAATAATCATCATCATCATTTCAGCCGTAGGACGTCCACTGCTGGACAAAGGCCTCCCTCATTGATCTCCAAGTACTGCGGTTGGAAGCCGTCTGCATCCACCGCCGACCAGCAGTTCTCACCAAGTCGTCTGCCCATCTTGTAGGTGGACGTCCTACGCTGCGCTTGCCGATCCGTGGCCTCCATTCGAGAACTTTGCTGCCCCATCGGCCATCTGTTCTGCGCGCTATATGGCCTGCCCATTGCCACTTCAACGTGCTAATCCGTTTGGCTATGTCGGTGACCCGAGTTCTTCTACGTATGTATCTCCTCATTTCTGATTCGATCCCGTAGTGAAACCCCGAGCATAGCCCTCTCTATAGCTCGTTGAGCGACTCTGAGCTTGCGCATAAGGCCAATAGTGAAGGACCACGTCTCGGTTCCATATGTCATCACTGGTAACACACACTGGTTGTAGACTTTCGTCTTAAGGCACTGAGGTATGTTGGACGAAAAGACGTTGCGAAGTTTCCCAAACGCTGCCCATCCGAGTTGGATTCGACGATTGACCTCTTTCTCGAAGTTGGACCTACCTAATTGGACTGTTTGTCCTAGGTATACGTACGCGTCGACAACTTCAAGAGCCGAGTTCTCAACCATAACTGGGGCAGAAATAATATATTGATAATAATAAATAATGCTGGACAATTCACACAGCATCATCTAGCTCCAAGCTAAGCAGAGCTTGTGTTATGGGTACTAGATGACTGATACACTACAATAATTATATTACACATTTTTTTATTAAATATATAAAAATATCCAGAACACTGGCCGTGGGGTGCCGGCTGTAGAATGTTACCCCTCCTCTCCTGCCCGTGGATGCAGTAAGAGCCTGCTAAAGGATACCTCCGGAAGATGGGCAGCAGCGTATTTTCGTGTATCGACATCCCGTACTGCGCTCGCCAACCCGCCTGCCAAGCGTGGTGAGTATGGCAACTACCCCTCATGGAGATCCATGTGGGAGGCTTGTGCTCAGTAGTGGACGTTTTACGGCTGAAATGATGATCTAGAACACCCTGCACAAATATCTGCAGATTGTACATACAATTGTCCCGAGGCGGGAATCGAACCCGCAACCTCTTGCGTCGCAGGCAGACCTTCGCCCGCTGCGCCACAGAGGTCGTCAGAAATGATCCTTAAATTTCATAAAAATAGCGTACGCACAACACGATCCCTTATTCCCTGATATCTAAATTTTCTAACCAGAAATGGGTGATTGTGGCAATTTTGCAGTTTCGGGCCGCCCTATATGAATAATGAAACACCAAACTCGTATTGAAAGACGGCCCGAAGTTGTAGAACCTTACCCTTTGATCCGAGATGGGATACATGTCTTATTACAGACTCTAGATTTCATGTTGGATATTGAAAGCGGGTTTCTTTTTGAAACTTTGATGCTTTTTTGTATACAATCTGAGTGATGTAGGTAGCACAGGACCGTGGGGAATAGCGCGTAAAGTGACGCTTACACCCAGCAGTGGGTTCAGTCAGGCTGCGGGTGATAATGCTGATGTGATGATGAACAGTATCATCTGATCATCCTTGCTGCTTGGAATCCCTCTTTTGTCAGTTAAAAAGACTCGTATTAGTTTTATCATCATATCAGCCGTAGGACTGCTGACCACGTCCACTGTTGGACTTGGCCTATCTCCTTGATCAAAATGGGGTTGTTGCCATACTCGCCACGCTTAACAAGCGGGCGCAGTACGGGTTGTTGATTCACGGAAAGACGCTGCTGCCCATCTTCCGGAGGTATCCCTTGGCAGATTCTTACTGCATCCATGGGCAAGAGAGGAGAGACATATTAGTTTACCTCAGTAATAAGCTGACTTTAGTAGATTTGCATTGCAGCTCCTTTACATGGGCAAATAAAAGCATGATAAAAACGAAACAATTGTCGTTCCGAGAATTGGCTGTAATTCGTTCAATTTAAACAAGTCCCCTAGGAATGCGAGACTCGCCACTGTTGCCCATACTGTGGCTTGCCGGCGCCAAGACTGGTGTGGGTACCTACATCATTATCATAATGATATGAGGTAGTTAGGTACCTACAGCAGACGGGATTGATATCTGGTGGATATTATTGCGTAATAATATACTTAACATTATCTTAAGCGGGGAGTAGTTGTACCTCTAGTTAATTCAATTCATCATCATCCACAGACAAATCGTCAGCTCTTCTACCGAGTCAGGTAAGAGTGCCGTAGAAGCCACTAGCGCTACTCATAGACAAGACGTGGCCGTATCTTCATTAGGCAGGCTGATGAGCACCGGTCCATCAGATCAGGTCGGACATCGACACCGATAGGGTATTTACTGCATGCAAGAAATAATAGGACAGGGCTTCAGTTAAACTACATAATAAAATATGAAGACTGTTTAATAGGTAAAAACTAAGATAATCATTATAACGTTTATGTGTATATTTATTTATTGTAAAGTATTGATGCTTTTTGATCTGCATGCACCACTTAAGACTATGAAGTTCAAGGACTTCCCCCCACCCATGGGTCACAGACACTGTAAAGGACATAATAAAAATTCGTGACAACTATTACAGGCAATACAAAACCCTAAGTAAAGATCCCCAAAGGCAGCAACCATAAAAATATGTTTTATGGAGATAAAGCATGTTGTGATAACAGCCATACAAAATGACAAAAGGGCTTTTTCCTGAATATAGGAAGGTTGCTGTTGTAAAGCCGTTACCTTAAGTTAGTAGCCCTGTTTCTGCACAAGATTTGCGCCCTATTATCATATATAATATCAAAGGTGGTGTGCCTGCAGGTCACCAAGTTTTTGGAAACAAATTAAATACTCCCTCCTCATCAATCTGGCTTCCGTAAGGGACACAGCACCTCTACAGCCCTGCTTGATGTTGTAGATAATCGCCTTGAGGCTCAGGACAAAGGATTAGTGAGAATACATGTCTTGCTGGACTTTTCACGAGCCTTTGATTCCATAAATGTGTCCCTGCTGCTGTCAAAACTTGCTTATCATAGGTTTGACCCAAAAACAAGAAATGGATCCATAGCTACCTAGATCATAGGCAACGGTTTGTTGAAATAGTAAAGCCAGATGGAACTAAGGTACAATCCGCCCTAGAAGCTGTCCCTTGTGGAGTAATGCAGGGGTCAATTCTAGGCCCAATCCTTTTCATATTATACAGTGCTGATATAATCAAAGGTATAACACACTGCAAACATCATCTGATGCAGCTGTATCTATCATTTTCTCCTTCGCCTTGACAGACTCTGCAAAAAAAATAAATTATGACTTAAGAAGCATATGCAAATGGTCTAAATCCAATTCATTATTATTCAACCCAAAAAAAATCTAAATTTATGTTAATAGGTTAAAAAAACAATGTAAAAAAAATATATCAGATAGGGTAAATTTTTAAAATCTTGAAATACTTGTTGATGCTCAATCAGTGGAATATGTAACAGAGGCTATGAATCTCGGACGTATGGACAGCAGCTTACGTTTTGAGAAACATGTGTCAGAATGTGTGCGCAACTGTCTCTACCGCATAAAGTTGCTTTACAAAATCCGTCCATACCTTAAGAAGGAAGTGAGGGTCATGCTCTGCGAAACGCTAATTCTTTCTAGGCTGAATTACTCCGATGTAGATGATAGATAGTAGAACGTGTACGTATGTGTTTGCCACGCCGAGTCACAGAACCATGGCGTTTCGCGGATCTTTTAGGTTTTCTCTCGGTGTTGGAACGATTTAAAGCCTCCCATTGGTGCCCTGAAAGCAGTTAGTACTTTCAGATTCCACGTGAAAAAAGAACTTCTAGCCTTACAGAAGGAACGTTGAACCACGCGGTACAATGTTGTCGGGTCAAAACATGATTAAGTTACCTATCTTTGTTGCACGTCGTGCTCTGAGAACTCACGACAGTTTCACGCATCCACTGCTGCTAATTTACACACTGTTTTCGTATTTTTTTTGCTAATTTTTAATTAGGTAAATTATTTGTATGTAATTGTAATTTCAAACTTTTCTTCTTCTTTGGTTGGCGTTATTTCCCAGTTTTCTTCGTGCTTAGATTTTTTTTTGTTTGTCATCTGTCAAACTTGTTTTGCGAAGGCGCGAAGACGCTCGCTACGGTCCGGTCCGGTTTTATTTGTCGGAACGGTCTCGTCATGAACGGTGTTGAACTTGTGTTGACCGACCCCGTGTTTAAAATAATTGAGGTAAATATATTTTTTTTTGTCATTTTTGCTAGTTTAAGTATTTTATGTGAGAGTTTTTATTGTTTGTAAATTTATTCTATTCTTTTTTATTTGTTTAACTTGGTATTTAGTTTTATAAGTGTGGATTGTTATAACGTGTCGACACGCACCATAAGTCCTGCCAGAATACCAGCGTTGGACCATTATAATTATATGGACCAACATTATGCTGAGGCAGAACCTTTTGGTCCACAACTCTAACTATAAATGTTTGTTTTTACATTAATTATGTTTTTTTTATTGCCAAGCGTGGTGAGTATGGCAACTACCGCTCATGGTGATCCACGAGTGAGGCCTGTGTTCAGTAGTGAACGTTTTACGGCTGAAATGATGATGATGAGGTTTTTTGTTTATTTTTGTGTAATTTTTTGTTGTGGATCAATAAATACATTTTCATTTTCATTCATTCACAGCCCGATTTCATCCGGCAGTGGGCCTATAGGCTTTCCTAAGTTTGTGCCATCCACCACGGTCCTGTGCCAGACGCATCCATCGACGCCCCGCGACGTGTGACGGTGTGACGGTGGTCGACCCACCTCGCCACCGGTCGCCCGACACTTCTATGACCCATCAGAATAGGGAAAGCAAACAATAGTAAAGGGAATATGGCAAAGACATTTCTTTGGAATATGGACTATGAAACAAAAAGACATACCTAAATAAAAATAAAATATATTTTCATCCCCCCATCTCGGAAAGAGTATTTTTGCTCTTCGATATCTGAGTGCAAAAGCCGTTTTTATCCGCTAGAGGATATAGTAAATTGAATTTAGAACACCGTGTGCTCTAAGTTTGTGAATTCAAAACATCATTAAACCTATTTTTTTCCCCCTCCATGGTGCCGAATTTATCATACAACCTTATATAATTTGTTAAAAAACTCAGACTCGGAACCTTCTTGGTGTACATTTTTTTAAATTTACTTTGCGTGCGCCATTTTCTTTTCACGTATTGTTAAAATCTTAGGTTAAAACAAGAAACTTAAAGACAACCTAAAATGAGTGGTTCTAGCGACGAGGAAGTTTATTTGAAGCCAACAGAATTGATTTAAACTGTTAATAATGCGCAAAATTTGCGATATGTATCGCGATATTTGGATCGTAATCCAGGATCACGATCCAAATATCGCGACACATAATCATCGCAAATTTTGCGAATTATTAACAGTTTTAGTCAGTAACCAAATATGGAGCGTGTAGCATTCGCCAACGAGCTTTCTCCCTAAACAATAACGCGAGAAGTATTTGTAACAGTACGATATGTTTATCACGTGGTGACCAGCTAAAGGAGCCAAAACCTTATGTAACTGTAGCAACGTTTCTTTCAGTTTTTATTAATTATAACTAAGTATTATTTTTTATAATTTAAAGATTATTCTGTAATACTTACCTGTCATAATCTAGTAGTTAATACTTAAACTGAAATAAAAGTATCTTGTGATTGTAAATGTTTTTTTAACATTTAGTAATTTCCTCGCTGAGGTGGGATGAAAAGTTACGTGTTGCACTCGAGTGCAAATATTTTTCACCCCATGCACTTTTGATTCCTTCGCTTGCACGGTCATCAAAATTGAGCACGCGGTTAAAAAGTAACTTTGCACTCTTCTATAAGAAATAACTATTACGTACTGACCAATACATAATAGTTAATAACAGACATACATAATATTGGTGAAGCAGTTTTTTGAAGATGGCGAGCGATTTAGCACGTCTGATGTCCAGGGGAAACCCACAGACGAATGGTCATAAAATTAAGTAGAGTTTTGTGAGTTTTGAGAAAAAGGGTCTCAGAGGAGTGAAATCTGTGAGTCCGGGATCATCTTGCTAATATTACAAACGCGAAAAAGGTGGATATTTTTTCAA
This sequence comes from Pasiphila rectangulata, assembly GCA_963082625.1. Taxonomy (NCBI): domain Eukaryota; kingdom Metazoa; phylum Arthropoda; class Insecta; order Lepidoptera; family Geometridae; genus Pasiphila; species Pasiphila rectangulata. The sequence continues at coordinate 22,912,297 of OY720235.1, forward strand.
GTTGAACAACACAACGCGTCGAAGATATTGGTTAAACATTACGAACATGTACCTACAAAATTACCTGCTACCTACTTGTCTACAAATCTTGACACGCAGACAAAAAGCAGCTTATTTTATTACTGACATGAACGTGGATCTTGTCCAAGGATAAAGCGAGCACAGCTGTCAAGTGCACATAGAAAACATGTAAACTTGCTACTGCTACCTTTTTATTTATTTTTTGGCGACGAGGGGAATATCTGCTTATCAGATAGGTACCATGCTGCGTAAGGGCACAACATGGTTTTGTGAGGTTGTCTCGCGACCCCCCGATGGCCGGCCCCGGTGCTCCAGAGGCTCCGTTTCCTCGTAAAGAAAACTCTGGAGCCCCTATCGCACCTTGCTTAAGCACTCCCTACGTCTCGCGGAACTTATGATGGTGCATTGCCATAATGCGGCATCGCCCTCCCTGGGTCCGTCTGGGATAGGCCGAGCCCTCACTCTGACTACCCCACGGACCCCAATGGGGACCGGGTCCGTGGTCCCGGGTCCGTCTACTACCTACTTCAATCAAATGCCAATTGATTCAGATAATCTAAATCGCAAAGTTGGGAAATCAGCTCCTGCAGGCCAACTGCCTCCGACACGCGACTCAGTGCCGGCAGCTCGCGTGACTCCTGTCTCTCTACGTCACGACATACAAAAGTCAAAGCGACGTTATCGCACCGGGGGAATTAGGGAGGAAATGGAGAATGTAATGCTTCAATATTCGTGACGTCACACGACAGCCAGCCACGGAATACTGATGGCGTCTGACATGTTTTATTATATGTGCTGCATTAATGTTTAGATTCATCTGCAGATATGTGTTGTTAAAGGTTTCGATAATGCAGCTGTGGAATGTGCATTATGACTCGAAATCCTTTTGCCCGTGCAGAAATTGTTAGCACTGGATAGGTTTTTCTTTGTAATGTTGAACGGGCTTTCTACTCACGTTAATTATACGTCGAAAATAGGTTTCCAGCGTGTTCAGTTCCTCCCAGGGAAACTTTCATCAGGGACTTCTCCTTCTCTCTCGCGCGCTCGCACTGCACTGCGGGCCAGGTAGCGTTGCGCGCGGCTCGTCATGCAGGAGTGGGGGGGGGGGGAGCGGCGGTTGCGGTAGTGGGGAGAGTACGGCTGTAGACGGCGTCAGCGTCGGTTCATCATCACTACTGATGTCTTCGGCGTTTTGTGTTTGTGAACAAAATACGCTGGTACAATCTCTAGTAGGCTCAGAAGTTCTGTTTAGAGGTTGGGCCCTACCACCCGCCTGTTTTCCCTGCCTTCACAGTACCCGTGCCCCCAATAGAAAATCTGAGCCTAGTAGAGATTTTACTAGCGTATTTTGTTCACTAACACAAAACGCCGAAGACATCAGTAGCGATGATGAACCGACGCCGACACCGTCTACAGCCATACTCTCCCCACTCTCTCTCATTTTCACTTTACTGTAACCGCCGGTCCCCCCTCCACTCCTGCATGACGAGTCGCGCGCAACACTACTTGGCCGCAGTGCAGCTCGAGCGCGCGAGAGGGAAGGAGAAGGTGCCGCGTAAGACTCCATTCCCTGATGAAAGTTCCCCTAGAAGGAACTGAACACGTTGGAAAGCTATTTTCGACGTATAATTAACGTCAGTAGAAATCCCGTTTAACATTACAATGAATAGTGTGTTTCGAAAGTGAAAAAGAGGTTTTTCTTTGATTAATCAGTGACAATGTGCAAAATTATATTTGCTGATCAAGTCATTCAGGCTATTTATTATACCTTAAATATATATTTACCAGATCTGGCTACAATGCTGTCATTGTGTTAGACCTGCGTATAACCGTTGTTCCATACACACCGATGTCTTATCCATGTTAGTGCTAGCGTTATCCGCTAGTTTTATGCTGATTTTGCCAAATTTAAAATGTTTATATTTTCGTAAAATTTCTTAGTAGGTTGTTGTTTTATGATTTCATTTTGTTTGAAATAACTGTTTGTTATGTCTATAATTAGTTTCACCCTCTTTATTTAACAGGCGAATCTTTTATACATAAAAGCTATTTGCTAATCAACCTAGAGGCTACATATCAAATTCGAATCAAGAAACTCCATTTTCCTTACTTAGCGCGTGATGTATTTTCGGGCCGAATCTCCTGGTTTTCCTCAGTCGTAGTTTCGTGAAAGGGCTGATTCGTAAGATTCAATTCTGGAGTCCAAATTAGAGCGGCTCGTGTCGTAAACAAGCGAAGTTTAGCCGTTAGCGGCAACGAGCGAGACCTTGCTAGGGGTTGACTAAATGATCCAGATTTTCCGGCGCGGACCTATTAAAGACTCCCGTCCGGCGGCCTTCTTATTTTTGGGGTGGCATTTTGAGAGATAAATAAAACTTCACTACATAATGCTATTTCGAGATTTATTATTTGCCGACGATCTCAAACTGTACAAAGAAATCCGATTCCCAGTCGATGGCGATGGAGCCCGAGTGGCTTCAGCAGATATCCGTACAGTAATATTTTATATTTTACTGTGCGGAAATCTTATCATGTTTTTGCTTTAAGTAATTGTAATGTATTTTGTAACTGCCGTTCGTACGACTTAATTAAATAAATAATTTTACACTCTTTACATCTTGATTCACGTAAAACACTTTCGCAACTATTACGAGTAGCTGCCGTCAGATTTGGGAGATCGTACCATGGCCATTGGCATTATGCTGCGTACGCGTACGCGTGCGGTAAACGCGTCCAGCGGGACTCGGATTATGACAAGATAGTTTTAATTATGCGATCATCATAGGATCGACTATTAAGCGGTTATATAAAAGGACATAAGATAAAATAATTATTTGTTCGTAACCAGCAACGAAGAAGGAAATAAAAATTCTTTGTTTGTAACCTACTTACGTAGGCAAACAAAACTATCAAATTGAATTCTTAATTTGTAACCTGGTTACAAAGCAAGAAAACATATTCCTAGTTCGTAGCTAGTTACAAAACTTAGTTACGTATGCGGACGAAGGGAAATACATATAAAACAAAATAAGAGAGATGATCTGTTAAGTACGGGAGACCGAAAGAACTCCAACAAAATGGTTAAAGAGTTCAAAAAACCTCGCCTTAATTAACACAAAATTAAAATTTTATTGAACTACTGTTATTCTCCGTATATCGTTGTTTATCCGTCCATTTTCCAAGAAAAGTCCGATTTGTCGTATCCGTCTTTCCCCGTGTCTGCGACCCAGTAATGGACGTAACAGGATAAATAACTTTTTACCTCGTTTTGATGTGGCGGGAGATTATGAGGAGCTGTAGCTAAAATATGTTTTGTTTAGAAGGAAACAACGTTTTCGGATGTTTTAAAGGCTTGACTTATATATAAACTGGAGCTATCGTTAAGTGGGATGCCAAAAGAAATTCGTGAAATAATTCTTTTATTCACGTTGGGGCTGCCAAAGGAAAACGTAAACTGAGCTTTGTTGTTTTATCGCATTAGATAAATCTCATATCGTCATAAAACCACAGATTACAGAACCATAAAACACACATCAGTACACGAAACCAAATATCATTTAAATAAATTTAAATAAATACCATGTTAAAGATAAAACCCAAGCCGTGGGGTGCCGGGAGCAGAATGTTACCTCTCCTCTCATGCCCGTGGATGCAGTAAGAGCCTGCTAAGGGATACCTCCGGAAGATGTCTTTCCGTGTATCAACATCCCGTACTGCACTCGCCAACCCGCCTGCCAAGCGTGGTGAGTATGGCATCTACCCCTCATGGAGATCCATGAGGGAGGCCTGTTCAGTAGTGGACTTTTTACTGCGGCTGGAATGATAAAATACAATGTTGAAAACATTATGATGAAACACTGAGGAGCTTATAGAAATGAAAAATGCAATCAAAATTTTGTCTCCGACGGGACTCGAACCCGTAACGTTCAGACGAACACCTTCAACGCAGGCTGCCTTAACCGTTCGGCCACGGAGCAATTAACCGTCGGGTCGAAAATCTTGACTGCCTTTATCGGTTTCGAACCGAGTGGCGACATCTAGCAGAAATTCTTAGAGATATTCTTGCCCACTGTCCGACAACAAGTAGTCAGTAGCAGTGAAGAGATGTCGCTTTAGTTAATTTTATAAGCAATTTTATTTAAAGTGTAAACCCACACTAAGGTATCATTATAGAAATGAAAAATGCAATCAAAATTTTGTCTCCGACGGGACTCGAACCCGTAACGTTCAGACGAACACCTTCAACGCAGGCTGCCTTAACCGTTCGGCCACGGAGCAATTAACCGTCGGGTCGAAAATCTTGACTGCCTTTATCGGTTTCGAACCGAGTGGTGACATCTAGCAAAAATTCTTAGAGATATTCTTGCCCACTGTCCGACAACAAGTAGTCAGTAGCAGTGAAGAGATGTCGCTTTAGTTAATTTTATAAGCAATTTTATTTAAAGTGTAAACCCACACTAAGGTATCATTATAGAAATGAAAAATGCAATCAAAATTTTGTCTCCGACGGGACTCGAACCCGTAACGTTCAGACGAACACCTTCAACGCAGGCTGCCTTAACCGTTCGGCCACGGAGCAATTAACCGTCGGGTCGAAAATCTTGACTGCCTTTATCGGTTTCGAACCGAGTGGTGACATCTAGCAGAAATTCTTAGAGATATTCTTGCCCACTGTCCGACAACAAGTAGTCAGTAGCAGTGAAGAGATGTCGCTTTAGTTAATTTTATAAGCAATTTTATTTAAAGTGTAAACCCACACTAAGGTATCATTATAGAAATGAAAAATGCAATCAAAATTTTGTCTCCGACGGGACTCGAACCCGTAACGTTCAGACGAACACCTTCAACGCAGGCTGCCTTAACCGTTCGGCCACGGAGCAATTAACCTTCGGGTCGAAAATCTTGACTGCCTTTATCGGTTTCGAACCGAGTGGCGACATCTAGCAGAAATTCTTAGAGATATTCTTGCCCACTGTCCGACAACAAGTAGTCAGTAGCAGTGAAGAGATGTCGCTTTAGTTAATTTTATAAGCAATTTTATTTAAAGTGTAAACCCACACTAAGGTATCATTATAGAAATGAAAAATGCAATCAAAATTTTGTCTCCGACGGGACTCGAACCCGTAACGTTCAGACGAACACCTTCAACGCAGGCTGCCTTAACCGTTCGGCCACGGAGCAATTAACCGTCGGGTCGAAAATCTTGACTGCCTTTATCGGTTTCGAACCGAGTGGCGACATCTAGCAGAAATTCTTAGAGATATTCTTGCCCACTGTCCGACAACAAGTAGTCAGTAGCAGTGAATAAAGGCAGTCAAGATTTTCGACCCGACGGTTAATTGTTTATGGAGCCTACTAGAATAACTGAAACATCAGCTAAATGTATTGACAATATCTTTGTAAATTCTAATACAAAAATTCTCCATAAGGGCTTGATTAGCAATATAAAGTCAGACCATTTAGGCCAGCACATTCAAATTAAACAGCAACAAAAACAAAATGTAAAAAGAAAAATTACTTTTATACCTGTGACCATGCATCGATCTGAACAACTGAAATGTAAATTGAATACAAAATTTCCACCTTACTACTCAAATAACAACCCTAATGAGTCATATTGCAATTTTTTCAATGCATTTAGCAATATGTTTAATTCAATATTTACATCAAAGTCGATAATGGTCACAGATAAACATAACTTTAATGAGTGGGCAACAGTGGGTATACATAGAAGTAGACAAAAATTATATGATCTTTATAGTGAAAAACATTATAATTTTAGTGAAGAATTTAAAGAAAAGGTTAAAAATTACTCAAAAATTTTTAGAAAAGTCTGCCATATTGCTAAGTCTAATTATATAAGTTCAAAAATTAAAAATAGTGATAATAAAATTAAAGCTACTTGGAAAATAATAAACAAAGAAACTGGAAATGTGAGTAACTTTAACAACCAATTCAAATTAAATTATAATAATACCACCTACAAAAGTGATGAAGATGTAGCCCAAGCATTTGAAACATTTTTTACTGACATTCCAATTTCTACCACAAAGTCTTTAAACTCTTCTCACCTGATCGCCGAGTCCTTACTTAGCGAAAATGTACCTAAATGTGATAGTAATTTTAAATTCCAATATGTGGACAGCGGCGATATAGTTAAAGCCTTTAAAATGTTAAATGTCAAGAAAACTGCAGATCTCTGGGGTATTTCTGTAAACATTGTAAAACCATTAGTAGACACAATCGCACCTGAACTGGCTTTTATATTTAATGAATGCATTGACTGTGGCGTATTTCCTGATCTAATGAAACACAGTAAAATAATACCTTTATTCAAATCAGGTTCTAAGTCGGATCCCACTAACTTTAGGCCGATATCAGTACTGCCGACATTTAGTAAAATTTTTGAAAAGCTTATTTTAAATCAGCTATCTAAGCACTTTAACGACAACAAGTTGCTTCACTGCAAGCAATTTGGCTTTACACGCGGTCGTTCCACTACTGATGCCGGTATAGAGTTAATCTCGCATATCTATGATGCTTGGGAGAAGTCGCAAGACGCTATAGGTGTTTTTTGCGACCTTTCAAAAGCATTTGACTGTGTACACCATGAAACATTGATCGGGAAATTGCGCCACTATGGTGTTAGAGATATCTCTTTAGATCTACTTAATTCTTATCTCAGTAACAGGATACAAAGAGTTGATGTTAATGGAAAACGTTCTTCGGGATCTGTAGTTACAATGGGTGTACCGCAGGGATCAATTCTTGGGCCTTTTCTATTTTTAATTTACATTAATGATCTACCTCATCTTGTCAAAAACAATCATGAGATTGTATTGTTTGCTGATGACACTTCACTTTTGTTCAAAATGAAACGACGTACCACCGATTATGACGAGGTGAATAATGCAATCTCAGAAGTTGTTAATTGGTTTAATGTCAATAACCTATTACTTAATGAAAATAAAACAAAATGCATTAGATTTACTCTCCCGAATGTAAAACAGGCTGATGCCAACATTAAATTGAAAGGTGAAAGTTTAAACCTTGTAGAAAAAACTGTATTTTTAGGCATAACTTTGGACAATAAGCTTCAATGGGGCCCGCATATAGAACAACTATCGGGTAGGCTTAGTTCTGCAGCATATGCAGTCAAAAAAATCCGCCTTCTTACAGACGTAGATACCGCTAGACTTGTTTACTTCAGCTATTTCCACAGCATTATGTCTTATGGCTTACTGCTGTGGGGATGTGCTGCAGATATAGACACCGTATTTGTGCTGCAGAAGAGGGCTATTCGTTCTATCTACAATATGGGTCCCAGAGAATCACTTCGCACTAAATTTAAAGAAATAAATATAATGACAGTAGCTTGTCAATATATTTATGAGAACCTGTTGTACACCCATAAAAATATTGCTTCGTTTAAGAAAAACAGCGACAATCACAATGTAAATACAAGAAATAAGAATAAACTCGCTGTGCCCACTACTAGGCTCCATAAGGTAAAAAAATCTTTTAAAGGGCAATGTATACGCTTCTACAACAAACTCCCAAGTGAGTTGCAGAAGTTATCATTAAATAAATTCAAAAACATTATTAAACGCAATCTGTGCGATAAAGCTTATTATAAAATATCTGATTACCTAGAGGACAAAACCACTTGGGACGGAATCTGCTCCAACTCCGTCAAACGTAGCATAAGACAAAATCAAATTGTTAAATGATGACTATAACGACCGAGTTAGGTTCTTCTGTTCACTTCTTTTCCTAACTCGCGTGTCATCTGAAGTGAACAGGTTCAATTATGTGCTTTATTCTATTTATTTGTGTTGTTTTATTTTGTAAGTTGTGACGCGTCAATAAGGTCCATGCGGCCGCACTGAATAAAGTATTTTTTGAATTTGAATTTGAATTGCTCCGTGGCCGAACGGTTAAGGCAGCCTGTGTTGAAGGTGTTCGTCTGAACGTTACGGGTTCGAGTCCCGTCGGAGACAAAATTTTGTTTGCATTTTTCATTTCTATAATGATACCTTAGTGTGGGTTTACACTTTAAATAAAATTGCTTACTGAGGAGCTTCTTGTCATTTCACTTACATATGTGAATTAGAATGAGTTCGTTTATGATATTATTATTATTTTAATATTTCTACTTACTAAATATTTTTATTTAGTCTACTTTACACAGCTTTCATAAGTTAACAGAGTGTAAAATAGGGTTCTTTCATGATTCTGTGATTTTCTTATGGTCTATCATCCTCGACAGGCTGAGCCCAAAGATGTAAATCGTAATGTAATTGTAATCTACATGTGAGCTCTTATGTCTAGGTGAGGTTATCACATACACATAATTTATATTTCGTATCCATAACTGTATACCTAAGTGTTTTATTAATAACTGTTTGGATAAACATAAATAATTATTTTTTTTCATATCATTCTTGAAACAAGTACTTACCTTGCCAATGTCACAAGCAAAGTAAGGCCTCTCACATCTATTATAGAAGATTTTCACAGCGTTAGCAACTGGAATACATGTACGGGACGCCGCAGTGCCTGGGGCATTTTTTGTATGGATTCGGCTTGCTCAGCACCTATACCATCCTTCCAGCTTCGTCGGCTATTAGTCAGAGGAAGGAATAGGTCAATACGTCTGAAGCTGACTAAGCCGATGGCACAATGGAAAATAAAATTCCAGGTTGATAATAAATTGATATCAAAATATGCTGTACGGAACGTAGCAGTTTTGTTTTCAAAATAATGTACATATGGAAATGTTTCCGGAAACGTTGCCCTGATTTTTTCGCAGCTTGCATTTGGTGAGAGCATTGTTTCGAGAATAAAATAACGCTGCTACGAAATTAAATAGTTTGGAAGATTTATGATATCAGAATAAAAACAGGTAAATACTATAATATAATAAATAACATAAACACGGGAATTTATCGCGTAATACCTTTGATTATTCCCGACGTTTCGACTGTGTTTCAACAATCGTTGTCCCGGGTTGACTGGAGATTTCATTTGAGTGTCCATCAAGAAGCGATGGTAGTTTTGCAACTACCCTCACTTTGTCTTCAGAACTCGGTAAGGCCGCGTTTACATTGCGGCACACAACACTAACAGTATCTTCACTATGCAATGTTACATCACGACGCACACTACACCTACTTATCACTGGATTCCAAGATATCGGGAGCCTAAATCCATCTTCACGGTTGAAATTCGGGTGTTTTTTGATTTCATAATAATCAAAGGTATTAAGCGATAAATTCCCGTGTTTATGTTAATATATTATAATGAATTGTGATCGCGAAAGGTAGATACTAGTAAATTGACCATCCACATATACAATTTAAGTTGCCGTGGGGTGCCGGCAGTAGAATGTTTCCCACATCTTTCTTGGCCGTGGATGCAGAAAGAATCTGCCAAGGGTTATCTCCGGAAGGTCCTGTACTGCGCTCGCCAACCCGCCCGTCAAGCGTGGCGAGTGAAGCAACAACACCCTCATGATTTTGGAGATCCATGAAGGATGCCATGTCCGGCAATACGTGGACACACGTCCTACGTCCACAGTCCTACGACTGAGATGATGATGATGATGATGATCCAGTATTAGATGATTTATGCAGAACCTGGGACATTATAATAATAATAATGCTGGACAAAAATAATCTAGTCTCCTTCGACAGAACAGGTCAATACATCTGAAACTAAGCCACGGGTTTCTTACGATGTTTTCCTTCACTGTAAACAATGCCACAGGCACTCCAGCGTCCCGTACAGCATGAGTTCCAGTTGCTTACGTTGTATAAATCATAATTAATAGAATCAGGCGTTACTTTGCGGAAATCCATTTTATTATGACAAACAATGAAAATATCTAGTTTTAATTCCGCTAACGCTGAGATGCATATGCACCGCCCTCCCGCCCGCTAATTACGTATAGAGGTATAACGAAAGTAACGATGTGCATAATTAGCGGGCGGGAGGGCGGTGCATATGCATCTCAGCATTAGCGGAATTAAAACTAGATATTTTCATTGTTTGTCATAATTGTATAAATCATCTTTAATACATTTAAAAGCCTTTATTATCATAATAACTACGGGAATTGTCCCTGTATTTACAAAATTAAAAGTAGGTCGGTATAGCACAAAGAACCTGCGGCATACAATTATGGAATTAATTGATGAAGCTTTGTGCAGCGATTAGCTTCCAGCAATCTGCTGGAGTGGCCGTCACGCGCTCCATCGACGGCTGAGTGATGCGCACGCAACCGCCGCGCGGCCCCGGCCGGAAATGTAACGTAATATAAACAGTAGGCCTACCATTAGTTTTCACCATCTATACTCGCTAGCGACCTTAGATAAAAAAATGTATGAAAACTTGTACAGCGCAAATAAACACAACGACTGTAGTTTGGGCTTCATTTGCTTAGGATTTTGTACCATGAGTTACAAAATCTGACTGATGTCAAAGTAACGTACTTGCTATTGCTACTGTAGTAACGGCAGGCGATCTAATAGTGACAACTCATGGTAGACACACTGCTCTCTGGCAACTCTGCGGTGGAACCCAGCTTTCTATTTTCCTGAAGCTCGGAGAATTGTGGTTAAAATTAAGGGGATCTACTACACCTAGCACTCCTAAAGTTATAATTTTTTTATTTTTCTAAATGACGAGACAAGCCGAAGGCCCACCTGGTGTTAAGCGGTAACCTGTGCCTATAACAACATGCAATACCGCGGTGATCACGTTCACTAAGCACGTGACCAACGTTGCATTGCATTGTCACTCTTGAGACAAGTTGTAAGGTCTCGTGTGCCCGTAATTTCACCGGCTTCCTTACCCTTCAATACGGAACACAGCGACACATCATGGTGATGCTTTTAGAGCCTTAACTGAGCGACTTAGCCAGTTTTATTCATCAGAGCCGTAAGAATCTCACTAAACTTGTAACTTTGAAATTTTTACTGGATTTTTTCATGGATGTCAAAGTTGCCATACTCACCACACTTGGTACGCGGATTGGTGAGCGCATTATAAGGATGTTGATACTTTGACGATTGATAAATGATTTACTTTCTCTCTCCAGCCGTAGGACATCCACTGCTGGACAAAGGTCTCCCTCATTGATCACTAAGTACTGATCATGAGGGGTTGTTGCCATGCTCACCACGCTTGGCAGGCGGTTCGGCGAACGCAGTACGGGATGTTAATGTACGGAAAGACGCTGCTGCCCATCTTCCGGAGGTATCCTCGGCAGATTTTTGCATCCACGAGCAAGAGGGAAGAGGCAACATTCTACTGCCGGCGCCCCACAGCAATGATTTACTTTGCAGCGTCCTGAATGCAGTTGCGTTCAATACGTTCAGTCAGCTTAAAAACCAGACATACTGTGCTTGTACGTTTAAAATCAAACAGATTGGGATCGCTGTATTTTCCGAACGTTTTGTTTGTTTAATTCCCGTGAAGGATGTTTATGTTTGGACCTAGATTACACAATTGATCATCCCACCCCTGTGGGAAACGGACTTGACGTAAGTGGAGCACAGGCTTCTGACGTCTCCGTGGCTCCTTGGTCTAATAGCTGGCGGAGACGCAGGAGGTTGCGGGTTTGAACCCCGCTCTGAGGAAAATGTAGACGACCGGGTTATGGCGCAGCGGGTGAAGGTCTGCTAGCGACGCAAGAAGATGCAAGTTCAATTCCCGCCTCGGGAAAAATGTCTGTACGATCTGCAGATATTTGTTCAGGGTGTTCTGGATGTTTTTCTGTATACAGGGCGTTCCATAAAGCGTGGATAATCCTTTACCGGCAGGTAGAGGGGATCAAAACTGATCAGATAAACACATTTTGTCATTTGTAAAAGTCACACCATTTTCAAGATATTGGATATTTTCTGAATTTTATGAAAAATCCCTCCCTTGAGCACTATTTTCGATGCTGTGACCTTAAATCAAAAAAATTTCCATGTTCGTATTTTGTATTGTATTCTTGGATAAATTCGCTATAAAGTTAAAACACTTCTTTTAGGTAACAGCTAAGATTTTCTCTAAGTTTCTTGTTTTAAGTTAAAAATTTCCAATGAAAAAAACAATGTCTAAAGTTTGAACAGCTCTGATGAAAAGAACATGTATGATGAGCTAAGTGCCCAAGATCTACAAAACTAGCCTGCTTTGTTGTGATCCTAAAATGGTATAACACATGTCGTTTAAATTACTCTAGGGACTGGTAATGCCCAGATGTTGAGTAAAGAACTAGGTACTAATTACGTGTTAAAAAAATACTTAAAAATTATGAGTTTGTTGGTTGGTAGCTCTCACTATTCCTGATGCAATGCTTCACTGTATTCACGTATTGCGAGAGAGAGAGAGAGAAAGCATTGCAAGCGAAATTATACTACAAAAATTAACCTTAACTTCCATAACTTATCGATTTGGTTACATGTTATTTTTATGGAACAAAAAATGACACAATTCAAATTGCATCAACCCATTTATTAAAAATTTTACAAATATTGTTCAAATGACCACCTCGGGCTCTAAATACACGCTTTGCATGAAATCTGGTAGTACTCGGCCTTAAATCTTTGGGTATTACGCGATAAATTCCCGTGTTTTTGTTTTTTGAAATGAATTGTGACCGCGAAAGATTACGAATGTTTAAGTATTGTACAGGATGTATGATATATGTCATGTCATGTGTTAAAAAAGTGTGTGTAGTGTTCTGAAAACCCGAAAGGGATTTTCAGCTCATGAAAACAATTTACGTTTTGGAAGGAAAAAAAATCGGTTAGTAATTCGTTTTTTTTTTTTATTTTTTTATTGTTTTTATTTACAATTTTACTAGTCGGTGATTTATGAAAATGATCCTTATGTTAAATTTGTTTATTAAAAAAAAAAATGTATTTATTTCGGGGCTAGATGGTGCTGAGTGTAGTGCTAATAGTAACAGTGTAATAGAAATAAGCGAGTGTCTGGTTGCCGATTAGATTGGTAGTTTCTGAGGCGTCAGTAGTAGAAATGTTCATGACATAATGTCGTAAAACATGATTGAAGTAAATAGTTTGACATTGCCGTGGTCATTTTCAATTTTGCTATACCTACCCATTGCTGATTGACGCTGCCTGTTTGCACGGCTGTATCATCTGGACAATGTCTGGGCATAAGTAAACAACGTTTAAGAAGGGAATTGTATACTGCTGGATATAGACCTATGTATATTACCTATGTAGCATAGCGTATTGGTTGTACCTACTGTAATGCTGTGTTATTTCTTGAATAAATAAATAAATAAAATAGGCCTCGCTCATGGATCTCCAAGTATGGTCATAAAGGGTTGTGATGAAGGCCCACCTGGATGTTATGCGGTAACCTCTACCTATTTACAACTGCAATACCGCGGTGGTCCCGTTCACTAAGCACGTGACCAACGCTGCATTGCATTGCGCCCGCCACCCTGAGACAGAATTTTAATAAGGTCTCATCTACCCGTTATTTCCACGGCCCCCTTACCCTTCAAACCAAAACACAGCATTGTGGGATTTTTCAAATTTAATTAAAGCTTTCAAATGATTCGTGAGTTACACTATTCATTGTTATGTTAACGGGTTTTCTACTCACGTTAATTATTTGTTGAATATAGGTATCCAACGTGTTCAGTTCCTCCCAGGGGAACTTTCGTCAGGGAATGGACGCAACGCAAGCGCGTGAGAGGGAAGGAGACGGTACCGCGTAAAGAAGCTCCATTCCCTGACGAAAGTTCCCCTGGGAGGAACTGAACACGTTGGATACCTATGTATATTCAACAAATAATTAACGTGAGTAGAAAACCCGTTAACATAACAATTAATTAAAGCTTTTTGAATTCCAAACGCCATTTTAGAAAAAAACTAAATTTATTAATTTCCGGTTCTTTGAGGTTTTCCAACAAATATTTACACTTGTTGCTACATTTTCTGAATGCCCGTTAAGTAGAACCTAGATTTTTGAAGGACATCATCCGCCTGTAGAGCTTAATGCTTGGTATAAAAGTTAATACCTTCAGCCCTTTAAGCGAAAAAAAACTTGACATAGACAGATAAACTAGTGATCCTTTATGGGTTTCGGTTTTTCCTTTTGCGGTTCGGAACCTATAAAACAGAGTATCCACGATACGTAAGGTACAAGGTAAGGTAGGTAACGGTCTCGAATTAAATTTCTAGCAAGACTTTTTGAATGACTTGACTTTAAAGAAATAAATATAATGACAGTAGCTTGTCAATATATTTATGAGAACCTGTTGTACACCCATAAAAATAAAAATATTGCTTCGTTTAAGAAAAACAGCGACAATCACAATGTAAATACAAGAAATAAGAATAAACTCGCTGTGCCCACTACTAGGCTCCATAAGGTGAAAATATCTTTTAAAGGGCAATGTATACGCTTCTACAACAAACTCCCAAGTGAGTTGCAGAAGTTATCATTGAATACATTCAAAAACATTATTAAACGCAATCTGTGCAATAAAGCTTATTATAAAATATCAGATTACCTAGAGGACAAAACCACTTGGGACGGAATCTGCTCCAACTCCGTCAAACGTAACATAAGACAAAATAAAATTGTTAAATGATGACTATAACGACCGAGTTAGGTTCTTCTGTTCACTTCTTTTCCTAACTCGCGTGTCATCTGAAGTGAACAGATTCAATTATGTGCTTTATTCTATTTATTTGTGTTGTTTTAGACGCATCAATAAGGTCCATGCGGCCGCACTGAATAAAGTATTTTTTGATTCTTGATTCTTCTTGATTCTTGGCTCAGATTGCGCGTGTTATCTCATAGGCTTGAGTGTTCTTGAACATTAGATTTCAAGTTGGAATAATTACATCGGACGCAGGTGTCCATAACAGTCAGTGTGTCATGACCTGCTCGGGCGATATTCATTAATTTACGTGACAGAAGCCGTGGCCATCACGACTAATTTCAGTCAATTCTCTCTATGCTGGCAAGGTCGCTATGTAATGTAATAGGTTTTTTCGAGTTGAATGGTTAAGCTTGAGAGTGGTGGATAGGTGTTTATTGTGGAAAGATGCGATGTGCTCTGTCTTACAAACGGTCTTATAATATTATGACATTAACTAGATATAAGGAATTCACACAGCATCATCTAGCCCCAAGCTAAGCGGAGTTTTTGTTATGGGTACTGTATGATATACCATAATTCATGTACATATGTATATAATATAAACATATAATTTTTAATTATTGTATTTAGAGAAATATCCAGAACACCTTGAAATCTGCAGATCATACGGACATTCGTCCCGATCCGGGAATCGAACCCGCAACCTCTTTCGTCGCATGCAGACCTTTGCCTTCTGCGCCACAGAGGTCGTCCACTTGCGAACAACCAAATGTACCTGTCTTCCTACAAGCATCATGGCGAGTTAGTTACAAAGCTCACTGAGGTGAACGAATCCGCTCAGCTATGTACCCGAGTACGAGACAATTAATTCAACTCATATCATCCAACGATTTTAATCTTTGATATTATCTATGGATAACGGCATATGTGCCGTGCCGTATGCGTTGCCGTGGGGGGCCGGCAGTAGTATGTCACCCCTCCTCTCTTGCCTGTGGATGCAGTAAGAATCTGCTGAGGGATATCTCCGGAAGATGGGCAGCAGCGTCTCTCTGTGTATCAACATCCCCTACTGCGCTCGCCAACCCGCCTGCCAAGCGTGGTGAGTATGGCAATAACCCCTCATGATCAGTACTTGGATCTCTTAGGCCATGAGGGAGGCCTATGTCCAGCAATAGATGTCTAACGGCTGTGGTGATGTTATCCATATATTTGTGCTAAACGACTGAAATTATCCGAATTCCTGAAGATCGTAGGTTCGATATCAGCGGTGCACCAATTTATTTTTAACCCCAGACAAAAACGAGGAGTTTTATATCATTCAAGCCAAAGATTTGAATCGTTAAATACGCCCTTACCGTAATGAGTCCGCGCCATTTTGTTTCCACACGAAATTAGTGAGCTCACTCATTTAGAATCAGTGAACCTTTAAAAACACAGAGATAGCCGGAAGGGTTGTGTGTTATTTTTTTTACGAAAGTTTGTGCAATATGATTACACAATAAATGGTAACAATAATAGTTTGGTTTATTGGCGAAACCAGTGTGCGTGCGTCGGCATTATTGTTAACACACATCTAAAGACAATGCCACAGATTTTGGTGTCAGAGCACACTAACGATTCGAATCAACGCAAAAGTTTGAGAGTACGCATGGATGTTTGTTACTCTTACACGCAAAAACGAGCCTACGGATGGAGATGAAATTGTGCACATGTACAGATGTTGACCATGATTAAGGCTACATTTCATCCAAGTACTAAGCATAGGTACACAAGCGGCGGGCATAAGCTAGTACGTCTATATAGCTTTTATGGACTTGAATTATATTAAAGCCTATAAAGCGGTAGTTAGTGTATATTTCATAGTGCGGTCACCGCGCTATAGCTGTGTTACTATTAGGTGTTTACACCGCGGTTGGTAGTTGGAGCGCGCAGTATTTACTCAAATAATTTGGGCCGTAACTTGACGTAATGTATGATGTTGTATTCGGGCGCGGGACACGTGGGTGTCCGCAGATACAACGTGGATGTCTCTCTCTCTCTCTTTTCCAGCCGAAGGACATCCACGGCAAAGGCCTCCCTAGGTACTGATCATGAGGGGTTGTTGCCGTACTCACCACGCTTGGCAGGCTTGACGAGCGCAGAATGGGATGTTGATATACGGAAATACGTGGCAGCCTATCTTCCGGAGGTATCGATTGGCAGATTCCTACTGCATCCACGGGCAAGAGAGAAGGGGCAACATTCCACTGCGGCACCCCAAGGTTGTATAAATCATTTTTAAAGAAGGGAAAGGACAGTTTACTACGAATAGAATACGGCAGTCGTCTTATTTGAAAGATATTCCAAATATAATTAAGGCGCTAAAAAGCTCGACATAATTTAAATGAATTATCTCGTGTGACAGACAAGTGGCTATCACGCCGTCAATCGGCTGACTAACACCTCTGTCCAATAAAACTAGCGTCGCGGCGCACGCGCATTACCTCAGTGGCGGGCCACAGCGCAGCAACTCAAGTTAATCTACTTCTATATGTAGATCCACCTAATTTGTAATTTGTGTGGTGTTGTAGGCAGTAGCGTTTTTCCGTGTATCAACATCCCGTACTGCGCTCGGTAACCCGCCTGCCAAGCGTGGTGAGTATGGTACCACATGATCAGTACTTGGAGCTCCTTGGAGGCCTATGTAGCAGTGGACGTCCTACGGCTGAGATGATGATGATAGTGTTAAACCACACTTAGGTGGAACATTCAAGGAAATTAAAAACCTTATCAAAATTTTCGAATCCACGTTGGGTAAATCGATATGTCACTTCCGGCTTAAGGAAAGGTGTCCTTAAGCCGGAAGTGCTTAACCAAGCTGTAAGGCTTACGGATAATTGATGAACGCGTACCCCTTGACTACGGCTACTTGAGTCTAGGTAAAGACATACATAAATAAATGATTGATTGATTGATACTGGTCCGCCTGCATACAATAAACTTCCAGGTTTGACTTTTAACTTTCCAATTGAGGCATCAAACGTCACCATTTTCAGGGCAAAGTTAAAACGTTGGCTCATTGAGCAAACATTCTATACCTACCTAGGCACGAGTTCGTAGAATATATATATGTAATTTGACAGATTGTATATATTTTAGTAGGTAAGTATTGTTGAATCTTTTGACTTTTGTTTTTTCAGTTATTAGTTTGACAGTACATAAATTAGTTCGACTTTATGACATCTCCTTTAATACCTAACTTGACATACATGTTTTTTTCTTTATATGCTTGTTTATTGTTTATTTACTATTATGACTTTCTTTTTTTGTTGACATGCATTTTCAATAATTATTATTTTTGACATGGGTGTTTATTTATTTGTACTTTGTGGTATTGGTAACCACGAAAAAACTAATTGTGACTTATTATCAATAAATTACTATTATGACTATTATGACTGCGCCCACGTATGCGACGTATACCATGCAACATGGAGGAGTTGTTCCACATTTGTTCCAGGTACTCAACGTGTTCTATTCGTGACTGACGCGCTGAGAACGTAATTTCTAAAAACATACCTACAGGTTTTACGCGTAGGGTGCCGTATGATATTCCCCTAGTGTTCCAGCATTATTTATTTACTAAATTATTAAATAATGCTTGACGATTCCCACAGCATCATCTAGCTCCAAGCTAAGCTTAATTTGTAATTTGTACATTGGTATATATTTTTTATATTAATTTTAAAGAGAAAAACCTCCAGAACATCATCAAAATATCTGCAGACCGTACTGACATTTGTCCCGAGGCCGGAATCGAACCAGCAATCTCTTGCATTGCAGGCATTCGCCCGCTGCGCCACAGCGGTTGTCACTGGTATTAACACAAATATTTATCCCTCGCCGATAATCGAAACCGCAACCTTCCCAACCTTCTGCGGCTCAGCCAGCAAACAGGGAACTTAGTACTTAATGATGTGCGAGGTCCCGCAAGCACTAAACACTAATTATAAGCTCAAGTTTAAGATCCACTAAAGTCTTCGTGTGTCTGTGCATTGAAAGTTTCAAGAGGGGAAACCACCTATCTCACCTTCATCGTAAAACTGAGCTCTGCACCGCTGCTACTAATGCATTCCACTGAGGAGCCTCACGTGAGATTTACATTTATGGACTCTATTACTCTTAGCACTTGCAACCCCCTAATGCTTAGTTATGGTTGTAGATATATTTTAAAACAAGCTATCCCGTCCAACTCCAACTGCGTTACATAAGAGAGAGAGAGAGTGGGCCTATAATGAAAAATGCGCGCGCGGGGAAACTGTGGTATGTTCTAAAAATCATTTGAATTTTACCATTTCAATTAAAGGAAATAAATTTTAAAATTAAATACTAAATGAATAATGTGAAAAAGGATTGATATTATGTTTATAAAATACCTTCGCAAATCATGCATTAATTCAGAACAATGTTTATTACCATAAAAATGGTTATAGTGGGTCAAACTTAACAGATAGACATATGCTTTCGCTTACTTTTTTTAGAACTTTATAAGAGGAACAATTCCGCCATGATGGCTGCGTAACTTTAACCGTTTATGCAGCGCACGCAACGGAAACTCTCAATAGAAATACATTTTCCCCGAATAAGCAACATTTTTCAATAATGCTCCACTCTTCTACGTACCACTATAGTGGTACGTAGAAGAGTGGAGCATAAAGCATACTTTTATAAGCAAAAGTATACTTTTATAGTAGCTTGTCAATAAATCTATGAGAACCTGTTGTACACCCATAAAAATATTGCTTCTTTTAAGAAGAATAGTTCATTCATATTATAACAACGAAATAATTGTTCAGTTCGTACCAGTAATTCCTGAGATTAGCACGTTAAACCAAGCAAACAAACTCTTCAGTTTTATATTAGTATACTATGTATAGATCTACCTAGTACAGATATATACAAAAAATGTTTCTTAAATTTGATAACAGGGTGCGAACAGGCGCATTTGTTTTTGACTCGGTGGACTAATACATGAATTAAACGTTAAATACTGTAAGTAGTCCGCCATCTTGGATGTTTCGTCATTTTGGATTCAGAGTGACGTCATTTAATTTTTTGAGTTATTCTCAGCAAGACCTTTCATTTGATTCCCATATTATATAGGGGTACATTGAAATTATGTAGTCCGCCATCTTGGGTGTTCCGCCATGTTGGATTCAGAGTGACGTCACATAGCTAGACCATGCATTGTCATCCAAAGTAAACATGTTAACAAAATTTCAGCGCAATTGGTTAAATTATCTGCTTCAAAATTGAGTTTGCAAGATTCCACGAACAAACATAGTTATAAACATACATACATTGTACATACAGGGCAAGCTAAATAAAAGCTTGTAAAAATCACAAATTATTTGAAGTTCATGCAAAAATCCACCGCGGGCGGGAGTAAATCCACGTAAAACTCGCCATCGTCACGCAGATCACAAAAAAATCGGCTAAGTGCGAGTCGGACTCGCGCGGAAGGGTTCCGTACCATTATCTGTTGCCGTTATTAATATCGAGCAAAAACCGGCAAAAATCACGTATGTTGTATGGGAAGCCCCCATAAAATATTTGATTTATTTTAAAATATTTTTTTTATTTTTAAAGTTAATATACAACTAAATAATCTGTGAACGTTTTAAGCTTTCACAGAATATTTAGTTATTCTACCTGTTTCCGTTATAAATATCGAGTAAAAACCGGTATAAAAAAAGTTTGTTGTATGGGAGCTCCTCTTTAATATTTATTTTATTTGTTGTTATAGCGGCAGCAAAAATACATCATGTGTGAAAATTTCAACTGTCTAGCTATCACTGTTCATGAGATACAGCCTGGTGACAGACAGACAGACAGGCAGACAGACGGACAGACGGACAGCGGAGTCTTAGTAATAGGGTCCCGTTTTCACCCTTTGGGTACGGAACCCCAAAAATGAAATAAAATTCGAGCAGTTCAGTCGATCCCCTTCTGGCGTCAGTTCCGCTACTCCAGTCCATTCGCGTGGCGAGTCGTCGACCCGCGCTACTATTTCTGTCCACACGCAGCAACATCAATGACATCTATCGTAAACATACACTTTTACAACACGCGCCTAATCTTCCTTTCATCTTGACGCATTGCTACTCCGTATATAAATATCGCTGGGCCACAGAAATCAAATTAAAATTCAACAGGAGCCAATAGAATGTTGCCAATTGGGTCACGCCGAATTGTAGAATTGTCGATTAAGCTTTAAACGCTGAAAAATTCCGGTTTCGTAACTCTTGTTTACTACTAGTGGGTTCGAAATGTTTGGTAAACCTGTAGTAGGTCAGTGTGAAAAACCATAATCTATTAGGTCTGTTGTACCTGGGAAATTGTTAAATGAGTTAGGCTTGTCCATTACCTATACCATCCTGTCAGCTTAGTAGCTTAGTAAACTGTTAGAATAAAAAAAATAACCATGTATAGCACGACCATGAAACGATTAGTGTTTGGACTTTTAAACGTACAATCATTAAACACAGGTGTACGAGCTAGAGTCGAGTGTGCTGACGCATAAGCCCGACATCTTAGCTTTAAATGAAACTTGGGTCAAAGATGTTAATGTAGCCCCGGTTTTACCTGGCCATATTCTTAAACTCAGGTCAAGGAGGCAAACGGGCGGTGGTGTTCGATTTTATGTAAGAAAAGGGTTACATGCTAGAGTTAGGAGGCATCTCGAATCAGAGTTGGAACAACTTTGGCTCGAGCTAATATTACCTGGTGCTCGAATGGCTGTAGGCACTGCTTACAGACCAGAGAAGGTAAAAGTTACACCAGAATTAAACTCGTTAAGTAAATCTCTTTCTACTTTTATGCACTGTGATAATCACGATAATCAAAGCACTGTGTTAATAAACAGATGTACTGTTTATTAACTGATTTTAACGTAGACTTGCTAGTACTTAGCTCCTCTAGTGCCCGTAAGTTATCATTGCTCTGTGCGCAACATAGTCTTGAGCAATTAGTTAGTGAGGCTACGCGGGTAACGGGTACTTCTGCAACCCTTATTGATTTAGTTATGACAAACATACCGGATAGATGCAAGAATGTTACCGTAATCTCAAACAAGAGCCTTAGTGACCACGCTATGGTTTTGACATTATTTAACGTTAAAAAGGAAAAGGTTCTCCCGCGCTACATTAAGTCACGATCTTTATATAACATAAATAAATATTACTCAGTTTGAATGTGATCTGAGGTCCATGCAATGGAAAGACGATACAAACGATGTGCATACCATGGCAAGGGAATTTAATAATGGATTAAGTAGTTTATTTGATTTATACGCTCCTCTTAAGCGAAAGAAGGTTGTAGAGTCTCTCAAACTGTGGCTAACAGATACAGTGAGACTTATCATGCGGTTACGAGATAGAGCACTTGTCAAAGGCAATTCTAAGAAAACGGACTCGTCTCTCAATTACTACAAGAGCCTAAAAATCTCGTCACTGGAGCTCTGGAAAGGGAAAAAACGGCATTTTCAACTATTATATCAACCGTAACTTACGTCAACCAAAAAAGATGTGGAAGTATTTAAAAAAAATAAACACTAAAACTATTAGTAGTATTACTAACCATCTGCTTGATCTTAACCTTATAAATAATCATTTTCTTAAAATACCAGGCTCTGGAAAAATTGACATTGACCTTTATTCCTTTTTAAATGAAATCGTAAAACCTATAATATATTTTCTCTGCATTAGTCTAGGTTCATAATTATTTTTCCAATAAGGTTATGACGGGTTGACTGCGGAAATGATTAAGCTTACTTTACCGGAAATCTTAACCCAAATTACAAATATAATTAACAGGTCTATCCTTACTAATGAGTTCCCAAATTGTTGGAAACGAGTTTTGGTTAGACCTATACCTAAATCTACAACAATTGAAGTACTTGAACATCTAGGACCTATTAGTATTCTCCCTGTTCTTTCTAAAGTTTTAGAGAGAGTAGTACTCTATCGAACTGAAAAATACATCACGCAAGAGTATATAATACCGAAATATCAGTCAGGCTTCCGCAAGGGCCATAGCACGGAAACTGCGCTGTTACGGGTGACTGATGATAAAATTGCTGCCTCTGACTTGGGACTTTGTTCTGTACTGGTACTCCTTGATTTTTCGCGTGCGTTTGACTGTTTAAATCATGAACTACTTATGGCCAAGCTAGCATATTATGGATTCTCTGAAGGTACCTGCAAATGGTTTCTATTTTATCTATCTTGCAGAGAAAAATACGTTGATGTAAAGACTTATAATGGCACTAAATCATCATCAGATTTCCCAACGTTCCCACAGGCAAACCACAAGGTTCAATTCTAAGTCCAATCCTTATTTCAATGTTTACTGCAGACATGCCTGATCATATCGATGTTTGCAAGTACCATCTATATGCAGATGATACTCAGGTATTCCATAGTTTTAACTCGGACTGTACACAAGAGGCTATAGGCAAAGTGAATAAAGACCTTAATAATGTTTTTTCATGGGCTATGAGAAATTCTCTAGTCTTGAATCCAGCGAAGTCCAAAATGATGTTTCTCGGTACTAAAATTCAAATTGAAAAAGCACTAAAATTAAAGTCGGAGTTGCGAATTAACGACATCGTTATACCTATATAGTACACGACACCAGAAACTTAGGCTTGGTTATGGATGGATAAATGAGATTCGACAAACATGTCAATGAGAAAATGAGGAGTGCTTTTTACAGACTTAAAGTTCTATATACTGTTAGAAAATATTTCTCGGAGGAGGTAAGACTGCTTCTGTGTGACCTTATGGTACCCTCCCAATTTAACTATTGCAGTGCTGTGTATGGCCCTAGGTTGTGGGTCAAAACGGAGAGTGCCATTCAACGGGTACAAAATGCATGTACAGGGTTCTGTTTTAAAATTCCTAGGAGAGAACACATTAGTAGAACCTGGCAAAGAAAGGCATTCTAAAAATTAAGAACAGAGGAGAACTGCATAAGAGCAGTTCTTAGCGTGTAATACTTAAAAAATTATATGGAGTAACAAACCTGACTATCTCTTTGAAAAAATCAGTTGGTTTAAAGATATGCATAATTGCAACACTCGATCGATAGTAAATAACCTCTTTAGCTATCCCTCAGCACATAACCCAGGGGTTCAAGGGCTGTTTTAAATACCGTGCGTCAAAGATATGGAATAATTTACCACCACCACTAAGGAAAAAGATTAGCCTTGTAACTTTAAAAAAAAAAAATACATTTAGCCATACAGCCATAAAAACACGGTTGAAACAGCCTTTACTTACTTATTTTTTTTACTTTTTTAGAGTTGACAAATTTAAACAGCAAAAATTAACGACATCACACGACCCACACAAATCCACATGACACACCTATACTATAGATGGGCACCTTCATCACCCAGACTCTTAAGAGACTGAAGTTTTTAAGGTCCTGCTCATACTTACACACACACGCATAACACACAAATCTGTACCTTTCCCACATTTTTTTATTTATTTTGTTTTATTATTTTTATTAACTTGTTTTGATTAACGGTTATGATTGGATTATATATTACAATGTAGTTTCATGGATATCCGCCTTCTCTTAACTTCTCTCGGTGGACAACAATCCGAGGGAGTAAATTGAAAAACAGCGCTGTATCCTCATGCAGCACAGGCTAAATTTACACCCTTTGTGCTTCTTAGATTTATAATAATTTATTTAAACGTGTAATATTGTGTTCTCATAATATTGTATTCTTTGTTTATCTTTAAGGCAATAAATTATTTTTTATTTATTTATTATTTATCGAACCCACAACCTTCATATTAAAATCGTGTTTACATACCACTCGTTCAACACGGCTTACCATAATATACGAACATATTAAATACAGCTTACTAATCGTATAAGACGCGGAATTTCGTAAGTTGAGAGACATTAAAAAAATATTGCTTCTCCGAGCCGTGTGGGAGCGTTGCGGAAACTTTATTAATATATCCTAAATACTCCTCGTAAAATATTTACGACGCAAAAGACACGAGAAGGTTCTAACTAACAGGTGCCTGTCTCACAAAGCGCGAGTAATTCCGAGTTAGAATAAAACGGCCGGGTAAAACTTTTCTTATTGTTAGTTGAGTTTTGTATCTGCGAGACTGAAGAGTTGAATATTGAGAGGCTGCCCCTCGTTACAACTGTGGGGGCGCCGGACAATGAGCCCCGTTACGGCGCCTCACGTTCTACGGATCGCGCCCCTTGTTATCTGAACCCTTCGAAATGACCGCCTCAATGTCACCGATTCTGCATGAAATCGTTATAACTACTCTCGAAAGTAACCCCTCTGACCCCATCAGCCTCAGGCTATCTAATCAGCTGAACCATAAATCATAATCATAAAAGTTTCATAAAAGTTTTATTTGTTGAAAAAAATAACATAATGTAACAAGAATTACAATTAAAGTTTATAAGTAGGTGCCATATATAAAACTATAATCTACGCGTAAGCTAAGAAGTTATAAGTAACTTATTTAGTAACTTAAAACATAACATAAATTAGTGACAAGCATAGAGGTACATATTTTCTGTAAATATTAACAATTTAATTGTAAAGACGCTAACTCCCACACTAGGAGAACCTGTGTTGTGGGTAGTTAGCACTCTTTCGCCGATACACTTTGTTACAATACAATAGACAATAGGACAATAGGCTACAAGTAAAGAGATAACGTTACGGTACGCTAAAAACGAGTGCAACAGTCAGTTTCTAACACGAAAACTAATGCATGATAATTACAGATACTTAATTGTTTGCAGTTTTATTTATGAGTATTATTATTATTATTTTATATTTTAGTAATATATATATGTATGTATATTATAATATATAAGATGGATGAAGAGAATTGATAGTAAAATGTAAACTTAAAAAATAATCAACATTGATAAATAATAATAAGTATACGATATGCTAACCTATACATATATAATCATATATATATATTATGTGCAAATAGAGCCGTGGGGTGCCGGCAGTAGAATGTTACCCCTCCTCTCATGCCCGTGGATGCAGTAAGAGCCTGCTAAGGGATACCTCTGGAAGATCAGCAGGAAGGCAGCAGCGTCTTTCCACGTATCAACATCCCGTACTGCGCTCGCCAACCCGCCTGCCAAGCGTGGTGAGTATGGAAACTGCCCCTCATGGAGATCCATGAGGCCTGTTCAGTAGTGGACTTTTTGCGGCTGGAATGATGATGATGATGGTGTTCAAATTATCATTATGTTTTCAGAAATTATTTTAACTAACTTTTGTTTTGCACCTACAATGAGCGGAATAATAAAAAAAAAAAAAAAAATAGAAGAGAACTAAAATAAGCTATGAAACAGTAGTCAGAAGTTTTTCAGTTTCATTATAATTTAATGTAGTAAGCCATTTTACGACAGTAGTCCTACACTTTTTCCTAGTTAGTGCTAAAATATCGAGTTGTTTATTCAGTTTAGTGTATAGTAAAGGTCCCAAGTAGTGGCTAGATCTTTTTCCAAAGGTAGTTAGGACTTTAGGCAAGTTCCATACAAGTCGTCGCTTACTGTAGGTCTTGCTTATTGTAGCATGAGAGTTTTTATGAAATTTCAATATGATAGATATTATAAATAACTGCCGAACTGTTGGATGTTTGACGTCTTGATATAGTGCTTCAGTGGGGTATCGGAAAGGTTTGAAATAGGAGACCTTAAGCACAGCACGTTGAGCACGTTCAAGTTGGAGCAAGTGAGTTTTGCATGCGGATCCCCAAGCAGGTATGCAGTACGTTAGCACGGATTGGCAGAGGGCTTGGTAGACTAGTTTCATGGTTTCTGCATCAGCGCATGATCTGAGTTTTCGTAATATGTAGAGAAGTTTTCTTAGTCTACTACACATAGATAAAATTTGAGGTTTCCACGTTAGATGTTCGTCCACACAAATTCCTAGATACCTAATGGCGTTGACTCTGTCTATGGTTGGGCATGAGCATTCCGTTTTATGTATGTCAGGATGATCACTAATGTGTAATTTAATGCAAAGGTGTGGACCAGGTGCTGTTCGATTAGAGATACTAAATGGGACATACTTCGTTTTATCTGTATTCAGAGTTAATAAATTGTGTTTGAGCCAACTCTGTACCAATTTTAGTCCATTTTGAACTGTATGGGATACATCTGCCCATGAATCTCCATAAAATACTATTGCTGTGTCGTCAGCGAAAGTAAACATTTTGGCATTTTGCAGGTGTAGAGTGCAGAGACTATTAATATAGATAAGAAAAAGTGTGGGTCCCAATACACTGCCTTGTGGAACACCGAAATCAGGCTCCAAGAGATCACTGTGATAGTGGTCTAGCTTTACCCTCTGTTTGCGCGATCCGAGATAGGATCGAAACCATTTTAGTGTCGAGCCTCTGATTCCCATAGTTTCCATTTTACGTAACAGTATTGGCTTCGACACAGTGTCGAAAGCCTTCGCTAAGTCTAAAAAGACGCCGATGCATCTTTTACCACTATCTAATTTATTAGATATAAAGTCTGTTAAATTGGTAACAGCGTCTTCTGTAGAGCGGTTATTGCGAAAACCGTATTGGTTGTTGGATAATAGGCCTTCGCTTTCTAGATAGCTAAGAAGACGTCTATTTACGACTTTTTCGATAATTTTTGAAATTGAGGTAAGTAGGGAAATTGGTCGATAGTTGCAGGCTAAGAGAGGATCACCTCCTTTATGTATCGGCGTTATGTTCGCTATTTTAAGTTGGTCTGGCATGGTGCCACTTGATAAACTAAGATTGGCGATAAAAGTTATGATGGGAGCAAAGTCGTCCTTACCATGTTTTAATAGGCTATTATTTATGTTGTCCCACCCTGGGGCTGATGCAGTTTTGAGGGAACTAATTATTTTAGAAATTTCAAAGGGATCTGTTGGTGTGAGAAAAAATGAATTTACTGGTGTACCTCCTTTAGGTGGATTTACTAAATCGACTAATTGATTTTCAGTCATACAAAGTGAGTTTAATATTTTATTTGCTAGATTCTTGCCAACTGAAGTAAAATACTCATTGACTTCGTTAACAACATCAAATGGGTTTTTAGAGTTATGGACTAGTTCACGATTTTTATTTTGGCTGTTCATTAAATTACAGATATTCTTTACACATTTCCATGTTTCTTTACTATCTCCTTTGGCATCTGTTAACTTTTTGATTTCATATTTCCTTTTGAGGTCATGTAAAAGATTTAAGCATGTATTTCTGTATTTTTTGAAAATTTCTTGTATTTTTTCGTCTTTGGGGTTTTTCTTGGCAAGTAAGTGGAGTTTGTCTTTTTTTCGCATACATTTTAGTAAATTTGGGGTTATCCAAGGTTTGATAATTACTTCTCTGCTTTTGTAACCTTTAGTTATTGTATGTTTAGTTACTAGATTTTTAATTATATTAGTAAATTCATCGATAGCCTCCGTAACATCTGTGTGCAAATAGAAATTACTTAAGTTCTGGTTTTTTAATTCTTTGACGATTTCTTTATAGTTTATCTCTGTTTTATGAGATTTAACACGGGTCTTAGGTGATTCTTTGCCCCTATCGATACCTACAATAATTGTGCAATGATCAGTAATGTCTGAGTCACAGACTACTGTATTAGTAGTTTTCGTGCTTTTAACCATTACGTGATCTAGGCAGTTTGGACCACGTGAAGGCAGTTGATGTCCAGGAATATAGCCGAAGTGTCCCGTTAAGTCAAGATAATCAAGTGCTCGCTTATCTCGTGTTTCTACCTTAATGTCTATATTGTAATCGCCAACCATAACACAAGATTCTCCCTTGATATTTGTTAGTATTACTTCCAGAGAGCTAAGAAATCGGTCTAAATTTGATATTGATGGAGTTCTATATATGGCTACTATATCAAGATAATCACCAATATGTAACAAAATGCAGTTTGCATCAAGAAAAGCCGGTTCCTCAATTGCAATATTAACATCTGTTTTGGCGAATACTATTATGCCATCATTTTGGTTCATAAAATTTGTTGATGAATGGTACTTATAGTTTTTTAAGATCAATTCAGGAGAATGCTCATTTATTCTACACTCTGTTAGTATGATAATATCCGGGCAGAAACTAAGTCTAGATAGAAAAACTACGAATTTATCAAAATTTTTATGTACGCTGCGAATATTTTGACATACAATTGTATATTGTTTATTGGTATTCCCCATAAACGATTTACATTCAGTAGGATCATTAACAGCAGTATTTCTTATCAGTTGGGTGTCATCGATATCACTTAAAAGTTTTAAACTATCCATTGTGCATTCCTAAAAACAGAATGTTACTCAGATAATAAGCAAATACGGAAGGCATCCGTGGTGGAAATTTTGTAGACGTTTTTTCAATTTGATGTTGGTTCTGTTTTGAGAGTGAGTTTAATAGTGTAGGTAGTTGTGAATTAGAGTAGGAATATATATACTTACTTGATAAGATTGGGAAAGTTACTGACAGTTGCACTAAGGATATCTTACAGTTTGAACAACGGTAAGCTAAGCAAATAATACAATATGTGAAGTTCTGGTAAGCACTATTATATAGTCATACCGTCGATTGTTCAGTAGAGGCTCTTAGTGAGATGAGGCTTTCTTCATCTTTCACTAGAATGTGCGGGGCGTTTTCATTCTTGCGAAGAAATACTCTTCCATTTGAAGTCCAGCAGTAAGTGAAACCTTCAGTTTTAGCCAAGTCTCGAGCTAAGTAAAAAAGTCTGGTTGCTTTCATGGTAAGATGTTCAGAAATGTAGATGTAGGTATTCGTGTCATTGAAACCTAGGTGTTTGGCGCTCAATTGTTCAAACTTATTTTTAATGTGTTTCTTGATTTTATGTATGAAGTTTTCTTTAGCCAATGTGTTGTTGAATTCAGCTATAATTGTTGAATTATTTGCATTAGGTTTGCTAGGAAGACGGTACACATCACGAAGCTGGTCTACGCTTGACATTTCGCTGAAGTTTACTGCACCACAGAGCTTTTCAATCATGTTGAACAAATCTTGTTTCCCTTCTTTTTGCCTCCTTGGGACGTTTCTTATTTCAACACTGGTTTTTTTGTTTACGCGTTCTTGATGTTCTAATTTGATCTCGATGTTACTCATCTGCTTTGCAACCGTTTTTTTCTCTCCTTCCAGATTAGTGATACGATCCTGCATTTCCATTATCTGTTTGGTCACGAAGTCCATGGATTGCTTGAGTTCACTATTTGAATTCGCGATGACTTCATAAGCCTGGTTTTAAAGGTAAGGTAAGGTCAATTGAACTACATATCAGAGATCTCGATAACACACATCGCCTAACGAAAATAAATGGATTAGCGCACGAAAAAACACATCTAGATCGATATTTGTTTGCGTGTATCGCCGAGTGATTGATATCGTGATCGCGCACTCGTGGCGCTATTACAATAACACCGAGCTGAATTTAGTACGGACTTTTAAATAAATAACGGATCGCTTTCATTCGGCTTTTACGAGCGGATTACCTACCGCGGCTCATCCGTGTGCTCGTGTGCCTCGGGATGCCTTTAAACCGCTATAATTTTATATTTCATAGATACGAATTCCTGGATTATCATCATAAATAAATAAACAAGAAAAAAGTAAGGCTGATAATCTCAACAAACAGTCACTCACGACATAAACACTAGGGATTGTATACACAAGTGGTGCCCAAAAGTAACGCTCTTTGAAAATGTAGAACGTCCGTTTTACGTAAACCGGTGTACTTGACCCAGTTCCGGCGAACGTGCGAGATTCCAGAACGTCATCAACTTTTTGAGTGGAATGCGTTTATAAGTATGTTCGAGTATCAACTTCGATATTAGCTTCGTATGTGTCAATGTCGGCTATGATAATATTCGGCGGAAAGTTTGGCAATAACCGTGTAGAGCCGGCGTGGGGAGTGCCACGTTGCAGCGTGCGACAGTAGCGCAACTCCAGGGTAAATCGAATCGGTCGAGCGCCGGGTAGGCGGCACTCATTCAGTCGCATCTCTCCGAACCTCATTACTTAGGTACTAACCTAATTATTCATGGACCAACAGGTATTTTAGCTGACAAGTACGTTTTGCATAGTAGAATGGTCTAAAATGTTTATTCTATGCATGACTTATATTTTGATAAATTTCATTAAAGTGATAAATATCAAGTACGTTGCATATATTTGGAACATGCAAATAAAAAAAACAAGATGTCGATTTTTTTTAAATTCTGGAATAAAACATTGTTGAAAAATAGACGGGATTTAACGTATGTCGGGTAAGCTAGTTAGAATAACATTTGCAGTCAATCTCTATGAATGAATTTTACGGTCGCTGTTAGTGACTAGACGATTGACGACTGAACTGCCCCAGATCTGCATTTGAAGTACTGTAATTAAGTCTACGTGCCCGGCGTGGCGCCAGGCCGAATATGCCCTACGAAAAAGTTATTGCATATTTTCCATCGGCCAATCCCAAACTTACAATAAACGACTTTGGAACAGTATTTAAAAGTCAGCAGCGGAATATTATTCCGCAGCCGACCTTGTAATTTCTTTATTACGTGAAACTGAAATTGTTATTCTGCGAGCGATAATCCCGAACGGATATGCTAGTTACGCACATTTAAATTAATTAAGATTATGAATAAGAATGTGCTTTGTGTGCGGTAACCTGGTAACCTGGGTGTCCCCCAGGTTACCGTGTCTTGATCAGAGGTATTTTTAAACCCCGAAAAAATTAGGGGTGTTATAATTTTCACTGATATGAGTGTGTTGGTGTCTCCGTAGCTCTTAAACGAGTGTACAGATTAAAATACAGTTTTTTTAAAATCAGATTTTCTCTTAAACATGTTTTATCAAAATCGGTTAAGACGTTTACAAGACATGAGGGGTGAAAGAGGGGATTAGTATTCGAATGTTTCCAAATTTACCCAAGATTGCTATCAAATGAAAGGAATTGGTGTGTAGAATATAAATCTGAAAGCTATATAGAAATCGGCCATTTAAGATATGGAGGATGAAAGTGGAGATGGACAATCGAAGGTTATCAAATATACAAAGTGATATCAAATGAAAGGGCATGATGTGTAGATTGAAAAAGTACAAAAAAAATGGAAGCTGCGTTTGCTTGGATTGTCCAAAAGTGCTAAACTTTCAAAGCGGTTATTAACGTTAATCAAAAGGCGTATACTCACAAGAGAACGAAACATGTTGAATACGAACGAACATAGATAAACGGAATATTTGGTTCATACCCTTCCAGCCGTAGGACAGCCACGCTGGACAAAGGCCTTCCTCATTGACTACGTACTGATCATAAGGGGTTCTTGCCATACTCGACACGCTTTGCAGGCGGGTTGGCGAGCGCAGTACGGGATGTTGATACGCGGAAAGACGCTGCTGTCCATCTTTCGGAGGTATAATATGCACGGCGAATGTAATTTCTTCCCCACAGATCAACTACATATTTTGGATCGCCACGAACATTTTTGACGAACCCAGTGTTAGATGTTCGCTTCACTATTTTTTTGTTCGTTTGTGCGTACACGGCTTTAGACGTAGATAGAATGTTCTTATAATGAGACGACTGCTGTATTGCTATTGATCTCACGCCTGAAAGCGACATTTCAATTAGGATTGAACGTTAATTGTGTCCTGGAGCGGTATGCTTGCAGCTTTGTTTCAAACGAGATTTCGTTTCGTTATCTCTTGATGAGATTAATTACAAGTACACCTGCCTAATCAAAGAATTATCGAAATCAGTTATCATATTTCGTATACCTAGTTCACAGACTTTTTTTACTTTAGACTAATGTTTGTTTGGCCGTGGGATGCCGGGAGTAGAATGTTACTCCTCCTTTCATACCGATGGATGTAGTAAGAGCCTGCTAAGGGATACCTCCGGAAGATGGGCAGCAGCGTCTTTCCGTGTATCCACATTGCGTACTGTGCTCGCCAACCCGCCTGCCTAGCGTGGTGAGTATGGCAACTACCCCTTATGGAGATCTACGAGGAAGGCCTGTGTTCAGTAGTGGAAGTTTTACGACTGAAATGATGATTTTAATGGTGTAATAGTAC
This sequence comes from Pasiphila rectangulata, assembly GCA_963082625.1. Classification (NCBI taxonomy): domain Eukaryota; kingdom Metazoa; phylum Arthropoda; class Insecta; order Lepidoptera; family Geometridae; genus Pasiphila; species Pasiphila rectangulata. The sequence continues at coordinate 22,945,099 of OY720235.1, forward strand.
GAAACAAAAATTCTATGATTTTATTCCAGAAATTGCCTCATTAAAGTAATAGGCAACTCGTAGTTCTTTCATCTGCCTTTCCTCCTACTGTTACAGGTTAGGGCAGATTTTTTAATGGTTTGTTTTTTTTTCTGTTGAATACAATAATGTACACAAGTACATTAATTCTTAATTTTTTACGGGTTCCCTTTATAAAACACTAGCAGCATATATGTAGGTACCAACAACTCCGCAGTTTCACCAGCGTAGTTCCCGTTCCTGTGAGAATACGGGGATAAAATAAAGCCTATGTTACTCAGGGATAATGTAGCATTGATGGTGAAAGAATTTTGAAAATCGGTTTAGTAGTTTAGAGTTTATTCGTTACAAACGTACAAAATACAAATCTTGTCTCTCCGACTATTCCGAAGGTTCTTTCTCCCTGTCCTTGCCATTTATTATTCCAATCTCTTGGTCAGGTTTGCCGTGCTGGTATTTTCTTTCTATTTCGCACCATCTAACATGTCGTTTTTGAAAGCATTGAAGTCCATAAGGTTTTCTTCGGAAGTTTCATAACCATGCTGGAATAACTTTAGTGTTTCCAACTTTATGTCTATTATTCATATCCCGCAAAAATGTTTACCAACATTGCTACAATCACGTTGAGTGAATTAATTGCGAAAGTAGGAAGCGGTTAGTTTTGCACCACAAACCTGCGGCCACCTGAACCATGCGCCACAGAGCACTCACAGTGGCCATCGCAAACCACAGGACGAGTTATTAAATATATCCAGCGATTTGTGCCGCATTTATTCGCGGTAAAACACTGTTTTGGTCAACTCCTGTTCTATATAGTCATCATCATTCATCATTTCAGCCGTAAAACGATTCAGTAGTGATACTGAACACAGGCATCCCTCATGGATCTTTCCCGCATGTCAAGTGTGGTGAGTATGACAACAACTCCCTTATTATCTTGGAGATCCATGAGGGAGGCCTATGTCCAGCAGTGGACGTCCTACGGCTGAAATAATGATGCTGATGATGGCATAAACTTTCATAACGCATATAGTCAAAACCTGTTATTTTGATCTTACAAGCAGACACTTATTTTTACTTCACCTTAATTTTATTTATTTGTATTACTACGCAAACTATACCTTTTCAGGTCTATAAAGCTTAATATGTCTTTAAAAGAGGGCTTAAAAGCTTAACGTAAACGTGAATATAAAAATCACAATGTCTGGATTATTAATACAGCGAGATTCCAAATGATTAATACACCAATACTTTAACCCATGTTAAACTCTAGTATTAGAGATATCGTTAAATGTAATAGGTTTGCCCAATCTTATAATACGCTAATATCATCATCATCATCATTTCAGCCGTAAAACGTCCACTACTGATCACAGGCCTCCCTCATGGGTCTTCATGAGGGGTTGTTGCCATACTCACCACGCTTGGCAGACGGATTGGCCAGCGCAGAACGGGATGTTGATACACAGAAAGTCGCTGTTGCCTACCTTTCGTAGGTATCACTTGTAGAGGAGACGCAGCATTCTACTGCCGGCATCCCACGGCAGCCTTTTCCTATACGAATTTGAAGAAGCAAAATGTAAAGCAAACCACACACGAACCTTCAAAAGAAAACTCCTAAATAATTGGCCAACAAAGCGTGTATGTCAAACGGCTCCACACGCGAGCAATAAGCTCGTTATTATTAATGGAAACCTAAACAATAGTTATAATGAATCCGACACATCTATCATAATTTGAAGGAGCTTTACAGGGATCCCACGTAAGCTGTGGAAATTGCCGGAGTGAATTAATGAACACGGGATCGCTGTTTAGGCCACGCCGCCCGCTGTGCGCTCGCGATCCCTACTAATATACAAGTATTGGTACGGGGGTACCAGAAAAGGGGGCGAAGGCGTCAAAAATGGTATTTTTCGGTTTTTGGACGTTTTCGGCCATTTGAAGACTTTTTGTTTTTTGGTGACCTTTTGAGGTCACAATAACTCCGGTCCCTGTGATCCTAGGGTCACCAATATCAATTAGTACCCTTCTCTTACTAAGACGGTGCTAACAAAAAAGGTTTCATGTAAATCGGTCAACGCGTTCTGTTGTAATCGTCTCATACACAGACAGACAGACAGCGCTATGCATATTAGGGGGCGAATCCCCCTAATAAAAGAGAAAGTGTGGATGTATCTATGAATGTATGTATGTTCCCTTTTCACATAAAAACCGCTGAACCGATTTGGATGAATACATAGACATTAAGTACAGGAATAGGTTAGACTATGGAGACGGACATAAGCTACTTTTTGTTGAGTAAATTTAACCAGCAGGGCTAGCATGGGCTGGGGATAAAACTTTTGTCCACCGGTTATTTCCACTGACAAGGGGTAAAATTATTTTATCCACCTGCCAAAGCACGGCAACTGGGGGAAAGAGAATTATATCACTTTTTGACATTAGACGTGGATACTCACTCTCCGCCTATAATTTCGGGGACAAGCGTTTCCCCTGGTTTGTCCACCGTGAATAGTTTATCCACTCATGTCGCCATGCTCGGAGGGTGGACAAAATTGACAGAGGGGAATAGTATTTTGTCCTCTCCCCGTGGATAAAATATCTCCGGCCATGCTAGCCCTGAAGAAGGGGTTAAAATTGGGGTAAAAGTTTGTATGGTCAAATCGTTATTTGTCTCTTAAAGTTCTAACACTTTTGCATGTATATTGTGATTTAAAATTTAGTGAACCTGTGTTTCGGAATTCCTCAAAAATCATCCCCTAAATAAAAATATAGGGGATGAAAATTTGTTTAGGAATATTTTTTTTCACTTGATTTACTTGAAATTTAACGTAAATAGTTAGATACCAAAATTATTAAACACATTGTTCAGCGTTTCTCAGAAATAACTCCCTGAGTGGCACGGGAGCGTTGTTTCGGCCGCGCCGCCCGCTGCGCGCTCGCGATAATTTTATATCTGTGAAACGTTGCACAAATTATACAATACAATGTGAGCTGCCAGTTAAGCTGTTTCATGCTGAACTTGCTTAATTCACACAGGCTATTGCGATTAGCACTATAAGTTGACGTTGGGGATAAAAAGTTAGGCATGCTCATATTTTGTAAGTTTCTCAAATTAAAAATATTAAGTAACCCGGTGCCCACTTCGTTGGGCGGTAAGCATTTTACTTGTGGTGAAATTATGAGTGTGGTTAGGTTAGTACTGAGTGCTACGATTTATTTCCTGACTGGCAGAAGGAGGGTTATATTTTTAAAGCATATGTATGTTGTATGATTTGCATGCCAATTAGGCTATATTGCCACGTTTGTTCAAATAAGTGAATAAAATGAGTATAATTCAATAAATCATGTTTATTTTCCAATTCCAATTAGCCGTAAGTGTCCCACTGCTGGGCAAAGGCCTTCTCCCCATCTCTCCATGCTTCTTGATCTGCTGTCAATTCGACCCATGCGCGCATAAGATCATGCGATCATGCATATTGGTCTAACTCGTCACGCCATCGTTTCTTCGGTTTGCCGCGGTCGGGCTTCTACTGGGTGGTGATCTTCGCACACAGATCTTCGGGCATGCTGCAGATATGACCAGCCCAGGTCCATTTCAGTTTCGCAACTTTCTGTCTTCTTAACGTTTCTTTACGTCGACAAAATTGTTCATATAAATTGTTTAAAACTTTTCTGTATATCTATATATGTAAAATTCAAAGTCCTGACTGACTGACTGACTGAGATATCAACGCACAGCCTAAACCGCTGATCGCACAGACTTGAAATTTGGAGGGTATGTTTAACTTGGTATGTAGGCGCTCACTAAGAAAGGAATTTTGAAAAATCGCACGCCAAGGGGTTCAAAATTGGGTTCAAAGTTCAGAGTAAAATATGACATATCTACGTGACCGTTCACGATAGACATTTGAAAATTCGTATGTAGATTTCTGCAATGAAATAAGCAATGACGTGTTTAAGTTTTTTTTTGAATTTTCAAAATTAAAGGGTAGGGGGTCCATTGTTTATGAAAAAAACCTTTAAAGAGCTACATCTTTTGAACTGTAACCGCTAGCAGGTTGAAATTATACAGAGAAAATAAAATATTCAAAAAATCATCTAGAAAAGTTTGAGAGATACGTCATAAAAAAAACAGCTACCGCAGCGTCTGTCAAAGTACCGTATTCAGCTCCCGTAAGGTAAAATTTGAGAGCTGCGTCATAAAAATGTCCAGCTACCGCAGCTTCTGCCAAAGTACCTTTTTATACGACTTATCGGCGAGACAAGCCGATGGCCCATCTTATCTAAAGCGGTAACCTCTATTACAACTGCAATACCGCGGTGATCATGGTCACGAAGCCTGTGACTACGTGACTAATGCTGCACTGTATTGCGCCTGTCACCCTGAGATAGAGTTCTAAGGTCTCATGTGCCTGTAATTTTACTGGCCCCCTGACCCTTTAAAACGGAACAAAGTAATGCAGACATCACTGCTTGGTTGTAGAAATTACGAAGTACGATTGTAGTATTTCCCCGGATGAACTCTTCACAAAAAGTTCTACAACTACAACTATTTGGCTTCCATCAACAAAAGTTCACGAGATGGGTCATAAAAAAATTCCAGCTACCGCAGCGTCTGCCAAAGCACCGTTTTCAGTTCCCATTAGGTAAAATTTGCAAGATGAGTCATAAAAATTTCCAGCTACCGCAGCTTCTGCCAAAGTACCTTTTTATACGACTTATCGGCGAGACAAGCCGATGGCCCATCTTATGTAAAGCGGTAACTTCTATTACAACTGCAATACCGCGGTGATCATGGTCACGAAGCCTGTGACTAGGTGACCAATGCTGCACTGTATTGCGCCTGTCACCCTGAGATAGAGTTCTAAGGTCTCATGTGCCTGTAATTTTACTGGCCCCCTGACCCTTTAAAACGGAACAAAGTAATGCAGACATCACTGCTTGGTTGTAGAAATTACGAAGTACGATTGTAGTATTTCCCCGGATGAACTCTTCACAAAAAGTTCTACAACTACAACTATTTGGCTTCCATCAACAAAAGTTCACGAGATGGGTCATAAAAAAATTCCAGCTACCGCAGCGTCTGCCAAAGCACCGTTTTCAGTTCCCATTAGGTAAAATTTGCAAGATGAGTCATAAAAATTTCCAGCTTCTGCCAAAGTACCTTTTTATACGACTTATCGGCGAGACAAGCCGATGGCCCATCTTATGTAAAGCGGTAACTTCTATTACAACTGCAATACCGCGGTGATCATGGTCACGAAGCCTGTGACTAGGTGACCAATGCTGCACTGTATTGCGCCTGTCACCCTGAGATAGAGTTCTAAGGTCTCATGTGCCTGTAATTTTACTGGCCCCCTAACCCTTTAAAATGGAACAAAGTAAGGCAGGCATTACTGCTTGGTTGTAGAAATTACGAAGTACGATTGTAGTATTTCCCCGGATGAACTCTTCACAAAAAGTTCTACAACTACAACTATTTGGCTTCCATCAACAAAAGTTCGCGAGATGGGTCATAAAAAAATTCCAGCTACCGCAGCGTCTGCCAAAGCACCGTTTTCAGTTTCCATTAGGTAAAATTTGCAAGATGAGTCATAAAAATTTCCAGCTACCGCAGCTTCTGCCAAAGTACCTTTTTATACGACTTATCGGCGAGACAAGCCGATGGCCCATCTTATGTAAACCGGTAACCTCTATTACAACTGCAATACCGCGGTGATCATGGTCACGAAGCCTGTGACTAGGTGACCAATGCTGCATTGTATTGCTCCTGTCACCCTGAGATAGAGTTCTAAGGTCTCATGTGCCTGTAATTTTACTGGCCCCCTTACCCCTTAAAACGGAACAAAGTAATGCAGACATTACTGCTTGGTTGTAGAAATTACGAAGTACGATTGTAGTAGTTCCCCGGATGAACTCTTCACAAAAAGTTCTACAACTACAACTATTTGGCTTCCATCAACAAAAGTTCGCGAGATGGGTCATAAAAAAATTCTAGCTACCGCAGCGTCTGCCAAAGCACCGTTTTCAGTTCCCATCAGGTAAAATTTGCAAGATGAGTCATAAAAATTTCCAGCTACCGCAGCTTCTGCCAAAGTACCTTTTTTACGACTTATCGGCGAGACAAGCCGATGGCCCATCTTATGTAAAGCGGTAACTTCTATTACAACTGCAATACCGCGGTGATCATGGTCACGAAGCCTGTGACTAGGTGACCAATGCTGCATTGTATTGCGCCTGTCACCCTGAGATAGAGTTCTAAGGTCTCATGTGCCTGTAATTTTACTGGCCCCCTTACCCTTTAAAACGGAACAAAGTAATGCAGACATCACTGCTTGGTTGTAGAAATTACGAAGTACGATTGTAGTATTTCCCCGGATGAACTCTTCACAAAAAGTTCTACAACTACAACTATTTGGCTTCCATCAACAAAACTTCGCGAGATGGGTCATAAAAAAATTCCAGCTACCGCAGCGTCTGCCAAAGCACCGTTTTCAGTTCCCATTAGGTAAAATTTGCAAGATGAGTCATAAAATTTCCAGCTACCGCAGCTACTGCCAAAGTACCTGATTAAGCTTCCGGCTAGAAAAGTTTGTAATCTATACATATAAAATTCACAGTCCTGACTGACTGACTGACTGACTAACTGACTGAGATATCAACGCACAGCCTAAACTGCTGATCGCACAGACTTGAAATTTGGAGGGTATGTTTGTCTTGGTATGTAGGCGCTCACTAAGAAAGGAATTTTGAAAAATCGCACTTCAAAGGGTTTAAAATTGGGTTTAAAGTTCAGAGTAAAATATGACATATCTACGTGACCGTTCACGATAGACATTTGAAAATTCGTATCTTGCAATGAAATAAGCAATGGCATGTTTAAGTTTTTCTTGAATTTTCAAAATTAAAGGGTAGGGGGTCCATTGTTTATGGAAAAAAACCTTTAAAGAGCTACATCTTTTGAACTGTAACCGGTAGCAGGTTGAAATTTACAGAGAAAATAAAATATTCAAAAAATTAAAACAAAGGTGGTCGTTTTATAAACTGTTATTTTAGCTCTGTCGTACAAACGGTTAGGCCTTCCTATTTCAAACTTGGTGTGAAAATAGTCCTTACTTTAAAGATATACCAACTATGAATTATAAAAACTGGCCAAGTACTAAACATGTTAAGTGTACAAGTAAAAAACGTGTTTATTTCTGTTTAAAATATAATCTTTATATATACTTAGGTACACTACCTAACCATTCTTTAATAAACTAATTGAGCTTATACCTTTTATAGTAATTTATGCACTAACATCTACATAAACTTTAATTTAAACATAAAAAAGTAAAATATCCAGCGCCGCGGTGCGGTCGCGGCAGCCGGGAGTATAAATAGAACCGGCTAAGTCCACGCGCGCTCATGCACTAGCCACCCTAGGTGCTTGGTTCAGAAAGTGGCGCATAGAGGTGAACCCGACGAAAAGTGCAGCATTGCACTTTACTTAGAGTCCCCTCTTGCTCCAGCCTCTCCTCCTCTTCGATAAACCCATCCCTTGGGTTAGGTCAGCTCGCTACCTAGGAGTTATCCTAGATAGATGTATTACCTTCTATCCCCACATAAGGTCTGTCACTAATCGCGCCAAGTTCGTGCTTAGCCGGTTAAACAGCCTCCTTAACTCGAAGAGTAAAATGTTCTTTAGAAATAAAGTGACACTTTACAAAACAGTTGTACGGCCAATAATGACATATTCCTCTGTCGTCTTTGGCCAGTCCCGTCATTTTAGATGCCTTCAGGTAATCCAAAATATTTTCTTGCGCAGGGCCACGGGCTGCCCATGGTACATGCGCAATGAAGACCTCCACCGAGATCTCAAACTCGAGTCCATCGAACACTTTATTAAAACTGCTTCAAAGCGTTTTTATGAAGTGGCGGCGGAACACCCCAATCCGTTTATCTCCGGATTACCCTCCGACTACCCGATAGAGCCATTGCCCACGAGTTCTTATCTCCGTCGACCGAGACACGTTCTCGGCTTGCCCGTTGACGAGATCACTGCCGCTATACTTGAGGTCAACCCGTCCTACTTTAGCTGCTAGGCACACATTTAATAACCGGTCTCTCCAACGAGGCCGAAGAATACACTCTTCCGTCTTAAGGTGCACTGTTGCACCTGGACGTTAACTATCATTAGATATAAAAATCTGGCAACAATCCAAGCCGTGGTTCGAACCTAAGTGGTGCCCTTGAGCTATTGTAAATAAAGCTATATAAGCAGGTATATAAGCTATTTTTGGTTGTGGCATCATGCGGGCAAAGCCATGGGCAGAGGCTCTCATGTTAGGAGGTTAGGTGTAGGACTCTCAAGTTTTTTTGTAAGACTAAGTTTAGTCACTGATGGCCTCAAATAAGGCCGCGAAATCACACACGCTTTGACTTCATATAGTAGATAATGTAACTTATTTCCCAGTAGGTAGTACCGGTTGTGTAAACTTTCAGAACTTTGAGGCTGAGGCAACCCTTAGCGTAGGTAGTAGGTTTTGTCCTTCTAATGTTAAGTTAATACAGACTCTTCTATAGTGACCAGTATTATAGATTTCATCTACTTAGTACCTTAACCACTTTGCATATGAGTCCCAAAAAAAATGCTGATTTACATCCTTTAAAAACGCGGGCGAAGCCGCGGGCAGCAGCTAGTATTAATATATAGAATTTGATCAGAATTCTATCAATCTAAAATATGCCGTGGGTTGCCGGCAGTAGAATGTCGCACCTCCTCCACCTCTTGCCCATGGATGCAGATATAATCTGCCAACTGATACCACCGGAAAATGGGCAGCAGCACCAATCCGTGTGTTAACATCCCGTACTGCGCTTGCCAACCTGCCTACCAAGCTTGGTGAGTATAGCAACAACCCCTCCCGATCAGTACTGGGCCATGACGGAAGCCCTTGTCTGGCAGTGGACGTTCTACGTCTGAGATTATGATGATGATGATAACAGGAATGGTTTCATCGCGATTTGCGTTACGAACTGAAAAAAAGCGAGACAGAATCTACTTGTGACTCAAGAAGATTATTATTGTTTGTAGGCATACTACATAAGATTATTTCAAATAGAATTCTTTGTCAACAGAAATAAGCAAATATTCGAGAGATGTTGAGATCTCGTTATAAATCCTTTACTCTAGATGAAACAAATTTTGTGGAGAATCGGCCTGTCTCATCTTTGGATAAGCTTGTTTTAAGCTAGCTCTGTTGGTTCCCGCCACTCAGCAATATTCTAATGAGCTTTTTCGGATTATTTCATTCAGACGAAAATACTCCAATTATTAAGCAAACTTCTCAAAAGTTCTGCGAAAGTATTTTGCCAATTGTTTTTGGTAAGAAATTAGGTATCAAAGCAATTCTGGGTATAGTGTTAGGGTGGTATTTTATTGCTTCTAACAAATTACTTCAAGCAATTTGTTTAAAATATAAGGAAAGGTTTCCATATTTCCTTATATTTTTTTAAGTAAAGTGCCGTGTGTTTTCTTGTAGAGTTGCTCAATACTAACCAACCCGTCCGATGCCGTGGGGTGCCGGCAGTAGAATGCTGCTGCCTCTCCTCACTTGTCCGTGTATATTAACTTAGCCATCTTTCGATGTCGTCACCCGTAAATTTTATAATATTGAAGAGTTTTGATATCCATCTGTGATCTTCTTCATCGGATCCTCTTCACCAAATTATACTTTCTGAACGAAATTGCTTGACCTTTAGCAAAAATCGCTACATATTTACAATATTTGAGGAGATGGAAATAAATATATTTGAAGCGAACGAATTCAATTATGTGCTTTATTCAATTTAAATGTGACTTGTTCTTCTTATGTTAATTGACTAATCTAAGTAGCGTTTTGCTATATTGAATAAACACTTTTTGCCTTTGACTTTGACTTTGATGCCACATAGATTCCATCATCAGAACTTTTGAAAAAAAAAATGGTAAATATACAACTACAAAATGATCAAAAATTTTACAATTCGGTTCAAATATGACGGAGTTCTGAGGTAACAAAGATAAAAAATAAAATCTTCCTTTTTAGGGTTCCGAACCGAAATGGTAAAAAGGAACCCTTATGGTGTCACTTTGTCTCTCTGTCTGTCACAAATGGATATCTTGAACTACTGATGCTATCGACTTGAAATTTGAAACAGATTAAGATAACGCTTTTTCACTAATATTTTTTTTATAAGCAATGTTTTATTTAAAGTGTAAACCCACACTAAGGTATCATTATAGAAATGAAAAATGCAATCAAAATTTTTTAATTGCTCCGTGGCCGAACGGTTAAGGCAGCCTGCGTTGAAGGTGTTCGTCTGAACGTTACGGGTTCGAGTCCCGTCGGAGACAAAATTTTGATTGCATTTTTCATTTCTATAATATTTTTTTTATTTGAATTGTGTACAAAAATACATAAATGTACCCTAATAATATTATAATCTAGCCAAGTAGTATGAGCAATTTAACTTTGACTTAGTTTCATAAAATAAATTATAATTAAGAATGTGTCTAATGGCTCTTTTCTTAATGTCTCTATTCATCAAGACACTATGTACCCAAGATGGCGGACTAGTTATTTTTAATGGACTCCTACAATATGGGTATCAAATGAAAGGGCTTGCTGAAAATAATTCGAAAACGAAATTACAATACTCTGAATCCAACATGGTGGAACATCCAAAATGGCGGACTAGTTATTCTTAATGCACTCCTATAATATCATGGGTATCACATGAAAGGCCTTGCTGAGAGTTACTCGAAAAATTAAATGGCATCACTCAAAATTCAACATGGCAGTATACTCAAGATGGCGGACTAGTTATTCTTAATGCACTCTTACAATGGGTATCAAATGAAAGGCTTTTGCTGAGAGTTACTTGAAAAATTATATGACATCACTTTAAATCCAACATGGCGGGCATGAGATGAACAGACAAGAAACCAACTGTCCAGTGATAATTCAAAACTAAAAAATAAATTAAAAGTAAAAAAAAACTTTTTAATAAACAACCATCCAGTCTTAAAAGCCGCATGTCCAACAGTGGACCGCATCGTTGCTGTTTCCGAAGCCTTGTACTATTTGTGAGCAATACAGGTCAAGTGGCGCGCTTCGAGGAATAATGAATAACCTTTGTCCAACAGTGGACCTTCTTGTTTTCTCGAACAAAAATACAAAATAATTTATTTGCTAAAGTTAAAGTTTTAATATACACGTTGACAGTGGGGGACTCATTGGCCTACTTGGCTCAAGGCAAGCCTGTACCGCGGGATACCTCATCACAGAATTCGAATTACAGGGCAAACAAATGGTTGTGAGCAATATAGCTCAAGTGGCGTGCTTCCAGGAATAATGAATAACATTTGTCCAACAGTGGACCGTAACGTTACTGTTTCTGAAGCCTTGTAAGTACTGGTAGTTCCAAATCGCTTTAGAAATGACGGAGTTCTGAGGTAACAAAGATTAAAAATAAAATCCTCGATTCCATGATTCTACACCCTATATAATAAGAACAAAACCACCCAGTATTGGAAGCCTCATGTCCAACTGCGGACCGTAACCTTGAGGTTACTGAAGCCTTGGACTGCTAGTAAGCAATACAACTGAAGTGGCGCGCTCCGGCGAATAATGAGTAACTTTTGTATCGGTTTTCGGCGAGTGCCGGCGAGCGAGCACTCTGCAAAGTTCTCAATGGCCGTCGGCCGGACTGCGGCACTAGTTTCGAGCCTGCGGCGAAGTAACCTATTTAATCTGTGCCTCTGTTTGTTCCAACAGAAAGCGTGAAAACAAGCGGTCTATATTCAGTGTAACTGCACCATGTTTTGTGTAGCTTTGTGTGGTTTGTGGAAATCTTTGAGTGGTATAAATCTCATTATTATTATATAGCAGAAATTCCAAGTACTGTTATGCATTGCATACCTATGCTAAGCAATATTACATCAATAAAAATCGCAAAGAATGCATACTATGGATACGTTTTTCCTCAATTACCTATGTAACGGGGTTATATTTTAGAGAAACTCAGTTGAAATGGAATCAGTCTTTATTATGCAGAAAAAATGTATCAAAGCCATTTATAACTTAGAATATACTGAATCTTTTCGATATATTTTGAAGATATTTTTAAGGTATTTTTACTCTTAGTGATATTCTAAAAATGTTTGTTTGCAATAAAAAATCAGCTTTCTTCAGTATTTAATCAAACAGATCAGATAATTTGGGAAATAAATATACATAAATCTATGAATACCCCAAGTAAACAATTCAATGTTTCACAAAAGCACGTATATCACTGCGATTAAAGTTTATAATAATTTACCATTAGATATTAAGCAAATTGTTGGGAATCTGTTCAAAAAATATAATCTAAGAGAGATTTTTCAAAATTAGTCTTTATAATAAGTGTAAATTATTTTACAAATACATGAAGATCTTAAAGATATGTATAATAGTATCATTGTACGATGTCGCAGTTTTGTATTTGCTAGTGCGTAAATATTTTTTCTAGGGTCTATAATATCGTCTCGAAAGCTAGGCGTTGCCGTCAATATATGTAAGCAATTGCTCAACCTAGGATGACAAGGGTGAAAATTTTTAATTAATTGTTGTACAAATACAGTTTCATGGATTTAATGGATTTATGTTTGATTAAGATGCATATACTGATTGAAATAAATAAAAATGTACCATTTATCTAATAATAAATAAATAAATAAATAAATGAAAGTTTCAATAAGTAGTTTTCTAGAAACTTTGCTACTTCTTATAAAATTTAGGTTAACATTCAAGGTAATCAGAAGTCTCATTTAAAATACAGCATCATTTTAATTAGGTTTGATAAAGATATCTATACTATACTAATATTATAAAAAGGTATAGTTTGCGAGTTTGTGTGGTTGTCGGGGATTATCTATAGATCTACTGACCCCTTTTTGAAAATTACTTTACTAATAGAAAGCCACATTATTTGTGGCTATAATATATTAACCTAAAAATTTAAAAGACATTTTCGTCGGTGTCACGGGTCGGCTAGTATAATTATATAACATAATGTGTTGTCGGGTGCAAAAAGCCCAAAGTACAGCTGTTTGATGGAATGAGGCTTATTCCCAGCAGTAACTACAAGCTGAAAATGTCAATCACACAATCTACAATCATGGTGACGGTAATAAAGCTATTTGGCGGCTAGGAAGGATTTAACATGCCTATATTTTGAAAACTGGTTTTCAATACTGTTATATCAAACAACATAGTTCTGTCCGTTTCTACCTTGTTAACATTACATGGACCGATTTGATTAGATTATTCGTGTTGTTTGTTCCGGCGCAACACTATAGATAAGACCATGTTACCGAATAGGAAAATCAATTCATCATCATTCATCATTTCAGCCATAAAAACGTCCACTACTGAACACAGGCCTCCCTCATGGATCTCCATGAGGGGTAGTTTGCCATACTCACCACGCTTGGCAGGCGGGTTGGTGAGCGCAGTATGGGATGTTGATACACGGATAGACGCTGCTGCCCATCTTCCGGAGGGGTCCCTTAGCAGGCTCTTACTGCATCCACGGGTAGGAGAGGAGGGGTAACATTATACTGCCCGCACCCCACGGCGGAAAATCAATTACATACCATTGATTGCCTATTGTTCCACTGTTATTGATCGCGGCGAAGTTACATTCGCTTTTGTGTTTAGCTAGGAAGGAGGAAATTTGTCGTACAAAATTAGCTTATCTTCAACTCCTGTGAGCAAGTTTCAATGCACTGTGTAGGTGAGTATACGCCCTAATGCTAGATTTAGTATCGCGGTTCTGCCTCGCGGGGCGGATGTTTGTGGCGTGACTGCTTGAGTGCCGCTCGCCGCGAGCTTCCCCTATTAATGGTTTAATGTTGATTGCCTTAGCATATGCTTATAGGCAGGCTGACATTGATTCGATTTGCATGTGATTATGAACCTTAGCGTCTTAGACTCAAAGATTCGCTGTGGTACTCCTCCGCTGAGGATTGAATATAGTACATACAATATCCTGGCCCCTTAGTAGAGCCCTTTACATCTATAAAATGATTACTATATTGGATTATTGAGTATTAAACGCGAGTTTACCTTTATTTTTACCGCGACATTTCGAAAGTTTGCCCGTGACCATGCAGTAAGCCTGCTTAGTGATACCTCCGGAAGATGGGCAGTAGCGACTTTCCGTGTAATAACATCCCGTACTATACTTGCCAACCCGCCTGCGAAGCGTATTGAGTATGGAAACTATCCCTTATGGAGATCCATGAGGGAGGCCTGTCTTCAGTAGTGGACGTTTTACGGCTGAAATGATGAAACGTTAAAAAAAAACCCAGTTTGATTTTAATAATCTTCTGTAAACAGAAACCCGGGATGACAATGTAGAGCTTACAATTTTACGAGATCCAATTCGTTGCCTGATGGATCTGTGTTAGCAATTTCACTCAGAGAAACATTCGTCTTTTGATACTCGGATTCAGTTAAATATTCTGCTCTTTCGTAATCCGCCCGCGAAACCGTCACAAATAGTGACAGCCTCGACGAAGCACTTCGTTTTTGAATTAAATTACTTTTCTATAAATAAAATGATACTTACTCTGGTTTCTCAGATGATTTTGTTATTAGAACTGGTTGGAATAAGACGTATAATATTTCTTGTTTTAATGAAAAGTAGAAGGGCCTGTGGCGCGAGTAAATTTTTAGGGTAGGTACGGATTAAAATGGTTAAAAGAAACCCCTAGGGTGTGATGAAGTCAGTCTGTCTGCGAGCGTTACACCTACTACATTAAGTAGTAGGTGCAATACTTGCTTCGCCGTGACAGCTAGAGTAATATAGATGAAGTACAAAATTGATAACTTTTCTTAGAAAACTCTTCCAAGCAAAAGAAAGTACCGAAAAAGACACATCACTTCAATAGGCATATATGCCTATATATGCGAATAAAGGAATGTCTATGTCTATAGACATAGACATTCCTTTATTCGCTGCTGCAGTACAAAGCATACAAAATATTAAATTTAAAAAAAAATACAAATTTAAACTTAACATACAAATACTAAATAATAAAAACTTAATGAAGAAAGGGCTGTGTTACAGCAGCAAAAAGGTCTCGGCTCAGCATAAATGCCTTACCACTCGAGAGTAGATAGGCGCTGATATTCTGCCGAAACCATGTGATCACAAGACCCTATGAGGCTTACGATTAGTGTGATATGTGTTACTAGTTCATGTAATAGTGAGTGTGAAATAAGTGTAATAGTAGTAGTAAATAAGTGTAAAAGTACAATACACCTAATAAACATGCAAAGGCTAAATTTATCTTACTTATAACAATATCGATGTTGTATAAGTGTATGAGTGGAGGCACTTCCGAGACTTGCGGCCGCGGCCCAGGGGCGCGGTTCCACGAATAATGATGCAGACGAAGGGTTCACATAAATCTACCTTTCTCTATGAATTCAAATTTGGTGCGAAAGAACAGAAATATGTTTATGGAAGGTTTGCTTCATGGCGAGTAATGGACCATTGTCTGTGGCTCGTATCGTAAACCATATTAGCTGTTTTACTGTTATGGTAATCAGTATTGATTAGTACGGTCTTTACATCTATTATAGATGATTTATACAGCGACAACGACTGGTATTCATGATGTGCGTGACGCTGCAGGGACATTGTTAGATATATTAGGCTTGCCCAGCACCTATACCATGCTCTCAGCTTAGTCTGAGGAAAGGACACGTCTGAGCCGACTAACTCTGCCGTGACTATTTGACGTGGGGTGCCGGCAGTAGAATGTTACCCTAGACTCATGCCCGTGGATGCAGTAAGAGCCTGCTAAGGGATACCTGCGGAAGATGGGCAGCAGCGTCTTTCCGTGTATTAACATCCCGTACTGCACTCGCCAACCCGCTTGCAAAGCGAAGTGAGTTTGGCAACTACGCATCATGGAGATCCATGAGAGAGGCCTGTGTTCAGTAGTAGAGAGTTTTACGGCTGAAATGATGATTGCAAGGCTTGCGGGTCATTAATGAACCTGCGCATCTCGCAGTGGACAGCCCGTATAGGTATTCATAATCGTAAGTTATACCCATGTCTTCAGATTTGTTCGCGTAACTTCAGAAAATTCACTTATCCTCAGTTTATTTACAAAATTATGAGAATGGTAAAATTTGAAATTGTTTGCAAGAATCGCCTAAATAGGGTGAGTGCAAAACTATTTCACACAGAGGTTTATTAATTCACGGCGAGCCGCGGGGTAATTTCTCCCGGGGACCATCACTATTTTGGAACCGCAGACCAGCTGCTCATCTGGGGCAGAATGCAAGGAGTTTCTCTAATATTTAAAATCACAAAACACGCCCTTTGCGAATCACGCTCCGGCCCTGTTAGTAATGAAATGAATAATCACATTAAAATTGAAAACATTTATTTGGTTCACAAAGCAGCACAGACATAATATACAAACATATACATTTATCTTTGGTCTTTAACATAAAAAAATATGTAAAAATAAAACAAAAATAAAAACATGAAACAATCACGAAGAAATTACAAATTAAAGAAACCATAAATTAAATACTTAATAATGTACTTATTCATTATAATAATGTACTTACCGTGGGGTGCCGGCGGTAGAATATTGCCCCTCCTCTCATGCCCGTGGATGCAGTAAGAGCCTGGCGAGGGATACCTCCGGAAGATGGGCAGCAGCGTCTTTCCGTGTATCAACACCCCACACTGCGCTCGCCAACCCGCCTGCCAAGCGTGGTGAGTATGGTAACATGAACAGTACTTAGATCTCCAACTCTATGAGGGAGGCTTTTGTCCATACATGTCCTACAGCTGTGATGATGATGATGATGAATGTACTTACCTACATTTATAAATTCTATGACTAAGGCTGCTGATAGCTAGGGTACTTCAATACATTTTTTGTAAAGACATACTTATAAATCATGCATGGAGACCCATACCCAGACCCGGAACAAATATCTGCAGAAGAGCAGACGACTGAAATATTCGCAGAATATTTCGTTGTATATTTACTTAAAGAATAAATAATTAAACCTTTAAATAAATCTTTGAGGGGAGCTCCTATACAACAAATGTGATTTTTTTGCCGTTTTTTGCCGTTTTTTGCTCGATATTAGTAACGGTAGACATTTGAAATATTCACAAAATATTTACATACGACGGTATGTAACTGTTTGATGATGGTGTATACCCTTCGTGCGTGAGTCCGACTCGCACTTGGCCGATTTTTTCAAATTCATGAAACAGTACTTAAAAAGCGCTTAGATGTTTAGGAGTCGTTGAGCTCGTGACGTCAGGGCTAGTCATATACTTTACCGAAGCACGTCATCTCGTGACGTCGTGCTACATTCCGACATTATGTATCGCCTTTAGATTTTCGATCACGATAAAAAAATTAAATACGTGTTTAATAGTTTTTGTTAATCTACAAGACGGACTAATGTCAAAGTCAAAGTCAATAAGTGTTAATTCAATAGAGCAAAACGCTACATAGAATAGTCAATGACAGATAAAAAAATGGCCGCCAACATGGCCAGCCAAATAACATAAGAATTTATATATTGACTTGACACTGGCGGAATTGTGTAAAACCAAACACAAAAAGCCATAAAATAAAAAGACAAGTCAAGAATAGTCAATTTACAAAAGAAGAACAAGACACATTTAAATTGAATAAAGCACATAATTGAATTCGTTGGCTTCAGATAACTTTTTTTCCAAGTGAGGGAAAGAAGCGAACAAAAAACCTCTCTCTTTTACTTCTCAGTAATTAAAATTTAGCCAAGTAACCCATTAGGCCCGCAATCTACCTACTTCCCGGAAGGCCCAGACCCACTACGCCCTGGTGGTTGTAAAAAGTTCCCAGACTATCTTCCCTCAACCTTGACCGTGTTTTGGCACGTCAATGGGGTAATAACAGTTATCCTCTTCCCTTTTCCCCTCGAGGGGGGATTTGACCGAGGGAGGGTGCTTACATAAATCGGGAACTAATCTCGTAGGGAGTGATTCGAGAAATTATCGGGCATAAGTTACGATCGTACTAAAGTTCGGATCGAAGGCACGAGTGTTGTACTACTAGTTAAATACAGATGCATAAGTCGGAAACTAGGCGGAACTGTATGATAATACTGGGTGTATTAAAACGTGTGTAGTAAGTAATCTTAAGGGGGGATTCCCCTCATGAAAACAAGTTGTTTTAGAGGAAAAAAAACGGGAATTCGTATTAATTTTGATTAACATTCTTACTAGTTGATGTGATGTGAACATGATTCTGATTTGAGCTCGTCATTGGAGTTTTTTATTTAACTATAATTTTTTTTTCATTCATTTCAGCCGTAAAAATTCCACTACTGAACACAGGCCTCCCCTCCCATCCTCATGGGATGGCAGCGTGGTGAGTATGGCATGGCAGTTTCCATACTCACAACGCTTGGCAGGCGAGTCAAGCGCAGTACGGGATTTTGATACACGGAAAGTCGTTGCTGCCCATCTTCCAGAGGTATCGCTTAGCAGGCTCTTACTGCATCCATGGGTATGAGAGGAGGGGTAAAGTTCTACTGCCGGCACCCCACGGCCCCATTTTCTATTATATTTAAAAAAAAGCACTCTATAGTTTCAGGTATTTTATTTGTACCTTTAAGGAAACTCTTCACCTAGGCCAATGACCCTGTCAAGAACCAGCGGGCGCATGGCGTTTAGGTTGCTATAATCGTATAAATCAATAGAATCAAGAATCAAAAAATACTTTATTCAGTGCGGCCGCATGGACCTTATTGACGTGTCACAAATTACAAAATATAACAACACAAATAAATAGAATAAAGCACATGATTGGATCTGTTCACTTCAGATGACACGCGAGTTAGGAAAAGAAGCGAACATAAGAGAACCTAACTCGGTCGTTAGAGTCATCATTTAACAATTTTATTTTGTCTTATGTGACGTTTGACGGAATTGGAGCAGATTCCGTCCAAGTGGTTTTGTCGTCTAAGTAATCTGATATTTTATAATAAGCTCTATTGCACAGATTGCGTTTGATAATGTTTTTGAATTTATTCAATGATAACTGGAATAGCTATAGAAAAGGAAATAGCTGTAGAAAAGGAAACCTTCGCGGTTTTTTCTTGGAAATCACCGAATTCTGGAAAGTCGTAAAACTAAAGTTATTCTTTGGGGTGGTCAGAATTACATTGAAGTCGGAATTATAAAAGGATTTTTTAAGACCTAAGAAAAACACTAGAGTGTTCTATCAATCTGGTATGTCCTTCATGGGTCTCCAATACCTTGACAGGTCCTCACTGCATACGCGGGCAAGAGAGGAGAGGCAACATTCTTCTGTCGCCACCCCACGGCCAGTTGGCTAAGCATTATATTTAGGGACTTTTCCAAAAAATTACAACCACTGTCTATTCCCGTCGCTAAAATTAAATAAGTTTTTCCTGACGGGAATAGACAGTCCAGCGCTCTGGTTTGATTGACCCCAGTTTTCGGTTAAAGTTGAACTCGATGTTAGCACTTAGTACTGTTTAGACCACAGCTACATTGGTTTCTGAAGGGCCTATTCAAAAATCTGTGTAGCTGTTTATGCATCATGCTTCGTAAGGGTGAAATTAAGGCTTCATAAGGTTGAAATTGGCACTTTTTACCATATGTACACACATATGGCAGTAGAATGTTACCCCTCTTCTCATGCCCGTGGATGCAGTAAGAGCCTGCTAAAGGATATCTCCGGAAGATGGGCAGCAGCGTCTCTCCGTGTATCAACATCCCGTACTGCGCTCGCCAACCCGCTTGCCAAGCGTGGTGAGTATGGCAACTGTCCCTCATGGAGATCCATGAGGGAGGCCTGTTCAGTAGTGGACTTTTTACGGCTAGAATGATGATGAATGTAAATACGAGTGACTACTTAAATCTCGCGACAAGCTATTAATTATATAAACTGTGTAAAGACGTTAAAAGTTGTCATTAAATATTTTTTTATATCACATGCAACATTATAGACGAAACAAAAATGCTATAGATAAAAACTACTATGCAAAATGTGAATGTTCTTTTCAGGGAATACATTATTTATTTTCACATTTATAACAACCAACGCTACTTCCCAGCATTATTTTAAAATGATACATTTTGCGGAATCCATTTACATTAACCTGCATAATGCATTAACTTCCGTTTCAGTTAATAGTTTCAGCAGACACTGCCTTAGCATTTAAGGTGTGGTCTTAATACAGTATTCGGTTGTTATTACAAAATTATAAAATATTACTTATCTTCTGTACGTACAAATAAATAATAAAGTGTCTGTTTGTAATGTCAAACAAAAGATCTTCACTTTATGCATATGAAAGTTTAAACAACTCGTATCGTATATACTGGTGGCGATATGACCGCCGATTGTCACTTTATGTTTAGTTTTTCTGTTTTTTTGTTAATTTGTTTAGTTTAAGGTGTGCAATAAAGCATTTTCTATCTTCTATCTATCTATCTATCCATAAATAAACATTTTTTTACAAGCTTTTATTTAGTTTCATCTGTTCCGATGTTTGTCTGTAAACAAATCTTGCAAGTTTTTGATCGACTTCCCGGTTACCGATTGAGCTGAAATTTTGCATGCATGTGTAAATCGGATGACAACGCAAAATTATTATGTTATGGAGCTGATCTGATGATGGAACCGGAAGGTGGCCATATGAACTTGGTAGTTAAACGACACAACCCCATCGAGTTTGGACTCGTTTGATCCGTCTTGACGAGTGCTTTGTTCGATGATAACCAGGGTCTGATGATGGAGATTTTAAACTTTTTAGTTATTTTTACTAACAAGTAATAAAAGCTTATTTTTAAAAACTTTTTTAGACTTTGTTTTGTTTGCCGTTTATCTTTCTGCCTGTAAAATATCCGAAACGGATGAACCGATTATGACGAGACGTTACTCCTTATAAAAGGTATGTGCTACTAACATTCTAGAAAAATAATTAGGGTTCCGCAAAAACTGTAAAAGTGTATGAATTCCCGTAGTACTTCTGGTGGACGGGATGAGGGCTTCATTGTCCACGATACGTATTTATTGTATGAAAGTACGATGTGTTTTCTCCATGCATACATTCTTATAACAAGCATTGGCACGGGGGTACCAGAAAAGGGGGCAAAGCCTCAAAAGGTCACCAAAGGTCAAAAATGGAATTTTTAGGTTTTTGGACGTTTTCGGCCATTTGAAGACTTTTATTTTTTTGGTGACCTTTTGAGGTCACAATAACTCCGGTCCCTGTGACCCTAAGGTCACCAAAATCAGTCCCCTTTTATAATTAAGACGGTGCTAACAAAAAACAAAATCGGTCAACGCGTTCGGTTGTAATCGTCAAATACACAGACAGATAGACATGCAGACAGACAAACAGCGCTGTGCATATTAGGGGGCTTCGCCCCCAAATATTCATCAACATGATCATCAAGTCTACGTCCACTGTTGGACAGAGACCTCTATCATGAATATCCAAGATCATAAGGGTGTTTGTCGCCATACTCGTCACGCTTGGCGTAAGAGCAGTGCGGGATGTCGATACACGAAGATTCGCTGCGGCCAATCTATCAAAGGGGGTACCCCTTTGCATATTCTTACTAAATCCACGGGCAAGATAGAAGAGGCAATAATCTACTGGCGCCTGCCCACGGCAATCATCATTCCAGCCGTAAAAAGTCCACTACTGAACAGGCCTCCCTCATAGATCTCCATGAGGGGTAGTTGCCATACTCACCACGCTTTGCAGGCGGGTTGGCGAGCGCAGTACGGGATGTTGATACACGGAAGCTGCTGTCCATCTTCCGGAGGTATCCCTTAGCAGGCTCCTACTGCATCCACGGGCATGAGATGAGGGGTAGCATTCTACTGCCGGCACCCCACGGCAATGATCTTATGTTATTATTACTCGATATAATAGGAACTACATATATTATTTTAGGCACTCCGCGGTTTCGCCGCGCACTTCCCGTTCCCGCGGGAATACAGGCATAAAATATATTTATGCAATTCTTTATTCCTCAGGGATAATTTAACTTTCTAATGGTGAACGAATTTTGAAAATCGGTTTAGTAGTTCCGAGTTTATTCTTTACAAACTCACTAAATACACATCTTTCCTCCGTATATTATAGTAAGATAAGATGTTGCTACAAAACAATCAAACAATACAAACGCGGGCGAAGCCGCACGCAGCAGCTAGTAACATACTATTACTTATCAAAAATATTAACGCAGCCGTTTGGCAAAGCACCAATTCGCAATAATCATTAGACATTAAGTTTCATTCCGCCGATAAACTTCGGTCGCTGTATTAAACTGCAATTTTATTACCCGGCGTATTAATTGGAGTTTACTCAAGGATTGCAGTGAACAATAACTAATCGTTGTATTGAAATTAGCTACAAGAATATTATTATACTAGATCTCCCGGCGAACTTCTACCTAATAATAAAACTACTAACTTCTACTATTACTCTACGACTAATCTTTAACTACGACGCCGCCCTTTGGTTGGTCTGGTTGTATTTTGTTATATTTGTAATGTGGTGTGTACAATAAAGAGTTTTCTTATCTTATCTTTAACAACTTTCTACTCAAAGTCAATAAATAAGTGTTTATTGCCGTGGGGTGCCGGCAGTAGAATGTTACCCCTCCTCTCATGCCCATGGATGCAGTAAGAGGCTGCTAAGGGATACCTCCGGAAGATGGGCATCAGCGTCTTTCCGTGTATCAACATCCCATACTGCGCTCACCAACCCGCCTGCCAAGCGTGGTGAGTATGGCAACTACCCCTCATGGAGATGAGGGAGGCATGTGTTCAGCAGTGGACGTTTTGCGGCTGAAATGATGAATGATAAAGTGATTATTTATTAGAGCAAAGAGCATCATTAGCTCAAGGTCAAGCATGTGCATTCAAAAGGTAAGATTTGGTGAAGTGGAAGTGATTAAAAAGACCATAGGATGCTTATCAAAACTCTTCAATATTAAAATTCACGAGTGAGGACATCAGTAATGGTTAAGATAATATATCCCCATCCACTAATCATCATACTTTCCTACACATCATCATGATCAGCATCTGGTCATTGGAATGAAATAAAAGGGAATGATATAATGTAATACTGGAGTTCCTCAAGGTAAATTGTTGGGTTTTTTGTTTTACTTAATAATGCTTCAAAAAGCCGTGTTGGCCGAGTGGTATGTACCCCCGACTTTCAATCCGAAGGTCGTGGGTTCGATACCGG
Organism: Pasiphila rectangulata; assembly: GCA_963082625.1. Lineage (NCBI taxonomy): Eukaryota > Metazoa > Arthropoda > Insecta > Lepidoptera > Geometridae > Pasiphila > Pasiphila rectangulata. The sequence continues at coordinate 22,968,462 of OY720235.1, forward strand.
CAGTGCACCAATGGATTTTTCTTTCTTGAAAAATGTATGTGCACACTTAACACGTGCTTTAACGGTGAAGGAAACATCGTGAGGAAACCCGCGGCTTAGTTAGCTTCAGACGTATTGAGCTGTTCTTTCCTCTGAATAATAGCTGACTAAGCTGAGAGGATGGTATAGGTGCTGGGCAAGCCTAATCCATCTAACAATGTCCCAGGCACTGCAGCGTCCCGTACAGCATGATTACCAGTTGCTGACGCTGTATAAATCATCTATAATAGATGCAAAGGCCTTACCTTAATAATGCTTGCTTGCTTTTAAACCCAGGTGTGGTTATGGAAGTAGGGAAGTGTTCAAATAAAGCATACATATGTATATATCGGTCTGGGTATTTTCAGCAACATTTTAGATTTTATCATTAAAGTTGGTGGTTTTTGTTAAAAAAATAATAAATCATTGTAAAAACAAAGACACAATGTTGTCTTAAATTAAAATAATTGATCAATATATATAAAATTTTAAGGTGACGCATTGATAAACTATTGTTTCAAAAATCGAGTACCGCGCCCCTTCACTCGGACAAATTTTACGCGGTCGCACTCGACAGGATCACGCCTAGCGGCGGGCGGCAGCGTTGGTCTAGCGTACGTGGCGCTGCTAACGGCGCGGCGGCGGCGGCACGCGTCAACTCGATTTGCCTAGAGCATAGATAATCATGGAGTCGCCTTGTTCTTATTCAACCATTTAAAAAAAGGCAAAAATTCTTTTGAACTATTTAATGATTGTTTTTTTTTTCATACAATACAGGCTTATTTCTAATAAATTAGCATCCTTTTAGGGGCTTATTCTGTGTATCAAAACTAACAACTTTTGTGGTATAGACGAGGCGATTGAACAGAACAAGATGCATTTTTATAAAAAAAATCATCATTTCATCATCATTTCAGCCATAAAACGTCCACTGATGAACACAGGCCTCCCTCATGGATCTCCATGAGGGGTAGTTGCCATTCTCACCACGCTTGGCAGGCGGGTTGGCGAGCGCAGTATGGGATGTTGATACACGGATAGACGCTGCCGCCCATCTTCCGGAGGTATCCCTTAGCAGGCTCTTACTGCATCCAAGGGTAGGAGAGGAGGGGTAACATTCTACTGCCGGCACCCCACGGCAATGGGAAAAATGGTTTTTATCGTGCTTCACACACTAGGTTTATAGAAATTTTCTTTTGTTTATCATTTTTACCACCTACTACAGTGTTGGAAGGTGTAGGTATCTTAATGTTAAAACTAACGCTTTCTGTGAAAAAATATACTCAATATCAATATTCTGAAAATTGCATCACATAATCTATAATATCCCCGACCGAAGCATCGTCAACGTCACCAGTATTTTTTTCTATTGAAATGGTAGCTGTATCATTTTCTTTCCCTTTTGCAATCACGTATTCTGGGTCACGAATTGGCCTATTCCTTATGTGTCTAGGGTCCACCAACTCAGGAAGAAGACAATCATAGTAAAATTTCAGCAGTTTTGGCTCCATGATATCTGACCAAAATTTATCGTCTTTTTCTATAATTTCTATTCTTATTTTTTTGTCACCATACCATATTCCAAGTAAGGCCTCCTGTTTCCTGCAAATATGTTACTGTCCTTGGACTTGAAAATACCAGTCTGATTTTTTGTTGACTACTATTTCCCCGTCTTTATTTTTTTTATAAAAATGCATCTTGTTCTGTTTAATCGCCTCGTCTATACCCATTTTAAATGGTGCTATGGGACATTTTATTTCGACTATTTTGTTGTCACCGGTAATCCCATCAGGCGTTGCCCCCAGAAATGGATGTTGCTCATCTATAAATAGACCACATTTTTCAATTTTTATGTCTTCCATAACCGATAATTGTTCGATTGCAATTTTTTCGTGCTTTTTTCCGTGAGTTATTGATGACACGTTGTCAATATTTGGCTTGTATAGTAAATTTTTTACTATATTTCGGCATGTATTTGACTCTTTTCTTTTTACAATTTTACCGAAGTTTGATGCAGTTAACATGCTTCGCCTTAATTCCAACCATTCTCCAGTTTCGCTTTGTAGTATGGTTCGTTTTTCTACGTCTTTTCGCTGTTCTTCGGTTTTCATTAAATTCTGGACGAAGGTGTCTTTGGCCTTTTTTAAAGTATCGTCATCTAAGTCTGGCTTATCCACAATTTCCCCATAATCTAGGTTTAATGTACGCGGCATCAAGGTACGTTTTTTTTCCTTTTGCAGTTTTGTTTTGTTTTATTCTTTTTTTAATTTACTGTTCTTTCGTATTTTGTAATAGTTTTTTTTGGGCTGTTTCCATAAACATTACGGTGGACAGTCGACAGCAAGTTGCCGGTGTTAAAGGATATTACCGCCGTGGGGTGCCGGCAGCAGAATGATACCCCTCCTCTCATGCCATGGATGCAGTAAGAGCCTGCTAAGGGATACCTCCGGAAGATGGGCAGCAGCGTCTATCCGTGTATCAACATCCCATACTGCGCTCCCCAACCCGCCTGCCAAGCGTGGTGAGTATGGCAACTACCCCTCATGGAGATCCATGAGGGAGGCCTGTGTTCATCAGTGGACGTTTTATGGCTGTAATGATGACTGCACCGGAGCATCTTGCTTGGTAAGCTCTTCTTTGAGAATAATTTACCCTTTTTCCACCAACAAGTTTGGCAATGACTCCATTAAATCTTTCCACTACATTACTGTCGACATCTTCAATCAAACTATGGGCTTTTTCAGCCAATCGAGCGACATGAGTTTTTATTTTTTGCCAAAGCAAACTCCCAGAAAACGGATTAGGAGCGTCTACTTGCATATGATTTTTGCATAATAACTGGTTACAACTTTCATGAGAGTTAAACGCATGGCCAATAGATGCGTTTATATCTGTATATAAACCATCTGTATTTTGGCTCTCCTTGTGAAGCTTTATAGCGTCGCAAATATATTTCCTGGAGCGCATTATTTTCTCTTGTGTCAAACATTTCCTGTATGTTACGTTGAAGTGTATGTCTGAAGTAAGTTGTTGTAACTTATTGCAATAATTTATCAGTAAATGATTCCGACAGAAAATTTTTGACACTGTTAAGCCTGGGTATGGCCGGGCATTTATTATTTTGGCATAGGTGCTACTGTCGCTATCAGCAATAAGTCGCGCGTATATTATACCGTGCATTTCAATGGATCATTTGAACCTTTCAGTAATTATTTGTGATTCCATAGCAGTAGAAGCCCCATCAAAGTTTTTGTAACAGACATGTTCTTTGGGACTTTCTTTTTTATTTTGGGCTCGGGCACAAATACAACAATACTTATTTTTGACACACATGTACAAAACTTGGCCAAAACGTCTGCCAATTATGGCTGCAGCACCCGATAAAGCAGCATAGTTTGTTCTGTATGAGCGCTTGCTCCAACACCCATCTACAATGACATCAATCATGGGAATGCCATCTTTTGTAACTCTGCCTTCAATAATAGCTGCTTCTTTCTCTTTTTCTCCGGCTATTTTCATTTCCTCCCAGGCAGTTTCTTCCCAATCGTCACAAACATCGTCCTGCATTTTATTGTAAGTGTGTTCAGACATAATGGGTAATCCTACTGCTGCGGAAAACTGCTTCAGTTGCGCGTGACCACAACCTGCTGCCATTATTCCAGCAACAGCATCTTTGTTTACATCAGCCAAAGATGATTTTATTTTGTTTTTATAATTACACATAGAGCAGACAAATGTAAATTCCGATTGTAATCCTATTCGATGTTCAGAAACTAATTTCATTGAGGCTAATCCGCAGTCAAACAGAGATTCATGTTGAGAGAGTTGTATTAGTTGTGATGTAAAATGATTAACATCTATTACTCGATGCCCCAAGTCGGGTGTTTCTGTTTGAATCTGAAATTTAAGCACATATTTTAGTATTTATTCAGTTTGAATTTTTTATTATGTAAATATTACTTAGCTATAACAAAATGCTTACTGTAGTTTCAGAGGTACTTTCGAATATGTATGAAAGCTCTTCATTTTCAGGATTTGGTTCCTTTAACTGAAACAAAATTACTTACATTACTATTAAAGGAATTAGACATCTATCAAATGACTGGAGTACAGTGGCGGAGGGATGGGTACTAAATACTCACTAAATACCTGGAAAATCTTTGTGATAAATCAGTGAGAGTACTTTCGTTTATTTAAAAGAGGAAAAAATAATAACCCAATCGACAACTTCCTTTTTTTTGAAGTTGGTAAAAAGACAATAAGATAACCGTGATAATTTGAAAAAAGTGTTAAGTTTACCGTTTCCTCTGAATCCACAAATGTCGGCAGCACATTGTGTAACTCTGCGTAAGTTGGTGATATTTCTGGGTGGCTACAAAATAAAATGACGTAATTATATAATTATTAAAAAGTTAAAGCTAACACAATAACCGTCGGATTCGAATAATATTTATTAGGTGATAGAACATCACCTAAGTAATAAATATTATTATTTTAGATAGGTTTCTAAAATATCAAGAGACGACTCCATAGCTTTTTGTTCTGATATTTGTTTCCTACAGTATGGTTACTTTGTACAGACAAGTCATAGTACCTACCTACACACTTGAAAATAAAAAATAAACGGAGTATTATTATTAGATAGGTACTTTTAATTGATTTCTGAAATGATAGATAGGTATTAGGTATCTACTCAATACTCACTCTCTATCTACTGGCTCTGTTGAGGATGTGGGTTGACCATCGTCAATTTGCAGTTTCCGTTTTTTTTGACCTAAAAAAATTGTAAATATTCTTAGGTAAATGCCGAAAAATTTAAGTAGGTAGTAGGCATGCGATTATCCATAATCTGTAGACGAATGTGTGTTTGCCAAATATAGACTTTATTCTTAGGGCATTGGAGTGTAACTATTTATGGCAAGTTTATTATATATGTAATCCAACTTACCCAAACATTCCGTCATGTTTTTTAGGTTTTCTTTTTCGTTTTTGTAAAAATAATTCTTTCCGCTTATCTTTCCTCCCCATTTTCTATGAACACTTGTTTACCTACTATTTACACAATACCAAATAAAAATATTAACTAACTTACTACCTACTACAATAATGTTCTGAAGCTACTATATAATATAGTACACTAAAGTCTAAATTATAATTTTGAAAATAATTTTGAAGTAAATCACTCGGTTGGCGGCGTTGCCAGCCCGACGCTGAGCGAACAGGCAATCGTGCGTTCGTCGGAGTCGCAACGTCGCCGTCGCACCGGTGCGCGCCGGCGCGCGGCGGCCCAGATAGCGCCTGATCAAATTTTCTGAGCAAACACTGTTGGGTAGAGTAAACAAGAGTAGGCGCAAATGGATTTGATTGAGTTTTTAATTAATTAATCATAATATACACATTAAAAAAAAAAAATTCTCGAACTATGAAATAGAAAAGTAATCTGGCTATTTTATTCGTAAAAAATAATGGGGTGTTGTCGCGGATAATTCTGAGCATTCGAATTATTAAACTTTTTTTTGGTAAGAAATTTGTATTTTTTTTTTTGATAAAGCCGGTTACTTTTCAAAATTTTGTTCGATTCATTAAATTTTTCAAGGTTTTCCCTTATCTATGACATTTTTTAAATTTGAATCAATATCATCCATCCTCTCACATCGCGCATTCAAAAGTACTTGTTTTCGCCGTTTTCGTGTTTCTCGGCCCGATGCCTCATCTTAAAGAAAGAACCATATAGTAATCAAATAACTCAAACTCAATTTATTTCAGGGTTAAGCTCGCCTTTGTACATAACTAATAAGTATACAATGTTTTTAAAGTTACTTCTATGTGTACAATAAAGAATTTAAGAACTAAAATTTCTGATTCGATCCCGTAGAGAAACCCCGAGCATAGCCCTCTCCAAAGATCGTTGAGTGACTCTGAGCTTTGTCATGAGACCAGTAGTGAACAATGGAATGGTGGAACACCCTCGTCTCGGTTCTATAAGTCATCACTGGTAACACACACTGTAGACTTTCATCTTTAGGCACTGAGGTATTTTGCACAAGAAGTCGTTGCGAAGTTTCCCAAATTATGAAAAGATATTATACCCAGAAATATTTCAGAAGAGCTCACGTGGCCCGCCCAGTCCCATTTAAGTATGGCAGTGTTGTTGATCAAAATATTACTCAAAAATAATTCCAAAGTCATTTTTATTTGAGTACACGCTCTAACGTATTTAAAGGAGGAAAAATAAATGCACCGTCACGCGTAGACTTGAGTCTTACTGACACTTAAATACTTGGAATTAATTTCAGTAGCCACCTTTCAATCTGATATATTGCTTTCGTGATAACGCTGCTCTTCTAGGGGTTTGGCTACTTCTCATATCAGGACGGCTGTCCAAGTCCCCTGCTAGACATATGCCGACCTATTGGTCCACTTGGATCTCCAAGATAATGACCATAATGTTGTTGCCAACTCACCATCCTTGCAAGGGTTTGGCGAGCGCAGTACGAGATGACGCTGCTGACCATCTTCCGTAATTATCCCTTGGCAGATTCTTACTGCATCCACGGGCAAGAGAGGAGAGGAAAAATTCTACTGCCCAGACGGTGGCACCCCACGACGGTAGTAATAGTGGTAAGTATCCCCGCCTGTCTGGTTATTTCCTGGTACCTAAATCGTAGTATAATTTCACCATAGCGAACGTGAAGAAAATAGTGCCTTACCTTAAGTGGTACCTCATATTGGTCAGGCCTGATTTCCTTCATTGTCTTTATCCTATAATCTTGGTTCAACATGGTTTATCTGATTAAAATGATTAATGAAAAAAATATATCATTACAGATATATTTTTTGCATAATTGGTTAGCTAGATAGGGCGTTATAAAATTTTAGCTTTCCTCAATTACATAATAAAGAAACTAATCTGACGGGCCCAATACCCTGGCCTTAGGAAGCGTCAAAGATCAATTTGACAGACGTGGGTTCAAATTCACTGATTAAAAACTAAAGTTTTTAATCAGTGCGTCCTACCAGTCATGACCTACGGTGCCGAAACGTGGACACTTACAGTACGGCTGGTCCACCAGTTTAAAGTCGCTTAGCGAGCTATGGAACGTGCTATGCTCGGAGTCTCTCTAAAGGATAAAATCCGCAACGAGGTAGTCCGACAGAGAACCAAGGTCGTCGACATAGCACATAGGATAAGCAAGCTGAAGTGGCTGTGGGCTGGCCATATCTGCCGAAGAACCGATAACAGTTGGGGTAAACAAGTTTTTTAGTTGAGACCGAGGCTAGGTAAGAATAGTGTAGGACTCCCACTAGCTATATGGAGTGATGACTTGCGGACGGTCGCTGGTAGACGCTGGATGCGGCATGCTGGAGACGGTGAAATGGCGCAGATCTGGGGAAGCCAGCAGTGGACTAATATAGGCTGATGATGATGATGAGATCAAACCCCACCGGAATCGTAAATTTTTGATAAGGTTTTCATTTCCTTGATATCATCATTTCAGCCATAAAACGTCCACTGATGAACACAGGCCTCCCTCATGAATCTCCAAGAGAGGTAGTTGCCATACTCACCACGCTTGGCAGGCGGGTTGGTGAGCGCAGTATGGGATGTTGATACAAGGATAGACGCTGCTGCCCATCTTCCGGAGGTATCCCTTAGCAGGCTCTTACTGCATCCATGGGCATGAGAGGAGGGGTATCATTCTACTGCCGGCACCCCACGGCAAATTCCTTGATATGACACTATAAAAATGTAAAACTACTGAAAATTTGCAGTTGTTGTTGTCAGTCAGTAGAGCTTAAACCGATACAAATGAGACAGTGTTTTTTAAACCGCTCGACGCAAACTTTATACCGAGCCAGTTGTCTAACTCACGCTGGTTATGTTAATGTCGTGGTTGCAACTTATAATTAGCTCCGAGGAGCCGTATCGAGCGCTGTGGCCGACCTGAGTACAGCTGTCATCCAAGCGGCTTCTGATCTAATTAATCAGTGCATTGTGCGCTGAGTGGACAGACTCAAGAGACACTTGTATGTATGCCTCGTACAAATATTATTACGATTTTCCAGTAAGTACAGTTGGGTTTTATGGTTACTAAACCAATAAAGAACGTTTTACGTTCTACGAGTACCATGCGTGCATGCAAATTATCTTATTGATATAATTAAATTACATAAATATAGCTGCAATTAAATGGTAGCTTTTGTTGCTTTTACTGAATTGACTTAGACTTCTCAAAAGCGTTTGTGTAATGTTTTAATAAACACCTAATATAGGCTTAAAAACCTACTAACATTAGAATACTATGACATAATGTCTATCTTTCTAATGTAGCTACTGTTTTGCAACTCGAAAAGAACTGAATTATTCCGAAATTGCGTTTTACGCTTTACTATCCTTACAATCTTGTGACAAGATTGTATTTCGCAAGCAGCGTCTCGAGACTTTACAGCTTACCTAATTTGAATCCTACTATACCTTGTTGAGTAAAAATGCAAAAGCATAAAACGTTTTACTTATTTAGCGCTGCACTTATCTTTTGTGATAAGCTTTCAGTATAACATTGTAACTACGTTGGATAAAATTCGTAAATCTTGGGTCCTATTTTCTTCCAAAAACATCGCGTGACCAGCTATCTGTGGTTTATCTTTCAGATATCATCCCCTTTTAGTCCGGCCCTATTCGTTTCCTTTTACATTTTGTTATTTACTCTTTTGAATTCATGAACTTCTCTTGATGGGTTTTGGTTAGATTTTTGTAAATACACAAAAGATATTGGAAGGAATTATAGTTTTATTCGTCCAGCGTGTTTCAAATACGTTCTGGAATTGAATGAAAACACAACTTGGAGCTAAAAATTTCTTTAGCTAGTGTAACTGATTAGTTTACAGTGGAAAACTATTACTACACAAGTTGTAGTTTATAGTAAACTATTTTTATATTTGTGAAGCTAATGAAAAATCGTATCTGTTGTTGGTTCGTCACAAATACAAATAAAGCTTAGTACAGGTGGTACAGGTACACTACACTTCGTTCTATTGAATATTCAAGTATTTTTTTTCTGTATAACAAATACAATACTTACACAGTAATGCATGTCTTGTGCCATTGCTTTGCCACCATCCTAACTAATCGTATGAACAACGGCCATTAATAAAGACTTTCTGCATTCCACGTGGTGAATAAAATATTTTTATTCATACGACAGCTGTGGCGTAGTTGCTCTAACGGCCGGCCAAGGCGCAGGAAGGTTTAATTTCCGTCGCGGGACAAAAGGTTTGCTTTAACAGCAGATATTTTTTACTTCCTATATAACAATGCTAAGTTTTATAATAAAAAAATAAGTGTTCTATCAATAATGATTTTGCAAGTAATGCGTCTACTTATGCATGCTTTGTAATAAACAAATCGATCGTTCACAATGCCTGTGATACTTGAAGCCAGAGGACGCAGCCAGGACGCGACGCGGCGGAAGCGCGTTGTCTTCCTGTCGCGACGTCGCCGCCCGCCCAGCCGCCCGCCCTAGCTTCCGTCGCTGAAGGCTATCCGATCCGTGATTGCCAGAGCGTATAAAAAGAGCGATTTTATACAATCAGTGCGTGTAAATGTACATTTTGTGATAAAGCACAAGTGCTGCCGCTCAAGTAACGGTTTATTTTGTGGTTGAAACGCGTGTCGGTTTGGCATGATATCGATTTCAAAGGTATATATCCTATCGCTGCGTTTTCAGATACCTTTTCTGAAAGCATTGTTAGCACATACAAATATTTTTTCTATTTTATATTATATAATTTTCCTAATAGGTTTATGCCGTTATAAACACCTTTATTCATTTTGTAAAAATGGGGATTACTCACGTAGTATTACGTAGTCAAAGATTATTCCGTCACGTTACGATTTTTCAAGAAAATCATCATTATGGGATTGAATCCCCGTCCGCACGTAGGGCCGAAATGACACTAGTCATCTCTGTCTTAACAAAATTAATAGTATATCTTACGTTAATTTTGAAAGTGAATTACATTTGTTTACAAAAGCAGTCTTTCCCGCTACGCTGCCCGCGTAGATTGCGCGCGCGTCCTCGCCCTGGCCCTCATTGTGCGACTATTCTCGCCTCCATTATCCACCGTTTTAATGAAATAACATTCCCTTCTACGCCGCCATTAAACCGACAATTTCTACTGAGTATTTTGCTAACGTTGAGCTTGTTAGGGGGAATTCTGTCAAAAGCTCGTCATGCCTTCATTAGCCAAGGCCATGAAAATATATTTTGGCAAGGTAAACAGGCTGTCAATCGATGCCATTAATTGTTTTTAGGCTGTGTTACTGAAGCAATTAGAATTTAGAGTAAGTAAGTTTGTCAAGGATTGATTTGAGGATAAATCTTTTAAAGCGGAAAGAACACGCAATCTCTTGCCGCACCGGGAATAAGTCGGTAAAGGACTAATAAGTCCTGTGCCTCGCTGAACGTATTAATTGTTCAATTGTTGTGGTGGAAAGCTGGTCTAGGCCAAGCTTTACCTAAACTGATAGCCTGTAAGGTTAGTACTACAAACTGCAAGCATTTAGCCGGAGTTAATTCTGTGGTTAAGTTGAGCTTCGTTTCTGGAGCTCCGTACTGTGTAATCCTCTTCGACGTCCGGTTAATCTGGTAAGCTGTCATTTAGTACGTTACTTAGTTAGCTACAAAAAGGGTTTTCTTGAAGAACAATATATTTTAATACAATGACTATCGTGAATAATCGTATTCATTTTAAATATCGGAAATGTTCACGTACTTGTTAAATTGGTGGAGGGACCAACTGTTTGGACCCTTATCGAGGGCCTTCTTCAGGGTGGTGACAGTACGCGACTCTTTCCCTCCGCGTCCCGTCGTGCACTGTTTATTGTTAAACAGTTGGTGCCTCCATCAATTTAATATGTACGTGAACATGAACCGATATTCAATATGAAGAACAATATACTCTCATAGACTTATTTAGAGGAACGGTTCATCAACCATAAAAAAAGACTGAAATATGCACAAAAAGTTCTTAGTACAAACTGGCCACATAAACCTTAACATATAATTTTAAAAAAGAATTACGTCAATAGTCTTTTTTTTCAGGTTTTCGTTTTTTTTTCATTTACATATTGCTATTTTCACTAGACTATTGGAATAATTTTGCTGACGTGTGCGTATTAATTTCATAAAATTCTGTCCTTTTTACATTTTTTTTTCACAAATGGTGCTCACACATAAAATAATACTTAAAGGGACAATGCCGGATCTTAGCGTAGCTCAGGTTTCCAAAGATATTACTTTAATTGAAAAAGGTCACAGTTATAAAGAAGTGACACAGACATTATGAGTTTCCAAATCCGTCATCTTTCGAAATGTGAGACGTTATCAGCAGACTGGTGAGTACACAAGATGTCCAGGGCAAGGTCGCAAGAGAGCCACTTCAGCGAGAGACGATCGATTTATGGTGAGCAGTGTTCTAAGAAATCACACTTTGACTTCTTCTGAGGTCAGATCTATGCTCCAGAACGTTCGACAGGTAACAGTTACCACTAAAACAGTAGGAAGGAGAGTTAAAAAAGCTAGAAAAAAACGTACTTTCCAGCCAGAGGACCACCCTTACTTACCACAGAACATCGAGTAGCTCGGGCTAACTTTGCTCGCTCATACCAAAACTGGAATGATGATGACTGGGAGAAAATATTATTCACTGACGAGTCTTGGTGGTGTCTACAGCCAGATGATAGAAAGGTTAAAGTTTGGAGACGACCCGGAGAAAGATACGCTCTGTGTAACATTGTCGGAAGAGAGTCATATGGGAGGTAATGGTATGGGATGGTATTTGCATAGAGGCACGTACGGAGTTGCACAGCGTAGAAAATGGATCCCTGACTGCGGCTCGGTACGTAAATAAATCTTAGAACCAACTGTCATGCCCTTTTTCCATACATCGGAGAGAATTTTCAATTAATGCAGGACAATGCTCGGCCCTACACTGCAGCGATAGTTTGGGGGTATCTTCGAGAATTTTAAATTGACATTTTGCCGTGGCCAGCACGCTCGCCAGACTTGAACTCCATCGAAAATATTTGAAATAAGCTCAGAATGAAATAAAACAGTGGGATCCAGCACCACCAAACATAGTAGATCTCAAAAGGGTACTAAAAAAGAGTGGAATCGAATACCACAAGATTTAATTTAAAACTTTATCAAAAGCATGTCAAGAAGATTGGAGGCAGTTTTAACAGCTAGAGGTGTTACCCACCAAATACTGAATGTGCCCAAACACTCGACAAAAATCCCCGTAATAGCATAACACAATGACATTTTCAATGTGATGATTGAAGGGTTAATTCTTCAAAACATAATGTCGCTGCAGAGCGAGACCCTCTAGCACAGGTATCATATTACTTAAAAGAGGGTCCCATTCCACTGAAATGTATTAGATTGTATATGTATTGCCGTGGGGTGCCGGCAGTAGAATGATACCCCTTGTTCGGGTAAACCGAACACTCAGCGAATACGCATTCTGCTGCGCTTGCAATGGCATACGTATTCGCCGCGATTCACCCGCTTTGAGTTAGTTCGCGTTCAACCATCACCGTCGCGAGTTCATACCATTACCACTTACCAAAAAAGAAAGGAACAATATAGTGAAGTCCGTACCATAGACCAGTGACTTTTACTTATACCAAAAAAACCCTTTTCTTCCAAAAGATAGATTATTTTCATGGTCCTTCGAGATACCAATACCCACCAGTACCTACCAAGTGATACAGCTACAGTGTAAATTCATTGGATTACAGTGATTTATTGAGGACAGAAGCAGGTTGCAGAATAAGGTCAGATCAAACCATTTTATATTATCGCTTTTATTACTCGTACCTTTCTTTTATTCACCATGGATAATCTTTTCATCAACCAAACGGAAATTTACGAGTCCATCAAAAAGCTGCTGGCTAATTTCAAGAAAGATGGAACGGTTAGAAAGACGTACGACTATTGTAAGCGCAAGAATGATTTATTAGAGGCCTATTGGTCCGATTATCTAAATAATCACAGGCAGATGTGTAAGCTAGCAGAACTTGACCATGTGTACTACCAAAAAAATTGTTACGAAACTGCTGAAGAAATTTACATGACTGCGAAAAGCATTATCCAAAATACCATCGATCAGTTAGAGCAGGGACGATCAGCTTCCCAGGAAAGTAGCCTACGTGTACCACCTACGGCGAACCGACCAGGTACTTCATCGTCGTCTCAACCAGGCACTCCCCAACCAACGGAAACGGTTTGTCCTTCTATGGGGAGCACCACCAAGCTAGACGAGTTGATAAAGAAGCAAAAAATAAATATGAGAGCTTTTATGAGAACTCTAAGCGGAATAAAAACCGACGAGCTTGAGAAAAAATGGGAATTTGAGGACGCCTTAAAATCCCTGGATTCTCGTTGGTCTGCTATAGACAAATTACATTGGGAAATAGAAGGTGAAAGTGGCTGTGAAGATAGTCAATACCAGGAGGAGTTTACCGACTACGAGCGCATTTTTAATCAAACTAAAAAAGCAATCAATACCAAAATGTGGTCGGTATCCCATCGAGAAAAATCTACCCCGCAAATTGATATTCCTGTTTTCAATGGGAATTACAAGGCCTGGGTATCCTTCAAAGACCTCTTTACCGAAACCATCCATAACAACCCCTCTATGACCGACGCGCAAAAAATGCAGTTTTTGAAAGGTAAACTAAAAGGAGAGGCTGAGCATCTGATCCAACATCTACCGATCAGTACAGAGAATTACGCAGCGTGCTGGAAACTTCTCAACCATCGCTACGGGAATAAAAAACTAATATTTACTACCCACGTCAACACTCTTCTCGGCCTTCCTACTATGCAGCAACAATCCTTTCCGTTGATGAAGAAGTTGCATGACCTCACCAACGAGTTTCTTCATGGTGTTAAAAATTTAGGTGTTAACACAACCACCTGGGGCCCGCTCCTAGTGCATCTACTCGCACAAAAGCTGGACAACATTTCTTTCACGGAGTATTTGGAGTCGCTGAAGAACCCCAGGGAGCTACCTTCTATACAGGAGTTCCTGGAATTTTTAGAAGCCAAATTTACAGCTTTAGAAGCGGCTCGTCGTAGCACCGAACCTAACAACCAGAAGAAAAACCAGCAGAAACCACCACCAAGCTCTAATCAAAAACCAAACCAAAATCAAAAGGGTGGAAAGAATCAACCATCCAACGATGTCAAAACGAAGGCTAACATGAATGCATACCATGCATCTAAGTCATTGACCTGTGGCATATGTGGCCTGGATCACGGCACGTGGCATTGTCGTCAATTTACTTCGTTGAAACCTGTACAAAGATTACAGAAAATAATAGAATTAAATTTCTGTCAAAACTGCTTAATTGACCATTCTGGGGAAATATGTTCGTCAACAAAACGATGTCGCAAGTGCTTAGGTACTCATAATACTTTGCTTCATAACGCATTAGACAAGCCAAATTCGCCTTCGCAATCACGACCTACTCTCAAGCCCAAAAATGAATCAATATCAGCATCTTCAAACGCATCTTGGGAAAACACCACGGAGATACTTCTAGCGACCGCCATGGTTTACATCATGGGTGCCGACGGCTCCAGGCACTCCATGAGAATATTAGTGGACGGGGGAAGTCAGGTGTCTCTGATAGATGAGCGTGCCACCCAGATCTTAGGTTTAAAGAGAAATAAATGCAAGGGTACAATATTTGGCGTCGGAAAAAATCAAAACAACACCAAGGGAATGATAAACATTGAAGTAAGCTCTATTTACAACGAGTTTTCATTCACTACCGACGTCATTATTATGAATAGCTTGATAAACAACCTACCTCATAGAACTCTACCAAAACTATCTTGGGCTCATATACAAAATATAAACTTAGCGGACCCAGAGTTTAATATAAGTCGACCAGTAGACTTGCTGTTTGGGGCTGATGTTTATAGTAAAATAATGCTAGGAGGAATCTTAAAGGGAGATTCAGACGAGCAACCAATAGCCCAGCAGACAAAGCTAGTATGGCTACTCTGCGGCACAGTGAAACCCCATTACAACTGCAACGTCGTTCTTCACAACACAGATGATCTGCTCAAGTTTTGGGAAAACGAAGATATCAATCAGATTGATTACCAAGAGGAGATGTCAAGTGACGACCACGAGTGCTTGCAATATTTTCTCAACACCACCACAAGGCTCAAGAACGGAAGATATGAAGTTCGCCTACCATTTAAGCCAGACCTCAAGGAGAAACTGGGTGCTACGAAACCACAAGCGCTAGCGCAGTTTCGTAACACGGAAAAGAAATTGGAGAGAAATAGTGAGTTGAAAAATGACTACCATAAATTCATGGCCGAGTACCTTGGGCTAAACCACATGCAGCCAAGTACTAGCAACCAACCCTCCGAGTGCTACCTCGGACATCATGGGGTCATTAGGGCTGAATCAACCACAACGAAGATTAGAGTCGTCTTCAACGCGTCGGCGAAATCGGCAACGGGCTTGAGTCTGAATGATGTGATGTACAGAGGTCCCAATCTACAACAGGACCTACAAACACTCATTCTAAAATGGCGCCAGTATCAATTTGTCTACACAGCCGACATAGAGAAAATGTACCGGCAGATAATTGTGCACAAGGATGACCAATCTTATCAAAAGATTATCTGGAGGTTTTCACCTAGCGATAAGATCCAAACTTACCAACTAACCACGCTGACATACGGCACCAAACCAGCCGGTTGGTTAGCGATGATGTGTCTGAAAAAGCTGGCTACAGATGAGAGAACCGATTTTCCGGATGCTGCACGAGAGCTGCACGAGAAGAAAATTTTTACATGGATGATTACTGTGGTGGTAGTCATTCTTTTGAAAAAGCTAACCAGCTGAAAACGGACCTCTTATGGCTGCTTCAGACCGCGGGATTTAACCTGCGAAAATGGTCCTCGAATAAAAAGGAGCTTTTATCGGGACTAGGAATAGACCAATGCAATCAAACAACTTACGAGTTCAAGCAAACGGACTCAACCAAAACTCTGGGTCTTGGTTGGAACCCTCAAAAGGACAAGTTTTTGTTCGAGTCGAAAATAGAATCAAAATCATCTGTTGAGGCCACGAAGAGGTCGCTGCTTTCCGACATCTCTAAGCTTTTCGATCCTTTAGGGTGGCTTACCCCAGTGAGTACTACCATGAAAATTGTATTCCAGAAAGTTTGGCTGAAAAAGATAGATTGGGATGAAAAGCTGCCAAAAGATATTGACGCTGAATGGATAAAACTACGTCAAGAGCTGAGCTTAATAAATACCATAGAAATAAATAGATGGCTAGGAATAAGTGAAAATGATACCATAGAGTTACACGGATTCTCAGACGCGTCAAACCTAGCGTACGCTTGCGTTATCTATTGTAAGGTCACCAGAAATAACCAAACCATCATAACATTAATCGCTGCCAAAGCCAGGCTGAGACCACTGAACAAGATCGTGTCGATACCTAGGTTAGAGTTAATGGGCGCCTTACTCTTAACTCAGCTATTAGAAAAGGTCCAGAGTTGTTTATTCGGCTACCAGATCAGAGTACACTGCTGGACCGACTCTACAGCGGTTCTAGGATGGATCCAGGGCGATCCAGCGAGATGGAAACAGTTTGTAGCGAATCGCGTGAAAACGATTACAAACATCGTACCCGCGAAGAAATGGCAGTATGTGAAGTCGGTTGACAACCCGGCGGATTGCGCAAGCCGTGGCCTTTATGTACAAGAGCTTAAGGATCACGCATTGTGGTGGCAAGGTCCGTCGTGGCTTCCTTCTTACGAAAACCAAAATCAACAAACCATTTACCAAACCAACCTGGAAGAGAAAAAAACGTTACTAGGTCAAAGCAATACAGTAACCTTAGAACAAAGCTCGCACATAATTACCAACATAATAGATCACTTATTAAATAAGTATAGTTGCATCACAAAAATAACACGTATTTTTGCATGGATACTTCGTTTACCTAACAACAAGAAACGAGGTCACCAGCCTTACCTCGATTTACACGAGTTGAAACACGCTAAAACGCTGATCGTCACAACAATTCAGTTCGCTGAATTTAATGACGAAATAATTAGTTTACACAACCATAATAAGGTGCACTCAAAGAGTAAAATCTTAAACTTAAATCCAATCATAGTCAAAAATGGTATAATGAGAGTTGGAGGAAGATTGAGAAATGCGCAGATAGATGATGAGATGAAACATCCAATCATACTACCGCACAACCACATCGCAACCACTTTGTTCATCAAACAAGCTCATGAATTGACTTTCCATGGGGGAGCGCGATTGACTTTGGGAAATTTAAGGCGCAAATATTGGATAATCAGCGGCTACATGGCGACCAAAAAGTTCATAAGGCAGTGCGTGACGTGTAAACGACAAGACCCTGTTAAGCAATACATAATCATAATCATAATCATTTATTTCGTAGAATACAAGATTTACACGTCATATACCTAATTAATACATTTCAAATAAAAACTAATAATTTGACTTAAATAACAACTATCAATTAAACATAACATATTAAATTACAGAAAATCAAACAAAAAAATAATAATTAAAAATAACACATGGTAATTTAAATATAAATAGAGTAGGATGATGTCAGCTACATACAATTATTAAACGCAATGAATTCCTCATAGCTGTAAAAGGTGTTGTCAATGAGCCAGTGCTTCAGTTTGCGTTTAAAGGACGCCATGCTAGTTGCCTTAGTTACATTTTCAGGCAGGTTATTATAGACGGTCGGACCCATAATGTGCGTTAGCTTCCCAGATTTCGCAAGAGTTCGAGGTATAGCGGCGAGCTTATTCGCTCCGCGAGTATTGTATGCATGAGTGTCACTATTTCTAGAAAATAATCTCATGTTACTTCTAACATAGACAGCTACCTGAAATATGACTACACAAGGAAAGGTCAGTATTTCCAGCTCCTTAAAATATGGCCTCGCAGAGACATCTTGTGAGATCTTCACCATTGCACGTACTGCTCTCTTCTGCATGCGGAAGGCGCGCTGCCAGTCGGCGGCACGTCCCCACAGCTCAGCTCCGTACTGCAACAGCGAATGGACCGTTGCGTGGTAACAGGAGCGAACCACATGAGATGACAGGACCCGTGCTATGCGGCTGAGCGCGTAACATGCTCCACCAAGTTTCACACACACTCGGTCGATGTGGGATTCCCATGTAAGGCACCTGTCAAGCTCAAGTCCTAAAAATGTGGTCCTAGCTACCTGTTCGATCGGTATCAGCAACAACCACTAGGTTTCGTGAAGGGCGGCCGGACAGGCAGATATGGAGGAAGTGCGTCTTCGAGATGTTTAAAACAAGCCCATTTGTCTTGAACCATTCAGCAAGCTTGGTGGCCGTGAGGTTCAGCTTCAGCTCTAGGGCATCAAGTGTTGGGCCAGCAACAACAGCAACCACATCGTCAGCATACATAAACACCTCCGCAGTGCTTACAGCTTCTGGAAGGTCATTAAGCAGCATAGAAAAAAGTATGTTGGACACGGCAGATTATTTTTATTAAATACCAGCTTATGGGAGATCTCCCGAGTTCTAGGGTAAATCCTGAAAAAGTGTTTTACCATTGTGGTGTGGACTACACAGGGTTCGTAGAAATAAAAGCGAATAAAGGGCGAGGAGTCAAAACCACATAGCGATTTTCGTATGTATGGTGACCAAAGCCGTACACATCGAGCTTGTATCGGATATGAGCAGCTCAGCATTTTTAGCGGCGCTCCATAGAATGGCTGCCCGTCGCGGAGCCCCAGGACATGTCTACAGCGACAATGGGACAAACTTCGTAGGATCAGACAGGCTGCTACAAGAGGCGCTGGACCAGCTTCTTCTGAGCGGCATGAAGGAGATTACTGAAATGGGGATAGAATGGCATTTCAATGTGCCAAGTTGGCCAAGTGCGGGAGGACTATGTGAAAGGTCGGTCCGAAGCCTCAAACATCATCTGAAGCGAGTTGTCGGACAACAAAAGCTTACCTACGAGGAGTACAGCACGGTGCTAGCCAGGATAGAAGCGTGCCTCAATTCTCGTCCTCTCTGCGCCCTAACTGAGAACCCAGACGATCTCGATTTTCTAACACCAGCACATTTTTTGTCAGGACGCCCAGGTATGACAGTAATGGAAACTGAACAAGATGCCAGAACCAGGTGGCACTTGACTTCGAAGATATTCCAAGACTTGTGGAAAAGATGGAAGATGGAATACCTGACTCAGCTTTCTGCAAGGAATAAATGGAAGGATACCCAGAATAACATCACCATCGGGGACCTTGTGACCATACGTGATGACAACATACCAGCTGGGAGATGGGCAATGGGCCGTGTCGTCGACACGCACCCGGGCGATGACGGTCTGGTCCGGGCCGTCACTCTAAAAACCAAAAACGGCTTGCTAAAAAGGCCTGTCGTTAAATTATCGGTCCTACCGGAAAACCAAAATAACCACAAATTACCAGAAAGTAAACCAGAAACCAAACCAGAGTCTAGAAGGAAAAGACGCCGACCCGACTTCTTCACAATAGCAACGGCATTAATTTGTTTCATGGCATTATTAGCGCCAGCGCACGGAAACTACAGTGTGAAACAATTACCAAACAACCAAACGCTATATTTTGATCCCATTTCTAAAGTACAGCTTATCAGAGACAAATGGACAGTGATTGTTTACCATGATATGGAACCCTATTGGTCAGGAATAAAAGCCTATCAAAAAACATCAAATTATTTAGATAAGCTATGCGCCACCATTGAAAACCAATCCCATTGTAATATTATCCTGCAACAAGCACGGCACGAGTTCCAGGAACTGAAATACTACAACGAACTTTTGCTTACGCAACATTATAACGTACAAGCTAGACGACGCCGGCGCCGCGGGCTTATCGACGGTGTCGGATATCTAGCTAATGAGTTATTTGGAGTCCTAGATTCGCGATTCGCAGACCAGTATGCCAAGGACATCGATACTATACATCGAAACGAGAAACACCTATCTAGCCTCTTAAAAAACCAAACTTCAGTTATTGAAACGGAATTCAATCTCATGAAGAAGATGGAGATAACAGTCGACCAACAACATAAGTTAATAAATAAAAAACTTAACGACCTACAGGAGAACTCCAGCATCCTTCAGCGAGAACTTCAAAATGTTTCGTACATACAAGAGTTTACTCTAACTGCGATGGCTAGCAACACCTTACTACACAATTTACGTAGATTACAGGAAACGCTCATCGATACTATAACAGATATCTACCATGGTCAAATAAGTACTAATCTGCTTACACCGACACAGCTAAAAAGTGAGCTTCAAACCATAGTCGGACAGATGCCAACAGATCTCTCTCTACCAATCAATAATATCGACACAGATTTCCAATATATCTACAAGGTTCTGAAGGTCAAGGCCAGAGCTACCAAAGCGTACGTCATAATAGAAATAACATTCCCGCTCATAGCCAGAGAAAGCTACCAACTATATAAATTACTGTCTGTACCTCACCAAATAAAAACCATGATGGTCAGCATATTACCAATCTCAGAAAATGTAGCAGTCAACCTAAAAAGAGACTCCTACTTCACTGTTACCAACGTCGAGCTTATGGAATGCGTGCACCATGGACTGTCCTATCTATGTCCACAGCGCAAACCTATAAACAGGATAAACAGCGACGAAAGTTTCTGCACAATGAATCAAACTTCAAATAAATGCAATGTAGAAAAATCATTATGTGCGGACAAATGGGTTACTTTACGATCGTCGTCTCAGCATTTATTCTTTTGTTGTGACGTGAAAATAATTAAAATAATATGTAACGATCATGTTACCGTAAGACAGCTGAGGGGAAGCGGAGTCGTCGCGACCAACCAAGAATGTATTCTCAAGGGCGACGACTTCACACTTTACACCCTTCGTCACCAATCAATTCAGGTTAATATAACACCAGATATTTATATTCCTGAACTAGACCAGATCAACCATTTAGTGAATATAAATATACCAGAGTACGAGTTGAATCGAGAAGGGAGCCTAAACTCATCCCTTGTCAGTTTAGGAGAGTCCATCGAGAAACTAAAGAATAGTAACACCGAGATCGAGGAGATATCGTACCACAACATATAAATATACCATTACGCCATCAGCTACATCTTACTAGCAGGCTTAGTGAGCGCTGTCATAGCGTGGATGTGCAGGAGCGGACGCTGTTGCCAGTGCGGGAGCGCTGCGTCGTCTGGGCGCCGCGGGGAGGGTCACTGCACGCAGGACGCCGAGGTGGCTGACAAGCCTCGCCGTCGACGCGGAAGTTATCATCAACGGGAGCCTGCCGAAACTTCCGCGCCGCCGAGGCCCACCAATGCACCACCACCCCCACCAGTGCAAATGATTAGTGCTAGTGCGTCGAATAGGCACCCAGAGGGCCTAAAAGTGTTAAGTGCTAATCGTTTAACTAAGGAAAGTTTACCGCTCAAAAGTTACGCCAATCGCTGGCCTGATAGAGCCAATAGGCGGGCTCAAAATGACATTGGACAGAACAATCACTATTTTGAAGAAGAAGAGACAGTAGTTTAGTGTATATTAATCATAAGTTTATTCAAATTTACCATGTTTTATAATAATATTCACTTATGTTTTACCTTTATACACCTATTTTATGTTTCAACTATTGTGCTTTTATACTTGCTTTTACATAACCTTAAGATAACTTGAAATGTTACTACGTTTATAAGACAATAGAATAAGATGTAAGAACTATCACCATCATTCACAACATCCTCATCTTGTCGTCGGGAGTATGTTCGGGTAAACCGAACACTCAGCGAATACGCATTCTGCTGCGCTTGCAATGGCATACGTATTCGCCGCGATTCACCCGCTTTGAGTTAGTTCGCGTTCAACCATCACCGTCGCGAGTTCATACCATTACCACTTACCAAAAAAGAAAGGAACAATATAGTGAAGTCCGTACCATAGACCAGTGACTTTTACTTATACCAAAAAACCCTTTTCTTCCAAAAGATAAATTATTTTCACCCCTCCTCTCATGCCCATGGATGCAGTAAGAGCCTGCTAAGGGATACCTCCGGAAGATGAGCAGCAGCGTCTATCCGTGTATAACATCCCATACTGCGATCACCAACCCGCCTGCCAAGCGTGGTGAGTATGGCAACTACCCCTCATGGAGATCCATGAGGGAGGCCTGTGTTCATCAGTGGACGTTTTATGGCTGAAATGATGAAGTTGAAGAAATAAACTATTTTATTTTTATTTATATTTTTATAATTTTTGAGTTTTCAGTTGATTAGTCTTGTGTTTTTTACGGAAGTAAGATTTATTATCTTTAAAAATGTTAAAATGAATAAAGTGCGTAATATAACTTTTATAAATAAAAAAATAACAAGATATTTAACTTTATAGTTCTATAGATTATCTTTTCCAATGTTTTAAAATGATGAAATTATTTTGTGTTTTATAAGAGTTTGAAATTAGTCAATTACAGTAAGCCTGCGCGTGCGTCTATAAAGCGTCGAGACACTTACCAAGATTAGACCCAGTGATCATAAAGGTAAGAGCTGGGGCCATTTTACGGCTATGCTTGGCTCTGCTGTTGTTTAAGATTTGAAGTATTTTCCGCCGTGCAGCTCGAAGCTGACCCGGTTTCTCAGTAAATTGGTCATTTATTTTTCATACGTACCTTATGAAACCTTGTCGGAGTTCGAGCGGAAATATGAAATGGTCTTCAAGGCTCAGGGGACGGCATGCAGTCGCAGGTTGGTTGGTTATTAAGCGAAATTGCAAGTAGTCCGCTACTAAGTAAGACTTCTAAGTAAAACTTGAAACTAACATGGCTGTGAACACTATATATTATTTAGTTTTAAGTCACACGTCATGATACACAGGTGTCTCACACGGGACCAGTATTATGTTAATTTACTTTGTGAATGAAATGTGAAGATGTCGTAGGAGTATTAAGACATAAATAAATAAATGATATACCACGGACAAATTAGAGTATCCGTGACCATGGCGTGTGTAAGAACTCGCAAGCCTTTTAAGTAAATATATAAATGTATCCATTATTAAATCTATATGAAATAACTTTATTGGATTATGAACGCAACATTTTCTTTCCGTAGACTAACAGTAACCAAAATACTTCAAACTTAACATGAAAATTACGCTTTTTCTCGCAGTATCCTCGATATTTCCATAACTAATCTTAAATATAAATAATGCTGGGCATTCTACATACCTATGCACCAAAGTAAGCGAGCTTAGGGTATGTATTTTTTCGTAAATACTTGCTAATCAAACACGGAAAATACTTGCTAATCAAACACGGAAAATACTTGCTAATCAAATACGGAAAATACTTGCTAATCAAACACGAAAAATACTTGCTAATCAAACACGGCAAAGCCGTGGCTTGGGGTGCCGGCAGTTGTATGTCCTATCTTGCCCGATACAGTAAGAACCTGCCAACGGATACGTTCAGTAGATTGGCAGCAGCATCCTTCCGTGTATTATTATCAACATCCCGTACTGCGCTCGCCATCCCGCGTGCCAAGCGTTGTGAGTATTCCAACAAACTACTCATGATAGGTACTTAGTTTTTACGAGGAACACCTATATAATGTCCAGCAGTTCTTCGTCTTACATGATGATGATACACAGAAAAAAAAGAGTCGCGACACATATCTGCAGAACAACAAACATCTGTTCTATGGCGGAAATACGAACCCTACAGCTCGTATCACTCGGACCAACTAAGTTACGGAGGCAGACATGGAACGGACGAAGTTCCCATTCAGCTGCTAATTGCCTGGTCGTCTAAGCTAATTGGGAACGTTTCAAAATCATAATCTTAATTTGCAAAAACACGTATATAAAATAGGGTCTTAAGACTAATTAGAAGGATCAAAATGATTTGACACTTCTAGGTAAGCATGCAAATATTTTAATTCTAATTACAATTATAATTATTAATTATGATTGACATTTAAAAAAAAAATAAACAAAAATATAAAAAAAATATATTGTCACTTTTCAATTAGCTAAGTCACTTTCCCAGGATCAGGATCAGAACATTTGGACATTATTCAGTTTGCAGTGGTCAAAGTATTCATTAAATGTGTAAAATATACATAAGTTCCGCTATCAAACAAGAGATGGCGCAGTCCAGGTTCTCCAACAAATATAAACCTTTATCTTAAATTATATTACATGACGGGTACCCTCGGTGCGCGATTCCAACTCGCTCTTGCGCGGTTTTATTTTTTTAAATTGTTATTGTTACCATTTACTGTGCAATCACATTGCACGAACTTTTGTCAAAAATAACACACACTACGTCCGGCTAACACTGTGTTTGGAGAGATGCATTATACATTCCAAATGTTAGGTAAAATTTCGTGTGGAAACAAAACGATCTCATTACGGTAAGGCCTTTGCATCTATCGTAGATTATTTATACAGCGTCAGCAACTGGTAATCATGTAACAGATTATTATGAATTTGTTATTGTAATTAATATTAATTACTTCATAATATATATTCATAAGTTGTAACATTAATTAATATTAATGTTACAACTTATGAATATATATTCATAAGTTGTAACAACTTGTTAAATAAAAGTAGCAAAATATTACGAATAAAATTTATCATAAATAGGTAATTAAATCAAAACGAATAGTTTTATCCCTAAAATAATTTATAGTTGCTTCTGTAACTTTTGAAGAAACATTGTAATGACTTAAACAACAAGCTACGCCATTTGTCGTACCACTAGTTGTTTGTGCACCGGTATTTATAGTGTTTCTACAGAGCTAAGCTCAATATAGTCCGGTAACGTTGTCATAGTCCGGTAACGTTGTCATGGCCATCTGCGGTCAACAACATTTTTGTCATTTCGAAAAAAAAAAAAGCTAAGCTCAGTCGTCTTTCTGCATCGGTCCGAATAAGTCATGTAAGTCGTAGCCTACTTATGTTCTATGTATAATGATAATACTTATCAAATGTATCTTTATGGTTAAGCGTTTCAAAGGTTATTTAAATTAAAACTATATATGATGATGATGATGATATGATGATGATGATGGTAGCTAACTTCTTTAGAAGTGTCATTGTTTATATTATAAAGAACTGAAGAGAAGTAATATTCGTTATTTTATTTGTTACTGCTACAGATAACGATTTAGCTTACATAATTAGATACTTACATATTAAATGGAATTATAATAAAATCTATCTGTACGGGACGCTGCAACGCCTGGGTCATTGTTAGATGGATTAGGCTTGCCCAGCACCTATACCATCCTCTCAGGTTAGTCAGCTCTTAGTCAGAGGAAAGAACAGGTCAATACGTCTGAAGCTAACTAAGCTGCGGGTCTCCTCACGATGCTTCTTCACGGTAAGGGCGTAACTAACGATTTAAATCTTTGTTAATACAGGCAATAATTAGCGACATAATGCGGTAACTCACCGCGGGGTCCAAGGAGCGTCTTGCTCGGCCGAGCACGCCCCGGGCTCGCTCACAAATCTGCAACCAACAACCCGGAACCAACTGCGCTCTTATACATAACACTACTTCCTTTATGGAGTGCTGAGTTGTTGTTTGGCCGTTGAGGATGTTTTGGTAGGTTTTTAAAGGGTAATAAACTGATGAGACCGCTAAATAGGCCGCTTTCCTTCTTGCACTTTACTAGTTATCGAATAATGTTTAAGGTGTCTCAGTAAACGTACTTTCTTTCATTTTCTTTTCTACATATCTAAGTTAAAGCTAAGCCTTTACGGTAGAATTCAACCAGTGTGCGTTACAAATGTTTGAATGCTAGAAAACATCAAAATGTGTAGGCGCGTAAAGAAATGAAATTATTAACCTTACCAAAAATTTTACGGTTCGGATGAGATTAAATTAATTAAAGCCGATTTTTATGGGTTTTTTTTTCTTTGTGGTAATCGACTCTTTTGTTCGAGAATAACTAACGATTCTATTTTGATGAAAAATTACAAGTTCCAAGAGTCCAATTGAAGTACCTGAGGAGTGTTTGAATAATTCCAGAAAACCAGTCCCAGTCGCTACGCAAAGTCGAGTTCAAATGCTGAAATGGGCCTTCATTGTAAAAATTAGATCTCGCTCGCTTCAAGTTCGGGGCAAACAACTAGTAAATTTATGTAAACAAGTTGATAAAATTAAGAAAATTAAGTTACTTCCGACAATTTACTGATGTTCGGAGGTTACCTTATCGCGTAATTACCGCGATCACGACCAGGTGCAATTCGTTCAAAACGTCGGGATAAAAATAAAGGAAACTACGCAATAAATATCCGTTAATCCAATATAGTAATAATGTGTTGTGATCGCGAAAGTTTAAAAAAGCTTATTCACTAATATTGCATTCTTTAAGTCATGATATCTTTTATTATGCATTTGAGTACAAGGCTTCTTGTAACATCGATTGATTCGATTTATTTGTAGGAAAAACACTCCATAGCCATCGTGTGAATAAATACGGGATCATCATCATCATCATCATCATTACAGCCGTAACTAACCACTGCTGGACATAGGCCTCCCTCATTGACTTAGAGATCCAAGTGCATGAGGGGTTGTTGCCATACTCACCACGCTTGGCAGGCGGGTTGGTGAGCGCAGTTCGGGATGTTCTTACACGGAAAGATGCTGCTGCCCATCTTCCGGAGATATCCCTTAGCAGATTCTTACTGCATCCAAGGGCAAGAGTGGAGGGGTGACATTCTACTGCCGGCACCCCACGGCAAATACGGGATACAAAAAGTTATTCTTTCATACTCGTGCACGAAGTACGCCAAAACTCACACGGAAAACTCGCATGTTTCACTCCCTTGACTTTGCAAGCTGATCCAATAACTTTAAATCTAATTCCATTCTCCGCCAGTTTATTTAACTTATTCATGGGGTATTATGTACATAAAATATGTTATTATGCAAAGTGACATTATCATATTTTACTCGGTAGCGGATCCAGGCTTATGTAGGCTGCTGCGTTACCAGCTAAGCAACTTTACTAAGGTAAATAAATAATGCTGGAAATTTTATACATGTTACGGAACCATTCGTGCAGGACACTTAATAAAACTTAATTTAATGACATTTAATAAAAAAAAAATCGGCCAAGTGCGAGTCAGACTCCTGCACGAAGTGTTCTGTACCATTAGTGTGTGAATATTTCAAGCGCTTACCTGCTGCCGTTATTAATATCGAGAAAAAAACCGCAAAAAATCAAGTTTGTTGTAAGTAAATAAGTAAATATTTATTTTATTTTGTTTTTAGTATTTATTGTCATAGCCGCAATTCATCATCTGTTCAAAAAACAACTGTCAAAAAAGACAGACAGACAGACAAAACAAATAGACAGACAGACGGACAGTGGAGTCTTAGTTATAGGGTCCCGTTTTTACGCTTTTGGTACGGAACCCTAAAAATGAATTCCATTGAGAATATTTAACCGGGTATTTAGGATCGCACATATCGTTGTCGCGGGAAGACTCAGAAGTCTTCCGGGGTGCATAGATATAATTGTACGTGCACCATAGAAAGTAAACATAAGGATATAAACACATAACAGTAATTGCATGGTTGCAATTCTCTCAAGCGTTGGGCAATAATAAAGGTTAATAACGCGGATAATAAATATCCACTTGAATATGTGCTAATAACTCATTTCGGAAATAAGGGGATTACATACGTAGTGTTTAAATAATCCTCGTATTTACAAAATGAAATAGTACATCGCACGTTAATTTTAAAAGTGAAGTGTAATAATAATGTGTCGTGGCCGCAAAAGTAAAAAACAAAAGACTCATTACTATTATATTCTTTCGTAGTCGGCTCAGATAAAAAGTAAGGGCAAAAAAGTTGGCCAGCCAGCTAAGTTGGCCTGCGCCCTGCGACGATCTATCCACGGCTTCCCAAAGTAAGGAATCCAACTTTATGACTCACGAAGCTTTGTTTGACATTTTGGTAGTTATTAATTTTATTAAGGAGATTGAATGTCTTGATTTTGGCGTGATGTCGCGGTTTACGCACCATTATGCAAATTTTATATTTATGATGATTTGTTGGATTGTTTTTGTTCATGATTTTACTATAGCATTTTATCTCGTAAAAAGAAATGCGTAACAGATTGGCTAAGTGATTTTTTAGTACCATGGACCTAAGTTGCCTTTTAGATTATCATCTCAGCCGTAGGACATCCACTTCTAGACACAGGCCTCCCTTAAGGATCACCAAGTTTTGGGTTGTATCTATACTCGCCACATGGCAGGCGGGTTGGCGAGCGCATTGCGGGATACTAATACACCGACACACGCTGCTGCCCGTCTTCCAGAGGTATTCTTTAGCAATTTTTTTCAGCATCAACGGGTGAGAGCAAGCTTTGAATACCAGCACCGGTACAGTTAATATGGCAAGATAAATCAAGAAATACAAAGTAAAAGAAGCTAAATCAAGGAATACATACTAAATATCAGTGACCATAACCCATGACGTAAAAAAAGGAAACTTAGCACTAATTCATCACCTTAATTACTGCGCGATGCCAACAGGCTCTTGGCAGACATGTCTTCTTCATTTCTAGCTTCGAAGTTGTGTAATATGTGTAATTTAACTTAAACACTCGTAGATTAGTGGAACTTGGCACGGCACTGCGCGATCTTATCATATTGCATTTTGAGAATCACGAAGAAATATGCGCGTAGTTTCTGATGCCTTATAAGTCCTTATTATGTTGGAGTGTTCGCTTTGAAATTTTAAACCATATTAAAATAAATTTATGGAAATCAATTATTGACGCGGGGAGCTGATCATCTAGAGCTGATATCACCACTCAAGCTCGCGAAGTCCAAAAAACTTACTTATATCACGGGCCCGGACGTTTATAACCGCATCCCTAAAACCGTGACCGAAGCACCCAACTTAAACACATACAAATCTAATCTGGAATGTAGGGCAAACTTAAATTTAAATCTGTTTTACATGACTTGTACTCGTATATTTATGTATCTAATACTTAGTGACTAGCATTGTGCTTACTTAATTAATCAAATTTTATTTATTTATTAATTTGTATGATTGTTTACCGAAATGTTTGACGTGTATCATACAAATAAAATTAATCTGAATGTGATCGCTTCTTTCCCTCACTTGGAAAAAAACGTTATCTGAAGCCAACGAATGTGCTTTATTCAATTTAAATGTGTCTAATTCTTCTTTCGTAAATTGGCTATACAGCACAAAATGGAAAAAATAGAAAAAGAAATGAAAAAATACAATATTACATAATAACCGTTATGTCATATTTCAGTAATTTAGCTTGATTTTGTCTACTCATTACATATAAGTATACGCGCACCTGCAAATATTTTAAATTGCTAATAAACATTGTTGAGATTTTCCATAAAAATATCTCGCAAACCAAACTAGACCTTCATAATTTTAGCCGCAAAACGTCCACTACTGAACACAGGCCTCCCTCATGGATCTCCATGGGGGGTATTTGCCATACTCACCACGCTTGGCAGGCGGGTTGGGCTGGGATATTGATACACGTAAAGACGCTGCTGTCCATCTCCCGGAGGTATCCCTTGGAAGATTCTTACTGCGTCCACGGGCAAGAGAGGATGGGCAACATTCTACTGCCGGCACCTTACGGCAAGCCAAGCTTACTCTCCAATAACGTGGCAGTTTACAAGTGAGATAATTTTTAAAATCAGTTCAAAAGTCATTAAGTTTCTTCATTACAAACATACAAATCTTGTCTCTGTATGATATTCATCATGTCAGTCATAGGACTGCTGTCCACGCCGTCCACTGCTGGACATAAGCACCCTTCATGGCTCGCCAAGATCATAAAGGGATTGTTGTCATAATCGCCACACTTGGCAAACGGGTTGCTGAGCGCAGTACGGGATGATGATACACGGAAAGACGCTGCTGCTCATCTTCCGGAGGCAAGGGAGAAGAAGCATAATTCTACTGGAAGCACCCCACGGCTAGCACGGCTTTTATCAGAATAGATAATAAGTTTATAAAATTAAAAAAATGTAAGTAACTTCCAACGGTTACCTTATTTTTTTTACTGTGTACCCTTAGTTTTGCAATCTACACATTATGCCCTTTCATCTGATACCACACTTGGATATATTTGAAAACATTCGATTGTGCACCCCTACTTTCAACCCTTATATCTCAAGAATTGCTCGATTGATTTCTATATACATAACTCAGTTTTGCATTTTAGACATAATTTCCTTTAATTTTATACCAAATTCGATTAGCTCGTAGACTTACATCTTTATGGTCCTTCGAGCACCGAAGGCGGGACCATTCGCGTGTGCGTTGGTGATATCACTGTGTTTTACCTAATTATTGGTTTACACCACTTCGACCGCCGCGTAAGGTAACCAGCCAGCATTCGGTGAGTTATCAAAGCTTATCACTATCAATCATCATCATGGCGAAGACGATGGAAGACGTCATCCAGACCCAGTATCAACTAATGGGGGCGATGGACACCCTCTTCACCAATTTTAAAAAAGATGGTCCAGATAGGAAAACGGTGCAGAATGTTAAAAAACGTCTGAGTACACTGGAATCCTATTGGCAGGACTTTCAGAGAAATCATATCAATATCAGCGGATTAGAGAATAAATCTCATGAATATTTCTCCTCAAACGCTTATCTAAGATCACAAGCTTTCTATGAAGAAGCACGAGCATGTATCAGCAAGTATTTGTCCGATATTTCAGAAGAAAAATCTCTTCTGCGTCCACCAACGCCCTTAGGTACAGCAAGGGGGTCCGTGCCTTCGACTCCGGGCAACCCATTACGGGTACGCAACCCCGGACTACTCTAGCTGCTAGTGTCACTTTCTTTTCCTCTCCGTGGCATTAGTACCCATAACCTTTTCTTCCCTGTCCCTGTAGGTGTATTGGAAAAACAACGTCGCTTTTTGACAACCGTGTAGGTAGCAAACTGACGTTAAAATCGCTGTTTTCCATAATATCTCACCAGTGGCTGTAAGGAGCTTAAGAACACGCAGCGGCCACACCCCTACTCCCATATTTGACGCTCATTGGGATAAAACCTGGTGAGGATGTCCTATCATTTTTCTTTTCCCAATCCTATTTCCTACTAAATCCTATATCCCCTACCTTTAAGCCCGGACACGCTGGTAATGATTAGTCTGTTAAGAGCTTTTGTCCTGGTGAATGGATATTTAGGTTCTGGCGGGCTAGCCAGTTTGTAAGTCGCAGAGAAGGAAAACTTGAAACAATCCCGACTTGGTATGTCGTTAACGCCTGCAACTGATCCGGTGCCACATGTATTGATCATTCTTTCCTGTGGATAACATCGGTGAAGTCGAGAGGGTGTCTTGGGTTCCTGGGAAGGCCCGAGTTACCAAATTGAGTCCCAGGCGATGTGATGTCAGTGGAGAGGGCACTTCACGCACTCAGTTTTCTGGGTGAAAAACAACACGGGGAGTGGCAGTGACCGGTTATAAGTCCGCGCATATAGACGTAAGCGCGAGCGCCAGGGGTCACTCTCGGCAGTGGGAAGGTCCATCGAAGACCTATGACTACGGTAACGCCCGCTTTAAGCTGGGCAGCCCCCAGCCAATAAGTTCCTAGTCCGTCTCGGTTCCGTTTTGTTCCCCCTGGGTGAAGGGAACACCAGGATGAAAACTGGATAAATGGCGTCGTTATTTTGCTCACCTGCCAATAACAGAAACAAAATTAACAACAAATTTACTACATCCATGCGCTTAGCGACTTGGAATGTCCGAACTATGCGGACAGGCTTTCCGGACACCAGTGAAAGTTCTAATTGTGACGACCACCTTCGCAAAACATCAGTCATAGACAATGAGCTTTTTAAATTGAACATTACAGTAGCGGCTCTGCAGGAAACCAGACTACCGGAAGAGGGATCCCTACGTGAAAGACATTTCACATTTTTCTGGAAGGGAAAAAATGCTCATGAACGTCGCGAGCACGGGGTGGGTTTGGCAATACGGAATGAACTTTTGAACTCTGTCGAAGGCCCACGTGGCATTTCAGAACGCTTAATGGTTCTACGAATGCTAACTTCAAGTGGTTATGTCTCCATCATTTCTGCTTATGCCCCCACCCTAACATCGCCTCCTGAGAAAAAAGACCTATTTTATAGCCAATTAGCTGAATTAGCTGTCTCCGTACCTGCAAGTGATCGGCTCATCATTCTAGGCGATCTCAATTCTCGTGTTGGAAGAGATACTACATCCTGGCCAGACTGCCTCGGTAATCATGGCATAGGACGTATCAATGAAAATGGTCAGCGTCTCTTGGAGTTCTGCTCTCAAAACCTACTTTGTGTAACCAACACTTATTTCAAAGGTAAAGATATTCGCAAAGTATCTTGGAAACACCCACGATCAGGTGCCTGGCATCAACTAGATCTAGTTCTAACTAGAAAGAAAGACCTGCAGACCTTCCATCATACACGCTCCTACCACAGTGCAGAATGTGACACTGACCACTCTCTGGTAATCAGCAAGGTATGCCTTAGGCCAAAGAAAATCCATTCCTCGCGTCCTAAAGGTATTGGTAAGATTGACGTTTCCAAGACAAATAATGAAGAGTTAGTTAAAGACTTCCATAAAAGAATCAACGATAAAGTCAACGGATGGAACTCAGACATAACAGCGAGTGAAGAGTGGATTTGTGTCAAACAACTCCTAACTGAAACTGCTGCTGAAGTTTTCGGCTTTTTAAAACCAGCCAACAAAGACTGGTTTCAGGAAAACTTTGAAACATTGAAACCACTCCTGGACACGAAACGTAAAGCAGCTCTTAAACACCGCCTTAATCCATCTACCGAAACACGTGCTGAATTGAACACGGCCAAGGCGTCACTGCAACGCAACACCCGATACTTTGCTAATAAATATTGGGTGGAGCTTTGCCAAAGTCTACAAAATTTCGCAGCTGTGGGAAACTTTGGTGGCTTATTTCAAGGAATAAAGAAAGCGCTCGGTCCAGTTCCAAAAAAAACAGCACCACTCAAGGAGGCAGATGGTTCCACTATTACTGATGGAGATCGCCAACTGGGTCGATGGGTAGAACATTACACCGGCCTTTACTCTCAGCCGGTTGATATACATCCCCAAGCTGTGACCAAGATCCCCGTTCTACCAAGTTTCGACGAACTTGACATTGAACCCTCTGTCGCAGAGTTTCATAAAGCAGCTAAGCAGCTCAAGAACGGTAAAAGCCCCGGTAACGACAACATCCAAGCTGAACTGATAAAAGTAAAGTGTGTATTACCTTTACTCTATAATCTTATTGTCAAATTCTGGCAAGAAGGCTATGTCCCTCAGGATATGTGCGACGCGAATATTGTCACCTTGTATAAAGGTAAGGGAGATCGCGGCGATTGTAACTGCTACCGTGGTATCTCTCTGTTAAGCATAGTGGGTAAGCTCTTCGCTCGGATCATCTTGAGCAGACTCCAGAAACTAGCTGATCGCATCTATCCAGAGTCACAATGTGGATTTCGTGCCGGCCGTTCAACTACAGACATGATTTTTACCCTTCGTCAGCTACAGGAGAAAAGTAGAGAACAAAGAACACCCTTGTTCATGGCCTTTGTCGATCTCAATAAAGCCTTTGACACGGTCAGCAGAGAAGGTCTATTTATAGCTTTGGAGAGAATAGGATGCCCTGCCAAGTTACTAACGCTGATAAGATCATTCCATGAAGACATGAAAGGTACTGTAATTTTCAACGGCAAAACATCTGAGCCATTTGAAATGAGGCGAGGCGTACGTCAGGGTTGCGTCCTGGCACCTACCTTATTCGGAATTTTCTTTTCGTTGCTCCTCAAGGCTGCTTTCGGCAACGAGAATCAAGGCATTCATCTGCACACACGGTCTGATGGCAAATTGTATAACATCGCTTTATTAAAATCCCGACGACACCGAGAAGATTTATACGTTGACAGCCTTCTATTTGCTGATGATGCAGCATTTGTTGCGACTACTCCTGAAGAGCTCCAAAGTATTATCAACAAGTTTGCTGAAGCTTGTTCATTATTTTCTATGTCTATAAATCACAAAAAGACAGTCATAATGATCCAAGGCACAACGGAAAGACCATCAATCTTGTTGGATAATACACCACTGGAAATTGTTGACAGTTTCTGTTACTTGGGCTCTTCTATCTCGAACAATCTTACCATCGATGTAGAGATCAACACATGTATCGGAAAGGCCTCTACGATGTTCGGGAAGCTTAGTGCAAGAGTATGGAACAATAAACACCTAACAATCAAGACAAAGATGATCGTGTACCAAACATGCATCTTATCTATACTCCTGTACGGAGCTGAGACCTGGACGTCGTATGCCAAACAAGAGCGAAAACTTAACAATTTTCACATGCGCTGTCTCCGAACTATTTTAGACATCTCTTGGAGAGACAAAGTCACAAACGAGGAGGTCCTCAAAACCACACAGATGCCTAGCATCATCGCCCTGCTGAAACAAAGGCGTTTGCGATGGCTAGGGCATGTGCATCGTATGGAACCATCTCGATTGCCGCGAAAGGCTTTGCTTTCAGAACTAGTCGGCGCGAAAAGACCTGTCGGCCGTCCGATACTGCGGTACAAAGACTGCCTGAAACGAGACATGCTCGCGTTCAATATAGAACACACTAGCTGGGAAAGTCAGGCGGAAGACCGTGACCTGTGGAGGAAAATCATAGTTGATGGAGTAGTTTCCCACGATTCTTCCTGGTTCGAACTCCTAGCTAGCAAGAGAACCCTGCGACATGAACGTGCTGCAAACCCTACAACACCTACAGGGAATTTTAAATGTCGATGGTGTGACCGTAGCTGTCGCTCCAGAATAGGCCTGTATAGCCACGAACGCAGGTGCCTACATGCTCGTATTACGACTGACATCACTTAAATCATCTTACTATAGATGGAAATAGGCCAATGATGATATTTGGTAACCTTCGATTATTTATCCCCTCTTTCACCCCCCATATCGTATAAACTTCTTAAACGGTTTCGATATAACATGTTTAAGAACCACCGCCGGAGAACTTGGTTTTATATAAAAAAAAACTATGCAAATCGGTCCGCTCGTTTAAGAGCTATGGAGCCACAGACAGACACACAGCTCACTTATAACATCCTTTTATTTTGTCAGGGGTTAAAAACAAGTAAACCATATTTCTTTTTATTAGGGTTCCGGACCAAAATGGTAAAAAGGAACCCTTATAGAATCACTCTGTCTGTCTGTCTGTCTGTCTGTCTGTCTGTCTGTCACAACTGGATATCTCGAGAACTACTAATGCTATCGACTTGAAATTTGAAATGGTAAAAGACAACACTTTTTTACTAACATAGCATATATAAAAATGTTAAAAAGTATTCTAATTTTGATTGCAGGGGGGCGGAAAGGGGATCTCAAAATTTTTAATTGAAGTTACTAGACCGTGTGGGGTATCATATGAAAGGTATTCATTTGCATATTATTAAACAGTTTTCATTTATTCTTTAAGCCGTACCGTTTTTGAGTAATTTACAAAAATGTTGAAAAAACGACCGTTCCCCCCCCTTATCTCCGAAGTTTGCAGAGATAAACCCGTGATATTTTTATTGCTAATAGAAGTGTATGTAAACTTTATAGGAAAATTATAGCGAACTCTCTAATTTGCATAGTTTTTTAGACAAGGGGGTTGGAAGGGGGATTTTCAAAAAAATTGTGAAGTTACTAGGTAATGTGGGGTATCATATGAAAGGTATTCACTTGCACATTAATAAACAGTTTTTATTTTTCCTTTAAGCTGTATTGTTTTTGAGATATTTACAAAAATGTTGAAAAAACGACCGTTCCCCCCCCCTTATCTCCGAAGTTTGCAGAGATAAACCCGTGATATTTTTATTGCTAATAGAAGTGTATGTAAACTTTATAGGAAAATTATAGCGAACTCTCTAATTTGGATAGTTTTTTAGACAAGGGGGTTGGAAGGGGGGTTTTAAAAAAAATTGTAAAGTTACTAGGTGATGTGGGATATCATATGAAAGGTATTCACTTGCACATTAATAAACAGTTTTTATTTTTCCTTTAAGCCGTATTGTTTTTGAGATATTTACAAAAATGTTAAAAAAATTACCGTTCCCCCCCCCCTTATCTCCGAAGTTTGCAGAGATAAACCCGTGATACTTTTATACCTAATATAAGTGTATGTAAACTTTATAGGAAATTTATTACAAACTCTCTACTTAGCATACTTTTTTAGAAACCATCGAAAGTGTAAAAATCTACACAAGTTCCGCTATCAGACAAGAGATGGCTCTGTCAAGGTTCTCCAACAAATATAAAACCGCCTTTGTCATATATTCTATTGTATGATGGCACGGAACCCTCGGTGCGCGAGTCCAACTCGCTCTTGCCCGGTTTTATTTATATTGTGAACAACATGACAAATGACATTCGTAGTTGAAACAAATTGAAAACTGCAAAATAGCACAGAAACTACTCCGTACAAAGCAAGTCCAAATCCGGGTTCACTTGTAATTTATATTTGTCGCATTATAACCAGTGTGAATAACATTTGAGCAGATAAGGGAGTGTACATACTGCGGCTGGCGATGGGCCAGCGGCTCTGCCAGCGGCCACAGGGGATACGGCACCAGCAAGTCTTCTTGGCGTTATTGTTTCACGAGACTCAAATCAGCTTCATTTTTAACCCTTGACAAAATAGAAAGGTGTTATAAGTTTCACCGCTATGAGTGTGTGTCTGTCTGTGGCACCGTAGGTCTTAAACGAGTCGACCGATTTGCATGCAGTATTTTTTTATTTAAAAGCAGCTTTTCTGTTCTTAAACATGTTTTATCACAACCGGCTAAGAAGTTTTCAAGATATGGGGAGTGAAAAGGGGATGGGTAATCGAATGTTTCCAAATTACCCGAGTTTAGTACTCGTATTAAATGAAAGGAAATGATGTGTAAAATGCAAAACTGTAAGTTATATAGAAATCGGTCAATATATGTACATGAGATATGAAGTTTGAAGTTAGGGGTGAACACTGAACAACCGATTTTTTTCAAATATTGGGTATATTTGAAAACATTCGACTGTTCAATGGGGTATCAAATGAAAAGGCATGATGTTCAGACTGCAAAACTGAGGGCTAACTTCGATGTTATGGAAGAAATCCAAGATATCGATCTTGACTTTCTCCCGTTACATCGAAGTAAGTGTGATTATCTACTTACGGTATTTATTTTTGCTTCTAGTATCTACTAGAAGCAAAAATAAATAACTTCAACATCCTTTATGTTTAAACTGCATGTTTGTGTATTTCTGGAGATTGCGGTGTTATCAAACCTACAGTTCAATGTTCAATTTAATTTTGACGAGCAAACCATAAACTAGCAATGCAATTTATAAAACATGGAATGACCATTACGAATAAAACGTAATATCATGCATCAAACATCAAATCCCAAAGTTTTATTACTATACCATAATACGCTAAACAACCATAAAATGCTGCAGCTACGCCGTAGCACCTCTACGGCGTAGCAAACAACGAATTTAATCGTGCGCTTTGTTAAAAAATTGTGTTTGATTTCTTTTGTAAATTGACATTTCTCTGTGGCCTTTGGGTCTCACTAAATGAGCACTTTTAGGTTTTTACTTTGACTTCAATCCTTGTATAGATCACCTACTGGGGAACTGGTAGACTGTGCTCACTCGTGCTTGTTCTGAAGCCACTTGGAGGTCGATGTTGACTTTAGGATCGCCAATCGGTGATTAAGATAAAGATGTATTGGAGCTATCTCATTTTAGTGAGTAGCATTATGTTGCCCTGGGACCCCCGTGATACTTCAATGCAAGTTTAAGAACATTCTATTTACAACTATATTTCGTAACACGTACGGTTAAGGAAAACGTCGTGAGGAAACCCGCGGCGTCATCAGCATCAGACGTAGTGACCTGTTCTTTCTTCTGGCAAGCCTAATCCGTCTAACAATGTCCGAAGCACTGCAGCGTCCCGTACAGCATGATTACCATTGCTGACGCTGTATAAATCATCTACAATAAATGCAAAGGCCTCACTTTTTAGGGTTCTGTACCCAAAGGGCAAAAGCGGGACCTCATACTAAGACTGCGCTGTCCGTCCGTCTGTCCGTCCGTCTGTCTGTCTGTCACCAGGCTGTATCTCATGAACCGTGATAGTAAGACAGTTACAATTTTTTGTTGCCGCCTTAACAACAAAAACTAAAAACAGAATAAAATAAATATTTAAGGAGGCTCCCATGCAAAAAACGTGATTTTTTTGCCGTTTTTTGCTCGATATAATAACAAAAACAGGTAGACGCTCGAAATATTCACAAAATATTAAGTTGTATATTCACTTAAAAAAATAAAAAATAAAACGAAACAAATAATTATTTAAGGGGGAACGTGATTTTTTGGCGTTTTTCGCTCGATATTAATAACGGCAACAGGTAGACGCCTGAAATATTCACAGAATATTTAGTTGTATATCCATTTTAAAAATAAAACAATAATTTTAAATAATGGTACGGAACGTTTGAGCGTGAGTCCGACTCACACTCTGTAGATTTCTTTATTTTTGGATTTAATGAAACTGTGTACCCAACACTGGTAGTAACATAAGATGTAAACTAATGTACGGTGGGTAAGAAAGTGGTCTACCAGTTTTGACAAAAGCTTCTTTGAGATCTAATTATCGCTAAGGTTGACTTTTCTAACTGAGTGTAAGAGATGCAATGGATAATTGACCTTGTTGTTTCATGACGTTCAAACGAATCTCAGCCGTATGGTGGTAGACCACATTTTTGGCCGACTGTATGTTGTCAATTTCCACTCTACATTGTATAGTCTACTCTAGGAGATGGGATTAGGTTAGCAACATCGTTGTCAGAGCTCTCCAGGCTTTACACAGGGCTATCTCAATGTGTAGCCAGTAAATTGAAGGTAACCTACTGGTTAGCGAACAATGCTGCCTTTAGATAGAGCAAGTGTAATCTTAAATTTAACAACTTTGATTTAACAAATTTGTAATATAAAAAATAGGGGTCACGGGACACCTGGCAGATGTAATACATTTTCATCGCCACATTCGCTACAGTCGCTTCAGTCTCCACAGAAGCCCCAGTCGCCACAGTCTACATGATGGGCATGATGGACAAAGGGTTATCGCCCTAGTAACTAGTTCTCTAATATTACGCCATAGTAGTTCTCTATCTCCAAGCGTCACGCGTCACGCGTCACCTCTCGTCCGATCGGTTTTACCTCTGCCAAAAGCAAATGTAAAACATACTTAGGCAGACATTAAAATTAAAGGTGAAAACCTAGAACTTGTTGCTAACACTGTCTGTTTAGGCATCACCCTAGATAATAAGCTTCAATAGGGTCCCCACATAGATAAACTATCGAACAGGCTCAGTTCTGCTGCATATGCAGATAAAAAGGTTCGTTACCTTACAGACATAGCTACATCTAGACTTGTTTACTTCAGCTATTTCTATTATATATATATTCTATTTCGATGTCTTATGACATAATGTTCCGGGGGTGCGCTGGAGCTAAACATATGAACACTGTATTTGTGCTGCAGAAGAGGGCTGTTCGTGCAATCTACAATATGGGCCCCAGAGAATGGCTACGTGATAAATTTAAAGAAATTAATATAATGACAGTTCCCTGTAAATATATTTACGAAATTCTGCTGTATACCCACAAAAATATTAATAGTTTTCCTAAGAAAAGTGATTTGCACAATGTAATTACTGGAAATATAGATAAAGTCGCGTTGCCCACTATTAGGCTACATAAGGTCAATGTATCTTTCAGAGGGCAGTGTACACGCTTCTACAATAAAATTCCTAGAGAAATGCAGCAATTTTCTATCAATAAGTTTAAAAAAATTATAAAATGTAGGTAATCTTCACAATTAAGCTTTCTATAATATATCTGATTATGTAGAAGACAAAAATGCTTGAAATGAAATTTGCTCTTACTCCGAAACATCTAAAAAAATTAACTATTGAAAAGAACTGTGTTTTATAATCACTTCTTATCACACTGCTTAAAACAGGGAAGTGAACAGATTCATTCATGTGCCTTTTTTCCTGTTAACATAATATTAAATATGTTTTTATTTTTGTAAGTTGACGTGTCTATGTTTTGTAATTGCAAACTGTGGAAATAAATGAATGAATTTCTGAATTTCTGAATAACTGGAAATCCATGAGGGAGGCCTATGTTCAGCAGTAGACTTCCTACGGCTGAAATGATGATGATGATGATATTGAAATCCCTCACTTTCATCCCCCTTGAATTGAAAGTGACTCAACCGATTTCTATTTAAATCTCAGTTTTAGATTCTACACATAATTTTACCAAACTTGGGTATATTTCGAAACATTCGAATATTTATCCCCACTTTCAGCCCCCAATATTTGAAAGCATATTAACCTTTTTGCATTAACATTTAATGTTCATGAAATATATTAAAGATCCACCGCTAATAAACCTGCTTTTTAATAAAAAAATTGGGTTCAAATCATTTCACTCGTTTAAGAAATACGAAGCCACAGATAGATTACAGATTATTATTGAAGATACAGACACAGACAGACACACAGATATAGCGGTCTAACCTTCAACTCCCCTATTTTCGTCGCCGAGTTAAAAAGGGTGATTGAGGGGATGATGGTTTAGGCTTAGACATGGCGAGTGCAGAGCTAGTAGCCAGATGTATTAAACACTCGGGTTTTATGTCATGACTAG
Organism: Pasiphila rectangulata; assembly: GCA_963082625.1. Classification (NCBI taxonomy): domain Eukaryota; kingdom Metazoa; phylum Arthropoda; class Insecta; order Lepidoptera; family Geometridae; genus Pasiphila; species Pasiphila rectangulata. The sequence goes on from OY720235.1 coordinate 23,009,452, forward strand.
TAGTTGCCCGCGGCTTTGCCCGCGTATTTTTATCAAATAACCTTTAGCCTTCCGTGCTAAATGGGCTATCAAACTCTAAACTATTTTTTCAATCCGAGTGGTTCTTAATGATAAGCATGTTCAACCAAACAAACAAACTTTTCAGCTTTATAATAATGATTATGTTACAAAATTGATTGAAAAATTCCCTGAGTAGTGTAAACAGGTCACAAACATGTGAGGCATGACAATGCCATCGGAGGCAGTAAGCCAAGCGAGCGGCGTGCGAGGCTCACGGAGCGGTATTGTGTAACTCCTGAGACCTGCTTCGTTACCTGCAGCTAAACTATTAACGAGCAACAGTTTAAATTAAAATAACCCCATTAGGGTCGATTTTTAACACAACTTACATTGTATGATGGCTCGAAACCCTCGGTGCGCGAGTCCGACTCGCTCTTGACCGATTTTATTCACAAGAGAAAGATAAAATCCAAACACAAAATTGGAAATAAAATAAAAAATCGCAGTCATAATCGTAGTTATAATCACGTTGTTTTGGTTTGACTCCTATATAATTTGAAAATGTATTTTCTATAGAATTGTATGTTTTTATTAATTATATTTTTTATCTGTTTAATTTTTGCTATAGTTTAGTTTATTTTTAGTAGAATAGTTTTTTTTTCCTTATTTTAGATTTAATTTTGCACAGTTTGTAAAACTAAACACTCCGTTGTTCACTGTTTTTAGAAATAACGCCGTAAATTTTTTTTTCTTATGTAAGTGTAGCCTAAATTTCAATGTGTGAAACAAAAAAAAAATATGAAAATCATATCAAGGTCTATTGAAGTTCAATTAATACCTTCCGCTTATATATATAATGCCGTGCAGTAAATACTGACTAAATACCAATAACTTTAATAGAGTCTTTTAAACTAGTTAAAATTTAGTATAAGTACTATTATAATTATTTTATAAGATATAAATTATATAAATAAATGATTATTTTATTTATGGAACTACTAAAGTTTTTGTTAAAAGGCTGCATGCTTTGGTTCTTGCTACAGGTCAAATGTTTGCATAACCTGAAAGCATTTAAAATGGTGTAGTTTCATTTGTTTAAAATAAAATTTAAAACATTTGTCCGCTCTGTAGAGCGATCAAATGTTTTTCAATTTTTCTGTATGCGTATAGAAATGGGTTTGTATTATTCCATTTTTTGAATTCCGTGTTTTCTGCAAATAAAAATATAGATATAAAAGTAGTCCTCTAGGTAGTCTGATATTTTACGAGCTCTGTGGCGCAGCGGGAAAAGGTCCGCCTGCGACGCAAGGGTTCGATTCCCGCCTCGGGACAAATGTCTGTACGATCTGCAGATATTTGTTCTGGGTGTTCTGGGTCTATATATAATAAAAATATATATTTAAGTAGTAGGTACTTATAATGTATTGAGTTCTCATCAGTCATCTAGTACCCATAACACAAGCTCTGCTTAGCTTGGGGCTAGATGATGCTGTGTGATTTGTCCAGCATTATTTATTTATTTATAATAAGCTTTATTGCAAAGATTGCGTTGGTTAACGTTTTTGAATTCATTCAACGATAACTTCTGCAACTTACTTGGGAGTTTGTTGTAGAAGCTTTCCTAGCAATGTCAACATTGAAGTCATACATGATTACAGTCGGAATAAAATGACATCAATACCTATCTCATTTAACTCGTTATCTTTTCGGGTTAGTTCTAAAAGTGTTCTGTATAGTATATTATCAGTGGTATAGTTCACTGAAAGAGTGTTCATACGAGCGCGTTCAGTGCAAGATAAACCTTATTCATGTCATACAATTATAGATGTCAGTACAATAATTCTAAATGACGGTTTTTTTTAATTGAACATTAAATAAATGCTATTTTTACCGCAAAGTGTTGCATAATTTCTATTTTATCGGAAAAATATTTTCATAAGGTTTAAAGAGCAGTTTTGATTATTATTGTGTTTAAATGTGATATACTACGAGGCCAATTCCGGGCTAGTCACTTAACCTGTATTAATAACGGCGCTTTTGAAACCGATTATGAACGCTTTGTATAATTAAGCTGTTTTTGTTAATTGTGTGCAATTAAGAATTAAATAATAATAACGCTACAAATAATATCGACGGGGTATTTTATGACTGTTCTTAAAAGGAAGAAGAGTTAGATCTTGAACCATATATTTTTAATCAACACAAGTAGGTAGGTAAATAATTATATATTTACAACATTATCATAATTTAATAATCAGTAGGTATTTACAATAATAAAATGATACTCTCAACCTTATAATTTAATTTAGGAACTGAGGCTACACGGACATAGTCCCAACATAAGATGTTGATGTGACTGTTTGACGATCAGGAGCAAAGTGGCGGTTCGACCCCGCGCCTTCCCGTCGTAGGCTCGCCATGCGCTCGCTACGCCCCGAACAATCCCGAACCGGCGCTCGGCTCCTACGTCATTCAACGCGACGGGCGGAGCAAACCAGTGACGGAACGTGGTCGGCGCAAACGAAATCCGGTGCGACAACATCCGGCTATCCTGCGCACGCATTCGTCCCGAATAGCGTGTTGGTCTTGAAGTGACGCTGAAAACATACAACAGTTTAGATACCTATAACAATTTTTAAAGAGTTGGCTAGACCAGGCTTCATACGTCAAAAATATATCACAGAGCTATTGGATTAGAAGCCATGTATGTGGTTTGAACTAGATGATGTTCACCAGGGACCAACTAGTTGTGTATCACCACTTGCATTACAACAGCGTTCACAAGGATGCCTGTTTCAACCCAAAATCCAACACTCTGCAATACACCAACAATGTTTGAAGCTCTCACTTTTAGACCAATATTACCAAAATTAGAAAACAATATTAGCCAATTACTTTATAGCATTCATATTTAGAACAAAAGGTTGTGTGTCAGTGCCTGTGTCTGTGTCAGTGTGCTTACTTACAATCTCACGACAACATCCGCCATCACACTACTCAGCGAGACGGATCCATGGCTTCATATTTTCAACGCATGCGATACCATCATAGCGTTTTGAAGTTCTCTCTGCTCCTCTCATGTCCGCTACTTGGTACCTATCATACCTTTGCTACTTGAAAAGGGCCCTCATAGAGAGGCATTAGTTTCGTAATTTGTCCGTCATTAGTATGACTTGGTATTTTTAGAACGACCAAGTCTCCGACTGCGTAGACTGGGGTACTTTTCGTTTAGCGTCGAAAATGGCTTTTTGCTTTAAAGCATTTTGCTTGATATTCGCGTCAACCGTGTTACGCAATGCCGTAACGTCAATACAATGTTCAGTACTTTCATCGTCTGCGACCATATCATTATTCATGCGAATTCTATAACCAAAGAACACCTCGCTCGGAACTGCAGATGTAGTTTTATTTATTGTGCTATTAATGCCTTGCTGTATGTTTGTAATATGCTGATCCCATTTGTTGTTTTCAGTATCTGCACCCATGCTACGTAGTGCCTCTAATATCATCTGATTGTAGCGCTCGACCTGCCCGTTCGAACGCGGCACAGCTGTAGCTATAATGAGAGCCCTAATGTTCCTATCTTTACAATAGCTGGTAAAAAGTTTTGATGTAAAAGCACTACCCAACAACAATTCATATTCCTTATATATCTGTGTATTTGACTCGGCCTCCCCTGACTGTAAAATATCGCGAATACTTCAAATACTGGGATCTTGTAATTGAACAGAAAGTAACCAGTCACCCTCGGTTATAGTACAAACGGTTTCACTAGCTACATGTTCATTGGTGACGTCATCAGAAACGGGGTTCCTACTCAGCGCATCTACGTGTTACATTTGCGACCATGCCCTATGAACGACGTCAAATGTAAAATCCTGAGTATATAGTACCCATCGACTTATCCGCGGAATAATTTCCTGTTTAGTCAAAACAAGGCACAATTTTCAATAAACTTTCTGAAATAATTTATAAGTCCTGAAAATTGCCTCAGTTGGTGAACAGATTTAGGTGTTGGATATCTTGAGATTGCATCAAGCTTTTTAGCACTAGGACGTACACCCTCTTCCGAAATTTCATAACCCAAAAATGTTATTCTATTTTCGAAAAAATCACATTTATCTAGATTAATGGTCAGCCTATTATTTGCGAGAATATCTAGCACAGTTTCTAAACAAAGAATATTTTCCTCAATCGTTTTGGTAGCAATAAGCAAATCATCCATATAGCAAACTACCCTCCCAAACGAAGATTTCCTAAAATAGTATCCATTAGTCTTTGGAACACGGCTGGTCCATTACAAACCCCAAATGGCTATTCATAGTGCCCATCATTTGTAATAAATGCAGATTTATGAATATCCTCACTCCTAATACTTATTTGGTGATATCCGCTTTTTAGGTCTAGCGAAGTATAGAATTTACATCCCTGCAGTCTGTCAATAAGGTCTTTAATCATTGGCATAGGGTACTTCTGTTTTACTGTTATCTTATTAAGCTGTCTGTAATCTATACATAACCTTTTGGCGCCTGATGGTTTGCTAACCAAAAGCGCTGGGCTTGCATAAGCAGAATTACTGTTCCGAATAATTCCGTTCTTCAAAAGATCATCTGTTATTTTCCTTGTTATAGTTTTTTCAGACTCGGACATTCTATACGGACGTTGGAATATTGGTTTGCTAGATGTTAATGTTATTTCTAACTCGACACAAGAAGTTTTACCCAGATTAGATAAATCATTAGAAAAACAATGTGGAAATTTCGACAAAATATTTTCCAGAACTAGTTTGTGATCCCTTGGCGAGCTGCTTATAGTACTCGTGTCTACTTGACAAATACCAAGTGACTCGATGGGTTGAAATGTCAAAATATCACCCAAACGTATTACATGATACTTTTGTCTTCAGTAAAATTCCTGCCGATTAGAATGTCGCAGTTGGATAACACATCAATGACATACAACGTTATACAAAGTTCTACAGAATCGACCTTTATATTTAAAGAAACGGCTTGGTCAACGCGGGTAGTTAAGCCAGTTGTAAATCCTGTCAAATTAATAGGGTTCTCTAGGAGAAATGGTTGAAGACAATACTGGTTTGCTAACGCATTTGTGATTAAGGAGCAGTCACTACCCATGTCAAAAAATGCTTTACATTTCTGATCATTTATAAGTATGTCTTTGTGAAATTTCTGTTTGCACAATGAGGGGCTAGAAATCTGTTATACCTCGGCATCTTTATCTACTTTTGGTTTAGGTTTGGATTTGCAAGCTGCCTCTAAATGACCTACCTTACTGCACGAGGTGCATTTTACATTAGTACTAATAGGACAGCGGTCCCTTCTGTGTCCTACTTCTCCGCACCGGTAGCACGTCAGAGTACTATTGGAATTTACTGACGGCTCTGTTCTAACTTCGGACTTACTCATGTTATTGTTTGAATTCGGTCGAGATTGTTTTAACGAATTTTTTTTGTGCGATTTCAATTTCAATGGGATTGTAAGTTTTTCCATGTAAAAAGGAGGCTAACTCATCACAGTATCGAAAATTACCGGCTTCGGCAGCAACAGTAATATTTGTATTTCCTATCGATCCTACAATGACGGATATCATATCTTGTTCTCTAAATCCTAGCTGCATACTGTCGATTTTCGATTTCTGTTGGAAATAAAATTCGTACAAAGACTGGTTTGCTAAAGGTTTTGCTTCTATCAATTCCATAAGAGATCGAAACATATTTCGATTCACTTGGAATGTGTCGGACAACGTGTCCCGCCAATTCTTCCACCGCCACGTGGTCCATCTTGTGTTATTTTTTTGAAAAGAATCTAACCAAGTTTTCGCCGTATTGCGTAACTTCTGGAGTGCCTGATGTTTGATCATGCTATCTGACCAGCCAAAAGCAAGGGCATTGGCTTCTACAACATTAATCCACGTGTCTACATTATCTACGAGCGGGTCGAATTCGGGAATCACAGACGATAGTACAACATTCTGACTCACGGTTGGCGATTTCTTACGATGACGCTTATTTTTCCTTGGGCGTCCCGTTCGTTGCCACTGCTGCTGCTAGAACTGGATGTGCTCGTGGTGGCAGACGAGCTCGAGGAATCTCTTCTAGAGCTTTTCTTCTTCTTGCGACGAGGTGGTATGTTGTGGACGTGGTACGGTAAACACTTCTGATAAAAGGAAGAAGAGTTAGATCTTGAACCATATATTTTTAATCAACACAAGTAGGTAGGTAAATAATTATATATTTACAACATTATCATAATTTAATAATCAGTAGGTATTTACAATAATAAAATGATACTCTCAACCTTATAATTTAATTTAGGAACTGAGGCTACACGGACATAGTCCCAACATAAGATGTTGATGTGACTGTTTGACGATCAGGAGCAAAGTGGCGGTTCGACCCCGCGCCTTCCCGTCGTAGGCTCGCCATGCGCTCGCTACGCCCCGAACAATCCCGAACCGGCGCTCGGCTCCTACGTCATTCAACGCGACGGGCGGAGCAAACCAGTGACGGAACGTGGTCGGCGCAAACGAAATCCGGTGCGACAACATTCTTTACGGGATCGGAATCGAAAATGAGGAGATACGTAAAAGAACTCGGGTCACTGACATAGCCAAACGAATTAGCACGCTGAAGTGGCAATGGGCAAGTCATATAGATAGCAGCCGGCTGATGGGACTGAAAAGTTATCATGTGGAGGTCACGGAGCGGCAAGCGCAACGTAGGGCATCCATCAACAAGATGGGCGGACGACCTGATAAGGTATGCTAGTCAGCGGTGGATGCAGGTTGCTTGCAGTCGCAATACCTAGAGGTCCATGAGGGAGGCATATGTCCAACAGTAGACGTCCTATGGCTGAAATAATTAACTAAAAACTTCAGGCGTGTGCAACCGCGTGGTAAATATCCCGTAGAAATAATTCATTGGGCTCTTTTTGCCTTAAAGGTTTATTTTTGTTGGAGAGCCTTGACAGCGCGGTCTCTATTTTAATTAAATTGTTTAATTGCCCTGAATTGTTAAAAACACTTCTGTTAGCTATAAAAGTTTCAGGTGTTTATCTCTGCAAAAAACAAAAAAAGGTCTATTAATTTGTAAATAAAGCCTCTTCAAATGATACGTTACATGACCTAGGTGACCCCACTTAACATTTTTCAGTCCCCCGTCCATAAGGGTTCCTTTTTTCTATTTTGATCCGAAACCCTAATAAATTATTTCGGCGTACATGTTTTAATATTGTCGCTAGATGTTGACAGTAATTATTCCGTTCATACAATTAAACATAGCAGGAAGTATTGCAATAAATCTCAATAAAACTTAACATTAAAACCCATGATTTTCAAATACATAGATAAACACGAAATGACTGCTGGCGGTGGAATGTTGCCTCTCCTCTCTTATCCGTGGATGCAAAAAGAATCCGCCACGGGATACCTCCGGAAGAAGCCCAGCGTCTCATCGTCTCTTACTGCGCTCGCCAATCCACCTGCGCTGCCAAGCGTGGAAATGGCAACAACCCCCTCATAATCTTGGAGATCCATGGGAGAGGCCTGTGTCCAGCAGTGGACATAGACATATAAAAGGAAGTATTACATCAACCTTCATCATTTCAGCCGTAAAACGTCCAATACAGAACACAGGCCTCCCTCATGGATCTATATGAGGGGTAGTTGCCATACTCACCACGCTTGGCAGGCGGGTTGGCGAGTGCAGTACGGGATGTTGATATACGGAAAGACGCTGCTGACCATCTTTCGGAGGTATCCCTTAGCAGGCTTTTACTGCATCCATGGGCATGAGAGGAGGGGTATCATTCTACTGCCGGCACCCCACGGCGGCCATTAAACCTATAATGAAACTTAATCTTACAACCCACGATTTTCATATAGCCACGAAATTTCGAAGTGAATAATACATTTTTGGAAGTTGATGCTTTGAATTAATGATCTCGGAAGTGGTTTGAAACGCCGAGTTTCACAGGTACACAGGCTTGAAGGTGGAAGGAAGCATGAATAAGAAAGGGCATCACAAAAAAGTTTCGTATCGTTATCACGCAAATTGACATTGAAGTGATGTAATTGGGGATACAACCTTTTGCTTTTATAGTGTTTTTGTTAGGGCTACAGTTGATCGCTTATTTAATCCTATTTGATTATTTATAACTAGGCGTACTCCGCGGTTTCGCTTGCGTAGTTCCGTGACAGTTATAAAAACAAGTTTATAAAATTATAATTTTAAGTAACCTTCGACACATTACCTAGTCTCTAATGTAACCTATTTTAAGGGTTCCGGACCAAAATGGTTAAAAGGAACCCTTACGGTATCACAGTGTCTGTCTGTCTGTCACAAATGGATATCTCGAGAACTACTAATGTACGTTTTTGTTAAACTTTATAACTTACCTTAACTGGTTTTTTGTGTAGTGTCCAGCATTATTTAATATAATATATATTTTTAAGGTATTTCTTTGTGATTTATATTAATTTTATCATGTGAATTTTACTTGATGACTACGCGACTATTGCAGAAGAATTAGATTAGACAGTGCAAATTAAATTAGTTAGTAGAACTAAAATCTAGTTATAAAATAGGTAATATATTATGTCATAAAGAAAGGCAATTTTTATTTTAATATTGACATGTTATTTATAAGTTAATAAGATCTTGATTTCAAAATAAACAATATTCATTAAATTGAATAAGCGGATATTTACTTAATAATTGAGACAAAACATATTTTATTGTATTTCGGGAGAGATAGATAGATAGATAACTCTTTATTGTACCCAGCTTAATTCTAACACAAACAATATAATAAAGGAAGTAAAGTATAATTAACGAAAAGCAGAATTTGAAAAAAAAGAGATTATCTTCCTTAAGTTTTTCATCCACAGCATAATATTCCTCGCAGCTCAGTCACAAAAGCCTGAACCTTCGCTTACAGTCAGCAATAGTTTAGCATTATTCGTCCCGCATACAATACGTTACAGTGTACAATGTGATTGTGTAAAAAGGGCCTCTTGCCGTTAGCTTCAGCCCCGGACATGTTCAATAACTTATTGTGCTATGAGATAAGGAATAAGAATTCGATGTATAGTATTGTGTTGCAAAAAAAAGTAAGGCTTTTGCATCTACTATAGGTAATTTATGCAGCGTCAGCAACTGGAAATCATGCTGTACGGGACGCTGCAGTGCCTGGGACATTGTTAGATGAATTAGGCTTGCCCAGCATCTATACCATCCTCTAAGCTTAGTCAGCTGTTGGTTAGAGGAAAGAACAGGTCAATAAGTCTGAAGCTAACTAAGCCGCGGGTTTCCACACGATGTTTCTTTCACCGTTAAGCACGTCTTATATGTGAACATACACTTTTCAAGAAAGAAAAATCCATTGGTTCACGGTCGGTATCGAACCGACGACCTTCGGATTGAAAGTCAGGGGTACATACCATTCGGCCAAAATGGCTTGTTATTATTTGCTTACGGCGTGTTGTTAACATGTCTGTTAAAATTATGTTTTTGTCAAACCAGTATATATGATAATATCGACGGGACTAAATAGTGGTAAATACCTATGACTGCTTAGTGACTTAGTGTAAACGCCGACTAATACGGGTTCAGTTCTCGGCACAGGACAAATGTTTGTAATTATCGTTCTGCAGATATTTGTCCCGAGTCTTGGTATTTTTTCTATGTATGAATGTATATATGTATGTAGTTACAAAAAAAACAATCATCTAGTTCTATAGTACAAGATTTTTTTTTTTTTTTTTTTATGTTGGATAGGTTAGCTTTTGATTTCATCCTTGCTATCGCAAGAATGAGATCGACGATGGAGCGAGCTTCCCTAGAAAATGCCTTCTAGTCCCGAAGAAGATTAGCTTAGTTCGGGACTAGAAGGTGTTGTGTGTATTGTCAAGCATTATTAATTTTTAGGTTATTTTTATTTTTCCACGGTTTAAGTCTTGTTGAGTGGTAAATAGAGTTACTGTGTGTATGGTCTGTGTTTTGTAAAGCTCTACAGCACCACCGAAAGCCAGCGCTGCGACAGCATTCGTGTTATCACAGCAAATGCTGAGTGGGCGACCGATTTGTGTCTTATTTATGTATTCGTTTTATTCATTAAATATGTGTTCACTGTAAAGATATGGTGGCAATCATCATTTCAGCCATAAAACGTCCACTGATGAACACAGGCCTCCCTCATGGATCTCCATGAGGGGTAGTTGCCAATCTCACCACGCTTGGCAGGCGGGTTGGTGAGCGCAGTATGGGATGTTGATACACGGATAGACGCTGCTGCCCATCTTCCGGAGGTATCCCTTCGCAGGCTCTTACTGCATCCATGGGCATGAGAGGAGGGGTATCATTCTACTGCCGGCACCCCACGGCGGTGGCAATAAATATTTTCTATTTTTATGAATCATCATCTCAACCGTAGGACTACTGACCACGTCCACTTCTAGACACAGGCCTCCCTCATGGATCTCCAAGATCATAAGACCTTTACTAATTAACCATGAGGAGCATGGTTAATTAGTAAAGGCTTTACGCGAAAACATCCATCTAACAATGTCCCAGGCACTGCAGCGTCCCGTACAGCATGATTACCAGTTGCTGACGCTGTATAAATCATCTTAATAGATGCCTTACTTTTTACGCGAAAAGTACCCGATTATCCAATAGTGATGAAATATCCTGCAATGGGATGCCGGTAGTAGAATATTGCTTCTTCTTTCTGCCCGTGGATGTAGTAAGAATCTGTTTAGGGTAGAATCATCAACGTATTTCCGTGTATCTCGCACTGCGCCAATCCGTCTGCCTAGCGTGGGGAGTATGGCAACAACCTCTCACCTCGTACGTAGTGATCCATGACGGAGGCCTTTGCCTAGCTGTGGATTTCCTACGACTGAGTTGAAATGAAATGATTAAATGATATTTTTATTGCATAAAACATGGTATTGGGTAAATAAGATTTATGTGATGATCTTATGTTTAACTACTCTTTAGAATAGAATTAATTAACTTATGTATATGGCCTAAAGTTAATAAATTCATTAATGTCATGAAATAATGTCAATTTAGCCAATTATATAGATTGTTTTTAAATAAATAGTCATTCAATAATTTAAATTAATTAGGTACCTTATTATAAATTGTTATACTCACGAAGAGATCAGTGAAGAGACCACTTAGTCACTTTTTGATGTCTCGCTGATTTTGGGTTTTTTGTAGAATTAACCTATTCGAGTCTCTACATTGCCTAAAATGTTTGTCACATGCTTTGTGGAATAAATAGCATGATTACTTACAAAATTTGAGATTTCGTAAATATAAAGCGATGGTAGAGGCAAAAAATCAAAATACTTAAAAAACAGTTTCCAGGATTGATCATGCGGGATTCCACATAATGCTCTGATGCACTTTTTTTCTTGATGATGAGTTGATGATAATATTAAAATATCTTTGCTTCCTACTGCTTAGAGACTAATATCTTTTTATATGTAGCCTCGCTGTGTCGCTGACTTAGAAGTATAATGCTTATGAAGGCTATTCTCCCACCAGAGCTCGATGTGTACACATCACTGGCAAGAATAGAGCTTTCAGAAATCTCCCACACACAACACAACGTAACAACCACCAATTAGCATCAAAGGAAATTTCACCGACGTCGGTCAGGGTTAGGTGCAATTTCCTTTGTAGCAAGTTGTGGAGGTAATACATAATGATACGGTATCCACCTTTGAGGTATACGTCTTGAGGTTCACAAAGTTACGTGGTCATATTCGTAGTTATGAGTACGTGATTTCAGTTTGACTTCTATAGAATTTTTATTCATACAATAGAGAAAATGTTTTAAGCACGTGCTATGTTTCTCTGTGAAGCTTGCATAAGACGTCGTTATTTTGTTAATTTATGTGCTGGTAAAATAAACTTATAATGCTATCAACATTCCCGTGTGTTTTTACGCAAAACTGACGCTGCAAACATTATTTATTACAACTTAAACCATGCAAAATTAAAAAAATTAAGTAAATTCCGACATTTTACCTAGTCTCGGAAGTTACCTATTTTTTTGTACCATCAGTTTTGAAATATACACATCATGCCATTTAATTTGATACCACACTTGGGTACCTATATTTAAAAATATTCGATTATTCACCCCTACTTTCAACCCCTATATTACATGAATGGCTCGACCGATTTCTATATAACTTTCAGTTTTTCATTTTACACATCATTTTCTTTCATTTGGTACTAAATTTGGGTATACATATTTGGAAACATTAGTTTATTCATCCCCTCTTTTACCCCCCATATCTTGTAAACTTCTTAACCGATTTTGATAAACATGTTTATGAGCCACCACTGGAAAACCTGCTTTAAAATAAAAAAACTGCATGCAAATCGGTCTACTCGTTTAAGAGCTACGGTGCCACAGACACACATACACACAGCCAGACCCACAGGCACACACACATAGCGGTCAAACTTATAACACCCCTCTTTTTGTCGGGGGTTAAATACTGATCCTACCTATTTTTTGATGTCTAAAAAGGTATGCGATAAAATGTTGTATTTAAAACTAATTACACCCTCTAACCAGTCTGAAAAGCATAGCGACAATCAGAAATTGGTCTGAGAAGGTCTTGATTGATGTTCAGTTCCTGTAACGGTTCATGATGACAAAACATTCCTATTGGTATAGTCTGCAAGTTTGCTAATATTCGAATTAATAGTATACCATAACTTGTAGCAAAATGCTACGGGCGAAGCAAATTGCTACATTTCGTAGATGTTCTACGAACTCCTCCGATTAGCTTTGCAGTTATTAGCTAACTTTGTCTGCTTTGAGATTACAAGGTCTTTGATTCACTCAACTTGTAAATATCAACATTTTTGCCATAGTAGTTAGACTACTAGTTTTCAGTGCCACGTGTCTGAAGTAATAGTTGCACTCAGACAAATCCAAATAAGCACTGCGTGAACACGGGAATGGAGGAGAACGAACCGAACTTACATTCCCTTCCGTTGTGAAGCGAGAGCTCGAATCTCGAGCAAAGAAGGAATCCTCCTCCTAAAAGTGTAAGAATTTTTGTATATAGTGACCCTAAAATTCTTCACTCATCATAATTGTATTCTACACTATGAAATATATGCTTAGACTTGAATAAAGTGCAGTGCAGGCCGTGCTAGCAATCGCACTTCGATTTCAATGATTACACATTAGCAAGCGCGGCTTTGTTTGTTGCACGAGTTTTGCCATGAGTTACGAAGAAATTATGGCAAGTCAGTGTCTTTCGTTCCTTCATGATTGCATGGATGCCATAGAACTGAAGTTAGAAGCTGCCTAGTATACCATCACCGACCTGAGTGCCGAAGTTGTGAAGTTGCAAGACTGAGATATATAGGTCCAGATGACATAAATATCATCCAACGTCAATGTTCCTCGAGAGGGTAAATAAATCGCGTCAGCATTAATTTTGATGTCATCGTCTGAATCGCCAGCAGAATCATTTCGAATTGGAGTGTGCACACCCACCCCCGCGCCTGTTCCCGCGTCTCCCGAAGCCCATCCCTGGACGCATCCGGCAAGCCATCACGTGTCACTAAAACCCTGACACGTGACTTCGCAACCATTGACCTCGCTCAAGTGACACCTAGGCGACAACTAATAAAGTTTCTATATCTAAGGCCTATAAAGGCCTTCAGCCTTAGCGCAGTGCTTTGCCTCCGAACCCTGAGAAGGGCCGATGCAACAAGGAATGGCTTTATTCTAGTAGAAACTAAAAAGGGAAGAACCACTTGTCGCAATCAGCTCCGACTCCTCAGGAACTATCCTGCCAACGCACTGAGATACCGACCACACAACTCGTTTCGCGCGTCCACTACGCCGTGAATTTCAATTCCTTCATGCCTTTCCAACGCCTTGCTACTTTAATGAACGCTGGATTTTGGCCGAAAGGTTATCGCTATTCAGAAAGTTCATTGGACGCCTGACAAAATCTTGTAATGCCTTTCACATCTATATTATAGATAATTTGTGCAGTGTCAGTAACTGTTAACTATGCTGTACGGGATGCTGCAGTGCCTAGGACCTTAATATATGGTTAGGGCTTACTGAGCACCTAAACCGTCCTCCCAGCTTAGTCAGCTAGGTCGATACGTGGACTAAGTCGGGTTAGTACACATGTTATAATTCACCCTGTATTCATTCTCGTAAAAGAGAAGACGTGGCAAGTTATTTTCAAAACGGAAAATGCTTTCCGAAATTGAGCTATTCATATAATTTCGCTTATATTATATTTTATACTGTAGTGTAGAGCTATAAAACAAAACTATATTTTATATCCTGACTAACCTAAAACTACGATTATAAAACATAAAAGATCCACAGAAACTTGTATACTAAAAAGTTCCACGACTTACTGGTCACGAGCTTGGTCAGCCGTATTGACAATTTCTTATAGAATATTGGATCTCCCAGCATCTATTTATTGTTCAAGTCGGTCCGTTCGTAGAAAAGTTTGCTTCATTCTATTGAAAAGTAAAGTGGGTAGAGTACAATAAGGGAAAATATGACTTGAAATATTGATACATCAATAATGCTGGACGAATGCATACTGCGCCATCTAGTGCTATGGTAAGCAGAGCTTGTGCTATGGGTACCAAATCGTGGATAGAATACTTACATACATTCATTACACATGAAACCCCTTATTGTATCCACAAATCCAATCCGTCCCAAGGCTGTTTTGTAGAAATTGCTCTTGAATGAATGAATGAATGAATATTTTGTCACTTTGTATTCAGTTTCTCTGTTAATTGTTGTTCTTTTAAATTTAAGGCAATAAAGCATTTTCTATTAATCTTTCTACACATTCTGTTCTTGTAAATCCCTACTTATCATACATAGAAAAATACCCAGACCAGGGACTAATATAGTAGATATACATTTGCCCCGCGCGGGAATAGAACCCTCAACCTTCTATGCCTGAGCCGGCTATTAAACCAATTGAGCTACGGAGGTCCTAAAACTTGTACTATGCGTCAAACTTACAACGTGCATACAGCAAGTTTCTATGAGGAAGAAGTCAGGAGTTAGGTAAGCGCCCGGCCTCGGAAACAAATTGTGGTGACCAGTGTCTCCCTCAAATTGAGAATTAGCTTGGCAAGTTCTACTCGACTACTAACTCGCACTAAAGTGAACTGCCAATGTTCTTGTTAAATAGGGTGTTTTGGATAGAAAGACAAATGAGTATGGGCTATTTTTCCATTTAAAAAGCGTGCGAAACCGCAGGCTGAAGCATGATTGTATGAACTGTAGTTAATTGTTCATTGCTAGCTGTTTTTACCGTTGTACCGTAGTCCAACAAGGAACCCTTCTATTTTCGGTTTGTCTGTCCGTGTGGGGATGATATTTTTTTTTTTATTTTTCCGTCGTGTGTTTTTACATTTTGGTAAATAGGTATTTAAAAGCTTTTCAGGGTTTGCCAAGATAACTTTTCGATTTATAGTTCCGTTTGCGAAATACTTAAGATGTAAACTTTTTTCGAGCATCTTCTCTGTAAAATCGGCTAGCTTTACAAATTTATAGCCAATGTCTATATATAACGATATAAAGACGGTGGCGAACATAGAGGTCAACATTAACAAACCATTGTTTATAGAATGACTGGTCCATTGGCACCTTATTCATTAAAATGGATGATGTAGTATAAGCACTACGGAGATACTCATAATCAAAAAACATTGATTGCTAAACTTATTTATTATGTTTTTCAGCAGAGACCGAATTTGCAAACTCTGTGGGCAAAGTGCTAACTTCATAGCAACTGTTGTTTTTTTTCCTATATTTTATTACATTGGTTTATTTATATAATATAAAAGTCGGCTGAGCCTAGTGTGGGAATCATTAGAAATCTAATTTAGTGTAACCCTCTCTACTTCATCATTTCAGCCATAAAATGTCCACTGATGAACACAGGCCTCCCTCATGGATCTCCATGAGGGGTAGTTGCCATACTCACCACGCTTGGCAGGCGGGTTGGTGAGCGCAGTATGGGATGTTGATACACGGATAGACGCTGCTGCCCATCTTCCGGAGGTATCCCTTAGCAGGCTCTTACTGCATCCATGGGCATGAGAGGAGGGGTATCATTCTACTGCCGGCACCCCACGGCAACCCTCTCTACTTACTCGTCTGTAATAGTTTAATTATCTTGTAAAATGTTAGTTATCTAAACTGTTACTTAATAAATGTTCCTTTCATTTTCATTTAATTGTCCATTGCATTTCATTAGTTAGCACTACGCTACAGAGAATGTCATTTAACATAATACAGTAAAACCAAAAAAGTTATTTCATCCAAAATGGAGATTTTACATCAGAGCACACAAGCGAAATCTTTCCGTATAATCAAATATCATCGTGGCTAAAATTTAAAGATAATTAATAGAATCAGGCGTTACTTTGCGGAAATCCATATTATTATGACAAACAATGAAAACACCATCAACCAAAACATCTACACACCATGCCTTTTTATTTGATACCACACTTGGGTATATTTGAGATCATTCGATTGTTCACCCCTACTTTCAAACCCCATATCTCATGAATTAGCTCAACCGATTTCTATTTCTAAACTTTCATTTCTGCATTTGACTTGATGTCTTTAAATTTTATGACAAACAATGAAAATATCTAGTTTTAATTCCGCTAATGCATTAGCGGAATTAAAACTAGATATTTTCATTGTTAAGCGGAATTAAAACTAGATATTTTCATTGTTTGTCATAAAATTTAAAGACATCAAGTCAAATGCAGAAATGAAAGTTTAGAAATAGAAATCGGTTGAGCTAATTCATGAGATATGGGGTTTGAAAGTAGGGGTGAACAATCGAATGATCTCAAATATACCCAAGTGTGGTATCAAATAAAAAGGCATGATGTGTAAATTGCAAAACTAAGGGTACGCATTACAAAAAAAAATAGGTAGCCTCAGAGACAGAGAGAATGTGGTAAAGCGTCGGGGGTCACTTTAAATTTTTAATTTTCTAAACTAATTATATCTGAGTCTTCCCGCGACTACGATAGGTCCCGTCGAAACTTAGGGCAATGCTGAAGGTAAATAATGTGATATATACACGGTTAAAAATGTGTTACTAACTTTTCTGTTGGTAACTGGGTTGTCTAGTAATAACTGTTATAGTTCGCCATTCACTTGTTAATAATGTAAACAACATACATGTCTTTTCAATTATGGTAGTAATATTTTATTGTATAGTATGTATATATACATATATATATATATATGTATATGTATATAGTACATGCTATATAGTATACCATATAATAGATACATATACATATGTATCTACTTTATACAGCGTGTCCCGTAATTGGGGTACTAAGCCGAAAGGGGGGTTTTCTACCCCCCCTGGCAAACAACGTTTGTTCTACGACTTTCTTGATTTTCAAGTTTTTCAGTGATAAGATAACGTTCAAAGTTTATACCAATTTCATAAGAGTGACAACCCTGCTCTCAGCTGTTACGGGCAATGACGTATTGACCGCCGGGGATTCCCGCGGCGCGCCCGCAACGCGCTTGTGCGTATATTGAGTGTGGGTATAGGTGCGTGGTGTGCGTAGGCGCGTAGGTATGTATTACGGACACACGTCTGTTATACATTAGGGTTGACAACGACTTGGAAAACTTTAATTTTGTATGGAAACCTGAAAATACGTTTTTCTGAAATCTTTCTTCGCCTTTGCATTCCTTTGGTGGGGGGTAATTTGCAGCTCCTGGCTTCATACACCAGTTACGGGACACCTTGTATAATGTGTAAGCACCTCTATTCAATATTACTTCAATTTAAATTATATAAAACTATGGTTTTCACAACAATAATTATAATACATTTTGTGCTCCTAGGGTCAAGTGACCGATTTAACGGTATTAACAAAGTACCAGCGCTGACCAATCTCCTGATGGTGAAGCAAAATGCTGAGTTGAGACATATTTGGAGCAGTAGCACACAAGTACAGGAAATGCAATTAGAAATCATTCGTCACCCTCCGTATTCACCAGACCTTGCTCCAACGGACTACTATTTTAATCGTTATTTAGGCAATTTTCTACGTGATAAAAAGTTTTCTTCTGAGGAGGCAGTACAAAATGCTTTCACACTTTGTCAAATCTAGATCACCAGAGTTCTATTGCGAAGGCTTAAATGACCTTCCTATTAGATGGCAGCAATGCATAGATAATAATGGTAATTATTTTGATTAGGTATATATGTTAAATTAAAAAAAAAACTAATTTCAATTTTTCAGTACAAATCGGCAATTTCATACTTTAAGCCCTATTATTAAGTCTCTTTTTTTATTCTGTGTCTATTATGATTTTGTTATTTTCAATGCTCGTTTTCTGTGTATGTGTTATTGTAGTGAATAAATAAATGTCTATGTATATGCCATCGTCATCATTTCAGACGTAGGACGTTCAGTGCTGCACAAAGGCCTCCCTCATAAATTTCCAGTTATTGCGGTTAAAAGCGACCTGCATCCACCTGCGGTCTTCACCAGCTCGTCAGCCCATCTAGTTAATGGACATCCTACGCTGCGCTTGCCGGGCCGTGGCCTGCATTAAAGAATTTATTGGCCCCATCGGCCATCTGTTCTGCGAGCTACATGGACCATTCAACCACCACGTCAACCTGCTAATTCGCTTGGCATTGTCGGTGACCGGAGTTCTCCTACGTATCTCCTCATTTCTGATTCGATCCCGTAAAGAAAACCCGAACTTTTATGAGTTGTGGCGCAAATACATTTATTTTTCTTTTTATATTTGAGAGATACGAGATACATGAACAAAAGCCTTGCAGAAGACAAACAATTTATTTTCCATCAGTCGCAGCTCAATCGCAACCGCCTAGGCTACGAACACGAACTAATATGTCTGTTTATCTCAATAGATCGTGCGGTTGACATGCAATTACGGACATGTTCTAGTATTTGTTCTCGACCGTAACTAATCTGTTTTAAGGTTGCATTTTGTTTGATCTTTTCTTTACTATCTTTGTGATATAGAAATGATAATAAAAGGGGTTAGGATTCTGATACTTATAAAAAGGGAATTAAAAGACAACAGTCTCGCAACGGCCCTTTAATATTTACCGACCGTTTTCAAAATGAAGAGTCTTATCGCGCACGTTATTTTCGTCATCATCATCATCATCTCAGCCATAGGACGAGCCCCCCCTCATGGTTAAAGTACTGGATCATGAGGGATTGTTGCCATATCCACCACGCTTGGCAGGCGGGTTGGTAAGCGCAGTACGGGACGTTGATACAAGGGAAGTCGCTGCTGCCCATCTTCTGGAGGTATCCCTTGGCAGATTTTTAGTGCATCCATGGGCAAGAGAGGAGGAGCAACATTCTACTGCTGGCACTCCACGGCAATGTTTTCCATAACAATTATAAAATCACGAATGTAGTTATGAATGTAGCTTTTCAGATTTATAATTGATGATGACGCGCGAACTGAAAACAAGAACCATTAATTGGGTATGTATTTACTTTTTACTTAGTTGTGAGGAATATGTTCGCATTACATAATCTAGGTCGCTCTATGCACTCAAAGCGGCTGTCTAAAGCTAGACGAGAAAAAGCTGAGGACAGTTATTTTCTTTATTATTTCTTATTTCCTGCGCTGTAAAGTTAAAAACTCTGTTTATGGGATAGATATGTTTGCCGTAGATAGCTCAGCGGAGTAACTCCTTACAAAATGAAGTGATAATGGCTCTTAGTTAATTGTCGTCTGCTTTTGTTTGAGAATCTATTCTGTTCAAAGAAAAGATTTCCGCTGGGGCTTTCTTTACGGGAATCTTTTTCACACAACAGGTCTTATTTCAAATTATTGTAAACGATGCCGTGAGGTGACTATAACATTTTGCCTGTCCTCTCATACCCGTGGATGCAGTAAGAATCTGCCAAGCGATACCACCGGAAAATGGGCAGCAGCGACTTTTCGTGCATCAGCATCTCATACTGCGCTCGCCAACCCGCCTGCCAAACGTGTTGAGTATGGCAATACTTCATGATCAATTGCAGATCCATGAGGGAGAGGCGTACGTCCAGCTGTACACATCATGCGGCTGAGATGATGATGAGATGATAATTTTAATAGCGTCTGTCCACAGCTTCGCATGCGTTGAACCTGACTTAAAGAAGTCCGTGAATTAATCTTGATCATGGACAAGACGAAGGTTATGTCGAATGTCTATGTTGTACCTACCACTGTTATGGTTGAGAACACGACTCTTGAAGTTGTCGACGCGTATACCTAGGACAAACAGCCCAATTAGGTAGGTGATGATGATGATGATGATTAGAATACAAATAACGTTTTTAACGTGTCGAAATCGCGCACGGAGGGTTCTGTACCATTATTAAATTAATGTACATACATTTAATGTACATACATTATTTGGCAATTACTTTACCCTAAATATCATCATCATTTCAGCCGTAAAACGTTTACTACTGACAGGCCTCCCTCATGGATCACCATGAGGGGAAGTTGCCATACTCACCACGCTTGGCAGGCGGGTATATATTCTCTAAGTTTTAGCTTGATCTGTTTAGTAGGGGTGCAATAAAGTATTTTGTATTTTATTATAGTTTTAGCTGACAAACAACGGATCACACTTACGGCTTAAGTATTAGCGATTTAAATTTGAGAAACAGATGATTCACGAATCTTTGTGAATGAATTATTTAATAACTATAATTGTGCGAATGTTACGATCGTTTTTCGTATATTTAAAGAAGCTGCGGTTTCTCATTCACAACTTGTATCTACATATGTATAACGAGACAATGGTGGCGATTCTGTTGTTGCACTAACTAGCTAAAGCTAATTAAATTGACGTAAAACGGACTAAAATGACATATTGCTATTCGGTTAGTGCCGTCCTTAAATGAAAACCGAACAAATAGACTTGATTTTACGCTGACAGCTATAAATTAAAATAATCCCTCCATGAGAGGTACATAGTTGCCATACTCACCACGATTGGCAGGCGGGTTGGCGAGCGTAGTTCGCGATATTGATACACGGAAAGACGCTGCTGCCCATCTTGCGAAGGTATCCCTTAGCAGGCTCTTACTGCGTCCACGGGCATGAAAGGAGGAGTAGCATTCTACTGCCCCCCCCGGCATCATGAATGTAGCCACGGCACGGCGTTCGACTTTTGAAATGGTAGCCTTTTATAACACCTGACAGTTGCAAAAAATTATGGTATTTATTCATGTTTAGTAACTGTGATATATTCGCAATAGAGGGTATTTAGTATTAAGTCTTTTTGTATGTCATGAACGGCGGACAGTCTCAGAATATACGTCTATACGTAAAGGCTTGTTTATTGTGCTCCCGATAGTTCTCCTTAGTTCCCATATTTCTCAGTAACATAGAAAATTTAATTGATTTAGTCCTGATTTCGCGGAAATCCACTTTCAGGGATCCGTACTCAAAGGGTAAAAACGGGACCCTATTACTAAGATTCCGCTGTCCGTCCGTCTGTCTGTCACCCTGTTTCTCATGATCCGTGATAATTGATGTTTTTTGTGACCGCTATCAACAAATACTAAAAACAGAATAAAATATTTGAGGGTGGCTCCCATACAACAAACGTAATTTTTTGCCGTTTTTTGCTCGATATTAATAACGGCAACAGGTAAACGCTTGAATTATTCACTGAATTATTATTTTTATAATAACTTTAAAAATAAATAATACAAATAAAATAAAACAAATATTAGAGGGGGCTCCCATACAACAAACGTGATTTTTTTGCCGTTTTTTGCTCGAGGTTAATAACGACGCTTGAAATATTCACACAGTATTTATTTAGTTGAAGGTAAATTAATAGTATATTTCCGTGGGGTGCCGGCAGTAGAATGTTACCCCTCCTCTCCTGCCCATGGATGCAGTAAGAGCCTGCTAAGGGTTACCTCCGGAAGATGGGCAGCAGCGTCTTTCCGCATATCATCATCCCTTACTGCGCTCGCCAACCCGCCTGCCAAGCGTGGTGAGTATGGCAACTTCCCCTCATGGTGATCCATGAGGGAGGCCTATTCAGTCATGGACGTTTTACGGCTGAAATGATGATGATGATATTTATGGTATAGTAACGTATGGTATGGTAATGTATGGTATAGTACGGAACCCTTCGTGCGCGATTCCGACACGTTTATTTATTTGTATTCTAAAGACAATGCGTAACTATTCTGCTAAATTTACTTCTAGCAATGCTGCACAATGCAGAAACTTATGTTGACGTGTGATGTTGCAAAACAAACCCTAAAATAAAAACAAGTGAAATTATACATGTTAGAATATAATTAATTGTTTGTATAAAAAAAAATTACGCCTACGGAGTTTCCCCATGAAAAGCTACATTCATATGCCATATTAATAACTGTTTCTCATCCCGTACGCTAACAGCCCCATTAACCCCCATAACAAAACCTCCAACTTTATAGCGTATAAGTCCATTTAGAACGATGAATCCATGAAAAAACACCAGTTTTTGCAATGGAATACCAACTCTATTACATTTAACTACGGTTCAGTATTGAAAAAGGAATAATCAGATCCCTTATGTATTTTTAACGTCGTCAGTAGGATTTCGAGCGTTTGACGCGATAAATATACATTCATCGTGACATTTATTACGTGACGTTGATAGATTGAATCGACGATGAAACGGGATGAGTAGTTTTACCTTTAAGCCGATACCCTATTGTTTTCAAAGATACGAGTATTATCAATGTTTGTCAAATGTTTCTCAGAAGAAATGGTTTTTTTCAACACATTGTCTCACTGCTGGGCAAAGGCCTCCCCTTTTTCTCTCCACACATCACGGTCCATTGCAACCAACCATTGGCCACGTGGACTCAAAAGCATCCAGATAATCTCGCCATCTCTTTCTGGGTCTGTCACGTATGTATATTCGTATAATGTTATTTTGGAACATTTTTTTTTATGAACCATTTCTTGGAACTATAAAACGTTAACCGAACTCGTGCGAAACGAAACGTGCTATAAATGAAAAAACACACAAGTAGTTCTAAGCTTTCTCCTTTCTTTCTTTTTGATATTTTTGTTGCATGTCCATATTAGATAAATAAATAAATGAGGACTGAATTATACTGTTAATTGACCTCCTTTTTCGGATTCAAAAGACCATTGTCTATAAAGTCTGTTACAAATAAATTAACAAATGTCAAACGAACGAAATGAAAAGCTGCGTGAACCGAACATTCAGAGGGCGACAAGGTAGCGTGAAAGTATTATTGTTATCTCAGCTGTAACAAGCTGATAACGAAGTTCACAGGCTTACTTTCCCGCAAGATACGAAGAAAATTAGGTTACATGTAGGGTTGTCTTACGTTTTAACTGATTTAAAGTAACGAGGTTCTAGGACTTATTGAATCTGTAGAATTGACAAGGGAGTTTTATCTAGTTTCATAGACGAAATTTGTGGATCGAAATTAACTTTGTATGAGTAGATCTCCAAGTTTTCAACTAACACTTTACGTGTCTTGGGTAACAGTTTAAAACTTCTACAACCAATTTATTATGGAAACAAGCAAGCACTTTATAGCTCAACAAAAATCTTAGGTTGTTCTTGTTACAAAAATATTCACTCACTTCAACAAATAATTATTGTGAAAGTGTTAAATATTTTCTTCTTTCTTTTATTCTATTTAAAGCGACTTTATAAAAAATCAAACGAATAAACGGTACGAAATTCAGAACACTAAAAGAAGTGGTGTCCCATACAACAGTGCTGTATCATGTCAGTAACTAGTTACCAGTTTCAAACAAATTTCACATTTCACACAACAACATAAAATATTTTGTAGTAAAAACAGGACGGAGCTCGTATCTTACCTTGTAGAATAAATAACACGGCTCGGTGCCTGCAACAAACTTGTGCTCTACACGTGCTTGCGCAGTTTCCGACGCCACATTTTAGCGGAACTTCAGACAGGATGTCTTTAAAATACATGTATTTTTAATATGTAACACTTTGAGATCATTCGATTGTTCACCCCTACTTTCAAACCCCATATCTCATGAATTAGCTCAACCGATTTCTATTTCTAAACTTTCATTTCTGCATTTGACTTGATGTCTTTAAATTTTATGACAAACAATGAAAATATCTAGTTTTAATTCCGCTAATGCATTAGCGGAATTAAAACTAGATATTTTCATTGTTAAGCGGAATTAAAACTAGATATTTTCATTGTTTGTCATAAAATTTAAAGACATCAAGTCAAATGCAGAAATGAAAGTTTAGAAATAGAAATCGGTTGAGCTAATTCATGAGATATGGGGTTTGAAAGTAGGGGTGAACAATCGAATGATCTCAAATATACCCAAGTGTGGTATCAAATAAAAAGGCATGATGTGTAAATTGCAAAACTAAGGGTACGCATTACAAAAAAAAATAGGTAGCCTCAGAGACAGAGAGAATGTGGTAAAGCGTCGGGGGTCACTTTAAATTTTTAATTTTCTAAACTAATTATATCTGAGTCTTCCCGCGACTACGATAGGTCCCGTCGAAACTTAGGGCAATGCTGAAGGTAAATAATGTGATATATACACGGTTAAAAATGTGTTACTAACTTTTCTGTTGGTAACTGGGTTGTCTAGTAATAACTGTTATAGTTCGCCATTCACTTGTTAATAATGTAAACAACATACATGTCTTTTCAATTATGGTAGTAATATTTTATTGTATAGTATGTATATATACATATATATATATATATGTATATGTATATAGTACATGCTATATAGTATACCATATAATAGATACATATACATATGTATCTACTTTATACAGCGTGTCCCGTAATTGGGGTACTAAGCCGAAAGGGGGGTTTTCTACCCCCCCTGGCAAACAACGTTTGTTCTACGACTTTCTTGATTTTCAAGTTTTTCAGTGATAAGATAACGTTCAAAGTTTATACCAATTTCATAAGAGTGACAACCCTGCTCTCAGCTGTTACGGGCAATGACGTATTGACCGCCGGGGATTCCCGCGGCGCGCCCGCAACGCGCTTGTGCGTATATTGAGTGTGGGTATAGGTGCGTGGTGTGCGTAGGCGCGTAGGTATGTATTACGGACACACGTCTGTTATACATTAGGGTTGACAACGACTTGGAAAACTTTAATTTTGTATGGAAACCTGAAAATACGTTTTTCTGAAATCTTTCTTCGCCTTTGCATTCCTTTGGTGGGGGGTAATTTGCAGCTCCTGGCTTCATACACCAGTTACGGGACACCTTGTATAATGTGTAAGCACCTCTATTCAATATTACTTCAATTTAAATTATATAAAACTATGGTTTTCACAACAATAATTATAATACATTTTGTGCTCCTAGGGTCAAGTGACCGATTTAACGGTATTAACAAAGTACCAGCGCTGACCAATCTCCTGATGGTGAAGCAAAATGCTGAGTTGAGACATATTTGGAGCAGTAGCACACAAGTACAGGAAATGCAATTAGAAATCATTCGTCACCCTCCGTATTCACCAGACCTTGCTCCAACGGACTACTATTTTAATCGTTATTTAGGCAATTTTCTACGTGATAAAAAGTTTTCTTCTGAGGAGGCAGTACAAAATGCTTTCACACTTTGTCAAATCTAGATCACCAGAGTTCTATTGCGAAGGCTTAAATGACCTTCCTATTAGATGGCAGCAATGCATAGATAATAATGGTAATTATTTTGATTAGGTATATATGTTAAATTAAAAAAAAAACTAATTTCAATTTTTCAGTACAAATCGGCAATTTCATACTTTAAGCCCTATTATTAAGTCTCTTTTTTTATTCTGTGTCTATTATGATTTTGTTATTTTCAATGCTCGTTTTCTGTGTATGTGTTATTGTAGTGAATAAATAAATGTCTATGTATATGCCATCGTCATCATTTCAGACGTAGGACGTTCAGTGCTGCACAAAGGCCTCCCTCATAAATTTCCAGTTATTGCGGTTAAAAGCGACCTGCATCCACCTGCGGTCTTCACCAGCTCGTCAGCCCATCTAGTTAATGGACATCCTACGCTGCGCTTGCCGGGCCGTGGCCTGCATTAAAGAATTTATTGGCCCCATCGGCCATCTGTTCTGCGAGCTACATGGACCATTCAACCACCACGTCAACCTGTTAATTCGCTTGGCATTGTCGGTGACCGGAGTTCTCCTACGTATCTCCTCATTTCTGATTCGATCCCGTAAAGAAAACCCGAACTTTTATGAGTTGTGGCGCAAATACATTTATTTTTCTTTTTATATTTGAGAGATACGAGATACATGAACAAAAGCCTTGCAGAAGACAAACAATTTATTTTCCATCAGTCGCAGCTCAATCGCAACCGCCTAGGCTACGAACACGAACTAATATGTCTGTTTATCTCAGTAGTTTATGAGTAACAGTGTGACTGTCTGTCTCTACAGATAGACAGACGTGGCGGTGGACTTTTTAAATAATCTATAGATGAATAAATATAAGTACCTAATTCCTAGCAAAACATGAAATCCATGGTCAACGAAATATTTTTTTCTTCATAGCTATTTGCATAATTATGTTGTTTCAGTAGAATAATTTATCTCCTCTGCTCATGGGTGCAGTAAGAATCTGCCAAGGGATTCCTCCGGAAGATTTTCAGCAGCGTCTTTTCGCGTATTAACATCCCATACCGCTCGCCAACCCACCTACCAAGCGTGGTGAGTATGGCAATAACCCCCTCATAATCACGTGCCGTGGGGTGCCTGCAGTAGAATGTTGCCCCTCCTCTCTTGCCCGTGTATGCAGTAAGAGCCTGCTAAGAGCTACCTCCGGAAGATGGGCAGCAGCGTCATTCCGTGTATCAACATCCCATACTGCGCTCGCCAACCCGCCTGCCAAGCGTGGTAAGTATTGCAACTGCCCCTCATGGAGACCCAAGAGGGAGGCCTGTGTTCAGTAGTGGACGTTTTACGGCTGAAATGATGAATCACTTGGATATCCATTAAGGAAGTCTATGTTTAGCAGTGGACATGCAACGGCTGAGATAGTAATGATGATGTACTTAATGTTTCATCAAAACAAATTACAAGGGCAATTTATAAATGCTTTCTAAGCTTTATAAGTCATCTAGCATTAAAGTTAGTATTTATGAGCCTTACGTGTAAGACAAAATCCAAAAGTTAGATAGTTCGCCTAAAGTTCTGTGCTGAGATAAACGTCACAAGCTCAGCTGTAAACGTAAAGATTTGTTTTTCCTGCAACGTGGACAGCCAAACAAGGACGTCCGCGGTTTTACTACTCAATAAGTTACTGCGTGGATGCAGCTGTAAAATTGCTGACTAGCCTGAAAATAACAAGATTAGTCGAAGTATCCTGACCAGGAAACAAGCTAATTACCTGGAAGTAGAGATATTTCTTCTTGTTTTATATTGACAAAATTATTGTTGGCATTTTTATACTTCAACATTAGCATACGAGTGGACATTATTATACTTCGACATTTTTACACAAAGACCAAAATATACCTTGGCACTTTTCTACGTTGACAAAATGCATTGTTGGCATTTTTATATACAAATGAACATTATTATACCTTGTTATTTTTCATTTTGGACCAAAGTCGTCAAACCCTTCTTGTCTAGCTAGCGTACTATTAGAAACTGAGAAAAGTAGAGCATAATTTCTACGTAAAGTAGAGTAACATTTTACGGCCTATTGTAACTTTAACAATTTACTACTATTCAATGGCTACTATAGAATGCAAGAGCTTTGTTATGTAAGTCTAGAAAATGTTGCATTCATGCTGGCCGGTTCGTTTCAAATTTATGTTTTTTTATGATTTTGAGGAAAACAAGTCTGCGTGGGTGCCGGCAGTAGGATGTTACCCCTCCTCTTATGCCCGTGGATGCAGTAAGAGCCTGCTATGGGGTACCTCCGGAAGGTAGGCAGCAGCGTCTTTCCGTGTATAAACATCCCGTACTGCGCTTGCCAACCCGCCTGCCAAGCGTGAGTATGGCAACTACCCCTCATGGAGATCCATGAGGGAGGCCTGAAACGCTTAATCTTTGAAACGCAGATTTTAACCTTCCGATGTGTAACTTTCCTTTCTTTGCGGAATAGCTCTTTAGTAGCTCCTTTTGTTTACAATAAGCTACGAAAACACATTAGAGAATTGCAATTTTCCATATTACAGATAAAATTAAAAACTTTACTTTCTTCCAAATGTTATAATAATTTCAATGATTTTATGAATGATAAACATTTATAGTAGGTAATTAAATATAATTTGTAATTTGACTTTAATAATAGCTGACATCATGATTTGAGAATGTAATTTTTATTAGTTTTATATGACATGTGTTTTTAATTTTATCAATAAATTTATTAATTTTGTATTAAGACGATGCACGCCAATCTCGGTAGAAAACATTGTTACCAATGATAAATAAATATGTAACACTTATATGTAACTAAATATGTAACACTAGTGCGGTTGACATGCAATTACGGACATGTTCTAGTATTTGTTCTCGACCGTAACTAATCTGTTTTAAGGTTGCATTTTGTTTGATCTTTTCTTTACTATCTTTGTGATATAGAAATGATAATAAAAGGGGTTAGGATTCTGATACTTATAAAAAGGGAATTAAAAGACAACAGTCTCGCAACGGCCCTTTAATATTTACCGACCGTTTTCAAAATGAAGAGTCTTATCGCGCACGTTATTTTCGTCATCATCATCATCATCTCAGCCATAGGACGAGCCCCCCCTCATGGTTAAAGTACTGGATCATGAGGGATTGTTGCCATATCCACCACGCTTGGCAGGCGGGTTGGTAAGCGCAGTACGGGACGTTGATACAAGGGAAGTCGCTGCTGCCCATCTTCTGGAGGTATCCCTTGGCAGATTTTTAGTGCATCCATGGGCAAGAGAGGAGGAGCAACATTCTACTGCTGGCACTCCACGGCAATGTTTTCCATAACAATTATAAAATCACGAATGTAGTTATGAATGTAGCTTTTCAGATTTATAATTGATGATGACGCGCGAACTGAAAACAAGAACCATTAATTGGGTATGTATTTACTTTTTACTTAGTTGTGAGGAATATGTTCGCATTACATAATCTAGGTCGCTCTATGCACTCAAAGCGGCTGTCTAAAGCTAGACGAGAAAAAGCTGAGGACAGTTATTTTCTTTATTATTTCTTATTTCCTGCGCTGTAAAGTTAAAAACTCTGTTTATGGGATAGATATGTTTGCCGTAGATAGCTCAGCGGAGTAACTCCTTACAAAATGAAGTGATAATGGCTCTTAGTTAATTGTCGTCTGCTTTTGTTTGAGAATCTATTCTGTTCAAAGAAAAGATTTCCGCTGGGGCTTTCTTTACGGGAATCTTTTTCACACAACAGGTCTTATTTCAAATTATTGTAAACGATGCCGTGAGGTGACTATAACATTTTGCCTGTCCTCTCATACCCGTGGATGCAGTAAGAATCTGCCAAGCGATACCACCGGAAAATGGGCAGCAGCGACTTTTCGTGCATCAGCATCTCATACTGCGCTCGCCAACCCGCCTGCCAAACGTGTTGAGTATGGCAATACTTCATGATCAATTGCAGATCCATGAGGGAGAGGCGTACGTCCAGCTGTACACATCATGCGGCTGAGATGATGATGAGATGATAATTTTAATAGCGTCTGTCCACAGCTTCGCATGCGTTGAACCTGACTTAAAGAAGTCCGTGAATTAATCTTGATCATGGACAAGACGAAGGTTATGTCGAATGTCTATGTTGTACCTACCACTGTTATGGTTGAGAACACGACTCTTGAAGTTGTCGACGCGTATACCTAGGACAAACAGCCCAATTAGGTAGGTGATGATGATGATGATGATTAGAATACAAATAACGTTTTTAACGTGTCGAAATCGCGCACGGAGGGTTCTGTACCATTATTTGGCAATTACTTTACCCTAAATATCATCATCATTTCAGCCGTAAAACGTTTACTACTGACAGGCCTCCCTCATGGATCACCATGAGGGGAAGTTGCCATACTCACCACGCTTGGCAGGCGGGTATATATTCTCTAAGTTTTAGCTTGATCTGTTTAGTAGGGGTGCAATAAAGTATTTTGTATTTTATTATAGTTTTAGCTGACAAACAACGGATCACACTTACGGCTTAAGTATTAGCGATTTAAATTTGAGAAACAGATGATTCACGAATCTTTGTGAATGAATTATTTAATAACTATAATTGTGCGAATGTTACGATCGTTTTTCGTATATTTAAAGAAGCTGCGGTTTCTCATTCACAACTTGTATCTACATATGTATAACGAGACAATGGTGGCGATTCTGTTGTTGCACTAACTAGCTAAAGCTAATTAAATTGACGTAAAACGGACTAAAATGACATATTGCTATTCGGTTAGTGCCGTCCTTAAATGAAAACCGAACAAATAGACTTGATTTTACGCTGACAGCTATAAATTAAAATAATCCCTCCATGAGAGGTACATAGTTGCCATACTCACCACGATTGGCAGGCGGGTTGGCGAGCGTAGTTCGCGATATTGATACACGGAAAGACGCTGCTGCCCATCTTGCGAAGGTATCCCTTAGCAGGCTCTTACTGCGTCCACGGGCATGAAAGGAGGAGTAGCATTCTACTGCCCCCCCCGGCATCATGAATGTAGCCACGGCACGGCGTTCGACTTTTGAAATGGTAGCCTTTTATAACACCTGACAGTTGCAAAAAATTATGGTATTTATTCATGTTTAGTAACTGTGATATATTCGCAATAGAGGGTATTTAGTATTAAGTCTTTTTGTATGTCATGAACGGCGGACAGTCTCAGAATATACGTCTATACGTAAAGGCTTGTTTATTGTGCTCCCGATAGTTCTCCTTAGTTCCCATATTTCTCAGTAACATAGAAAATTTAATTGATTTAGTCCTGATTTCGCGGAAATCCACTTTCAGGGATCCGTACTCAAAGGGTAAAAACGGGACCCTATTACTAAGATTCCGCTGTCCGTCCGTCTGTCTGTCACCCTGTTTCTCATGATCCGTGATAATTGATGTTTTTTGTGACCGCTATCAACAAATACTAAAAACAGAATAAAATATTTGAGGGTGGCTCCCATACAACAAACGTAATTTTTTGCCGTTTTTTGCTCGATATTAATAACGGCAACAGGTAAACGCTTGAATTATTCACTGAATTATTATTTTTATAATAACTTTAAAAATAAATAATACAAATAAAATAAAACAAATATTAGAGGGGGCTCCCATACAACAAACGTGATTTTTTTGCCGTTTTTTGCTCGAGGTTAATAACGACGCTTGAAATATTCACACAGTATTTATTTAGTTGAAGGTAAATTAATAGTATATTTCCGTGGGGTGCCGGCAGTAGAATGTTACCCCTCCTCTCCTGCCCATGGATGCAGTAAGAGCCTGCTAAGGGTTACCTCCGGAAGATGGGCAGCAGCGTCTTTCCGCATATCATCATCCCTTACTGCGCTCGCCAACCCGCCTGCCAAGCGTGGTGAGTATGGCAACTTCCCCTCATGGTGATCCATGAGGGAGGCCTATTCAGTCATGGACGTTTTACGGCTGAAATGATGATGATGATATTTATGGTATAGTAACGTATGGTATGGTAATGTATGGTATAGTACGGAACCCTTCGTGCGCGATTCCGACACGTTTATTTATTTGTATTCTAAAGACAATGCGTAACTATTCTGCTAAATTTACTTCTAGCAATGCTGCACAATGCAGAAACTTATGTTGACGTGTGATGTTGCAAAACAAACCCTAAAATAAAAACAAGTGAAATTATACATGTTAGAATATAATTAATTGTTTGTATAAAAAAAAATTACGCCTACGGAGTTTCCCCATGAAAAGCTACATTCATATGCCATATTAATAACTGTTTCTCATCCCGTACGCTAACAGCCCCATTAACCCCCATAACAAAACCTCCAACTTTATAGCGTATAAGTCCATTTAGAACGATGAATCCATGAAAAAACACCAGTTTTTGCAATGGAATACCAACTCTATTACATTTAACTACGGTTCAGTATTGAAAAAGGAATAATCAGATCCCTTATGTATTTTTAACGTCGTCAGTAGGATTTCGAGCGTTTGACGCGATAAATATACATTCATCGTGACATTTATTACGTGACGTTGATAGATTGAATCGACGATGAAACGGGATGAGTAGTTTTACCTTTAAGCCGATACCCTATTGTTTTCAAAGATACGAGTATTATCAATGTTTGTCAAATGTTTCTCAGAAGAAATGGTTTTTTTCAACACATTGTCTCACTGCTGGGCAAAGGCCTCCCCTTTTTCTCTCCACACATCACGGTCCATTGCAACCAACCATTGGCCACGTGGACTCAAAAGCATCCAGATAATCTCGCCATCTCTTTCTGGGTCTGTCACGTATGTATATTCGTATAATGTTATTTTGGAACATTTTTTTTTATGAACCATTTCTTGGAACTATAAAACGTTAACCGAACTCGTGCGAAACGAAACGTGCTATAAATGAAAAAACACACAAGTAGTTCTAAGCTTTCTCCTTTCTTTCTTTTTGATATTTTTGTTGCATGTCCATATTAGATAAATAAATAAATGAGGACTGAATTATACTGTTAATTGACCTCCTTTTTCGGATTCAAAAGACCATTGTCTATAAAGTCTGTTACAAATAAATTAACAAATGTCAAACGAACGAAATGAAAAGCTGCGTGAACCGAACATTCAGAGGGCGACAAGGTAGCGTGAAAGTATTATTGTTATCTCAGCTGTAACAAGCTGATAACGAAGTTCACAGGCTTACTTTCCCGCAAGATACGAAGAAAATTAGGTTACATGTAGGGTTGTCTTACGTTTTAACTGATTTAAAGTAACGAGGTTCTAGGACTTATTGAATCTGTAGAATTGACAAGGGAGTTTTATCTAGTTTCATAGACGAAATTTGTGGATCGAAATTAACTTTGTATGAGTAGATCTCCAAGTTTTCAACTAACACTTTACGTGTCTTGGGTAACAGTTTAAAACTTCTACAACCAATTTATTATGGAAACAAGCAAGCACTTTATAGCTCAACAAAAATCTTAGGTTGTTCTTGTTACAAAAATATTCACTCACTTCAACAAATAATTATTGTGAAAGTGTTAAATATTTTCTTCTTTCTTTTATTCTATTTAAAGCGACTTTATAAAAAATCAAACGAATAAACGGTACGAAATTCAGAACACTAAAAGAAGTGGTGTCCCATACAACAGTGCTGTATCATGTCAGTAACTAGTTACCAGTTTCAAACAAATTTCACATTTCACACAACAACATAAAATATTTTGTAGTAAAAACAGGACGGAGCTCGTATCTTACCTTGTAGAATAAATAACACGGCTCGGTGCCTGCAACAAACTTGTGCTCTACACGTGCTTGCGCAGTTTCCGACGCCACATTTTAGCGGAACTTCAGACAGGATGTCTTTAAAATACATGTATTTTTAACCGACTTTAATAAGCGAAAAGGTTCTCACGTCCTCAGTATTTAGAGGTATTTTAAGTTACTTAATAAAAGGGGGAAGTAAAGTAAAAGTATATTTATTGCTTCAATACATGTAAAAAAAAGGTGTTACATATTTATTTATCATTGGTAACAATGTTTTCTACCGAGATTGGCGTGCATCGTCTTAATACAAAATTAATAAATTTATTGATAAAATTAAAAACACATGTCATATAAAACTAATAAAAATTACATTCTCAAATCATGATGTCAGCTATTATTAAAGTCAAATTACAAATTATATTTAATTACCTACTATAAATGTTTATCATTCATAAAATCATTGAAAT
This sequence comes from Pasiphila rectangulata, assembly GCA_963082625.1. NCBI lineage: Eukaryota > Metazoa > Arthropoda > Insecta > Lepidoptera > Geometridae > Pasiphila > Pasiphila rectangulata. The sequence goes on from OY720235.1 coordinate 23,043,473, forward strand.
TATTATAACATTTGGAAGAAAGTAAAGTTTTTAATTTTATCTGTAATATGGAAAATTGCAATTCTCTAATGTGTTTTCGTAGCTTATTGTAAACAAAAGGAGCTACTAAAGAGCTATTCCGCAAAGAAAGGAAAGTTACACATCGGAAGGTTAAAATCTGCGTTTCAAAGATTAAGCGTTTCAGGCCTCCCTCATGGATCTCCATGAGGGGTAGTTGCCATACTCACGCTTGGCAGGCGGGTTGGCAAGCGCAGTACGGGATGTTTATACACGGAAAGACGCTGCTGCCTACCTTCCGGAGGTACCCCATAGCAGGCTCTTACTGCATCCACGGGCATAAGAGGAGGGGTAACATCCTACTGCCGGCACCCACGCAGACTTGTTTTCCTCAAAATCATAAAAAAACATAAATTTGAAACGAACCGGCCAGCATGAATGCAACATTTTCTAGACTTACATAACAAAGCTCTTGCATTCTATAGTAGCCATTGAATAGTAGTAAATTGTTAAAGTTACAATAGGCCGTAAAATGTTACTCTACTTTACGTAGAAATTATGCTCTACTTTTCTCAGTTTCTAATAGTACGCTAGCTAGACAAGAAGGGTTTGACGACTTTGGTCCAAAATGAAAAATAACAAGGTATAATAATGTTCATTTGTATATAAAAATGTCAATGTGTAAAAATGCCAACAATGCATTTTGTCAACGTAGAAAAGTGCCAAGGTATATTTTGGTCTTTGTGTAAAAATGTCGAAGTATAATAATGTCCACTCGTATGCTAATGTTGAAGTATAAAAATGCCAACAATAATTTTGTCAATATAAAACAAGAAGAAATATCTCTACTTCCAGGTAATTAGCTTGTTTCCTGGTCAGGATACTTCGACTAATCTTGTTATTTTCAGGCTAGTCAGCAATTTTACAGCTGCATCCACGCAGTAACTTATTGAGTAGTAAAACCGCGGACGTCCTTGTTTGGCTGTCCACGTTGCAGGAAAAACAAATCTTTACGTTTACAGCTGAGCTTGTGACGTTTATCTCAGCACAGAACTTTAGGCGAACTATCTAACTTTTGGATTTTGTCTTACACGTAAGGCTCATAAATACTAACTTTAATGCTAGATGACTTATAAAGCTTAGAAAGCATTTATAAATTGCCCTTGTAATTTGTTTTGATGAAACATTAAGTACATCATCATTACTATCTCAGCCGTTGCATGTCCACTGCTAAACATAGACTTCCTTAATGGATATCCAAGTGATTCATCATTTCAGCCGTAAAACGTCCACTACTGAACACAGGCCTCCCTCTTGGGTCTCCATGAGGGGCAGTTGCAATACTTACCACGCTTGGCAGGCGGGTTGGCGAGCGCAGTATGGGATGTTGATACACGGAATGACGCTGCTGCCCATCTTCCGGAGGTAGCTCTTAGCAGGCTCTTACTGCATACACGGGCAAGAGAGGAGGGGCAACATTCTACTGCAGGCACCCCACGGCACGTGATTATGAGGGGGTTATTGCCATACTCACCACGCTTGGTAGGTGGGTTGGCGAGCGGTATGGGATGTTAATACGCGAAAAGACGCTGCTGAAAATCTTCCGGAGGAATCCCTTGGCAGATTCTTACTGCACCCATGAGCAGAGGAGATAAATTATTCTACTGAAACAACATAATTATGCAAATAGCTATGAAGAAAAAAATATTTCGTTGACCATGGATTTCATGTTTTGCTAGGAATTAGGTACTTATATTTATTCATCTATAGATTATTTAAAAAGTCCACCGCCACGTCTGTCTATCTGTAGAGACAGACAGTCACACTGTTACTCATAAACTACTGAGTAGATTTTAATGCGAAAATACTTTAAATCTTTTCTCCTGAAACACTCTTTCCATTGTTGAAAATCCAATGGAAAGAGTGGTTCAATAAAAAGAAAATAAAAGATTTAAAGTAAAATTAAGCGCCACCAGCGTGCTTCAACTCAGCCGGTGCGAACCGACTCGCTTCTGACCCAGTCTAACTCTTCATAAAAAATGACCACTGATTGGTTTATCCGTATAATACCTGTATACCTGTGCGATGCCGGGGTGCGTCTCGAGTTCCGAATAAGACATTAACATTTTCATTTATTTTAAATTTAATAATCTGCAAAAAATATCTTTCCTTTGTTGATACATCATTGTGACGACCTCTGTGGCGCAGCGGGCGAAGGTCTGCTTGCGACGCAAGAGGTTACGGGTTCGATTCCCGCCTCGGGACAAATGTCTGTACGATCTGCAGATATTTGTTCAGGGTGTTCTGGGTGTTTTTCTATATATAATAAAAATATCTATCTATGTAGTATAATGTATTAAGTATATCAGTCATCTAGTACCCATAACACAAGGTCTGCTTAGCTTGGGGCTAGATGATGCTGTGTGATTTGTCGAGCATTATTTATTTATTTATCTCAGCCGTAGGACATCTAGTGCTAGACATAGGCCTCCCCTCATGGATCTCCATGATCATGACGGGGTTTTGCCGTACTCCGTAATCACTTACTCAAGTCATTAATATATGCCTCGTAAAAGGACAGTTTCCGGACTCCTTAAAAGTAGCAAAAGTCAGTCCTATATTTAAGTCTGGGATAAAAACTGATGCGGGCAATTATAGGCCAATATCTGTCCTTCCAATACTTTCCAAGGTTATGGAAAAAATAATTTACAATCGGCTCGAGGATCACCTAAATTCAATTAATTTTCTTTTTAGTAAGCAATACGGTTTTCGCCCGAAATCAAACACTCTTTCAGCTTGTATAGACCTCATAACCAACTTAAAAACCAAAATTGATCAAAAACAAGTAGCTCTGGGTGTATTCATCGACCTAAAAAAGGCGTTTGATACCATTAGCCACAAACTGCTTTTACTTAAACTACACAGGATAGGAATCACAGGATCGGTATATGAGATGTTTAAATGCTATCTAAGCAATAGACATCAAGTCGTAAAAATTGGTAGTGCCCAAAGCCTTCCTGAAATCATTACTTACGGTGTCCCGCAGGGATCCATATTGGGACCATTGTTATTCCTAATTTATATAAACAGTATAAGCGAACTGAGTCTTAAGGGGGAAGTCTCTCTATATGCCGACGATACCTCCTTGTTTTATTTTGGAACTGACATTAATTCTATGGTAAAAGATGCACAAAAAGATCTCAATACTCTTTTCTCTTGGTTTAGATCCAATTTATTGACCTTAAACATAGCTAAGACCAACTATATCATTTTCAGTGCTAAAAATAAACATATATCAGATTTCCCACCACTGTTAATTGATGGACAAATTTTAAACAAAGTTAATTCAGAGAAATATTTGGGCTTAGCATTGGATAGTCGTCTGACTTGGAAGACGCATATTAAAAACATTCGATCAAAATTATCATCCCTCATGGCTATTCTGCGTGGAACTGTACGCTGCTATCCCAGATCTGTTCGATACATTATTTACAATGCTTTGGTGAAACCACATTTAGAGTATCTGATTGAAATATGGGGCTGCGCTGCTAAAACTAATCTTAAACAATTGCAAACAACCCAAAATAAAATAATAAAACTTCTATTTAATTATGATTTCCTTACTCCAACAACGACAGTGTATAGAGAAACCAGGCTTATGTCTCTTTCACAAATGTTCAAGTTTAACGTTTGTATACTTATACGGAAAATCCTTAATAAAAATATTCACACGCAGATAAAGTTTAAAGTAAAGTCACAGTTACAGACACGCTCACTCAGACGACCTAATGATATAATATTGCCAACACCGCGAACAAACTACGGAAAGAAAAACCTCACATACCAAGGAGCTCAGCTTTACAATAAACTTCCAAATCATGTCAAAAACACTAAAAGTTTTCTCTCATTTAAAAGCAAATTAAAACAACATATTTTAAGCCAGTTCACACAATTTTGAGCAATATGTAGAATAAATCAGTCAGAAATAATATGTATATTCATCAATTTGTTACTCATAGTGATCATTCATGATCTTTAATAATTATAATAATTCATACACATTTATAATCCATAATCATTAAGAATTAATTTGCCAAATTGTATGTACAATATTTATGATTTTATTTTTATTATCTAATGCTAGCTTTTAATTTATTTCAAGAAATTATAAATTAAATTATTTTAATATAATGTTTAAAATAATAAGTAAACTAGCTAGACAATTAAATTTAAGGTTACCTGTATTTCTCTTGTAAGTGAATTTTATTCTTTTAGAGAAATAAATGTCTTAAACCATAAACCATGATATACTTAATACATTATACTACATAGATAGATATTTTTTTCATTATATATAGAAAAACACCCAGAACACCCTGAATAAATATCTGCAGATCGTACAGACATTTGTCCCGAGGCGGGAACCGAACCCGCAACCTCTTGCGTCGCAGGCGGACCTTCGTCCGCTGCGCCACAGAGCTCGAGATAATGATGATGATGACGTTTGACGGAGTTGTAGCACATTCCGATAAGACCAGTAACTATTCCAACATTTCCAAGTCCCTTAGTTAGCAGCAGTTTATATATAGCAGTAGTTTATGTTGCGTCAAGTGGTCCGGCCGACGCGGTCAAGCGCGCTCTCACGAAGGACAGCGCTCTAATTTATTCATGCTCGAAGTAAGACGAGTATGTACGCCACCGAGCCCCTTTGCTTGTGGCCACGCTTATAGTTTCAAGACTAAATGAAGCCAATTGAAATGTCACTTATCCCCTCGCGATAAGGTCGCGTTTGTGCTGACGGCCCATTTGTTACTCACCCGCGGAACACACTATTTTGCTTGTCGTCCGTGCGGAAAATTTTAATTTTGGGCATTCGTGCACAAAGTTTGTGCAAATTAAAATACTTGCACGCTTCGGAGTCGCGACTCGAGAGCAGCAACTTGGAAGTATGCTTCAAGTGTTGTAATTACGGCGTTTTAGTGGCTTTTTGGATTTCAAAGACGCTGTTTAACCAAATCAGTTGCACGGAAGTTACAGTTCCTTGTTTGTGCTGTGATTGTTGCGAGAAGCAGTCAACAGTCGCACTTCACTTGCAAAACTTTACCCCAGTTCAAGACCCCGTTTCAAAAAAATAGACATATTTGTTGGACTTATTTATAAAACTACAAGAAAAGGAACTGACTGTACTTGAAAGAGCGAAAGGCGGGGATTGCGTCGCGACACACTAACCATAAAAAATATATACTCAGTCATTACAATTGACTCAAGCCTGCTGAATGCTCACTGACAACTCTCTTCTAGACGTAGGATGTCCACTGCTGGACAAAAGCCTCCCTCATTGTTCACTAAGTACTGATCATGAGGGGTGTTGCCATACTCACCACGCTTGGCAGGCGGGTTGGCGATCGCAGTAAAGGATGTTGATACACGGAAAAACGCCCATGTTCCGGCGGTATTGGCAGATTCTTACTGCATCTACGGGTAAGAGAGGAGGGGTCACATTCTATGGCCGGCACCCCACGGCATCAGCGACAACCTCGGTGGCTTATTTGATCTATTAGCCGGTTCGGACGTATGAAGTTGTGGGATCAAATCCCCGCCGAAGGACAATACATTTCAGTCATCTCGATCGAGATCACCAAGTAGACGTATTGTACTTTGATTTCCAAAAGGGCTTTGATCGAGTAAATAACGACATACTTACTGGTCGAACTTAGTAACATCGGATTCACACCTTACCTTTTGAGACTTATTACTTACTAGCTGACCTGCGCGGTTTCACCCGCTGTAAGACAAAGTTAATTGGAAGGCCTTCACATCAATTATAGATAATTTATAAATAAAATAAAATAAAAATATTTTATTTCAGATCACATCTAATCCATATTTACACGAGTTACATGATTAAACTTAAAAAGAAGGGGACTGTGGTGCACCACGGTGTGATTAATTAAGGAAAAATGTTCCTTCATTAATCACCCTCTGTATAAAGCATTTCCAGAGTGGGGATGATAGACACTCTACCACAGTTTACAGGATGCTATTGTAACTGTCCTGTATCCTGCGCATCTGGGAAGCCGTTTTTTGCGTATGATAGCAAAAAAGCCATCAGTGTGGTTTCTGCGCAAACATTCTTGATGCACTGCAGAAACGGGGCAGCCGCATCATCATCCTAAAAATATTATTATGCTGGATGCGTAGCGTGTCCATCGATTTTTTGGTATGCTTGACTCACAGACTTCCCGTGTAAAAACTCTGACAATATGCTTTAAAAAGCGAGATCTTTACTTGGTCAGTACAACGAGGAAATCTGCGAGCCTATACACGAGTTTATACAGCGTTAGCAACTGGTAATAATGCTGTACAGGACGCTGCGGTGCCTGGGACATTGTAAGATGGATTAGGCTTGCCCAGCACCTATACCATCCTCCCAGCTTAGTCGACTATTAGTTAATTAGAAAAGGTCATGATTTCAGCAGTCTATGTATGTAGGTTTATTAACAGTGTCCTATCATCATCATCATCATATCAGCCGTAGGACGTCCACTGCTGGACAAAGGCCTCCCTCATTGATCTCCAGGAACTGCGGTGACAATAGATTACTACAGTGTTCTATGTTGATGAATAAAGTGTTAATAGATTCGTTAGTATGTCTAGGCTACATTTTAACCACAGTAATTTAATCTTCTAGTTATCTCATCTCATATATATTTCAACTTCAGTAATGGCTTTTGAGATATGCTGCAGCACGTATTTAATTATTCTATTTCCCAACGTTCGTACCAACATTTCATTGCTGTCCACGTCTGCTGGATCTCTCCCTCATGGATCTTCAACATCATGAGGGGGTTATTGCCAGACTCGACAGGCGGGTTGGCGAGCGCAATACGGAATGTTGATACACGAAAATATGCTGCAGGCCATCTTCCGGCGGTATCCCTTATCAGATGATTACTGCATCCACGGGAAAGAGAGGAGAGGCAACATTCTACTGCCGGTACCCCTCGGCAAGGTTTTTAATAATAATAATTATTATTAAGAGCCTGTTCTGTCCCACTGCAGGGCAAAGGCCTCCCTTCCTTCCTTCCACCTTTCTCTGTCTTGAGCTAATGTGGTCCAGTCTTCCAAGTATGCGTCGAGTTCGTTAATAATTTATTATTAATTTATTTGTTATTAGTTTATTAATAATACAAGTTCCAAAACAAGTTCGTTTTAACACAGGCGTAGAAGATAAAGGACGAAGCCCGCTGCACCCGGACAAAACACTCGTGTGCACTCCGCGGCTGTTTAGCGTCCGTAACTTACCAAGAGTTATGGGAAGCCTCATATTGTAGTGGGAACAAATTACTGCAAACAATTTAATGTTTCAGTTGTTTATTGCTGCTCTAATTTAACTATCACTGCATTTTATTAGGAAATATTTTCAAGTTATACTTTAAAATGGTCTGAGGATCCTATAAACCGGAAAATTATTTCTCATGCAGAGGTTAGGAATAACTTTCCGGTACTACAGTGCAAAATTACCTTTTATATCGCCCATTATAACGCCTACTAAAGAGCAAATTATATACACACACACACAACACAGAAATGAAGAAAATCGGCTAAGTGCGAGTCAGACTCGCGCACGACGGGTTAAGTGCCAGTATTCTGTGAAAATTTCATGCGTGTACCGGTTCCCGTTATTAAGATCGAGCAAAAAATGGAAAAATATCACGACTGTTGTATGGGAGCCCCCTTATAATATTAATTTTATTCTGTTTTTAGTATTGTTGTTATAGCGGCAACAGAAGTACATTATCTGAGAAAATGTCAACTCTCTAGCTATCACGGTTCATGAGATACAGCCTGTAGACAGACAGACAGACGGACAGCGGAGTCTAAGTAATAGGATCCCGTTTTTACCTTTTGGGTACGGAACCCTAAAAAGTAAATTAGGTATATATTTACTACATAAATAGATAATTTTTATTCTATAAAGAAAAACATCCAGAACATCCTGAACAAATATCTGCAGATCGTACAGATATTTGTCCCAAGGCGGGAATCGAACTCGCAACCTCTTGCGTGGCTGGACGACCTTCGCCCACTGCGCCACAGAGGTCGTCAGGCTATGAATAAATAGCCAGCGCTGGTCTAATACGTTTATCCCATCCAGTCTGACGACCATCGATGCTTAGTTGGTCTTAAACTGAGACGCTGTATGCGGGTTCTATCCCCAAACATTTTTCAAACATTGTTTTCGATGTCCTATTTACTTTAGCTATTTTATTTATATTATTTGCAATGCGCTATTTATTCATTTATTTATTTATGCCCTAATAATTATGTTTATTTCTTTTGGTACATGATGTTTGTTTTATACCCAGATAGATATTATAGGGTCTGACTGAAAACCAGCGCTTCCTAGCATTCCTTATGTGTGGGAGCATAATGCTGAGTCAGGCCCATTTGGACTCACACAACTTTGTGAACTGGTTTGTTCATTACTTGAAATAGTATTCATTCTGCTTTGACCCGCTGAGTGAGCTGCTTACCATCTATTTGTCACTATGTCGCATATGTAGAATATTTAACTGGTAGGTACTCCTATTTTAAAGTTAGAAATATGTAAGTCAGTTCTTTTTACCATAGTTATATTTAAGTTTAGTGTGTGTGTCTAATAAATGTATTCCTTCTTCTTCTTCAAAAAAATGTTTGCTTCTCTGCAGATTTTCCTTTGTCTGGAAATGTTTAAATTCTATGAATGATACAATTGTATTTGCAAAAAAAAGTGTGTATAAGTATTCTATTTACCATAATGATTACATATTACAAGCTGTGCTTAATTTGAGACTAGATGGCGCTGTGTGTCGTGTCCAGCATTACATACGAAATATATACGACGTAAAAAGTAAAATCATCATCATCATCATCATCTCAGCCGTATCATCATCTAAGATCTTTAGGGGGTTGTTGCCAAACTCGCCACGCCTGGCAGGCGGGTTGGCAAGCGCTGTACAGGATGTTGATACATGAAAAGTCGCTGCTGCCCATCTTTCGGAGGTCACCATTGGCCGATTCATATGGCATCCACGGGCAAGAGGAGAGGCAACATTCTACTGCCCGCAGCCCACGGCAGTATTCAAGCAAATTGGGCATCCGGAATTGAATTACATCGGTAATTTCAATAGCCCTGTCACAAACACGCGTTTCATAGTGACCGGAATTAGGCTACAATAATAAAGGATCCTTTCCAAGGCTTTCTAAGAGCTGATGGGGTTAGTATGCTGGACAGAGCGGGGATAGACAGGTACCCAACAAGATACAGTAAACTATAGAATAGTATTTTATCATCTCAAACTTCGGACATTCTTACGTGTAAATCCAAGAGGGTAACTCCAAATATCCAAGAGGGAATTGAACTAATTTAAATTAATTATATTTTAATACAAATACAAATAACGTTTATTGATCAAATCATTGGTACAGTTTAGTATGAAGCCCTGGCTCCCGAACTAGCGTTAGCTGTGTGTCAGGAGACAGTTTCTTCTCACAGTATAAAGTATTATAAATTTATCAATTAAACTACGTTTTTACAAATTCATAAAAATTATATAAGTGAAATATATGAATTTAATAATAATATTAATTAGTAATAATAATTACATAACTAAAAACCTTTATTCCTTATTGTCATGGTAATAGAAATAGATAGATTAGTCGTCATTATGTTTTTTAAAGTAGTGGGTTTTCCGTGTCGCTATAATTTATTGTGCCTAGCCATTCCCTTACTATTATTTTTATTTTAGAGTTGGATACAGATTTTACTTTATATTTTGCGTTTAAAATATTATTGAACCTTGGGGCCTGGTAATCAAAATGTTGCTTTGCGATTCTACATCGGATCCGTGGTACAGGAAACCGTTCCCGTCTTTTGTATGAGGAAGGAATGCAGGGTTACAGTTCGTTTATGGTATCTTCTAATACTGAGGTATATACACAATTTGCGAACAGACAAACATTATTGTAACCAATGATAATTTCCAACAACTTGTTTGGTGTTTTCCTATTTTCCCCGTTTTTCCCAGGATTTAATAGACATCTGTCGAACTTAATTTGCTAAAGCGCGTAGGCACTCGTTACGGTCCGTGAGGCTATACAGGATGGATCTCTGATACGGGACAGTAAGGTTTACCGTGGGGTGCCAGCTGCAGAATGTTACCGCTCCTTTCATGCCCGTGGATGCCGTAAGAGCCTGCTAAGAGATTCCTCCGGAAGATGGGCAGCAGCGTCTTTCCGTGTATCAACATCCCGTACCGCGATCGCCAACCCGCCTGCCATGCGTGGTGAGTATGATGGCAACTACTCCTCATGGAGATCCATAAGGGAGGCCTGCGATCATTTTATGGCTGAAATGATGATAATGTTGAGCAAGGGTTAACCGTTATAGTTACAGGAAAACGTTCCTATTATCCCCAGAGCAAAAAAGTTAAGCCAATGAAGAAGTTTGATTCTCTTAACAAAATGTATCGAAAAAGTGTATCGCGATTTGTGAGATTTCTAGTACACAAACCTAGTTGGTCCAGTATAGATTTTTAATCCTTACAAGAAATAGGGTCGAGTGGTATCAAAAAAAGTTTTGTGGTAAAACACATTTTTTCCAAAATTTGTGAATGCGAATTCTGTGAATGAGTATTCCAAAAAGTTATGGCTGGTCTCCTAGGATCCCTTACATGGATTTTTGAGACGTGTCCCGAAACTTTCACTTATTTTTCTCCACTACCTAAATTATACTATAGGAAAATATAGGGCGTATACCCTATAATTTCCTATAATATAATTTTGTTATATATTATTACTTATGTTATTGTGGGATATGTTTATGGATCAATTAATAGATTTTCATTTCATTGGCTATGTTATTTACAATCAATCACTCGTACGGTGGGTCAAGAAAGTGGTCTACCAGTTTTGACAAAAGTTTCTGTGAGATCTAATTATCGCTAAGGTTGACTTTTCTAACTGATTGTAAGAGATGCAATAGAAAATCGACCTAATTGTGTCATGAAATTCAAATGAATCTGAGCCGTAGGGTGGTAGACCACATTTTTTGCCGATCTTACATGAGAAACTGTTATTATGTCATCATACTCTCTGGCAACGCCCATGTGTCCGGAAAAAGACATGAAAATTTATATCCACTTTTAAGCTATATTTTCTCTTGATGCTATTCGCTTCAGATATTTTATCTAAACCCCAAAGAATAGGCATGTGATTTCAAGTTGGTCGAATAGTTATCGAATATTATCTACGTTTCCAGAGAAAACTTTGGTGCAGATAGGATATTCGATTCGGGAATACTTCTTGGATACTTGATTGGATTTCTTGGGATTTCTGGCGTTTACTCGTATTTTTATAAAGTAGTCGTAAAATAACGAGACTCTTCCGAGAAAACTGGGGGCTTCTTGGTTCATGGAAAAACTTTTATTTCGTAGTAGTTTAGGAATCCAATCCTCAACATAAATCTTTCGCGCTCGGCGTAAAATTGAAATCTTTGATATTTCGCAAACGGAACTCCAAATTGAAAAATTGTCTCGAAAACCCTCAATGCTTTTAAAAGAAAATAAAATACTTAACGATAGCCTACACAATAGGATAGCTAGAAGCCAAGAACCCAGTACAAGTATTTATGTAGGAGGTATGTACCCCAAATTAATAATCTGCTGCGATAATTAATTAATTATCGCAGCGTGTTTATTTTGACCATGCAAAATTACAGCTTTCAAGGACTTAAAGTTTCTTTGTAAAGCCGCAGACTGACAGACAGACACATCGAACCTATAAGGGTTGTACTACGGAACCCTAAACCGAGACCTCAACTTTATGTATAGAAAAAAATTTAAATGTGCATCGGACATTTAATTTTTTTTTATACATAAAGTTGAGGTTTTACCTATGGGCTGCTGTTCCAGTTTTCCAAAATGAAATAAAATGATAGGTACGGCATTGTTTGTACTTGTATGTATGTAACTTTGTCTGTTTTGACATATTTTGTCAGACTGTTGCCAGCGAAAAAAAATATATGTCATAAGAATGTCTTTAGTTAACTTTTAGCATCGAGGACACACCCAATAGAGAGGAAATATTATTTATTTTGTCTAAGCAACAATTTCGCCAAAAATATTTCATAACTGTACGGAAAACGTACACAGGTCGTACAGGGTTTGTTGGCGCTGTACTGTCGAAGGCGAGAGACAGTTGTCTTATGACCTTATTTCCCCTCTATTGGATATACATGTGTGTGTACAACTGTGTTTCTACCAGTTTCTACAAGTCATCGAGCATGTGCTCGATGACTTGTAGAAACACATACTACTTCAACACAGAAACACATTGCGTGGCAACAAAACTATTTCTTATAAGAATTAAAAATCTATACTGGACCAACTAGGTTTGAGTACTAGAAATCTCACAAATCGCGATACTTTTCTAAACATGAATCAGGTAACTAAAGCGACTTTTAGGGTGAAGAGACTTATAGACTAACTAACTTCTGCCCACCGATTCGCATGCGTTGTACCCAAACACATAGCCTATTTGTTAATCCTGTACGATTATTATTAGGTGTGTAAAGTTATAGCTTAATCCGTAGGGTATTTTCTCGTGTAGGTAACAAGTATCCATACATCTATACAAACAAACTTTCTGTTTTATAATATGAGTGGGAAGAAACAGTAGGGAATTATCAATCACATCATCGTCATCACCATTTCAGCCGTAAAACGTCCACAACTGAACACAGGCCTCCATAAGGGGATCTCCATAAGGGGTAGTTGCCATGGTCACCACGCTTGGCAGGCGGGTTGGCGAGCGCAGTACTGGATGTTGATGCACGGAAAGGCGTTGCTGCCCATCTTCCGAAGGTATCCCTTAGTGTCTTACTCTTACTGCATTCACGGGCATGAGAGGAAGGGTAACATAAAATTGCCGGCAACCCACACACAAAAGTATATTATCAATCACAGTAAAATTATATTATATACATATATCAAAAACACTGGAATTGATCGTGTTTTCATGCCTAGATGTCACATAATCGCAAGATTATCAAAAGTCAGGAAGAATGGCGCCCGGAGCACAGACACTGGTGTTCATTTCGCCCTTTGATGTAATGTAGGGCGCCGTGAGTGGACTCTCGACGGTTGCTTCGCCAACACCGGGCTACCAGTTTGGCAGTCTCCGCAACCGCCTAAGCTACTAGCTTTGATCTTATTTGGTTCTTATTTAGACGACCTCTGTGGCGCAGCAGGCGAAAGTCCGCCTGCGACGCATGAGGTTGCGGGTTCGCTTCCCGCCTCGGGGAAAATGTCTGTATGATCTACAGATACTTGTTCAGGGTACTCTGGATGTCTTTCGAGATATTATAAAAAAAATATCTATCTATGTTTCTACATACATAGATAGATTTTTTTTTTATAATATCTATGTATTTAGTATATCAGCCATTTAGTTCCCGTAACCCAAGCTAACTTGGGGCTAGATGATGCTGTGTGAATTGTCCAGCAGCATTATTATTATAATTATTATTTATAGTGTTTTTATTATTAGTTTAATATCACTCAACATGCTTGGTAACTTTGTAAAACCGTGTGTACTTATTGTCTTCAATTTTTTTATCTGCCGTACTGAACCCGAAAGGTAAATATTAAACAGGACCTTATTTGTAAGCCTGTCTTAGCGCCCTGGGGCCTATGGAGACTGTTAAAAACGGAGCTAAAAGCAATAACATTTTTAAGATATCAATTATTTGCATGGCTTTTTCGGAAGTATAATACGCGTACATTTTGAGTTTTACATATATTTATTACTAACTGTCCCGGCGACCTTCGTACCGCCCCGCCACAACTACTTACTACTACGAATACTCTACAACTACCCCGGAAACGATAAAAAGTTGGTTTCCACATATCACAATGTCTCCGAAGAGATAGTGTCTCGAAACAGGAAATAACTTACGAAAAATAATATGGGTACAGAGATTCCCGCAATCACTAACCAATTGCAATTGACCTTTTCTTCAGAATTCATAAAAGCCTATGCATATCCTTCCCGGCTTATGTTTGTACATCTGAACTGATTGCGTAGGCAGGTATCGTTCACGAGTTGTTAGTTGAAGACAATTTGCTACAAGACGTGGGGTGCCGGCATAAGAATATTACCCATTCTCTCTTGCTTATAGATGCAGTCAAAAGATGGGCAGCAGCGTTTTGCCGTGTATCAACATCTCAAACAGCGTTCGTTGATCAGCCTGCCAATCGTGGTGATTATTATGGCAACAAAGTCATGATCAGTGCTTGAAGGTACATTAGGGAGGCCTATGTCCAGCAGTGGATGTCCTGCGGCTGAGTTGATGTTTATAAGACACTGAGAGTAAAGTTTTGATGACGTTAACATGAGCTTTCAGCTACTAGTTAGTGCCACTAGCTTCCTTTCTTTTCCATGATCATGTTCGCGTCGCTTGTTGCTCATTCATAATTTAAGGCGACGCGTTGGATTGCCAACTGGGCATCATAACATTCGGAATTGATTTTATTTTATTAAACAACTTCACAAAACAGAATACAATCAACAAAGCAAACTTAAACAAATTATTTTAACCTAGATTGTTATCAAAATTGAAGTTGTAAAAGTTAAATGTTGCGAACATTATAATTTAATTACCCATAAAGACAAGAAAAGAAGAATAAATTATAAGTTAAAAAACTTTTTAACAGACAAGCTTTTATTAAACGCGCTAAATATAAAAAAATAAATATTTTCCATTAAAGTTGAATGCCTTTCATTTCAGCCCTAAACGGAATGTCTAGGCTGAGTAGTTGTCGAGTTATAGCCATTTGAAGTTTGACAGTTGTCATCTGTAATTTTTTTATGTCTGTCACTTTTCAGATCTGTCATGTATGAATAATTCTGTAAATTTTGACATCTGTCATTTTTGTCACCTGTCAAAAATATCGATATAGAACTTGAAGATTCCAGTTATAATTGCATTACTATAGATACACTTATTTTTTTTGTAAATTTCGATACTGGATCTACTGAGAGTACAAACTAATAAAAAACTCACTAGCTCCAGTATTCGAAAAACTTTAAATACTGGATCTGTTGACTTGATTTAGTGAGAGTGAGCCAACTTAAAACGTCTTTACACAATTTATGTGATAAAAAAGCTTGTCGCGAGTTTAACCTGTGTACTTGATTTAATTGTTTTTTTTTTCAAACAATGTAAATACGTGTACCTGCTTAAATCTCGCGACAAGCTTTTTTATCACATTAATTATGTAAAGACGTTTTAAGTTGACATTAAACTTGAATGGAAAATGTTTATTTTATTATTTTTAGTAAATTTAATAGAAGCTTGTTTGTTAAAAGTTTCTTATATTAATTTATTTTTTACTTTTAGTTATCACTAGATAGGTTTTTCTTGTATGTTCATCTCATGCCCGCCATGTTGGATTTAGAGTAATTAAATTAAATTAAATTAAATTCATTTATTAGATCAGACAACATAAGTCCATTGTTTTGTTAGTAATTAAGTCTTAAAATCTATGTTAAAATACAGGAAAAGCACTATACACTAAAACAAAGAAGGTTCAAAGGACCTTTACTCAAGTCCAATCTGGCAGTCTCAAGCGAGCCTACCTGATCAGGACCCGAATAAAAGCCTTCATTACAGGCAGGTCATAGCGATCTGGAATGATCTGCAGGATGCTGTTGGAACTGCCCCTCACTCTGCTGAGCAATGAGGCAGTTTTCTTCCGGATGATGTACGGTGACGGTATGACGGTAATGTCATATAATTTTTGAGTAACTCTCAGCAATCCCTTTTGATATCCATATTGTAAAAGTGCATTAATAAAATAACTAGTCCGCCACCTTAGGTATTCTGCCATGTTGGATTTAGAGTGACGTTATTTAATTTTTCGTATTAGTCCGCCATCTTGCGTATACCGCCATGTTGGATTTAGAGTGATGTCATTTAATTTTTCGAGTAACTATCAGCAAGGCCTTTCATTTGATACCCATATTGTAAGAGTGCATTAAGAATAACTAGTCCGCTATCTTGAGTAGGTATACCGCCATGTTGGATTTAGGGTGATGTCATTTAATTTTTTGAGTAACTCTCAGCAAGGCCTTTCATTTGATACCTATATTGTTGGAGTCCATTAAAAATAACTAGTCCGCCATCTTGGGTGTTTCGCCATGTTGGATTCAGAGTGACGTCATTTAATTTTTTGAGTTATTCTCAGCAAGCCCTTTCTTTCATTTGATACCCTTGTTACAGGAGTACATTAAAAATAAGTAGTCTGTCATCTTGGGTGTTCTGCCATGTTGGATTCAGGGTGACGTCATTTCATTTTTTGAGTTATTCTCAGCAAGCCCTTTCATTTGATACCCATATAATAGGAGTACATTAAAAATAAGTAGTCCGCCATCATGGGTGTTCTGCCATGTTGGATTCAGAGTGACGTCACATAGCTGACCATGCATAGTCATCCAAAGAAAACATGTATACAATTTCAGCTCAATTGGTTGAAGACATCTGCTTCAAAATTGAATTGCAAGATTCCGCAAACAAACATATAGGGCAAGCTAAATAAAAGCTTGTACAAAGAATAGAAAATTAACTAACATTAAGAACATTTTTTAAAATAACAAGTCTAATAATATATAATTGAATATTTCATATAATTTACTCAAATTAGTTAACACTATTGGTAAACGGTTACAACGAAAAACAACCCCGAAGATTATATAAAAATATAGATTTTTACTCTACAGGTAAACGATACCGATTCATGCTTTTTTATCTTATGTACATAATTTAAGTCTTTTTATAGATGGTAGTTGGATTTTACATAAATACCAATAGTTTATTTTTAACGAGCATTACTATTTTGAATGCTTCGCTGCACTAGGTGTTCCACATTTAGTTAAATTAGACGTTATAAACAAGAGGTCTCAAGCTTCCAATGAAGATACCCACAAACCTCTATATATCTTGAATGAAATATTATCTTGAATGCCCCACTCGCGGACAGTTCAAGATTGTTCAGCATTGCATTGGCTTTGATCTTATCAAAGGGAGTAACGTTGCTGCGTATGTGGTTATTGTCGGAATCAATTCTATATGTTATCTGTCAGAAAGATTGGATCGACGTATTGGATTGAGTACGTTGATAAATATATAAAACTAGATGTACCACTGCAACATCTTACTACAACTACCCTACAACTACCTTACAACTACCCTACAACTATCCTTTTTTTTTTTTTTTTGTTACGGGGTGAAAATCTGCTAGGTCAGATACCATGCTGCGTTAAGGGCACAGCATGGTTATGTGAGGTTGTCTCCTGACGACTCACTAAAACCACCCCGATGGCCGGCCTCGGTGCACTAGGGGCTC
This sequence comes from Pasiphila rectangulata, assembly GCA_963082625.1. Taxonomy (NCBI): domain Eukaryota; kingdom Metazoa; phylum Arthropoda; class Insecta; order Lepidoptera; family Geometridae; genus Pasiphila; species Pasiphila rectangulata. The sequence continues at coordinate 23,060,917 of OY720235.1, forward strand.
CGGTTCCTCATAAAGAACACTCCGGAGCCCCTATAGCACCTTGCCTGAGCACGTCCCGGGGGCGTCACCCTACAACTATCCTACAACTACTCTACAACACAACTACCCAACCACTACCCAACAACTACCCTACAACTACTAATTTATGCAACAAAAAGTAGCCTGTGTCTGTCTCCATGGTCTAATCTACTCCTATTCTAAAATTCATCTAAATCGTTTTAGTGGTTTTGACGTGAATAGGGAACAAACATACATACATTGTTACATTCGCTTTTATATATTAGCAGTATAGTAGAAAGTAGGATAGGAAAGGATACTAGCTGCTGCCGGTGACTTCGCACGCGTAATTGAATCACATTCTATTCACAATGATGTTAATTTCAGTCAAAACGGTAATAACAATCCTATCCTACTAATATACAAAAGTGAAAGTAAGAATGTATGTATGTTCCCTTTTCTTGTCAAAACCGCTGAACCGATTTGGATGAATTTTAGTATAGAAATAGATTAAACCATGGAGACGGACATAGACTTTTCGTTGCGTAAATTAAATCAAAACGGGTTGAAATAGGGGACGTAAATTTGTGTAAAAAAAATTAAACAAATGTTTCAGCGTTATTTGTAGAGTAGTTGTAGGGTAGTAAAAGAGTAGTAGTAGGGTAATTGTAGGGTAGTAAAAGAGAAGTAGTAGGGTAGCTGTAGGGTAGTAGTAGGGTAGTAACATTACGAAAAAAAAATGTGTGCAGCTTATAACCGTCCTCTAGAATGGGCTATCCTGTATACAGATAGTTGCCCAGGAAAGAACAACACCACCACTTCCTGGACGAACTGGAAGCCGATTTCTTCTGAGGGTGCCTTGTAGAGAGATGAAACGCATGTCGAGTTCTTTTTAAGTGTTTTTCAAAAGCTTTTTATGTATAGGTTGACGGATTTCTTAATAGATACTTCTTGTTTATTTCTATTTTACAATGTACCGCAGTCATGCCTGAATCGATTAATTTCTAAAGTTGTTAGGTCTCCTGAGCCCGTATTTTCACCGGCCCCTTCACTCTTCAAACCAAACCAAACTTTATACTTGTCTACAAACTATGCTAATTGATATTTGTTGATGAAAAAATAAATAGCTTAATTCTTATCGATCAGTTTAAATGTTCAATTCTTTTGAAAACAATATTAAAAAACAGATCACATTTGAGGCAAAAATGGAAAGAATTTTCGAATTGATCGCAGTGTCTCCTAGCTTGGGCTTGCCAATGCACGGAGGGTATTCAGGAGTGACATGCTCCGAGCAAATATTTACGATGGCGAGTCTACTGTCCTCATCTTCCAGGTGATATACTAATTATAGAATCGTCATAAAAATTATTTCAGTTCAGCAGTCAGGCAATATATAACGCTGAACAATGCATACAGTATCATGTAGCCCGAAGCAGAGCAGAGCTTGTGTCATGGGTAATAGATGACTGATATATATATATATATATATATTATACTACAGAGATAAATATTTTTTGTAGTAAATAGAGAAAAACATTAAGAACACCCTGAACAAATATCTATAAATCGTACAGACATTTTTCCCGAAGCGGGAATCGAACCCGCAACCTCTGCTCACTGCATCACAGAAATCGTCAAATAGGCTATGTATATGACTAAATAAATTGTAAGTCCTTCATGTAGATTAACAAAATCTATTGAACACTTTTTAATTTTTTACGTAATCCAAATTTATTGCGATGCGTGACGTCACACGCTGGTACGCGCCGGCGTGCCTCGGTACAGTATTATGACGTCACGAGCCCTCTTCCTAAACTTTAACTCTCTTTATCTATGTCATCATTATCATTTCAGCCATAAAACGTCCACTAATGAACAAAGGCCTCCCTCATGGGTCTCCATGAGGGGTAGTTGCCATACTCACCACGCTTGGCAGGCGGGTTGGCGAGCGCAGTATGGGATGTTGATATAATATGGAAAGCCCATCTTTCGGAAGTATCCCTTAGCAGGCTCTTACTGCATCCACGGGCATGAGAGCAGGGGCAACATTCTACTGCCGGCGCCCCACGGCTTCGTCTATGTATTATCTCATTAATTTGAAAAAGCAACAAACACACGTGTCTTTTATTTTTCTATTATCTATCTGACAGTCTAAATATAATTTAAATTTTATTGCCCTGTCATCGTGCCTATTCGTGTATAAAGAAAAGAAATAGTATTCCAAAATATGTAGAGCTAAGGGGTTCGATTGCCGTACCGGCAGTAGAATGTTACCCCTCCTCTCATGTCCGTGAATGCAGTAAGAGCCTGCTAAGGGATACCTCCGGAAGATGGGCAGCGGCGTCTTACCGTGTATCAGCATCCCGTACTGCACTCGCCAACCCGCCTGCCAAGCGTTGATGCCAAGCATGGATCTCCATAAGGGGTATTAGCCATACGGTGAGTATGTCATCCATGGCTTAAGTTCAGTAGTCGACGTTTTACAACTTAAGTGATGATAAAATAAAGATGTATTTATATAATAATCATTCATTTGTTTTGTGCTCATCCTATCCTAAATGATTTCCTCGAAAAAAACTCTTGGTTAGAGTTAAGCTCATCTTAGTAAGTGTAATTTCAGGTTTTAGAACATTTATTTCTCAAAAGAAAACAAAAAAAATTCACTTACATAAGAAATTATTCACTAAGTTTAACATAGTTCGTCGTACCTACTAATCTAAAATACTAAATACCAATCTAAATTAAGGTTATTCATACAAAACTATTAAACTTACACAATCCAAAATACTTCCTAGTTACCAGCATAAGTTCATACACTAATTTTTTTTAATTTAGGTATGTAGGCTTTATTGTATTTACCTTGTGTATAATATAGAAGAGCTTACATATAATTTTTAATATTATACGGTTTTCACCACGTATCTAACTTATTATCATCTTGCTGACGTTTCGTAGACCATTTGGAGTTCCTTCTCCATGAGCACCGTTCGTGGCCGTCTCCCTGGAGGCCGCGGGACGAGAACTGTAATAACTTAATAAGTTAGGTACATTGTGAAAGCCGTTTTATATAATATAAAATGATGTCAAGCCACGATAATTTCAATTCACAGCTTACATTTTTGATTGTAGAAACAAACAAAAACGGGCTTCAGATATCATAAATAATGCAATATCACAAACCGTCTAATTAACGGTAACTACAAGCTATTATTTTACACAATACCAAAGGTAACTGTCTTAATTACAATCGTTTCGTTAGGGACATTTTATCGCCCATTTCTCAATATAACTTCGCTAAAGTATAATGTACTTTAATGCTCCACAAATAGATCGGATAATTGATTGTCAATGAGAACAATATAGTCTGAGAGCTGGCGTTAAACCATAGGTCGAAGTGTCCGCACACAAGCCATTCTTATGAGAACTTTCTATGAGATCAAAGTTAAGGACTAATATCTCCGATGTATAAGACTGCTGTCCTCGTCTCTGGTGGACATAGGCCTCGCTCATGGATCTCCAAGATAATGAAGGGGATTTCTATACTCGCCACGCTTCGCGGGTTGGCGAGCGCAGAACTGGATGTTTAATCACGGATAAACGCTGCTGCGCATCTCCCGGAGGTATCACTTGGCAGTTTCTTATTGCATGCACAGTAGTAGTGTACACTTTTTGTGAATAGTTCATCCGAGGAAATACCACCACCATACCTATCTCTGCCACCAAGCAGTAATGTCTGCATTGCTGTGTTCCGGTTTAAGTAATGGGGCCGATGAAATTACGGGCACATGAGATCTTACAACTCTGTCTCAGTGTGACGGGCGCAATGCAATGCAGGGTAGGTCACGTGCTTAGTGAATGTGATCACCGCGGTATTACAGTTGTAGTAGGAAGATGTTACCGCTGAACATCAGGATTGTCTCGTCGTTTAGAAGTAAAAAAACCACGGTCAAGATAGAAGAGGCAACATTCTACTGTCGGCAACCCACGATATAGCTCTTGGTATTGGGTATCAAAATTCCAGTTACGAGAAGAGCGCCTGGAGGTGATAATATTAAAAAGTAACGGCTGATTGATGATTATTAATATCTTCAATCAGTCAGAGAGTCGAGAAGATATTTAATTAATGGAAGTATATCTATAATAACTGCAGGGATATTGAACTCCCACGAACTCTGCGTAAATAAGCGGGTAAAGGTGCGAGTTTTGTCTAAACAGAAACGTGCACTTGTGCGTAAGTTACAATACAATAGAATAATTTATTCATAAAACCAGTTTTACAAGTCAATCAGTTCACATAATAATACAAATTTCAGGTAAACATAATAACACTAATATAACATTAATTAAAATCATTCATTAAACTTCATACACATTACATGGCTGTTCGTTCTTACGATTTTTAGCTCTTCTACTTATTTTTAATTTTAATATGTGTACTCCCGTAACAGGCTGAATCTGACCACCCCTGAAAAAAAACAAAAACAAAGACGAATTTTCGATATTAGAGTTCCGAGTTTTATTTTCATTTTAGGAGCCCTATGTCCAGAAATGGACGTGTACGGCAGTCCTACGGCTGAGATGATAATGATTTCAGCGAGTGATGTAAGTCACTTATCTCTCTTCAATGCATGAAGCTATGTGAAAACATTTCATAAAAAATCTTCCTTACGTATGAAGTTTTCATATGTTAATGAACAACAAACATTAATAACAAATTCGTAATAATTTTCATACCACAAAATTGGGCATAACCAAGCAAAATGTGTTCATGTCGGTATTAAGATTGAAACGGTGGGTATCGCTCTTTTATAACCCCCTTAATGTTTTTTTATGTGACAGTGAGATGCAATCTCAAAGATTTATTTTCATGTGTTCTAGTTTTTTTTTATTTGACATTAAAGCCGGACGCGGGAAGTATCGACGCCATCTTGAAATATAATCTGTGGCGGCAATATCTGTCGCTTCGTCGATACATCAAGGGATCGAGTTCACGAGAAAAATATTATAAAGAGGAAACAAAGAGTGCTCAGTTAAATCGATGAACCTTTAGGGAATTGCAGGAGCTGTATAAAAATGTATGGCGTAAAATCTTCTCGTTTTAGTAATAAATAAAAGCAAGGCCTTTACATGTCATAAAGATGATCTATCTATACAGCGCAAAATTTCGGCTTGCCCGTTGACGAGCTCACCGCCGCTAACGCGGAGGTGACGTCAACCCGTCCCACATTAGCTGCTAGGCACACATTCAATAACCGGTCTCGCTGGCGAGGCCGAAGAATACACTCTTCCGTCTTAAGGTGCAGTTTTGCACCTGGGCGTTAACCATCATTACCTATAAAAATCTGGCAACAGTCCAAGCCGTGGTTCGAACCTAAGTGGTGCCCTTGAGCTTGTTGCCCCAACCTAACTTTTGCGGCTGGGCGCCCTCTGCGCTCGCCATAGTCCGGTAACGTTGTCATGGCCATCGACGGTCAACAACATTATATTGTCATTTCGAAAAAAAAAAATCATATATAGATAGTGTTGGAGTATAAATTGTATTGTGTCTCACTGGTTGGATGAATTTTACGCAGTGTAGGTCACACACAATCCAGTCCAAATAAGCTGTGAAGGACACTGTAGTGCCTAGGACATTGTTCGATGTATAAGGCTCGCCCAGCACCTATACCAACCTCCCAGCTCAGTCAGATAAAAGAACAGGTTAGTAATAACGTTTCATAATAACATATATAAATAATACTTAAGACGAGATTTTACTTGTGATTTTAAATCAAGTAAAATCTTGTCTTAATAACTCCATCAAAGTACGCAGAGATTGTGTCCCATGTGTCCCAGATAAAATTGATAGAATTATTAATAAGATATATTTTTTGTAAATAGGTACTTACCTAACATACATAGTAAAGTCGAGACATATGTATACATATCTGCAGTTAAAGCAAACATTTTGTCACTCAGCGGGGGTCAAACCCGTACCTCCTGCGTTTCTGCCGGCTATTGATTAAACTAGAACTGTTCTACGGAGGTCGTCATTATTAAACATATTATTGAGTCATATTTAATAATGATTACATTTATTACTTTTAGGGTTCCGAACCTCTAGAGGAAAAAAAGCGAAACCTCTATCACTCGTTCGTCTTTCAAAAAATTCAAAGTTCAAAAAATACTTTATTCGGTGCGACCGCAAGCAACATGTTATATATAGTATGTATAGTATGTTCTTAAATTACAAAATAAAACAACACAATTAATAGAATAAAGCACATAATTTAACATGGTTACTTTGTTCACTTCAGATGACAAGTCTGTCTGTCTGTGTATCTGTCAAGATCCTTATTCTCCGATACGGCTGAAGGTTTTACTTGAAATTGATACGAAACATCAAGGTCTACGCGAAGATTTCTAGACGCCTTTAAAAATCAAGGTTTTACCTCAGGGCATTCAGAAGTTAGAGCAACAAGTCTATCTATTTTTGTATGAAAATTCTAAGACTTCTAGAACGACCCCGAAATGCAGCTTATGAATGTGGCACAAGTAAAGACAAATACTAAAATTATGGTTTTTTTTTTACTTTAGTATTGAAGCTTGAAGAAAATGCGTTTGAAATTCAAAATAGTCTTAATTAAATTTATTATTTAAAGATTGGAGTTATTATTGATGAAGAAATAAAGAAATCGAAGCCTTAGCGATATTTTAAAATTAAGTTTATCCGTCTTTTTAATAAAGTTTATTACCTGTTACCTAAAAAAAATAAAACTGGTGTACTATAAATAAAATGGTTTTGAATGTTAACAAATGCCATCATATAAAGTTAACTAAAAAAAAAACCGTTTAATTCTTAGTATTTACTTAGAAATGTTGGATTAAACGAAGTAATGAGCATAAGAGTCTCAGGAGTTACTAAGGATAGCTCTTTCAATTTCCGAGAACACATTGATAAAATTATTAAAAAAGCATCCCAACTTTCCGGTTTTCTATCTAGACAAATTAAATAATTTAAAGACCCAATAGTTGTTTATCCCTATTTATAATTGCATAGTTCGTAGCTTGTTAGAGTTTAACAGCTTTGTATGGTCTCCTTGCTATGAGGTGCACTCTAATAGATTAGAACGTATACAAAAAAGATTTCTGTACCAATCATCATATGTTAGTTAATAACAAGTGTAAGCAGCTGCCCTCCTATGGAACTAGACTAAATTATTATAAAATAACATCTTTGTCTACTCGACGCAAGGTAGCGGATTTTCTTTTCCTGTTCAAACTCGTTCATGGCTTGGTAGATTGTCCAGATGTCTTAAAACATGTCAATATAGAGGTTCCTCGACCTCGACCTCATTAATAGAAAATCTCTTAAACTGCCTTACTGTAGGACTAATGTTGGGCAACACTCTCCACTCTATAGAATGTTTTCAGCCTATAATGGAAAAAGGACAAGTTTTGACATTTTTAGCGGTAATGGAGATTATTATACCTTGTCATTTTTCATTTTGGACCAAAGTCGTCAAACCCGTTCTTTGGCCACCGCGAAAATAATTGTCATTAAAAGTTAAGGCTCGATAAACTTAGGTACCCGTTAAGTTATTTCCATATTTTTTTTCTCTATTTAATTGTTTCTATTATTAGCTTTGTTTATTTTTATTAGAACAGTTTTTATTTATTTTCTTTATTTTAGTTTTTATTTTTCACAGTTTTTAAAGCACGCGTGTTCACTGTTTTTAGAAATTACGCCGTAAGAGTAAATTTTTCTTTCATTTAGTTCATAAGTGAAGCGTAAATTTCAATTTGAGAATCAAATAATAAAAATATAAGCCTTTTGTATGTTCAGCAATACTTATCACAAATAACCTTTTTAAGATAGATTGTAGCGCCATCGATAAGTATTGCTGAACATACAAAAGGCTTATTATACCAGTAAATGGCGTAGAATATAACAGCCGAACGTCCTACTGCCTAGCTTCAAATACTTCTTGATTCTTGATTCTATCTTTTTATCTCGGAACCCTTACGTCACGAGTTTCGCTCGCACTTCTCCGCTATTTTTATTGCTTCCCGCTAGATATCAAGATTCCATTCCAGGTAGAAATACGAATACTCAATAGGAGAAACACGAAAATAATTAAATTCCGGTGAATAAGATACTCACTCACAGCTACAAAAAACGTTTTGTTATACCAATAACCCCACTCAGAGGTTGGCACGCCTGAGCAGACATTGATAAACGACCCCCAAATAAAGAAATACTTTAGGTTTTCATTACCTACCGACGATAAATTTGCTTCTAATGAAACCCCCTTTCCCTTTCAATACAACCCGAAACCAATTTCGATAATTTTACTTAAGTTAATCTTTATCAAGGCATTTCTGTGTTATGTTAGCATGATTGACGATACGCCTCATTAGGTAACGTTTCCATTAAATCTATCGCAGGTATGAACTGAATTAATACATTGTAATGTTAAGCGGACTTTCTACTCACGTTAATTATACGTCGAAAATAGGTTTCCAACGTGTTCAGTTCCTTCCAGGGGAACTTTCATCAGGGAATGGAGTCTTACGCGGCGCATTCTCCTTCCCTCTCGCGCGCTCGCGCTGCACTTACTTACACTTGCGCGCGAGAGGGAAGGAGAAGGCGCCGCGCAAGACTCCATTCCCTGATGAAAATTCCCCTGGGAGGTGCCCTTACGCAGCATGTGTATCTGACCTAGCAGATTTCAACCCCGTCACTAAAAAAAAGGGTAGTTGTAGGATAATTGTAGGTTAGTTGTAGGATAGTTGTAGGGTAGTTGTAGGGTAGTTGGAGGGTAAATTGTAAGAAGTGGTTGTAGTAGGTGCGATACGATGTTCGCCGGGACAGCTAGTATATTAATAATTTTAGTTATAAAAATTCATCATTCCCGCCCTTTTGGTTCGCATGACGGATGTGTTTTGTGTTACATGATGTATGACATTGTGACAGTGACAGTTCGCTTACCAATAATCGTCAATACACAGGAAACAGCGTATACCTAAATATAATATAATATAACTTAAAAGCAACCTTGACTCATAAAAATACTCTTCAATTAAAATATAAAAAAATGTAAAAAATCAGATTCATGCATTGTTCTCGAACAACTTTAAAACAATAACAGAAATTGCTATGCTAGGATAATAGTTACCAGCTAGTACATTAATAACATTTAAGCCCATGGAGGGGTTTTCAAAAATAATCTCAAAATAAAAATATTATAACATATTGAAGATTGGCAACAATACTTGACCTCGATCAGTATATCATCTCAGTTTAAAATTATGAAATAATAGGAAGCTTAGGTACATAATGCTGGTAGGAATTTTCATTACTGTGATTGGTAAACATACCACTCGGCCAAAACGGCTTTCAATCTGAAGGTCGTGGGTTCGATACCGGCCTTGCACCAATGGATTTTTCTTTCTTGAAAAATGTATGTGCACACTTAACACGAGCTTTAACGGTGAAGGAAACATCGTAAGAAAACCCGCAGCTTAGTTAGCTTCAGACGTATTGACCTGTTCTTTCCTCTGAATAATAGCTGACTAAGCTGAGAGGATGGTATAGGTGCTGGGCAAGCCTAATCCATCTAACAATGTCCCAGGCACTGCAGCGTCCCGTACAGCATGATTACCAGTTGCTGACGCTGTATAAATCATCTATAATAGATTGGTAAACGTTCTACAGTAGTGTTCAGATATACCTTAACAACAAAAACTGTGATAACAAAAAGTATTTTGTAATTGTAAGTTAAAATCTTATGGAAAGATTGTCGCATCTTGCTGACACGAGGAAAGAGCCTAGGCCTGTTTGCTAGCTGGCTGTCTTGCTAAACAACTACCTAAATATATAATGTTTTTGAACAAGTGGTTTCCAAAGTAAGTACATAATTAATTACTCACCTGAATTCGGTGTCTGTATAAACCCATTACTGGATTAATAGTATGTGTTTTTATTAAAACACTAAGCAGTTTGTTAATCGCCTTTTATCCTGTAAAAAACTTATAAAGAACATTACCAAGCGGCGTCGTTGGGTTTTGTTGTCACTTCTGATCTAAAAGCATTATCATTGAAAGATTGATTGTATTATAAACAGTTCATTTACCACAGTGTTTATAAAGAATTCACATGAAATATCAATAGATTAATCATAACTTTTTAAGACTTTTTCACCACTTTATGACCAATGCTTCGAATGACCGTCTGCTTCTTTATTTTGTTTCACAACGCTAACATTAGCTTAGTCGGTAATTAGTCAGAGGAAAGAACGTCTGAAGCTGACTAGGCCCTGGGTTTCCTTAAGTTATGTCTTCCTGCACCGTGAAGGAACGTATTAAATATGCACAGAATAATTTCAAGAAAGAAACATCCATAGACGACCGGTATCGAACCCACAACCTTCCGATCAAACTTGATAGAATACACATACTTGTACTTATTACTCATAGAATTAAACAAGTCATCTTAACATACATGCCAAATGTATTTGAAATTGATTTAATGACAGCTGGTAGCGTTGGTTTAATACGTGTTTGCCCGGGCCCGTATTTAATGGCCTTCTGAGAGCGTTTGTGTGTACCTGCGTAGTATGTTCGGTACGTGTGCTCGGCACCGCTGAGTATATACCGAGCTCTGTTGATCTGCCCCGATAGTAGACACTATTTGCGGACGGAATTGGTTTATGCCTTGTTTATCTCATCGACACCAAACCAAACATTGGTGTCCACGTCGTTAATATGATTTGATTAACCCTTTCAAGTTCTGTGACTTGCATCGACGTTATACGTAGGTATAGAGTAATAAATGATACTGTTGAGTGACCCACGCGCATCTCACTGCACCTTAGCATGCCTGGAATAAATTCTCTACAGATATTATAAAAAATAAATATTAAATAATGCTGGACAATTCACACAGCATCATCCAGCCCCAAGCAAGCAGAGCTTGGGTTATGGGTACTAGATGACTGATATACTTAATACATTTACTACATAGATAGATATTTTTTATTATGTACATATATAAAAACATCCAGAACACCCTGAGCAAATACATATCTGCAGATCGTACAGACATTTGTCTCGAGGCGGGAATCGAACCCGCAACCTATTCCGTCGCTGGCGGACCTTCGCCCGCTGCGCCACAGAGCTCGTCATAAAGCTGAAGAGAAAGCTGTTTGCTTGAACGCGCTAATCTCAGGAAATACTGGTACGAATTGAAAAAATATTTCAATTTTAGATAGCGAATTATCGAGGAAGGCTAAAGGTTATATAACATCACACTTTAATCAATATGAGCGGAGCATCATTGAAAAGAATTGCATGAGCAGGGAAAATTATTTCCTTTTGAGATCTTTTGTTGCATGCCCTGAGTAAAAGGTAAAAATTACGCAGCCATCATGTATGGTGGACTTGTTTCTAAAAGTTGTACTTATAACCTTTTTTTATGGTAATACAATTTGTTCTAAACTAATGCATTCTTTGAGGTGTTTTAATAAAGATCATCAATCCTTATCCAAATAATTACGTTATTCATAACAAGTATTAAACATTGATGCCGTGGGGTGCCGGCTGCAGAATGTTAACCCTCCTCTCATGCCCGTGGATGCAGTAAGAGCCTGCTAAGGTATACCTCCGGAAGATGGGCAGCATCGTCTTTCCGTGTATCAACGTCCCGTACTGAGCTCGCTAACCCGCCTGCAAAGCGTGGTGAATATGGAAACTACTCTTCATGGAGATCCATGAGGGAGGCCTGTGTTCAGTAGTGGACGTTTTATGCCTGAAATGATGATGATGATTAAATATTAAAGAGAATTTCCCTTGACATCATTTGATTTCAAGGAATATCTTAGAAGACATCACAGTTTTACCGCGCGCGCTTTTAATTAAGGTGTCTACGACCCATTCTCTCTTACGTGACGCAGAGGAAGATGCACAGGACAGCTAGCATTATATAATTCTGATCATACTAAAGGAAATACACAACTTTCTGTATATAACAAGTAGTCATCATTTCAGCCGTAAAACGTCCGCTATTGAACACAGGCCTCCCTCATGGATCTCCTTGAGGGGTTGCCATACTCACCACGCCTGGCAGGCGGATTTCCCGGAGTTAGGTATCCCTCGGCAGATTTTTACTGCATCCAAGGGCAAGAGAGGAAGAATAAAATTCTACTGCCGGTACTCCACGGCACGTAAGTAATTGTGAAAAGCTTCCAAAAGTACATTGCAAGAATAGCAAGCCTCCGGTTCTAAGACACGTGAGAAATAGAGTACGAGTAAATAACATTCATATTGGAAGGCGAAAAAATCGACACTGGAGCTCGTTTAAGATATGTATCATGTATCCTCACAAAGGAAACACGACTTTCTCATTCGGGATCGATGTAACGCTTCCGATCTCGTCTGCCTGCAAATTATTTTCCTCAGCGCACGGTAATGTATGTCAGACAGAAGTCATGGGTGGTTTATGTTAAAATATGTGGGGACTTTGACTAGAGCGCTTTTGATGTTGTAAGTCTTGTGTCCCTGAGGCCTGATTTTAAAACTTTATTGTCGAAATACTATCAAAAATATTAAATTAATAAAATTACTCTTATCTAGTTTTAACTCTTCGCTATTTCTAGTAGCATTATATGGAGTCGGGGGTAAAAAAAATCCCCTATCGGGTTTGAACGTATTACATTAAAACAAATAACATATTAATAAAAAATAGTTTTATATATGAAAAAACAACTAATTATCTATGCCGTAATCAACTTTTTTATTTTTTTATTCTATATAATATGTTTTATTGGGGGGTAAGGGGCGGTATTACACCTAGCCGCCCAAGTAAACTTTACTTAGACCTTACCCGTGTAGGTCACACGCAGTGCCCCCTGCTAAACAACAAACGAGGACAATGACGAAAAACTCGCTACGACGCACTGGCCAGCGCGGTGTTTTAAGGCTAAACCCCCGTTAGTAATTATTAGTGCCAATACACTACGACCCTCAGTCCCCAGCAGCCCCGCTATTCCTGGCTCCGGCAGCGGCCATGGTTCCAGCGAGGCGGAGCGTGCTAAGAATCGCTGGAAGATGCCCAGCTGCCACAATCCTGACCTGGCGTGTTACAACTCCAAGACGATTCACACGGATGAATGATTGTTCGAACTACAGTTAGAATTGGAAAAGATATAATGGGACTTATTGTTTATAAAACGCTTGCCAAGCGTGGTGAGTATGGCAACTACCCCTCATGAACTTCCGATCCATGAGGGAGACCATGTCCAGTAATGGACGTACTTATGATGATGATGGATCTTTGTTGCCGGTTCTCGGGATTAATAGTGCTGTTGGGAGCATCGAGCCGGCGTCGGCGTCCGATGCAAATCCCGGGCAAATGAACTGTTCCATCCAATTAGACATTCCTGCCTCCCTCCAGATAGCAAGCAGGGACAGGCAGGTCGGACACAGGGAACACTGCAGTAAGGGAATTAGTATTCCAATAAGCATGTATGAAGGTGTTTTTTTATACGACATAATGACAAGAGAAGCCGAAGGCCCACCTGATGTTAAATGGTAACATCTACCTATTACAACTGCACGTGACCGCTGCACTGCATTGTTTAGTTTTGATGTGCTAATGCAGCGTCGCCGTGGGGTGCTGGCAGTAGAATGCTGGCATTCTCTCGCCCGTGGATGCGGTAAGAATCTGACATGGGATAGCCCCGGAAGATGGGCAGCATAGTCTTTCTGTGTATCAACACACTGTAATGTTTAAATTGGTGTTGCTTCAATATTTGTTGGCTTATAACTCGTAGTTGTCGTGAATGGAAACGATAAAGACGATGACCTAGCATCGCGCACTAAATGTCAAGGTACTGTCATAATACTACTATAATTTCTACGTTTTACTGCTGAGGTATGACAATAACTCTACCCCCGATAGTACAAAAATGGCGTATCAAACATTTTACAAGCTTTTTACAAGCTTTTATTTAGTTTCACCTGTCCCGATGTCTGTCTGTAATCAAATCTTGCAAGTTAAATTTGATTCACTTCCCGGTTACAGACTGAGCTGAAACTTTGCATGCATGTGTAAATCGGATGACAATGCACAATTATTATGACATGGAGCTGATCTGATGATGGAACCGTAAGGTGGCCATAGCAACTCAGTAATTAAACGATATAACCCCATCGAGTTTGGATTTGTTTGATCCGTCTTGACGAGTAGTTTGGTACTAGATGGTAGCCAGGGTCTGAAGATGGAGCTGGAAGATTGCCATAGGAACTCAGTAATTAAACGACATAACCCCATCGAGTTTGGACTTGTTTGATTCGTCTTGACGAGTGCTTTGGTGCTAGATGGCAGCCAGGGTCTGAAGACGGAATGGATGAAGATGGCCATAGAAACTCAGTAATAACTTTTTAGTTCTTTTTATAACAAGCACCTAATAAAACTGCTTAAAGTACACATCAAAAATTATATTTCACAATAAGATTATGTGGATAGATACAATTAATTTATCTCCAATCCAGTGCGTGAAGTCCTGTTCTCCTAGCTAGGCTATTATTTTTGTAAGTACATAGCCTATTATTTTTGTAAGTACATAAATAAAATAACTGCCAAAATTAATAAGTTTAAAAATAAAATATAAACTTAACATTAAACACTCAAATAATAATATTGCAGGTGCGCCTTTTCCGCTTATTTCAATAATATGTAACTCAAATGTGGAAAAAATGTGAGATACACCCATTTTACTATCGGGGGCAAATCTAGTCAGTTTGCAAACGCACATTCACATTGTCGTCTACTTACGACGCGTGACTTGTTTCGCAGCAATCATTGTTTCCGATTTGGCGGCAGTAGAATGTTACCCCTACTCTCATGCCCGTGGATGCAGTAAGAACCTGCTAATGGATACCTCTGGAAAATGGGCAGCAGCGTCTTTCTGTGTATCAACAACTCGTACTGTGCTCGCCAACCCGCCTGCCAGGCGTGTATGGTAACTACCCCTCATGGAGATCCACGAGGGAGGCCTGTGTTCAGTGGTGGACGTTTTTGCGACTGAAATGATGATGAAGGATGATTGTTTTCGAATCAATCAGTGAACATAATCGTTTCGTAAGTCCCAGCTGTCAGGGCAGTCATTAAATTAGCCACACTGCGAGTGTACTGTGTCCACAGGACTGCGCCATTCAATTTGTGGTCACGGCCAACGGTCCGGCCAGTTACTGCCTGTTATTGAAGCGTTTTCACGTTATTATTACACTAAGGGACATTCTGGTAAAGAGAATTTCGTAGCTGATGTAATTCTTAACTTCGAAGCGTGAGGGTCGCTGGAGATAATAAGGGCAGGATTATTTCGGGCGTTACCTTTTTAATTTCGTTACGGAGTTATTTTAATTGAATCACTTTAGGTAATGGAGTTAGTGTAAAGGAGTACAATCCTTATATAAAAATATATATATTTTTTATTACTTATACCCTTACTTGGAAAAAAGTTTTCTAAAGCGAACGAATTCAATAATTCTACATTATCTAATTTAAGTGTGTTTTGGTTCTATTTGTTAATTGACTATTCTATGAAATTTTAAACTCTAATGTGCCTTTGACTTTTAGATGGTTATCACACTGCCACGCATCACGCATAAATATCTTTCAGGTTCTAACAGTAGTGGCATCATGAACATTTCCTTTGAAAATTGTTTCCTTTTATTAACCGACTTCAAAAAAGGAGGAGGTTATATGTTTGTTATATAATGTTTTTATGTATGTTCACCGATTTCTCCGTCAATTGTGGATCGATTTTTAAAATATTTTTTTATTCGAAAGAGTGAACTTCCGAGGTGGTTGCATTTCAATTTGGTCCAGTTCTGACAATAGGATCCATGAGAAAACTGTAGATATAAGTCTTAATTTCAATAAGTATTTTAAAGCAATACAATTTACCTCATTGAAGTCGGTTTTTTTTAATGACAAATTAAATAATTATAATTTGTCTACTAATTAATTTGTAGAATAAATGAAGTAAGAAGTAAGTTTAAGTAGTGTGTAAGTAATTAACTAACATTTTCTGATTTTGTTTTAATAAATACAAGTTTCTTTTGTTTATAGAATAGGAAAGTAATAGATACTCTGCCATCATCGAAATATGCCCCGAGTATTCTGTTACCTCAAGTTTACTTAAGTCCGGGACTGCATAAGTCGTCCGTTACGAGTTAAATGTCCCGTCCCGCGGCGCGATCTATAGCGCCTTTCAATCTCCATATTGTCGGAAGCTGTAATTCACTCGTTGTTAGTGGACCAGCCTGTAATTTATAGGCCATTTGATAAGAACACAGCGGCAATGTAGAGGAAGATGCAGTAGAGCTATATACATACTAACAAAGATTTAAATCGTTAGATACGTCCTAACCGTTATGATACGTACCTAACGTTTTGTTTCCACACGATATGGGCAGCAGCATCTTCCGTGTATCAGAATTCCCTCACCAACCCACCTGCAAAGCGTGGCGCATATAGCAATATCTCATGATCTTTAAGATCCATTTATTTTTAATTTTTTTTAGCCACCAACAGAAGATACACAAAGAAAAATTACAAAAGTAAAAACAATAAAAATCATGAGCTAATGTTCTCCCAATTACAGGCAGCTACATCATCATCATCATCATTCCAGCCGTAAAACGTCCACTACTGAACACAGGCCTCCCTCATGGATCTCCATGAGGGGTAGTTACCATACTCACCACGCTTGGCAGGCAGGTTAGCGAGCGCAGTACGGGATGTTAATACCTACATGGAAAGACGCTGCTGCCCATCTTCCGAAGGTATCCCTTAGCAGCCTTTTACTGCATCCACAGGTATGAGAGGAGGGGTAACATTCTACTGCCGGCACCCCACGGCAGCTACATTTAGGTTACAAATTAAGTTGTCATAGCAAGGCCTAGGTCCAGCAGTGGACGTGGACATCAGGGCTACGGCTGAGATGATGATGATTATGCGGAGGCAATGCGTGCGAAGTCGTAATCAGAAGGTAGTTTTATAAAATTAAAAATTAACCCTCGTGGTTCAATGACCTTCGTTGCAAAATGCTAAATTTAAATCATCAATCAATAAAAGCTTTTTTTACCTTCTACGCTGATGTCGTAAGCTACGATAAACGCGTAGAGGGGCTACGGTGTAGATGATGTACGCCGTAGGTAATTAGGGAGGCTCTACTCTAATCCGACCCTTACATCGTTTTCTTTATTTACAAATCCTTAGCTTGCAACTGTATCAACGAAGCTTTTCAAAGCTTCGTTGATACAGTTGTAATACTATTATAATATAATATAAGTACAGTTGTTATGTAATATAAGTTCAAAGATAATATAATTATTGATTCGTTTAACTAATCATTTTATCCCTACTACCTTTGAAAGCAAATTCTACCTGTTGATGTTGCGTATAAAGATTTCCTTCTGTTTCTTTGTTCTCGCGTGGGAAATCTCAAACATCCTGCTTCGAATGCCCACTGCGTGTGAAAATAATAAAGAACAAGTGAAGCGCGAAACTGTCCGCGTTACAAGGGTTCGTTGCGATTTAGTCTTTAATATCCTCTAAAACAAAAGTCTGTCCATCTGAATTCACTTTCAGTCAGACAACTGACAAGTACAAGGGTAAGTTACACTTTAGATATGCGTTGTTTACTTAGCCGAACGAGATGGTTGAATTTATTTATCCCGGTGATATTGTGCGTGGCAGAAATTGCGTGTTCATTTCGTGTGAATATTAAAGCGAGCGAAACTTCTGCTCTGCGTCTCGGAAAGTTCCCCAGTCAGTCAACTACATGCCTCAAAGTTATATGAAAACGTTTATGTGAGCCTTTTAACTTTGGAAAACCTATTAGCCATAGCCTTGAATATGCTATGAGAAATTGCTTCACTTATTTGTTGGCTGTTCTGTGTTGGTTAAGGTGGTTCTAGGCTTTTAAAGGAGTTTTATTTTCTTTCTTCGAAAGCTATGAAGTTGATAACTACTTGTAGCTAACCAAGAAAGCTTTGATAGTCGCTATTTTCGTCTTGATTAAAGAGATTGAACGACCTGTTGTATACGAGATCGTGACATTACACCACTATAGTGACACTACACCACTGTAGTGACATAACACCACTATAATAACATAACACCACTATAGTGACATTACACCACTATAGTGACAGTACACCACTGTGGTGACATAACACCACTATAATAACATAACACCACTATAGTGACATTACACCACTATAGTGACAGTACACCACTGTAGTGACATAACACCACTATAGTGACATTACACCACTATAGTGACATTACATCACCATAGTGACCTTTCACCAGTGAAGTTAAAAAAAAAAACGTTGAACTGGTTACATAAAACATTATAACAAAATGAAATGTTGACACAGCAAAAGTTTCACAAGAACCCCGTAACAAAGTTAAATGACCTAGTTTATTCAACAAAACAACGAAAATACCCGAATTTCAGTTTCATGAGATTCCAATTACCATTGAAAGTAACCGGAAGCCCCCGGAAGCCGCAGATAAATGCGGGCCGCGCCGCAGCAGCCCTGGCACAAAGGAAACACGTTGACGATTGAAACAAAACAGCGCTATCGGCACACCGCAGGGCGATCTACTATCATCTAAAAGGGTTTTTTGTTCGAAATACGAATTTGCGAGTTAATTGCAATATATTTTCCATGGTTGTATCAATGAGAAATAAGAAACGATGTTATGTAAATAATGGTACCTATATACCGTTCTCTGGTAAACAATAATTTCAATCGTTAATTTTCAACTCGATATTGCAGCAATAATGTGGTTTTGGCTTTGTATTAACAAGCCTGTGCTTTTTATTGTAATTGGCTGGTAAATTGCAAAATATTTTCATTTTTGTCCATGAGGCACATACAATTTCAAGCAACTTCGAGTTAAAACGCACCTTAGTTATTGATCGTCTTGTTCACGGACACCTTTAAATTTGTCTTATCTATTTAAAGCGAACACGAGTAATTTGTTATACACGTCTCTTTGTCAACACTAAAAAAACACTAAAGGAGACCTGAAACGATGTTATAAAGCTTAAAAGCCTTGGCTTTACCAACCAAAAATTTGCAGTAAAAAAGCTGTAAGAGCAATGACTCAGGGCGACGCTTTGTTAGCGGCACAATTTTAGGTTTTTTGCACGATCCCCCGACACGTAAAAAGTATTCACTGAACTAAAGTTGCACGTTGTCAGAATCGGCGGAGCGGCTGTTGTGGTAATCCGCTGACTCTCCTGTAACGGCTGATGCTATGTCGCAGATAGGGGATTAGAGCGAGCGTGTTCTGTTTGGATTTTGTATTGAAAATTGTCGATTTTGTAAGCGCGTATTTCAGCCTAATCTGAGGTTGGTTTCATGTCGGATATAAACCCATAACATTCGAGCACTTTAAAAAATATTCATTCTACTAAAAAGTACAAAATATTTTTTTTTAAATACAAAATTTCAAACATTTCTTGGTAGTAAAACCATTGTGTCTCACGGTAGTAAGTGATCATAAGTGTAGGTACTTTGCGCTTTTTTTTATAACTTGGGTTTGGTTTCAAAATGGCACAGTAAAAAACCATTTGTAAATAAAATTTGTGATGAGGAACGTAGAACAAAGAACTCAAAAAAGCTGCAAACATCCAATATCATGTTTTTAATTAGCTTCTCATTTTGACAACTTAATTACCCAACAACTTCATCCGGTCAAAACTGCCTCGTTACTCCTTTGTTAATCGTTAAAACAAGAAACGTAAATAGGGGTGAAGCCCCCTAATATGCATAGCGCTGTCTGTCGGTCTGTCTGTCCGTCAGTCCGTCTGTCCGTCTGTCCGTCTGTCCGTCTGTCCGTCTATCCGACTGTCCGTCTGTCCGTCTGTCTGTGTACTTGACGATTACAACCGAACGCGTTGACCGATTTACATGAAACCTTTTTTGTTAGCACCGTCTTAAGGTCACAGGGCGTTATTGAGTTATTGTTTTTGTGACCTCAAAAGGTCACCACAAAAATGAAAGTCTTCAAATGGCCGAAAACGTCCAAAAACCCAAAAATGCCATTTTTGAACTTTGGTGAACATTTGAGGCTTTTGCCTTCTTTTATGGTACCCCCGTACCAATGCTTGTTTATATAAAATTATAAGCGATGATCATTTTAGCCATAGAACGTCCATTTTCGGACATAGGCCTTCCTCATGGACTTCCAAGTATTGCTTTTGGAAGCGACCTGCATCCACCGCCGACCTGCATACCTTTCCAACCTTACCAGGTCATTATTAAAATATGGGATTATCGGGTATTTATCGCGTAATTACCTTACCAGGTCGTCTGCCCATCTTGGTAGACTTCCAACGCTGCGCTTTCCGGTACGTGGCCTCTACACGAGAACTTTTCGGCCCCATCGGCCATCTGTTCTTCAAGCTACATGGCCTGCCCATTGCCACTTCAGCGTGCTAATCCTATTGGCTATGACGGTGACCCGAGTTCTCTTACGTATCTCCTCATTTCTGAGTATCTCATCATTCGATCCCGTAGAGAAACCCCGAGCATAGCTTTACATGAGGCCAGAAGTGAAGGACCTCGTCTCGGTTCCATAAGTCATCACTGATTATATAGACTTTCGTCTTCTCAGGCACTGAGGTATTTTGGACGAGAAGACGTTGCGAAACTTCTCGAACGCTGCCCATCTGAGTTGGATAAACGACGATATAGATACTCGTAGATAGATATTAATTTATTTTCAAATACTCACTATTTGAAACTAGTACTGAAATGAACTGAAATGAAATGAAATTGAAATGAACTGCTAGTACAAACATTACATACAGGTTTAATAAAGTTATGATATAGGTTTGTCGCTGAAAAAGGGTTCTTACTTAGCATCTTGCGGGCTGTAGGGCCAGTCCGCGCTGGTCGTTAGTAAGGACCGTTTCGAAAACGCGGACATAACAAAACAGTATAACAAAAAAACATAGTAAAAACATTTTTCGAAATTAATAACAATAAATCTAATAACCTTGAAATTGAAACCAACAAATTAAAAGGAAATAAAATAAAATAAATAATCAAATTAAAGCTTGCAAATTAGAATAGTATTAAATTTCAAAATTCGTTTTTACTTTAATGATAACAAACAAACTCATAATGACAGATGAACGAATTAATTTATTTAACATTTGGTTGACTTAAGAGCGATAATAATCAATTAAAGATATTTATACAATTAGCTTCAAATCCGTTATAAATAATTGTAAAGATTATATTGTATTATATATTATATGGCACTTGTGTCACGCAAAAGGCTTCCCTGCATCATCTGCCAGTGTAAAAGATGTTTCTTAATCTAAAACCATAAATACTCTGCAGGTTCCTTATAGGGTAGGTGGAATATTATTCCAACACTTCGATGCAGCGTAGCGAAAACTACCTCTAAAAGCAGCTGTCCTATGTCGTTGTGAGAGCAGCTGCATCGCGCGTTGACGTGGCACGCAGAACCTACGGCTAGACACACTTTTTAATTTATCAAACATATACTTGGGCTCGTTGTGCTTCGTAACTCCGAAAAGTAAACATGCCAAATGGAGTTTTTTTCTATGCTTCATTTTCAAAATACTCTTGGCATTCAAAAAGGGGCTAACAGACTTCTGAAAGGAATATTAAAGCAGTAACGCACACAAGCACTCTGTACTCAATGTGTATCAGAGTTTTCGTCCTGGCTAATAGCCGCGGCCCAAAACAACGTACGTGTAATTTAATTTGGAGAGGACCAGTGACTACTAATCTGATACGTAGTTCTTCCGAAAGAAAAGGTCTCATTCTATAATAAATTTTTAACTTAAAGAAACAGCCCAACCGTCTCGACAACATGCTCCTCGAATCTCAGTGAACAGTCCATTAAAAGACCAAGATTACGTGCTTTGTAAACACGTTGTATGAGCTTATCCATAAGCGAGACCGTTGAAAGTGGCTTAAGGCTAGCCACCTGATATTGGCTGCCAAAGATCAGGTACTTGGTTTTGTCAGGATAAAGTAAAAGGCAGTAGTTTCTAGACCAAAGTGCTATGCTTTTCAAATCCGCATTAAGTTTACCGATGGTTTTATCTATCTCAGATGGCTTGCAGGAGATATAATTCTGCGTGTCATCTGCGTTAACATGGAACTGACAGTGATTTATATGATGTCCAAGATTAGCTGCGTACGAAATGAAAAGGATAGGTCCCAAAATAGATCCCTGTGGCACGCCTCTGACTACAGGTAACTTATTAGACAGTTTTGCCTTGGGTGCTAGTTCTAAGTATTGGTAGCGGTTAGTTAGGTAACTATTAAACCACTTCAACGCATCGCAGTCAAACCCATAGAACTTCATCTTGGCAAGCAGTAGTATTATATCCAATGAATCGAAAACCCTTGAAAAATCAAGAAGCACAAGTAGAGTGCAAGAAGTGCAGTTACAGTACCACGTCCCTTTATAGAACCTGATTGCAACTCCGGGAGTATTTAGTTTTTCTCAAGGTAGTCTGTAAGTTTAATACAAACTGCCTTTTCTAAGATTTTAAGACAAACAAGGCAAGATACTAATGGGTCTAAGATCTTTAAGTTCAGTAGGGTAAGACACCTTTTGTTATGGACGGATAATGGCTAATTTTCAAAGATCTGCAAAGGTTGCTGAAATGATCGACGTATTAACCAATGACGTTATTGCTTCTTAGGTATCTGCCAATGAAAGATTTAGCATCGTCAAACTTATGTGATCACACCCTTCAGCGTTTGATTTTAACCTACAAATTATTTTACCTGCTCCGTCAAGATTTAAAGGGTCTTTATGAAATACAGCATCACTAAACTTATGCAACTTAAAGTAGGCTAACTACTGAGCATTGCATATAAGAGGTACCTCAGGAATATTAAAAAAGTGGACATTAATATCATTTGGGTCATTAAAATCAGATAGCAGTACAACATTTTTTTTAAGAAGAAGGTTTGTCCATAGCATTTTAGGACAGTGTTAATACTTTGTTTAAAATATGCTACTTTTTCAAATAAATTGCCTGGTTAACAGCGGACTTTGAACTCTTATAATAAATTTTTTAGTGTCAATTTTGGTTCGATGATAGTCAGATAATGCATCGTCACGAAGTTTCATCATTATCCTTACTGTGTCCGTAACCCATGGATAAGATCGGCTTTTAAAAACAGAGGACTTGACGGGTGCATGAAAATCAAAATGCTTAAGTAAATTGCGGTTGAACTTGTTTACCATTGTCGTTAACGTCGTCAAGTGCTGTTATCTGAATCCATTGTGTTGCCTGTAAATCATCGTTAAATTTATTTACATCAATATTCTTATGACCTATATAAGTTAATGCAGTTGGCACAGTTTTTTCTCGTTTTATGAAAAAGTCACATGCGACCAAACAATGACCATGCAATCTACCAACATGATTAAGATTAATGCTCCTGACACGCAAATCAGTACATACGACATCGATTAGTGATTGGGAGTTCTCAGTGAAATGATTGGTAGAATATACTAACTGCGGAAGTCCAAAACTAATTAGAAATGAGTCAAACTGTGGGTTCTAAAATCTAATAATAATCTATTAAATGTTTATTCAATAGAGCTAAACGCTACATATAATAGTCAATTTACAAAAGAAGAATAACAAGAAGAATAACAAGACACATTTAAATTTAATAAAGCACATAATTTAATTCGTTCGCTTCAGATAATATTTTTCCCAAGTGAGGGAAAGAAGCGAACAAAAAACCTCACTCTTTCACTTCTGTTCATTGTTACAATTTCTAACTAAGTAATATGCTTAATTATTTTTTGAGAGGCGGAAAGCACTCCCACCTAATCTAAGTTTTTTATTCATACACTTAAAAAACAAGTTTTCATAATTTCTTAGAAGGGAAAAAGGCCTGTTTAATTGTCGTTTATTGACAGAAAAATCCGAAAATCTATTAAACTTTAAGAACTATTATTTAACCTGTTTTGTGAGGTGTCTGAGATAGGTTTATAAAAACCTGTATTACAAGTCACCAGTGCCCCACTCCGCGGGTAAAGAACTATGCATTGTAGTTATAAATCTAAGTTATTACAAACTATCACAATATTTATCAAATATAGGGAAATTGGTATGAGTGAAATATAAATAATAAAAAAAAACATTGTTACAAAGGTGTACAATAAATGCATTAATAACGAGGTTATAAAAAAAGCTAATACTAATTATGTGAAAATAGTGAAGAGTTTAAAAGGTAAGTAGTGATATATAGATAGATAGACTATGTAATATATAATATTGTAAAATAATAATATATTAGAGTTGTGTAAGATTAGGTAATAGAACAATGGGATTCCGCAAATGACGTCATTATTTAATGTTATGATAATGATGATCAACAGTTTTTTCGTTTCCTCGTAAGTTAGGTTTCTGAGCCAGGTGGTGACCATTGTTTTACATTTATTTCTTGACAGTGGAAATATGGAGAGTTTTGTGTTTGCTATATAATATGGACGGAGAAATAAGAAGAAATGATGAGCATATTAACAGACTGAGTTGGACAGACAATACCCCTTCTTCCGAAAATCTACACGAATTGCAAAACATGCAAACATTTGTCCCGTTTTCAGAATCAAACTCGCAACCTCCCAAAAGGTTGTCTGAAAGAAATCGCAAGGATAAGACCGCCTATTGTGTATTTCTGTTGTTTTTGTAGTTTAAGTTAATTTTAGTAATTTTTCTATTATTTCTCTATGGTTTACACAAAAAAGAGTTATTCTATCTCCCTTTACAAAGCCACTGTTTTAATTCTTTCCCCGTTAAATCTATTTATGTCTAACACTGTTTTGTCAGGTACAGAATTATAAATGTTAAGTACAGACAAAGCCAGAAAAAACTGTTTTATGAACACTCAAAGGCTTCAAAGGCTTTGATCCGCTTTTAATGAATAACTTCTATCCGAAGTCAAAACAGCGTAATTTCTAATTAGAAGTTGTTCAGTACAACTGAGCCGTGCTTGCGTCTGGAAGGTTTCATCTAACTTTGGACTGTTTGCGGTTGAGCCTTCTTAATAGATCGTGGTACTTCATTATGGGACTTAGTTTTTCGTAAAACTTCGCGATTACAATTCATTGTAATACCAAAACGCGGGAATTTTTCGCATATACCATGTTATTTGCGTTGCAGTGAGGAGCCGGCAGTAGAATGTTACCCCCTCTCTTATGCCCGTGGATGCAGTAAGATCCTGCTAAGGGATACCTTCAGAATTGCAGCACTTGCAGCAACGCCTTTCCCGCAGGCTGATTACGTATCTCGCGACAGATTTGCAACACGCGGAAATCTTGCGATCATAGTTGTCAAAGGTCAATTCGTGAATTGACGTGACGAATATACACGAACACCTGTTAACACCTGTCGCAAGATACATAATCAGGCTGCTGAATAGCGTTCGCCAACCCGCATGCCAAGCGTGGTGAGTATGGCAACTACCCCTCATGGAGATCCATGAGGGCCTGAGGTCAGCAGTGGACGTTTTACGGCTGAAATGATGATGATGATGATGATGAGCCGATATTGTCTAGCCCGTAGGTCACGAGTCAACGAACCCATTCAATCTTCTTCCATACTAGCCGCACTCCACGGTAAAACCTGCATAGTTCCCGTTCCGTGAAAATAAGGGTATAAAATATAGCCTATGTTACTCAAGGGTAATGTAGCATTTTTATAGTAAAATAATTTTAAAAATCTTAGTAGTTTTTGACTTTATTCGTTACAAACATACAACATACACATCTTTTCTATGTGTAAAATTGAGAGAGAGAGATAAACAAAGTTGCTTTCTTTTTCCAATAAAACTTAACAACTTCGGATTCTTGAAGGCATTTACGACTTTTCTCATAAAATACTTGAGCGGCCAAATGCAGGCGTTCATTTGATGGAGCCTCTTGGAATATTGCTGTTTCTTACTTATCGTGAAACTCATTTACTTTTTATGACGCCTGATCGGTCACGTGAGGATTATAACGTATACCTACGGAGTTATGTGCGGGCACCTAGTGCCGTGCAGATACACATGTCTCAGATGTGATTTTTTGTTTGCATCTGAGACTTGGCCATCAAATTGAGTTATTACGAATACATCCTACTCTCCGATGTCCAAGACGACCTTAAATTCACGGGTTTTTGGTTTCATAATATCATCATCATCATCACAGCCTTAGGATCTCCACTGCTAGACAGAGGCCTCCCTCATAGATTTTTATTATATAGATTTCATTTAGATCATTTGACGACCTCTGTGGTGCAGCGGGCGAAGGCCCACCTGCCACGCGGATTCGATTCCCGCCTCGGGACAAATATCTGTACGATCTGCAGATATTTGTTCAGGGTGTTCTGGATGTTTTTCTATTTATAATAAAAATATAAAGATAAGATAAAAGAAAGATAAAGAAACGTTTATTTTGTCACATTTTTACAATCAAATAAAAAAAATCATCAATTCGGTTTTAAAACTAGTGACAAAAATGGTCACTACTCAGCATGTGCTGTGGCAGGACGAGTCGTACCACAGCGCTGGTCTTCCGTATAAATATCTTTCTATGTAGTATAATGTATTAAGTATATAAGTCATCTAGTACCCATAACTATAACACAGGCACTGCTTAGCTTGGGGCTAGATGATGCTGTGTGATTTGTCCAGTTACGGGATGTTGATACACGGATAGACGCTGCTGCCTATCTTTCGGAGGTATCCCTTGGCAGATTCTTACTCCATCTACAGGTAAGATAGGCAAAATGTATTTCTTTAATTTCATTTTTATCTATGTATTGCAACGGTACGAAGTTCTTCAGACTAACAAAGATATAATGGATGCTAACCGCAAAAAGTACAAAACTATGTCGCGGTCAGTTCCATACAGAAATTTATACAGATTTAGTTACTAAAACTTAATGTTAATCTTAATAAGTCTTAATTAAAATTAAATTAATAATACGAGTACGTTTTCCAATTAGGAATGTATACATAACGTTTAATATTAAATAAATATTAAGCCGTGGGGTGCCGGCAGTAGAATGTCACCACTCTTCTCATACCCGTGGAAGCAGTACGAGCCTGCCAAGGGATATACCACTGGAAGATTGGCAGCAGCGTCTTTCAGTGTATCAGCATCCTGAACTGAGCTCGCTAACCCGCGTGATCTTGGAGATCCTTGAAGAAGGACTTGTCCAGCAGTGGAGGTCTACAGCGGTCCTACGGCTGAAATAATGAATAATTAAATCAATGACAGCTAGGTACAATGTGGACATAGTAGATATCTCAAGGCGGTTAATTCAACGGATATGCAAACATAATATTATAATATAGTCTCGTGTCGAGTTTTCCCGAGACCATGCTTGGCGCAATTCAGGTGAAACGCCGGGAAATAATAAAGGTAATTTACACGACAAATACCCGGGTAAATGTTATTTATTATTAATTTAATTAGTTTACAAAATGTAAATCCATAATTGGCTGTAAGTTATGACTATAAGTGTTATCATTTTATCTTTAAGGGCTGTGGATTTTGTTCATAAATAAATAATAAATATTAGTAATCACCATGACTACGCCCCGTAGTTAAGTTCATTTGTAATTTTTTTATGATGTATTGAAAAAAAATACTGATTGTTATTATTATACTAAAATAATGTCACACTTGTGGAAAAGGAAATAGAGGTATTTGACCGAAGGAAGAATATCATGCGGAAGTCTTTTACATTATTTTTCATATTGTCATATAATATTTATATAGATTTGTTATAGTTATATTTTGTTATTTAAGAGTTTCTAAATTTATGTTTTATGTTGACGGTTCACATTTTATATTTTTAAAACAAACTTCACTTTTAAGCATTTATTTTTTTTGTAACTGAAATGTTATTTATGTTCGTAAATTAAACTTTAAATATTCAAAAGCTTTTTGGAAATCTCAAAAGCTTTTAAATCATGAGTGCTATCCTAGAAACTGGAACAGTTTTGATTCGTATATGTTTGCGTTTTACAGTGCGTTGTTTTATAAATAATGGAAACTTTAAAGCAAATTTTATTATTAAATTGCGTGGGGTGCCGGCAGTAGAACCTCTCCTCTCATGCCCGTGGATGCAGTAAGAGTCTGCTAAAGGATACCTCCAGAAGAGCAGCAGTGTCTTTCCGTGTATCAACCTCCCATACTGTGCTCGCCAACCCATCTGCCAAGCGTAGTGAGTTTGGCAACTACCCCTCATTCATGAGGGAAGCCTGTGTTCAGTAGTGGACGTTTTACGCCTGAAATGATGAATAAATAAAAATAAATAAATAAATAATGCTGGACAAATCACACAGCATCATCTAGCCCCAAGCTAAGCAGAGCTTGTGTTATGGGTACTAGATGACTGATATACTTACTCGTAATACATTATCAGCAGCACAATATCGCTTTGCCTCAGCAGTGGGTGTTACCGGCTAAATAAATCGATAAATAAATAATCCAGATGGTTGATTACATAAACAGCGTTTTTAGGGTTCCGGACCAAAATGGTAAAAAGGAACTCTTATAGAATCACTCTGTCTGTCTGTCTGTCTGTCACAAATGGATATCTCGAGAACTACTGATGCTATCGACTTGCAATTTAAAATAGTAAAAGACAACACTTTTTTACTAATATAGCATATATGAAAATTTAAAAAAATATTCTTATTTTGGCTGATAAATCTGATAGATCTCAAAAATTTTAAGTGAAGTTACTAGGCCGTGTGGGGTATCATATGAAAGGTATTTATTAATTTGCACAATAATAAACAGTTTTTAGTTTTCCTTTAAACTGTACCGTTTTTGAGTTATTTACAAAAATAATAAAAAAACGACCGTTCCCCCCCCTTATCTTCGAAGTTTGCAGAGATAAACCCGTAATACTTTTACAGCTAATAGAAGTGTTTGTAAACTTTTCAGGAAAATTATAGCGAACTCTCTAATTTGCATAGTTTTTTGGACAAGGGGGGGGGGGGGGGGGGGTTGAAGGGGGGTTTTCAAATTTTTTGTAAAGTAAATAGGTGATATGGGGTATCATATGAAAGGTATTCTTTTGCACAATAATACATAGTTTTTAGTTTTCCTTTAAGTTGTATAGTTTTTGAGTTATTTATAAAAATGTTAAAAAAATAGCGTTCCCCAAAAATGGTACCGCTGATTTTTACAATTAATGAAACAATACTTAGATCATCATCATCATCATCATTTCAGCCGTAGGACGCCCACTGCTGTACATAGGGCTAATACTTAGATAAACCGCATTAGTTTGGGAGTAGGGGCTTATGACGCCAGAGTATAGTCAAAAACTGTACGGAAACACACGGGCGACTCGGTAAGGTCACGGTATATTTCCACATAATGTATCGCCGTTATTTTTGCATCACAAAAGTAAAATAATACGTGTTCAATAAGTATCTTTAATTTACATTAAAATTTTGTCAAGTAGCTTATTCTTCTCAAACGCCGCTTGGCAAACTAGCCACATATAAATAATTCAGACAAATTAATCACTATCTGCGACAAGCTCCACTAGCTACGAATCGCTACGAGATGGCTACGCTACCTCTACGGCGTAGCTAATTTGCTATGAATGTATGATAATGCTACTATTATGTAAATTTGTGAGCATGAACTGAAGTAAAATAAAAATGCGATAGAACTGTTACTTACAAATTGTTACCATTACTGTCATTTGTAGATAAGGGGTCTTATGTAAATAGCCTTTTTAATAACCGTTGATTTTATTTTATTCATCTTTTATCAACTACTTAATTGATAAAATAAATAAAATTAAAAAATGTTCTTTATTCAGATAATTAAAATCCATATTACACCTTAGAACATTAAGATAAATATAAAATTAAAACTAATAGCACTAGAGAAAAAAATATACAATTATTAACACGTTAATTCCACAAAATTAAATACGATTATAACATAACAATAATAAGAATACAAAATAATTAATAAAATAAACAACATGGACAAAGTCAAAGTCAATCTCTGAAAATAATGTGTTCGGAAATTACTCTCTTCACAAATAGCCACATAGGCTATACTACCACTATAGGAGGTACAACGCGCCGCTACGGTTTTAAGGATGTTGATGGTGCTGGCCCGGACTCTGCTTATCAGAGATGCAGTTTTCTTTCTTACGATGGCATGGAAACCATCAGATCGACACTTTGCAAATATCTCTAAGGCACTACAAAAACGGGGCAGGCCCAGCAACATCCTTAAGGTATTATTATACTGCACGCGTAGGTGATCCAGCGATTTTTTGGTATAGCTGACCCAAAGGTTGTCCGTGTAAAAACTCTGACAGTACGCCTTGAACAGCGTTATCTTAACTTTGTCAGTATATCCGGCAAACTTACGGGCCAACATGTTACCGCGAATTGCCAGTGCCCTTCGATCCCTTTCTATATCTACGTTGTCCTTAAGGTCGTCGGTAAGGAAATGTCCGAGGTATTTTAATTGTGTTACTCGGGAAACGTTTAAACTATTCAGAGTGATGTCATTTACTAATGACATATACAACTACTGTTGTACGACACTTACCGGCTGCCTTATAGACAATATATTCATATTTTTTAACAATGTATTTGAGGCAATGCGATGCAGCGTACCTTTCACAAACTTTAAGCATCTCGATTATGGATCCTGCGGACGGACCCAGCAGCACCATATCATCCGCGTAGCTTATATTATTTATATTAGCACCATCTACGCGGCAACCAACACGCATGCTGCTGAGCTCGGCCAACAGATCGTTGACATATAGATTGAAGAGCTTGGATGAACTTAACCCCCCCTGTCTTACCCCGCACTCCAATCTATATGAGTTAGAGAGCGTATTCGACCACCTAACATTATTCCTTTGGTTGGCATACCAATACTGAAAGATGCGCACAGTTATATCGGTACACTCGTGCTCTTTAGTTTTCTCCAAAGCAGATCATATGAAACGAGATAAAATGCCTTGGGGAGTTGGAGAAAACATGCGTTTACCGGTGTTTTACGTCAGTATAGTATTGTACAGTATGCTTGAGCCCCAAAATAGCACATTCTGTTGATAGTCCTGGCCGAAACCAAAACTGTGCCTCATGAAAATCAAGGTATTCTTGTAAACAAGAGTCAAGCGTACTGTCCAGTACTTTGTGGCTAAGGTTGTAGCAAGAGAGATCGGACGGTAGTTTCCCTTGTCCAAAATGTCACCTGTCCGGTTCTTGACAATGTTCATCATCTTAATAACTTTCTCGCACGAGAATTGGATAAAGGTAAGCACACCGTAGGCATTTTCCTGGATCTAGCTAAGGCTTTTGATACTGTTTCATCCCCTATCATTTTGCGCAAGCTTGAGTCTATTGGAATCAGAGGCACCCAGTTGAACCTCTTTTCAAGTTACTTAGAAGTACGCATACAATACCTTAAAATTGGAAATGTTCTCAGTGATGATATGCAAAATACGTCCTTTGGGGTTCCCCAAGGAAGTATTTGAGGACCTACTCTGTTTTTGATTTACATAAATGTTCTCTGCAATCTTAATCTAGAACAGGGCAAAATCATATCATATGCTGACGATACTGCTCTACTTTTTTCGGCTGATTCTGAAAAAGAAGTCTACGAGTTAGCGCAAAATGGCTTTAATATTGTGACTTAATGGCTTCAGTACAACTTATTATACTTAACGCAACAAAGACGGATAGTCTTATATCAAGTTTTCTATGCGCAATCCACCGTAACAAACATAGGTGTAAAAATTTAGCCTAGTTTTAGTTTATAAAATCTTTATGAAACTGTTTCATTTAAGTCTTCCAATTATAATGATTGTTATGTTATTTACCTACAATAGGTAAATATAAGTCCCACAAGTCTGAAACACAGGTTTTATCCTAGTTCAGACACGGATATTTTAGTACATTTAAATAACTGCGACTCTTTGTAATTTATTGTGAATTTATATTGAATTTTGAATAAATGATCTTATCTTTTTTATCTTTTTAATGGGTACTACCGCTATCCTCATTAGATCAGGAGGCAAATACCCATGACTTAGGCATATTGTATGGGATTCAGACAGAACCCTCGGCAAGTGATCCCCGCGTGTTTCAAATGCTCGTTACTGAGTCCATCGTGTCCGGGAGATTTGCCTCTGGTCGTCCTCTTTATGACCGCTTTGACCTGATTGGCTAAAAAACGCATAGGAGGCTCATTTCCCTTACAGTCAAACTCAACATCTTTTAAGCGAACCGATGGTCCAAGGGAATATTGCACTTTGAATAGTTCCACGAACAGTTTTGCAATGTCCTCCAGATTACTCTCTCCTGCAAAGCTCATTGGTAGACTTCCAAAATTTAGTAAAATATTTAGCAGCTCTTTCTTTTGCGTTTTTATCCATTACAATTTGGTCCTGGTTATTTTGACACCATTTCTGACGAGTCTCACACATCTGCTCGTAGACTATGCCTGATTAAGGTCGATTATATAATACCTATGATTTAAACTTAAGCCTAGCCTCCCCGTGAGCAGACTGCACGTGTTTATTCCACCCACACAAAGTTTTACCTCTCTTAGGTTGCCACTACTACACTGTTTCGTCTGCATCGCTGCCTCACTTAAAATACTTACAATTATGTTATAAAACCTGTCTATTTTACGTTTATGTTCGACCAAACCATACGAACGACAACTGTATTCCGTAAGTTCCTGAGGTGCCGTAAGTTCACTTAATTTGGTGTTACATAGGTTATGATACAAATCTATCTGGGTATAATTTCGCTCACCCCATATAACAAAGCTAGGAAGCAAACTACGTGTTGTCAACTTTGGCCTAACTATGTCTAGGTTGCACTCAATGTAGAAAGGTTAGTCCGATGTGTAAACGTCTTCAAAAATATCATCACATTGACAATCGTATGCCAGGCTGCTAAGAAACTACGCATTGGTCTATTTACTTTCTAAATCCATAGACGTCACATATAAATGTGTAGCTATTTGAATTAAGACCCAGTTTCTCCACATCGGCACATATGCATGTTTGATCTGAGCAAAAACTAATTAGTTCCCTATAGAATAGCTCCTGAGGGTAAGCATTAAAATCTCCCATAATAAAAATACTTTCGACCTCGCTACTCCCTTCTATAGCACTGATTTCCCCTAAAACTTCAGTAAAAGTAGGTATGTTATCTACTGAGTCTGTTGGCATATACACAGACATAATAATAACTTGAGGCATGCTCTGGAGACTTTGATGGCAGCGAGCCGGGGGCTTATACCTCTATAGTCCAGGATCGAGACCAACTCAACTAAACCCTTTTTCCAGAGAATAGCCACTCCCCCATAGATTACATATCCCCATACATTTATGGTACCTACTTTAAAGAGGAGCCCGATAAAAATTACTTGTATAATAGCGAATGTACATTGAGATATTTTGAGTGTCTGGGCTGAGACAATAAGCATAACACACAAGTGAAGAATCACACCGACCATAACGAAAGGATTCTTGTTATTATTGAGATAATCTGAAATAAATATATATATAAATAAAACTAAATAAAATTGAATGCTTCTATGGACCCTAAGCTCTGCCATGCAATTCCCATCGCACTACACACCCGATGTCACAAATGGTTATCGTATTTGCCCTCGACCTCAACTGAGGAACAAAGCAATTATCAAGAAATGTGCAGAAATGCAGTAGTGCACTTTTCTTGGTAATTAAATGCCAGAACGATAACTTGTCTTTAAGGCAGCCGAGTTTCAGTTCTATGTATATATTACATAGCTATAAGCTATAAGGTAGAGTCAGTGTTGTTCGTCTTGGCTACGTTTAATATTCGAGCGAGCATGGACGTCCCGCCCATGCCTCTGTTCGGGGCGGAATCAATTAACGAATTATGTAGGCCTTGATTCTCTATTCATGCACCATTTGTGTTTGCGAAGTGTTGAATAATTGGCATATAAGTATTGTCATTACTTTTGTTGTTATTTTTCTAAAGATAGGAAAGTAAATAAAACTTTTTAAGCTTATATTACTAATATATTAATAACAAGATCAATATATGCTTATGACCTTAAACTACTTTCACCAAGAACGAATTACAACTCATCTATAAAAACAAAGTTGAAAGTATTCAAAAGAAATTTGTTAAGCATCTTAACTATAGAAAACGGATTTATCGTGATTATGAAGATGCATGTACCCTTCATAACCCGTTGTCATTGCAAGATAGGCGGACCCTACTCGACAGTATGTTATTATATAACATTGCTAACAATTATATAGATTCTCCAACACCAGTCGCTCAACTGAATTTTAATGTACCTAAGATGCGCACTCGCCATACAAAACTTTTTTCTATCCCGACACATGCCACCAATTATGCCAAGAATGCGACAATTAATCGCATTTGCTCAAACCACAATAAATTATTTTCAAATGTCTATATTTTTAATTCTACCAGACAGCAATTTCGAAAATGTGTAATTAATATATTAATAAGTAAATATCAGTAGATTTTGTATTATGTTCTTCACATTGGTTACTTCTTAGAGTTTTTCGTATATATCTTATATATTTAAGTATATTTGTCAGAATGCCTAGTTCATAACAAGGTTCATATAGAATTTTGCCACTGACAGTGGGTTATCTCTGATTGTTATTATTACTGTTTTTATGTTGCACTAATTTTGTTGAATTTATTATAGCTAATTAACTACCTATTCTACTTAGATAGACCTATAAGGGCTGTAAGATTGTCACTATACTATTTTAAAACTTTATGTATAACTGTTGGTCTATTACACAAATAAAATAAAATAAAATAAAACAACCAACATATAAACGTAGGAAACTTTCCTGATACTTTAAAATAGAGACTAGAGTGACCCCTATCCATAAATCTGGTGCAAAGACCGACCCAAACAATTATCAACCTATATTCTGTGTTACCAGTACTGTCAAAAATCTTTAAAAGGGTAATTTACACGCGTCTCGACAAATATATCACTTTGACAAATTTTATTTTCGATCGTCAATATGAATTTTGCTCAAAATCACATACCTTGTCAGCTACCGCAGACTTAATAACGAAAATTAAAAGTAACATTGACGAAAAGAAGATTACGAAATGACTTAAAAAAGGCATTCGATACTGTTAGGGCCGATTTTTCAATCCTCAGTTGACTTAACTGAGGATTGAAAAATCGGCCCTAACAGTATCAAATGCCTTTTTTAATATGTCGAATAGCTATCTGGGCTGTAAAATTATCTGTTTGTTTATCAGGCGAATAAATATTTTCTATTTTTCAATCGTCTATTATCTGGAGAATAACTATCAGTGGTTTATGCTAGCCAACTTCACACTATCTGTGTGCAAGCGAGGTGCATAGATGCTGTATTCAACGTGTTAGAGAAGAATAGCAACAAACCCGTATTTGACATTGTTGAATTCTCAGAAATCCAATCCATAAACAGTCATTTTAAGGCTCGCGTGCTGTAATTACTGTAAGTTTTTAAACTAGTACTTAATTTAAGAACACTATTTATTCTTTTACCTTTTAACAGAATAACCAACCAATTGATTCACTTTAATAGTTTTTTGAATATTAATACTTAAGTTTAATTAACATCGTTGAAATCGGTGTTGCACCCTGTGGGGCAATTATGGCGCCACTGAAAATCAGTGCCGTATTCTCACGGCGTGTGCTGAGTTGGCGACGAATTTATGTTTCATAAGATTTTTATTTTCAATCATAAATTTTAATACTATATAATAATTTTAATTCATACTTTTTTATTGCCTGAACTAAAGCCTTATTATTATTTTCATATACCCATAATTGTAGCCTTGAAACTATAATGGTAATAATAACTATAAGTAATTATATGAAACGTGGTCGATTTTTTTTTATTTTATGATCTTGAAATATATTTGTATATCAAGTCAGAATTAAATGCGTAAAAAGCTTAATTTAAAAACTCGTCATCAACAAACTCAATATACACAACGTCCGAAAAGCGCCAATGCCCATTCAGTCATGTCCACGTACTTATTAAACCAAATTAATGTACATGTATTTATTTACACATACTGTTTGCGTAAACGTCGGAATACTTATTACTTGCAACTATGCCTATTTTGTCTTTTTTACGCTAACATGTCCGGACAAACTCCGGGTGAGTCAAATTCTATATATATTTGTTGATTGCTAAAATGTATAACATGTTCAAGCCGTTGTTATTGTTCAGATACACCAGTATTAAGTGTACAGAATCGCGTTATAATTCTCTTAAACTTTAGACCTAACATTATTGGTAAAGTTATTTGCTCGCTCTCAGGAATATAACAATTTTATGAGAATATACAATTATAAGCTTCTAAAGCATCCCATATTCATCTGTGACGTTAAATAGGATCTTACCTATTCACTCTTGTAAGCCTTTTGAAGGTGTATGCGTAAATGATTTATCTTGATGCAGAATCTGCGACTGTCCACAATCTGCTGCGCTGATTTATGTTCGCAAACAAGACTGAGTCGACCCGGCTTGACAGTGACGCCTAAATGGGAAATAGCGATTTCAAATCAAATCGCTCAACGCAGAGGAAATTCTCTGGCAGATTGGGCTCAATTAAACACAGCACTTGCAGTATTTCTGATAGACAAATAATCAGAACAGCGCTTGAAGCTATATCGAATAACAATTGCTCTAGAACCTTTTGTGTGCTTACTTCATTTGAGTTTCTGTTGGATAGATTCACTATTGGATATTTTAATTGAAATGTAGCTCCGTTTTGAATGAATGCGCGCAGTTTTTCAAGAATTTTATTATGCGCACCAAGGCTAGACGTATAAGTAGAAGAGGTATCTTATAACGATTTTGTAGTATTTGGAGATATTCTTTAACTGAGGTGGTGGTTATTTTATAAAATTTTGAAAACAGTAGGCTCCTCTACTATAATTGCTATTTTTAATGACTGCGAAACGACA
Source organism: Pasiphila rectangulata (assembly GCA_963082625.1). Lineage (NCBI taxonomy): Eukaryota > Metazoa > Arthropoda > Insecta > Lepidoptera > Geometridae > Pasiphila > Pasiphila rectangulata. The sequence goes on from OY720235.1 coordinate 23,098,016, forward strand.
CAAAAATTATTATGATATTTTGAAAGTTTTTTAGATTTTTATTTATTATAGAAGAAACTGCAAAGCAACTGCAAAAATCGAATGAACTGTGCACATATTGTGCAAGAAAACTGTATAAATATTATTTTCAACGAAAATTTTATTCGAATAAAGTAACACAAAAAGTTCTAGCGCCATTGTTACTCGATATAGTTCGCAGGCTTCAAATGCTATTCTGGTTATTTCATCATCATCATCCACACCTCTACTTCACCCACTGCTGGGTATAGCCCTCTCTTAGTTTGTGCCATCTGCCACAAACCTGTGCTAGTCAAATCCATCGTTTGCCCACTATTTTATCATGTCTTAAATTCTGGTTGTCTATAAGTACACAAAACTGCACTTAGCGGGCGTGTTCAGTTGAGCCCAATCTGTCAGAGAATTTCCTCTGTGTTTGGTTGGGAATGAGCGATTTGATTTGAAAATCACTATTTCCCATTTAGGTGTCATCGTCATCACCAGGTCTCAGCCCTGTTTGCGAACTTGAATCAGCACACCAGATTGTGGACAGCCGTAGATTGTAAATCGAGAAAAATAATTAATGAACACACCATTGAAAGGTTTACAATACATTGCCTCTCTAACTGTTAATTCGTTCATTTATAACGTCACAGATGCTACTTGCTTCAGAATTTAACAAGAGTGTTTTAAAATCAAGTTTTCTGCCCATACAAATTTATTATATTAAAAACCAAACAGTGATTATTCAATATATTAGTATTATTATTTATATTATATATAGCTAGACTACCACTCACTCACTGACTGACTGACTGACTGACATCATTGTTCTCCCACTTCCAGATGGAATTTCGGGATTCTGTAAAAAGGGTTGTGTAGAGGGTTGGGGGGTGAGTACGAGAAAAATCTGAAACTACCCCTTTTCCACCCCCTTCATCCCCTAATTTTTTTTTTTTTTTAATCGCGTGCTGCGAAGCAGCTCGCGCACAACCTACCCTCGACTCTTTTTAAACAACCCTCGCGTGCTGCGAAGCAGCTCGCGCACCACCCAGCCACTAGTTATTATATATAGTTAGTATTATTATTATTATTATATATAGTTAGTATTATTATTATTAGCCATATGTGTCCCACTGCTGGGCCAAGGCACTGGTGGGCGTCGGATAATCATTACAGCGCCATCTCTTCTCTTGTTTTCTTTTCTAATTATATTTCAGTTTTCTTATTAATTAAATCATCATTTCAGCCATAAAACGTCCACTAATGAACAAAGGCCTCCCTCATGGATCTCCACGAGGGGTAGTTGCCATACTCACCACGCTTGGCAGGCGGGTTGGCGAGCGCAGTATGGGATGTTGATACACGGAAAGAAGCTGTTGCCCATCTTCAGGAGGTATCTCTTAGAAGGCTCTTACTGCATCCACGGGCATGAGAGGAGGGGTAACATTCTACTGCCGGCACCCCACGGTTTATATATAAAGTTTTATCGTCTCACAGTGCGCAAAACCACATGATAATTTATATTTTACCGATCAATACCACCACCGACAATTAATTCTAATTACTAATCTACTGCGGGTTATGTTAGGTATACACGTTATACATATAACAGCACTACGAGATGTAATGGGAATTAATTTGTTCGTCCACTGTTCAGTGTGTTCTCCTATAATTGAATGAGGTACTTGAATATTTAGATATATTCCAGTAATTTTGACAGCCGTTTTGGTCAAGTGGTATCTTTCCCCGATATTCGATGCGAAAGTCATGGGTTCGGTACTGCGGTGCAGCAATGGATTTTTCTTACATAAAAAAGTTATATGCATCCTCGTATTTAACACGTGCTTTACGGCGAAGGAAAATCACTAATCAAGTACATAGATTATTATGACGTACTTACGGTTCCTTACTGATGTGGGATCTGTGGGATACCTCCGGAAGATAGACAGCAGCGTCTATCCGTGTATCAACATCCCACACTGCGCTCACCAACCCGCCTGCCAAGCGTGGTGAGTATGGCAACTACCCCTCATGGAGATCCATGAGCGAGGCCTGTGTTCAAGAGACTTAAAAACCTCTTCTAAAGTGGCTGCGAAGTTTTGGGGACAGCGGATCACCCTGTTTAACACTTTGTTTTTGGAAAGACTGTCCGGTAGAATCTAATTTAATGGCTGCAGTGCTGATTAGGTAAATGTGTTCTAAAAGTTGGATGTAAGTGAATATCTTGTTTTCAAAGCAATCCCGATAGGAGGGTATGTCGAGTGTAGTGCGTGTCCGGTCTGACATTGAATATAATTAATATATTCAATATCAGACCTATAATTAATATGAATATAATTATATAATTTTGTATTAAATAAAATAAAATAAAAAATAATAAATAGACGGGAAGAGACCGTAAGGGAGGAGCCCTTACGGTCTCTTCCCGTCTATTTATATAAAAAGTCAAGAGAGCTTTAAATATGCTTCTTTTTATATATTATATGCTATCCTTAATTAATGTTTGATTCCCTATTATTCAACATCATTTCAGCCGTAAAACGTCCACAACTGAACACAGGCCTCCCTCATGTGTTGTTATTAGGACTGCTGTCCACATCCACTGCTGGACATAGGCTTCCCTCATGAATCTCAAAGATCACAAGGGGGTTGTTACCACCACGCTTGGCGGTCGGTAAATATCCATACTTAGTGACAATATAAAAAGCTACAGGGGGTAATTCTCGTGCATCATTGCTCGTGCATAATCCATGTGGTAAACGCTCTAAATCGATAAATTTCACAAAAGCTGATAAAATCTCTATTGAAAAGAACTTTCTTCTTCCTCGTAATCTCACTATAAACAAAGTCCATTATCGGCAAACCGATTGTGATGAACTGTCTGGTAATGAGCGACTATCAAGATAAGAATAGTATACATATTTTTAATTTGGAGTAGACACTGAGAAGTGAGATGAGATGTATCACGCAAAATCACGATTCACGAGAATTGCCCCCCCCAGGGCTCTGAATAGAACTACGGAAAAACGTGTAGACAGAGTCGATAATTTGCTTCTGCCTTCTCTGTAGATAAAGAGAAAAACATTTACCTAAAACGGTTATTGTTAAGTGTTTTAGAGAATAAGAATTGTGTATAAGTGTCGCAACCTTTTAGTGGTTTCGTGAAAAGACAACAGTTAGATTTCTTTAGATAAGGCTCCGTGGGATGTCCTGTCATCATCATTTCAGCCGTAGGACGTCCACTGCTGGACATAGGCCTCCCTCATGGATATCCAGTTAATGCGGTTGGAATCGATCTGCATCCACCGTCGACCTGCGGTCTTCACCAGGTCATCATCCCATCTTGTTGGTGGACGTCCTACGCTGCGCTTGCCGGTCCGTGGCCTCCACTCGAGAACTTTTCGGCCCCATCGGCCATCTGTTCTGCGAGCTACATGGCCTGCCCATTGCCACTTCAACGTGCTAATCCGTTTGGCTATGTCGGTGACCCGAGTTCTTCTACGTATCTCCTCATTTCTGATTCGATCGCGTAAAGAAACCCCGAGCATAGCCCTCTCCATAGCTCGTTGAGCGACTCTGAGCTTATTCATGAGGCCAATCGTGAATGACCACGTCTCGGTTCCATATGTCATCACTGGTAACACACACTGATTGTAGACTTTCGTCTTAAGGCACTGAGGAATTTTGGACGAAAAGACGTTGCGTAGTTTCCCAAACGCTGCCCATCCGAGTTGGATTCGTCGATTTACCTCTTTCTCGAAGTTGGACCTACCTAATTGGACTGTTTGTCCTAGGTATACATACGCGTCGACAACTTCGAGAGCCGAGTTCTCAACCATAACTGGGGAAGGCGCAACATGGACATTCGACATAATCTTCGTCTTGTCCATGTTCATTTTAAGGCCGACCCGTTGGGAGACTCGGTTGAGGCCTTCGAGCATCGTGCTAAGTTCCTCCATCGACTTTGCCATGACCACAATATCGTCAGCAAACCGAAGGTGAGTCATGTATTCGCCGTTAATGTTGATGCCTAGTCCTTTCCATTCCAAGAGCTTGAAGGCATCTTCCAAAGCGGTCGTAAACAGTTTCGGAGAAATAACGTCTCCCTGTCTTACGCCTCTTTTTAAGGGAATATCCTTCGAACTCTGTTCCTGTACTCGGACAGACATAGTGGCGTTTCTATACAAAGACTTCAACACTTCGATATACCGATAGTCAATTCGGCATCGTTGGAGAGACTCGAGCACCGCCCATGTTTCGATCGAATCGAAGGCTTTCTCATAGTCCACAAACGCGAGACATAGCGGCAAGTTATACTCTTCGGTCTTCTGTATCACTTGCCGCAGCGTATGAATGTGGTCTATGGTACTGTAGCCTTTTCGAAACCCGGCTTGTTCGGGACGCTGGAAGTCATCAAACCTGCGATCGAGACGATTTGTAATGACCCTTGAAAACAGCTTATAAACATGGCTCAAAAGCGAGATCGGTCTGTAGTTCTTAAGCAAGGTGTTGTCACCTTTCTTAAAGAACAGTACCACGACGCTTTTGTTCCATGTTTTTGGCGTAATACCTTCGAACAAGACGGAGTTGAAGAGCTTCTGAAGGACTTTAAGTATCGGTGATCCACCCGCTTTCAGAAGCTCTGAAGTGATTCCGTCCTCCCCCGGCGCCTTGTCGTTCTTAAGCTGTTTCAGGGCCATCCTGATCTCGTACAGGCTGATGTCCGGGATATCTTCGGTATAATGTCGGGTCAGCTTGGCTCTAGGGTCTTCTGCCACACTGCAAACAGGTTTAGTGACCGAATCGTAGAGCTGTCCATAGAACCTTTCGACTTCCCTTAACACTTCTGCTTTACTTGACGCTATACTGCCATCTTCCCTCTTCAGCTTCGTCATCTGGCTTTGCCCAATAGACATATCTCTCGCGAACACTTTGGAGCCTTTGTTCCGCTCTATCGTATCTTTAATACGAGCTGTATTAAAGGTACGAATATCGTGCCGCAAGGATTTCCAAACTTGTCTATTGAGCTGCCTATGTGACTTAGCATCATCGGGAGACTGCAGTCGTAATGAGCGTCGTTCAGCCATGAGGTTAAGAGTGTCATCCGAGAGTTTCTGAGGTCTATTTGTACGGGGCGTCTTAAAGAACTGAGACCCCACCGTATGGACAGTTTCTACGAACCTGTTATTGATCTCGTCCACTGATGCATGTTCTTCGAGACCCAGACAATCAAAGCGATTTGAAAGTTCGAGTTGAAAGCTCTCGAGGTTTTGGATATGTGCACGAGTGGGTCGGAGCGTAGATTTCATCAGACGGGACCTTTCAAGTCTAACGTTCATATTCAATGTGCCTCTAACGATTCGGTGATCACTTCCGGTTTTCACCCTGTGAATCACAGTGACATCATTGAATACCCGTTTCTTGTTGGTCAAGATGAAATCAATCTCATTTCTCGTGGAACCATCGGGACTCATCCAGGTCCATTTCCTGTGAGGCGGCTTCTGGAAGAAAGAATTCATCATAAAGAGTCCTTCTTTCTCCAGAAAATCGGCCAGCCTCTGTCCCCTGGGGTTCCGTTGCCCATACCCAAATTGCCCCACTCTCAACTCATCATCGCTTCTCTTGCCTAACTTTGCATTGAAGTCCCCCATAACAACAGTAAAGTGAGTTTTGTTCGTATGTATGGCCCTACTAATGTCCTCATACATAGACTCTACTTCTTCATCTGGGTGTGACGAGGTCGGCGCATATACCTGAACAACCTTCAGCGAATATCTTTTAGATATTCTGAGTGTTAGGTATGCGACCCTGCTCGACACACTGTCGATGGTGACAATGTTGTTAATGAGTGACTTGTGAACGAGAAACCCGACACCACCTTGGGACTGTTGGTCGCCCTCCCGGTAGTAGAGTAGATTACCGGACTTAAGGGATATCGTGTCCTCGCCCTCTCTACGGACTTCTGATAATCCTAAAATGTCCCAGTGTAACCTACTCATTTCTTCTTCCAGCTCAACAATCTTTTCGTCTGTCCTCAAAGTGCGGATGTTGTGTGTTACCAGGGCCAGTGGTCGTCGTTGGGGTTGGTAGCCGTCCGTCTCCCGGGGATTCTTAGCACCCCTAGCCCCGCCGTTACCGTGGCCGCTACCGTAGCCACGACTAGCGGGGCTGCCGGGAACTCGGGGCCTGGTCCTTGGTTTCGCAATCATAAGGGGTTGTTGCCATACTCGCCACGCTTGGCAGGCGGGTTGGCGAGCGCAGTATAGGGTGTTAAAGTCGCGGAAGATGCTGCTGCCCATCTTCCGAAGGCATCCCTTAGCGAGGGGCAACATTCTACAGCCGGCACCCCACGGCTGTCCTGTGATGAGACGTAATTATTATTGGGTGAATTTACAATTTTTTTACGAACTTAATTTTAACCATAAAATTATTCTATGATAGTGATGTGCCAGGGCTATGGAAAGCGAGTGGATACTTTAAGTTCTTCAGAAGCTCTTCAATTCCAACTTTATCTAAGGTACGCCAAAAGTGTGAAACAAGTGCGCTGTGGTACTGTTCCTGACAACAGCTTGCTTAAGTATTACAGACCAATCTCGCTTTTGAACCATGCTTATAATATGTTTTCAAGGATTATTACGGATTGTCTTAACAGCAGGTTTGATGGCATCCAGCCTTAAAAATTAGGTCAACATAAACTGGATAGAGCTCATCAAATGCGGTCTGAGTAAACTTTTAATAAAATAAGTAATTTTACAGCTAAAACTTCTCTGTAAATAAAAGCTTTAGGTAGTTTGGCACGTAGAAGGCGTTTTGTGACGTCAGCAAGTCCTCAGGCACTTGTCTACACTGTCACATAGTCACATGACACTGCAAAAGAGAAATTAAATCTTATTCGGGTTGAAACATGGCTGAGATTCGAGGGACTAGGGCCACGCTGGTGGTGTGATGTTTCAAAGTAAAACGAGTCTCCGAAATTTACCTAAAATATAAATGTAGGTTGACACTTAGTTTGGTACTCGTATGCATACAAACTATATGCATAGAACTTTAATAACTTTTTCATTTTACATGCTACCTACCTTCTTTGGGTTTATCCCAAAACCATCCGTCTGTTGTTTTTTAAATAATAAAATAAATAATAACCGGACACTAAACAAAGCACTATCTAATCCCAAACTAAAATAACGTTCATCATATCAGGACATCCACTGCTGGACATAGCCCTCCCTCATTGATATCAAATTAATGATCATGAGGGGTTGTTGCCATACTCACCACGCTTGGCAGGCGGCTTGGCGAGCGCAGTACAAAATATTGATTCACGGGAAGACGCTGCTGCACATATTTTGCAGGTGTCCTTTGACAGATTCTTGCTGCATCTTCGGCAACATTTTACTGCCGGCACCACGGCAACAATGTAATTGCTGTAGCCAAATAACTGTGAATTGGAAATGTGGATTTTTGTTTGCACAACTACGAGAGGGAGGTTCGTTTTCAAATAAACGAGGTTTTTGTTGCGATATTTTTTCATCGAATGTGTTGGGAGCTGCCTGGCGGAGGTTTACACTGAATTGTGATTCTATGGTTCCGCTTTAAACCCAACACACTTTTAGCCTTCCTCACGGAGGTAGTAGACGGCAGTAGAATGTTGCCTCTCCTCTCTTATCCTAGGACGCAGTAAAAATCTCATCATCATCTCAGCCGTAGGACGTCCACTGCTGGACAAAGGTCTCCCTCATGGCAGAATACGTACTGATCATGAGGGGTTGTGGCCATACTCACCACGCTTGTCAGGCGGGTTGCCGAACGCAGTACGGGGTGTAAATACATGGTAAGACGCTGCTGCCCATCTTCCAGAGGTATCCATTGGCAGATTCTTACTGTGGTAACTTGTACACGGGTAAGAGAGGAGGGTAAACATTTTCCTGCCAGCACGGCAAAAGCTCAGTAAAAATCTGCCCAGGGATAACTTCGGAAGGTGGCCAGTACTGCAGTGTTGCCGAACAGATTATAAGCAACCACAAATACTAAAAATATAATACCATAAAAATGTACATTGAACACCGATAATTATCATCAATCAGCATTACCAGCAAAAAATAGACTTTACGAGTCGCTGGATACTCGTATTATAAGCGTTAACGCTTGCTTGCTTACACGTTTTTATTAGCGTCACCTAAGCTACAGAAACCATGACGGGCTAGTCAATGTCCTTGCTATCCCATACGAAAGGTAGGTTGATAATATTACCTCGGTTGATTGTACCTAAGAACTCCTGGATGCCTTGAGGATCATAGTATGGACTTTTATTCTTCAAGAACAAACTATTTGGTAATAAGCCTAATAAATATCTACGTCACCAAATTGATAACGGAGTCACCGAGGCCTTCTAAATATTAATATATTAAATAATACATTGTGTTATTAAAACCGTGTTGGCGGAGTGGTATGTACCCTCGACTTTCAATCCGAAGGTGGTGGGTTCCATACCGGCCGTGCACCAATGGATTTTTCTTTCTTGACAAATGTATGTGCAAACATAGCACGTGCTTTAACGGTGAAGGAAACAATAGGTCACACAATACACACATTGCGGTCAAACTTATAACACCTCTTTTCTTTGTCGGGGGTTAATAAAATGATAGCTACGATACATCGTACCTTAATATGCGTTCACTTCATACCGTAAATCCAGACACGTCATAAAATAGTACAATAAAGTGCTCACTAAGAAGCCCCGCAGTCTATATAGCAGTATTTTAAAATTCAATTTCTTTATCAATTTATAGCTCCGGCAATGGCCATGAACGGTACTTTCCTCAAGCTATATCAGGCTTTATCTACCCAGGTAGTGGGCTTAAATCTCTTTGCGCGGTGGGTAAGGTGTGTGTAGGTCGCAACCGATATATCAATAGAGCAGAGCCTAGAGGTGGGAAATGGGGCGCTCGATCCCCTTCATATAGTTATTGGACACAAAGCAACGCCCGAGCGTACACCGCACTCGAGCGTTCGAGGCTTTTAGTTCTCTTAGTACTTATAACAAAATGCAGTTCTCGGGAGTAAACTAGGGAATAGTGCAACATTAGGTTTATACGGTAATTTGTTTCATATTTGTTATGCAGCCATAAACGAGCTACGATCGGCGACGAAAATTGTCTCCCTTTTAGCAGATTATTTATTTTTGTGGTTAAAAGAAGTCACACGATGCTATGTGTGTAAGAAAGGTGACCCAGAGAGTCCCTCGTTTTGCGGGGTGCGCGGACGCGTTGTCGTGGTAGAGTAGTAGCCTGCAGAGCCCTGAATTTGGTCGCTTTTTACAAGCTTTTATTTAGCTTGCTCTGTATGTATGTATGTATGTTTGTAACTATGTTAGTTCGCGGAATCTTGCAACTCAATTTTGTAGATGTCTTCAACCAATTGAGCTGAAATTTTGTAACATGTTTACTTTGAATGACAATGCATGGTCACCTATGTGACATCACTCTAAATGCAACATGGCGGTACACCTAAGATGGCGGACTACTTATTTTTAATGTACCCCTATAATATAGGTATCAAATTCAAATTCAAATTCAATTCAAATTCAAAAAATACTTTATTCAGTGCGGCCGCATGGACCTTATTGACGCGTCACAACTTACAAAATAAAACAACACAAATAAATAGAATAAAGCACATAATTGAACCTGTTCACTTCAGATGACACGCGAGTTAGGAAAAGAAGTGAACAGAAGAACCTAACTCGGTCGTTATAGTCATCATTTAACAATTTGATTTTGTCTTATGCTACGTTTGACGGAGTTGGAGCAGATTCCGTCCCAAGTGGTTTTGTCCTCTAGGTAATCTGATATTTTATAATAAGCTTTATCGCACAGATTGCGTTTAATAATGTTTTTGAATTTATTTAATGATAACTTCTGCAACTCACTTGGGAGTTTGTTGTAGAAGCGTATACATTGCCCTTTAAAAGATTTTTTTACCTTATGGAGCCTAGTAGTGGGCACAGCGAGTTTATTCTTATTTCTTGTATTTACATTGTGATTGTCGCTGTTTTTCTTAAACGAAGCAATATTTTTATGGGTGTACAACAGGTTCTCATAAATATATTGACAAGCTACTGTCATTATATTTATTTCTTTAAATTTAGTGCGAAGTGATTCTCTGGGACCCATATTGTAGATAGAACGAATAGCCCTCTTCTGCAGCACAAATACGGTGTCTATATCTGCAGCACATCCCCACAGCAGTAAGCCATAAGACATAATGCTGTGGAAATAGCTGAAGTAAACAAGTCTAGCGGTATCTACGTCTGTAAGAAGGCGGATTTTTTTGACTGCATATGCTGCAGAACTAAGCCTACCCGATAGTTGTTCTATATGCGGGCCCCATTGAAGCTTATTGTCCAAAGTTATGCCTAAAAATACAGTTTTTTCTACAAGGTTTAAACTTTCACCTTTCAATTTAATGTTGGCATCAGCCTGTTTTACATTCGGGAGAGTAAATCTAATGCATTTTGTTTTATTTTCATTAAGTAATAGGTTATTGACATTAAACCAATTAACAACTTCTGAGATTGCATTATTCACCTCGTCATAATCGGTGGTACGTCGTTTCATTTTGAACAAAAGTGAAGTGTCATCAGCAAACAATACAATCTCATGATTGTTTTTGACAAGATGAGGTAGATCATTAATGTAAATTAAAAATAGAAAAGGCCCAAGAATTGATCCCTGCGGTACACCCATTGTAACTACAGATCCCGAAGAACGTTTTCCATTAACATCAACTCTTTGTATCCTGTTACTGAGATAAGAATTAAGTAGATCTAAAGAGATATCTCTAACACCATAGTGGCGCAATTTCCCGATCAATGTTTCATGGTGTACACAGTCAAATGCTTTTGAAAGGTCGCAAAAAACACCTATAGCGTCTTGCGACTTCTCCCAAGCATCATAGATATGCGAGATTAACTCTATACCGGCATCAGTAGTGGAACGACCGCGTGTAAAGCCAAATTGCTTGCAGTGAAGCAACTTGTTGTCGTTAAAGTGCTTAGATAGCTGATTTAAAATAAGCTTTTCAAAAATTTTACTAAATGTCGGCAGTACTGATATCGGCCTAAAGTTAGTGGGATCCGACTTAGAACCTGATTTGAATAAAGGTATTATTTTACTGTGTTTCATTAGATCAGGAAATACGCCACAGTCAATGCATTCATTAAATATAAAAGCCAGTTCAGGTGCGATTGTGTCTACTAATGGTTTTACAATGTTTACAGAAATACCCCAGAGATCTGCAGTTTTCTTGACATTTAACATTTTAAAGGCTTTAACTATATCGCCGCTGTCCACATATTGGAATTTAAAATTACTATCACATTTAGGTACATTTTCGCTAAGTAAGGACTCGGCGATCTGGTGAGAAGAGTTTAAAGACTTTGTGGTAGAAATTGGAATGTCAGTAAAAAATGTTTCAAATGCTTGGGCTACATCTTCATCACTTTTGTAGGTGGTATTATTATAATTCAATTTGAAGTGGTTGTTAAAGTTACTCACATTTCCAGTTTCTTTGTTTATTATTTTCCAAGTAGCTTTAATTTTATTATCACTATTTTTAATTTTTGAACTTATATAATTAGACTTAGCAATATGGCAGACTTTTCTAAAAATTTTTGAGTAATTTTTAACCTTTTCTTTAAATTCTTCACTAAAATTATAATGTTTTTCACTATAAAGATCATATAATTTTTGTCTACTTCTATGTATACCCACTGTTGCCCACTCATTAAAGTTATGTTTATCTGTGACCATTATCGACTTTGATGTAAATATTGAATTAAACATATTGCTAAATGCATTGAAAAAATTGCAATATGACTCATTAGGGTTGTTATTTGAGTAGTAAGGTGGAAATTTTGTATTCAATTTACATTTCAGTTGTTCAGATCGATGCATGGTCACAGGTATAAAAGTAATTTTTCTTTTTACATTTTGTTTTTGTTGCTGTTTAATTTGAATGTGCTGGCCTAAATGGTCTGACTTTATATTGCTAATCAAGCCCTTATGGAGAATTTTTGTATTAGAATTTACAAAGATATTGTCAATACATTTAGCTGATGTTTCAGTTATTCTAGTAGGCTCCATAAACAATGGTTTTAGGTTATATGAATTAAAAAGGCATGTTAATCTAGTACTAAAAGAGTAATTTTCTAAGAGATTAACATTGAAATCTCCACATGTAATTATGTTTTTATTTGACTTTGATGCTTTGAATAAGATTTCATCCATGACTTTTTCAAATGTCTCAAACGAAGCTGACGGTGGGCTGTATACACTTATGATAATAACTTGCTCCAACTCCACACATGCTATTTCGATTTGGCTCTCAACAGACAGACAGACAATGTCTTTACGTTCTTTGTACTTAAGATGTTTATTAAGTAGCACTAAAGAACCTCCACGAATAGCATGTGATCTACAAAAGGAGCTACCAACAAGATGGTTGTTGAAACTGAACATAACCTCATGACTTTTCAGCCAATGTTCAGTAATACATAAAATATCAATATTATACAAGTTTATGTATAGTTCCAACTCTAACAATTTACTGCTTATTCCTTGAATATTTTGGTGCACCAAGTTGGTAACCTTTGTATACATTTTAAATGTTTTATTTATTGCTTTTTCATTTTGACACAAGATATTATTTGACTTGTTCTGGCTAGAGATTTCCTCTGTTGTCTTATGATCTAATTTAAATGACTTGGAATAATTTCCAGAGTCTTAATTAATTGGTTTTGAGAATGCTCAAAAGAAGCATTCTGTTTAGCCAAATTTTTGGCTGTCATGCAAAAATAATATGATAGCGACATAGCTATCTGTCGTAAATAAAAGGGATTGCTGAGAATTACTCAAAAAACTAAATGACGTCACACTGAATCAAACATGGCAGAACACCCAAAATGGCGGATTAGTTATTTTAATGGACTCCTACAATAAGGGCATCAAATGAATGGCCTTGCTGAGAGTTACTCGATTAATTAATTGACATCACTCTTAATCCAACATGGCGGCATTTGGTAGTATATCATTCGACGTTGATGCTTCTTTGGTTCCGGAAAGGAATAATAATATAATAGATTATCATTGAAGTCGTTTTATTTGTTAAAATCATTAATTATAATGCTATATGTATTTTTCTTTAATATTAAAACTAGAAACTAGGAACACCCCGACTTACAAGATTATGGACCTAGAAATTATTAACATAAACCCATTGATGGTCGAGAGGCTACTCTGGAGACAAATTAAGGTCAGCTCGGAGGGAGGCCTTTGCCAAAAAAGGTCTCATTGCCCTTTTTTGTAACATTGTTAAATCATCATTTCAGCCGTAAAACGTCCACTACTGAACACAGCCCTCCCTCATGGATCTCTAGGAGGGGTAATTGCCATACTCGCCACGCTTGGCAGGTGGGTTGGCGAGCACAGTACGGAAAGTTGATACACGCTGCTGGAAAGACGCTGCTACCTATCTTCCAGAGGTATACCTTAGCAGGCTCTTACTGCATCCACGGGCATGAGAGGAGGGGTAACATTTTACTGCCGGCACCCCACGGCGAACCGGCCTCACCGCAACCAGTCACCTGCAACTTTTAGCTAAATAAAAAAATCAGATTAAGAAGATTAAAACTAGAAACATGTGGTTTATTTACGGATTTAAAATAACTTCTACCAAGCTAGCTCTTAACGGGAGCAATCTAATAAATGCCTAAGTAGGGAACATACCTCGATTTGCCAACTCGTCAAGTTGTAAGCAAAGAGCTAAACATAAACTCAATTATTCATCAGAGGCAGCATCTCAGCTTTAATACGAAGCTTTTAAAGTACACAAAAAATGCTTCTTGGTAAATTCATTTTGGGATTAACAGGGCCATTTCGGATTCAATTTAGAATAATATGGAGCGAAATAAATTACATTTTCAACATAGACTATTTGAAGCATGTTTTAGTTGATTAATTCGTATTATTTTTGTGGTTTCTTAGTTTAAAAAGAAACCCTTATGGTAAGTTCGTCAGTCTGTCCGTCCGTCACCGGCTTTGCGAAGAGACTATTAGATCTAGAAAGCTGTTATTTTGCATGGAAATATAATAACAACGCCGAGATAACGGTATAAAATGCCGAAAAATATATGAATTTGGGTTATCTCTCATACACGGAAGGTAAAGGGTTTGTTTTTTGATTTTCCATCATGTAGGGTACCATTGAATTGGTATTTTTAAACCACTGAGAGGTTGCAAAGACAATTTTTCGATTTATCCGTCTGCGAAATAAGATAAAAAATAAATAAAAACGGGCAAGAGCGAGTCGGACTCGCGCACCGAGGGTTCCGTGCCATCATACAATATCATCATCATCATTACAGCCGTAAGATATCCACTGCTGGACATAGGCCTCCCTCATTGACTTAGATATCCAAGTGCATGAGGGGTTGTTGCCATACTCACCACGCTTGGCAGGCGGGTTGGTGAGCGCAGTTCGGGATGTTCTTGCACGGAAAGACGCTGCTGCCCATCTTCCGAAGATATCCCTTAGCAGATTCTTACTGCATCCACGGGCAGGAGAGGAGCATACAATATAATATATGACAAAGGCGGTTTTATATTTGTAGGAGAACCTTGACAGCGCCATCTCTTGTCTGATAGCGGAACTTATGTAGATTTTTTACACTTTCGATGATTTCTAGAAAAGTATGCTATGTAGAGAGATTGTAATAAATTTCCTCTAATCTTTACATACATTTCTAATAGCAATAAAAGTTTCAGAGGTTTATCTTCGCAAACTTCGGAGATAAGGGGGGGGGAACGCTATTTTTTTCAACATTTTTGTAAATAACTCAAAAACTATACAATTTAAAGAAAAACTAAAAACTGTTTATTAATGTGCAAATGAATACCTTTGATATGATACCCCACATTACCTAATAACTTTCCAAAAATTTTGAAAAAGCCCATTCCACCCCCATTGTCTAAAAAACTATGCAAATTAGAGTGTTCGCTATAATTTTCCTATAAAGTTTACATACACTTCTATAACATAACATTCTATAACATAAGCCAGTACCGAACCCACGACTTTTGGACTGAAAGTCGGGGGCACATACGACTCGGCGTTTCAGGGCCTCTATAAATACTTTAATGAAGAGTATTTATAAACAAACATCCCGCAGGAGCCAGGTATTTGCTCAAAATTACTCCACTTTGTTTAATTATCTATGTTCTTGAGCCTACATAATGTTTCATTTGCCAAAAGATACCGTTTTCGAGAAATTTACGATCGTGCATAAAACATGTGTGTAAACTCGAATTAAACATTCAGCTGTTCGCTCCTCGGCTCTCGTAAAACATAAGGCGGATTTTATTCCGCAGCATCGCAGGACGTGCCCCAGGATTATCTTGTAAGCCTGACAATTTCATCTTTCTTCGGGATTTACCGAATTATAATACTCTCTTTCTGATTCGGAGTCAGTTTTATCTTTCTTCTTATTTCGGAAACTGGGGCGCGCAATACCTACAACTGAGGACTTCACTTGAGGACACCCGTGGCTCAGCCGGTCTTATAGCCAGCTGAGATACAGGAGGTTGCGAGTTCGATCCCCGTTTCCCGTTTCCAGCATTATTATCATCATTGCTGTGAGGTGCCAGCAGTAGAAATTTACCCCAACCCTCATGCCCGTGTGCATTATGATGGGCATGAGGGGTGGGGTAACATTTTAAGAGATATCTAAAAGACTGCTAAGGTATACCTCCGGAAGATGGGCCGCAGCGTCTTTCCGTGAATCAACATCCCGTACTGCGCTTGCCAACCCGCCTGTCAAGCGTGGTGAGTATGGAAACTACCCCTTATGGAGATCGAGTGGATGTTACTCGGCCAAAATAATTATCATCATTATTTTACCTGGCCAATCAAATTTTTTACTCAGCATTTAGTGATCGTAAGCAGATCTGTATCATATTTTATTTTTTCATAATAACCTAACATATTAAAACACTTTCAAATTATATCTACAGATCACGAAAGTTTACAACGTACGATTTCTGCGTCGTTTGATTTAATCACGATTCTATTTGAAGTTTTTTAGTAGTAACAAATAATACTCTGCAATATCAGCTGGAAAGATAATTGGAATGGAAAAAATATTATGTAAATAAAATAAACGTTCCTACCATCTCAGCAAAAACACAGCCCTCGAGTAATCACAATGTAAATATTTGAATCCCTGGAACATTATAAATCAAGTCTTTGCTTAGGCCCGGTCCATGTTTCTACAGTGTCAGTTCTTACGGCTCCCTGTATAGTCAAATATTAAGACTCGTACTATACGCTGTACGCATCTTCGAGAGCCCTCGGGGGATGAAAAATGCACACAAAGCTCTAGGAGGCTGAGGGGGGGGGAGGAGGGGATCGGGAGCACGTAGGGGCCTTATCAGGTAACGTGGCAACACATGGCAGCTCACTAGCTCAGTAGGTATTGGTTACGATGACTTTTGAGTTTTGAAGTCGCTGAACTACGAGTATATTAGGGTTTCGGACCAAAATCGTAAAATGTGTAATTGAAGTGACGTCACAATGAGGATAATGACGTCACATGAAACGGAGGTTCGTAAATTCGCTTTTAGGCACTCCGGGAGGCTGATTACGTATCTCGCGACAGGTTTGCAAGAGGCGTAAATCTGGCGATCATTGCTGTCAAACGTCGCAGTGCAGTGCTGTTCACGTCCACTGTTGGGCATAGACCACCCTCCTTCATGGATATCCAAGATGAGGGGGATGTTGTTATACTCGCCACGCTTGTCAAAGTCAAAGTCAAAGTTCATTTATTGCATAAATACATGTTACAATAGGATGTTAATTTAAAATTTTAGATCATATGTATTTTACCTATATAGGCGTGCAATTTTATAATTTTTACAATAAGTTCATATTAAAAAAATAATCAATTAAAATGTACAAGTTAATACAAGAAAAAGTAAGTAAAGAATAGAATACAAAATAAAAAGAATGTCAGTTACATTAAAATTAAAAATAAAACATGTTAATAACATACAGATTATTTTAAAATATAGGTAGAATATAGGTACGCTTGGCAGGCGGGTTGGCGAGCGTAAACCGGGACGGAAAGACGCTGCTGACCATCTTCCGTAGGTAACCTTTAGCAGATTCTTACTGCATCCACGGGCAAGAAAGGAGAGGCAACATTCTACTGCCGGCACCACACGGCAGAGGATGATTTATTTTTTCAAGGATCTTAAGTAAAAAATATGTTTTTTTCATTTCATCCCCTTTACTTTTAAGAGCGTTTACGCCTTCCATGCGCAGTTTGGCTCAAAAACAGTACTTTTCAAACCCGTTAATATCATGAACCACTTATTTTACACTATATCTTATTTAATAATAATGTTAGGAAATTTTGTTGTCCAAATAGTTAGTAAAGAAAATATTTCGATTAATATAGTATGTACTAGTTCTATCAAGATAACTTGTTAGAGGTTTTCTTAATTTCCCTTTCAGCATCAGTTTCGAAGCTCAAAATATAATGAAAATACTGATATTTCTAATTAACAAAAAATAATAACCAATCAATAAGATCCTTGGGAAAATAGTTAGTTAAAAAGATGTTTGGTTTTGGTATCTTACTATGAGAAATTGAAATTCAAAAAATGTGAAATATTACGAATTTTGAATGATTTTTTCACCGATATACCTTATTTAATTGAATATAATAATCGCTTACCAATAAAGTAGAGCATCTTCTTTAAAATCATACATTTAAAATTTTAATTATTTTGTTGTTATTATTTTTCTGTGAATATTTTAAAACTACTCTAAAAACGCTGTGCGCAAATCATTTCAAGTCAGTCCGCCGCGAGGCTTTCTAGAGTGTGGACATGTCGCTCGGCGCTCTGACTGACCTGTGTTGACCTTTGTCGTGCGTATAGGGCGAACGGACATTTATAGCGTCATCGAATAATTTTGGTACTTTGGTAAGTAAAATATTTTATTATTAGTTTTGGTGGCAAACATATTTTTAGAACGTATTTATATTGTGACAAATCATATTTCAGACATAATGGGAAATAAAACAAAGTTATTTTTAGCGAAGAAACGAAAGCGCAAAAATGTAGAAAACATGAAAAATGCAAGAGCTAAAAGGTTGGTATATATACACGTTATTATGTTATATTAGCTTCAACCCACGGCTTTGCTAACGTTAGATACACATTTTCCTGTCCATATACATGAACTATACTGATATGTTTATTATATATTATATAATAATATATTTTTTTGTATATTGTAGGTTTATGTAGGCTTCTAAGCAAATGTGCCAAATTTCATAATATTTATTTATGTATGTTTGTCCGCGCATTTCTCTGAGGGTAGATTTTTAATAATTTTGGTCTGGCTCCGACTTTAAAAAGAATCCAAGAATTTTTGTTTTTTAATGTTTCTACGTCTTGAAGTCTGTTCAATTTTTTTAGTTACTTATACATTTCCTACGTATGTTTCATCAACATTATTTTCTTTTATTTATTTACTGCATAATGCTTGCTTTCAAATAACAGTGTGCTTATTGGCTGATGCTTTCACTTCAGGCTATGTAAAAAAAACTCAAGTGAAGAAAATTCGGAAATAGTTGAGTGTGAAAACCAAAATATGGAGGTACATACTATTGACGTTATTTTAAGCTATTAAAATGTAAATTACTTTTTTTCTCTTTTTACGTCATAATACGCCATCACAGACGATTTCATAAGATATACTGGTTTTCTTTCAGAGTTCTATATTAGTCTCACCATCTGAAAACATGGAAATGTCAAATTTGGTAAGTTATCTACTTTATTATTATTATACTACTTTATATCATAATATTTTTACTATTTTAGGCTTTGTTAACCTAAACTTAAAAAAAATGTTGTTTATATTCTTATGTTTTAATTTGCAGGCCATCGAGCCCGAAATTCCAATTAAAATTAACACGGTGTTTGAGGGCCGCAGAATAATTGATTTTCAATATTTTTGGAACCAAATCAAAATGATCAATAACCATAATAGAGCAATGGGTTGTACCATTGATAATTTACAACTGTTGAAGGAGCACAAAGTGGGCTTGCAATCAACATTTACAATGAAATGCAATATGTGTAATTTAGAACTTCAACTCTTCAGTTCGAATCGTTCCAATTCAAATATGGACGTAAATCATGGCGCTGTGACTGGAGCTATGATGACAGGATTTGGCAGATCTAATTTAAATGAATTGTTGGCTTCCGTTGATTTACCAATAATTGCACAAAAATTGTATGCGACACGTCATGACGAAGTAGCAAAATGGTGGACAGAAGCAGCTGAAGATAGTATGCAAGAGGCTGCTAAGGAAGAAGCTGCTGAAGCTATTGCGTGTGGTGAAATAAAAGACAACATTCCCATTGTCACAGTTATAGCTGACTGCTGTTGGTCGAAAAGATCCTACAAAACCAACTATTCTGCTTCGTCAGGTGTCGCTGCTATTATAGGTTTAAAAACTGGGAAAGTCCTTTACATGGACGTAAAAAATAAATATTGTGTAGTTTGTGCCCGAGCAGCAGTCAAAGGTGAGCCTCCTGCAAACCATGAGTGCTATAAAAATCACATTGGATCTTCGACCAGTATGGAACAATCTGTCATAGTCGAAGGTTTTAAAACATCTATAGTGAGGCAAAACCTGATATATGGTACGCTGATAGCAGACGGTGACGCGAGCACGTTTAAAAAAATATTGGAAAGCAGACCATATCACAATTATCAGGTTAGTAAAATTGAATGCACAAACCATCTACTCAGGAACTACTGCGGAAAGATCCTTAATATGTGTAAAGACACGACCATTCCTCTTAATGAAAGGAAGTTGCTTACCCTCGATCGGCAAAGAAGACTTCGCACAGCTATCAAATGTGCAATCTTTTTTCGAAAAGCGCAGAATCTGACTCCTAATGAGCAGATTGTAAATTTGAAAAAAGATATTCTTAATAGTCCGATGCATATCTTTGGCGATCATAATGCTTGTGAAAGCTATTACTGTCCGAAAACACGGAAAACTGAAGAAAATTTGATTCCTAAAGCACGATCTTTGATATGTAAAATAATGAGTCATACGGCACAGATAGCATTTCATTCAAAAAGTTTACTCCATAATGTAACTAACAACCGAGCAGAGCAATTTAACAGCATTGTGGCAAAGTTAGTCGGAGGCAAACGCGTAAATTTTTCACTGAAAAACTCATATACAGCACGATGTCATGCCGCAGTTGTCTCTTTCAATACCGCAAGACCTCAGTACGCCATTTACAAATCCAAATTTCACAAGAGTCCAGGTAATTACATACATTTTACTTACATATTACTATAATCTAGTTTTAATATTTTAATACGTTTTTTTTATTTTTTCCTAGGGATGTCACTGAAACGTATTGAAATTGCGCGTCTCAAAAGAAAACAAAAAGGAAAAGCATTTCGTCGTCCTAGAAGACTAAATTTTGAAAATGACAAAGCGCATTACGGAGAAGAATGTCAAAAACCGGACATGCCTGCAGATTGTTATGACATTGCCAAAAATATATTCCTCAAAAATCTTCAGGAACAGGTAAACACTTGAATTTTGCTGACTACACTACTATAAATGTGAAACTAAAAATAGGGGACTAAAGTGTAATGTTTTGTATTTAAGGTCAACAATAGAGAAGAAGTGGAGAAAGATACTGTACTTCAGGCAGAAAGCACACTTTGGCTTGAATTACGACGGTGTCTTGTTACAGCATCATCGTTTGGCAAAGTGTGTAAAAGAAGACAAAACATAAGCTCCGCCCCACTAGTAAAGAGCCATTTATACTCTTATTCACTGGACAATATTAAAAGTATAAAGCACGGAAAAGTCAATGAAGCAACTGCAATACGGCAACTTGAAGAACAATTAAATATAAGCATACATAAATGTGGCCTGTTCATTGATGAACACTTCTTTTTTCTGGGAGCTTCACCCGATGGCATTTTTGATGAAGGAATTGTTGAAATAAAATGTCCGATTTCAGCGTTCGGAATGAATGCAGATGATGCTATTAAATTAAAGAAAATAAAGATTTGGAATTCTAACGGGTCTGTCAACCGTCGACACGAGTGGTTTTATCAAATTCAAGGACAGTTACATATCACGAAGAAGAATTTTTGTTTGTTGGCTATCTGGACAGGTAACGAATTTCCCTTGAAAATTGAAAAAATCACTCGAGACGATGAGTTTTGGCGTAACCAAATGGAAACCAGACTAATAAATTATTATAATGAATGTCTGCTCCCCGAAATTGTAGACCCACGAAAATCTAGGTCGATGCCGCTAAGAACCACGACATATTAATTTTATTTAATAACCAGCTTCTGCCCGCGACTTCGTCCGCGTGGAATAGTTACTTTGGGCTAACGCTAACTTTAACCCGCGACTTCGTTTACGCAGAAGGTGAAAATATTTTTAAATAGTTTTGTTTTCTTCCGGCAGAAGTGGATATTGATTTTCACCAGAACCAGATCTCAATATGGCAACATATAGTTGCCCGTGCGAAAAACACTCTTGTCGTAAACCTATTCCTACGTGCTTAAATGTTTGCCCCTGGGCCTTATTAATTGTTACCGCAAATGATACCTTCATATATTTAATGATGCCGGATCCGCCTTCCTCGATATATCCGCTCGCGTGCCCCGCGCGGCACACCGCGCGGCAGCCCGTGCCCTGCCCCCTGTAGCGTTGCTAACCCAAACGCCCGGCGACAAATACTTAGCACACGTCGCCGTGCCCCGCCGTTTTTACGCCTGCGGTGCGCGAGCCGGCTTTCACGCAATCGTTCCTTGTGACTCAATTTGTTTTGAAAGATTGTCAAGTGTTTATTTTTTTATGTTAACTATAAAACTAGCTATACAATGTTATCTTTTGTGCCTCAGATTACGACTCTGGTGCAGAGTTATGATGTGTTGAACTTGAGATAGCGCGTTTTAAAGCTCGTCTTGTATTTAAAAGCTCATACCTCAATAATTAAAGCGATGACATATGGTTTTTAATCTTTGATTACGGTACGTAAAGAATACATAATAGGATAAGAAATAAAGACATACACTTGTCCATACATATTTATTAATTTACAGGCCTCTGATTCCACACCGTTATCTGGCGCCGCGCGGCGTAATTTATATTAAACTTGACAAGGCATATCATGCACAAATATAATTTTTAGGCATAAAATGAAAGTAACACTAAATAAGTAGTCTTATATTCTTTTAAAACAAATAAAAACCATAGGGATAGCATTCACCTCTTCTGAGAAATATAAACATTTCTGCAACAGTTCCCATGCTCTCAGTAAAATCACTTAGTTTTACTTTCACTAGAAAAAAGTCAAATCTTATGTTTCATGCTGGAATTTTTATATTTACGTGTTAGTTATTTACATTCCTTGATAAACACAATAGATCTTGAAGAACAAAACTAAATTCAGAAATATTGCACACACATCCCGCACCGAATCAACACTCAATGACAAGATTGACAAGGAACGTTTATTTCTTACTTTCGTTTCTTTTGTCTATGGCTTGGATTCTCGACTGGGATAAATTATGACGGGAAATTTAACGGAGGAACGAGATAAATAATACAAACTAAGCTCTAGAGTGACAAGGACGAGTATATTTCACTTTTTCGACCGCGGGGTCATGTTAACCACAGGTTGACACGGGCATTTTGGCATGGCGGCGTCATGTCAACTACTAGTTGACATGGGCATAGTAGACTGAATCGCGATGTTAACTACCAGTTAACATGGACATTTTAGCGTTGTGCGTTTTGTCAACTACTGGTTAACACGGGCAAGCGAGCGGATATGGGCTATCTAAATAAATAAATAAAAATAAATAATTCTGGACAAATCACACAGCACCATCTAGCCCCAAGCTAAGCAGAGCTTGTGTTATGGGTACTAGATGACTGATATACTTAATACATTATACTACATAGATACATATTTTTATTATATATAGAAAAACACCCAGAACACCCTGAATAAATGTCTACAGATCGTACAGATATTTGTCCCGAGGCGGGAATCGAACCCGCAACCCCTTGCAGCGCAGGCGGACCTTCGCCCGCTGCGCCACAGAGCTCGTCTCTATCTAACAGTGGAATAATATTTCAAATCGGACCAATAGTTCCTGAGATTAGCGCGTTCAAGCAAACAAACAAGCAAACTCTTCAGCTTTATAATATTAGTATAGATAGTGTAAAATAAACTCGATTTTATCCGTACCAAAGAGTTTTATTTGTACCTACTCGTAACTTAGTAATATGTTTAAGTTCAAATTTATATTAAAAAATTTGCAATAACAATTTCACTCGAATGGATCAAAGTAGTTAAGTTTGACTATATCATAATAGAACGCGCCAGCGCTACTCACACTGTCACGCTCGCTTCTGTGTGGGTTTGAATTACCTAAACTTGACATCGCGCGCTAGGCGTAAACGCTCTTAAACACGGGAAGAGTTTTTTTTAAATATTCTGAGGTATGTCAGAATATTTAAATTAAAAACAATTAATTTAAGAAAAAATTCTAAATCAAGTAAATATCTATATTTTAAAATGCAATAATTGTCATGGATGAATTTATTGTCATGGATTTCCGCAAAGTAACGCCTGATTCCATTAATTATATCTATATTTTTCCAACCTTACAAACTTTCATCCCCTAGTTTGTCACTCAAAGAGTGATTTTTTAGAAACGGTGAAACATGTGTTTATAAATTGTGGTATGTTACAATTTATGTGAAATATCAAGTAAATCAAGTGAAACAAAATATTACCAAACAAATTTTCATCCCCTATATTTGCAATTAACAACCCGAAAAACTCAAGTCACGGTGACAGGTACTAAAACTGAGATCTTTGGAAAGTACCCTTCGTCGGTCGCGTGGGGTCTTTAAAGCCCAGGTGTTACAAAAATGGTAAATTCAACAGATTAAAACTAATCCAGCGACTCAATATTATAGTCCCCTCCTAACTTGGATAATATTTGCCGCATGTTGTCGCTTACTATAGTTCGCGCATAAAATCCGTGAGACTACATACAAGTTTTGTGCGACCGGGCTCTGAAAGACCCCACGTGACTAACGGCGTAAGTGAAACCAAGTGGAATAATTTAGTTTAGATTTATTTTATAAAATGTGTTTTATCTACGATTTTGTTGTTTTTTTTAACTTTATATTGTATGTATATATTTATAAATATATAACTTTATATCGTGGTTTATCCACATGTTACAAAATAAATCTAAATTATTACACACAATATAACTTTGAAAATAATAAAAATCCTTTATTTAATTAGAATAAAACTTTTTTTTGTAATTGTGATCTTAAGGAAAGAAATTTACACTCATATTTCTAGATTTAAAGTGCTTTAAGAAAAAACAATTAGTTACTCGTTGTAGTTATGTAGTTATTAAGTACAACAAAAAAAAAATAAAAAATGAAGTAAACAAAATTTAAAAAGGTGTTTTTAAGGCTTTTTATTTTTGGGGTCTTTGGAGATCCTACGTGACCTACCGCGTAAACAAAAACTGCACGACTGACCGAGGGTTAATTACTAAATTACTTTGACAGTTGCTACTGGTTGACAGTTTTGTTTAGATTCTTACATATTTTATTACATATTTTCGTTTAGAATCTAACATAGAATTACATTATTATTATTTTGATAATTATTAAAAACCAAGATTTTTAAAGACGAAATTAAATTTAATAGAAAACTTAGTGATGTCAAGAGTTATGAAACCTCGTGCCCCAACGTGTCCGGGATGCAGTCGAGACCCGCAATTACCCCAAATGCACGATAACTTGTCTAAGTCTGACGAGTGCGAAGTTGGGCCGGGGCGGGAGTTCGGGCTTGTTCCGCAAGTTGCAGGATCCTGACCGCTTGTGTCGCTCTCCGTACAGCAACTAGCGTTTCCTATTACTAATATGTCTTTGATCAACAATTTATATAAGGCAAGTGGTCCACTACGACCCTATACTTATATCAAATAAAAAACAATCAAATCAAAATAAATACGGCGTTGGTCACGTGTTTAGTGATCACCGCGGTATTGCAGTTGTATTAGATAGAGGTTACCGCTTAAAATCTAGTCAGCCTTCGGCTTGTCTCGTCATTTATCGTAATCTCAGCCGTGAAAATGCAAGACATGGGCCTTCGTCATGGATCTCCAAGTACTGATCATGAGGGTTAGTTGTCATCCTCACCACGTTCGGCAGGGTTTGCAAGCGCAGTACGGGAAGTTGATACACGGAAAGACGCTGCTGCCTATCTTTCGGAGGTATCCTTTGGCAGATTCTCAGTTCATCTACGGGCAAGAGAGAAGGGGCTACAGACAATATACAAAAAGACCCGAGACAAATATCAGCATATAAAGGCATTTTTTTTCCGGCGGGGATCAAACCCGACACATGGTCAGCCAGGTCTTAAACCAACTGCCCTACGGAAGTCGATAAATACAAAGATACAAAGATAATACGAGGTTTCATAACTCTTAAGATCACTAAGTTTTCTATTCAATTCCATTTCGTCTATAAAAAATCTTAGTTTTTAATAATTATCAAAATAATAATAATGTAATATGTAATAATAATAATAATGTGATGTTATAGTATAAACGAAAATAATAATATGTAAGAATCTAAACGAAACTGTCAACCAGTAGCAACTGTCAAAGTCATTTAGTAGTTAACCCACAGTCAGTCTAAATCCTTACGCTCCTCAAACCCATTCCACTAAAACTACTGTAAGCTAAAAGGTCACTATCGTACAACACGAACGCAGTGAGCAGGTCACAACCCGTCTCAAAGCAATCAGCTCAGCCGGGAGCTTTGTGGCGCTTCCGTGAACGCTTTATGTAGACGCTCAATCAACCTGAAATCGTACTATGACAGAAAGCTTCCTTTAGCGAACTGGCAGGAATCAATGCTGCGTGCGGTTCAGTGCACAGAACGCAAAAGTTGCAAATTGCAGGAGCTGATTTCGTTTCCCACTTACGTTCTAAAAACCTGCCACTACGTTCAGTAAAAGTTTTAAGCAGCATCGACAACGTCTCTTTTGACAAAATTCAAAAGATTGGCCAACTCAAATTTGACGACTTGTCAACCGCACACTAGAGTTAGGCAAGCAAATATTTCGATAGCGGTACTCAAATTTAAACTAAACTGACTTAAATTGTCATTTGCGCCGTGGCGTGCCGCCGGCAGAAAGTTGCCCCTCCTCTCATGCCTGTGGATAAGAGCCTGCTAAGAGATACCTCCGGAAGATGGGCAGCAGCGTCTTTCCGTGTATCAACATCCCGAACTGCGCTCGCCAACCCGCCTGCCAAGCGTGGTGAGTATGGCAACTACCCCCTCTGGAGCCATTAGGGAGATTCATTAGGGAGGCCTGTGTTCAATAGTGGACGTTTTATGGCTGAAATGATGATGATGATGATCGTATATACTCGTAACAACAAGTGTGTTTTAGTTATATTATTTTATTTATTTGATTTTCCAACCGACTTATGACCCTAAACTAACAAAAATATACAAAAAACAACCAGAATCATATTAGATTGGAATATCACTCCTTTGCCGCTCATACATATCTATAGAATACTTCAACACTAAATAGAATCGCGAAAACACATAGGATATCATTATTATCGCTATGAGCAATCTCTTTTAGGCAACTTTAGGAAGGGACAGTATATTTATTTGAAAAAACAGTCTAAAGTTAAAACGACCATTGAATATTGTAAAAATAACCTTTATCAAGTTTGCTTTTTTTTTGTAAAGCTAGCAGTTTAGATCTAAATCTAAACTGCTAGCTTTACAAAAAAAAAAGCATAGAAAAAAAAAGCATAAAAAACGTTTAAAACTTAATATTTCGCAAACCGAACCCTAAATCTAAAAAATTTCTTTGGACAGACAGACATAGCGAAACTATAAGGGAGATATGTATAAACTATATATATAACTATATGACGAGCTCTGTGGTGCAGCGGGCGAAGGTCCACCTGCGACGCAAGGGGTTGCGGGTTCGATTCCCGCCTCGGGACAAATGTCTGTACGATCTGCAGATATTTGTTCAGGGTGTTCTGGGTGTTTTTCTATATATAATAAAAAATATCTATCTATGTAGTATAACGTATTAAGTTTATCAGTCATCTAGTACCCATAACACAAGCTCTGCTTAGCTTGGGGCTAGATGATGCTGTGTGATTTGTCCAGCATTATTATTATTATTATTATTATTATAAGGGATCGTTGTTGTACTACGGAATACTAAAAAGTGACCTCAAACTACCTCACAGCCCTCAAGACTAATACCCATCATGAGTATACGGCGATACACGCCGCGTGTTTGTGGTCGCCTGTACCTGCGTATTACATCCACATCTATCTACTGGAGAACCGCTCTGACAGACGAACAAACACTGCTTGAATTAGATCTGCGGGCGTGTGCTAATTCACTTCAGGTGAACTAACCCAGGTTTGCATTTACGATGGGTGTTTGGCTCTGCAAGATAAACTTCCGCCAGCTTCGGGAGTAACTTTCGAATGACATTATGTTGCGCTCTTCGAATAAATTTGTACATTTTCTCTGCCCTTATTCCATTACGTGGGGACGGCGCAACATGTTCTTATCTTCCGTTCTTCTCTATCAGACATTAACTCGATATTTACTCATTTATCACACATCTATCTTAACATCCGCCGTGGGGTGCCGGCAGTAGAATGTTACCCCTCCTCTCATGCCCGTGGATGCAGTAAGAGCCTGGTAAGGGATACCTCCGGAAGATGGGCAGCAGCGTCTTTCCGTGTATCAACATCGCAAACTGCGCTCGCCAATCCGCCTGCCAAGCGTGGTGAGTATGGCAACTACCCCTCATGGAGATCCATAAAGGCCAGTGTTCAGTAGTGTAATACGTTTTACGGCTGGAATGATGATGATGATGATCTTAACATACGCATCTCCGCCGCGTGAACTCTTCTTGATTGATTCTTGATTTCAGAAGTAGTATTACAACTAAAAGATAACCAAAACCTTTCTTAAGATGACAAGGCAAAACCTACGGATGATGATGATGATGATGATGGGTATCAATCACCACGGACACTGTGACCACCACCATCTCCTCAAGACAGGCCACAAACAGTGGAATGAATCGCGGGTGTCTTAATAAATAATAATAAATAATGCTGGACAAATCACACAGCATCATCTAGCCCCAAGCTAAGCAGAGCTTGTGTTATGAGTACTAGATGACTGATATACTTAATACATTATACTACATAGATATATATTTTTATTATATATAGAAAAACACCCAGAACACCCTGAACAAATATCTGCAGATCGTACAGACATTTGTCCCGAGGCGGGAATCGAACCCGCAACCTCTTGCGTCACAGGCGGACCTTCGCCCGCTGCGCCACAGAGGTCGTCTTAAAGAGGGGGAGACAGTGGAGCACGTCACGTGCTACTACACTGTAGTGACAGCCGAGAAAGTGAGATCAAAAACGAGACTACAGTAGCTCATAGAGTCATGCCTTTCTTATTTTACAACATCTGCATATCCTACGGAGATGTTTATGGAATGCTGCCTGCGGCCCCGAGTCCTTCTCTGGTACTTCAAGGAGTTGGGCTGGTTAGGGTCGGGCTAGCATCTCGGGTGACAATGCACAATACACCCCAATGCGGGACGTCAGTGCTGATCTGGATCCCCTACCAGAATTAGAAATAGAAAAAAAAAATCAAGGAAACGAAGACTACGATTTTTTCTCGATTCCGGCGTTCGAACCTGCTTTAGTAAAATCGATTTTTGCTTGATCCTTCCTAGAGGCGTAAGAGCAACCAACTAAGCAACTGAACCCTGACGGGCCAAG
Organism: Pasiphila rectangulata; assembly: GCA_963082625.1. Lineage (NCBI taxonomy): Eukaryota > Metazoa > Arthropoda > Insecta > Lepidoptera > Geometridae > Pasiphila > Pasiphila rectangulata. The sequence continues at coordinate 23,127,045 of OY720235.1, forward strand.
TTGAAATTCTTTAGTCATTTATCAGTTGAGCACCGATTGAGCGCCATCTACAGGTAACTACAAAAGTTCTCCTGTTCACTGTCTGAAGTTGCAATCAGTAGTCATTAGGAGAGATTGTCTTTTTTAAACTTTCGCGATCACAACAAATTATTTACATTACATATATATGTATATATATGTAACTAATGTAAATAACCGGGTACCTATCGCGTATAAATTACCTTTATTATATTCCGACGTTTTGCCTGGTACACTGTTTACGCGATAAATACCCGGTTATATGTACATATGTTAATAATTACGAGAGATGCTAATACTATTGTTTATCACGGGCAAACTCGTAGTAAAGTTGTTAAGAAATGTAAGATTCTAGACCAGTTTATTAGATATTTTACCTCTCAACCAGTTTTTTTATATCTATGCAAAAGTTTGGATGTGAAATTAATGTGACGAATCCATTTTTTCCCGGGGTATATCATAAGGGGGTTGTTACCATACTCGCCACGCTTGGCAGGCGTGTTGGTGAGCGTAGTTAGTTAAATAGAAATGAAAAATAAAATCAAAATTTTATCTTCGACGGGACTCGAACCCGCAATATTCAGACGAACGCCTTAAACGCAGCGTTTGTAGCATTGTAGCCAGAAATGTTGGTACGCAGAAAGACACTGCTGCCCATCTTCCGGAGGTATCCCTTGGCAGATTCTTACTGCATCTACGAGCAAGACAGGAGAGGCAACGTTCTACTGCCGGTAGCAAATCGCACTCAGCACACACCCAACCACAGGAGACAAACGTCAAGCAAAAAGGGGCCATTAATTCTGAAGAGCGATGAAAAATTCAGCAGTTGACACACTCTTTGTTCAAAACATCTGTTACGCCCGTATTGTTGGTTCTGTGAGTGCGCGCGAGGTAATTCACCGCTAACAAAGGCCATTCCTTTTCACGCGTGGAATATGGAGTCCAGTAGTTGATAGTGTTGCTTGCCATTCATTTTACGCTGCTATCAAGAGCACTCAACAAGTCCCAAATCTCTTGGCTTTTCGTGCATTTACTTAGTAGTCCTTGATTTATAGATGTTCTAAACTAGGAAAAACTTTTAAAGATTGAACTATTTATTTAAGTTTTAATCGGTGTTGAACACCGCTATTCCAAAAACAAGTTCTTTTGCCAAATAATGGTACGGAACCCATCGTCCGTGAGTCTGACTCGCACTTGGTCGATTATTTTCTATAATTTTGCGATCAGAAGACATTATTAAAACACATTTATCAAACGCGTTTTTACGGCTTAAAGGATGATGATCAATTTCGTTTTTTTACGGAAATCCCCCGATTGAGTATCAAACGGCATTAAAATCACGTTTGTTGTTTGCAGTTTGTAGAAAGACGACAGTCAAACAGCGGAGTCTAAGTAAAACGGTCCTGTTTTTACCCTTTGGGTACGAAACCCTAAAAAAACATCTATTCATTTGGCCGCGGGCGCGCGCCCTAAAAACTCAAAGGCTGAAAATTAACCTTCATAAAACAATTCAAAATGCGTAGTAACTAGGTGGATAAACGTAGCCGCCCGCCCTCGCCTAACTCGGTGGGGTCAACACAGGCAGTATAACACCGCAAATTAATATTGATGTTTGTCGACTAGAGGTCAAGCTTAGGTCAATCAACCGATGCCGCTGGTTGCTCTAAGTGATGGATGGGCTGCAGATCGCCGCGGGCGTCGCGGCCGCCGATCGATCTTAGCGATACTAAATTAATTTGGGTATTTGTCGACCGCCGGTATGATCGATCGTATGAGGCGCTACGTTCAACCTCTGTTTACCTGCTATAAATGTTCAAAATCTTGGACAGTTAAATTGGTTTTTGGGGCCGTGTTGATCGGCAGGCTGATTAGATTACCTTACTCGCGACGTTTGCTACTTTTTTCTTCCATGGCCAGGATCTAAACCAGGACCTTGGTACTAAGAGTTACTCCCGCAGGCTGCTTACGTGTCTCGCATATCTCGATAGAGTCTCGATAGATTTGCAACAGGTGTAAATCTCGCGATCATCGCTGTCAAACGTCAATTTCTTGTAATTCTTGTTTGAAAAGCTAATACAAAATTCACGTTTGACAGCGATGATTGCGAGATTTACACCTGTTGCAAATCTATCGCGAGACACGTAAGCAGCCTGCGGGAGTAACTCTTAGTACCAAGGTCCTGGTTTAGATCCTGGCCATGAAAGAAAACCATCATTAGAAGACACTCAGTTTGCTCCGGCCGCTTTCGCATCTTAATTTCGTAAGCAGTTGCGATCAAAATGAAAATTACGTTTTGCAACTAGTTTCTAAGAAAGATTTTCTTAAATTCTTTATTGTACACAAAGAAATAAGTTAAAAAACATTGTATACTTATTAGTTATGTACAAAGGCGAGCTTAACCCTAAAAGAGATTTTGTATTTTTTTTTTGCAACCAGTAGCTGCTTTCAGTACCTACCTTCCCACAACATATCAGTCTGCAAAATAAAGTGCCAATCAACTTGCCTGCCGAAAACATGTAGCTAGTAGTTTAATTAAACTTACTCGTATTTCTTAGTATATTAAAGTGTGTGATTTTTTACATTCGTATTTTTATATATTTTTATATAGATAGATAAATATTTATAGAAACCATTAACTTGGACACAAAAATACAACAGAGCAAAACAAAAAGTTGAAAGGCTAAAAGCAGAAGCATCTTCAATGGACACCCTTATCACCACGAGCGATTTCCTTTGGGCAACTATTGTTGTCCCCGCCAGATAAAGGTCCCATCTGTATCCGATAGGTACATCTCGATTGCCAAAGCCAAAATCCTTAGTCGAAGTATTAATCCAATTATTGTAGTTTGTAAGTCGCCGGAACTTGCCTCATTATCCCGAACTCGAAGACAATTAAACAATGAAACTTGGACCGATTAGGTATATGGATTTGGATAATTGTGATTGATTAGCAGCTTCTAGTTGATGATCCAATCTACTACGATCATTTGTAACTCGAGTGCTATCTGTTTACATACTGCAGGAGACAGGTGTACTTGGTGATGTACAGCTGTCCCTGTACCTGGTGAATACCAGACCAGGTGTTTGTATAATGTATATGTGTATTTACATAATGTGCTTTGATCATAAAAGCTTAAAATATACCATATTAAATTGAAAGTACGTAGTGTGCCATGGGGCGCCTTGGAGCGCCGATGGTAGATTTTTGCCCCTCCTCTCTTGCCCGTGGAAGCAGTAATAATCTGCTAAGGGATACCTCCGGAGACGGGCAGCAGCGTCTTTTCATGTTTTCAACACCTTATACTGCGCTCGTCAACCCGCCTGCCAAGCATGGCGAGTATGGCAACACCCCCCTCAAGATGGGCAGACGACTTGGTAAAAGCCGCAGGTCGGCGGAGGATGCAGGACGCTTACAACCGCAGTACTTGGAGATGAATGAGGGAGGTATATGCCCAGCTGTGGACGTCCAACGGCTGATATGATGATGTAGCAGTCATCAATCTTCGTTATTGACACATATTTAACCGGGTATTTATCGCGTTATTTACCTTTATTATTGCCCGACGTTTCGACAGGATTGCACCCATCGCATAAATACCCTGTTAAATATGTGTTAATAATGTGTCGTAATCGCGAAAGTTTTAAAAAGACATCATCAATCCATCTTCGTATTAATAATTCTTTAATTTTTCAACAAAAACCTGACTAATGATAAACTCCTTGCTATGTTGCTGATAAAACCTATATGTATGCTTATTTCATTTGAATATATCCCTTGGTTTATCATGGATCCCATCATCAAAACTGGTTTTGAAAGCAAGCAAACATCATTAAGTAAAATTAAAAAGTCAACCGCAAGTTGTAATTTTAGTTCAAAACACTATAGAGGTACCTTCCGGGACTTCAGTATACACCTATTACATTATTTAATTCCAATAACCCTGATGCTAATGATGATGATCATATGTCTGTATGATGATTAGTGGATGGGGATATATTATCTTAGCCCTTTTTCGATGTCCTCACGCGTGAATTTTTGTAATATTGATAACCATCTGTCTTCATTATCAGTTCCACTTCACCAAATCATACTTTCTGAATGCAAATTCTTAAACTAAATATGCCAAAAACCTTCGGCTTACAGAATCTTTATTCTCAAGAACGAAAAAAAAAATACAGTTCACTTATGAGAACAACATAACTTAGTATTAAAACCTTTGAGCTAAGGATGCCGAAACTGCTATGTTGTTTACCTAAAAACTTTGAGGAGCTCCCACGATTCCTCATGAATCCTATCATCAGAACTGTGGTTTGATAAAAATGGGACCTAATTCAAAGAATAACTAAACTCAAAAAAAATCGAAATAGGTTCATAAACGACGAAGTTCTAACACAACAAAAATTAAAAAAAAATACGGACGAGACGAGGAGGTTCACAACCTCCTCCTTTTTTTAAGTCGGTTAATAAGAGTGCAAGCCGTTTCGTTATATTCTTATAATTAATAAAAACCACGTAAGATCTCTTGGTTTATGCTGATTTCCATCGTAAAAGTTCTGATTGGTTTATTTTAAGACTATATTTCTAGAATAAACTATTTAAATAGCTAATAAACGTTTTATATAGGCATTCAATAAAACTGCGCCATAGGTTAAATGGATTTTAGATTTCATTGTTTTTTTTTTATGCAAAAATGCACGATTTAAATGAAAAAATAAAAGCCTTTTAAAATCCTCTTCGACAAAACTACGGATCGGACTAAAAGTTGAGTAAATACGTCTTCATAATGACCCGTTCTCCGAGTCTCTAATAGAAGCCATTAGCGAGACAAGGCGCGCGCTCTCGGCTTTGATTGATATCCCCCGAGCCCCTAATTGCGGGGATTACGAGACGATCACCACTGACGGGATAGTTTAGAATAGGATAATGGAGTTAATTGATGACTCGAACAATATTATAGTTCTATCTGGAAGCGAAACCTATCATTGAGGATGTGGGATCGGGAATGTAATTCGTGGGGTGCCGGCAGTAGAACGTTACCCCTCCTCTCATGCCCGTGGAAGCAGTAAGAGCCTGCTAAGGGATACCTCGTGGAAATGGGCAGCAGCGTCTTTCCGTATACCAACATCCCGAACTGCGCTCGCCAACTCGCCTGCCAGTGTTTTGTAGTGGACGTTTTACGGCTGAAACGACGATGAATCCTTAATTGCATGATTTAAAGGTGCTCTCTGTAAATCAAACGTCTTATGTCTCAGTGGTAAGGATTTATCAATGTTACGGTATCTGACTAACATTATTAATCCGATAATTTTTATGTACAGATGTTTGTTACCCCTTCACGCAAATACTACTAAACAAATAAGGTTGAAATTTTATACATACGTAGAAGTAGACCAGGATTCACATATAAGCTACTTTTAACCGGGTACAACGTGTGCGAAGGTGGGGCAGAAGCTAGTTTATGATAATTAATGCACGTATTTGGAGGATAAGCAAAGTAATGGACGTGAAACTTAAGTAGGGACTGTCCACTGCAAGACGCGCCGGCAATCAACGCCAGCAATGTAAGGCTTGCGAGTCATGACCCTGCGCAGCTCGTCGGGTTCGTAGGGACAGTCCGTATAACAATACCTAGTTTGGTCAATACCCATGTTCAAAGTTTGCTCAAGAAGCATTTAAACAATTTAAAAACTTTTCATTGTTATTGGACCCGTTTTTGAGCCAACACACCATATAATTATGTACTACAAAATTACTTTGTAGAATTGCGACGTTGCCAATGCATCGGTCAAATTAGAAACCCAACTGTTCAGTAAACTAAAAGTTTAAAAAGAAGTCAGCCAGAACTAAAGTAGCAGAAAATTAATCGGTATAATTGTAAGCCACCGTGGTCACTAATGGAATTCATAGCGTCCAACCGGCAGTGGGAACGCAGAGAATAGACCGGCTGGAGTCCCACTGGCCCCGCTATTAATGAATGCTTCTGAATAATGCATCTCTTATATAATGTCAATTAAAGCGCGCCGCGTGGCCGAGGCACGTACACACTGCATCGTTTTCTGGACACGCTCTACCAAGAACTTAAACAATGTTGGTTAATTCTGTAGATACGGTTTTCTAAATATTTGTTTTGTTTAATACTTACCAAGTCAATGTGTGGCCAATTGAAGTGGGATTGGGCGGGTCACGTCTGCCGCAGACCGGATAAGTCATGGGCTAAATCCACTACCGACTGGATCCCTCAAGACAGGAAACGACCTCGCGGCAGACCGAGACGTCAATGGAGAGACGAACTCGACGCATACATGGAAGACTGGACCACAGTAGCTCAAGACAGAGAAAGGTGGAAGGAAGGAAGGGAGGCCTTTGCCCTGCAGTGGGACAGTACAGGCTCTTAATAATAATAAGTCAATGTGTGTAGAAGCCGATCTCATGCCACGGAACACAATAATTTAAAAGCCTTATTTGTTTAGATTTGTTAAAAACCTTACTAACTAGTCATAAGTCGGTACTTCTAAAACTTTCAATTAGTCTTTACTTACATATTTAGACCCAAATGTCAAAGTTGAATCGTTATTTTACATAAAAAAAACAAAACATATTCAAATTGAATAAGTTATATTGATTTCTCTTACTTAAAAAAACAAATGAGGGAACAAAGTTAAAAAGAAACCTCACTCCTCCACCTCCATTCGTTATTAATTTTTTTTCTAAACATTTTGCGTAATTTAAAGTTTGCAATGATATCGGATAGTTTAGATATTGCAAGATTTCTTTCATTTCTTATCGCGGTTGATTCGAGCAACACCTGGCCAAGAGTCCTTTCGTGGTCCCTCGCTGTGGGGTGCCGGCAGCAAAAAGTTACCCCCACCTCTCATGCCCGTGGATGTAGTAAGAGCCTGCTAAGGCATTCATCCGGAAGATGGGCAGCAGCGTTTTTCCGTGTGTCAACATCCCGTACTGCGCTCGGTAACCCGCCTCCAAGAGTGGTAAGTATGGCAACTACCCCTCATGGAGTTCCGTGAGGTAGGCCTGTGTTCAGTAATGGACGTTTTACGGCTGACATAATGTAATTTTTTTCTTTTTTTATATATTTTAAGCTGGAAGACGAGCAAACGGAACCTGATGGAAGGTGGTCACCGTCGCTCATGGACATCTTCATCACCAGAGGCAAGGCTTTTGAGGAAGGAAAATACCTGCCTTTTGAAGGACCCCATTTCGAATCTCCGGGGGAATACCGCAGATGGGAGTTCGTTACAAAACTTAACCGACCGAGGCAAAAAAGAGCGCGCGAATCGGGCGGTAGTAGATATCCAGCTATCCAAGTGGTGCGGATGAAATTTGGTTTTGTGTCAAGTTGTTCGGTGATGGATAGCACATGCTGGTATCAAGTTAAATAGTTCTTCGGAATATTCCCCATTATATAGACGATATAGAACACAGAGAACCTATGTCTCTTCGGAGACTTAAGGGCTCTAGATCGCCTGTGAGCTTGGAATTGCCGACAATACGGGTTGCCCTGCGTTGTAACCGGTCAAGTGGAAGGAGTTGGTATTTTGGCGCGCCTGTCCAGAGATGGGAGTTGTACTCCACGTGCGGTCATACTTGCGCCTTGTATAGCATGAGTTATTGAATTTGGTACTAACTTTCTGTTTCATACAAAACTCTACTTTGATTTAAGATCACCACGAATTTATCTGTTTATCAAAGGGTATGTTTAAAGTGTTGTTACGTTTGTTGGAGGAGATTGAATTGAGATAACATGTTTTTTTTTAGCTTAAACTTTTTTTTATTTACGGGCCCAAGCATACGCTGCCTTTTTCCGATCCACCATATATTACGGCATCTTGTCCTGGGCAAAGCTACGCAAAGGAAACCCAGTTGGTAAATAACAAAGCACAGAATTACCATAACATAAGTAAACCTCATAGCTCGTTGGTAATTCCCTAAGTTCTTGGCAGAAGGTAAATAACCCTTAGCCTGTGAATGCGATATTAAGTTTGCAAAGTTTTGGAGTAGGACTCGGCTCCCGATATTGGAGACGCTCCTGTTGAATTTTCCATTACATTGATATTAAAACTCATCGATGGGCCGTGCCTTGCGAATATTGTGGATTCCGCTGTCTTATATGCTCCGATATGAAAGCATTTTAGGCAATTCATTTTGTAAATACGGGGATTACTTACGTAGTATTTTAACGTCAAAGGTTATTTCTACACGTTTTAAAGAAAATTATCATCATGGGATTTATTGTCCGTCCGGCGCATGTGGACGACTGACATTTGAGAAAATTTTATACAGTTTAAGTATTTAGTTTTTTGGAACACTTAGAATTGGTATTGATCTTAGCAAATAAGGCATATAAAACTATAATACTAGGTTTATTTTAATCATGTCTTTGGCCAAAATAAGTTATTGCTTATGCTACGGATATTAATTAATTGCAAGGTAACTAGGCCATGTCGGCCTATAGTCAAAGACATATGTTTCTCAAGAAAAAAAGCAATATTCACCTAATGAGAAAACAAAATGTTCTTTATTTAATATCGAAAGAATGAGCGAAGCGAACGAAGTTCTTAGTGGCAACTAGGTATTTTTGTGGTGGAATTTTGATAAGTGGTGTAGTTATTGAGATAATATTTTATGGGGATTTATGAATGAAATTTTTTGGCCGAAAATAACTCTTGAACATATGACCAGATTTTTATGACATTGGAACTTATTGGAGATCTTACCAACACATGGTTAGTAGCCGATTGAATCGAAGGAGGTTACGGGTTCTATTATCGCCACGGGACAAATGTAAGTATTTTTTTTTAATAACCGATCTATGTAACGAAATCTTCGAACATTGTTTAAACTCACTTTAAGACATCCAATTTGACTGAAATTTTGCATCCTACCAAGGACCGATGACCAAACAATAAGGATTATTTTACGCGGTAGATTACACATAAGAAAACATTGGGATGAATTTCATAGATTTTTTGTGTGTGAGTGAGATAAAATAGATAAAGAGCCTATGTCCAGCAGTGCTGGACATGTTTAGTACAATCCAGGCGAAACATCGTGAATTTATAAAGGTTATTTAAGCAATAAATACCCAGTTATATGTATGTTAATAATATGCCTATCCCTTGGCATATTCTTACTGCATCCTAAGGCAACATTTAACTGCCGGCACACCACGGCCTATTTTAATTTAACCAGTAAATATTGTTTCCGCTGTCTTGATATCACAAACCAATATGGCTGCTATCTTGACTAGTTGATACCGTAAATCAGCATTGTCAGTTGCCGGAAGTGACGTAAGGTTTCGTCACCCGATCTTGCTCAGTGAACACGGCATCGCGTGAAATCAAAGCTAGCATATTGGCCACGAAATAGAGGATTGGGTTTCCACATAAGCGGCTACTATTAGCTATCAGGCTCAAACGCTGTTGAACAGAGTTAACTGAGTTATCTTTTGTTGCTTTTAGTCACTTGAATAAGCTAACTGCTAGCATTGAAACTATTGTACGAAGGGCGTTCAATAAGTTCTCGGCATAGGCAAGAAGGTAAATATCTAAAAAAAAGTAAGAAAGACATAGGTACTCGTACTTAACTTCTTTCTTGGCGGAATCTGATCCAACTCCGTCAAACTTAACATAAGAACAAATAAAATTGTTAAATGATGACTATAACGACCAAATTAGGTTCTTTTGTTCGCTTCTTTTTCTAACTCGCGTGTCATCTGAAGTGAACAGATTCAATTTTGTGCTTTATTCTATACATTTGTGTTGTTTTATTTTGTAATTTGTGACGCGTCAATAAGGTCCACGCGGCCGCACTGGCTGAAGTATTTTTTGATCCTTGATTCTTATATCTTCTATAATCACTCTTATAACTCATATATTTTTACATTCACTTTTTGTTTAACGTGTATTTTCTATTTTCGTTACATTATAATTTTTTTAATAAAGAGCGGATTCTCCTAATACAAGCAAATTTTTGCTTAAAAGGGGACTCCAAACCTTTTATGTGCACTCTGTAACTGAAAATAAATATTTTTTCATTTTTCATTTTTCATTATCCTTAATACTCATATAATTGCCGTGGGGTGCCGGCAGTAGAATGTTACCCGTTATGTGCCCGTGGATGCAGTAAGAGCCTGCTAAGGGATACTTCCGGAAGATGGGCAGCAGCGTCTTTCTGTGTGCCAACATTCCTAACTGCTCTCGCCAACACGACTGCCAAGCGTGGCGAGTATGGCAACAACCCCCCCTCGATCACTGGGAGACCTATGAGGGAGGCCTATCTCCAGCAGCGGATGTCCTACGGCTGATGAAGAATCATACATTTGTTAGATTGAGCAATAAGCTTTTCTATTCCCCATAAACATATTATTGTTTCCTTTCTCTCGGAAAAATAAACAAATATATTATAATCTTCCATCTTTCATACGCCGTTTTCACATTTATATTTGTACTAGATGTCCCGGTGAACTTCGTATAGCACCTACTACAACCACTACCCTACGTCCCGGGGGCGTCCACAACTAACGCCCCCTACGTCTCGCGGAACTCACGATGGTGCATAGCCATATCATGCACCATCGCCCTCCCTGGGTCCGTCTGGGATAGTCGAAGCCCTCACTCTGACTACCCTACGGACCCCGATGGTCCCCTATAGGGGATGCCGCAGCCCCATGACGCCGTAGCCTCACGGGGCAGGCGGTGCGGGGCGGCCGTTGCCTGCACCCCGCCGCCGCCTTCTACGAGCGGGATCAGCCCTCTCGCGATCCCGCTCCGCGGCCTCTTTCCGAACCATTACGGTCTCACAGAAAGAGGCCACCGCCTTCCACGCCGTCTCATCTGCCAGCATAGCCGCAACTACGCTGGGCAGAGAGAGATCCTGCCCGATCCTGAGGGCCAGATTCCGCCTTTCCACGCACCACGCCGAGCAATCCTCGAGCGTGTGCTGGGCGGAATCCTGGCCCCACCCACAATGGTGGCACTGCGGTGTCGGTTCGCGTCCGATCCTACTCAGGTACTCACCGAAGCAACCATGCCCGGTGAGTACCTGAGTAAGTCGATAGGTGACGTTACCTCCCTCCCTCCCTAGCCAGGCTTCGAAGCTAGGCCTACAACTGAAACCGGAACATACATATATACATACATTCTTACTTTCACTTTTATTATATTAGTAGGGATGGTTTAAAGAGTGCATTAAAGCATTTTCTATCTATTTAACTAAACTAAATAAATAAATAATGCTGGACAGATCACACAGCATCATCTAGCCCCAAGCTAAGCAGAGCTTGTATTATGGGTACTAGATGACTGATATACTTAATACATAGATAGATATTTTTATTATGTATAGAAAAACACCCTGAACACCCTGAACAAATATCTGCAGATCGTACAGACATTTGTCTCGAGGCGGGAATCGAACCCGCAACCCCTTGTGTCGCAGGCGGACCTTCGCCCGCTGCGCCACAGAGCTTGTTAACATTACGTAAGTAGATCACGTCCACGTAGTAATTTTTGTCATGAATTTTTAATGGAAAACAGGATTATGTTTGAAGCAAAACCTTTTTACATTACGAGATTTTATCTCTGTATAACATAATTATTATACTTACTTGCTTGCCAAGCGTAGTGAGTATGGCGAAAACCTCTTGTGGTGCTGGCAATGTTGCCCCTCCTCTGCCAAGGGATACCTATGGAAGATGGGCAGCAGCGTCCATGTATTAACATCCCGTACTGCGCTCGCCAACCCGCAAACCGTGGTGAGTATGGCAATAATTCCTCATGATCAGAACTCGGCTATGAGGGAGGCCTGTATCCAGCAGTGTACGTCTCATGGTTAAGATGATTGTGATACCTTATTGTACCGGTTGGGCGGGTTCGTAGAGTAGTAGAAACCTTCGACATCTAACCAATTAACTAACTGAACTAAGTAGATGTCTTCTCAGTTAACTTGATCATCATCATCATTAATCACACGAAAAACGTCCACTACTGAACACAGGCCTCCCTAATGAATCTCCATTAGGGGTAATTGCCATACTCACCACGCTTGGCAGGCGGGTTGGCAAGCGCACTACGGGATGTTGACACACGGAAATACGCTGCTGCCCATCTACTGGAGGTATCCCTTAGCAGGCTCTTACTGCAACCACGGGCATGAGAGGAGGGGTACATTCCACTGCTGGTACCCCACGTCAGTTAACTTAAATATAGGAATTTATGCACACTTTCAAGAAAGAAAATTATATTGTTGCACTGCCGGTAAAATATATCGTAGTCGTAGTCGAATATCTAAAGTTGTTCCTTCGGTCGGGTAGAATCACCCCCTTTCGGCTAAGTACCTATTATAAAACATCCTGTATAATGCTGGACACTTTTACAAACCACAGCAAAATACACACGATCTTTTAAAATCAAATATAAACCAAGATCTAGGCCTTTGTCCTGCAGTTGGAAACACCAGGCAGATCCAATCGTCTGAAATAGACACAAAGGCCGATAATGATGATGATGATGATGAAGCCAGATCCAAACGGCAGTACTCCTGGACTCGGCAGGCACAGTGAGGAGATTCATCTCCCTGCAGTCCTCGTAAATCAAGAATCAATTTTTACCACCGTGGGGCGCCCCTAAGAACAGTCCAGTAGAATGTTGCCTCTCCTCTCATGCCCGTGGGTGCAGTAAGAGCCTTCTAAGGGATACTTCCGAAAGAAGGGCAGCAGCGTCATTTCGGTTATCATCCGTGTTGCGCTCGCCAATCCGCCTGCCAAGCGTGGTGAGTATGGCAACTCCCCTTCATGGAGATAGATAGAAAATGCTTTATTGCACACCTTAAACTAAACAAATTAACAAAAAAAATAGAAACATGGAGACCCATGGGGGAGACCTGTGTTCATTAGTAAACGTTTTATAGCTGAAATGATGATAATATATTGTTTACGGCATTTGTTTAAAAAAAAAATTAAGGCTCATTATTAAATAGAGTCAAATAATAATAATACCTTATTGTCATATGACCGGCCATGCAACACAATCTTAATTATATTATAATTCTTCTGTACGTGTGTTTATCGCCTTACTATTCCTAAACGGCTGGATCGTTTTTGATGAAATTTTGTGTAAATAATTCAATAGGTTTTTGAATGGTTTGAAAAGACCATTGGATCCAATTGTCAATTGTGAATGGAAGACGTCGTTCTTCCCCTTAATTTTAACCGTTTTACTTCTCAAGAATGTTGTACTGTTGGTTTTCCTTTTAAATAAAAAAATAATTAATAATCAGGCAGTACGACGTCTGCCGGGTCGGCTAGTCTATATATATAAAATTCAAAGTCCTGACTGACTGACTGACTGAGATATCAACGCACAGCCTAAACCGCTGATCGCACAGACTTGAAATTTGGAGGGTATGTTTGTCTTGGTATGTAGGCGCTCACTAAGAAAGGAATTTTGAAAAATCGCACGCCAAGGGGTTCAAAATTGGGTTCAAAGTTCAGAGTAAAATATGACATATCTACGTGACCGTTCACGATAGACATTTGAAAATTCGTATGTAGATTTCTGCAATGAAATAAGCAATGACGTGTTTAAGTTTTTTTTTGAATTTTCAAAATTAAAGGGTAGGGGGTCCATTGTTTATGAAAAAAACCTTTAAAGAGCTACATCTTTTGAACTGTAACCGCTAGCAGGTTGACATTTACAGAGAAAATATAATTTTCAAAAAATCATCTATATATATAAAATTCAAAGTCCTGACTGACTGACTGACTGACTGACTGATATATCAACGCACAGCCTAAACCGCACAGACTTGAAATTTAGAGGGTATGTTTGTCTTGGTATGTAGGCGCTCACTAAGAAAGGAATTTTGAAAAATCGCACGCCAAGGGGTTCAAAATTGGGTTCAAAGTTCAGAGTAAAATATGACATATCTACGTGACCGTTCACGATAGACATTTGAAAATTCGTATGTAGATTTCTGCAATGAAATAAGCAATGGCGTGTTTAAGTTTTTTTTTGAATTTTCAAAATTAAAGGGTAGGGGGTCCATTGTTTATGAAAAAAACCTTTAAAGAGCTACATCTTTAGAACTGTAACCGCTAGCAGGTTGAAATTTACAGAGAAAATAAAATTTTCAAAAAATCATCTATATATATAAAATTCAAAGTCCTGACTGACTGATATATCAACGCACAGCCTAAACCGCACAGACTTGAAATTTAGAGGGTATGTTTGTCTTGGTATGTAGGCGCTCACTAAGAAAGGAATTTTGAAAAATCGCACGCCAAGGGGTTCAAAATTGGGTTCAAAGTTCAGAGTAAAATATGACATATCTACGTGACCGTTCACGATAGACATTTGAAAATTCGTATGTAGATTTCTGCAATGAAATAAGCAATGGCGTGTTTAAGTTTTTCTTTGAATTTTCAAAATTTAAGGGTAGGGGGTCCATTGTTTATGGAAAAAACCTTTAAAGAGCTACATTTTTTGAACTGTAACCGGTAGCAGGTTGAAATTTACAGATAAAATAAAATATTCAAAAAATTAAAACAAAAGGGGGGTTATACAAGAAGCGTTTTATAAACTGTTATTTGAGCTCTGTCGTACAAACGGTAAGGCCTTCCTATTTCAAACTTGGTGTGAAAATAGTACTTACTTTAAAGATATACCAACCACGAATTATAAAAACCGGCCAAGTACTAAACATGTTAATATAGTGTACAAGTAAAAAACGTGTTTGTTTCTGTTTAAAATATAAACTTTATAATATACTAAGGTACACTACCTAACTATTCATTATTAAACTGATTGAGCTTATACCTATTATTGTAATTTATGACTAACATCTACATAAACTTTAATTTAAACATAAAAAAGTAAAATATCCAGCGCCGCGGTGCGGTCGCGGCAGCCGGGAGTATAAATAGAACCGGCTAAGTTCACGAGCGCTCATGCACTAGACACCTTAGGTGCTTGGTTCAGAAAGTGGCGCATAGAGGTGAACCCGACGAAAAGTGTAGCAGTGCACTTTACTTGGAGTCCCCTCTTGCCCCTGCCTCTCCTCCTCTTCGATCAACCCATCCCTTGGGTTAGGTCAGCTCGCTACCTAGGAGTTATCCTAGAAAGATGTATCACCTTCTATCCCAACATAAGGTCTGTCACTAATCGCCCCTAAAGTTCCCTGTTCCACTCCCGTCATCTAAAGTTTTAGAGATTCGTAATAAAAAACCTACCGCTACCACAGCATCTGCCAAAGCACCGTTTTTAGCTCGCATTACGTTAATTTTGCAAGATGAGTCATACAAATTTCCTACTACCGCAGCTTTTGCCAAAGAACCTTATTCAACTTCCATCTAGAAAAGTTTGAGAGATACGTCATAAAAAAAAACAAGCTACCGCAGCGTCCGTCAAAGTACCGTATTCAGCTTCCGTAAGGTAAAATTTGAGAGCTGCGTCATAAAAATGTCCAGCTACCGCAGCTTCTGCCAAAGTACCTTTTTATACGACTTATCGGCGAGACAAGCCGATGGCCCATCTTATATAAAGCGGTAACCTCTATTACAACTGCAATACCGCGGTGATCATGGTCACGAAGCCTGTGACTAGGTGACCAATGCTGCATTGTATTGCGCCTGTCACCCTGAGATAGAGTTCTAAGGTCTCATGTGCCCGTAATTTTACTGGCCCCCTTACCCTTTCAAACGGAACAAACTAATGCAGATATTACTGCTTGGTTGTAGAAATTACGAAGTACGATTGTAGTATTTCCCCGGATGAACTCTTCACAAAAAGTTCTACAACTACAACTATTTGGCTTCCATCAACAAAAGTTCGCGAGATGGTTCATAAAAAAATTCCAGCTACCGCAGCGTCTGTCAAAGCACCGTTTTCAGTTCCCATTAGGTAAAATTTGCAAGATGAGTCATAAAAATTAATATCCAGCGCCGCGGTGCGGTCGCGGCAGCCGGGGGTATAAATAGAACCGGCTAAGTCCACAAGCGCTCATGCACTAGATACCCTAGGTGCTTGGTTCAGAAAGTGGCGCATAGAGGTGAACCCGACGAAAAGTGTAGCAGTGCACTTTACTTGGAGTACCCTCTTGCCCCTGCCTCTCCTCCTCTTCGATCATCCCATCCCTTGGGTTAGGTCAGCTCGCTACCTAGGAGTTATCCTAGAAAGATGTATCACCTTCTATCCCCACATAAGTTCTGTCACTAATCGCCCCTAAAGTTCCTTGTTCCACTCCCGTCATCTAAAGTTTTAGAGATTCGTAATAAAAAACCTACCGCTACCGCAGCATCTGCCAAAGCCCCGTTTTCAGCTCGCATTACGTTAATTTTGCAAGATGAGTCATACAAATTTCCTGCTACCGCAGCTTTTGCCAAAGAACCTTATTCAACTTCCATCTAGAAAAGTTTGAGAGATACGTCATAAAAAAAAACAAGCTACCGCAGCGTCTGTCTAAGTACCGTATTCAGCTCCCGATAGGTAAAATTTGAGAGCTGCGTCATAAAAATGTCCAGCTACCGCAGCTTCTGCCAAAGTACCTTTTTATACGACTTATCGGCGAGACAAGCCGATGGCCCATCTTATCTAAAGCGGTAACCTCTATTACAACTGCAATACCGCGGTGATCATGGTCACGAAGCCTGTGAATAGGTGACCAATGCTGCATTGTATTGCGCCTGTCACCCTGAGATAGAGTTCTAAGGTCTCATGTGCCCGTAATGTTACTGGCCCCCTTACCCTTTCAAACGGAACAAAGTAATGCAGACATTACTGCTTGGTTGTAGAAATTACGAAGTACGATTGTAGTATTTCCCCGGATGAACTCTTCACAAAAAGTTCTACAACTACAACTATTTGGCTTCCATCAACAAAAGTTCACGAGATGGGTCATAAAAAATTTCCAGCTACCGCAGCGTCTGTCAAAGCACTGTTTTCAGTTCCCATTAGGTAAAATTTGCAAGATGAGTCATAAAAATTAATATCCAGCGCCGCGGTGCGGTCGCGGCAGCCGGGAGTATAAATAGAACCGGCTAAGTCCACGAGCGCTCATGCACTAGACACCCTAGGTGCTTGGTTCAGAAAGTGGCGCATAGAGGTGAACCCGACGAAAAGTGTAGCAGTGCACTTTACTTAGTCCCCTCTTACCCCTGCCTCTCCTCCTCTTCGATCATCCCATCCCTTGGGTTAGGTCAGCTCGCTACCTAGGAGTTATCCTAGAAAGATGTATCACCTTCTATCCCCACATAAGGTCTGTCACTAATCGCCCCTAAAGTTCCTTGTTCCACTCCCGTCATCTAAAGTTTTAGAGATTCGTAATTAAAAACCTACCGCTATCGCAGCATCTGCCAAAGCCCCGTTTTCAGCTCGCATTACGTTAATTTTGCAAGATGAGTCATACAAATTTCCTGCTACCGCAGCTTTTGCCAAAGAACCTTATTCAACTTCCATCTAGAAAAGTTTGAGAGATACGTCATAAAAAAAACAAGCTACCGCAACGTCTGTCAAAGTACCGTATTCAGCTCCCGATAGGTAAAATTTGAGAGCTACGTCATAAAAATGTCCAGCTACCGCAGCTTCTGCCAAAGTACCTTTTTATACGACTTATCGGCGAGTCAAGCCGATGGCCCATCTTATCTAAAGCGGTAATCTCTATTACAACTGCAATACAGCGGTGATCATGGTCACGAAGCCTGTGACTAGGTGACCAATGCTGCATTGTATTGGGCCTGTCACCCTGAGATAGAGTTCTAAGGTCTCATGTGCCCGTAATTTTACTGGCCCCCTTACCCTTTCAAACGGAACAAACTAATGCAGATATTACTGCTTGGTTGTAGAAATTACGAAGTACGATTGTAGTATTTCCCCGGATGAACTCTTCACAAAAAGTTCTACAACTACAACTATTTGGCTTTCATCAACAAAAGTTCGCGAGATGGGTCATAAAAAAATTCCAGCTACCGCAGCGTCTGCCAAAGCACCGTTTTCAGTTCCCATTTGGTAAAATTTGCAAGATGAGTCATAAAAATTTCCAGCTACCGCAGCTTCTGCCAAAGTACCTTATTCAGCTTCCGGCTAGAAAAGTAAGCCGTAACCGGTAGCAGGTTGAAATTTACAGAGAAAATAAAATATTCAAAAAATTAAAACAAAAGTGGGTCTTTATACAAGAAGCGTTTTATAAACAGTTATTTTAGCTCTGCCGTACAAAAGGTTAGGCCTTCCTATTTCAAACTTGGTGTGAAAATAGTACCTACCTTAAAGATATACCAACCATGAATTATAAAAACTGGCCAAGTACTAAACATGTTAAGTGTACAAGTTAAAAACGCGTTTGTTTCTGTTTTAAATATAAACTTAGGTACACTTCCTAACCATTCTTTATTAAACTGATTGAGCTTATACCTATTACAGTAATTTATGCACTAACATCTACATAAACTTTAATCATATAGTAGATAATTAACTTATTTCCCAGTAGGTAGTACCGGTTGTGTAAACTTTCTTCTTCAATCTTTTGCAGAAGTTATCATTGAATAAATTCAAAAACATTATTAAACGCAATCTATGCAATAAAGCTTATTATAAAATATCAGATTACCTAGAGGACAAAACCACTTGGGACGGAATCTGCTCCAACTCCGTCAAACGTAACATAAGACAAAATCAAATTGTTAAATGATGACTATAACGACCGAGTTAGGTTCTTCTGTTCGCTTCTTTTCCTAACTCGCGTGTCATCTGAAGTGAACAGGTTCAATTATGTGCTTTATTCTATTTATTTGTGTTGTTTTATTTTGTTGTTTTGTTATTTTGTACAAGCCGCGTTGGCCGAGTGGTATGTACCCCCGACTTTCAATCCGAAGGTCGTGGGTTCGATACCGGCCGTGCACCAATGGATTTTTCTTTCTTGAAAAATGTATGTGCACACTTAACACGAGCTTTAACGGTGAAGGAAACATCGTGAGGAAACCCGCGGCTTAGTTAGCTTCAGACGTATTGACCTGTTCTTTCCTCTGAGTAATAGCTGACTAAGCTGAGAGGATGGTATAGGTGCTGGGCAAGCCTAATCCATCTAACAATGTCCCAGGCACTGCAGCGTCCCGTACAGCATGATTACCAGTTGCTGACGCTGTATAAATCATCTATAATAGATGCAAAGGCCTTACTTTTTTATTTTGTAAGTTGTGACGCGTCAATAAGGTCCATGCGGCCGCACTGAATAAAGTATTTTTTGAATTTTGAATTTTTTTGAATATCAGAACTTTGCGGCTGAGGCAACCCTTAGCGTAGGTAGTAGGTTTTGTCCTTCTAATGTTAAGTTAATACAGACTCTTCTATAGTGACCAGACACATATTATAGATTTCATCTACTTAGTACCTTATCCACTTTGCATATGAGTCAAAAATGCTGATTTACATCCTTTAAAAACGCGGGCGAAGCCGCGGGCAGCAGCTAGTAATATATAAAATTGCGCAACAAAAAGCAGACAAAAGTCAGGACTTGAAAACTTAATATAACGACGAGAAGTTTGTCTCGCAGCGGGTATCAGGGGCGTTGAAAGGATTAAACACTTTGGGAAGCAGCGTCGTGACGGAAATCGATGCGAAAACTTTGTTACTCATTGGTTTTGTCTCATTCTTGTAATGCGATGCGAGATATTGGTCCGCTAACTTTTAACCAAGGCGAGCTTGAGCTTTGGTGAATTTACACGTTAATATGCTAATGGCATAATGTTTGTGTTTTTAACCAACTTCGAAAACCATGGGGTGCCGGCAGTAGAATTACCTTTACCCCTCCTCTTATTCCCATGGATATAGTAAGAGGAAGGGATACCTCCGGAAGTTGGGCAGCAGCGTCTTTACGTGTACCAACATCCGTACTGCGCCAACCCGCCTGCCAAGCGTGGTGAGTATGGCAACTACCCCTCATAGAGACCCATGTGGGAGGCCTGTATTCAGTAGTGGACGTTTTGCGGCTGAAATGATAATGATGATGAGGTTAATAGGATAATGTTAGCGTGTTTTTAACTGACTTCGAAAATAATTCAAAAAGCTACTTAATAATATTATTGGGATGCTGATACCGCATTTAATGAAACCTACTTAAAAGGTCAGGCCGTCACTGAAATTTTTCTTGGATCTCTCGTAGCCGTAGTAAATAACTCGTTGAATGAAAGTAATTTCACCCAGGCGCATTAAATCAGCATTTTAAGGAGCAACATAACTACCACACGAAATACTCAGACAAGTTAATTCAGTCGTATATTTATTTGTACTTCGGTTTTAGGCGGTGTCACATGATGCGTTACGGGCGCCTCAACGCAGCCATTTGCTGAGTTTTCTCGCACGGCTGGCTTTGCATCGAGAAGTTGCAATTAAACGTTGATAGGTACACTCGCTTGCGATTTAAATTAGTGATGCTGGACGTTTCACACAGCAATAGCTAGCTACAAAAAAGTAATTTTAATATTTAGCCGTGTTGGCCGGTGGTGTGTACCCGCCAATTTCGATCCAAAGATTTTTCATTCTAACGTCAACATACTGAATAGCGTTGATTTATACAGGGAAAGTAAAAAGGTAATATTTATTACAGTATGACCTTCATGACGTCAAAATAATATGACCACGCGGAAGTAGCGTCGGTAGACCCGCTGGGAGATTACGTACATATCTCGCCACAGGTTTGCAACAGTCGTATATCTCGCGATAAACGCTGCAAAAGGCGTAAATTTGACAGCGGTGATCGCAAATCACCTGTCGATGGTCAATTTTGTAGTATTTATAAGCATAAAAATACGTTTGACAGCGATTATCGCAAGATATACACCTGTTGCAAACCTGTAGCGAGATACGTAATCACCCGCGGTATAGACGCATCAATGAATTTTCCTTTCTTCAAAAATTTAAACCTATGAATCTACCATAAAACCTATGATGTATCAACATCCCAAACTGCACTCGCCAACCCGCCTGCCAAGCGTAGTTATTATGGCAACTACCCCTCCATGAGGCTTATGTTCAGTAGTGGACGTTTTACGGCTGCAATGATGATGATGATGATTATTGCAGGCGTGATAACGTTAACGCAGTTGTACGCGGCGTCCTTCAGGCTGCAGATACACGCTACCGTGTCGTCCGTCAGCGCTGGCCCTAAGCCTCCGAGTGACCTTGCGTGCGGCCGGCGTTACGATAAATCTCGAGGCGCGGGAAAGAAGATACTCGTGCAGATAGCCGAGAGGCGTCGTGCGACCTATTTATGAGCTGCCGCCCGCTAGCCAGATAGGCCGTTTTATAGAAAACACCCAACCGAGATAAGTTTTTATACGGTGGAATTAAATAGGAATCGGACAACAAAGTGATCCTATAAGGGTTCCGTTTTTTTCCCTTTGAAGTACGGAACCCCAAAATTACAAAAAGTTAACCAATCGAATCCAGGCTAGTGCTTATCAATGTAAGTCATAACAAAGTAATATGACCACGAAGAAGCACTACATGTGTGTTAGTGACCCAAAGTCCACGCCAGTCAGTGTGTGTGACCGCAAGCAGGAAGATACGCAGGCTTTCATCATCATCATCATCATCAAAGCCGTAAGACTGCTGTCCACGTTCATTGCTGGACGTAATTCCTCCCTCACAATGAGGGGTTGTTGCCATACTCGCCACGCTTGGCAGGTGGGTTCGAGCGCACTACGGGATTTGGATATACGAAAAGACGCTGCCGCCCATCTTTCGTAGGTGTCCCTTCGCAGGCTCTTACTAAGTCCACGGGCATGAGAGGGGGGTCAACATTCTACTGCCGGCACCCCACGGCACGGAAGTAAGTCATGACCGACTTATATGACCACGAAGAAACACTACATGTGTGTAAGTCCCATGCCAGTCCATGTGTGCGTGACCGCAAGCAGGATACGTAGGCTTTCATATCAAATCGATGGCATTGCGGTGGCGGCCAGATGTGTATCGACCATGTTATTATAATACTAGCGGCATTACGCGTTTTCACTTGCGAGAAAATACGGAGATAAAATATAGCCTCTGTTCATTAGAAATAATGTAGGACTCTAATGGTGAAATAATTTTTCTAATTGGTCCAGTAGTTTCGGAGCATAATCAATGCATACAAACAAACAAACAATCAAATCGTTCCTCTTTATTATTAGACTAGTTGACCCGGTACCCACTTCGTTGGGCGGTAAGCATTTTTACTTGTGATGAAATTAAGAGTGTGGGTAAGTTAGTACTGAGTGCTACGATTTATTTCCTGACGCCAGAAGGAGGGTTATATTTTTAAGCATATATGTATGTTGTATGTATGTATTTGCATACCAATTTGGCTATATTACCGCATTTGTTCAAATAAGTAAAATATAATGTAATTAATTACTTAACAATTACTCGCACTAGGCCGATTGTTTTGCGTTCACCCACAACTGACATATTTTAAAATTGACTTGGCTTGAATTCAGAGCGAATACCGTTTTAGCCTTTATTCAAATTAAATAATGGCGACTTAAACTTTCCATGCATTATCACCCTGCATTAGCAGGTAATAAGTAATTTTTTTAACATATTTTTATATACAAAGTCTGCCGATTAAGTAGTAGTTAAATTAAGTTATGGTTTATAAGTAAATAGGCTAAAGGTTTCATAATTAGGTACCGAATATTAACTACGCGACTTTAAGCCGTCGCGTGAAGTAGAATGTTGCCTCTCCTCTCTTGCCCATGGATGCGGTAAGAATCTGGCATGGGATACCTCCGACTGATGGACAGCTTTCCGTATATCAACATCCCGAACAGCGTTCACCAACCCACCTACCAAGCGTGGCGAGTATGGCAACAGCCACTCTATGATCCATAAGGCCAATGTCCAGCAGTGGATGTCCTACGGCTGAGATGATGTTGATGATGATGATGAACTAATTTGTACCTAATTTTATATGCATTATATTACAGGCTAACTTGTTGTTAATAAAAGTGTTTTGGTTCCCCAAACGTTGCTTTGTTTTCAGCTTGGTAGGTCTAATTACAGCGTATTTATTAATGCGCAACTCGTACCTGAAATTCGTAGTTTGCGTAAATATTTAAAAGTCTCGTGCACAAATAGGATCCTCTGCGTTTTATTTTTTGATAAATAAATAACAATTCACACAGCATTATCTAGCCCCAAGCTAAGCAGAGCTTGTGTTATAGGTTCTCATCGAGGACATACCCAATAGAGAGGAAATGTCATTTATTTTGTCTAAACAACAATCCCACTAAAAAACTGCAGCGACGACGGCTGCGTTTTGAAGTTGTTAAACTGGGTAATGTTATTACACTGGAATTGTGCAAGCAAATATTTTCATCGATTCTATTATATCGATTAGTCAAATTGCTGTGGGGTGCCGACAGTAGAATGTTACCCCTCCTCTCATGCCCATGGATGCAGTAAGAGCCTGCTAAGGGATACCTCCAGAAGATGGGCAGCAGTGTCTTTCCGTGTATCCTATACTGCGCTCACCAACCCGCCTGCCAAGCGTGGTGAGTATGGCAACTATATATACCCCTCATGGAGATCCATGAGAGAGGCCTGTGTTCAGTAGTGAACGTTTTACGGCTGAACTGTGATTAGTCAAATTATTTACGTGAACGATTATGAATTTATGATTATTTATAACAAAGCAAACAAATGAAATAAAATAATAAGTAACGGTTACAACTACAAGTGTGCCTTAGTGATATTAAGTAGGAATAAACAAAAATAAGAAGGTAATTTACCATTATTAAGAATCGCGAGAGTACATGGCAGCTTCTTACTGCATCCACGGGCAACATTTTACTACCGGCACCCCACGGCACCACACACTTCACTTATGTTGAAATTCTTTTATAATTACTTTAATTTTGCAAAACAAAAACAAATAACACGGAACTCTATGCATACAAACCTTCTTGGAGTAGCCTGGTGGAGAGAATCTCCTTCCTTAGTGTTATTCTGAATTGACTTTCGTGCTGAATACAGTTTTAACATTAACTTTTATTGGCAGTCGGGTAAAAATGTCATAGTTGTGTAATATTTCGCTGTTGTCGCTCTCTTTCTAAGTACTATGGCATTATATAAATAGGTCTCGTTCGCACATTTTTAGCTTGAACGTAGTTACCGAAAAACCACACATAAAGATACCTAGCTGATGGTTAACAAAGCACTTAAGGTACGGCCCCACCTGGATGTCAACATCACCTACGCGAATCGACTAGCTGGGTGGTTCCCTTCCCCTCGGAGGCTTGCCCAGCACCTATTCTATCCTCTCAGCTAGGTCAGCTATTGGTCAGAGGAAAAAAACATATCAATACGTCTTAGTCTTAAGCTAAGCCGCGGGTTTCCGTACGATGTTTTCCTTCATGGTTAAAGCACGTGATAAATAGGAAAATAATCTTTATATTAAAAAAAATATATCGGTGCACGGCCGGTATCGAACCCACGCACGAGCTTCGGATGGAAAGCCGAGGGTACATACCACTCAGCTAACACGGCTTTATCATTTATTTTTATTGTATTGATAAATTGCCGGTTATGGCTATTTGATGATACTGATGATGTACGTTATAGTGTCTGGGACATTAGTAGATAAATTCTAAGCTAAGTCGGCCATTAGTTTAATGAAAGATCAGAAATACGTCTGAAGCTCCTTCGCTTAAATAACACTCCGTGCAAAATCTCATCTTGAAGCCAATCCAGCTATTTCCGCGACAGCTTTGATAAATGAGCTCGACTGCAACACTTTCAAGACGCTGAATGAGGCATTGAGGCTTCCATGGGGCCTGTTCATTAGCACGGACCTTTGTTCCTCCTGCGACGAGAAAACAAATAGTCACATAAGAAACTACACCTTGGACGGTCCCCATAAAGTTACATTTCCAGTAAAGTTCCCAGTTTTTAGAATTAAACACAGTGGCGATAATTGGCCACATAATAGCAAGTAGCCGACGAGTCGGCCCTGTTGATTTTACCTGTTTGATAGAATCGATTTGTAAACGGAAGAGGTGCGATAAATAATCTGATGGATTTGTAGCTTGTGGAGTTTAGCTCGGTTTTGTTTGTGTCCTATGTAACCATCGTAGTGCCGTATAGATGGCGAAAAGCGCGGAGAAAGCGCGGGAATACCGCGGATGACAGAGCGCTCCATAACTATAAATTTTGGTACAAATTTGTACTGTAGCTATGTAGTATCATATATTTATGAATTCGAAATGAATTAACAAAATACTATAAAATCAAATCTACATGATGGTTTAAACATTTCGCGATCGTTTAGACTGTTTTATAGGTACAGAAAACCTTATGTATTTAATAATAAAAGCAAAATTATCTAAGAATGTCCTTTTTGTTTACATAAACAACAAGCTAAATAAAACCAAATCAGAGCTTTGAACTCGAATGGGTTTGAAAGGATATTGAATTGAGAAATGTATGAGTAGAGCCGAAGAAAGCTAAGACTGCAGCTTTCTTCGGCTCTACTCATACTGTAGGATTTTATAAGTAATTTGGTTATCTCATTGCA
The DNA here is from genome assembly GCA_963082625.1 of Pasiphila rectangulata. NCBI lineage: Eukaryota > Metazoa > Arthropoda > Insecta > Lepidoptera > Geometridae > Pasiphila > Pasiphila rectangulata. The sequence continues at coordinate 23,152,624 of OY720235.1, forward strand.
AATATCTTTACTGCTAATACCAATATCCAAGGCTTAAGGCGTACCGATGTTCGGATTTTGGAGCAGATCGGCAGCATAGATAATCATGGTAATTTTAAACCAGGTTTGCAATTATGTAATGGCTTTTTCGTTTAATCCCTTAGATAGCCTCGCCTCTAATCCCTACAATATTAAAGACAATAACGTGATTTAAAAAAAAAACTCTCAACTAAGTTAATACATTTGTAATAAATACATGTCTTGATTGGATTTCAGTATACCCATTTCTGCCGCCAAGCAGTCATGTCTTTATTGCTGTGTTTCAGTTAGAAGGGTAAGTGGGCCGGGGACATTACGGGCACATGAGACTAAAACTCTATGTCTTAGAAGGACGGACGCAATGCAGTACAGCGTTGGTCACGTGCTTAATGAAAATTCAAAAAATTCAAAATTCAAAAGATACTTTATTCAGTGCGGCCGCATGGACCTTATTGACGCGTCACAACTTACAAAATAAAACAACACAAATAAATAGAATAAAGCACATAATTGAACCTGTTCACTTCAGATGACACGCGAGTTAGGAAAAGAAGCGAACAGAAGAACCTAACTCGGTCGTTATAGTCATCATTTAACAATTTGATTTTGTCTTATGTTACGTTTGACGGAGTTGGAGCAGATTCCGTCCCAAGTGGTTTTGTCCTCTAGGTAATCTGATATTTTATAATAAGCTTTATTGCATAGATTGCGTTTAATAATGTTTTTGAATTTATTCAATGATAACTTCTGCAACTCACTTGGGAGTTTGTTGTAGAAGCGTATACATTGCCCTTTAAAAGATATTTTCACCTTATGGAGCCTAGTAGTGGGCACAGCGAGTTTATTCTTATTTCTTGTATTTACATTGTGATTGTCGCTGTTTTTCTTAAACGAAGCAATATTTTTACGGCGTGCGTGCGCGTGAGCGTGATTACCACGGTATTGCAGTTGTTATAGGTTGTTATATACATACATACATATATAACATCAAGTGGCCTTGTGCTTGCCTCGGCATTTAAAAAAAACAAAGTTGATTTGAATGAAACTAAAGAATACATGAATCATCTTTCACACAACAGGGTCGTGGTTCGCAGTAGCAGATTTCAGGGTAACAGTAACAGTTCATTATTTTACTAACATTTATCTAGAATGTAATTTCAAATTACAAGCATACACGCGCAACGTTATGTCATCATCATCATCATGAAATAGCCGTGAATCTCCATGAGGAGTAGTTGTCATACTCACTTCGGCGGGTTGGCGAGTGCTGCTGCCCATCTTCCGGAGGCATCCCTTAGTAGGCTCTTACTGCATCCACTGGTATGAGAGGCGGGGTTGTGTCACGTAAGATAAATATTTATGTTCACACAATATACATTCAATAGACAATAATTGATTTCTGATTATATCAAGATGGCTTGCAATTTAAACGTTCTCAAAATAATCGATATTTTAGTATAGTCTAGGCAGTTAATTAGTTTTCAAGTAAACGTAATTCAATTCATATTTCTTAAAATATGACAACAGTTGCATTACGCTGCCCTCTGTTGATCTGTGATCCCTTGGCAGATTTTTAGTACATCCACGGGTAAGAGACTCCTCTCTTACCCGTGGATGTACTAAAAATCTGCCAAGGGATACCTCCGGAAGATGGGCAGCCACGTCTTTCCGTGTATCGACAACCCGTACTGCGCTCGCCAACCCGCATGCCAAGCGTGGTGAGTATGAAATGGATCTTCGGATCTTTGGCATGGATTTACTGGATCTCCTGCGGTTGAGGTTATGAGGATGATGAAGATGATGTTTCTCACTAAAAGGTGTAATCATAAACATCGACACACAAGGCTTACGAAATAGCCATGAGACATGCAAAACGCCGTAGCAAGTAAACGGATACTCGAGCAAACATGGCGTAGGATCTTGGCGGTGTGTATTCACATCTCTATTTAAATAGCAAACGTCTTCTGCAGCGTGCCAACACGTCCGGGAAAATAGCTATTTCAGAGCGAGCTTCGAGATCTAGACGCTGACAATCGCATTGCCAATGTTGCCCATCGCTGTTCGAACTAAAAACACGCACTCAAATATTTATTAGGTACCTTTTTAGGGTTCCGTAACCAAAAGGTAAAAACGGGACCACTAAAACTCCGCTGTTCGTCTCTCGGCCAGTCTATCACCAGGCTAAATCTCATGAACCGTTAAAGCTAGACAGTTAAAATTTTCACAGATGATGTATTTTTAAATAAATCAGAATGAAATAAATATCTAATGGGCGCTCCCAATACAACAAACGTGATTGTTTGGCCGTTATGCTCGATATTAATAACAGCATTAGGTAGACGCTTGAAATATTCACGGAATATTTAGTTGTACTATTTATTTGATCAAGTTGTTTTGCCAAATAATTGTACGAAACCATCGTATGCGAGTCCGACTCACACTTGGCTGATTTTTTTATTTGTAAATAAACCTCTGTTCATAAATGTGTCGGGTTTATGCAATTCATCTAGGTTTGTTAGATAAATAATAAAATAAGTAATGCGGGACATTTCACACAGCATTATCTAGTCCCATTTAAGCGTCCACCAACAAGATTGGCGTCAAGCCAGGTCGTCAGACCTGGTGAAGACCACAGGTCGACGGTGCGTGCAGGTCGCTTCCACCCGCAAAAACTGAAAATCCATGAGGGAGACCTATGTATGTCCAGCAATAGACGTCCTACGGCTTAAATAATGAATGATGACATTATTTTTTCTCTTTTTTTTATTATAAGCTGGAAGAAGAGCAAACGCGCCACCTGATGGAAAATGGTCACCGTCGCCCATCTTCTGGAGGCATCCCTTAAGGCTCTTAATGCATCCACGGGTATGAGAGGCGGGGTTGTGTCACGTGCATCACCAGAGGCAAAGAAGAAGCGCTGCCGGCTTTTGAGGAAGGAAAATACCCGCCTTTCGAAAGACCCCGCCTTTCGAAAGACCCCATTTCGAATCTCCGAAAATAAAATTCATAATAATATTAAAATAATGTAATTAATAGAATCAGGCGTTACTTGACGGAAATCCATATTATTATGATAAACAAAGAAAAATATCTAGTTTTAATTCCGCTAATGCTGAGATGCATATGCACCGCCCTCCCGCCCGCTAATTATGCACATGCAGGGGGAACCAGGCTGTTAGTGCAACATGCATACCCAAACCCACACGACGAAACACGTGTCGTCGTGTGGGTTTGGGTATGCATGTTGCACTAACAGCCTGGTATGGGAATTAAAACTAGATATTTTTCTTTGTTTATCATATTAAAATAATGGACAAAAGATTGTTTTCTTTCGAAAACTTACAGCTTTTTTCCGACATCGTATAAACATGCACTGCGCGACCCGGCACGAAGAACCAGATATTCAAATTCCCCAACATTTCCCTAACAAAATCTAAAGAATCCAAGAAAAGTTTAAAGTTTCCGACGAAACGCTCAAACTAACTTTAAAAGTTATAAAGAAATATTATGCGGCAACATAAAGTTACAGATGATTCAATAGAGCGAGTTTTTGTTCGTACGCGAGTCAGGATAAGTCGGAACTACACGATTGACTCCGACAAAAGAACTTTCAAATGGCTTTTGAAAATTGAAATCAAACAAACAAGAACAGAATACAAAAAAAGATTCATCATCATCCCAGCCGGTAGGACTGCAGTCCTTGCCCACTGCTGGACATAGGCCTCATTCATGGATCTCCAAGATTATGAGGTTGTTGCTATATTCGCCGCGCTTGGCAGGCGAGCGCAGTTCTAAATTTAGGTACAAGGAAAGACGCTGCTGCCCATCTTCCGGAAGTATCCCTTAGCAGACTCTTACTGAATCCACGGGCATGACAAGAGGGATACAATTCAACTGCCGGCACCCCCCCGGCAAATTGACAAAATAATCAAAATGTCGGGGATTCTTTTAATCCCATCTTAATTTCTAACTCCACGGCTTCTGTAACAAGATCCGATGATAGATGGCACCTAATGGTCGAATAGCCAAAGGGTTCCGATGGCCGCGGCCTCAGTGGAAACAGGAAATCAATCATTTAACATCTGGCTTGCTTGCCTATTATTTTCAAAGATTTAAATAGTTAGATACGTCCCTTACCGTCATGAAACCGCGAAGTTTTGTTTACATACGACATGAGCGACTCATTTGGAATCAGTGTACTTCCAAAGGGTTAGACGGACGTGGTGTGTGTTATTTTTCTCGCAAATGTTCGTGCAATATTAGCAAAGTAAATGATCACAATAACAGTTTGGTTTATTGGCAAAACCAGTGTACGTGCGTCGGCATTATCATTAATACAAATTTAAAGACAAGGTTACAGTTTTTGGTGTCAGAGCACATCTAAAGATTTCAATCTTTGATTATTTTGTCAAATGGTCTTCCGCCTTGACCCTTTAAATCAGGTTAGGGCGTGCTAAGCTATTAATTACGGTAAAGCTCTGGTCACGGCAGGGTGCTTCGATTGCTGAACCTTAGGAGATTCCGGAGCCATGCCATGAACAATATTTGCTAGAACCGTAATATCTGTTACTTAATGGGCCTCCAAAATAAACGTTACCTAAACTTTATTACTTATCTTCGTCATCATAATTTCAGCCGTAAAACGACCACTATATTAACACAGGCCACCTTCATGGATCTCCATGAGGGGTAGTTGCCATACTCACCACGCTTGGCATGCGAGTTGCCGAGCGCAGTTCAGGATGTTGAAACATGGAAAGACGCTGCTGCCCATCTTCCGGAGGTATCCCTTAGCAGGCTCTTACTGCACCATGGGTATGACAAGATTTTATCTGTAGATTTATCAAATCTACAATATGCATGAAATATAGTACTTAATGTAGGTGTTCAAAAGTAGGTGCCCTCTGTAAATTGTACCTTGTAGTAAATTTATATTACTATTATTATTATATTTTTTTTTCCTGTTTACATGTTGTTACCTTCTCCCAACTTTTCAATATATTCTTTGTTAGTTACAATTAAGATTGTAGTTTATACCTAGAGATAATACAAAAATGTTCATTATTTAAGGAAGGCGTTACTCACCGCGACACAGTTTAATACTTTTTGCGGTTAGCATCGTTACATAGGTTTTAGTTTTATGTTATTCTGTATCTTTCTCAATAAATAAATATATAAATGTTATTAAAAACTTTTTGTAGTATGCCATTTTTTTATTAGTACGCCTGTGACTCAAAAATACACAAAACACTCATTTTTAATCCCTGACAACAAAAAGGGATGTTATAAGATTGACCTGTGTCTGTCTGTCTGTCTGTGGCACCATAGCTCTTAAACGAGTGAACCGATTTACATCTAGTTTTTTTATTTAAAAGCAGGTTTGCCGGCGGTGGTACTTAAACATGTCATATCAAAATCAGCTAAGACGTTGTAGTGAGCCAATGACATTGCCGTTGTAAAAAGAGATTAAATTTTATCCTTGCGCACGGTCGTAATTGCGATAATTATTTATAATAAATTCAGTTACAAATTCAAAAATTTTACGAGCACTTTGTTTATAAATAAATCATCTGCCTGTTAATGATCTTATGTTACGACGTTTAAGCAAAATTTTAAACGCGGACTTAAAATGTCGAATATTTTTAGTGACCTTTCAGTTATTTTCCACTACCTGTATTTATAGAGGGCATCTGAAGAACAGCAAAACTCCGCTTTCAACTCGTTAACGCGCCTTAAGAAGTTTGCAAGAAATGGGGGGTGAATGAGGGGATGAACAATCGAATGTTTACAAATATACCCGAGTGTGGTATCAAATGAAAAGGCATGATGTGTAGATTGCAAAACTGAGGGTACACATTAAAAAAAAAATTAAGGTAAACTCCAAGACTAGGTAAAGTGTCGGGGGTCACTTAAAATTTATCCTGCATTTATAAAAGTGAAAGTAAGAATCTATGTATGTATGTATGTATATATGTATGTATGTTCCCTTTTCACGTCAAATCCGCTGAACCGATTTGGATGAATTTTAGTATATAGGAGTAGATTTGACGTGAAAAGGGAACATATCCCCTATCGACTTACTCAGGTACGCAGGCATAGTTGCTTCGGTGAGTACCTGAGCAGGATGGGACGCGAATCGACACCACAATGCCACCATTGTGGGTGGGGCCAGGATTCCGCCCAGCACACGCTCGAGGATTGCTCGGCATGGTGCGTGGAAAGGCGGAATCTAGCACTCAGGATCTCTCTCTGCCCAGCGTAGTTGCGGCTATGCTGGCAGATGAGACGGGCGTAGAAGGCAGTGGCCTCTATCTGGGAGACCGTAATGGTTCAGAAAGAAGCTGCGGAGCGGGATCGCGAGAGGGCTGATCCCGCTCGTATAAGGCGGCGGCGGGGTGCAGGCAACGGCCACTCCGCACCGCCTGCCCCGTGAGGCTACGGCGTCATGGGGCTGCGGCATCCCCTATAGGGAACCATCTGGGTCCGTAGGGTAGTCAGAGTGAGGGCTTGGACTATCCCAGACGGACCCAGGGAGGGCGATGGTGCATGGATGGCTATGCACCATCGTAAGTTCCGCGAGACGTAGGGGGCGTTAGTTGTGGACGCCCCCGGGACGTGCTCAGGTAAGGTGCGATAGGGGCTCCGGAGTATTCTTTACGAGGAACCGGAGCCCCTAGTGCACCGAGGCCGCCCATGGGAGTGGTTTTAGTGAGTCGTCGGGAGACAACCTCACATAACCATGCTGTGCAGCATGTGTATCGGACCTAGCAGATATCCACGCCGTCACCAAAGAAAAGGGTAGTTGTTGAGTAGTTGTAGAGTAGTTTTGGGGTAGTTGTAAGGCAGTTGTAGAGTAGTTGAAGGGTAGTGTAGGGTAGTTTTAAGGTATTTGTAGGTAAAGTTGTAATAAGTGGTGCGATACGAAGTTTGCCGGGACCGCTAGTATTTTATAAACTTGAGTCACCTTAACTTACAAGGTATACACAAATAAAATATTTATCATTTGAAGACACATTTACACATTTTGGTGAGTTATCTCTTTAAAATTCAGCACAGAAAAATATGTTAAATAATAATAGTTATAAATTATAATTTTCAATGTAAAATTAATTCGAGTTAGTTATAAGCGTCAATTTTATATTAAACTGATTAATAAGTTTGAAACTAATTTAATCGAAAATAACCCTTAAATTCCCAAAAATGGGTAATGTTTTTCTAGGATCATGTTTTTTATACACTTTGAGGTCTTATTTATATTTGAAACGGATCCTCGATGAAAATAGATTGGGTAAGTAGGGTTCATTTGGTTACTATACAAGCTTAGTTGGCTAGCAACGAGTAGACGGTGTTGAGTAAAATAAATATGTGAATAATGCTGTGAGGTGCGGGCAGTAGAATGTTACCCCTCCTCTCATGCCCGTGGATGTATGCCCGTGGCAGAAAGAGTCTGCAAAGGGAAACCTTCGGAAGATGGCAGCAGCGTCCTACCGAGTTTTAAAAATGAACACTGCGCTCGCCAACCCACTTGCCAAGCGTGGCGAGTATGGCAATAACCCCTCATGAATGACACAAGGACCAAGCCCCGAGTCCCCGGCGGCCACGTTAGTTCTGGCTATGGTAGCAGCCATGGCAACGGCGGGGCTAGGGGTGTTAAGAATCCCCAGGACACGATCGGCTACCAACCGCTACAAATGGCCCTGGTAACACACAACAACCGCACCTTGAGGAAAGACGAAAAGATTTTTGAACTGGAAGAAGAAATGTGTAGGTTGCGCTGGGACATTCTGGGATTGTCAGAAGGCCGTAGAGATGGCGCAGTCACGATTCCTCAAGTCCGGTAACCTACTTTACTACCGGTAAGGCGAACAAAAATATTAAGGTGTGGTCGGGTTTCTCATCCACAAGTCACTCATCAACAACATTATCACCAACGACAGTGTGTCGAACAGGGTCGCATACCTAACACTCACAATATCTAAAAGATAAAATAAGTTATTTGTAACAACATGTTTTACCTTCGCAGGCGTACAAAATTAAAGTGTGGCATGCTACAAGACAAGTCCATAAAAATAAAAATATTAATTAATTACAATATGATGTCACTGTAAATAATCACATGAATTAACATAATATTACAATTTGTCATTTAAGAATTCGTCAATGGTATAATAGAATTTTGAGGTCAACAGTTTTTTAAATTTAATTTTAAATAAGCTATCATTAAGTTCCTAATATATATTAGGAAATTTGTCGTAAATAATAGGAGCCACACATATAACACTTTTGCCAAACATTGCAGTTTTAGATGGGAATCTAGAGGTACATAACAAAGTGTTATTGCGTCTGTTGCGGACTATTTTATCATACATAAGATAATAGAACTTAATATTATTATTATTAGTTAGCCTGCCCTGTCCCACTGCAGGGCAAAGGCCTCCCTTCCCTTCTTCCACTCTTCGCAATTTAACGCAGTGACAGGCCACGTGCTCAGGTGTGTCCAGCTCGTGCCGCTATCTCCTCCTGGGTCGTTCGCGCGGCCGATATGTGTTTGGGTTCCACTCTGTGGTTATCTTTGTCCAAAAGTCGTCAGGCATGCGGCAAACGTGTCCTTAAGAAACTACATTTTTTTATATCCAGGCATCTTAACATGTACATATATGTATATGTGTAGCAGCCAGATTTTAAGTTTTTTTCCGATTGAAATATTTGGCATTTTCTTCGTGTATAAATTGTTGTGTTCTGATACTGTTTGTTTACCGTCCATCTATTCACTCTGTCCCTCTCCTGTCTCCTTCTTTCCTTTTTGGTCGTGAAGTCACCCGGTGCCCAACTGAAAAACAGCGTAGCATCTAAGCCTGGCCAGGTGCTACACAATGCTAATGGTTGCTATAAGGACTTGTAGTCTCCGGTGTTTTATCTTCAAAAGCCAAAATCAGCTCATTAATTTTGATACTATAAATAACTTTAATTATGTAAGACTAGATAATGCCTGCGGCTTTGCCTGTATGGTTGTTTTTTGTAGTTTTTTGCGCGGAATACTAAAATATTTTTTGTATGTAAGTGAACTTGTTACTTCCTATAAAAACAGCTACCTGCCAGTGAAAATCTCGTTAAAATTGGTTTTGACGTTTCGGAGGTTCGCTGAAACAAACAGACAAGAATACAGAAAAAAATTGTTAATAGATAACTTATATATTTTCATATACATAAATTAGTCAATACCTGTTATTTTTAACTCCCGACGAAAAATAGGGGTGTTTATTTATTTATTTATTTGGGCTACCAACAAGAGATACACAATAATGAGGTTTAATTATAACAATAGGTGTTCTAAGTTCAGCCGCTGTGTTTGTGTGAATGGACCGATTTGAAAGCAGTTTTTTATATTAATTGAAATCAGGTTTTCTAGCGGTGGTTTTTACTCATGTTTTATTGAAATCTTTAATCTAATAATTACGATATAAGGGGTAAAAAAGGGTATGAATAATCAAATATATCCAAGTATACCAAAGTTTACACTTAGACACTTAGCCGTGGGGCGCCGACAGTAGTATGTTGCCCCTCCTCTCATGCCCGTGGATGCAGTAGATAGATAGATAGATAGATAACTCTTTATTGTACTTAATACTAACACATGACATAATATAACAAAGACAGAAAATTACAAAATTAAAAGTAGAAGTACTATGAGCGGCCATATCACTATTAGCTATCTCTTCCAGGCAACCTTAGGATGGACTTAACCAACAAGAATGAAAAAAGCACGGTGTCATCATAAATAGCAGTAAGAACCTGCTAAGGGATACCTCCGGAAGATGGGCAGCAGCGTCTTTCCGTGTATCAACATCCCGTACTGCGCTCGCCAACCCGCCTGCCAAGCGTGGTGAGTATGGCAACTACCCCTCATGGAGACCCATGAGGGAGGTCTTTGTTCATTAGTGGACGTTTTATGGCTGAAATGATGATACCAAGGTTTGGTATCAAATGGAAGTGTAGTATTAAATGAAAGAGCATGATGTATAAATTGCAAAACTGAGGGTACAATTACACAAAAAGTAAGAACATAACATCCGAGACTAGGTATAGTGTGGGGTTACCTAAAATGTTTCATTTCATACTTGATACGTAACAAACAGACACTTCAATGTTATTTATATGTATAGATGCCAATGTTATTATGTTTTACCTAAAACAATATTTAATACATATTATACTCGTAGCTTATATGTTTACATTCTCATTAGGGAATTCATTATACAAAAAACAATTAGTAGAAATAGTTTATCTTTGTACCTAGGGAATATTTAATAATTATAACGCTTGTTTTGCCTAATTAGGTGTTTTAAAACACTCCGTATAATGTATTCGTTCTGCGTATTCTTCTTTTCTGCTATGCATAACAACAAAGATCAACTTCTTCTTTTCTGCTATGCAAACAGACAAAAATCAACTTCTTAGTATACAAAAATTATCTTTCTTTAACCTAATTATTATTCATCATAATCATCATTTCAGCCGTAAAACGTCCACTACTGAACACAGGCCTCCCTCAAGGATCTTCAGGAGGGGTAGTTGCCATACTCACCACGCTTGGCTGGCGGGTTAGCGCAGTACGGGATATTGATACACGGAAAGACGCTGCTGCCCATTTTCTGGAGGGATCCCTCAGCAGGCTCTTACTGCATCTATGGTCATAAGAAGAGGGGTAACCTTCTAATGCCGGCACCCCACGGGTTCTATCTATTTAAAATTCTATTATTCATTTAGTTTAATATTAGCTGCTCGTTCTTTAGTAATAGACATAACTAGGGCATTAACGAAATTAAGGCAGTTACACACGACCACCTTAAGAACTTTTACCGACACAAACAAAATTAGGAGGTTCCCAAGTTAACGAATATTTTTTTAAAAAGAAATAGTTGATTTTTGTCTGTTTGCATAGCAGAAAAAAGTAGTTGATTTTTGTCTGTTTGCATAGCAGAAAAAGACGAAGTTGATTTTTGTCGTTTTGCATGGCAGAAAAGAAGAAGTTAATTTTTGTCTGTTTGCATAGCGGAAAAGATAAAGTTTATCTTTGTCGTTATGAATAGCAGAAAAGAAGAAGTTGATATTTGTCTGTTTGCATAGCAGAAAAGAAGAAGTTGATTTTTGTCTGCTTGCATAGCAGAAAAGATTAATATCGAGCACAAATGTTGTTGTATGAGAGCCCTCTTAAATATTTTTTTTTCTATGTTTAGTATTTGTTGTTATAGCGTCAACAGAAATACAGTGAAAATTTCCCCTTCGGCCGCTTTGGAAACCAAACGTTCGAAACCAGTTTAGACAACAGAATTATTTTTCTTTTTTGGAAACCTGGTTTCGAATGATGAATAATAATTCTGTTATCTAAACTAGTTTCCAATTCAAATTATAGTGTTACAGTTTAAATAACCATTTGTATAATCACTAATTGAATATTAAAGTTATTAGAAAAAGTTAAAGGTATGCTGTTTGGCAACTTACATAAAAGACAAGTTTTAGGTGAATACATTGTATTTCCGTTTGCCATGAATTGACAAGGAATTGCCAAACAATGTGTATAACTGTTGTAATAATCGAGTATTGAATTATTACTATTAATAACGGTACAATGATTAAAATCCACCTTCGTATATAATAAGTTCTAATAAACAAAATATTACTTCCGATGTCACTGGATTGGTAGATACCAATCCAGAGATATCCGACCAATGAGAGGCTCGCATTCTCCGCCAATAAGACGCTGGTATTTTATGGCGGCGTGGTAACCCAACGTTTTTTTGGGAAGAAGCCATGATATCCGCAGGACAGGTAGTGAGCAGTAAGGTACCAAAGTTGAAGCATAAGAATTAAGGCAAAGAGCAAGTTTAAATGTAAAGTGTTAAAAGTACAGAAAGTATAATAAAGTTCTTCATGATAAAGTTTCTCATATCTTTGAGATTATTGCTTTTAATAATAGACTCTTCGTTTGAAACTCATTCACAAATATTTCAACTGTCTAGCTATCACGGTTCACGAGATGCAGCCTGGTGACAGCCAGACAGACGGACAGCGGAGTTTTAGTAATAGCGTCCCGTTTTTATCCTTTGGGTATGGAACCCTCAAAAGAATTGTGTAGAACTGAATGTGGACCAGCCATTAGAGCAGTTGTGTGCGTAGCCGTAATACGCGGCCTCTCATCACGTCCTTCGCAAGTATCGTTATCTCTGCTCGCACGGCGTCGTTACCGCTTACGCACACTGTTTATAGTTTTATGATGCTCTATTATTAATAATTATATAGTTATTATAACTATTAAGTCTGCATAGCGTCTGTTAAATGCTTATTGTTCAAATTTAAATAGCAGTATTGAAGTTAAAGGGTTTGATTAAAATAGTACGGGTCGTATTTACCTTCGCATCATCATGTTAGCCGTATTACTACTTGTCCACGCCCACTGCTGGAAATAGGCCACATGATCTCCAAAGTTGATGAGGGGATTGTGGCCATACTAGCCAAGCTTGGCAGTCGAGTTGGCGAGCGCGGCACGGCTCGGTTGTTAGCGGTTGGAAGACGCTGTTGCCCATCTTCCGGTGGTACTTTGCAAATTTTTACTGCATCCACAGGCAAGGGAGGAGGGGCAACATTCTATTGCTGGCACTCCATGGCATAAAACGCAAATACGAATAAAGTTACTATATGTTTTTAATTTTCATTTGTTAAGTACAAGAAGTTCTTTGTTGTATCCAACTATTTGTGCTGTTAGTAATAATTTAAATATGACTTGAAAATATCTGCCGCACCTTCAAAGTAGGAACCTAAGCATTTTTATAAAAAATCAAAGTTAAAAAATCGGCTAAGTGCGAGTCGAATTCGCGCTCGAAGAGTTCCGTACCAATGAGCAAAAAACGGCAAAGAAATCACGTTCGTTGTATGGCAGCCCCCATTAAATATTTATTTTATTCTGTTTTTAGTATTTGTTATTATAGTGGCGACAGAAATACATCATCTGTAAAATTTCATCTTTAACGGTTCTTAGCACATTTAATTCAAGATAAAACATTATCTTATTAACTTAAATGGAGCTGGGCTGGCCATGTTTGCCGAATGCCCGAAGACCTGTGGGCAAAGATCACCACTCAGTGGAGCACCAACACGGTGAGGCACCGCGGCAGACCGAAGAAGCGATGGCGTGACGAGTTAGACCGGCATAACAGCGCATGGGTCGAATTGATGGCGGATCGGGATGCATGGAGAGTTGGAGGGGAGGCCTTTGCCCAGCAGTGGGACACTTATGGCTAATTGTAATTGTAATTGTAAAACATTATCAATGATTCCCACACTAGGCTGTGCTTGTATCATTGATAAACATTTTTGACTTAATCCTAAAATTACAATTACACAGTAAAACAATTAAATTACAAAATAATACGAGAAGACATATAACAGGCTACCTAACGACATAAAAAACATAAAATCATTTGCATTATTTAAGAAAAATTTAAGATTCTTCGTGCTCCAAAAATTCTTAGTATAAATAAAAAAAAAAAAAATTGTGAGGCCTTTGCATTGGAAAGTGTTCAAAAATGGTTCCCTCGAACTGCGCTATATTATTTCTTATTTCTTTTACTGTCTGACGCTGCTTGACAGTGACAGCAATTGTTATTAGGTAGACTACCTATTCAAATCACAAACTCCCTTTCTCCGCTTGTTAGCTGGCTCCATCTGTTGGGTTTGGTCGAAAACGCACTTGTCTCTTTTACTGAAAACGCCTCACTATGATGACAAGTTTTATATTATATTTTACAATACAGGTACAACCAATCGAACCAACAACCTACTTTTACCAATAATCTATGTATATTTACGTTGTTGTTTTATATTCACGGGCGATTAAGTCCAATAGGCTTATTAGTTATATTTACACAATATTGTATTTTTCATGTAAGTGAATGTGCTATATTCTTTATGAAAAATAAATATCTTAAACCATAAACCATAAATAATACAATTTGGATAAATATAGATAAAGAAAAAAGGAAAGAAAATATAATTAATTGAATTTGGAATTTTTTTGTAAGTAGTACATAACATTATCGATAATCGCATATAATTACAAGACACATTTAAAATGAATAAAGCACATAATTAAATTTGTTCGCTTTTTTCCAAGTTAGGGAAAGAAGCGAACAAGAAACCTCACTTTTTCACTTCTATTCATTGTTACAATTTCTGTCTTAGTATTAATCTTAATTTAATGTTCGCAAGGATATTGGTTACTCTGGATACTGCAAGATGACATTATTTCTCATCGTGGTTGAACCGAGCAACACTCGGCAAAGAGTCAATATCTTCTATGTGATTTTGTTTTATAAATCGATAGTTCAGTCGCCTCAGATGAAAGCTTATTATAGAAGCGCACACAGTTTCCCATAAATGATTTATTTACCTTCAGCGGGGCTAGCATGGACTGGGGATAAAACTTTTGTCCACCGGTTATTTCCACTGACAAGGGATAAAATTATTTTATCCATCTGCCAAAGCACGGCAACAGGGGGAAAGAGAATTATATAACTTTTTGACGTTAGACGTGGATACTCACCCCCCGCCTATAGCAATGAATATGAATAGTTTATCCACCCATGTCGCCATGCTCGGAGGGTGGACAAAATTGACGGAGGGGAATAGTATTTTGTCCTCTCCCCGTGGATAAAATATCTCCGGCCATGCTAGCCCTGCTGGAGTCTAAATTTAGGGATGTACAATTTATTTTAAGTCTTGTATTTATGCTTTGCAAATAAAAACTCTTGATATTTCTATTTTTGTGTGCGTACAGTAAGTTTTCATAAATATATTGCTATATAACAGTTAAAATGTTAAATCGTTCCTTAAGTGAATCGCGAGGTTTCATTTTGTAAAAAGCACGTATCGCACTTTTTTGAAAGACAAAGATTGTCTGTATATCGGCCGCCCTTCCCCAAAGCAGGATACCATATGACAAAACACTATGGAAGAAGCTAAAATAAACCAGTCTAGCTGTAGTTTCGTCAGTAATAGATCTTATTGTCCTGATTGCATAAGCTGCTGAACTAAGCGGACCTGCAAGTTCATCAATTTGGAGTTTCCATTGAAGGATATAATCTATGTGTATACCTAAAAATACAGTGGAATAGACGGGATTGAGCATTTCCTCACCCAACATTATGTTTGTAGGATATTCTTTTATATTTGGTAAAGAAAATTTAATATATTTTGTCAGTTTTGCATAAAGCACTAGGTTGTTTGCAGTAAACCAATCGTGCACTTGTGGTAGTGAATTATTTACGTCATCGTAATTAACTTTATTCCTATCAACTTTTAAAATTAAACGGTAGGCACTGTAGCTCGTAATGGCGTCACACACGGCGAAGATACTGTAATATTTGATGTTAAGATAAAATATCGCTCACTGTACAGTACACACAAGCTTGTACAGTTTGTATGAATTTAAGATATGGAGCGATATTATTTTATCATTTGGTTTACAGATTATAAAGAAATTGTACGTGATTTACACTCGAGTTTCAGTTATCTGTTACGGTGGTTTTTGCGTCGGGGGTCAAAGAACGCCTATCCACTTAAGCCTTACTCATAATCGTTCAATACTAAAAACCTAGGAAAGCCGACATTTCAACACAAGCGGCAAATACTTTAAGTATCAACGATAACCCACATACAAGAATCTATCAAAACCCAACAATTACAACCATCGCGTGACTACCGACTACCCCATTAGGGCCTGCGCAAACGAGGGACCGCGGGGTGCCGGCGGTAGAATGTTTCACCCTCCTCTCATACCCATAGATACAGTAAGCGCTTGCTAAGGGATACCTCAGGAAGATGGGCAGCACCGTCTTTCCGTGTATCAACATCCCGTACTCCGCTCGCCAGCCCGCCTGCCAATCGTGGTAAGTATGGCCACTACCCCTCATGCAGATCCACGAAGAACACAGGCCGTTCAGTAGTGGATATTTTACCGCTGAAATGTTGATGATGATGATTCAGGTATTTTTGTCCTCTGCGGACAAAAGTTCCTCGTCCGCTCAGGCCTTTAAAGTTGCGGGCAGCGGCCGCAGATTATCAACCCTACTCCCCCACAATAAGAGCCAGATTAATAACCAATGTAGTGCATTAAGTAGTCACGTCACGTAACACATCGAGTTGGGCTTGTATTGTTCTCGATGTAAGCCCTTCTATAAACCGAGAATCTGTAGGATGCTGTTAATTCTGGATTGCTTTACATTAATCATTCAGATACGATGAGAAGCTTCTAGATGCGATATATGGATATTTTACGTTACTTGAATTAAACTGAGATCGAAAACATAGTGAATTGTGCCGCAAGTACGTGAAAATTTAGCCTAAAATCGTACCTAAATAGAATATACAACAGCCGCTAAAGCCAAGAATATTGTTCTAAGTTCTAAGTGCGCATAATTTATCTAAACCTACTTAGCGCAAAAGCCGTGGTGGCCGAGTGGTAAGTACACTTTAAATCCGAAGGTCGTTTCGATATCGGCCGGACACTAATGGATTTTTCTTTTATATAAAATATATGTGTACACCTAACATTTGCTTCAAAACAAAACAACAAGAAAATCATCGTGAGGAAACCCGCGGCTTAGTTAGCTTCACACGTGTTGACCTGTTTCTTACTATGACTAATAGATAACTTAGCTGAGAGGATGGTATTAGTGCTAGGCAAGCAAATCCATCTAACAATGTCCTAGGATCGCAGCGTCCGATAATACCAGTTGCTGACGCTGTTCAAATCATCTAAAGTAGATGCAAAGGCCTTTTAAGGGTTCCTAAAGCGCTTTGTTTTAAGGGTTCCGTACCCAAATGGTAAAAACGGGACCCTTCTTTTGCATTAAAGCTGGGTTTTCTACAAATATTTTTCTCAGGTCTGGGTATCTCTATGTATGATGTAGTCCTAATGGGTCGGTAATTCTGTGAAGTGGTTTAGCCCTGCACTTAGTTAATTTTCAATGTATTTATTTTTTGATTAATGCTTATATTTGAATGCGAAGTCTTATTTTGCGCATTGGACTCCCACGTTTGTCAAAACTGCGGTCGCTAGTGAGCGCTACAATATAGTTTTCTTTTAACGATCTTTTTACCCATGAAACAAGATCTGCTCATTTTGGGGCTGGATGGGCTGTGTGAAATATCCAGCATTATTTATATTTGGTATTACATTGTTCCACAAGTTGAAGAGGTGTAACAAGATAGGAGGTAATCAGCGCCTGCAACATCAGCTCAAAGGTCACGAATATGAGGCACGTGCGTCCGTTGAAATTGAGGCATACAATGTTGAAATCCTCGTCTACCTGTAATTTTGTTGTTGAAACGCTGCAATGACAGATTGGTATCTGGGTCATGATTATCATCACCGTCAGCGTAAATTAGTCCACAACTGGACATAGGCTACCCAGAACTGCGCCATATTAACCTTGTCTTCGACTTGCTTCATCCAGCGTCTGCCGTTCGCAAATCATAGCTCCATCTTTGGAGGTGGGCGTTCCACACTACGCTTGCAAAGGTACCTGGGCAATCATATAGACTTAGATATCCCTTTGGATTCCTCTCTTCCGTAGGACATCCTCTGCTGGACAAAGGCCTTACTCGTTGATCAGTAAGTACTGATCTTGAGGGGTTGTTGAAATGCCCACCACGCTTCGCAGGTGGGTTGGCGAGCGCAGTACAGGATATACATGTAGGAAGCTGCTGTCCATCAACCGGAGGTATCTGTTGGCAGATTCTTACTGCGTCCACAGGCAAGAGAGGCGGGGCAATATTCTACTAGCAGCCCACAGCATTGGAATCAGGTTCTAAGAAACCTTATTTTAAGGTGTTACTTTATTGTATTTATTAATATTACAGCCACAAGTAATAATAGCAACACTATTATTACTTGTGGCTGTAATAGTAATTCATTACTATTACCACTATTACTATTAACTCGGTGGTTAAATCATAACACTTGTGCTATTTTATAAAACACAGTAAAAGGTGCCTTGGGGTGCCGGCAGTAGAATTTTACCCCTCCTTTCAACCCCGTAGATGCAATCACAGCCTGCTAATGATACCTCGCGCTCGTCAACCCGCCTGCCAAGCGTGGTTAGTGTGGCAACTACTATGAAGATCAATGGAGTTCCAGCAGCAAATGTAGTGTCCAGCAATATTTATTTTTGATTTGTACGAAAAGCCGAAGGTTGAAGGCGGAGCGGAACAGCGGGCGGGGACTGGTCTCCTTCCGCGCCTCCGAGCTCTTAAATACACTCTAGGGGTACGTTAGACAAGACCACGTGGAAAGCGGGATGATCTGTGTCGGATCTGTCACTCAAATCGAACCTAATCAACTCTTTTCGGGGTGATCTGTGTTGGATATGGATAAAAATATGGACTTTCAAATCGATGGTCCATAATGGAAAGTCTCCATTTCGGTTCTGCCCCAGGCAGTGTTTTTGGATAGTTATTAAAAAAACCTAATATCCTACTGTCTCTCCATCTCGGTTCTTTCGCAGTCAGTGTTTTTAAGATAGTTGTAAAAAAAAACTTAATAACCTACTGTCCTTCCGTCTCGATTCTGCCACCGGAAGGTTTTATAATCTTTCGAAAATATTTGGGATAATAAGTTTTATGATTCGTTATTATTATGACACATAATATGTTTATAACGATGAAAATTATGGAAATTATATATTAGGTAAAATAATTTATGCGTAAGAAAAGACATTAGGATGAACAATATCTTATTGCAAATGATATTTATGTGATGGTAAAGTTTCGGAGACATTTGTTATTGATTGTGATTTTCGGACAATCGTTTTTCGGAGACCAAATGGGCACCCGTTTTAGATGACTGAGAAGGATTTTTTTTTGCAGCAGTTAGCTCCAGTAATCCAGTAGGTCTACCATGAGTTAACAATGAGGGTAACATCTTCTGCCGGCACCCCATGGCATAGGTAATTTTTTTTTATTATTCTTCCAAAAAATAAAGGTTGCGAATGTCACCTGGCTCAGCAAAAATGTTTTTATTACCCCAGTACTTTTGATATTAGATTTCTTAAAATGGAAAATCAAGTATGACATCGAAGATTATCCTTCCCTAAGCTGCTAAGCTGTTCCACGTTCATGCAACCTGTGTGCAAATGAAGCTATCGCCTAAAAGCCTTACAAGTAAATGCTTAGCTCTGTAAATGGAGTCTTATGTAAATGGCACGTTTTATTTTAGCCAATTACAACTCTGCTCTAAAAAGCCCGAGATTTGGACAAAATATTCAGGAGAAATAAGAAAACGAGATAGGATTTTGGTTTTATCATAATCAAAGAAAGTGTTTTGTGGAGGCGTAAACGAGAAAATGTCATTATCTCGGGCACTCCGTTGTTTCATCTACGTAGTTCCCGTTCCCGTGGGAAAACGTGGACTAAATCTAAGCCTATGTTACTCAAGGTTAATGTAGCATTCTAATGGTAAAAAAAAATTGAAAATTGGTCTATTAGTTTTTGTGTTTATTTGTTATAAACATAGAAAATACGCGGCTAGTAATTAATATGATGATAGATAAAAGTTCTAGAAGCTTAGTGACTCGATTATTAAAACAATACGATCAACGTATTATTTAAACGAAACCTTCTTAATTAAAGACATCCCGAGCCCAATTAATAGAACTGTATTAACAAGGCTAAGCCTTGGTTCCGGCGAAAGCCCGAGTAATTACCCCTCGGCTAATTTAAGCGGATATTAGATCGAAGCCTTCGCTGCGGTCAGAAATATGAAAAGTTATTTCTGCAACAAAACATCGTCGGGAAATATCGAGTAAACCTAGTGAAAGTTAATTGAAAACGAGTCCTATTTTCAGAACATAAAATGGTTCGCCGGGCGCGTGTAGTCTGACAAGCGCCTATTTCCGTCGCTAAATAACGGTTTATTTACTCTGAAATAATATAAAACAAATTCTGTCTAAGTTTTCTAACCCTCATTCCTAGAACGAAGAATCCGAAGTAGAAGGTTGTTGTCAAGGAGATCCCGGAGCATTTCCGGCTTTTCAAATACCTTGTTAACCATCTTAAAACTTGCCCCTGGCGCCCTGGAGAATGTGCTTGTGCATCACTTATTGATGAAATGCACAGGAACATTGCCGATCGTAACAGATTATTCGGCAGTGCTTTCTAATGTTGGAGATTATAACACTATTTCAGCATTACCCCTATCAGAGGAAGCTCAGAAACTTCATTAACTTGTTAAAATAGATCTTAATTTCGGGAATTAGTAAATAATGTTGTGTTAAGTTTGGTTTTTGATGATATTTTCTGTTGTCACCTCGATTGGGCGATATGGTCGCTAAGCGACAAAGCCCTTTATTAATTAAAATAAATAAAAAAACCTAAAGTTTTAATTATGAATTGAATATCACTAAGACGTTACAAATGCTGACTCTTCAGAAGCACGCGGGACCGTGGCCGGGGGATACCCTTCCACCAACCCCTGCAATATGAATATCAAACCTGCACTCTTGTGCAAACACGACGCAGCTTTACTGGCTTTGATAGAGCCTTTTCGTAGAGGATGCGGCAAACACGCTGGTTTATTTATGGTAACGTAGTACGATAGTAAACGCTTGCTCGGGGCTGGTAAATATTCCGCCTATTTCAAAATTGATGTTGCGTGTGCTTTTCGGTGGATTGAGTTAGGGGTGGTAACGCGTGTTTCTATTTTTTCTAGAAGGAAATGGCTTAATCCATAAAAATTGTACACGACTTTTGAAAAAGTAAAATAGCCATTGTGTATTTTTATTTTTATCGAGTGAAGTGGAGTGGCTCCCGATATCTGATCGGAAGGTCGAAAAGAAAAAATATCTTTCAATTAAAATATGTGCACATTTAGCACGTGCTTTAACAGTTAAAAAAATATGGTGAGAAAACCCGCGGCTAGTCAACTTTAGACCAATAAGTCTAAAGTTGACTAAGCAGTGGCCAATAATCAAAAGAGCGGTCAATAGACAAGTTCTTTCCTCTGACTAAGCCACCTAAGCTAAGGTTGCTCGCACCCATACCATATGGCTGCGAGCCTATTTCATCTAAAAATGTCCCAGGCACTGCAAAGTTCTCTACAGCTGGACGCCAGTAATGATACTGTATAAATCATCTATCAACATCAACATGAAAAGGCTTTCTTTTTTTCGATCCTACTCTTAGGCCGTCTCCCCGTCTCTCTCTATTTTTCTGTAATAGTATAATAAATTCAAAATATCGTTTAGTAAATCTCGTTTAGTAGCGAATCCGTAGCACGACTACGAGGCTACGTAACTGCTACGCGGATCGACGGACCTCTCGGTGGCGGCCGACGTTGCGTCCGGCCGGTCGAACATTATTTATGTGACGGCGTCACAGAATCCGCAGTACGCAGTATGATGACACTAGAGGAATTACGTAATTTACTTACCTTTACTGAGCAAATACTTTTTTTATAATTCGTAGTACCTATTCTTAACGTACTTTGATTGAGTTTGGCCGAAGCTTCAGATCGCTTTTTGTTTTAAGATGACAAAGCCGAGATATAAGCGTTGCAATATTTGATAAAAACTAGAAGCCATATAAAAAACGAATTTAAACTTATATATAAAAACATGGGCGTGACAGGAGGGGTAACTTACTACTGCCGAAACCCCACGGAAAACTCGTGCCTATGGATACAGTAAGAACCTGCTAAGGTTTATCTCCGGAAGATGGGCAGCAGCGCCTTTTCGTGTATCAACATCCAGTACTGCCCTCGCCAACCCGCCTACCAAGTGTGGTGAGTATGGCAACTACCCCTTATGGAAATCAATGAAAGCCGTAAAATTTCCACTGTTAAACACAGACGGGAGGTCTGTGTTTAGTAGTGGAAATTTTACGGCTGAAATGATGAAAATGATGATAAAAACACGAAATGTCTAATATAATATTTAGTAGATTTGTGTTAAATAAACATTTTAAACGATCTTATTTATATAATATCAAAATTCACTTTCCTATACCACATACATCATTGTCTTAAGCTTCTTATTAACATCTGAAACACTAAGATATTCCGAAACAGTAACCTTGCTCTACTATAGTCCGTACGCTGTGCCGGCATCTAAGCGGTCCCGCTCCGATGGGACATTAATCACTCCGGTGCTTAGCCAGGACTGCTCCCGCGCATCCACCTTGCATTTAAGGGTTAAGCCACCGAGCTCAAACACTGCTATTTTAGCGGATGACCTTAATTAGTTTTCATGCAGGCTTTATTCATCATCATAGTTTTCATTTCAGACGTAAAACGTCCACTACTGAACACAGGCCTTCCTCATGGATCTTCATGAGGGGTAGTTGCCGTACTCGCCACGCTTGGTAGGCGGGTTGGCGAGCGCAGTACGGGATATTGATACACGGAAAGACGCTGCTGCCCATCTTCCAGAGGTATTCCAAAGCAGGTTCTTACTGCATCCACGGGCATGAAAAGAGGGGGGAAATTCTAATGCCAGGCACCCTACGGCATATATTATACACAGTATATAATAATGTACATCGTTCATATTATACATTAAAATTGCCGTGCTATGGCGGTGGGATGCTGGCAGTAGGATGTTACTTTTCCTCTCTTGACCTTGGCTGTAGTAAGAATCTGCCAAGGGATACCACTGGAATCTTCCAGTCCCATCTGTCCATCTGGGCAGCAGCGTCTTTCCGTGTATCAACATCCCATACTGCGCTCGCCAACTCGCCTGCCAAGCGTGGTGAGTATGGAAACGACCCTTCATTGACATCCACGAGGGAGGTTCTTGTCTAGCAGTGGACGTCCTGCGGCTGAGATGATTCACACCCAAAATAAATAATAATAATAATTTATCTTTATTTCAGACACAAGATCCAATTAAATCTCTTACAAACTAAATTTAAAATAGAAAACAAAATTTAGATATTAAACTACCTAATTGTAGGTAGGTCTAACCTGTGGTCTAACTCAGGATGTTAATTCCATCCGGCGTTTATACATTAATTTATACATATATTAAATAACTGCACGGAGAAACATTGGTCCGGAATATTGTCGGGAATCGGAAATATATGTTTTTATTGTAAGTAGACGTGTTTGGTTAATGCAAACTATTAAAATAAATGAATGAATTTCTGGATTTCGGAAATCAACTACCAACAGCCTTAATGCCGTGGGGTGCCAGCAGTGGAATGTTACCTCTTCTCTCATGCTCGTTGATGCAGTAAGAGCCTGCTAAGTAATATCTTCAGAGGATGGGCAGCAGCATCTTTCCGTTAATCTATCGTACTGCGCTCGCTCACCCGCGTGCCAAGCGTGGTGAGTATGGCAACTGCCCCTCATGGATATCCATGTGGGAGGATTGTGTTCAATAGTGGATGTTTTACGGCTGAAATGATGGTAAGACCAGCTGTGCCGAAGAGGTCGTCCAATTATGCAAAATAGTAGCGCATAACTAGCTCCATGCAGGGAAGCACCGTAAATCATCCGGCTCGATTCCGCGGCCGCTCAGCCGTATCCGCCGCAAAGATATGTAAATGAGTCTAAAGCTGAGGCCAAACAAGCGTAATTTTGGAAGGCATGGGTCGCGTATTTATGTACACTAAATAAAATATGCCGTGCAGATGCCGCCAGTAGAATGTTACCCCTCCTCTCATGCCCGTGGATGCAGTAAGATCTAGCTAAGAGATACCTCCGGAAGATGGGCAGCAGCGACTTCCGTGTATCAAAGTCCTGAACTGTGCTCACCAACCTGCCAAGCTTGGTGAGTATGGCGACTACCCCTCATGAAAATCTATAAGGGAGGCCTGTGGTTAGTAGTGGACGTTTTACGGCTGAAATGATGACTAAATAAAATAAGTAAATAATGCTGGACAATTCACACAGCATCATATAGCCCAGAGCTTGTTTTATGGGTACTAGATGACTGATGTACTTAAAACATTATACTACATATTTTTTCATCATAAATAGAAAACATCCAGAATACCCTGAACAAATGTCTGCAGATTGTACCAACATTTGTCCCGAGGCAGGAATAGAACCCGCAACCTCTTGCATCGCAGGCGGACCTTTGCCCGTTGCGCCACAGAGAAAATTATTAAGAACTATTATAGTTACTTGTACCTTACTAAAATACTAAATACTATTGTTTGTCCGAAGAAGATAAATTGTTAAAGCTATCTACATTAAAGTTTTCTTTAACTTTATCTAAAACTATTTTGTATAGATTTATCAGCGGCCTTCACACTAGGCATATTTTTTTTATACTTCTAAATGACGAGACAAGCCGAAGGCCAACCTGATATTAAGCGGCCTCTACCTATAACAATTGCAATGCCGCGGTGATCACGTTCACTAAGCATGTGACAACGCTACATTGCATTGCGCCCGTTACCCTGAGACAGAGTTGTAAGGTCTCATGTGCCCGTAATTTCACCGGCCCCCTTACTCTTAAAACCGGAACACAGCAATGGGAACATTACTGCTTGGCGGCAGAAATAGGTATAGTGGTAGTACTTCTTCGGACGAACCTTTCACAAAAAGTTCTACTACTACTTATGCATATCCTGTATCGTGGAGGCCAGACAATGACTAAAAATTCAACTCGTTTAGCTTCAGCCTTAAACATCCGCCGCCCCCGCCCCGACTGCACCCCGCCCGCCCAAGCACCGTTGCTCAAAGATCGCACGATGCATATGCAGTGAAAAGATTAGGGTTCTGCACGAGGTATTTCGAATGCAGATCAGCTGAAATGTAAAGTGCATAAGAGGTAAACACTTTAGAAGCTCGCTTTAGAAGTGGCTTGCTCGACTGCCACGTGCTAAGTGTGCCAGGCGCTCGTTTGTATGCTGTGCTTGTAGTAAAATGCTTATCTTACATGACCATTGCTGGACAAAGGCGTTATAAATCTCCCAAGTGTTGATGATGAGGGGGTACAAGATGTTGATACATTGAAAGGCGCTGTTGCCCATCTTCCAGAAGTTTTTTTATTTTTTTTAAGGAGATAGACCTTTGTTTGACCACAATCTCACCTGATGGTAAGCGACGATATGGTTGATGATGGATCACAAAGGTCTAGAAGACACCTTTTTAGTCTTGACTTGAAGAGATCCAGGTTGTAGTTTTCGGGGAAAACAGAAGCCGGCAGCGAGTTCCAGACCTTGGTGGTGTGGATGATGAAGGTGTGGGAGAACCGCTTAGTACGAGTGAGTGGAATGTCCACTAGATAAGGATGGTACTGCGCTGTTCGTCTGCTTGTCCTGGAGTTGAATGGAGATGGTGGTATCGTGGAGTTTTTGAGAACACTTTCCAAAATGTATCCTGTAAACGATTGCGAGGCAAGCAACCTTGCGGCGGTGATCGAGACTTTGGATCTTAGTCTCCGCAAGATACTGCTCACCGATGACTCTGAAGGCTCTGCCTTCAATCAAGTCTAGGGCAGCCAGCTGATACTTGGCTGAGCCATCCCAAACATGGCAGCGATACTCCATACCAGACTAGACTTGAGCTTGGTAAAGGGAAAGAAGCTGTCCCGGTGTGAAGCATCGCTTAACCTTGTTCAGGATCCCTAGCTTCATGGCCGCAGTTTTAGCTTAGGACTCGATGAAGGTGCCAAAGTTGAGTGTCGGTGTTAAAGTGGCACCTAGAAGCTCCAGCTGATCTGTTATAGGTACCGTTACATCTCGGAACTCAGGAACCTGGAAAAACAATTGTGAAGAATGTTGTTACCAATAAATTGATTATTCAGATTGTTCTGAAACGGACTCATTTTGGTAGAGAAAAGACAGGCTTGTGTTATGTTTTGGAAGTATCCCTTAGCTGGCTTTTACTGCATCCATGGATTTGAGAGCAGAGGTAACATTCTACTGCCGTTACCTAACGGCATTTTCTTGTTTACTGAAGTGAAAGTATATATCATCATTCCAGCCATAAAACGTCCACTGATGAACACAGGCCTCCCTCATGGATCTCCATGAGGGGTAGTTGCCATTCTCACCACGCTTGGCAGGCGGGTTGGTAAGCGCAGTATGGGATGTTGATACACGGATAGACGCTGCTGCCCATCTTCCTGAGGTATCCCTTAGCAGGCTCTTACTGCATCCATGGGCATGAGAGGAGATACCCCTCCTCTATGCATATTCTACTGCCGGCACCCCACGGCGGTAAAGTATATATACATTAGTTTTTTTTAATCAAAATTATACTATTCTATAATTATTTGCGTAACTGATTCCTTAGTCAAGCCTTTGAAGATAATCGCCTTCTCGAGCTATAAACCAAACGCCAACTCCGGAAAGATCCCCAAGCGATCCTACACATACAATTTAAGTCACCGGTCAGCTCTACTGTCACTCATGCTTTAGAGATTTTATAACTAAGTTTAGTCTGGCGAGCTATATAAGGGCTCATAACAGAGAGTAAGTTAAAGGTCGTCGTCATCGAAATCGATTTTAATTATACCCTATATTCAACCATTCTTCAATATGCCCATCAGTCTAAGCACATAATAATAGGTTGGGGAAAAAGTTTCTTCGCTTTTTTTAAAAAAATTCAAAATATTTTTTAATATAGTTTATTTACATTTCAATAAAGTATGTAGGTACCATTTTGTTCGATAACTTTTTGCTATCTTGTAGGTAGGGACATGATCCCATTGCTATAGAAATTTGGGGGCTTCTGATCAAAATACCGCCACAAGTGGTTTTGGCAGTCCTCTCGTGATGTTAACCTGACACTGCCTAAAGAATTCTGAAGAGACCGAAACAGATGGAAATCTGAAGGTGCACGGTCAGGACTATACGGCGGATGCATTAACATCTCCCTGCCAAACTCTCTGGTTACGCCAACAGCATTGCAAGCGTAACTTATTTAAACGTTAGATAAACGACATTGCATAGTTATTTATCTATAGGTAAACTAAGGGTTTGTTTACTTTTCTGGGAATTTTGTGTAATCCAATATTGGGCTATTACGCGATGTTCCTATGTGTCCGTGTGTGTGTACGCTATACACAACGGATATTTCTGCTGTGTGTGCACTCTGCATGCATTTTTTCTAATGACGGTCGCCTTGACAAGTTGAGTTGAAATATAGCCGCCTCGCAGGTCGGTTGCGCGCAGCTAATTATATATCCCGCATGTGTCCCCGTCGCGATTCGTTCTTTGGAGTCGTGGCCGACACTTATTACCGAGTCCCATAATATATTGGGATAGGTCGCGCATCACCACAAGATCGTTGCCAGCCAAAGGAACTCGCCTCCCTGTGAAGTGAAAGGATTCCCGCGCAGCCCCTGGACCCTCAAAGATTGCCGGACTTGCCAGGTTAGTAAGCCTTCCTAATTACCTAGTGATTTTAGCCTGTGCAACGTCGTTATAATTACTATACGCATCTTTGAGAAACCTAGAATTATTGGATTTCAGCCAGTCCACCCAAACTTGGGAAACGCATATTAACAAAAGGATATAATCGGTTAGCTTTATGGTCTATCGTACCATGCATCGCGGCATGCTGCTGGTTATATCCTCCACTCTCTTAATTTTTGCTGAGTGGCTAAAGATGTGTGAGGTCTAGCGTTATCATGATGAAAAACCACACCCCTTCTGTTAATTAATTCCGGCCACTTTCTCTCAACTCCTTGCTTTAATCTTATCAGTTGTTCGCAGTTGAGTTCAGAATCGATGGTCCTGCCTTGTGGTAACAGCTCATAATGAATAATGCCCTTCCAATCCCACCACACACACAGCATCACCTTGTTGCGAGTAAACCCGGGTTTCGCCACAGTCTGTGAAGCCTCACCGGCCTTTGACCACGACCTTTTTCGCACGTTCTTATTGTACGTGATCCACTTTTCATCACCAGTTATCATATTCTTCAAAAATGGTTCGATTTCATTGCTTCGTAATAAAGAATCACAAATGAGTACACGGTTCATTAGGTTTCTTTCAACGAGCTCGTGAGGTACCCAAATATCGAGCTTTTTTGTGTACCCAGTTTATTTTAAATGCGCCAAAACTGTTTTGTAGTCAATTCCCAGTTCTTCAGCTACGTCGTTACTACTGAAATGCCAATCTTGCTCCACTTTTTCAAAAATGGCATCCATTTTATCCGTAATAGGGCGACCAGAACGACGTGCATATTTGACATCAAAATTTCCGGATTGAAAACGCTTAAACCAAATTTGTGCTACTCTCACAGACACTGCACTAGGTCCATAAATATCGCAAATTTTTTTCGCGGCTTGCGTTGCATTTTTACCTTTTTTGTAGTAAAATTTCAAAATGTATCGAATTTCTTCATTAGATTCATTTATCTTGACAGTGAGAAAAACAAATAAAAATCTCACATTTTCCTAATTTGAATTTAGAATTATCTTCTTTAAAATTTAAACTTTTAATGATACCAAAACCAGCCAGATACAAACAGTATAGCCAAAGAGATTTTATTACAAGTTTATACATACTATAATGCGAAAAGACTTTTTCCCCAACCTAATATTTTTATAACACGCGGAATCCTATTTTTATTTCATATTTTATTGATAATTTCAGTTGTTAAACGTCCACTACTAAACACAAGCCTCCTGTTGGAGTTATAATGATACTCCAGTTAAATTCTGATCACAACTGATTTATTAAACAATACTTACATAATTATATAGGAAGCTTATTGCTATACACGCATAATCGTGACTTGTTATAATATTAAGATTTATCACGTAGAAATTATACGTGATAATATGTACCTTTTACATCCTGGCGACTCAAAAAATAAGAAATATTTTATCTTCCTTGTACAAATTAGAAATAAACTATGTTCCTTGTTTGAAATTGGTTCCAATGAAATAAATTTATTTTCAATGAAATCCATAAGCTCTTGATACATGGGTATCTCTCGTGGAGCCCTGCGATTCTCTCTGAAACTTATGACCGTCTCCGGGTCTAACTTTTTACAAATAAGATGAGCCAATATGGGGCTCCATGTACTCGTATCAATCCCGAGATTCTGTATGGCGTGAATATTCTCCTTAGATATATCGTAAATACGTTTTAAATCTTTAGCAGATTGTCTGGTAGCGCTAGATTGATTCAAAAATAAATCCAAATGCTTCGAAAATAAAAGTTGAGGGTTGTACCTGTGATTCAAGATGTCCCACGCGGTATTGTAGTTCTCCGAGGAAATATGAAGATGCTGTATGAGACGTTCTGGTTCTCCCTTCAACTTACTCTTCAAATGCTGCATCTTTTGGCAATTTGTCAACAGATGATTATTATGGATGCTCTCTGAGAATAAATCCAGAAATGCTGGCCATTGCAAAAAACTACCCGAGAATGTTGGTACTTCTAACCTTGGCGTGGAATGCTGGAGATGAGAAGTGGATGCTAGCTTTTCGTTCAACGCTCTATTCGTATTTTCAAAGTGCTCTTCATAGAAGATAAACTCGTCCTGGTACTCAGCATCCGATCCCTTCAGAATCTTCTCTATGCCTATATGATAAGAGTTTATCTCCGACCATCTCTTAGTCAAACAATTTAACTTATATTCGAGCTCCCACTTTACGTTAATATCCTCAGCCCTGAAACCACCGATGAATCGCTCAAATTCCTTAAACAATGTGCGTTGCATTTCCAACATGTCAGCGGCCTTTTCTGAGGGGCTCAGAGAGACGGTGGTGGGTGCGGTCATAGTACCCGTTGGCTTAATCTGCTCTGCAAGAGATATGATATGCCTCCTAACCTTTTCATAATAGCTCCGCGTCTTCCCGAATTGATCCTCAACATAATATTGATGGTCTGGCTGTCCATACTCAGACAACTTTTCATTTAGCGCCTTAAAATCTGCCCATAAGTTATCTAACCTATCCAAACGTTTCTCAATGTACTCCGATGTCCTACGACTCGCTGAATCCTTGCCAATGTTTATCTCAAGCTTCTTCATTTCGTCAAGAAGTCCACTCAGCTTATGCAACACAGCCTCCATGGTGAAAATAATAGAAAGATCTTACTGGATACAGGATACTTTCTCGTTTCACTGAAGCTGCCGACTTGATTGACGACCGACACTGAAGCTAATATTAATTAACACAAAGATACTACGTGTTGTGTGCAACGTAGCTCTTTAAAATAAAATAAAAATGCTGCGGATTTCACTTAGATCCGACTTACTATATTGTCAATTTGTCCTTCGATAGACAATGGGTGAGCGTGACCTCGGCCGTTATATCCGGCTCGAAGAGATGTTGGAGTTATAATGATACTCCAGTTAAATTCTGATCACAACTGATTTATTAAACAATACTTACATAATTATATAGGAAGCTTATTGCTATACACGCATAATCGTGACTTGTTATAATATTAAGATTTATCACGTAGAAATTATACGTGATAATATGTACCTTTTACACCTCCCTTAACGATCTCCAAGAGGGGTAGTTGCCAAACTCACCACGCTTGGCAGGCGGGTTGGCGAGCGCAGTACAGGATGTTGATACACGGAAAGACGCTGCTGCCTATCTTCCGGAGGTATGTATAGATAAGCCCTTAGCAGGCTCTTACTGCATCCACGGGCATAAGAGGAGGGGTGGAACATTATACTGTCGGCCCACGGCAATATTTTTGATTATTTATTTAATAATTTGTGCACAAAAAACAATGTACTGAAACTTAATGTCAATAACATTAACCTAATATTTCACAAGTTAAACGAAATATGGCTAAACGATTTAACCTTTAACAACGCTCAATATAACCAAGCGTCTTCGTCAAACACACGTAATTATCGTAATGAATGTTTCCAGCAACTAAAGCTTTATGAAATGTCGCACATTAGCGCGCGCTCGCCACAATAGAAATACTTAGTTGTCGTGCAACATCGCACTCAAAGTTGTTATTGAAATAGAACAAAACGTGAAGTAAATAGGTGCTGGGATATTGTGAAGTGCTCGCCACGCGACCGCAGCGCGCACAGGGCAGCCTGCTAACTTCTGCACAAGCAAAATATGTTACTAAATCGCAGAAATAAGAGTAGTCTTTGTCGTGGGGTGACGGCAGTAGAATGTTACCCTTCCTCTCATGCCCGTGGATGCAGTAAGAGCCTGCAAAGGTATACCTCCGGAAGATGGGCAGCAGCGTCTCTCCGTGTATCAACATCACGTACTGCGCTCGCCAACCCGCCTGCCAAGCGTGGTGAGTATGGCAGCTACCCCTCATGGAGATCCGTGAGACAGGCCTGTGCCAATAGTGGACGTTTTACGGCTGAAATAAATAATAAATAATTCTGGACAAATCACACAGCACCTTCTAGCCCCAAGCTAAGCAGAGCTTGTGTTATGGGTACTAGATGACTGATATACTTAATATACATTATACTACATAGATAGATATTTTTATTATACAGCGTGTCCCGTAATTGGGGTACTAAGCCGAAAGGGGGGTTTTCTACCCCCCCTGGCAAACAACGTTTGTTCTACGACTTTCTTGATTTTCAAGTTTTTCAGTGATAAGATAACGTTCAAAGTTTATACCAATTTCATAAGAGTGACAACCCTGCTCTCAGCTGTTACGGGCAATGACCTATTGACCGCCGGGGATTCCCGCGGCGCGCCCGCAACGCGCTTGTGCGTATATTGAGTGTGGGTATAGGTGCGTGGTGTGCGTAGGCGCGTAGGTATGCATTACGGACACACGTCTGTTATACATTAGGGTTGACAGCGACTTGGAAAACTTTAATTTTGTATGGAAACCTGAAAATACGTTTTTCTGAAATCTTTCTTCGCCTTTGCATTCCTTTGGTGGGGGGTAATTTGCAGCTCCTGGCTTCATACCCCAGTTACGGGACACCTTGTATATAGAAAAACGTAACACCCAGAACACCCTGAACAAATATCTGCAGATCGTACAGAAATTTGTCCCGAGGCGGGAATCGAACCCGCAACCCCTTGCAGCGCAGGCGGACCTTCGCCCGCTGCGCCACAGAGCTCGTCTAAATGATGATAATTTAGACCCGATAAATATTTAAAATAAACTAGAGCAGGTTCTTGCATGGCCACGCACTTTGTAGGATTCCGAAGTTACCCGTAGACCTGTTTAGATTGAGAGGGACGCTCGGAAAAATATAACACTTTAATATTTCGCAAACGAAAATGTTTCCGCAACCCCTAAAATGATAGTTTTAAAAAACCGATTCAACGATAACCCACACGATGGGAATATGAAGGAAAAATAAGCTCATCCCCACCTGTAGTGGGGACTTCCTTACGAAGTACGCCAAATTAATTGTTATCCCTCCATTTGTGACCTTTATGTCTGTGAGACCGAGTGGATTGAAAGAGTCGAATAACTTTCTAACACGCAATCGATTTGCATTGTGCTAACCCAACCCAAAACGTCGACGCGAGTTCACGTTCTGTAGTTTTGGCGCAAACCCGGTGCGTGAGACCGGCGTCACCGATTATGTAAGTCGAATGGTCAGTACTAATCTTCTTTTGTTTATTTTTTGTTAGAAATATTACTTACAGCTTTTGTTTATTTTATATTAGTTCCTCGTATCAAAACACTGATAAATGCTGTTTTAGTTATAGAACTCTATGATTGTAGTAAGCTGATATTCTTGAAGAATTTGTGTGATAAAACATGGTTATTTTTAGTGTTTCAAATGCAAGTGTATAAAAAGTAATTTAGGAGGTGTAATTTACAAAGTATCTTTATTGTCAAAAAATATTTATTTTAAAACTGAGCCACTTTTATAGATGATATAAATTATAGATTATATATTTGTGTTTATTTCTGTTTTTTGTTTTCCTGTTTGTTATGGTGTACAATAAGGTACATATATTCTATTATATTCTATATATTGAAAATTCCGGTACGTGGGACCGGCGCCACCAATGTTGTACGTCAAACTGATGTCACAAATGGCGGGTTATTTCATCATGTTTTTGCACCTTTACCTCGGCATGAAGGTTTTATACGTAGGTCCATGGAAAATTAGAGCTTTCTGGAACTTATGATCTCTCCGGAAAGCCGTAGACAGACGAATAGATAGACAGACAAAGCAAAACTGTAAGGGTTCTTTGTTTTTCTACGGAACCCTAAAAAATGGTAACGTATGCAAATAGACGTATTTTAAAATTATTAAAACACATTAACTACAAGGTAGTGAATACCCGGATAAATGATTTTTAATAATGTGTTGTAATAGCGAAAGTTTAAAAAAGTCTTATTTTAACAGTCAAGACGATTGTATAAGCTGACATTATTTTGAGCTACTGCTGGTCGTTTGGACACAATGTATCATTTTGTTACCACAGCAAGACCAACAAAAACTTCAAAATAATAATTACATTCTACACCACACGCTAGAAAAAGTGAAAATACTTTGTAGCATACACAAACATTATTTTGAACTGCATCCGTGGCTCCGTTGGCTTAATAGCAAACTGAGTATCTACCATGAATTGTCACTGTTAGATCGCCTGCCGTTACTACAGTAGTAGTCATAGTAACGTACTGTTACGTTACTATGACATCTGTCAAATTTGTAACTCATGCTACCTAACTCTAAGCAGCTGAAGCAGAAACTACAGGCGCTGTAGTATAGTTTACTGCGTATTTTAGTACTAAACTATCCGCTAGAAGCGTTGTACAAGTTTTCATACATTTTTTTAATTATAGTCGCTAGCTATTTTGACTTGAACTTTGAACTCATGGTAGACCTACTGATACGCGGTAACGGATTCGATTCCCGCCACGCTTTCTGCAGGTATTTGTCCCAGGGCTGGGTATTTTTGTATGTGTGATACCTACCTGTGTACCTACTTATTTATTTCAACGTCATTTCAGCCGTAAAACGTTCACTACTGGACACAGGCCACACTTATTTATTTATGTATTGTAAATTCAGTTTTAACACATCTAGATTGTTACATAAACTTTCAATCAAAACCATTCATCACCATCATCATCATCTAGGCTGTGTGATATCCACTGCATGAACGTACTTGCATCACCATGAGTGGTTTTCGCCATAATCGCAGTACGGCATGTTAATAATGATACACGAAAAGACGCTGCTGCCCATCTTCCGGAGGTATCCCTTGGCTGCCTTACTGCCGGCAGTCCATGCCAACCACAGTAATTCCAATACAAAATTGGAAAAACCATTAATTCACCACAGCAACTTCAATAAAATAATCGGTAAACTATGGCTACTTATCAAACGTATTTGTTATTTGGGCGAAGCAGTAGATGAGTTAAGAAATATGGCTTTAAAAGGTATTTGACGACGGTGCCACTGTAGTACTGTTTTAATGTCAGTTAATCTAATTCAAATTCAGATTAATTTATTGCGAAAATGATTTACATAAAAATATAAATATTTCTTCCATAATCAACTTTACCTACAGCATGCAATATGTTATAAATTGTTTAAAACTAAAGTAAGTTTATCTAAGCCAATCAATTAGTTAACAACACACACAAAACAAATAAGTCAACAAAAGTGTTACAAAATATGTTAGTTAGATTCAATTTTATCATTTAACCGCTCGTTTGGTTTTGGTCAGTTTACTTACCAAGATTTTTTAGCCGTTGTTTGGTTTTGGTTAGTAAACTGACCAGTGAGTCATCGTTCCACGAAAACAATTGTTATTTTTAAACTATAGTGTTTATCAACTTACTGTTAATAAAATAATACGCTTTTTTCTGTAGCAACTTGACTTAAAACTTGAAGATATTATATGGGTGGTTTCTAATATAATGGTAATACTTGGCTACGACGCAGAAGATTGCACGTTTTATTCTCACAGCAGTGCAATTTTTTTATTGCAAATATTTTCGGTCTAGGTTTTTTTATGCAGTATGTGTGTAGTAATCTGGATCCCCTTACACTCAGCTTACTTAAGTGCTGCGTATAATTTGCTATATAACTATTTGTTTATTCTTTGTTCTGTTTACACTCAACACAAACTTTCAAAAATAATACAAATACAATAATACAACACATTTATAATCTTAACCTGTTTTGTGAGGGACTGTCTGAAAACCATTGTTATAATCATCAGTGGCCCAATCCGCGGAAAAAATAATTATATCTACAAAATAAACGTTCATAGAATTAAAAAAAGATTATTACCGTGCCCAAACTGTGAACAACACAATCTATTAACAATAGCCCTGCCACAACATGCACTCAAACACAGAGGCAGTTGGTACAATAGAACAAGAGCATCGACTAACACTCGATGTTGTTCCTATCGGGTTGCGAATGCCCCGAGCAAACGCCGCGCTCCTAGCCCTCACCGCGTCCGGTGCAGTAGCGCGTGTTACAAGCACGCGGGTTTGCTCGTAGCAGAACTTTATTTTACTAACCTCCGACAAAAAAGAAGGGTATTGTAAATTTTACCACTTTTTATTTAATTGTTGACCGAAGGTTTTCTAGCGGTGGTAAAACATGTATTATCAAAATCTAGATATAGAGAAGAGGCTAAAAGAAATAAATAGATATATAGATAAAACGTTTATTTACGACTGCAGATACACATATGTACAAGAAACAAAAGCTGAGTACAACATTACAATACATCAAATAAACACAAAATAAAACAAATTAAGACAGTATAATTAGCAATCAAAATGTTATGTGTGTGCTGCAGCACGTCAAAAGGTCATGGCTCAGCGTGAGATATACTAAAATAAATAATCGAATTTGAATAATGATTTGATTTATTTGAATGTTTCCAAATATTTAGCAGTTTTTTTTTCAAATGAAAGGAAATGATGAGTAGATTGAAAAAATGAGGAGTCATTTAAAAAAAAAATAGGTAACCTCCGAGACTAGTGTCGGCGGTTACTTTTTATCATCATCATCATCACCCACAGCCCGATTTCACCCACTACTGGTATAGGCCTCCCTAAGTGTGAGCCGTCCACCACGATCCTGTGCCAGCCGCCAAGCAGTAAAGCACTCACGTCCTTAATGAAATTGATCACCGCGGTATTGCAGTTGTAATAGGTAGAGGTTAACGCTTAACATCAGATGGTCCTTCGGCTTGTGTCGTTATTTAGTCGTTATAAAAAAAAAGACGTGGGGTGCCGGCAGCCGGACGCGACGGGACGGGACGGGACGCGACGGGACGCGACGCGACGGGACATGACGGGACGGGACGGGACGGGACGGGACGGGACGGGACTAGACGCGAAGGGACATGTCGGGACGGGACGGGACGGGACGGGACGGGACTAGACGCGAAGGGACATGTCGGGACGGGACGGGACGGGACATGACGGGACAGGACGGGACATGACGGGACGGGACGGGAAGGGACGTGACGGGACGGGACGGGACGGGACGGGAAGGGACGGGACGCGACGGGACGGGACGGGACATGACAGGACGGGACGGGACGGGACAGGACAGGACGGGACGGGACGGGACGGGACGGGACGGGACGCGACGGGACGCGACGGGACGGGACGCGACGGGACGCGACGGGACATGACGAGACGGGACGGGACGGGACGGGATGGGACGGGACGGGACATGACGGGACAGGACGGGACGGGACATGACGCGACGGGACGCGACGGGACGGGACGGGACATGACGGGACGGGACGGGACATGAAGGGACGGGACGGGACGGGACGGGACATGACGGGACGGGACGGGACGGGACGGGACGGGACTGGACGGGACGGGACGGGACGCGACGGGACGCGACGGGACGGGACATGACGGGACGGGACGGGACATGACGGGACATGACGGGACGTGACGGGACGTGACGGGACGAGACGAGACGAGACGAGACGGGACGGGACGGGACTGGACGGGACGGGACGGGACGGGACGGGACGCGACGGGACGCGACGGGAAGGGACGGGACATGACGGGACGGGACGGGACGATATTTGTTCAGGGTGTTCTGGGTGTTTTTTTTCTATATATAATAAAAATATCTATCTATGTAGTATAATGTATTAAGTTTATCAGTCATCTAGTACCCATAACACAAGCTCTGCTTAGCTTGGGGCTAGATGATGCTGTGTAATTTGTCCAGCATTATTTATTATTTTATTATTTATTATATGATACGATACGATACGATACGAATTAATTTAAATTCCATAATTCCAAAATTCCAAAATTCCAAAATTACAAATTCCAAAATTCCAAATTCCGAAATTCCAAATTCCAAAATTCCAAATTCCAAAATCCAAAATTCAAAATTCCAAAATTCCAAATTCCAAAATTCCAAAATTCCAAATTCCAAAATCCAAAATTCCAAATTCCAAATTCCAAATTCCAAATTCCAAAATTCCTAATTCCAAAATTCCAAAATTCCAAATTCTAAAATTCCAAAATTCCAAATTCCAAAATTCCAAATTCCAAAATTCCAAAATTCCAAATTCCAAATTCCAAAATCCCAAATTCCAAAATTCCAAATTCCAAAATTTAACACGTAACGCTATTTTTTTCAAACTTCACCCCTTCCACCCCCCTTTTCTAAAAAAACTATGGAAATAAGAGAGTTCGCTATAACTTTTCTATAAAGTTTACATGCACTTTTATTAGCTTTGTCTCGTCTCGCCTCGTCTCGTCTCGTCTCGTCTCGTCTCGTCTCGTCTCGTCTCGTCTCGTCTCGTCTCGTCTCGTCTCGTCTCGTCTCGTCTCGTCTCGTCTCGTCTCGTCTCGTCTCGTCTCGTCCCGTCTCGTCTCGTCTCGTCTCGTCTCGTCTCGTCTCGTCTCGTCTCGTCTCGTCCCGTCCCGTCCTGTCCCATCATGTCCCGTCCCGTCCCGTCCCGTCCCGTCCCGTCCCGTCCCATCCAATCCCGTCCCGTCCAGTCACGCCCCGTCCCGTCCCGTCCCGTCCCGTCCCGTCCCGTCCCGTCCCGTCATGTACCGTCGCGTCCCGTCGCGTCCCGTCGCGTCCCGTCGCCTCCCGTCCCGTCCCGTCCTGCCCCGTCCCGTCCCGTCCCGTCCCGTCATGTCCCGTCCCGTCCCGTCGCGTCCCGTCGCGTCATGTCCCGTCCCGTCCTGTCCCGTCATGTCCCGTCCCGTCCCGTCCCGTCCCGTCCCGTCCCGTCTCGTCATGTCCCGTCGCGTCCCGTCGCGTCCCGTCCCGTCGCGTCCCGTCGCGTCCCGTCCCGTCCCGTCCCGTCCCGTCCTATCCTGTCCCGTCCCGTCCCGTCCCGTCCCGTCCCGTCCCGTCACGTCCCGTCCCTTCATGTCCCGTCCCGTCCCGTCATGTCCCGTGCCGTCCCGTCGCGTCCCGTCCCGTCCCGTCCCGTCCCGTCCCTACCCGTGCCGTCCCGTCGCGTCCCATCCCGTCCCGTCCCGTCCCTAATTTCGAGTGAATATGTAAGATCGTTATGTAAATCTAAAAAAGAATTTCTAGAGAGTTTAAATATTCAATATTCAAAAGCTATTTTGACGACCTCCGTGGCTCAGTTGGTCTAATAGCCGGCTGAGACACCTTGCCTTGCCTTGCCTTGCCTTGCCTTGTCCCGTCGCGTCCCGTCGCGTCCCGTCCCGTCCCGTCCCGATAGATCAATGGAAGCGGGAACATCGCGGTCGGTGGCACCACCAACACCATTGGTGGCACCTCCATTACCATCGTCGGCCCCACCCTCATCATCACCATCACCATCACTATATTCGGCGCCTTCACCAGCAATGTAAGTAAAAGATTTTTCTTACAGCAAACCGATGGATATAATAAAAAATTATGAAACAAGTTTCTGCCCGCGGCTTTGCACACATTGTTTCTATGGAAAGCCTAGCCTATGTTCGAGTTTAGGATCCGTTTAGTAGTTTTCACGTGAAGAAGTTGCAAACATCCATACATACATCTAAACTTTCACATTTATAATATTAGAGCGATAATGTGAAGTGTAGATAAAAGATATGGATACAACACTTGGTTTTATTCTAGGTTTGAGGAATAGGTGTGAGGCGTGGGATTTTTGAATTAGGAATTTTTGAATTTGGAATTTTGGAATTTGGAATTTTGGAATTTGGAATTTTGGAATTTGGAATTTTAAAATTTGGAATTTTGGAAATTTTGGAATTTGGAATTTTGGAATTTGGAATTTTGGAATTTGGAATTTTGGAATTTTGGAATTTAGAATTTTAGAATTTTGGAATTTGGAATTTCGGAATTTGGAATTTTGGAATTTGGAATTTTGGAATTTGGAATTTTGGAATTTTGGAATTTTGGAATTTGGAATTTCGGAATTTTAGAATTTGGAATTTTGGAATTTAGAATTTTGGAATTTGGAATTTGGAATTTTGGAATTTGGAATTTTGGAATTTTGGAATTTAGAATTTTAGAATTTTGGAATTTGGAATTTTGGAATTTGGAATTTTGGAATTTGGAATTTTGGAATTTGGAATTTTGGAATTTTGGAATTTAGAATTTTAGAATTTTGGAATTTGGAATTTTGAAATTTGGAATTTTGGAATTTTGGAATTTTGGAATTTGGAATTTTGGAATTTTGGAATTTGGAATTTTGAAATTTGGAATTTTGGAATTTTGGAATTCGGAATTTTGGAATTTTAGAATTTGGAATTTTGGAATTTAGAATTTTGGAATTTGGAATTTGGAATTTTTGAATTTGGAATTTGGAATTTTGGAATTTGGAATTTTGGAATTTTGGAATTTGGAATTTTGGAATTTGGAATTTTAAAATTTGGAATTTTGGAAATTTTGGAATTTGGAATTTTGGAATTTGGAATTTTGGAATTTGGAATTTTGGAATTTTGGAATTTGGAATTTGGAATTTTGGAATTTGGAATTTTGGAATTTTGGAATTTGGAATTTTGGAATTTTTGAATTTGGAATTTTTGAATTTGGAATTTTGGAATTTGGAATTTTGGAATTTTGGAATTTTGGAATTTTGGAATTTTGGAATTTTGGAATTTTGGAATTTGGAATTTTGGAATTTTGAATTTTGGAATTTGGAATTTTGGAATTTGGAATTTTGGAATTTGGAATTTTGGAATTTTGGAATTTAGGAATTTGGAATTTCGGAATTTTAGAATTTGGAATTTGGAATTTTGGAATTTAGAATTTTAGAATTTTGGAATTTGGAATTTTGGAATTTGGAATTTTGGAATTTGGAATTTTGGAATTTGGAATTTTGGAATTTGGAATTTTGGAATTTGGAATTTTGGAATTTTGGAATTTAGAAATTTAGAATTTTGGAATTTGGAATTTTGGAATTTGGAATTTTGGAATTTTGAAATTTGGAATTTTGGAATTTTGGAATTTTGGAATTCGAAATTTTGGAATTTTAGAATTTGGAATTTTGAAATTTAGAATTTTGGAATTTGGAATTTGGAATTTTTGAATTTGGAATTTGGAATTTTGGAATTTGGAATTTTGGAATTTTGGAATTTGGAATTTTGGAATTTTTGAATTTGGAATTTTTGAATTTGGAATTTTGGAATTTGGAATTTTGGAATTTGGAATTTTGGAATTTGGAATTTTAAAATTTGGAATTTTGGAAATTTTGGAATTTGGAATTTTGGAATTTGGAATTTTGGAATTTGGAATTTTGGAATTTTGGAATTTAGAATTTTAGATTTTTGGAATTTGAAATTTTGGAATTAAGAATTTTGGAATTTGGAATTTGGAATTTTGGAATTTGGAATTTGGAATTTTGGAATTTGGAATTTTGGAATTTTGGAATTTGGAATTTTTGAATTTGGAATTTTTGAATTTGGAATTTTGGAATTTGGAATTTTGGAATTTGGAATTTTAAAATTTGGAATTTTAGAAATTTTGGAATTTGGAATTTTGGAATTTGGAATTTTGGAATTTGGAATTTTGGAATTTTGGAATTTAGTATTTTAGAATTTTGGAATTTGGAATTTTGGAATTTGGAATTTTGGAATTTTAGAATTTTGGAATTTGGAATTTTGGAATTTGTAATTTTGGATTTTGGAATTTGGAATTTTTGAATTTGGAATTTTTGAATTTGGAATTTTTGAATTTGGAATTTTGGAATTTGGAATTTTGGAATTTTGGAATTTGGAATTTTGGAATTTTTAAATTTGGAATTTGGAATTTTGGAATTTGGAATTTGAGAATTTGGAATTTTGGAATTTGGAATTTTGGAATTTGGAATTTTGGAATTTGGAATTTTGGAATTTTGGAATTTTGGAATTTGGAATTTTGGAATTTTAGAATTTGGAATTTTGGAATTTAGAATTTTGGAATTTAGAATTTTGGAATTTGGAATTTGGAATTTTGGAATTTGGAATTTGGAATTTTGGAATTTGTAATTTTGTAATTTTGGAATTTTGGAATTTTGTAATTTTGGAATTTTGTAATTTTGGCATTTTGGAATTTAAATTTCATATTTGAATTAAAAGTATATTTTTATATAATAAAAATATATTTATTATAAAATAAAAATATATTTATTAAAATATATTTATTATAAAAATATATATTATAAAAGTATATTTTTATATAATAAAAATATACTTTAACAAAATATATTTTTATTATATATATAAAAACCCCCAGAACACAGGTTACCGCATTCCTATCATCCCAGCCGTGGACGTCCACTGGCCTAAGATCTACCTTAAGGATCTCTAGATACTGATCATGAGTCTTCCACGTTTGTTCTTCTTGATGCAGACGACCAAGAAATTTCTAGTATAATTGCAAACCTAAAATCAGATAGTGCACCCGGATGGGATTGCATACCCACAAAATTCATTAAAATGGCAAATAATATTTTAACCCCATTATTGTGTCACCTGGTGAACCTTTGTTTTAATCAAGGCGTTTTTCCTAATCTGTTAAAGAAATCTATAATTACACCAGTCTTTAAGAGTGGGGACAGAAATGACATTAACAACTATAGACCCATTTCAGTATTAACTGTGCTGTCAAAAATTCTAGAAAAAGTCTTGAATAATAGACTTAAGAGTTACCTAAATAAATTTAAAATTCTAACAAATTCGCAATACGGTTTCAGACAAGGGGTATCGACCGAAGACGCAGTTAGTGCTCTCAGTAACTATGTAGTCAGTGAAGTTGATAATGGCAAAAGGTGCTTAGCGGTATTTCTCGACCTCAAAAAAGCATTTGATACTGTTTCTATTTCAATACTCATACAAAAACTAGAGAACGTAGGAGTTCGAGGAATACCGTTGGCTTTATTCGCTAGTTACCTGAATAGCCGTAGACAGACGGTCAGTATAGACAACATCAAAAGTGACGATGAAATCGTTAGCTATGGAGTCCCTCAAGGTAGCGTTTTGGGGCCGACATTATTTTTAATATATATTAATGATATTTGCAACCTAGAAACAAACCGATGTAGATTACTTTCATATGCTGATGATACTGCCATAGTCTTCACTGGCTCATCTTGGGACGAAATAAAAACACAGTCTGAAACCGTACTTGCAAATATATTTATCTGGCTTAATTCAAATTTATTAACACTAAATATCTCAAAAACTAATTTCATCACTTTTTCAAAATATAATAACTCCCAACCTCCAACAGATTATTGCATTTCAATTCATAAAACTAACTGTAGCAAAATTAATTGTAACTGTCCAAGGATAACAAAAGTTTTATCTACGAAATACCTTGGCGTTATGATCGACCAACGGCTCTCTTGGCATGATCACCTTGAACTTTTAATAACCAGGACAAGAAAACTAATTTGGATTTCTAAAACGTTGCGCCATGTAGCCATCAAAAAATTACTTCATGAAATATATAATAGCCTATCAAGATCAATTTTGAATTATTGTATTCCAGTCTGGGGTGGAGCAACAAAAATGAAATTCTTGCAACTAGAAAGAGCACAAAGATCTCTCTTAAAGGTAATGTTATTTAAGTCATATAGGTATCCCACGGAGATGTTATACTTGAATTCTAGTATTTTGACAATAAGGCAACTCAAATCTCAAATCTAATCGCAGTACGGCATGTTAATAATGATACACGAAAAGACGCTGCTGCCCATCTTCCGGAGGTATCCCTTGGCTGCCTTACTGCCGGCAGTCCATGCCAACCACAGTAATTCCAATACAAAATTGGAAAAACCATTAATTCACCACAGCAACTTCAATAAAATAATCGGTAAACTATGGCTACTTATCAAACGTATTTGTTATTTGGGCGAAGCAGTAGATGAGTTAAGAAATATGGCTTTAAAAGGTATTTGACGACGGTGCCACTGTAGTACTGTTTTAATGTCAGTTAATCTAATTCAAATTCAGATTAATTTATTGCGAAAATGATTTACATACAGATGTCAAAAATATAAATATTTCTTCCATAATCAACTTTACCTACAGCATGCAATATGTTATAAATTGTTTAAAACTAAAGTAAGTTTATCTAAGCCAATCAATTAATTAACAACACACACAAAACAAATAAGTCAACAAAAGTGTTACAAAATATGTTAGTTAGATTCAATTTTATCATTTAACCGCTCGTTTGGTTTTGGTCAGTTTACTTACCAAGATTTTTTAGCCGTTGTTTGGTTTTGGTTAGTAAACTGACCAGTGAGTCATCGTTCCACGAAAACAATTGTTATTTTTAAACTATAGTGTTTATCAACTTACTGTTAATAAAATAATACGCTTTTTTTCTGTAGCAACTTGACTTAAAACTTGAAGATATTATATGGGTGGTTTCTAATATAATGGTAATACTTGGCTACGACGCAGAAGATTGCACGTTTTATTCTCACAGCAGTGCAATTTTTTTATTGCAAATATTTTCGGTCTAGGTTTTTTTATGCAGTATGTGTGTAGTAATCTGGATCCCCTTACACTCAGCTTACTTAAGTGCTGCGTATAATTTGCTATATAACTATTTGTTTATTCTTTGTTCTGTTTACACTCAACACAAACTTTCAAAAATAATACAAATACAATAATACAACACATTTATAATCTTAACCTGTTTTGTGAGGGACTGTCTGAAAACCATTGTTATAATCATCAGTGGCCCAATCCGCGGAAAAAATAATTATATCTACAAAATAAACGTTCATAGAATTAAAAAAAGATTATTACCGTGCCCAAACTGTGAACAACACAATCTATTAACAATAGCCC
The DNA here is from genome assembly GCA_963082625.1 of Pasiphila rectangulata. Taxonomy (NCBI): domain Eukaryota; kingdom Metazoa; phylum Arthropoda; class Insecta; order Lepidoptera; family Geometridae; genus Pasiphila; species Pasiphila rectangulata. The sequence goes on from OY720235.1 coordinate 23,196,805, forward strand.
TGCCACAACATGCACTCAAACACAGAGGCAGTTGGTACAATAGAACAAGAGCATCGACTAACACTCGATGTTGTTCCTATCGGGTTGCGAATGCCCCGAGCAAACGCCGCGCTCCTAGCCCTCACCGCGTCCGGTGCAGTAGCGCGTGTTACAAGCACGCGGGTTTGCTCGTAGCAGAACTTTATTTTACTAACCTCCGACAAAAAAGAAGGGTATGGTAAATTTTACCACTTTTTATTTAATTGTTGACCGAAGGTTTTCTAGCGGTGGTAAAACATGTATTATCAAAATCTAGATATAGAGAAGAGGCTAAAAGAAATAAATAGATATATAGATAAAACGTTTATTTACGACTGCAGATACACATACAAGAAACAAAAGCTGAGTACAACATTACAATACATCAAATAAACACAAAATAAAACAAATTAAGACAGTATAATTAGCAATCAAAATGTTATGTGTGTGCTGCAGCACGTCAAAAGGTCATGGCTCAGCGTGAGATATACTAAAATAAATAATCGAATTTGAATAATGATTTGATTTATTTGAATGTTTCCAAATATTTAGCAGTTTTTTTTTCAAATGAAAGGAAATGATGAGTAGATTGAAAAAATGAGGAGTCATTTAAAAAAAAATAGGTAACCTCCGAGACTAGTGTCGGCGGTTACTTTTTATCATCATCATCATCACCCACAGCCCGATTTCACCCACTACTGGTATAGGCCTCCCTAAGTGTGAGCCGTCCACCACGATCCTGTGCCAGCCGCCAAGCAGTAAAGCACTCACGTCCTTAATGAAATTGATCACCGCGGTATTGCAGTTGTAATAGGTAGAGGTTAACGCTTAACATCAGATGGTCCTTCGGCTTGTGTCGTTATTTAGTCGTTATAAAAAAAAAGACGTGGGGTGCCGGCAGCCGGACGCGACGGGACGGGACGGGACGGGACGGGGCAGGACGGGCGGGACGGGACGGGACGGGACGCGACGGGACGGGACGCGACGGGACGCGACGCGACGGGACATGACGGGACGGGACGGGACGGGACGGGACTAGACGCGAAGGGACATGTCGGGACGGGACGGGACGGGACATGACGGGACGGGACGGGACATGACGGGACGGGACGGGAAGGGACGTGACGGGACGGGACGGGACGGGACGGGAAGGGACGGGACGCGACGGGACGGGACGGGACATGACAGGACGGGACGGGACGGGACGGGACAGGACAGGACGGGACGCGACGGGACGCGACGGGACGGGACGCGACGGGACGCGACGGGACATGACGAGACGGGACGGGACGGGACGGGATGGGACGGGACGGGACATGACGGGACAGGACGGGACGGGACATGATGCGACGGGACGCGACGGGACGGGACGGGACATGACGGGACGGGACTGGACGGGACGGGACGGGACGGGACGGGACTGGACGGGACGGGGCAGGACGGGACGGGACGGGACGCGACGGGACGCGACGGGACGCGACGGGACGCGACGGGACGCGACAGTACATGACGGGACGGGACGGGACGGGACGGGACGGGACGGGACGGGACGGGACGGGACGCGACGGGACGCGACGGGACAAGGCAAGGCAAGGCAAGGCAAGGCAAGGCAAGGCAAGGCAAGGCAAGGCAAGGCAAGGTGTCTCAGCCGGCTATTAGACCAACTGAGCCACGGAAGTCGTCAAAATAGCTTTTGAATATTGAATATTTTGAAATAGATAGATAAACTCTTTAGAAATTCTTTTTTAGATTTACATAACGATCTTACATATTCACTCGAAATTAGGGACGGGACGGGACGGGACGGGACGGGACGGGACGCGACGGGACGGCACGGGACATGACGGGACGGGACGGGACGGGACGGGACGCGACGGGACGGCACGGGACATGAAGGGACGGGACGGGACGGGACGGGACATGACGGGACGGGACGGGACGGGACGGGACGGGACGGGACGGGACTGGACGGGACGGGACGGGACGCGACGGGACGCGACGGGACGGGACATGACGGGACGGGACGGGACATGACGGGACGTGACGGGACGTGACGGGACGAGACGAGACGAGACGGGACGGGACGGGACTGGACGGGACGGGACGGGACGGGACGGGACGCGACGGGACGCGACGGGAAGGGACGGGACATGACGGGACGGGACGGGACGATATTTGTTCAGGGTGTTCTGGGTGTTTTTTTTTCTTTAAATAATAAAAATATCTATCTATGTAGTATAATGTATTAAGTTTATCAGTCATCTAGTACCCATAACACAAGCTCTGCTTAGCTTGGGGCTAGATGATGCTGTGTAATTTGTCCAGCATTATTTATTATTTTATTATTTATTATATGATACGATACGATACGATACGAATTAATTTAAATTCCATAATTCCAAAATTCCAAAATTCCAAAATTACAAATTCCAAAATTCCAAATTCCAAATTCCAAATTCCAAAATTCCAAATTCCAAAATTCAAAATTCAGGTTACCGCATTCCTATCATCCCAGCCGTGGACGTCCACTGGCCTAAGATCTACCTTAAGGATCTCTAGATACTGATCATGAGGTGGTTGTTGCCATACTCACCACGGCACCAGGCGAGTTGGCGAGTGCAGTACGCGATGTTTAATGTACGGAATCACGGTAAGACGCTGCGGCCCATCTTTCCGAGGTTTCTCTTGGGAAATTGTTACTGCATTCACGAGAGGCAACATTCCACCGCCGGTCCCACGGCACTTATGGCTGATAATATACGAGTATATCTATAAGGTAGTATAATATATAATACTATAAGTAGGAAAACATTGTATATTGTATGTTTGTAACGAATAAATTCAAAAAGTACTGACTCGATTTCCAAAATTCTTTCACCATTATATTGCTACATTATCCTTGAGTGACATAGGCCTATCCTTGTACTCCCACGGGAACGGGAACTACGCGGGTGAATCTGCGGAGCGCTGCTAGAAAATAAATAAGGAAGTCCCGTCAAGCTTTACAGAGCCAACTATCTACACATTGCATCTGAGACGGCGCCGCGTACACTGTACAGCTTTGTGCAGACAAAGTACACAATCTTTTAGTCCGCGCTGACGGCCAGTGTAAGCATGAGGCATTGAATCAGCCGACCGCGTAGTGGCGAGTACAGTACCGCAACATTTTTATTTAAGCCTATACACGCTGTAGGGTGCTGGCAGAAGGGATGCCCATTTAGTCTCCGAAAAACGATTGTCCGTAAATCACAATGAATACAATAACATTGTCTCCGAAACATCACAATCCATAATATTATGTTCCCATAAATATCATTTGCAATAAGATATTGTTCATCTTTATGCTCCTTCCGCATAAAATTATTTTACCTAATACATCACTTTCATAATTTTCATCGTTTTAAACATTTGTGTCAATAACGAATCATAAACTTATTATTCTGAATATTTTCCATAGATTATAAAACCTTCCAGTGGCAGAATCGAGACGGAAGGACAGAAGGTTATTAGGTTTTTTTACAACTATCTGAAAACACTGCCTGGGACAGAACCGAGATGAAGGGACAGTAGGTTATTAGGATGTTTTTATAAAAATACGAAAACACTGCCTATGACAAAACCGAGATGGAGAGACAGTAGGTTATTAGGTTTTTTTATAACCATCTGAAAACACTACCTGTTACAGAACCGAGATGGAAAGACAGTAAGTTTATTAATAAATAAGTAAGGCTAGTAAAAAAACTACGCGACAGCTGCAGCGGCCGCCAACAAAATATTATGTAACATGAAAATGATGTATTCAAATAAATAATTATGAGAATAATGTATATGAGTAAATAATATTATGGATTTCTTTACTTATTGCGAATCACTTTATGGATTTTAATTGTTATGGATACCTATATTAGTGGAAACTATATTAGGAATCCTTATATTATAGATTGTGATTATTCGAGTAATCGATGATTATGAAAATAAATTTTATGGATAAGGGAAATAACATTTCGGAAACAAAATAGAGAACTTGGCAGAAGAATAGCTTTATTTTACCCGTGGATGCAATAATAATCTGCTTAGGACAATGGGAGACCTCTGGAAGATGGGGAGCAGCGCCTTTCCATGTATTTTTCCATGCTGCGCTCGCCAACCCGCCTGCCAAGCGTGGTGAGTATGGCAATAACCCCTCATGATCAGTACTCGGCCATGAGGAAGACCTTTATCCACTCCATATGTACGTGTGTTGGAGGTGTCCAAATTAATATATTTTCAGGATTTTTTTGTACTGTTTTCTCGGAGTCATCTTTTATTATGTTCTTGCAAACTTACAGCTTTCTAGAATATATCTTCGTAAAGCCAAAGAAAGACGGACAGACAGACAGATAAGCGAAAATGTAAGAGTTCCTTGTTGTATTAAGGAACCCCAAAAAAAGGATTCACTTCCACTTTTGAAATTCCTCGAATCCAAGACGAAGAAGGAATTCGCCTTGATCTTTTGCTTTCAACTACCTCGTTACTTGAACCGTTATTCATAATAATGGCTTCTTGGAATTTTTCTTGTGTCACGTCTAGTGTTTGTTATAAGCCATTTCCAAACGGGCGTCGATAATAATCACGATTGAAGTGGGGGTGCAACTGCTTTTCGCTGCGTTGCCTTGAATGCCGATGTTCCCTCTTGTCTCTTGCTTGTTGATGCAGTAAGTAACCATGTGATAGCTCCAGATCCAGGGCAAGAAAGTAGCGGCAATATTCTACTGCCGGCGCCCCACGTCTTTTTTTTACAAGCTTTTATTTAGCTTGCCCTGTATGTATGTATGTACATATGTAACTATGTTTGTTCGCGGAATCTTGCAACTCAATTTTGAAGCAGATATCTTCAACCGAAATTTTGTATACATGTTAACTTTCGATGACAATTCATGGTCAGCTATGTGACGTCACTCTGAATCCAACATGGTGGAACACCCAAGATGGCGGAGTACTTACTTTTAATCTACTCCTTATGGAGTAGATTAAAAGTAAGTAGGTATCAAATGAAAGGACTTGTTGAGAATAATAAAAAAAAAATTAAATGACGTCACTCTAAATCCAACATGGCGGAACATTCAGAACTGGACTGGACTCCAGCCTTTTTATTGCACAAGCTTTTTTATTACATATATTGTGTAAAGACGTTTTAAGTTGACATTAAACTTTAATGGAAAATGTTTATTTTATTATTTTTAGTAGGTACGTTTAAACAAAAGCTTGTTTGTTAAAAAGTTTTTTTTTACTTTGTATATAACGACTAAATGACGACACAAGCCGAAGGCCCATCTGATGTTAAGCGGCAACCTCTACCTATTACAACTGCAGTACCGGGGTGATCACGTTCACTAAGCTCGTGACTGCTTTACTGCTTGGCGGCGGAAATAAATATAGTGGTAGTACTTCCTCGGATGAACTCTTCATAAAAAGTTCTACAACTAGTACTACGACTCTTATCTATTTTTCTCTTTGCTGTAACTTAACTTCTGTTATAATATCTTCTATCGAATAATTGTGAACCTTTAAGAAGACAGAGGATTGAGCCCTCGTGTTTAAATACAAGTGCAAACTTAGTTAGAACGAGGTGTTCTCTTCTTCGAGTGTGTTCATTATCTTTGACCCTAAAAGGTTTAGCACAAGTAGGTATCTACGTAATCACACACTACAGCTGACCATGAATTGTCATCGAAAGTTAACATGTATACAAAATTTCGGTTGAAGATATCTGCTTCAAAATTGAGTTGCAAGATTCCGCGAACAAACATAGTTACATATGTACATACATACATACAGGGCAAGCTAAATAAAAGCTTGTAAAAAAAGACGTGGGGCGCCGGCAGTAGAATATTGCCGCTACTTTCTTGCCCTGGATCTGGAGCTATCACATGGTTACTTACTGCATCAACAAGCAAGAGACAAGAGGGAACATCGGCATTCAAGGCAACGCAGCGAAAAGCAGTTGCACCCCCACTTCAATCGTGATTATTATCGACGCCCGTTTGGAAATGGCTTATAACAAACACTAGACGTGACACAAGAAAAATTCCAAGAAGCCATTATTATGAATAACGGTTCAAGTAACGAGGTAGTTGAAAGCAAAAGATCAAGGCGAATTCCTTCTTCGTCTTGGATTCGAGGAATTTCAAAAGTGGAAGTGAATCCTTTTTTTGGGGTTCCTTAATACAACAAGGAACTCTTACATTTTCGCTTATCTGTCTGTCTGTCCGTCTTTCTTTGGCTTTACGAAGATATATTCTAGAAAGCTGTAAGTTTGCAAGAACATAATAAAAGATGACTCCGAGAAAACAGTACAAAAAAATCCTGAAAATATATTAATTTGGACACCTCCAACACACGTACATATGGAGTGGATAAAGGTCTTCCTCATGGCCGAGTACTGATCATGAGGGGTTATTGCCATACTCACCACGCTTGGCAGGCGGGTTGGCGAGCGCAGCATGGAAAAATACATGGAAAGGTGCTGCTCCCCATCTTCCAGAGGTCTCCCATTGTCCTAAGCAGATTATTATTGCATCCACGGGTAAAATAAAGCTATTCTTCTGCCAAGTTCTCTATTTTGTTTCCGAAATGTTATTTCCCTTATCCATAAAATTTATTTTCATAATCATCGATTACTCGAATAATCACAATCTATAATATAAGGATTCCTAATATAGTTTCCACTAATATAGGTATCCATAACAATTAAAATCCATAAAGTGATTCGCAATAAGTAAAGAAATCCATAATATTATTTACTCATATACATTATTCTCATAATTATTTATTTGAATACATCATTTTCATGTTACATAATATTTTGTTGGCGGCCGCTGCAGCTGTCGCGTAGTTTTTTTACTAGCCTTACTTATTTATTAATAAACTTACTGTCTTTCCATCTCGGTTCTGTAACAGGTAGTGTTTTCAGATGGTTATAAAAAAACCTAATAACCTACTGTCTCTCCATCTCGGTTTTGTCATAGGCAGTGTTTTCGTATTTTTATAAAAACATCCTGATAACCTACTGTCCCTTCATCTCGGTTCTGTCCCAGGCAGTGTTTTCAGATAGTTGTAAAAAAACCTAATAACCTTCTGTCCTTCCGTCTCGATTCTGCCACTGGAAGGTTTTATAATCTATGGAAAATATTCAGAATAATAAGTTTATGATTCGTTATTGACACAAATGTTTAAAACGATGAAAATTATGAAAGTGATCATCATTTCAGCCGTAGGACGTCCACTGCTGGACAAAGGCCTCCCTCATTGATCTCCAAGTACTGCGGTTGGAAGCCGTCTGCATCCACCGCCGACCAGCAGTTCTCACCAAGTCGTCTGCCCATCTTGTAGGTGGACGTCCTACGCTGCGCTTGCCGATCCGTGGCCTCCATTCGAGAACTTTGCTGCCCCATCGGCCGTCAGTTCTGCGCGCTATATGGCCTGCCCATTGCCACTTCAACGTGCCAATCCGTTTGGCTATGTCGGTGACCCGAGTTCTCCTACGTATCTCCTCATTTCTGATTCGATCCCGTAGTGAAACCCCGAGCATAGCCCTCTCCATAGCTCGTTGAGCGACTCTGAGCTTGTTCATAAGGCCAATAGTGAAGGACCACGTCTCGGTTCCATATGTCATCACTGGTAACACACACTGGTTGTAGACTTTCGTCTTAAGGCACTGAGGTATGTTGGACGAAAAGACGTTGCGAAGTTTCCCAAACGCTGCCCATCCGAGTTGGATTCGACGATTGACCTCTTTCTCGAAGTTGGACCTACCTAATTGGACTGTTTGTCCTAGGTATACGTACGCGTCGACAACTTCAAGAGCCGAGTTCTCAACCATAACTGGGGCAGGCACGACATGGACATTTGACATGATTTTCGTCTTGTCCATGTTCATTTTAAGGCCTACCCGCTGGGAGACTCGATTGAGGCCTTCGAGCATCGTGCTGAGCTCTTCCATCGACTTTGCCATGACCACAATATCGTCGGCAAATCGAAGGTGAGTGATGTATTCGCCGTTAATATTGATGCCCAGCCCTTTCCATTCCAGGAGCTTGAAGGCATCTTCCAAAGCGGTCGTAAACAGTTTCGGAGAGATTACGTCTCCCTGTCTTACGCCTCTTTTTAAGGGAATCGCCTTCGAGCTCTGTTCTTGTACTCGGACTGACATAGTGGCGTTTGTATACAAACACTTCAACACTTCGATGTACCGATAGTCAATTCGGCATCGTTGGAGATACTCAAGCACCGCCCATGTTTCGATCGAATCGAAGGCTTTCTCATAGTCCACAAACGCAAGACATAGCGGCAAGTTATACTCTTCGGTCTTCTGTATGACTTGCCGCAGCGTATGTATGTGGTCTATGGTACTGTAGCCTTTTCGGAACCCGGCTTGTTCGGGAGGCTGGAAGTCATCAAACCTGCGTTCGAGACGGTTCGCGATGACCCTTGAAAACAGCTTATAAACATGGCTCAACAGCGAGATGGGTCTGTAATTCTTAAGTAAGGTTTTGTCACCTTTCTTGAAGAACAGAACCACCACGCCCTTGTTCCATGCTTTTGGCGTCGTACCTTCAAGCAAGGCGGAATTAAATAGCTTCTGAAGGACTTTAAGTACCGGTGATCCACCCGCTTTCAGAAGCTCTGAAGTGATTCCGTCCTCACCCGGCGCCTTGTCGTTCTTAAGCTGTTTCAAGGCCATCCTGATCTCGTACAGGCTGATGTCCGGGATATCCTCGGTATAATGTCGGGTCAGTTTAGCTCTTGGGTCGTTGGCCGCACTGCAAACAGGTTTAGTGACCGAATCGTAGAGCCGTCCATAGAACCTTTCGACTTCCCTTAACACTTCTGCTTTACTTGACGTTATGCTGCCATCTTCCCTCTTCAGCTTCGTCATCTGGCTCTGCCCAATAGAACTATCTCTCGCGAACACTTTGGAGCCTTTATTCCGCTCTATCGTATCTTTAATACTGGCTGTATTAAAGGTACGAATATCGTGCCGCAAGGATTTCCAAATTTGTCTATTGAGCTGCCTGTGTGACTGAGCATCATCGGGAGACTGCAGTCGCAAAGAACGTCGTTCAGCCATGAGGTTTAGGGTGTCATCAGAAAGTTTCTGAGGTCTATTAGTACGGGGGGTCTTAAAAAACTGGGACCCCACCGTATGGACGGTTTCTACGAACCTGTTATTGATCTCGTCCACCGATGCATCTACTCGTAGACAGTCAAAGCGATTTGCGAGTTCGAGTTGAAAGCTCTCGAGGTTTTGGATATGTGCGCGAGTGGGTCGGAGCGTAGATTTCATCAAACGGGACCTTTCAAGTTTAACGTTCATATTCAATGTGCCCCTTACAATTCGGTGATCACTGCCGGTTTTCACCCTGTGAATCACAGAGACATCATTGAATATTCGTTTCTTGTTGGTCAGGGTGAAATCAATCTCATTTCTCGTAGAACCATTGGGACTCATCCAGGTCCATTTCCTGTGAGGCGGCTTCTGGAAGAAAGAATTCATCATAAAGAGTCCTTCTTTCTCCAGAAAATCGGCCAGCCTCTGTCCCCTGGGGTTCCGTTGCCCATACCCAAATTGCCCCACTCTCAACTCATCATCGCTTCTCATGCCTAGCTTTGCATTGAAGTCCCCCATTACAACAGTGAAGTGAGTGTTGTTCGTATGTATGGCTCTACTGATGTCCTCATACATAGACTCTACTTCTTCATCTGGGTGTGACGAGGTCGGCGCATATACCTGAACGACCTTCAGCAAATATCGCTTAGATATTCTGAGTGTTAGGTACGCGACCCTGCTCGACACACTGTCGATGGTGACAATGTTGTTAATGAGTGACTTGTGAACGAGAAACCCGACACCACCTTGGGACTGTTGGTCGCCCTCCCGGTAGTATAGTAGGTTACCGGACTTAAGGGATATCGTGTCCTCGCCCTCTCTACGGACTTCTGATAGCCCCAAAATGTCCCAGTGTAATCTACTAATTTCTTCTTCCAGCTCAACAATCTTATCGTCTGTCCTCAAAGTGCGGATGTTGTGTGTTACCAGGGCCAGTGGTCGTCGTAGGGGTTGGTAGCCGATCGTCTCCCGGGGATTCTTAGCACCCCTAGCCCCGCCGTTACCGTGACTGCTACCGTAGCCAGGATAAGCGGGGCCGCCGGGGACTCGGGGCCTGGTTTTTTGTTGTATTGTCATGAGGGGGTTGATGCCATACTCACCACGCTTGGCAGGCGGGTTGGCGAGCGCAGTATAGGGTAGTGAAAAAACACGGAAAGATGCTGCTGCCCATCTTCCGGAGGTATCCCTTAGCAGATTCTTACTGCATCCATGGGTAAGAGAGGAGAGGCAACATTCTACTGCCGGCGCCCCACGGCTATGAAAGTGATATATTAGGTAAAATAATTTTATGCGGAAGGAGCATAAAGATGAACAATATCTTATTGCAAATGATATTTATGGGAACATAATATTATGGATTGTGATGTTTCGGAGACAATGTTATTGTATTCATTGTGATTTACGGACAATCGTTTTTCGGAGACTAAATGGGCATCCCTTCTGCCAGCACCCTACAGCGTGTATAGGCTTAAATAAAAATGTTGCGGTACTGTACTCGCCACTACGCGGTCGGCTGATTCAATGCCTCATGCTTACACTGGCCGTCAGCGCGGACTAAAAGATTGTGTACTTTGTCTGCACAAAGCTGTACAGTGTACGCGGCGCCGTCTCAGATGCAATGTGTAGATAGTTGGCTCTGTAAAGCTTGACGGGACTTCCTTATTTATTTTCTAGCAGCGCTCCGCAGATTCACCCGCGTAGTTCCCGTTCCCGTGGGAGTACAAGGATAGGCCTATGTCACTCAAGGATAATGTAGCAATATAATGGTGAAAGAATTTTGGAAATCGAGTCAGTACTTTTTGAATTTATTCGTTACAAACATACAATATACAATGTTTTCCTACTTATAGTATTATATATTATACTACCTTATAGATATACTCGTATATTATCAGCCATAAGTGCCGTGGGACCGGCGGTGGAATGTTGCCTCTCGTGAATGCAGTAACAATTTCCCAAGAGAAACCTCGGAAAGATGGGCAGCAGCGTCTTACCGTGATTCCGTACATTAAACATCGCGTACTGCACTCGCCAACTCGCCTGGTGCCGTGGTGAGTATGGCAACAACCACCTCATGATCAGTATCTAGAGATCCTTAAGGTAGATCTTAGGCCAGTGGACGTCCACGGCTGGGATGATAGGAATGCGGTAACCTGTGTTCTGGGGGTTTTTATATATATAATAAAAATATATTTTGTTAAAGTATATTTTTATTATATAAAAATATACTTTTATAATATATATTTTTATAATAAATATATTTTAATAAATATATTTTTATTTTATAATAAATATATTTTTATTATATAAAAATATACTTTAAATTCAAATATGAAATTAAAATTCCAAAATTCCAAAATTCCAAAATTACAAAATTCCAAAATTCCAAAATTACAAAATTACAAATTCCAAAATTCCAAATTCCAAATTCCAAAATTTCAAATTCCAAATTCCAAAATTCTAAATTCCAAAATTCCAAATTTCAAAATTCCAAAATTCCAAAATTCCAAATTCCAAATTCCAAAATTCGAAATTCCAAAATTCCAAATTCCAAATTCCAAAATTCCAAATTCCAAATTTCAAAATTCCAAATTCCAAAATTCCAAATTCCAAAATTCCAAATTCCAAAATTCCAAAATTCAAAAATTCTAAATTCCAAAATTCCAAAATTCCAAATTCCAAAATTCCAAATTCCAAAATTCCAAAATTCCAAAATTCCAAATTCCAAAATTTCTAAAATTCCAAATTTTAAAATTCCAAATTCCAAAATTCCAAAATTCCAAAATTCCAAAATTCCAAAAATTCCAAAATTCCAAAATTCCAAATTCCAAATTCCAAAATTCGAAATTCCAAAATTCCAAATTCCAAAATTTTAAAATTCCAAAATTCCAAATTCCAAAATTCCAAATTCCAAAATTCCAAATTCCAAAATTCCAAAATTCCAAATTCCAAAATTCCAAATTCCAAAATTCCAAAATTCCAAAATTCCAAAATTACAAAATTCCAAAATTCCAAAATTACAAAATTACAAATTCCAAAATTCCAAATTCCAAATTCCAAAATTCCAAATTCCAAATTCCAAAATTCCAAATTCCAAAATTCCAAATTCCAAAATTCCAAATTCCAAAATTCCAAAATTCAAAAATTCTTAATTCCAAAATTCCAAAATTCCAAATTCCAAAATTCCAAATTCCAAAATTCCAAAATTCCAAAATTCCAAATTCCAAAATTTCTAAAATTCCAAATTTTAAAATTCCAAATTCCAAAATTCCAAAATTCCAAAATTCCAAAATTCCAAAAATTCCAAAATTCCAAAATTCCAAATTCCAAATTCCAAAATTCGAAATTCCAAAATTCCAAATTCCAAAATTTTAAAATTCCAAAATTCCAAATTCCAAAATTCCAAATTCCAAAATTCCAAATTCCAAAATTCCAAATTCCAAAATTTTAAAATTCCAAAATTCCAAATTCCAAAATTCCAAATTCCAAAATTCCAAATTCCAAAATTCCAAAATTCCAAATTCCAAAATTCCAAATTCCAAAATTCCAAAATTCCAAAATTCCAAAATTACAAAATTCCAAAATTCCAAAATTACAAAATTACAAATTCCAAAATTCCAAATTCCAAATTCCAAAATTTCAAATTCCAAATTCCAAAATTCTAAATTCCAAAATTCCAAATTTCAAAATTCCAAAATTCCAAAATTACAACTTCCAAAATTCCAAATTCCAAAATTCCAAATTCCAAAATTCCAAATTCCAAAATTCCAAATTCCAAATTCCAAAATTCCAAAATTCAAAAATTCAAAAATTCAAAAATTCCAAAATTCCAAAAATTCCAAAATTCCAGAATTCCAAATTCCAAATTCCAAAATTCGAAATTCCAAATTTCAAAATTCCAAAATTCCAAAATTCCAAATTCCAAATTCCAAAATTCGAAATTCCAAAATTCCAAATTCCAAATTCCAAAATTCTAAATTCCAAAATTCCAAATTCTAAAATTCCAAAATTCCGAATTCCAAAATTCCAAAATTCCAAAATTCCAAATTCCAAAATTCCAAATTCCAAAATTCTAAAATTCTAAATTCCAAAATTCCAAATTCCAAAATTCCAAATTCCAAAATTCCAAATTTCAAAATTCCAAATTCCAAAATTCTAAAATTCTAAATTCCAAAATTCCAAAATTCCAAATTCCAAAATTCCAAATTCCAAATTCCAAAATTCTAAATTCCAAAATTCCAAATTCTAAAATTCCGAAATTCCAAATTCCAAAATTCCAAAATTCCAAAATTACAAATTACAAAATTCCAAATTCCAAATTCCAAAATTCCAAATTTCAAAATTCCAAATTCCAAAATTCCAAAATTCCAAATTCCAAAATTCCAAATTCCAAAATTTCCAAAATTCCAAATTTTAAAATTCCAAATTCCAAAATTCCAAATTCCTAAATTCCAAATTCCAAAATTCCAAATTCAAAAATTCCAAATTCAAAAATTCCTAATTCAAAAATCCCACGCCTCACTATGCCATTCCTCAAACCTAGAACAAAACCAAGTGTTGTATCCATATCTTTTATCTACACTTCACATTATCGCTCTAATATTATAAATGTGAAAGTTTAGATGTATGTATGGATGTTTGCAACTTCTTCACGTGAAAACTACTAAACGGATCCTAAACTCGAACATAGGCTAGGCTTTCCATAGAAACTATTGGCAGATTCTTACTCTGCATCCCCGTGTAAGAGAGGAGCTACGTATACATACATACGGTTATGTATCTACAGCGAGTGTCATTCAATCCACCAAGAATTGACATTACGTTTATACTACTAAATAAGAACTTTCTTTGCCTTTGTCACACTTGCTACGCTACTCTCAAGCTACATGCCCCCATAAGACTCCCTCATGGGCAAGTCTAAACAACTGAAAGTTATTCAAAAGCTGCAAAACTATTTGTCGCAGAGAGAGCCTTGTGCTCAAATAAAATTGTACAAAGGATTGCGCACACACTCGCGGTACTCAGACGGCGCGGCCCCATTCCGCGCTCGCAATATGCCCTATTGCATTATGATATTATGCGTCAGACGAGGCTTCTGCCATGCTTTCAAGATGGCTACCAAGATGCAGGATTTTTTTATTTGATTACTGTGAGACTTATCTCACAGTGAAATAAAAGAAACCTGAGAAGTAAGAAGAAACAAACAAAAAAGTTGTTTCTTAAAACAACTTCATTATTATAGTGTCATAATTATCTGTGTTTTACTCGTACGCAATCATCATCATCATCATCATTTCAGCCGTAAAACGTCCACTGCTGAACACAGACCTCATGAATCTCCATGAGGGGTAGTTGCCATACTCACCACGCTTGGCAGGCGGGTTGGCGAGCGCAGTTCAGGATGTTGATACACGGAGAGACACTGCCGCCCATCTTCCGGAGGTATCCCTTAGTAGGCTCTTACTGCATCCACGGGTATGAGAGGAGGACTAACATTCTAGTGCCGGCACCCCATGGCGGATAGTATGCAATATTTACGATATACCAGGCGTGGTGATGACAGGTGGAGCAAGGCCACAGCTGAATGCTGGCCGAGGATGGGTCATAGAAGTGTCGGGCGACTGGTGGCGAAGCGGGTGGACTACCTGCACGTCTTGGGGCGTCAATGGATGCGACTGACACAGGTTGTGGTGGATAGCACTAACTTAGAGAGGTCTATACCTAGCTGTGGGTGAAATCGGCTGTCGATGACGAATACGAAAACTTTTAACTATAAACAACTCTGATTTCAGCAGCTAACAAATAAACAAGCCTCACTGAGTCACTAATAAAGTCGCACTCAGCTAAAGCGGACAAATTATCGGAAACATATCGTGTACGAACTATTTATGATAAATGCTTGTAACAAATGTGCGCGATGTGTCACTGTGACGCATATCTCGCGCCGCCCGCGGCCGTCACACTGCGAGCGGGTTTAAGCCTTCGTAGTATTTTTATAAATATAAAACATAAAACACTGTCCCGTCCCGTCCCGTCCCGTCTAGTCCCGTCTAGTCCCATCCCGTCCCGTCCCGTCCCGCCCCACCCGTCCCGTCACGTCCCGTCCCGTCCCGCCCCGCCCCGTCCCGCGCCGCCCCGTCCCGTCCCGTCCCGTACTTATAGTATTATATATTATACTACCTTAAAGATATACTCGTATATTATCAGCCGTGGGGCTGGCGGTGGAATGTTGCCTCTCGTGAATGCAGTAACAATTTCCCAAGAGAAACCTCGGAAAGATGGGCAGCAGCGTCTTACCGTGATTCCGTACATTAAACATCCCGTACTGCACTCGCCAACTCGCCTGGTGCCGTGGTGAGTATGGCAACAACCACCTCATGATCATTATCTAGAGATCCTTAAGGTAGATCTTAGGCCAGTGGACGTCCACGGCTGGGATGATAGGAATGCGGTAACCTGTGTTCTGGGGGTTTTTATATACTATATAATAAAAATATGTAACGTTGCGTCTAGCGCGGTCACCTAACTGTATAAGTAGCACTAAATTAAAGATAAAGTAATTAAACATTATTTAAAAACTTAACATTTCAATACGGAACCTCCGTATCTCTTGAAAATATTCTGAGGTTCGCTAATTTCATTTGCGCACCCGCGGAACCATATTACATACAGCTAGCCTATTCCTTGGGTAGGATTATGTGGTATTCTGTGGCCATTCGCACGCCGTGTTCTCATACTGCCTTCTCGCGCCGACCAACGCGCACGCGCTCCGAAAACTGCTAAGGAATCCCGCTGGGGTGAGTTTCCATAGTGTCTTACCACTGCCTAGCCCTTCCACCTGTGTCTAAATGTAATCTTAAATATCTCTGTAAAGCTGTCTGCTTCGCTAAGCTAGCTGCCGTTATTCTTAAAATCACCGACCGTCGCTGGACCTTGTGCGGCCTACCCACACAGCAATCACAACGTTGGGAGAAATGGCTTGGCGGACAGCTAGTTCTGGAACATTCCCTAAGGCTTATCCATTGATTCCAGGATTCCACTGCACCTTTTAAAGAACTCGGGTCTACCCCCGGGTTTTATCTGCTGCACCTACGGCTTGCCGCTTTCACCGCTTCAAAGTCCTACTTCGAGCCAAGACATTCTTGGAGAGGAACGCAGCTGCCGCCCGTCTACCTCATCGCCGAAGGCGTACCCTGGAGCGTGGAGCCAAGATTCCTGGAGAGGAACGCTGCTGCCGCCCGTCTACCCCTTTAACGCTCAGGCCAGTGACGGTGTACTAATAACTCTAAGTGCATTCGAATCATGTGCGGCTGTGTAGTATTTTAAGGACAGTAAAGGGTAACTTAAAATCATCTGTTTGATTTCAACCCTTTCAGGACCCTACCTACCTACTTACCTACCTACCTGCGTGTAGTAGGGGCTAATCAACCCCTAACGCCGCAAATATATTTTGTTAAAGTATATTTTTATTATATATCAGTCATCAAGTACCGATAACACAAGCTCTGCTTAGCTTTGGGCTAGATGACGCTGTGTGTCCAGCATTCTTTATTTAGATGTCCATCAGATTATAATTGTATTATTTTTTTTTTATAAAAGGAGCACACTATTAACTGAGAGTTTATGATTATTACGAGTATCAAGTTCTAAAACTTAGTCTCATAAAAAGACGAAGCATCGACTGTATCCATAAATAAGTTTTTGATGGATTCTACAGGGACCTTGATCCATTAAACTTGGCAATTATTGTCTTTATAGTTTTTGGATAGCTTAACCAAATAGTACTGTGGGGTTCCGGCAGTAGAATGTTACCCTACCTCTCATGCCCGTGAATGCAGTAAGAGCCTGCTAAGGGATACCTCTGGAAGATGGGCAGCAGCGTCTTTCCGTGTATCGAAATCCCGTACTGCGCTCGCCAACCCGCTTGCTAAGCGTGTTGAGTATGGCAACTACCCCTCCTGGAGATCCATGACAGAGGCCTGTGTTCAGTAATGGACGTTTTACGGCTGAAATGATGAAGGCTCAGTATTTGACATATAGTTTTGTAGCTTTCGAATTATTTTCTGTCTGATATAAACCTGTGTTTTAAAAACAATAATACCTATATTATCAAATCGCGAAAGTTTAACAAATTGTATTAACTAACTTACTCTTCTTACGTTACAATACAACGTGAGTAATCCCTGTTTTTAAAAATAAATGTGTTCAGAGACTTCGCTAAGTAGTAACTTTCTCTGCCAATATTATGTTGAGTAGCAACGTCTACATAAGGATACCACGTTCTGCACAACTTACAACATAAACTAACTTAATAAACTAAAGAAGCTGCTACATATCATCATCATCATCTCAGCTGTAGGGCGTCCACTGCTGGACATAGGCCTCCCTCATGCATCTTTGATCATGAGGGGTTGTTGCCATACTCACCACGCTTGACAGGCGGGTTGCGAGCGCAGTATGGGGTGTTTATACACGGAAGGACGCTGCTGCTCATCTTCCGGAGGTATTTATTGGCAGATTCTTACTCTGCATCCCCGTGTAAGAGAGGAGCTACGTATACATACAGTTATGTACCTACAGCGAGCGTCATTCAATCCACCAAGAATTGACATTACGTTCAGGCTACTAAATAAGAACTTTCTTTGCCTTTGTCACACTCGCTACGCTACTCTCAAGCTACATGCCCCCATAAGACTCCCTCATGGGCAAGTCAAAACAACTGAAAGTTATTCAAAAGCTGCAAAACTATTTGTCGCACAGAGAGCCTTGTGCTCAAATAAAATGGTACAAAGGATTGCGCACACACTCGCGGTACTCAGACGGCGCGGCCCCATTCCGCGCTCGCAATATGCCCTATTGCATTATGATATTATGCGTCAGACGAGGCTTCTGCCACGCTTTCAAGATGGCTACCAAGATGCAGGATTTATTTTATTTGATTACTGTGGGACTTATCTCACATTGAACAAATAAAAGAAACCTGAGAAGTAAGAAGAAACAAACAAAAAAGTTGTTTCTTAAAACAACTTCATTATCAATTGTAGTGTCATAATTATCTGTGTTTTACTCGTACGCAATCATCATCATCATTTCAGCCGTAAAATATCCACTGCTGAACACAGGCCTCATGAATCTACATGAGGGGTAGTTATAATATTAGGTACGTGGTGTAAGCCGTATTATATTTATTAAAAAAGGAGGACTTGTTGAAAATGACATTGAACTTATCAAAATCAATAGATTTTAAAATAGAGGCGTGCGATATTAAAGATATTTATTGAGTTCAAATTAAGCGTAGTAACTCAAGCAATAGTCCGATTGTGGTTGAACTTGCGTCAACTATTATCAAAACGGAGTTCCTGAAAATGACAAAATCGTACAATTTCCGGCACAAAGAAAAGCTATGTGCAAAAAACCTTGGTTTCAAGAAGGAAGAATATGCTCCTATTTACGTATCGGAGCAGCTGACGGCTAAAGGTGCCCGCCTGCACTTCCTTGCGCGAGATTTAGCGAAGACGAAGGATTATAAGTGTTGCTGGACGGCTTACGGAAGAGTTTACATAAGAAAGAACGAAAACTCTCCCATAATTGCAATAAAATCGGAATATCAAGTAAACAACCTGATGCAAAGTAAATGACTAGATTTAGATATAACTTCTTATAATTACCCGTTTTTGTTTAAAATATTTGAGTTTCATCTTATATATAATTATTTTTCAAAAAACATATTACATCTACAATGCTGTAAAATCGGTAAAGATATAATCTTATTTTGTATTATTTATCTACAAACATGTTACACTCTACAAAACGCTATACATACTCTCTCACAAACATTTATTAAACCGGATAAAAATACTACTGCAAAATACCTAAAAACCTACTCTTCTAATACAAAAATTAATTATGTAAGTTATTGCATTCAATTTCTTACCTAATATAAATTATGGATAGCAAACTTACTATGTTACATAAAATAGATGATTTTGAAATAGCCCAGGTATTTAGTTGTGCGATAAAAGATTTATCTAGGCTAACAAGAATAGAGAATAATGATTTTACTATAATATCGCAGAATATAAGAAGTATTTATGCTAACTTTGACGACATGCAGTTAAATATTTCTAGCTTAAACACAAATGTAGACCTTATAGATCTAAGTGAATGTAGATTAAATGCTAACAAAAACATACCACAAATAAATAACTACACCTCATATCAAACAACAAACCATCTAAATCATACTGATAAGAAGAGTAGGTTATGTAAAAAACACACATAGAGTAAATGTAACTGAAGTTATATTAACACATGCATCTTGTTTACAGATAAAATTATTTCCAGATATTATTATTTTAGGTGTATATAGATCTCCATCAAACACAAATTCAAACGAATTTACCAATAGCCTTAGTCGGTATCTTGACAGTATTTCCTCAACAAAAAACATAATTATTACCGGTGACATAAATATAAATCTTATAAACAGACAGGATGAGCCTTCGCACGAACGTTCCAATAGGTTATATTATTTAAATATGTTAGCAATGCATGGTCTATTACCTGGACATACTCTACCCACAAGAGGGAATAACTGTCTAGACCATTTTATTGTTAAAATTAAATCCCATAATAAATCAGCAACTATAGCTATTCTAGATACGACTATCACAGACCACAATATGATTTTTCTAAAGCTATCAAATAACGTAAATTATACCAAAAACCTTAGAGGTAGAACTAGAACAATATTTAACCTTGAAAGCGCTCTAAATTATATAAACGAAGTAAATCTCTCTGAACTATTGAATCTAAAAAACCCTAATAGTCTTATTAATAGCCTTATTAGCAATTTGCAATTATGTATTAAAAAAAACAGTACAACCGAAATGATTTCCCACAATCACAAACTTATAAAACCCTGGATGACTAATGGACTACTACGTTGCATAAGCAACCGTAATTATATGCAAAAAAGGTTAAAGCTCGACCCATATAATGAGGTGTTAAAAATCACCTTTAAGCGTTACAGAAACTTTTGTACCAATCTCATTAAAAAACAGAAACGTATATTTGATAGAGAGCAATTGGAAAAAGCGCGTAAAAATCCCAAAAAACTGTGGAATGCTATAAACTACATAACTCAACGAAAAATTAAAAATACACATAGCTCTGAACTTTTAGATAAATGTTTAACTCCACAACACTCTGTTGATGAAGTCAATGAATATTTTTGTTCAGTAGGGAAAACTCTAGCCAACGACATAATAAACTCAAGTTTTGTAACGCAAGCTGAGAAATTTACGCACCCTTCTTCAGAAACTTCCTTGGCATCTTCTTTTGCACTATTCAAAACGGATTGTGAGGAAGTCAGAACCGTGCTAATGAGCCTTAAATCCGAGAGTTCTCCAGGTGCTGACAATATACCTACTAGTTTTCTAAAAGCTATACATACTCAGATTGTCCCTCTGATAACCCATCTGGCGAACCTTTGCTTTGATCAAGGCATCTTCCCGTCTGCCTTGAAAGAAGCTTTGATAACCCCTGTGCACAAGGATGGTGATCGGACTATATTGTCAAACTACAGGCCGATTTCAGTACTCTCATCTAGATCCAAAATCTTGGAAAAATTAATTAACACGCGGCTAGTAAATTATCTTAATAAATTTAATTTACTCTCACCGTCACAATATGGCTTTCGACAAGGAATGTCCACAGAAGATGCCATCTTGGCGCTGACTTCAACTGTTACAGACAAACTGGACAGAGGAAGTAAGTGCCTGGCTGTTTTTCTCGACCTTAAGAAAGCCTTTGATACGGTTTCCATTCTAAATCTACTGCACAAACTAGAAAAAATTGGCATACGAGGTACACCCCTATTGTTATTTAAAGACTATTTATCAAATCGTAAGCAAAAAGTAAAAATAGGAAAATATATTAGCGTAGATAAAGAAGTAACGTTTGGCGTCCCTCAAGGCAGTGTACTTGGCCCGACTCTTTTCCTTATATACATTAATAATCTAAGTAACATGAAGATTGATGAGGGCCAAGTTCTGTCATACGCAGATGACACGGCTATTATTTTTTCCGGGAAAACGTGGGAGTGTGTTAAAACATCTGCTGAAATAGGTTTAAAAATGGTTTTATCGTGGTTAGACAACAATCTTCTAACTTTAAATACTTTAAAAACAAATTATATTTGCTACTCTATACAAGACAGTACTCAGCCCTCATCCGATTTTCAAATAAAGATCCATAAATGTAACAATGACGGTCTTCTCTGTTCTTGCACTTTAATATCGAATATACAGCAAACTAAATATGTACCTGGGAATAAAGATTGATCAGAGACTATCCTGGCATATGCATATTGAACTAGTCATGAATAGAACTAGGAAATTAATATGGACCTTTAAAACATTACGGCATGTAGCACCAACTAATCTATTGAAACAAATCTATATTACTCTTGTCCAATCAGTTTTGGGTTATTGTTTGCCAATTTGGGGGGGTGCCACTAAGATAAAGTTTTTGGAACTAGAGAGGGCACAACGTTCTCTGATTAAGGTGATGCATTTCAAACCTTTTAGATATTCCACGGAAAGTCTGTACCTAGATTCTGGACTCCTTACAGTAAGAAAACTTTATTTACTGCAATTAGTTTTAAAACAACATAAATCTGTTTTTTATACGCAAGAAATTGTTACAAATCGACGAATGAAAAACCCGATACCCACAGTCACAAATAAAACTACATTTGCGAAGAGACAATACAATAGACAATCATCACGCATAAATAACATAATTAACAAACAAATTCATATTTATCCGATGACACTTTTTTCTGTTAAAAAGACTCTTATAGAATGGTTAATGACCAGAAGCTACGACGAAATAGAGAGTATTGTGCAGGCAATGATATTATAGGTAACTCACACACACACACACACACATCACACATATACACACACACATCACACACATACACACATAAACCACACACACACACACACACACCACGCACTCACACCAAGACACGCATGCACCTATATACTACCCACTAAAACAAACAATAAAATGTAATATGTTTTCCTTTCTTGAATAGTAAAAATGTTTCTTTTTTTAAGTGTTTAAAATTAATTATTTTGAGTGTTTTTTTTTTTGCTAAGAATCATATATGACAATGGCTATAATAAAAGAGCGGATTCTCCTAACACAAGCAATTTTTTGCTTAAAAGGAGAATCTAAACCCTGTAATAACTAGTGAATAAGTTAAAGCAATAAACATTTATTTTATTTTTATTTTATTTTATTTTTATATAACAATAGGCCGTCGGGTAACTAAAAATCTCTACACAGCGCGCTTGGCCTTATCAATTTATATAAAACTCTTCTGTTACTGACTGAGTGACTGACAGACAACGCACAGCATAAACCATTGGACCTAGAGACTTGAAATTTGGCACACGTATACCTTAAGTATCCTAGAGGTGCAATAAGGAGGGATTTTTTCGAAATTCTCACGGGAACGGGAACTACGCGGGTGAAACTGCGGGGTGTGGCTAGTTTATTATATTATTGTTACAGTGCCACAAAAAAGGCCAAGATGGCGGAACAAAATTAGTAGAAATTGCAGGCACTACAGTTAGAAGCTCTAAACCGGGTTGATAAAAAGAAGATAATAGATTTTTGCTCAGCAGTGGAATCCAACAGGTTGTTGTTGTTTTTTTTTCAGAACGATAAATACAGACAGTGGCGTAAACTTGAAAGAGTATATATAGAAAACAAACATAAACATGGCTCTGTGTGTTGTGTCTAGCATTATTTTAAAACTTCTAAAATGTTGTGACGAAAACTGGGGGCGTTTGTCCAACAGTGGGATAGTCCAACAGTATAGGCTTCATCATCTCAGCTGTAGGACGTCCACTGCTGGATAAAGGTCTTCCTCATGGCCGAGTACTGATCAAAAAAAAAAAAAAACAAAATTATTTATTCTTTCTTACTTATTCTAATATACATACATTGAAAGAGACTCTCTTTTAAGTAAAGTTTACTTGTGCTAGAGAGACCCGCTACTTAACAACGCGGCTAGATAATAGAATTAAGTGAATGAATACAATTTTAAGGAACTTTTTTAAGTCGGTTTTTATAAAGAAAAAAAAGAACAAAATGACAAAAATTAGCTTAAAGTAAATAAATATGAGACTATAAGTAAGATAAATATATAAACATCTACTATTATATACGTATGTAGTTAGTACATATGATAAATAAATAATTATTAAAGATATAAATAAATAAATGTATTATAGATATAAATATATATATATATATATACATATATATATTATAAATATATTTGTACACAATTAAGTTATAATATAAGTATGTACAATTTGTGTCTTTGTCGGATTTTGTTATGTATGATTATGAAATTTGTTTCATTACACTGCAACGTCCAGTAGAGTTTCAACTTCCTCGTAGTTTAAATTCAACAACCAGGTAACAATAGTTTTCTTACATGTGTAAGTATTCATTGTGTATATACTTAGGATTTTGTTTACCTTGTCATATACATAAGCGGACTGTTTGGTATACTGTCGAGCAGCAAATTTTGATTTAGTAGTTATTTTATTTGTAACTCTGTCATTTCGACGCTTATTTAGTTTAGTTATGTCAAATAATAGTGATTTATGGTATTTTAGGATAGTATTTAGAATGTATAGCTTTCTTACTGATAGGATTCTTGTATCCTGATAGAGCAAGTTAGTAGAGTAAGTATATGCTTTAGAATACATTATTTTTAACATTGACCTTTGTGTCCTCTCAAGTTCCAGTAATTTTGTCTTGATAGCCCCTCCCCAGATCGGTATGCAGTAGTTTAAAATCGACTGTACAATGCTCTTGTAAATTTGCCTGATTAGATCTACAGTTGCTATGGTTCGAATTGTTTTAAAAATCCAGTTTAGCTTTCTCATTCTCCCCATTAGCAATTCAATTTGCGAGTTCCAGGACAAGCGTTGGTCAATCATTACTCCCAAATATTTGATTGTGGGAACTTTACTGATTTCCGGACATAAACATGAGGGATTATTACCAAAGCATTTGTGTATTTTAATTTTAAAATCTATTTTCGGCTGACTGTTATTATATTTAGTGAAGATCATGTAGTTCGTTTTTGATGTATTAAGGGTAAGCAGATTTCCTGTTAGCCAATTAGATATCTCACAAAGTCCTGTTTCTGTTGCCCTTTTAAGGTCATGAGGGGTTATTGCCATACTCACCACGCTTGGCAGGCATGTTGGCGAGCGCAGCACGAGATAATACACGGAAAGGCGCTGCTCCCTATCTTCCAGAGGTCTCCCATTGTCCTTAGCAGTATTTTGTTGCATCCCCGGGTAAGAGAGGAGGGGCACCATTCTTCTGCCAGGTTCTCTATTTTGTCTCTGAAATTGTATTTCCCTTATCCATAAAATTAATTTTCATAATCATCTATTGCCCGAATAATCACTATCTATAATATAACGATCTCTAATATAGTTTCCACTAATATCGGTATCCATAACGATTACAATCCATAAAGTGATTCGCAATAAGTAAATAAATCCATAACATTATTAACTCATAAACATTATTCTCATAATTATTTATTTGAATAATTTTTATGTTCCATAATATTTTGTTGGCGGCCGCTGCAGCTGTCGCGTAGTTTTTTTTAATAAAAAAACTACGCGACAGCTGCAGCATATATATATATATACGCTGTATATAGCGTGCATAAATAAGTAAGGCTAATGCCTTACTTATTTATTAACAAACCTACTGTCTTTCCATCTCGGTTCTGTTACAGGCAGTGTTTTCAGATGGTTATAAAAAAACCTACAAATCTACTGTCTCTCTATCTCGGTTCTGTCACAGGTAGGGTTTTCGGATGGTTATAAAAAAAACCTAATAACCTTTTGTCTCTCCATCTCGGTTTTGCCATAGGCAGTGTTTTCGTATTTTTATAAAAACATCCTAATAACCTACTGTCTCTTCAATCGGTTCTGTCCCAGGCAGTGTTTTCAGATAGTTGTAAAAAACCTAATAACCTTCTGTCCTTCCGTCTCGATTCTGCCACTGGAACGTTTTATAATCTTTGGAAAATATTCAGAATAATAAGTTTATGATTCGTTATTGACACAAATGTTTAAAACGATGAAAATAATTATGAAAGTGATATATTAAGTTAAATAATTTTATGCGGAAGGAGCATTAGGATGAACAATATCTTATTGCAAATGATATTTATGGGAACATAATATTATGGATTGTGATGTTTCGGAGACACTTGTTATTCATTATGATTTACGGACAATCGTTTTTCGGAGACAAAATGGGCACACCTTCTGTCAGCACCCTACAGCGAGTATAGGCCTAAATAAAAATGTTGCGGTACTGTACTCGCCACTACGCGGTCGGCTGATTCAATGCCTCATGCTTACACTGGCCGTCAGCGCGGACTAAAAGATTGTGTACTTTGTCTGCACAAAGCTGTACAGTGTACGCGGCGCCGTCTCAGATGCAGTGTTTAGATAGTTGACTCTGTAAAGCTTGACGGGACTTCCTTATTTATTTTCTAGCAGCGCTCCGCAGATTCACCCGCGTAGTTCCCGTTCCCGTGGGAGTACAAGGATAGGCCTATGTCACTCAAGGATAATGTAGCAATATAATGGTGAAAGAATTTTGGAAATCGAGTCAGTACTTTTTGAATTTATTCGTTACAAACATACAATATACAATGTTTTCCTACTTATAGTATTATATATTATACTACCTTATAGATATACTCGTATATTATCAGCCATAAGTGCCGTGGGACCGGCGGTGGAATGTTGCCTCTCGTGAATGCACAATTCACAAAACAATTTCCCAAGAGAAACCTCGGAAAGATGGGCAGCAGCGTCTTACCGTGATTCCGTACATTAAACATCGCGTACTGCACTCGCCAACTCGCCTGGTGCCGTGGTGAGTATGGCAACAACCACCTCATGATCAGTATCTAGAGATCCTTAAGGTAGATCTTAGGCCAGTGGACGTCCACAGCTGGGATGATAGGAATGCGGTAACCTGTGTTCTGGGGGTTTTTATATATATAATAAAAATATATTTTGTTAAAGTATATTTTTATTATATATCAGTCATCAAGTACCCAATCAATCAAGTACCAAGTAGTAGTAGATGACGCTGTGTGTCCAGCATTCTTTATTTAGATGTCAATCAGATTATATTTATTAATATTTTTTGTAAAAGGATCACACTATTAACTGAGAGTTTATGATTATTACGAGTATCAAGTTCTAAAACTTAGTCTCATAAAAAGACGAAGCATCGACTGTATCCATTAAATAAGTTTTTAATGGATTCTACAGGGACCTTGATCCATTAAACTTGGCAATTATTGTCTTTATAGTTTTTGGATAGCTTAACCAAATAGTACTGTGGGGTGCCGGCAGTAGAATGTTACCCTACCTCTCATGCCCGTGAATGCAGTAAAAGCCTTGCTAAGGGATACCTCTGGAAGATGGCAGCAGCGTCTTTCCGTGTATCGAAATCCCGTACTGCGCTCGCTAACCCGCCTGCCAAGCGTGTTGAGTATGGCAACTACCCCTCCTGGAGATCCATGACAGAGGCCTGTGTTCAGTAATGGACGTTTTACGGCTGAAATGATGAAGGCTCTATTTGACATATAGTTTTGTAGCTTTCGAATTATTTTCTGTTGTTTTGACATTCGAGACATGACGAGCTCTGTGGCGCAGCGGGCGAAGGTTCGCCTGCGACGCAAGGGGTTGCGGGTTCGATTCCCGCCTCGGGACAAATGTCTGTACGATCTGCAGATATTTCTTCAGGGTGTTCTGGGTGTTTTTCTATATAATAAAAATATCTATCTATGTAGTTTAATGTATTAAGTATATCAGTCATCTAGTACCCATAACACAAGCTCTGCTTAGCTTGGGGCTAGATGATGCTGTGTGATTTGTCCAGCATTATTTATTATTTATTATTATAGCATTATTTATTTATTCTGATGAATGTCTTCAGAGCGGGTGTAGCGGTGAGGGTGGCGTAGCGAGTTTTAAGACCCGAGTTCACCAACAGAAGATTAAAAGTTAAAAGTCGGTTACGCAGTAAACAGTCAAAACTTTGATGTGTAAAGGAACATTCTATTGCCGGCATCCATATACTGAGCCTTTTGCGTAAATAAAATGGTACAAAGGATTGCGCATCAACTCGTGGTATTTTGAGTACCAGATAATAGATAACTACTTATAAACATAAAAAGTATGATTATAACCTTCGTCGTCATAACGATACGCACCTAAGCACAGCTAACTTTTTTTTACATACAGAATTTTATCGCGTACTTTTATTATTTTCCCGGATTCCCTGGTCGTAGTCGCTGGAGGATTGAACACAACAAAAAAGGTACGCGATAAAAACATGTATTTTAAAAATAATAATATGTTATCAAATCGCGAAAGTTTAATAAGTTGTATTAACTAACTTACTCTTCTTACGTTAAAAATAAATGTGTACAGAGACTTTACTAAGTAGTAACTTTCTCTGTCAATATTATGTTGAGTATCAACGTCTACGTAAGGATACCACATTCTGCACAACTTACAACATACACTTAATAACTTAAAGAAGCTGCTGCTACCCCTCATGCATCTTTGATCATGAGGGGTTGTTGCCATACTCACCACGCTTGACAGGCGGGTTGCGAGCGCAGTATGGGGTGTTTATACTCGGAAGGACGCTGCTGCTCATCTTCCGGAGGTATTTATTGGCAGATTCTTACTCTGCATCCCCGTGTAAGAGAGGAGCTACGTATACATACGGTTATGTATCTACAGCGAGTGTCATTCAATCCACCAAGAATTGACATTACGTTTAGACTACTAAATAAGAACTTTCTTTGCCTTTGTCACACTCGCTACGCTACTCTCAAGCTACATGCCCCCATAAGACTCCCTCATGGGCAAGTCAAAACAACTGAAAGTTATTCAAAAGCTGCAAAACTATTTGTCGCACAGAGAGCCTTGTGCTCAAATAAAATGGTACAAAGGATTGCGCACACACTCGCGGTACTCAGACGGCGCGGCCCCATTCCACGCTCGCAATATGCCCTATTGCATTATGATATTATGCGTCAGACGAGGCTTCTGCCACGCTTTCAAGATGGCTACCAAGATGCAGGATTTATTTTATTTGATTACTGTGGGACTTATCTCACATTGAACAAATAAAAGAAACCTGAGAAGTAAGAAGAAACAAACAAAAAAGTTGTTTCTTAAAACAACTTCATTATCAATTGTAGTGTCATAATTATCTGTGTTTTACTCGTACGTAATCATCATCATCATTTCAGCCGTAAAATATCCACTGCTATACACAGGCCTCATGAATCTCCATGAGGGGTAGTTTCCATACTCACCACGCTTGGCAGGCGGGTTGGCGAGCGCAGTTCAGGATGTTGATACACGGAGAGACGCTGCCGCCCATCTTCCGGAGGTATCCCTTAGTAGGCTCTTACTGCATCCACGGGTATGAGAGGAGGACTAACATTCTAGTGCCGGCACCCCATGGCGGATAGTATGCAATATTTACGATATACCAGGCGTGGTGATGACAGGTGGAGCAAGGCCACAGCTGAATGGTGGCCGAGGATGGGTCATAGAAGTGTCGGGCGACTGGTGGCGAAGCGGGTGGACTACCTGCACGTCTTGGGGCGTCAATGGATGCGACTGACACAGGTTGTGGTGGATAGCACTAACTTAGAGAGGTCTATACCTAGCTGTGGGTGAAATCGGGCTGTCGATGACGAATACGAAAACTTTTAACTATAAACAACTCTGATTTCAGCAGCTAACAAATAAACAAGCCTCACCGAGTCACTAATAAAGTCGCATTCAGCTAAAGCGGACAAATTATCGGAAACAGATCGTGTACGAACGATTTATGATAAATGCTTGTAACAAATGTGCGCGATGTGTCACTGTGACGCATACCTCGCGCCGCCCGCGGCTCGCGCCGTCACACTGCGAGCGGGTTAAGCCTTCGTAGTATTTTTATAAATATAAAACTTGAAACGCTGTAAAGGTAGATCGATGGACCGATGCAAATGAGGAGCGGGTATATCCTTCTTAAGTTATGATATATCTGCATGCTGTGACATCCTGTAAGTGGAGGAACACATTGTCATAAGTTAAATTAGTTATAAGTTTATATTTTATTGTGATTCTTTTGTTGGCTGTCCATAAATAAATAAATAAATAACTAACAGTCTTATGCTGTTTGGTATTAGACAATGGTTAGCAAAAACTAATGACTTTACTACTAGAGCTATGCTTGGAAAAACGTTATGCATAATGGAATGCTTATCGTATGCTTACAGCTTTCTTAATTTAGAGTAACTAAATCAATACTATTTTATACAAACTTAGCTAACAATATTGTACACGAAGTTTAAGGTGTATTCATTATTACTTTTTTTAAAACTAAATTTTAAGCAATGCTATTTTTCCTACAGATTCTTTGTAACATTACAAATGCAAGCGCTACGAAAGAGACCAATTGCATAATGATTATGAGTGTGAGCGAAACGATGCAATACGTCATAAATATCTGTTATGGAAAAAGCTAATGTAAACAAATCTACATGTTGCTATGTCTATGAGGTAACTTTTAGGGTTCCGGACCAAAATGGTAAAAAGGAACCCTTATAGGATCACTTTGTCTGTCTTTCTGTCACAAATGGATAGCTCGAGAACTATTGATGCTATCGACTTGAAATTTGAAATAGTTAAAGATAATACTTTTTTTTTACTGATACAGCATGTATGAAAATGTTAAAACATATTCATATTTTGATTAAAATTAATAAAAAATAAAAAAATATTGAAAAACAATCGTTCTCCCCCTTTATCTCCGAAGTTAGCAGAGATAAGCCAGTGAAACGTTTGTAGCTAATAGAAATGTATGTAAATTTTATATGAAAATTATAGCGAACTCTCTAATTTACATAGTTTTTTAGACAAGGGGGGTGGAAGGGGGGTTTTTAATTTTTTTGTGAATTTACTAGGTTTCGTGGGGTATCTTATGAAAGGTATTCATTTTCACATTAAGTAGTAAACAGTTTTTAGTTTTACTTTAAGCCGTATCGCATTTGAGTTATTATTGAAAATGTTGAAAAAACTACCGTGTCCCCCCGCTTTATCTCCGAAATTGGTAGAGATAAACCCGTGAAACTTTTACAGCTAATAGAAGTGTATGTAAACTTTATAGAAAAATTACAGCAAACTCTCTAGTTTGGATAGTTTTATGGACAAAAAGGGTAGAAGGGGGTTTTCAAAAATTTTGTGAAGTTACTAGGTCATGTAGGCTATCATGCGCCGTGGGGTGCCGGCAGTAGAATGTTACCCCTCCTCTCATACCCATGGATGCAGTAAGAGCCTGCTAAGGGATACCTCCGGAAGATGGGAAGCAGCGTCTTTCCGTGTACTAACATCCCGTACTGCGCTCGCCAACCCGCCTGCCAAGCGTGGTGAGTATGGCAAATACCCCTCATGGAGATCCATAACCGAGGCCTGTGTTCAGTAGTGGACGTTTTACGGCTGAAACGAACGAACGTGGGATATTATATAAAAGGTATTCATTTTCACAATAATAAATAATTTTTAGTATTCTTAAAAGACGTATCATTTTTGAGTTATTTACAAAAATTTTGAAAAAAGACCGTTCCCCCCCTTTATCTCCGAAGTTTGCAGATATAAACTCGTGAATATTTTAAGGTAATAAAAGTGTATGTAAACTTTATAGAAAAGTTATAGCGATCTCTCTTATTTGCATAGTTTTTTTAGAAAAGGGGGGTGGAAGGGGTGTTTAAAAAAAATGTTTTTGAAGCTACTTTTCATATGCGGTATCAAAAGAAGGGTATTCATTTGCACATGAATAAACAGTTTTTAGTTTTGCTTTAAGCCATATAGTTTTCGACTTATTTACAAAAACGTTGAAAAAAATAGCGTTCCCCAGTTTGCAGATATAAACCCCTGAACTTTTATTGCTAATAGGAGTATATATAAAAATTACAGGAAAATTATAACGAACCCTCTAATTTGCATAGTTTTTAAGAAATCATCGAAAGTTTAAAAAATCTACATAATTTCCGCTATTAGACAAGAGATGGCGTTGTCAAGGTGATATACTGTTATATTTTGATAAATGTTGTGATGGTATTTAACTAAGATTTATACCTACCCTGCATAGTTCTTTACCCGCGGAGTGGGGCACTGGTGACTTGTAATACAGGTTTCTATAAACCTATCTCAGGCACCAGTCCCTCACAAAACAGGTTAAAAATAGTTCTTAAAGTTTAAATATGTATCAATTTAAGTTAAAATAACCTTATTGTGAGTGGATAAATAAATATTATTTTGATTGATTGATTGATTGAAGGTTCTCCAACAAATGTAAAACGCCTTTATCATATATTACCTCTAAATGGTATTACAGCACCGTGGGGTGCCGGCAGTAGAATGATACCCCTCCTCTCGTGCCCATGGATGCAGTAAGAGCCTGCTTAGGGATACCTCCGAAAGATGGGCAGCAGCGTCTATCCGTGTATCAACATCCCATACTGCGCTCACCAACCCGCCTGCCAAGCGTGGTAAGTATGGCAAATACCCCCCATGGAGATCCATGAGGGAGGCCTGTTATCATAGATGGACGTTTTATGGCTGAAATGATGATGATGACAGCACGGAACCCTCGGTGCGCGAGTCAGACTCGCTCTTGCCCGGTTTTACTTTTAACTGCTTAAGCAGCAGTACTTATGTGTTTAGTTTATCGCTAACCGCCCGCAGTGTCACCGCTCTTCCGGCTGTGACACAGGCCCTGCCGTGAATAGGTAGCTTAGGGCAGGTGTGTGATGGACGCGTTATCCCCGTCGAGAGCATTTACGTGGCATACCAAATAAGTACCTTACATACTTATATCAGGCTTCGTACTTTTCAGTTTGCGGTGCGTTTTTAGAAATATGGGGGAATTTAGTGATCCTATTTGACGACCGGCGCAGCGGGCAAAGGTCCGACTGCAACGCATAAGGTTGCGGGTTCGATTCCCGCCTCGGAACTAATGTCTGTATGATCTGAAGATATTTTTTCAGGGCGTTCTGGACGATTTTCTATATATAATATAATAAAAATATATATCTATGTATGTGGTATAACATATAAAGCATATCAGTTATCTAGTACCCAAAACAGATAGGGGCTAGATGATGCCGTGTGACATGTTCAGAATTATTGTATTTTCAATTTAATATAAAATTTTAAGGAGATAGCGACCGGAAAACCGAAATGTATCGAGTATATTGTATAATCTTTATGTAGATAATGGCTGAACTATTTACCATCTTTTGTATTTACCCATTTTCGCAAAATAAATGTTATTTAATCTTTCGTCAAGGCTTTATTAAGTGCTCGGTCAGCGCTATAAATTATTGAAGTTTTTTTCACTCTTACTAGGGTACATTAATTCGTATGAAACTATTTTTCAGCAGTCAAAGTATATAATTAATGCTCGCAGTGGCCAGTCCACTAGAAGCTATTGCAAACATTTACGAATAACTTCCTATATCCTTTTAACTTTACTGCTCTTTTGCTCTTCAAATTGATACAGCTAATTCCTGTTAGAGCAATGACCCTGGATAATCACATTAAAACAAGCTTACGAGTTAAAATGAGTTATAAATGATTCCGTTTGTAGTAGTCCTTCTAGAAGCACCCAGTTTATCCAAACATTTACGAATAACTCTCATATCCTTCTAACTTCACAAATTAACTTAACGGCTGTTTCGCTTTTCAAATTTGTACAGGCAACTCCTGTAAGAGCCATGATCTCGGCTACTCGCATTAAACACGCTCTCGAACTTTGCCGTGAGCTAAACAGTTTCTATTAAGCTGCTGTATGAGTAAGCTCGTCATCAAAGCCCGTACACATTCGTAAATAGTTGGCCAGTCGCAGTGGGTTTGATGTTGGTTCACGTGGCCTTGACTTCATTAAATTACGCGGAATCTGCGAACGAAACGAGTGTTTATCTTACACGTTTATTAACCTGATATAGCCATTTTGGCTGAGTGGCGTGACTCGACTTTCAATTCGAAGATCGTACATTTGGAGGTGCACCAATGGAAAAATGTATGGGGACATTATAAATATACATATTAAATGTAACAGTGAGCGAAGCGAACGATGTTCTTAGTGAAAGTTGGGCGTTTCGGCGGAATGTATGTATGTCCGGAATTTTTGTCCGAGTATAGTTCTTGAACGGATGATTGGGTTTCGAAATTTAAAACTTGAGTAGATTACATCTATACAAATCGATTGTAGTCTTATACAAAAAGCGCAAAAAAAAGAAATGAGAGAGAAAGAGAGATCAATGTCCAAAATGTTTAAGAGAAGAAACTAAAAGTTTAAATCGTTTCGTAGAATTTTGACTCTTTATGCTAACTCGTCAGGGATAGGTCAGAAGGCGGCCTACATCCAACGCCAATCTGCGGTTCTTACCAATTCATCTGCCCATCTTGTGTTACGCTTGCCTGTCCGTGGCTTCCATTCGAGAAATTTGTGGCCCCATCAGCCATCCGTCATGCGCGCGCTATGGCCTGCTCATGCTATGGCGGTGACCCAAGTAATTTTAAGTAACTCCTCATTTCTGCCAAAAGTGAAAGACCACGTCTCGGTTCCATATGTCATCTCATCACTGGTAACACAACAAGTTGAGTTTATTAGACAATTATTCAGCTTGAAACAATTAAACACAAATCACTGAAGTAGCTCATCATATGGCACACGCATTGTAGATATTAAAAGTATGTTGTTCTGGGCTATTTCTAAATACCTGGACTACCTGAAGGCGCACTGATATGGAGGCTGCATCAACTGGCCTCGGATGGAAGGAGCTTGAGGTTGTTGAGCAAGATCGTCGCAAGTGGAAATCCCTTCTGAGAGTTCTATGTCCCTGACGAGTGATAACAGGATGACATCATTATTTTCAAAATATTTGGTAAATTCTTTCGACGGCTAGTAGTTTTGACGTTCGGCAACAAACTCTACTACGAGTACTATTAGTAGTGTTATAATAGCATTTAAATAGATACAGTTACATTTTTTGTTCATTCATACTAGTGAGAGTTGTTACTCTCACGAGATACATAAATAATTGCTGTTCTAAAAAACGCCTCTCACTAGGTCCATAATTTATTGCTATTCTAAAAACAGGATCAACTAAAAGTTAAACCTTTTATTAGATCCAGGACCCGAATCAAGTGAGAGTGATTGTCTTATGAGTGAAAAATACTGGCCAAAATAACCAACGAACTGTCATTGGCTTTCGCTAAGAACGGAATCCCTAGACAGTAGTACATACCGAGCACAGTTGTACTTAAGAAGAGGAATACAATCAATCATCATTATTTAAACCGTAAATGGTCCACTACTGAACACAGGCCTCAATGTATGGTCTCCATAAGGGGTAGTTGCCATACTCAACACGCTTAGCAGGCGGGTTGGCAAACGCAGTACGGGATGTTGATACACGGAAAGACGCTGCTGCCCATCTTCCGGAGGTATCCCATATCAGGCTCTTTCTGCATCCACGGGCAAGAGAGGAGAGGTATTATTCTACTGCCAGCACCCCACGGCAATACAATCAATGAATGTTTTTATTTGATGACAATTCAAGAACTGCGCATGTAATTGTTTAAAGTCCGCACTGTTGATAAATGCTGTTAAGTACATTGTTTTAAGGTTTAAATTGCAACAGCATTGTAGGTACTCGGATCTTTTGTGATGTGGCCTCTGCAGTACAATCCGCAAACATGATTATCTGTCCGCCATTTCACTCGTGAAATATTATGCGATTATTTCACAGTATTTCGCCGGGGATACCGGCAGAAGAATGTTGCCTCTCCTCTCTTACCCGTGGATGCAGTAACAATCTGCCACGGGACACCTCTAGAAGATGGGCAGCAGCGTCTTTTCATGTATCAACATCCCGTACTGCGCTCGCCAACCCGCCTGCCAAGCGTGGTGAGTATGGCAACTACCCCTTATGGAGACCATACATTGAGGCCTGTGTTCAGTAGTGGACCTTTTACGGTTTAAATAATGATGATTGATATGTATATAAATAATGGTAGATTGCCCCACGCTGTTTAAGCAGACTCAATCAGGTGTGGATTGCAGTTCAGTGGCTCGCGTCACTTTCTTTTATAACTAGCGGCCACCTATTCCCGTTTATGTACAGTCGCGAAGTAAAACCTACTTGTTTGGTATAAAGTTCATAGTAACAAAACAAATAGTTCCGTTTTCATTTTAGAACGTTACTAACTGAATAGCCTATTTTTAATTTTAGTCCGTTTCCTTTCAATTTAATTAGCTTTAGCTAGTTTTTAACTATTTCTAGTAATTAGATATTAAAATCGGCGGTACCTCTATAGTCTTACGGCAAAAGCGGAAACTAAAGTGTGTTGTGTCTACACACAACATAAAAAATATATATACTGGACTCTACAGTCCAGTATATATATTTTTTAATTTGTATTACATTTAGTCTGTATTTACTTTTATAATACCAGTGCCGTTCTGAGTTCAGTAGCTCGCCTCACATCCTTTTATGACTAGCGACCACCTATTCCCGTCCATGTGCAGTCGCGAACGTAAAACCTCTACTTGTTTAGTATAAAGTTCATATCACGGTTCATACCAAAAAAAAGGATGATGACAATGATTTAAGCCGTAAAACGTTCACTATTGTGAAGATTACCATATAATTTATTTTTTAAACTTGTTGATGGAAAATATTATTTGGAAATTTATTGTAGAAGCGTGTACACTGTTATAACACACGATAGAACTTAAATTGCTTTGAACATTGTTACTGTCTTTATTTTTTTTACTCCTTCAGGCACTGCTGCGTCCCGTACAGCATGATAACCAGTTGCTAACGCTGTATCATCATTCCAGCCGTAAAAAGTCCACTACTGAACAGGCCTCCCTCATGGATCTCCATGAGGGGTAGTTGCCATACTCACCACGCTTGGCAGGCGGGTTGGCGAGCGCAGTACGGGATGTTGATACACGGAAAGACGCTGCTGCCCATCTTCCGGAGGTATCCCTTAGCAGGCTCTTACTGCATTCACGGGCATGAGAGGAGGGGTAACATTCTACTGCCAGCACCCCACGGCCCATATAACGCTGTATAATTCATCTATAATAGATACAAAGTCCTTACTTTTATTTTATTTGCGTTAAATACAACGTAATCTGGCGTAATCTAATAAAGTAAACAGGTCGTTCATTAATTTAATATTGACAGCGACACGTCAGTAGGCCAACAGAAAATATAAAAAAATATTGTAAAATAACTAAAATGAATAAGTAGTCAACTAACAAAATTACTGATTTAAGTGTAAGTTTAGCGAGGGCTTTGCGGTGCGGAGATAATAGCAAGGCTTAGCGACGCGACTCGCGAGAGAAAACTAAAGCAAAAAGGCAAAATTTTCCTTCTAATGAGGCTATTATCACGTACACTACACCACAGTTCCTAAACGTCCTATATATGCACCCTCCCGTTGTAAACAGCACTCTACGACTTACAGACAAGATTCAGTTTCGATTGATGCGATGTTATGTGTCTAGTTTTCATAGGTAGATCTTGTCGTATTCCGGACACGTTTCTTCTATACAATTATTTTGTGTTTATTGTTTGTCTGGTTGTTTGAGCCCATCTGTTGTCCGTAATTACCTCCGAGGTGATAATGATAGATCGGGATTTGGCTTTTTGATTAATACTCGTAGATTCAGAGGTATAAAGTTATTTTTCAAAGCTTTTATTTAGCTTACCCTGTATGTATGTATGCATGTATGTATGTATGTAAGTAACTATGTTTGTTAGCGGAATCTTGCAACTCAATTTGGAAGCAGATAATCTTCAACAAATTGTGTGACGACGCGAGAATATCACTTTAATTGTGAAAAGACGTTTTAAGTTGACATTAAACTTTTATGGAAAATGTTTGTTTTATTCTTTTTATTACGTTTAAATAAAAGCTTGTTTAGTAAAAAGTTTTTTTTTCATTTATTTCATTGGTTGCTTACATGAAATCTCCCATTACCGCGTACTCGTAAAGAAACAAAAAACGCTTATTTGTCAAGCTGACATTGCTGAACACAATTTGAAAAGTCATATTTATACCAAAAGACGTGGGGTGCCGACAGTAGAATGTTACCCCTCTCATGCCCATGAATGCAGTAAGATCCTGCTAAAGAACACCTCCGGAATATGGGCAGCAGCATCTATCCGTGTATTAATATCCCATACTGTGCTCACCAACCCGTCTGCCAAGCGTGGTGAGTACGGCAACTACCCCTCAATGATGATGATGATGAAACTAAGGTATGAGGTGAGTTGATAATTATACCTATGATGTATAATAGATTTGACAGTAATATTATGTTTTCTCTACAGGATCGAATCAGAAATAAAAAGATACGCAGAAGAACTCTGGTCACCTACCTCTACATACCCAAACGGATAAGCACATTGAATGCAGTGGGCAGGTCACGTAGATCCCAGAATAGATGTCCGATGAGGCAGAAAAGTTGTCGAATGGAAGCTACGGACCGGCAAGTGCAGCGTAGGACGTCCACCTACTAGATGGTCAGACGACTTGGTAAGGACCACAGCTCAGCGGTGGACGCAGGCCGCTTCCAACCGCAGTACTTGGAGTTCCATGAGGAAAGCTTTTGTTCAGCAGTTAACGTACTACGACTTAGATAATGATAATGTTTTAAAAGAAATCGTTCCTATCTCGTTTAAATTTATTAGAAAATTGCTGAATTCCTTTTGAATGTCTCGTTGTAAATAATTCAAATTAAATTCATAAAATTTCAGATTAATTTAAACGAGCATCCTAAAATGCTTAATTGAAATTAATGCATTTTTCAACAAGGGGCGAGAATTAAGATTGATATTTCGTTCATTACCTTGGCATTTTTATTATTTTCACTTTTGAAATGTAGACGCTGTGATAAAAATTCTTCTACCGACCTAAGGTACTAAAAAGATCAGCGTCCTTAATTATTTGTGCACTAATGTTTAATAATAAATTTAAAGTAAAAAAAACCTTTTTAACAAACAAGCTTTTATTTAAACGTACCCACTAAAAATAATTATTTAAAATAATTACATAATTAATTGCCGTGGGGTGCCGTCTGTAGAATGTCACCCCTCCTCTCATACCCATGGATGCAGTAAGAGCCTGCTTAGAGATACCTCCGGAAGATGGGCAGCAGCGTCTTTCCGTGTACCAACATCCCGTCCTGCACTCGCCAACCCGCCTGCCAAGCGTGGTGAGTATGGCAACTACCCCTCATGGCGATCCATGAGCGAGGCCTGTGTTCAGTAGTGGACGTTTTACGGCTGAAACGAACTAAAAATAATAAAATAAACATTTTCCATAGCTTATCGCGCATAGCTTATAAAAAGCTTGTCGCGAGATTTAAGCAGGTACACGTATTAACATTGTTTGAAAAAAAAAATCAATCAGATCAAGTCCAATCCAGTCTAGTCCAGTCCAGTCCAGTCGAGTCGAGTCGAGTCGAGTCGAGTTGAGTCGAGTCCAGTCCAGTCGAGTCGAGTCGAGTGGTTAAGGTCAACAGTTTGTGAAATTATGATGTCCAATCTACGATACATGTATAAGTCAAGCTTTATTTAATACTGTTATATCAACTGACTTACCACGCGGGTTATTAGTCATGGAGAAAAACGTGTGAAGATGACTAAGCCACGGGTTTCCTAATGATATTTTTCATCGCCGTAAAAGCACGTGTATAACCATTAAATAGCGACAAAATCAAAGGAGCCTTAAGAAAAGATTTCCACTTCAGACTTTTTCTATTATCCAATAAAAAGCAGATACGCTTTATTCCCCAAAGGAGTTTTCACGAAATCACATTCAAGAAATTTAAGTCACATTTCTTTCTGCAGGCAGAAATAGAGTTTAAATTCCCTCGTGACTTTCCGTGCTGGTATTTTGTTTGCAATTATTTGTTTGATTTCCATTAACGGATTTGTACGTGGGTTCATTAATCTCTCGCGTTGCGTATGTTGTGCCGCAGTATGCGGTGGCTCGTCGATCTAAAGAAATGAAAATTTTCTGAATGTATCAAATTAATTGACAGGCTACTGAACGCAAACTTCAGAGAATAAACAGGAGAACTTTAGTAGTTACCTGTAGATGGCGTTCTAATCGGTTGCTCAATCCGATATCACCTTAACAAGAATTTCAGCGGGTGCAGATATGGGTTTTGTCATGATCAGTACGTGCATGAGGGAGGCCTTTGACCAGTAGTGGACGTGCTACGGCTGAGATGATGATGATGATGAAAAAACATTGAAAACAAAGGTGCCTAGATGATCTAACGATCTCTTGTAGTGCTTTGACCCTGCCATCTTGAAGCTATGTTATTTGCAACAAGCAGATTACTGGCAGCGGTAACAAAATTAAATGCTGGTTAGTACAGTACACTGAAAGGAACGCAGTAAGA
Source organism: Pasiphila rectangulata (assembly GCA_963082625.1). NCBI lineage: Eukaryota > Metazoa > Arthropoda > Insecta > Lepidoptera > Geometridae > Pasiphila > Pasiphila rectangulata. The sequence goes on from OY720235.1 coordinate 23,236,625, forward strand.
AATCTCTACTAGCTTTTGAGTTATCATAAACACGAGAATTTATCACGTAACCATCATCATCATTTCAGGCGTAGTACTGTTGTCTACGTCCACTGCTGGTCACAGGCCTTCCCAATGGATCTCAAAGATCACGACGGAGTTGTTGCCAAACTCGCCACGCTGGGCAGGCGGGTTGGCGAGCGCAGTAGAATAATACAAACTATTTTGCAATACTTGTGAATGAGCAATAAACTATTGTAAGGCAATCTGCTTATTGACGACCTCTGTAGCGCAGCGGTCGAAGGTCGGTTCGATTCCCGCCTACGGACAAATGTCTGAACAATCTGCAGATATTTGTTCAGGGTGTTCTGGATGTTTTTCTATATATAATAAAAAAGTATATATCTATGCAGTATAATGTATTAAGTATATCAGTCATCCAGTACCCATAACACAAGCTTTGCTTAGCTTGGGACTAGATGATTTTCTGATTGTGTGAATTGTCCAGCACTTTATTACTATCAATAAACTAAAGTTGTCTATAAGAAAATAAGTCAGGGCTTGTTAAATACCCAGTTCTGACTACTCAGATTGAATAATAAATATTTGCGCCAGCTAATTTGACCACTTTCCTCCAAAAATGAAGAATATTAAAGTTATACCTACTGTTATGAGGAAGAATTGGAACAGGAAACAATTTCGCCGGAAATAGCAAACCCACGTTTTCTCGCTTCCTTTGAACAGTATTGGCAAAATTTCCTTTCAATACATATTATGGGAATGAGTTTATTCGTCTAAAATTTATTTATATTGACTGCATCGGATCGGAACATTCTACTGCCGTCGCGCCGTGGGGTCAGTAAATGTTGCCCCTCCTCTCTTGCCTTTGGATGCAGTAAGAATCTGCTAAGGGCTACCTCCGAAAGATGGGCAGCAGCGTCTTTTCGTGTATCAACATGCCTTCATACATTGCTCGCCAGCCCGCCAAGCGTGGTGTGTATGGCAACAAGATCATTAGATACTTGTAGATCCATGAGTTTTCCAGTGGTGGACGACGGCTGAGATGATGATGATGACTGGCTCGGTAGCTAAGTTGGCATAATAGCCGACTGATGCTCAGGATAGCCAGTGTGTTTCCTCTGGTGTGTCCAAAGCTACCAGTGGCAAGTAGACCGTATGTTTGGCTGCTACTTCTACATTTTATGAGTAGTAGAAGTTTTTGTGAAGAGATTATTCGGGGAAGTACTACCACCATACCTGTTTCTGCCGCCAAGGGTAAGGGGCACGTATAATTACGGGCACATGAGACCTTACATCTCTGTCTCAGGGTGACGGGCGCATTGGAATGCTATTGTTAGTCACGTGCTTAGTGAACGTGAGCACCGCGGTATTGCAATTGTAATAGGTTACCACTTTACATCTGGTGGGCATTCGGTTTGTCTGGTATTTAGTTGTATAAAAAAATTGTGTTATTTAACATGTGTGCTCAAAAGTAGGGTTTAAGTCCATGAAAACAAGTGGTTTTGAAGGGCAAAAAACCGGGTATTCGTATTTATTTGTAAAACTTTTGCGGCCTTTTCTTGAATGAACATCACCGAATCCGGGAAATTGAAGTTGTCCCATAAGGTGGCTGTATCTTTCCTTTTTGGGTTCGTACTTATATTATGTATAAATTAAGGAGGTAAGATTTACTGTTGGTTATTCTGGTGGACGTGACGAGTGATAATGCTTCATTGTAGTAAGTAGGTGTTTATTGTATTGACGGTGCGATGTGTTGTCTCAATACAATCTTATGATACTATGTAATGTAAATTTCTGTTTGTTTAGTTTTTAAGTAATTGCCATTATAGCACGCCAACCACACTCTAAACTACAGGTTTGGCTGGTAGAAAATGCTTTAGCATTAAGCCCACTTTTTGTAGTATACGTAGTAATATATAATAATTATTATAAGTATTATTAATATTCATAAGTATTAAATATACCTCTATAAATAAATAAATACTAGACCTTAATAAAGTCCGCGATTTGTTAACATATTATTACTGTTACTGTTAGCCTGTATCATCCCATTTATGGGCAAAGGCCGTCCCCTATTCCCTCCACTCTTCAAGATTTTGCGCCACTCTTTGCCACATATTATTAGTTTTTAAAAACAGGTTTTTATCGCGTAACTTTTTTGAAGTGATATCTTTTTATGGATGGGTAAACCGCTTCGTTACGTAACGCGTTACGGCGCCAGTTTATCTTAGCTTACCTTCTTCTCACGCATACGGCAGTGGTAGGCAGACTCCTCCTCTCTCACTATAACCCGCAGAGCTAGCCGTATTTCGGACAGACACTTTCCCCTCTCTCCAATATTAAATAGTTCAACTTAGATTAGTTTAAGTTATCACTTCTATCATGCGTCCCGAGACGCACACGTTTTTATTATTTTCCCGAAATTTTGACCGGATTGCACCCGGTCATGGTTGCGGGAGGACTAAAGTATGGGAGCTACCGCCGCGAGTTGATGGTAAGATCCACGACTACCCTCAATTCGTCTTATAATTATGATACAACTATAAAGTAAAGCTATGGTAAGAATGCGCTGAGGCTACGCGCACACTACAATAATACAACCTGTATAGTTTTAAAACAAAATATAAAAGATTTAAGAGTTGCAAATCCTGCGCTACTGAATCGTCGCACACCGCGAGTTTCATTACTGAAGGACTTTCGGATTACGCCAGCGCATTGTTCACGACACAAAGACGCGCACTCAAGATGACTACTTCCTTACCCACTGCTATATAATCTGTGCCATCTCCTCACTAACTGTTACACAGTCCATGGCAAAGCCCGTAGTAACTCGTACATGAGCTGTGACAAGTCGCAATTACATCTCTTGCATCACCGCTTTTAAATCAGCGGAGTCCTGAGGCTTGTTAGTTTCAGAAATGTTTGCTATTCCGTACAGCTATTTAGGGCTTAAAGGAAATTGCAGAGCAAGGTATTCTTGGTATAATTTGTACGATTCTCGCCCTTGCTTCTTTATATTTTGAGCGTTTGCATTAGATTATAGGTAAGTACTCCAAAAAGATCATTTATTGTTAAAGACGACTTTATTGTTTACGGCGACGCATTGATTAAAAATTATTTGAATGTTTAAATTACAATGGAATAACGTGGACTACCGTGCCGTGGGGTGCCGGCAGTAAAATGTTACCCCTCCTCTCATGCCCGTGGATGCAGTAAGAGCCTACTAGGGGATACCTCCGGAAGATGGGCAGCAGCCTCTTTCCGTGTATCAGCATCCTGTACTTTTTAACAGGACCCTATTACTAAGACTCCGCTGTCCGTCTGTCTGTCTATCTGTCTGTATTCTTTTATCGAAATAAATTTCGAGATAAGAAATATTCTTTTACCGAAACCAGTTTCGAAAGAATAAAAATAATTCCTGTTTAAGAACTGGTTTCGAATTTTGGTTTCGTAAGTGGCCGAAGGGTTGAACTCTTTCAAAGGGTTTCTTGTTCTACGAAACTCTAAAAAAAATGTCAGACCAATAATGCTTTACTGTACACCATTTAAAAAGGAATAGAAACAAACAAAAATCACAAATAGTGCGCCACTATGAGCGGCCTTATCACCAGAATTTATCTCTGCTTTTTGAACACACATTGTGTTCATCATCATCATTCCAGCCGTGAAACGTCTACTACTGAACACAGGCCTCACTCATGGATCTCCATGAGGGGTAGTTGCCATACTCACCACGCTTGGCAGGCGGGTAGGCGAGCGCAGTTTGCGATGTTGATACGTACACGGAAAGACGCTGCTGCCCATCTTCCGGAGGTATCCCTTAGCAGGCTCTTACTGCATCCATGGGCTTGAGAGGAGGGGTAACATTCTATTGCCGGCACCCCACGGCGTGACAATGTGTTCTCAAGCTATAATTATTGAAACTTTAACTTTTTCACATGGCTGTCAAAATATACCTTTTCTACCTTACTTTTTTCTTGCAACTCTCGCTGAGCGCACAACTACACATAGCCAGCTATAGTCGTACGCTACTGAACAAAATGGCCAACGCGTTGGGATAAAATCCCATTGTGGGCAGTTTCGCGAAGAATGGGTTATTATAAGGGCGAGGTAAGTACCGAAGAGGCTTCACAAATTTTTACGATCCCAACAAAGCCGGTACAAAAGGCACAATTAATGTTTTATCGTCACCTCAGGGTAGGCCCATAAAATTGCTGTTTTTATTATTCTTCGCCAAAATTTAAATTGTAAGATACGCCCTTGCCGTAATTTGACCCACATGAAATAAGTGAGCTCATTCGTTTGGAATCCATGTACCTCAAAACACATCAGTGGCCGGACGTGGTGTTTGTTATTTTTTTTTCACGAAAGTTGGTGCAACCTGATTGCATAATAAACGGTAACTATAAGAGTTTGGTATAAAGGCAAAACCAGTGCGCGTGCGTCAGTTAACACACATAATAAACACACATGGTAATGACATAGCTACAGTTTTTGGGATTAGGGCGCATCTAACTATTTAAATCTTTGATTCTGCGCTGATTTTTTGATAAAGGAAGAATGGACGTTGGCGATAAAAGGACCGATATCTCCTATTAGGACCATAACTCAGGGAAAGGTACGATAATTGAGACGAGAGTTTTCCTTCAAGGAAAGTATTTCGGAAAACCTTCGTGGACAAAAGAAATGATTTCTTTCCTGGAAATGCGTGATGGAGTGAGACGGGTAATATTTTTTAATAAAACTTTACTTTATAGTAGGTCTACCGTGAGTTTTCACAATCTATACTCGCTAGCGACTGTAGTTAAAAAATAAATGAAAACTTGTACAGCGCCTCTAGCGATAGTTTGATACGCAGTAAACTATACTACAGCGACTGTAGTTTGGGTTTAATTTGCTTAGAATTTGGTTACGAATCTGACAGAAGTCATCAAAAGAAGAAGAATCAAAAAATACTTTATTCAGTGCGGCCGCATGGACCTTATTGACGCGTCACAAATTACAAAATAAAACAACACAAATAAATAGAATAAAGCACATAATTGAATCTGTTCACTTCAGATGACACGCGAGTTAGGAAAAGAAGTGAACAGAAGAACCTAACTCGATCGTTATAGTCATCATTTAACAATTTTATTTTGTCTTATGTTACGTTGGACGGAGTTGGAGCAGATTCCGTCCCAAGTGGTTTTGTCCTCTAGGTAATCTGATATTTTATAATAAGCTTTATTGCACAGATTGCGTTTAATAATGTTTTTGAATTTATTCAATGATAACTTTCTGCAACTCACTTGGGAGTTTGTTGTAGAAGCGTATACATTGCCCTTTAAAAGATATTTTCACCTTATGGAGCCTAGTAGTGGGCACAGCGAGTTTATTCTTATTTCTTGTATTTACATTGTGATTGTCGCTGTTTTTCTTAAACGAAGCAATATTTTTATGGGTGTACAACAGGTTCTCATAAATATATTGACAAGCTACTGTCATTATATTTATTTCTTTAAATTTAGTGCGAAGTGATTCTCTGGGACCCATATTGTAGATAGAACGAATAGCCCTCTTCTGCAGCACAAATACGGTGTCTATATCTGCAGCACATCCCCACAGTAGTAAGCCATAAGACATAATGCTGTGGAAATAGCTGAAGTAAACAAGTCTAGCGGTATCAACGTCTGTAAGAAGGCGGATTTTGTTGACTGCATCTGCTGCAGAACTAAGCCTACCCGATAGTTGTTCTATGTGTGGGCCCCATTGAAGCTTATTGTCTAAAGTTATGCCTAAAAATACAGTTTTTTCTACAAGGTTTAAACTTTAACCTTTTAATTTAATCATGGTAATGAACTATTACTCTGTAGTAGTAAAAGGCAAAATTCTTCTGCGCCGGCACTCCATGGCATATCAATAGTATCTATCTAAACTATCGGGGATTAAAAACCTCTTAGAAGATTACGTCCAGGGCTCTAGTTCATTTAAGAACGCAAAGCTCGTTCAGGGAATGGTTCAGTAACGACACCTCGGGGCGGCATAATGACGCTTGTTAATTGTGGCCGCGATAATGTCTCCCGCGGCGATGTCCCGTGATGCTGATGTGAGCTGGACCATGGAATAAATAATCCTGGTTTGTTGTGTCGTTTGTTTTCCGCCTTTTATTAGGTATATGCTGGACATAAACTTTAGTTTGCACTATTTTCCCCTGTTCCCTGCTTGTTGCATCTAGCCCTAGAGTGGTCGCGCGGATGACATATGTCATCCAAGCTGATTAAACTGGTGGGATTTTTTGATTTTTATATGGGAAAACTTAGCTGGCGCCGAATTTAGTAATGCCTATGGTATGCTTCGTGACGTCAGTAACGGCCGTGCGCTTGAGTGGCTTGGATGTGTCAGGAGAAGTTCGAAATTGTGGGTGGAGGACGCATGTCATCCGCGCGACTGCTTACGTAAGTATTTTTTACTGTATGTTTACAATGTTATGATTGTTCTATTGTATATTTATAGCAACTCTGGTAATAAATGTGATTCAATTTAATTAAATAATCTATTGTTCATACTTTTACGCTACATAATTGTTATTTTTTTCTATTTTATACCCGACAATGGCAAACCAAGAATGGCGAATTGAATTATGGCTGTTGGAGAAAGATGAAGACGAGGTAGAGGGTATTCCTTGTTCAGATGACGAAAATTCTGATCACGTTGAAGTCCAGATCAAGAATTCGGACACAGAAGATGATGGTGATCATGATTTAGATGATGTTTTGATGATGAGAATTTACCAATTTAATTTTATTCTATCAAGGTGTTGATAATACTAGATAGCTAAAAGAACAACTTCGCTTTCGCCGTTTGATGCGTCAATATAATATTGTACGTGTTCAATGGGGTCCTCAACAAGAAGCAAAATCAAAGACTAGGTACACCAACGGATGTTTATTATTGTGCTATAAATGCTTTATGCATATACATAATAAATGGAGGACAAGTAAAAGTTTTGCGTCGAGATTTTCTGTCTAATGTCGTGTTGAGCATGATGAAACCTTTGGCTGGTAGAAGAATGAGCACTGATTGCATACCCAAGATCCTGAAACTTAAAATAAACTACTTTTTGGGAAATGCATTAGAAAAACCACCACGAGAAGTAGCAAGTACCCGTCGTGAAGGCGCGCGTGGTCGCTGTTTTTTTTGCGGAAGAAAACGCAATAAAACCACACGTATATCTTGCCAAGCATGCGGCAAATTTACTTCCCCAGATCATTGCAAGTATATGTGCAATAGTTGTTACGAAAATTACAGCTCAGACACTTTTTCTTAATATCTTATATTAGTTTAGTCAAAAGTTGATTTCAGTTCCAAAGAATTTGTAAGGACTTGGTTTTCTGTTCATAACTAGTTAAGAAAAATATTTTTTCATTACTTTTTATGTTCTATAATGTAAGTAATTAAATTTTTGTTATATTCAATAAATAAATACAAACTAAATACTGATAATTTTATTATAAATCGTTGTAAGAAAATGGATGACGCCTGTCATCCGCGCGACCTCTAATGGTATGATCATATGCGCGACCACTGTAGGGCTAGCGTCTGCCAGTCGTTATCTTCATCTGAGCCGTAGGACGTACACTGCTGGACGTTTGGCCTCCCCCACATGAACCTACAAGTACGGATTTGGGGGAGGCCAAATGTTCAGCATTGGACGTCCTACGGCTGAGATGAAGATAACGACTCGCATACGCTTTTGTCATTTTGCTTTTGCCGGTTGCTGCCATAATCACCAAGCTTGGCACCCGGTTGGCAAGCACAGTACAGAATGTTGATACACGGAAGACGATTGGCAGATTTTCATTGCATCCACGGGCAAAAGAGGAGAGAAAACATTCTATAGCTGAATTTTTATAATATTTTTGTTACTTATCGGAAAAACGTCACACAACATTACGTTCAGGACTTTAGTTGATATAAGATCGCAAAACTCGTTATGGGAATGGTTTAGTAACGACAGCTCGGGGAGCACAATGGCGCCTGCTAATTGTGGACGCGATAATGACACCCGCGGCGATATCCCGAGATGCTGATGTGAGCTGGACCATAGAAATAATAGTACTGGTTTATGTCGTTTGTTTATTATTCGATACCACCTTATGTCTGGCAGATGCTAGAAAAAATCTTCTTTTTCCGACTTTTAAAAGAACGAGGTTCTCAATTCGACTGGCTGTTTTTTTTTTTTAGGTTTTGTACGCGATTTGTCCGCGAATTATTAATGGATTTTGAAGATATTTTTTTTAGGTAGGTCATACTTCAGAAGTGATCCCATTTTTCTGATAATGCGATCCATGAGGAATTAAATAATTGTATTATTAGACATTGGAGTCCCTTAAGGTATAGTTTGATGCCCTAAATTTAATCTGTTTTTATTGAGGGAATCATACAGTTCCGTTGTTGGGATCCATGATAAATCGAAGAAAATACTCAAATAAACGTGCAATAGTAGATTGTTAAACAAGGAGCTAAAATGACCCATTATATACGAGGTAGTTTTACTCACGAACTTTAGCGATGGAGTAAAACTTTTTCTCCCAGAGGAAGAAATGCTATTTTTTCTTCGCTCTCGTACGCCACAATGACGGTATTTTTGAGCAAGAGGAGTGTAAAAAGCGTTTAGGCAACAAGTGAAGGATTTTATCATTTAGGGTCGTTTTTTTTTAATTAAACAATTATTTTACCATGTCTACGGATTGTCGCTCTAGCCATCTGTCTAGCGAGTGACCGTTCGCGAATCGTCACTTCAACAAGCTAGTGGGCATCCTACCTAGTTGTGGTACCCACTCCATAACTCGAGGTTTGGGCTGATCTGAATAGAAATGGGGTATAAAAATATTGTGAGCTGATTTTCGAACACACGAAAACATAGAGAGCCATCAATTGAGGGGCTGTGTGGTACCGAGAGTAGATAGCCATGAGGTACCGGCAGTAGAATGTTGCCTCTTCTCTCTTGCCCGTGGATGCAGTAAGAGCCTGTTAGGTTAGCTCCGAAAAATAGGTAGCAGCGTCTTTCCGTGTAGCCGTGCGTACAACCGTGGTCCAGCAGTCCTACGGCTGTGACGATGAATTGAGCGGCTGGTAAAAACCTCCGACTAACTCTCTATATTATAGTGTATTCGAAAAAAGCTGAAAATTACTTCTTTACCCCATGGTTTATGGTTGTTCAACAGATAAGGCCAGAGCACTGCCACTTCAGCTGACTATTTCGAGTTTCTTATCATGTTTTCACCTTCTTGTAATTCTTAATTGCACATAAAAATATTAACAAAAGGATACTGAAACTGAGATGTACAAAGGAGAGCTTTAGAGTTAATGGATCACCCGCTAAAACATCAACATAAATTTATTGCTTTGGGTTTTTTATTAGTTATGAAATACTCCCAAGTTATGAAATACAGTGCACGACGGGACGTGGAGGTGGCGGGTCGCGAGCCGAGTTCACCCTGACGAAGGCCCTCGATAAGGGTCGAAACAGTTGGTGCCTCCACCAACAATAACAAGTACGTGAACATTCCCGCTATTTAATATGGAAATACTCCCAAGTAAATATTTTATTTCAGATCATCATCATCGTCATCCACAGGCAGATTTCACCCACTCCTGGGTGGGCCTCCCTTAGTTTGGGCCATCCATCACGGTCCTGTGCTAGTCGCATCCACCAACGCCCCGCGACGTAGACTATGTCGTCGACCCGCCCATTTTAGATATGGAGGATTGATCGAGTTTTTGTGTTCGATGATTACTTTTGAACTAACTATTCAATTTGATGAAAAATTACAAGTTAGGAATCCAATACGATTTCAGGGTGCTAGGAGAATTCGCTGTAGTATAGTTTACCGTATTTTAGTACCGCACTATCCGCTAGAGGCGCTGTACAAGTTTTCATAAATGTTTTTAACTTCAGTTGCTGGTGAGTAGAGATTGTGAAAACTCCTGGTAGACCTACATGAGTTTAGTGTATACTTAATATATGACAACGCAAGTACTGGCAGCGGCTGACTATGATTTTTGACATCTCTTTAATTTTTAAATATTATTATTTATTTCAATATTCAAAAATTAAAGAAAGATCCGAAATCTAAATCAGCCACTGACAGTACTTGCGTTCTTGGGACATTGCACTGGACAGGGACAAATAGCGAGAAACTGGGGAGGCCTTTGCCCAGTATAGGCTAGTAAAAAAAAAATCAGCAAATCTCTTATTACTTAACTGTATTATCGGTTATTTATCGCATAATTACCTTTATGTAAGAGTTTTTTCTTTATGTATGAGTTTAGGTAAGACTAATAAGTAAAAGACATTTAATTAAACAAAACAATGGAATAGACTAGGATTAAATATACTATTTGGATAAATCAAAATAAGACAGTCTAAAGACAGTCTTTTAAAATAACAGATCAATTTTGATATTTTTATTAAAAACAAATAAACTTCGTAATTCCTAGAAGTTTTGGATTCTGAGTAATAAATAATGTTATGTCTTCAATGGTGAAAAAGTGTTAGAAAAAAATAAAATTTCGTTATGTTTACAATAAAACAAACCGATGATTTCAGCAGTATCACTCACTGCTGGGTAATATTAGGCCCACTTTCACATTTTCCACACTGGTCTGGTTTCTGCCTCTCGCAATAGAGAGTTATAACGATAAGTGCGTAGCATCTTTCAATACCCCGTGATTTTAACGAGTTTTAATGGCAATCTGTATCGTCTTCATTAAATCACACCATTTAAATGGAAATGCTTAACCTGTTGAATGAGGAAAGCCCTCAATTCTTTATAGACACCATCATCAGAACTAATCTTTGAATAATGCTTAATTTTAACAAGAAACCATTTTAATGAATATCCTTGTCCTATTGTGAAGTGCGCCGTGGGGTGCCGGCAGTAGAATGTTCCTCCTCTCATGCCCGTGGATGCAGTAAGAGCCTGCTAAGGGACTATCTTCCGGAGGTATCCCTACCTCCGGAAGATGGGCAGCAGCGTTTTTCCGTGTATCAACATCCCGTACTGCGCTCGCCAACCCGCCTGCCAAGCGTGGTGAGTATGGCAACTACCCCTCATGGAGATCCATGAGGGAGGCCTGTTCAGTAGTGGACTTTTTACGGCTTGGAATGATGATGATGATTGCTGAATGTACCCAAACCACTATGATATATTCCTATTATATTGGAGGTGATCCCTCGATTTAACATGGATCCCATCATCAGAATTAGGTACGTGTAAAAACAAGCAAACGTTACTAAGATAAATAAAAAAACCCAAAAAATAATAAGAAGAGATCTAGCCTTCCAGGTTCTAAGCTCCACGTAAATAAAGTCCCTAGATGTCGATGGTGGCGGTAGATTACGCTGCGGACAAAACACTATTGTTGTGTACTCTGCCCGCGACGATAAGGGCGGCCCTATTATTTGCAAATGGAGCGAGAAATGTGACCCGTGTTGCTTTTTCTTGATATAATTTTATTGTTGTCTAGTTTTATCTGTGCATTTTTTTGCTCGGTTGTTTATTTGGTGTCAAAATTGGCTTGTTACAATGAATTCAATTTAAATGTTTAAACTTACCTTGCCCAGCACCTATATCCAAGCTTAATCGACTATTAGTTAGAGGAATTAACAGGTCAATACATCTGAAGCTCATTAAGCCGCGGGTTCCTTCACGATGTTTTTCTTCACCGTTAAGGACGTGTTAAATGTGAACATACATTTTTCAAGAAAGAAAAATCCATTGGTTTACGGTTGCTGTCGAACCCACTTCGGATGTCGATTGCCTGAAAATAAAGATTATATTAATATTTTATTGAAGCAAGCAATATCGAAACAAGATACCCTCTCACAAAAAAATAGGTGCCTTTTAGAACTTTTGGTGTGTTAAAACTTTTGGTTAGAAGTCTGCGGTCAGTACGACCTCTACTTTTCATGTTATTTAAGGACCATTTACTGGATTGGTGTCTATTGCGTCTGTGTACTTGAACCCTTTGTAGAAGTTTTAATAATGAAAGGATATTGTACAAAAATAAATTCAAAACACGCGTCGCTGCTAGAGAGAAGAGTTTAATTAAAGTTCTTCCAATAAATGAGAGTACGAAGCGGAGGATTGTTACCCGATGCAGATATATTTGTATGACTATTTATTCGTTCTAAGCGTTTGGAATATTAAAATGTGCTTCCCCTCGTATTGATTACAGTAAACGAGTATTTGATAAAAGTAGGAGTAATAGCACAATTATTAAAATATGTGAACTTAGAGACGCTTCAGCTTTTAGTTAATTATTTTATAAAGACTTTTTTTTTTTTTATTTATTATCAAATATACAAAAGAATAAATTACAACTTAATTAAAGATAACACATTAAGCCACTAAGGTTTATCTTTCTACCTTTTTAAGGCTATCGTGAGCCACTTTTAACTTAAAGTTTATTTAAACTAAATAATAAAAATACAGTACCTATAAAATACACTATTACACTACCTACCTATACCTACCTATACCTATCAACAGAATTTATACCTACAAAATATTTTTTCAGTAAAAATTTAATGTTAGTTGTTGTCAAACTGTCCCGTTAATCAATAGGCAAATTGTTTATTAGTCTCGGAACAATATAATCCGTCGTCCGCTCGCCGTATGCATTGTACTTCAACTTGGGCTTATTCAATGATAACTCAGGCATATACATCTGAAGATAGCTCATTTATTACTACAACCCTCTTAAAAGTACTTACTAATATACTCACAATATCTCGTTTTCATTTAACACTGATAAATCGCAAATCCTTCAGTAATATTCTGTTCATTCACTCATTTTTTACTCCATATCTCCCGATCATCCTATTTATTACAATCCGTCTCGGTACCTACCCTCACTCCGATTGCCCGTTTCATTACAACTTCAACATTGATTTTGACAAGTTTACCAGACCAACTAAACAATGACATTTCAACATAGATCTTTATCAATTTAAAATAACCCAGAATATTATCGAAGTCGCTATCGTAAAATGTAGGGAAACATAATAGAGATTTTGTTATATTTAGCAAACGGTCAAGAATTTGCATTCAGAAATTAGGATTTGGTGAAATGGAACTGATGAAGAAGACCACAGATGGTTATTGAAACTCTTCAATATTTCAAAATTTACGGGTGACGACTTTGAAAGATGGCTAAAATAATATATCCCTATCCAATTATTCAATAATAACAACTGCCGTGGAGTACCGGCAGTAGAATGTTACCCCTTCTCTCATGCCCATGGATGCAGTAAAAGCTTACAGATACCTTCGGAAGTTGGGCAGCAGCGTCTTTCCGTGTATCAACACCCCGTACTGCGCTCGCCAACCCGCCTGCCAAGCGTGGTGAGTGTGGCAACTAGCCTTCATGGATATCCATGATGGAGGCCTATGTTCAGTAGTGAACGTTTAACGGTTGAAATGATGCTGATGATGATCCACTTTTCATCAAACTAACCTACATCTCAACATCATCAGAGTCATTGAAATCAAATCATTGTAATAGTATAATAACATAAACACGGGAATTTATCGCGTAATACCTTTGATTATTCCCGACGTTTCGACTGTGTTTCAACAATCGTGGTCCCAGGTTGACTGGAGATTTCATTGGAGCGTCCATCAAGAAGCGATGGTAGTTTTGCAACTACCCTCACTTTATTAACACATATTTAAACGGGTATTTATCGCGCTATTTACCTTTATTATTGCCCGACGTTTCGACAGGATTGCACCCATCGTGGTCCCGGGAAGACTCATGATGGGTGCAATCCTGTCGAAACGTCGGGCAATAATAAAGGTAAATAGCGCGATAAATACCCGTTTAAATATGTGTTAATAATGTGTCGTGATCGCGAAAGTTTAAAAAAGACTACCCTCACTTTGTCTTCAGAACTCGGTAAGGCCGCGTTTACATTGCGGTACACAACACTAACAGTATCTTCACTATGCAATGTTACATCACGACGCACACTACACCTACTTATCACTGGATTCCAAGATATCGGGAGCCTAAATCCATCTTCACGGTTGAAATTCGGGTGTTTTTTGATTTCGAAACGTCGGGAATAATCAAAGGTATTACGCGATAAATTCCCGTGTTTATGTTATTATGTTATAATGAATTGTGATCGCGAAAGCTTACGAAAAACCATTGTAATAGTGTCAACTAGAGTTCCTCCGTGTATAGTTATAAGCCCTAAAGTTAAACTTGCGGTCGGGTTTTTTGTTTCACCTAATAATGCTGGCTTGCTTTTAAACCCAGTTATGGTGATAAGATCCATGATAAAAATAAATAAATACAATAAATAAATAATGCTGGACAATTCACACAGCATCATCTAGTCCCAAGCTAAGCAGAGCTTGTGTTATGGGTACTAGATGACTGATATACTTAATACATTACATATTACTACATAGATAGATTTTTTTTATTAGATAAACATCCAGAACACCCTGAACAAATATCTGCAGATCGTACAGACATATACTCTTACGTCGCAGGTGGACCTTTATCATCATCATCATTCCAGCCGTAAAAAGTCCACTACTGAACAGGCCTCCCTCATGGGTCTCCATGAGGAGTAGTTGCCATACTCACCACGCTTGGCAGGCGGGTTAGCGAGCGCAGTACGGGATGTTGATACACGGAAAGACGCTGCTGCCCATCTTCCGGAGGTATCCATTAGCAGGCTCTTACTGCATCCACGGGCATGAGAGTAGGGGTAACATTCTACTGCCGGCACCTCACGGCAAACGGACCTTCGCTCGCTGCGAAATCTAGGGAAGTATTTAGATGTATAGCGCACAGAGCTAATAGCGGTTTGTGTGTTTACAGCAATATGTTAAGTCGTTTTATTTTATTAAAATTTTTACCGATTATATTTCGGAATATAATCGGTAAAAATTTTAATAAAATAAAATGAAATGAACGAACTCTGTGTTAACCGTGCAACGCGCACGACTAATTTCCTTTACATCGCCGGTTATTGAGTTTCCGCTCTCGCCCGGCGCGGCGCCCATCGAAAGAGCATAACAAGGGTTAGTCCATTTTTCTCGCACAAAAAATCCTGTGTTGACCACCCTATTACGAACGAGGCCAGATGGGACGGCGCCCGAAGATTGTATTGTTTTGATTAGATATCAGCTTATCCGATATTTGAAAAGCACACTATTTTACCAAGCATTTTCCAATAAGCCCTTAAAAATACGGTTGCGGAAAATCCTTAATAGCTAAATCCCCAGTGGATTCTTTTGTGAGGTAAAACAATGCTTGTTCGTTCATTTCATTTTGTTCAATAGAAGCTGATTGGCCACGAGATATAACGAGGTATTTTTGGAAATCTCACAAAAGAGTCGTGATTCCGTTCACTTAAGCGGAAAGTGGGACACGGATCAAAGTGGAATGATACAGTATTACTTTACCGACGGACCTGTGGGATCTGACGAGAATGGTGGTTCGGATGAAGCTATGCATGTATTATCTTTGTTAACTCATCCGTCACAGCCCGCAAAAGTCCACCTATGGACACGACCCGGAAGTGAAGTGACTGACGTAACCTGTGCTCGAAAATGATGCGTAGTTTACGTTATTTTTACTTAGTAACCACTTTTTACGTGGGGTGCAGGCAGATGTTGAATGCTATCCCTCCTCTCATGCTCGTGGATGCAGTAAGAGCCTGCTAAGGGATACCTCCGGAAGATGGCCAGCAGTGTCTTTCCGTTTATCAATATCCCGCACTACGCTCGCCAACCTGCCTGCCAAGCGTGGTGAGTATGGCAACTACCTCTCATGGAAATCATTAGGGAGGCATATGTTTAGTAGATAGATAAGATAATAAAGATAATTTCTTTATTTGTAACAACAAGCATAAAAAACATTGATTACATAAAAAAAGACAAAAATAATGAAGCCATGCTTGAGTCACAAAAATGTCTGTCTCAGCTTAATGTTGGGTATGTAACCAACGCTGGTCTTCGCTGGTCGTCCGACTGAGCCGTTTGGTGACGTCATAGAAGGCAACACAATAGTTGACGTTTTACGGCTGAAATGATGATTATGTTCCCACATACCTACGGAACCCTCGGTGGACGAGTACATCTTGTACTTGTCCGGTTTTATTTCCTTTAAACTGAGCTGAAGCCCCCATATTCGCGATGTTATTGGACAGCCTACGAAAGTACACTTTCGGTCACGACCCTGATGCAAAGTGCCTGACGTCACCTGTGCTCGAAAATGATGCATAGTTTACGTTATATTAGCTGCTGCTCATCTTCCGGAGGTACACCTTGGTAAAACCTTGGGGGTAGCAGTAGATGGGCAGAGTTAGAGTCTACTCTTACTGCATTAATGGCAAAAGAGGATTTGCTAATTTTATTTTATTTTACTTATTTGGGACAACACAACAATTACCTCACATGAATCTAAAACAATCTTAGGCTAAAAACTATGTACTTCTATAAGTGTAATCAACCCCGTTGTCCACGAGTTGGGCATAATCAAAAACACAAGGGCAATATTATAAAAGGTAAGTTAAGTAGGTACTAAATAACAAATATATTGCGTGCATTTATACAAATGAATAAAATTTAAGTGTCGTGTAATATACATATAATATATATTTTTGTTAATTTCTGCTTGTGTTTTTTGAGTAAATGGTGTACAATAAAGTTTATCCAAGGCGTTAGTGACGTATTTAATAAACGGGATCACCACAGTATTACTGTTGTAATAGATAGAGGTTACCACTTAACATCAGGTGGGCCTTGGGCTTGTCTCGTCATTTAGTCTGTCTATGTCTAACCTGTCCATTTAAATAGATCTGGCGGAGTACTAGCACTGCCTTAGACTTAACTTAGTCCATTAATCCGGCTGGTAGCTCTCATTAAGCTGAGAGGATTGTGTCATGGTTGATTAAATGATGTTCTATACCTGCATTAATTTAGGCAAGTTTGGATTTATGCGGCTGTTCGGCGGTCGAAGAGGCAACCCGTCCACGTAATTTTGTCCGTTGCCGGGCAACTACCTCTGCGTTTTTCGTTTCTAGTGTATTCTGGGACGAACGGAGAGCCGATTTCTCCTGAAGCTGCCTTGTATATAAATGAGCGCTTGAAAACACTACATATATATATTTAATGTATATATAATATGGCAACCTGTGATTGAGAGAACACACTAACGTTAATATTTATGTACTTATATATCTACTCATGTTATGTGATTCTCTTGTTTTTGGCGAGCGCAGATGCTTACTCCATCAAAGGAATAGGAGGGACGACATTCTTAAGCTGGCACTCCACAGCATTTATTATATGATTCGACAATTTTCTTAGCCGGCGTTATCATTTACTGAACCCTGAAAACTCCGCACGTCTACAACAACTTTGTGTTTGCTTTAGGCGTTTAAACGCCTACTGTAGAAGCAAACACAAAGTTGCAGCAAAGCGTATTTCAAACTGAAGATTGAAATATAAACTTTTATTGACCACAGAGAGTACAAAGAGTTGGGGAACTTTATCATTATAAAGGCTTTGCGACCAGCACCAACTTTAGATATCTTTAGATTTGTTTGATTGATACAAACAACTGATACGTAGCAGAACTCGGGTCACTGACATAGCCGAACGGATTAGCACGTTGAAGTGGCAATGGGCAGGCCATGTAGCGCGCCGAACTGATGGCTGATGCAAAGTTCTCGAATGGAGGCCACGGACTGGCAAGCGCAGCGAAGGACGTCCACCTACAAGATGAGCAGACGACTTAGTGAGAACCGCTGGTCGGTGGTGGATGCAGACCGCTTCCAACCGCAGTACTTGGAGATCAATGAAGGAGACCTTTGTCTAGCAGTGGACGTCCTACGGCTGATATGATGATGATGATGAAAGCACTGATGAATGCTAACAAAGTTTATTTGAATCTCAAACTGTGGAAATAAATCAATGTAAATCTACATCTCAGCCGAAGGACACCCACTGCTGAACAAAGGCCTCCCTCATGGGTCTCCATGAGGAGTAGTTGCCATACTCACCACGCATGGCAGGTGGGTTGGCGAGCGTAGTACGGGATGTTGATACACGGAAGGACGCTGCTGCCCATCTTCCGTAGGTATCCCTTAGCAGGCTCTTAATGCATCCACGGGCATGAAAGGAGGGGTATCTACTGCCGGCACCCCACGGCAACATTCATTTAATTAAATAAGATTCTAATGCCGGCAGTAAATCCCGAGACATTACATCAGAAGTCTATAGAGCGTTTTTTTTACTTATTGTGGGAAATGAAACGCCAACTGCGGTGGTAAATTAAGTAAAAAGTTCGTATATTCCCTACAAAGGTATATTCAATATAAACAATACTAATTAATAATTAATTATATCAAATAAAGAAATACACAATATTATACCCAAAATAAATATAATTATAACGTTCAAGAGTATTTGCATGACCCCAAGCACCCCAATAAATAATACACAAGCGACCTTAAATTTCCGTTCACTAAAGCTATTAGGTATATACTTTTTTTTATTTAAATAAATAAATCTTTATCTCAAACACAACAACTCCATAGGCACAAAAAATAAAATACAACAATAAAATACAGCACAAGTTAGCAAAGGTAGAATTACACAAATTAATTCACAAGAAAGAGGTATATAACATTCTTGGGTTGGAGAAAAGACTAAATAAATCCTGGTTATAGAAGATAATTAAAAAAAACCACTCGTGTATTATCTAATGCACGGTTTGAGAAGCGAAAACCAAATTCTTCAGTTGTTAGACAATGCTTTGCAAGCTACCTGACTGAGTTTTAAAATGCGCTTCAAATACTCAACGCATTTCGAGCACTCGGCATAGCCAAATAAGTTACCAGCATGCCCAACAAAGTTTGAGAACTACAGACAAAACCTCGACATTTTACCGGAAAAGTTGACCTTCAACCAAAAAGTTACCTTTTTCCAACACGAGAAGGCCCACATTTAACCAACAGTGTTTGATGTTTTGTGTGAACGTTTAGAGGCATTATAGAATAGAAAATATGACTAAAATTGTCTTGAATTTTTCATTTAAATTAGAAAGCTCTGTTTTTATTCCTCTGTTATATGCAAACTTAAATTTGCTGTATTTATGCAAGTAATGAATGAACGGTATTCTGGAGCTTTCCACTTATTGCAGCTGAAGCGATGTGCAATTGGGTTTTATCGAGAGCAACCAACTATAAAATCCAGATGCTCGATGATATTAAACGTATTGGTTTGAGCATAAAAGGGTATTTCAATTATTTTTGGGGTTCCGTACCTTAAAAGGCAAAAAACCTAACCCTTATAGGATCACTTTGTTGTCCGTCTGTTTGTCTGTCAAGAGCCTTTATCTCAAAAACTTGTACAGTTGAAATAAAATCTACAGCCTCATTAAGCTGCGTAATAATCAATGTTCTAAGTAAACCTAAAAAAAGATATGACCGTTTGTGCCGCAAAAAACGCATGTTTCGAAATTCACAATGCAATCAAAATTGATAGGGTACTTCTCGTAGACCTAGACTTATGAAATTTGGCAAGGTATATCGTCTTAAACTGTAGATACGAAGTAGCATTCAAAAACTATGTATAATCCATTTGCAATGGAATTTTTTAAAAAAACGTCCTTAAAAAAGAACAAAATTAATACGCGCGTTCAAAAATTATGTTAGAGACCGAATATATTTGTGCATTTTTAAAACTTTTACTAAATTAGATCAGCTAATTAAGAATAATTAATATGTTTCTTCTTGCCGTGGGGTGCCAGCAGTAAAATATTACCCCTCCTCTCATGCCCGTGGGTGCAGTAAGAGCCTGGTAAATGATACCTCCGGAAGATGGTCAGCCGCGTCGTTCCGTGTATCAAAATCCCAAACTGTGCTCACCAACCCGCCTGCCAAGCGTTGTGGATATGGCAATTACCCCTCATTGAGATCCATGAGGGATCCTGTAATCAGTTGTGGACGTTTCATGGCTGAAATGATGATTATGTTCCCACATACCTACGGAACCCTCGGTGGACGAGTCCAGCTTGCACTTGTCCGGTTTTATTCCCTTTGAATTGAGCTGAAACCCACATATTCGCGATGTATTGGACCTTATTCACATTATAAACGTTATTTATGTTATCCATTACGTACTTTAGTGCGTTATTTTACGATCGCCCTGCAATAAAACGGCCGTCCGTTCCTTTAAGTTAATCCCAACTAATATTATAATACGAACATTACTTTTATTAGTTTGTATTACGATGGAGTTGTGTGTTTGCACTGTGGGGTGCGGGCCATAGCCTTTCCTCTCATACAGTAGGAGCCTGCTGAGGAATACCTCCGGAAGATAGGCAGCAGCGTCTTTCCGTGTATTAACACCCCAAACTGCGCTCACTAACCCGCCTGCTAAGCGTGGTGAGTATGGCAACTACCCCTTATGGAGATCCATGGGGGAGGCCTGTGTGCAGTAGTGGCGTTTGCAGCTGAAATGATGATGATCACGTTGAACATTCCGGATACCTGCGAATCTCAATGATAGATTTTGTCAAAAGTCAAAAGAAAAAAAGTGTTTTGTGGTTGTGTTTTTATTTGATAAAGAGTTTACATCATCACATAAGTGTTGCAGACGAATTCGTGCGAGACAACTAGTTTATAGATAAGCGTGTGTTAGAATGTATACAAAAGGCTTAGTAGATACCTTTTCAGGTTGATTATCAGCTATCTGTTATGTACATGTTTGGATAGTGTATCTCACTGACGATAATTAAATAAAAATAAATAAATAATTCTGGACAAATCACACAGCATCATCTAGCCCCAAGCTAAGCAGAGCTTGTGTTATGTGTACTAGATGACTGATATACTTTATACATTATACAACATAGATAGATATTTTTTATTATATATAGAAAAATACCCAGAACACCTTGAACTGAACTGCGGATCGTACAGACATTTGTCCCGAGGCGGGAATCGAACCCGCAACCCCTTGCAGCGCAGGCGGACCTTCGCCCGCTGCGCCACAGAGCTCGTCGAATTATTCTATTAACAATGCAAATCATTATTCGAGCTAGAGTAACTCTAGACTGAAATATTTTTTACTGTAAAGAGTACTTTAACTTATCTTTCATCATGATCATCGTCATCTCAGCCGTAGGAAGTTCACTGCTGGACACAGGCCACCCTCATGGATCTTCAAATACTGGTCATTAGGGGTAGTTACCATACTGGCCACGCTTGGACGCAGTAAGAATCTGCTGAGGGATATCCCTCTTCTAAAAACAGGATTTACTAAAAGTTAAAACCCTCTCAATCCTGACAGGATCTACTGAGTGATCCGATGGGGTCGACTATGATACACAAGAACAATGGTGCTTCAAGGAACCGGCTTTAATTAAACATGAAGTCATTAATTATTCTGCAATCTACAGAATGTTCAGCCCAGTTCCGCGGCCCTTTTTATCCTAGCTCGGTCGTATTCAATATTTGTCAGTAAAATATTTATTGGAACAAATAAAGACAAGGGTAGGAGCCCTGCGCGAGACACGGCGCGGCCGCCGCCACCGACAGGCCTTTGTACGCCTTCCACGTGGGTTATCGGGACCTGCGGTTTGCATCCTAATGGAGCTTGCGGAATGCTGCAGTGAGACTTGAAACTACAAGTATTTTTTTGCGATTCATCATCATTTCAGCCGTAATGCGTCCACTATTTAACAGGCCTACCTCGAGGTTCTTCATTGAACCCTCAATTGAGTATTGCATCTACCCAGATGCAATACTCACCACAATTGGCAGCCGGGTTGGCTAGCAAACAGGTCTTCCTCATTCCCGTCGTTAAGCAGTGGACATCTTACGAGACGGATGATGCAAGATTTAGAACCTATCGTCTTCGGAAGAAATCGCTTTTAGCGAAAAATTTAATAAAAGAAAATAATAGATTCTTGAATGTGTAATATGTTCCCAATATTACAGCCATAAAGGAGTTAATTAGTGAAGTAAAAAAGTATAAAAATAACATTCCGACACATCTATTTACCGAACGAACAAGTCTATTGCGAATACCTAAAACGTTCAAGAATTTATTATTTCATGTGTAACTTGCGAGTTGATTGAGGTTTTGTACAACATATAACGTTTTTTTAGGCGTTCGTAGGCATTTTGTTGTAAAGAAAATAATTCTTGAATAAATAACGTTCTCTAAAAAAACGTCTATTTTCAATTTGTGATACACGATTCCGCAGGCTTTAGGATTCGGGCTTCAATAGAGACGGATTTCGAGAAAATCCTTTTATTGCACTTGTAAAATGTCTTCTAAAAATATTAAATTTCTAAAGAATATACATATATGTAAGTAAATGAATTTGTAGTTGAAAATGAGCGGTTGTAATGTCGAAATAGCAGGTTATTACTGTATATAAACAACAAAATTCAGGCAAAGCCTCGGACAACAGCTAGTAGATCTAAACTTGGTAACTACTTAGTTTAGCTGTGGGGTTACGTAATAAATAAAAAATAAATAGAGGAAAATAAACTGCGCTCGCCAACCCACCTTGGGAGGCAGGTTGGCGTGGTGAATATGGCAACAACCCCTTATGATCAGTACTTATTGAACAATGAGGGAGGCCTTTGTCCAGCATTGGATCTCTTACGGCTATAAAAGAAGAGCAAATATCAAAATAACAGATTTTTAATATATAAATAAATAATAGTAAGTCTATAGAGGAAAAATTCAAAATTCATACACTTTATTTCCATAGATGTCATTACATGAACATTAAAATATTATATTAAAATAAAACCGGTCAAGAACGAGTCGAATCGCGCATCAAGGATTCCGTGCCATCATACAATATAATATTATGATGAAGGCGGTTTATATTTGTTGGAGAACCTTGATAGCGCTATCTCTTGTCTGATACCGGAAATTATCTAGATTTTTTAAACTTTCGATGATATATAAAAAAAATATGCAAATAAGAGTATTTTATGATTTTCCTGTCATCTTAACATACACTTATATTAGCTACAAAAGTTTCAGAGATCTCTGCAAACTTCGGAGTAGGGGTAGTACAATATTTTTTTTGACATTTTTGTAAATATGTCAAAAACTATACGGCTTAAAGAAAAACTAAAAACTGTTTATAAATGTGAAAATGAAGCCTTTTTTAATGATACATGACCTAGTTACTTCACTTTAAATTTAAGAGACCTTTTCCGTCCCCCTTGCAAACACAATCACAATATTTTTCATTATCCTAGAGGTATATTAGTGAAATATCCTTATCGTTATACAATTTCAAATTTGAAGTCAATACCATCAGTAGTTCTTGCGATATCCATTTGTGACAGACAGACAGACAAACTCACACCATAACGGTTCGTTTTTTTCATTTTCGTCTGGACCCCTAAAATTATAAAATTTCTTCTGCCCGTAGTATCTAATGATAGTCAAAATCGTTTTAAAATTAAAAAGTTCTGGGTTATAATGACACTTCAGATTTACAACTTTCTCTGCAACATGGCCAGGCTAGGTAGTTTTTTACCGACTTCTTGTCAGCCCCAGTTATCATTACCGTGATATTGAATACAAATGTTGTTTTTTTTATCAAAAAACATTCAATGCTAGGGAAATACCTAAACCTTCCTCGTGGGATGCCGGCAGTAGAATGTTACCCCTCTTTTCATGCTCGTGGAAGCAGTAAGAGTTTGCTAAGGGATACCTCCGAAAGATGGGCAGCAGCGTCTTTCCGTGTATCACCATCCCGTACCACGCTCGCTAACCCTCCGAGCGTGGAGTATGGAAACTACCCCTCAAGAAGATCCAGGAGGGAGGCCTGTGTATGATTGCTGATGAAGGAAATACTCCTACTAATTTGTGCCAAAGAAATTTAGTTAATATGAAAAGGTCTACTTTTCAAAGTCTAGTTTTATGACAGTCATACCTTGGGGTATCTTGAAAGTGATTTAGATCGTAACGTTAATATTCAGGCTCATTTTCATATCTTTATGTCCCAGACTGAGTGCTTGGATATTTCTTCGTCAAACTTCAACAAACAGATTACATTGTGATCATGGTATTAAAGTTTAAGCTCCATTCGAGACTTACTAGAGTTCTAAAGTAGTCCGGAGGCTTACTAGGGTAGGGGGGAAAAATTATCTTGCATAGTTAGTAAGCAGGTACCTACTGACTCTGTTTATTAGCTGCTAGGTTATAAAGCTTGTAAGGTTGTATAATGTTCATAAACTCAAATATCTTTCATCATGACGTTGGTGCCTACATCCGGCGGTGTCCCTTAGCAGGCTCTTATTGCATCCACGGGCATGAGAGGAGGGGTAAAATTACTTCCAGCATCCCACGGTAGTACCCTACAACTAACTTTTCGCGCGCGCGCTCTTGAATAAGTGAAGTGAATACAACTTCGCTCTCGACAAATTATTTGTAATCAGTCTTTATAGCTTTTGCCGTGCTACTCGTATTTTTGATAGTGAATCGCCTAGACTTCTCTGAGGCAAACCAAATACGCCACGGGAATAAGCTGCAGCCTTCTCTGAGACATACCAACTACTCCACGGAAATAAGCTGCAGCCTTCTCTCAGGCAAACCAACCACGCCACGGGAATAAGCTGCAGCCCTCTCTGAGGCAAACCAACTACGCCACGGGAATAAGCTGCTGCCTTCTCTGAGGCAAACCAACTGCGCCACGGGACTAAGCTGCAGCCTTCTCTGAGGCAAACCAACCACTCCACGGGAATAAGCTGCAGCCTTTTCTGAGGCAAACCAACCACTCCACGGGAATAAGCTGCAGCCTTTTCTGAGGCAAACCAAATACGGTACGGGAATAAGCTGCAGCCTTCTCTGAGGCAAACCAAATACTCCACGGGCATAAGCTGCAGCCTTCTCTGAGGCAAACCAACTGCGACACGGGAATAAGCTGCAGCCTTCTCTGAGGCAAACCAACTACGCCACGGGAATATTCGAAATTGCTTTGTCTAGAGCATTATGCACCACGACGATTGAGAATGCTACCCTGCGTTTGAGTTCCAATCCGAAATGGAGTTGGTGCCTAATACCTGGCTCCAGTTTTCGGTGACGCTAATAAGCGACGTGACGCGTCGCCTGATACGATCACACACTATTTCCGCTCTACCGCCAAGCTACCGACAAGTAGGGCTGCCGCGAAGATAAATTTACTTTGTGGATACTCATCAAACATAGAAAAATACCTAGACCGCTGTACGCTGGTAGTGCCTGCCACATTGTAAGATGGATTAGGCTTTTTCAAAGAAATGAATAACCTTATCAAAAACTTTACGGTTCCGGTGGGATTCTAACTTAAGTCCGTCAAATCGATACTTGATGCTACAGAACCCATGTCGGGGCTCGCTGACTTTCTTGATAAGGTGATGTCGGTTTAAGCAACCGAAGCGCGCCATCAATAGGTAACTACTAGAGTTCTCCTGTTCATCGTCTGAAGTTGCATTCAGTAGCAATGACTAGAGATGTTGCTATATTGTTTGTTATTTTTATAGTGTTTAACTCCACTTAGGTAGAACATTTTCAAATAAATTAATAACCTTATCAAATATTTTACAGTTCATTTATTTCAGTGATATTTACTTAATATATCAATTACACATTTTCGAAATTGCTCTCTGGTAGAATTAAAAATATCGACATTTGAAAATAATTTATTGTGGTTTGAGCAAATGCGATTAATTGTCGCATTCTTGGCATAATTGGTGGCATGTGTCGGGATAGAAAAAAGTTTTGTATGGCGAGTGCGCATCTTAGGTACATTAAAATTCAGTTGAGCGACTAGTGTTGGAGAATCTATATAATTGTTAGCAATGTTATATAATAACATACTATCGAGTAGGGTCCGCCTATCTTGTTGATACACGGAATGACGCCGCTGCCCATCTTCTGGAGGTAGCTCTGAGCAGGCTCTTACTGCATCCACAGGCAAGAGAGGAGGGGCAACATTGTACTGCCGGCACCCCACGACAACGTTTATACATGCATTCTTATATTCCAAATCTGCCGCGGTGTACTGGTAGTAGAATGTTGCGCCTCTTCTATAGCCCGTGGATGCAGTGAGAGTCTGCCATTGGGATACTTCCAAAGATGAGCAGCATCTTTCTGTGTATCATTATCCCGTACTGCGCTCGCCGATTCACCGGCGAGTTTGGCAACAGCCCTGATGCTCAGTTCTTAAAGATGCAGCAGGCCTATATCCAGCAGTGGATATACAACGGCTGATAATGTTGTTCCATCATCATCTCATCCGACGTACTACCAATGCATGATGTGATTTGAAATCATTATCGTCTGTTCTATGTCGCTCCGAGCTCGCGACGACAGATAAACGCTCTCAATCGCCTCCTATTTCTTACAGAGTGTTCCGCACATGAACCACTTCCAATGTTCCCATTACCGGCTTTCACAGAACTTATTCGTAAACGCAGAATGAAACGTTATTCGTAAATTTCGCAGAACGAAACGTTATTTGAATATTTTGTTACGCCTTGGTTCGTCCATTCATTTTGATTTTCCACGGAGTGCGTAATATTAGGTTTTCTCGAATAATAAAGATAATCGTTCTTCAAAAATATATGGTTATCTTCTACAGAGAGTGGATTTTGAATTTTCGTAGAAAAAAAATGTAAAATGTGAATATTATTAAATGATGGTATCACATGTCTCTGCATGCATTAAATGGGTTTAATAATCATCATCTCAGTCGTCCACTGCCCGACACATGACTCGTTTATAAATCTTTAGGGGGGTTTTTTGCCATTCCGGTGGTACCTCTTGGCAGATTCTTACTGCATCCACAGGCAAGAGAGGAGGGGCAGAATCTTACGTCCGGCACCCTACTGCTCAGTGGGCTTAATTTACTCTTTTTTTCGTGTATATCGTCTAAAATAGACGAATTTTATTTTATTTATTGATAACACAATTTAGTTAAAATTTGATTTTATATACGAGTAAATTTTTACAAACCAATGATCGTTAGAAAACCAACAGCGTTGCATTTAAGTGAAAAAAGAAAGAAAAGGAACCAAACCCATCAAATACTTATTCCACAAAAACGGGTGCTCCGTAATAGTTTCCTTCGAAAATAATAGCCTTGAGCATAGTGGTACCAGCGCGGGAAGCGATAAAAAATACATTAAGTATTTTTGGGCTCTGCATTAGCTCGTCTGTCTTCCAAAGATGAATGTAGGTACTATCAAGCGCCTCTTTCAGGTAGCGTAGTGATTGCTGAAGAAAAAAGCCGAAAGACAAATTGGACAGTAAACATTTTACTTGTTAAACTTTTGCGATTTGTTAACATTTTATTTGCTTTAAAATTACAAGATTTTATAGCGTAGATACCATTACGTTTTTGGTTGCGGGAGGACTAAGTCTCAAATTGTATGAAAATGAACGCCGGTAAATGAATAAGCCTTACAGCAACATGCCTTAATAACTTTGGTATCAGATTGCACGAATGCTAAAATATACAAAATACAGTTTGTTATTTTTATAGTGAACATTTTTAGTTCATTAATTACTGATAATCAATAGAACTCTTCTGTAGATAGCGCTAAATCTGTGATTAATCGATATGACCTTATCAAGAATTTCGACTACCCCGTTATCAGCTTCCATAGCCTAGTAAGTTGAAGCACTTCAGGTTTTAGGAAGAGGTTTTTAATTTATTTGAACCGTACAAAATACACTCGAAATATACCATTTATTGCAATGGCAAGTTACAGCCTATTGAACACTATGCTGATTGCTTTTACTCAATTCTAGTGTTAAAGATGAAAATAAGATATATAATTTCTTCTTCAGATATAATATGAAGGATATTAAAACAATACATTACTAAAAACTTAAATTTCATTGAATTAAAAGGTAAATGAAACGGTGCGATTCAAAATATCTCTCTAAACGAGTCAAAAAGATGAGCAGCGTAGGACGTCCACCAACAAGATGGGATGATGACCTGGTGAAGACCGCAGGTCGACGGTGGATGCAGATCGCTTCCAACCGCAATAACTGGTTATCCATGAGGGAGGCCTATGTCCAGCAGTGGACGTCCTACAGCTGAAATGATGATGATGATACAAAAAAGTTAAATCAACGATTTATCCATATTTTAATGCCTTGCGCAACTTCGTCTGCGTCACATAAGAGAGAGATTGGGTAATAATTTACTCAACGAAAAGTAGCCTGTACGTCTCCAAGCTCAAGTCTATCTTTATACTAAAATTCATCAAACTCGGTTTTGCCGTTTAGACGTGAAAACGGAACATACAAACATCCACGCTTTCACTTTTATATTTTAATAGTAATTTTAAATTTTCTTCAAATGATTTGAGCCGTTGTAATATTAGCCGCTAAATACATTAAAGGGTCCTAGTGCAAGTCGAAGCAACTTAGAAAACTACTATTTAACTCACCTCCGGCTTTTGAAGATGCATCACATTCGGCTAAACACCCGCCCTGGCCTCGTGCCCTGAGCGGGTTGCTAAGAAATTTATGTAAATTGCCCTGTAAATAGCGGAATAACACTGAGACGGCTCGCGGCTCCGAACAAACTTAATTTTTGCACGAGATTATTTTCAAAAGAAATGTAGGAGCGTTTCGGGCAATGATAATATTGCTTGCGTTTAAATCCGTACGTTTAAAAAACCTTTATTTTGTTTAAAATAATTGCAGCGTGCTTTAAAAAGTTTTTTGAGGAAAAGTTACGGAAAATTTCACAATATTTAGCCCATTTTAAAAACAAACTACGCTGTCGTTTTAAAACTTGTGGAGTTTCTAAGCCCTTGTGTCGCTCCACGGCAAAGCCTGGCCTAATAATGTACGACCAACAGCGCTTCGCATGGAAACTCTACTTTGTGAAGAAACCACTAGAAAGTTGTAAAAAAAGTTGCTGTTTTCATCAAGTTAACTTTCGCGTTTAATGCGAAATACTTTGTTTTATAACAGTCTTTTTGCAAAAACTTTAAATTGGAGCGACTTAAATATTTTAAAACACCTTAATAATGGGATAAAAAGTTGACCTTTCTTATTTATAAGATGATTTATGCAGCATCAGTACAGTAAGTTCATGCTGTACGGGACGGTGTTCTGTCTGGGACATGGTAATAGTTGTAAATTAAGGGACAAAAAGTTAATACACTTTTAAAGATAAATAAGCCTAAAATGTTTTTAACTTTCGCAATTTATTAAAATATTCGTTTAAAAACTCAGGATTTTATCGTGTGCATTTTTTATTATTTTCCCGACGACGTTGCGAATACGCTTCAGCGTTGTGGGTCGCGGGAGGACTCGCAAAAATAAAGCAAAAGCAAGGTAAACGAAAAATCCTGTACTTTAAAACTAATAAATAAATAAGTTTATTCACCGTAACTCGTAGTAAGTCTAATAACTGTGTATGCCCTGGGGGCCAATTGTCGTGAATCGTTGACGACCTCTGTAGCGCAGCGGGCGAAGGTCCGCCTGCGATGCAAGAAGTTGCGGGTCCCGGGAAAAAATTCTGTACGATCTGCAGATAATAATGTTTAGGGTGTTCTGGATGTTTTTCTATATTACAATTACAATTAGCCAAAAGTGTCCCACTGCTGGGCAAAGGCCTCCCCTCCAACACTCTATGCATTCCATTATTATCAAAAATATCTATCTAGTAAATCAATATAATGTGTTAAGTATATTAGTCATCTAGTGCCCATAACACACTGCCTAGCTTGGGGCTAGATGATGCTGTGTGAATTTTCCAGCATTATTTATAGTGATTTTATTATACTTCTTAGTACTTAGTACTCTACTTCGTACTTGTAACACCACCCTAAACGTCTACTATCATCTTGATAGCAAGCTCTTTACCAGTTAATTATTATCGACATTTGTCTATCGTGAGACTGCAGTAAATTTGTTTCAATAGGGATTTTGAAAGCTATTGCGAAATTTATGGATTTTAAGCGTTTATCACTTGGATCACGATTCACGAGAAGTGGCCCCTGCAGCTAAGTAGGGCGATGATATTTGTAAGGCAGTCAGCAGGGATTCAAAGAGGAAAACTGAAGATCGAGCTCTGTGGCATGCTATGGAAAATGCCTATGTCCAGCTGTGGAATAACACAGCCTTATGATGATGATGATGGTATACAAGTAGGTCTACCGTGAGTTTTCACAATCTATACTCGCTAGCGACTGTAGTTAAAAATATGTATGAAAACTTGTATAGAGGCTCTACAGGATAGTTTGCTACTAAAATACCCAGTAAACTATAATACAGCTAGTGTAGTTTTGGCTTTATTTGCTTAAAATTTGGTACCTTGAGTTACAAATCTGACATACATAGTAACGTACTATTACTACGGTAGTAACGGCAGGTGATCTAACAGTGACAACTCACGGTATACTCGTACACACAGTAATCATTTCTAACATACTTTACATTTAGGAAAACAAAAAAAAACAACTGCCAGAAATTTTATTTTAACAGCTTTCCAGCGAAATATTTTTCGTTTCAATTTGCTTCAAAATCCGGCTTTACAATGCAAATAGGAGTGCATTAGCTGCGAAAACTTTCAGAATGAATTCAAAAAGTGAGCTCCAAGTGTTGTGTACGGACAGACAATCTTAATGTATTCGCGTTATTTACATAGCTTGAAGTGCTTTCTTGAAACAAACAGTCAGTAAGGTTTTAACCGAGATTCACTTTTCAATTTTGAAAGTTGCTTATCTATGAATATGAAACTTTATGTAATAAGATTAGAGTGTCATCATGAAGTAGGTTTTAATAAAAGTTTAAAAGCGCTTATTTTTAATGTTGGCATTTTTTCAACAACATCGTACACCAAGTACTGCGGTTGGAAGCCGTCTGCATCCAACGCCGGCCAGCAGTTCTCACCAAGTCGTCTGCCCATCTTGTAGGTGGACGCTGCGCTTGCCAATCCGTGGCCTCCAATCGAGAACTTTGCGGCCCCATCGGCCATCTGTTGTACGCGCTATATGGCCTGCCCATTGCCACTTCAACGTGCTAATCCGTTTGACTATGTCGGTGACCCGAGTACTTCTACGTATTTATTCATTTCTGATTCGATCCCGCAGAGAAACCCCGAGCATAGCCCTCTCCATAGCTCGTTGAGCGACTCTGAGCTTATTCATAAGGCCAATAGTGAAGGACCACGTCTCGGTTCCATATGTCATCACTGGTAACATACACTGATTGTAGACTTTCGTCTTAAGTCACTGAGGTATGTTGGACGAAAAGACATTGCGAAGTTTCCTAAACGCATTTGCATTTGGAATTTTTTAGTCCTTATCAATTCAGCCGTAAAACGTTAACTATTGAACACAAGCCTCCAAGAGGCCATCTCCAAGAGGGGTAGTTGCCATACTCACTACGCTTGGCAGGCGAGTTGGCGAGCGCAGTACGGAATGTTGATACACAAAAAGACGTTGCTGCACATCTTCCGGCATTCCTGAGCAGGTTCTTACTGCATCCACGGGCATAAAAGGAGGGGTATCATTCTACTACCGGCACCGCTATATACTACTCAAATAAATGTTAGACACAGATCTAAGCATATTCAAATTACTTATTTAAAAGTGATGTTTACGAGAGAACACATTTCAATTACAAATACGTTTCAAAGCAATCAGATTAGATAAAAGAAATGCCTGCGATGTATTTGTGCCAAATCGTGGAATTCGGCACTCATCCGCCGCCAATCGTAAACATGAAAAGCGAGTTTTATATATATTACAGTAAATTACTTCGTTTCAAAGAATCTGATACAACCCATGCAGGTTTTATTGCCTCATTTGGTAATGTACGGAGCCCTGTGATTGGAAATGTTTGAGGGCTCTAGTAGGTCTAAAACGGTCTAAAATCAACCATTTGATCTCACACGCCTACATTTTTAAGGAGGTCGTATTAAGGCGATGATAAATTTTCCATTATTAAAATGATAGTAACAAATGACACCAAATCCTATTCATAAGTAAAATACTGCTGTGAGGTGCCGGCATTAGAAAGTTGCCTCTGTTGTCTTGCCCGTGGATGCAGTAAGAATCTGTTTTAGGGTCTGCTCTGCTCCGCAAGATGGGCAGCAGAAACTTTCCGTGTATCAACATCCCATACTACGCTCGCCAATCCGCCTGCCAAGCGTGGCGAGTATGGTAACAATCTCCTGAGGATTTTGGAGACGTATGAGGTCTACGTCCAGCAGTGGACGTGGAAATCAGTCCTATGGCTGTAATGAGGAATTAATAAATTTTGCTTTATACACAGCACCAAAGAATACAGAGCTTGTGTTATGAGTACCATTACATAGTAGTTATTAGAATTTATATATTTTTTTTATATTTATATCTTGTTTAAAAAACACTAAGTTGAAGTAAAAATGTACGTTTTACAACTTTAGATACTGGATAACAACGAAATATCGTCATTATAATACCGGACTCATTGAAAATATAATATTACTTAATGCATACCTTTAAACACATAAAGGCGTATCTTCATCATTTCAGCTGGACATAGGCCTCCGTCATGGACTTCCAAGTTTTGCGACTAGCTGCAATATTATGGAGCTCGACGTGACGATCGGCGGTGGATGCAGGCCATCCATCTGACCTGCAAACCTTACCAGGTCGTCCCCCGTAGGTCTTTCCCCTACTAGGCGGATGCCTAGTAGGGGAAAGACCTTTGCTGTCCTTGCCATTTCGTGGCCGATAGGTTCTCGAATCAAATGAATGGAAATAAGGAAATCACCTTTACACCAATTTAAAAAAAAATATTAAGCGGTTCTTTCATTTAATAAATTAGACGAGTTCATGTGTTGTTCTTTTTCCGATTTATCGATTTGAATGGATAAAAAATAATCAATTCTAATTTAATATCAATTATTATTTATATTGTATGTACCCTTAACATTATTTTAGGTTAAACTATGGACTATTAGACATGCCTGTTATGTAAAAAAAAATACAGTGAATAAATGAAAAGAGATGATTCGAGAACTTTTCGGCCCCATCAACCTGCCCTATATGCATTGTAATTGAATAGTTCAATGTGCTAATTCGTTTGGCTATCTATGTCGGCGATCCGAGTTCTTCCACGTATTTTTGATATGATTTTTTTCGTTATTTCTGATTTGATACCGTGGAAAAACCCCGGGAATAGCTCTCTCCATAACTTACTGAGTGACCCTGAGCTTATTCATCAATGACATCAATGGCGTACTGTAATTTGTTATTGAGTTCAAAATGGCGGTCAAAAAGCTAATCAATTTTGTTGAGGTTTTATTCAGCACAAAATAAATCGTTAAAATTGAAAACCACATTGTCTTTATTTAATTAAGTGGGCACTGGAAACAGTTTCACGAAAATAATTAATGTTGAAACTGCAAATATTTATTCAAAAATGATTGCGTCTTCCAACATCATAATTTCAGCCGGAAAACATCCACTACTGAATACAGGCCTCCCTCATCTGCATGAGGGGTAGTTGCCTTACTTACCACACTTGGCAGGCGGGTTGGCGAGCGCAGTACGGGATGTTGATACACGAAAAGACGCTGCTGCCCATCTTCCGGAGGTATCCCTTAGCAGGCTCTTACTGCATCCATGGGCATGAGAGGAGAAGTAACATTCTACTGCCGGCACCCCACGACACACGTCTCCCAATATACGCAGAGTTATAATGATTTATATCCTCAAATTGTATCACGTACTTCAAATTAATTTTACAATTGTGATACGGAATATACCTAGGTTTGTTATGAGTTTATGACTTACAATTTGTCGTTTTCAACCGACGAAAAAACGGAGGAGGTTTTCAAGTCGACGCTTATATTTCTCCCTTTTAAGTTTAAGAGGGGCCAATCCAACTTTCTTTTCATGCAACCGCTCGTACGTGGGTGTGGCGTCGTAATAGATCTTTCTATGAAACTTTTGATCTAATAGGTATCTTGTGCACTATATCTAGGTTTCTATCCAAACCAAAAATTAAAATTTGGAGAAACAAATTTTATACGGAATTTTTTTCTCCAAATTTAGATTTTTTAGATTTAAATAATAAATTAAATTAAATTTAGATTAAAAGTTTCATAGAAAGATCAAGATCTATTACGACGCCACACCCACGTACGAGCGGTTGTAGAAAAGTAAGTTGGATTGGCCCCTCTTAACTGTTAAAACACTGACGAATGATTCTGGAATTTGCTTTATCTCAGCTTAATTTCGTCCGTGAAATATAAAAAGACACAACAAGTAAAACGAATAAACCAAACACGCCTTACATGGGGTGCCGGCATTGAAATGTTGACTCCCTCTCGGGATGTCTACGACCAGCAACGGCAGTCCTACGGCTGAAATTATAATAAGGTGATGATAATTACAATAGAATTATAATTATTTACAACATCACTATCTTCAGAAACATCTACTGTAAACATTGTATCTAAAGATAGTTTAAATGAGCGTTTTAATCTTTGTACCATCCATTCATTGTTTAATTCGCGTTAAGATAAGTCAGCACCGCAAACTGCAAAAATATACAAAATATTATTCTATTTCATCTTAGGAACATAATGAACATTTGGCTACGTACATTGGCCGTGGGGTGCCGGCTGTAGAATGTTACCCCTCCTCTTATGCCCGTGGATGCAGTAAAAGCCTGCTAAGGGATACCTTCGGAAGATGGGCAGCAGCGTCTTTCCGTGTATCAACATCCCGTACTGCGCTCGCCAACCCGCCTGCCAAGCGTGGTGAGTATGGCAACTACCCCTCATGAAGATCCATGAAAGCTTGTGTTCAGTAGTGGACGTTTTACAGCTGAAATGATGATGATGATGATTGGCTTTGCGGCTGTTCATGCCATGCCAACCGTGCCGTGGGTACGTTCCTAAATGTTT
This sequence comes from Pasiphila rectangulata, assembly GCA_963082625.1. Lineage (NCBI taxonomy): Eukaryota > Metazoa > Arthropoda > Insecta > Lepidoptera > Geometridae > Pasiphila > Pasiphila rectangulata. Next base: position 23,271,596 of record OY720235.1, read on the forward strand.
CTTGAATTGGATTATTCCAGGGAGCTGAATCCACAATCGCATACCTTCGTGGCTTAGACTCCGGAGACAAGCGCGTCCAGAACGACTTAGATGCCTTCAAACGTGAAGATGAAGTGTTCAAGTCTATACCCGATGTTAGCTTCTTCGGCATTTATAAGTTATTTAATATTTGATTCATAGAATTAAAAATTAATTGGTTCTGGCATGATTTGCGGAAATCCATTAAATCCATTATAATCCGTTAACCTAATAAATTCAATAATATCAACCTTCTTATGAGCGCTTGAATAGCACTCAAAAAGATAATCTTATTATATCATCGTCGGCCCGCTCGGTCTGTATCGCCTTTTATGTTAACGACGATGGTGCCGTTTGTTGTAAAAAAATGTTGTTCTTCGTTCTCTGCGTTGTCATTGTTTCTAGAGTATTTCGTTGATTTCTTCTGAATTGCCTTGTATCGAGGCGAAACACGTGTTGAATTCTTTGTGAGTGTTTTTTCAAGCACTTATAAGATATAGGTTAGTGGATTTGTTATTTATTATTTGTTGCCATACTTACCACACTTGGCAGGCGGGTTGGCGAGCGCAGTACGGGATGTTGATACACGAAAAGACGCTGCTGCCCATCTTCCGGAGGTATCCCTTAGCAGGCTCTTACTGCATCCATGGGCATGAGAGGAGAAGTAACATTCTACTGCCGGCACCCCACGACACACGTCTCCCAATATACGCAGAGTTATAATGATTTATATCCTCAAATTGTATCACGTACTTCAAATTAATTGTACAATTGTCGGAAATCCATTAAATCCATTATAATCCGTTAACCTAATAAATTCAATAATATCAACCTTCTTATGAGCGCTTGAATAGCACTCAAAAAGATAATCTTATTATATCATCGTCGGCCCGCTCGGTCTGTATCGCCTTTTATGTTAACGACGATGGTGCCGTTTGTTGTAAAAAAATGTTGTTCTTCGTTCTCTATTCTCGTTCATTTAGATATTATCATGGAATCAGTATTTTTATATACAAGTAAGAACATCATCCCATCTTTTCACATTCAAATCAAATTCTGTAATCCTAAAGACAACTGAACAGGTCACAGGAAATCTATTCATGGAAAAGTACTCTGTAAATTTTCTCTCTATCTATCTATCTATGATCTACCTCTATATATCCATTTTATCATACTTTAACCATTATTAAATATTATGTACCGATACTAATTTAAAAGTTTACTTAAACACTTGTCGGTTTGTAAAGTACCATGCATACCAATAAGACGTAAATTATTCATATGAAAATAAAACAAGCTATGAATGATATTTACATTTGATTACTTTTTAATCTCTCTTTTATTTTACAAGCAACGTATTGTACTTTTTTACTAGCTTATACTGTCCCACTGCTGGGCATAGGCCTTTCCGCTTTCTCTCTATTTGTTCCTGTCTAGTGCAATCTCCCGCCAGTCCCCATGAAACCCGTCTAGGTAAGGTCTTCTATGGCCTGCCTCGTCGTCGTGTTTCTTCAGGGATCCCATCTGTGGCAATCTAAGCATCCTAGTAACGTGACCCGCCCTATTTTAAATTATTTATCAATGTTTCAGCCGTAAAACGTCCACTACTTCTTGTCCTGTACCTGTTTAGGGTACCGGCTGGAGAATATTACCCCTCTTCTCATGCCCGTGGATGCAGTAAGAACCTGCTAAGGGACACCTCCGGAAGATGGCCAGCAGCGTCTTTCCGTGTATCAGCATCTTGTACTGCGCTCGCCAACCCGCCTGCCAAGCGTGGTGAGTATGACAACAATCCCTTATGGAGATCCATGAGGGAGGCCTGTTTTCAGAAGTGGACGTTTTACGGCTGAAATGATGATACCTGTTTAGTAGTTGCAACAAGTTGTACAATTAAATCAAATCAGATCAAATCAAAAAATGTTTTTCAGTGCGGCCGCATTGACCCTATTGATGCGTTATATCATAACATTAAATTACTATTTAATAGAATATGGCACATATTTGAATCGGTTCACTTCGGATGAGTCGCGAGTTTACGTGGAAATTTTACCATATCTCTGAGTAAGCAATGCAGCAATCAAATATGTGAACAATAGATAAAACGCGTGTTCGTAAACAAAAACTATTTTATTTGAGTTGCAAATATTGGGGAATCTGATGAGCACTATAATGCAAGCGTGGCGGGCACGTGGTGCGATGACAATAATATGTCATTTGAAATGCCTAGCAAGATAAGTAAAGATTATATTAGACGAGCTGACCCGCGCGGTTTTACCCGCGTTAAGACTGATGATATCTGCAAACATTCATCCCCTATCTCCACCCCTTCAAGTTTAAGTTGCCTATTTCCGTCTCAAAGGTCTAACTAGTTTACGTTCTCAAATCCATCACAATCGTTTTAGCCGTTTTAACGTGAAAGCCGATCAAACATACATCCATATAAACACTCTCGCTTTTATATATTATTAGGTCGTTACATAATATGATATTGGCGTTTTGTCGTACTTTGATCTCAAATAACTCCTCTTTGGTTAGGAATTCCAAATTAAAATTCATACAGCTATTTACTCATACCTTCGACTTTACGTCGCGTCGGGGCTACATTAAATTTTTAATTTTCAAATTTAAAGGAGTTTTGTTAAGCCTCTTCATATTTTATAGATGATTTATACAGAGTCAGCAACTGGTAATAATGTACAGGACTCAGAATCTATACTATCCTCCCAGCTAATATTCAGAACATGAGTCAGAGGAAAGTACGTAATACGTCTGAAGCTGAAGTAGAAAGATACCCCTCCTCTCATGCCCATGGATGCAGTAAGAGCCTGCTAAGTGATACCTCCGGAAGATGGGCAGCAGCGTCTATCCGTGTATCAACATCCCATACTGCGCCATACTCACCACGCTTGGCAGGCGGGTTGGTGAGTATGGCAACTACCCCTCATGGAGATCCATGAGGGAGACCTGTGTTCATCAGTGGACGTTTTATGGCTGAAATGATGATGAAAGTCAAATTTGGTTTACAGATCCGCGCCAAAGTGATTGGTTGGCACAGCTTGGTTCGCCACGTTCCTTCAGCTGTTGACCCTCGGCCCCGCCATGGCTGCCTTCGGGGTCCACATGACTTTTTTCATCTACGCAGCGATCAACGCCATAGTCGTCATCATCAGTGTTCGTCGTACCGGAGACGAAGGGAAAAAACGTTGAGGAAATTGAAAATAAGCTGGTTGGGAAGAAGGATGTGAAGTAAAAACCCTTTGGAAATTAAAACGTTTCCTTTTTTTTAATCGTCATCACCATCATCATAATCTAAGCGGTAGGACGTCCACTGCTACTCACCACGCTTGCCATGCGGGTTGGCAAGCGCAGTACGGAATGTCGAGAACGAAAGGATAATCACTGCCTATGTTTGTAGGACTGCTGGCCACATCCACTGCTGGACATAGGCCTCCCTTATGGATCTCCAAGAACATGAGGGGGTTTTGGCAATACTAGCCAGGCAAGGCAAGCGGGTTGACTGACGCAGTACGGGCTACACGGACAGACGCTGCTGCCCATCTTCTTGGGATATTCCCTTTGCAGAAGGTTACTGCATCCTCGGGCATTAGAGAAGAGGCAACATTTTACTGCCAGCAACCCACGGCATGAGACTGATTAGTCATCATTTTAGCCGCAAAACGTCCACTACTGACCACCAGGCCTCCCTTATGGATCTCCATGAGGGGTAGTTGCCATACTCACCACGGAAGTATCCTTTAGCCGGCAGTTACTGCATCCACGGGCATAAGAGAAGGTAACATTTAACGGTAACATAAGTAACAGTCTACGGCGACTCATCGAGTGTTTAGTGATCAGTTGAAATAAAAAATTTGCTCTTATAAGATTAAACATGCTCTTTTGAAATCTTTAAATTAGCACAAAATTTATAAGTAAAAATTATTAAGGAAATTGAAAATGAGCTTGTTAGGAAGAAATATGTTAAGTAAAAAAGTTTTTAAAGCGAGTTTGTTTCTATGAAATAAAATTATGTAGTAAACAGGTTACGTAGACTCAAATTAAATGATGTAAATAATAAGCGTAAATAACAGATTTATGTAAAAGCATGCAGACAGTACTTGGTTTATTAAGAAACTTATGTAATTTAGTGTTAACCCATGTACAATATAATATGGGTTGTAATTTTTAGGGTTCAAACGGGACCCTATTACTAAGACTCCGCTGTCCGTCTGTCTGTCTGTCTGTCTGTTCACAGTTGATGTGTTTCTATTGCCGTTATAACAAAAAATACTAAAAACAGAAAAAAAGAATATATCAGAGAAATTGAAAACTTACCGATTTCCTTCTTGCACTTCCGGCTTTATGAACAGTCAAGGATATATTTCATCGAAGTGGACTCAAACCCCAATACAATCAAAAATTTTTGGTAAGGTTTTTAATTTTCTTGATGTACAGTCGCGTTCATAGAAAGGGATACCACTAAGGCTTAGCGCGGTCCTTTAAAATGATAGCGAACGATATAATCGTTTTAGAATACAATCTTTGTCAATCAGTATTCATCAAATATCAACCCTTTAATATCCAAGCCAGCGAAGTATTCCCGTTTGAGCACCTATGCAGCCGGCGATGCTCAAAACTTTCTTGTTATTTAACTATATATTTGTCTTTTCTTTTAAAATTTAATATTCTATTCAATCCTACCAATGTTGTGTTTGGCTGTTATTGGTAACATATCAGACTGTGTCCGTATAAATGTTGTTGTGTAATTTTTGATATGTTAAGAGTTGGCGATCATTTTCTAAATAAATAAACATATAAGTGACTAGCTGACCAGCATGGTTTCACCCAAAGACAATGTTTATTAGGAAGACACATCAAAACTTTCATCCCCTATTTTAACCCTTTCAAGTTTAATTTTCGCAACGAAAAAGAACCTATGATCGTTTACAGGGTCTAATCTATTCCGATTACTTTCATCAAAGTTGGTTCAGCCGTTTTGACGTGAAAAAGGAACATACATAGAAACATACATCCACATTTTCAGTTTAATACAGGGGCTAGCTGCTCCGGCGATGTTTGTAATTGTTCTGCAGAGATTGGTTCAAGGGTCTGGTTATTTTTAGGGTTTCTTATGTAACTACGAAACCCTAAAAAGTCCAGTATTATTATTACTATAATTATACTTTCTAATAAAAAATTTGTACGAGTATCTTCCTCATGTAAATATAATAAAGGATATGATACCTTTATTATATGTATTATAAACTATGGTTGTCTGTTGTTTGCAAGTAGGTTTATTCATTGCAGCAAAGCCACGACTGAATCGTTGTCGAGGATGGGACAGAGAAGTGTCGGGCGACCGTTGGCGAGGTGGGTCGACCACCTAGTACACGTCGCGAGGCGTTAGATGCGACAGGACCATGGCGCATGTGGCGGTGGCGAGGTGGTATACCCAACAAGAGGAAGTCAGGCTGTAGATGATGATGAGGCTGAGTCAACATCAAACACGATTTCATCGATAACTTCATGCTACATAGTTGTCCCATCACTATCGATAATGTCTATAGTTCTCAAGTCCGATAATATCCATACTTCGAGTGGATTTTTTGTGAACATACTGAACAAATACGGGTTTGTTTGGCTTAAAGGTTGATTTATTACATCCGTATAAAAAAGGTAGTGCGATTCTTACAAATTGCTTTTTATTTAGCGAAATCTCATCATCATTTCAACCGTAACACGTCTTCTTGAACACAGGCCTCTCATGGCTCCCCATGGGGGTAGGGTAGTTAGCATACTCATCACGCTTGGCAGGCGGGTTGGCGAGCGCAGTACGGGATGTTGATACAAGGATAAACATTTTAGTAATTCCTTACTTCTACCTAAATAAGCCAAAACTAAAAACAACTTGATTTAAGTTGCAAAATAAACTTTCTGAATGCACCTAATCTAAAGTATTGGAAAAGGTTTAGCGTTTACCCATTTAACCCCTTGATGTATCCGACCTAATATATATAATAGAGATCGGATACAACAAGCTATAAACGGGGAGGTATTTGGTGCTAGCTCTCTATATAGTCAGAGTCATAGATAGAGTTAGTAGTAGATAGAGGAACTGACAGCTTGATATTGTGTAACCAAATCAATCATTAATACCATCGAAAATTGCGATTAGACCCTTGTGAACGATCATAGACTGATTTTATCCCTATCTATATATTTTTCATCATCTTCTAAGCTGTAAGACGTCTCTGCTGGACTTGTTTCATATTATAAAATTATTAGCCATCGACCATCTCTTAGCAGTTCATTTTGTAAAAACGGCAATTACTCACGTAGTATTGTAACGTCGAAGATTATTCAGACACGTTTCGATTTTTCAAGAAAATCATCATCATGGGATTGAATGCCTGTCCGCGCGTGAGGCCGACACGACACTGGCGCTGGCAGCGGCACGTGCCGCACGAGCTTCGTAACGGTCGGCGCGAGAGGAGGGGCGCGATCGGCGTAGCGCTCGATGTGCTTGCGCTGTTGCAGGCGTCGTTGTTGGAGTAGTGGCGCTGGCATGTGTGTCCGGTGCAGGTTCATCCTCACTACTGTTGTCTCGACTAAATGTCTATGAACAGAACACGCTTACTGCGTCTCCATTGGATGTGGAAGGCCCCTTCTCCATCTCTTAGCAGTCCTTCGAGCTACATGGCCTGCTAATACACACAGGCAAGAGAGGGGCATCATTCTTATGATGGCACGCTACGCCTAATTTAGGTGTTGAAAATTGCATAAATGTCCACCAAAAGATGTATCGTGGCAGATTCGATTTCCTTTTCTATCTTGCTATGTAATTTATACATATGTATAGAACAGTTTATTTCAAACAAATTACAGATAGCTGCAAAAGTTATAAAAACTGTTATGTAGATCTATTTACGTCAGTCAAAAAATTCTAGCTCTATGGTCATAGTGCTTCGGGGAAACGAACCGTGAACAAATATGTGCTTATACGTAGAAGACCACATCAGTTCCAAGTACCTGACAGGACCAATGGGCTGGGTAAAGCTCCGTTAACGCTCACCATACGTGTTACCTAAATCAAGTCGTGGAGAAAATTGATATATTTCATGCATGACTGAACAATTTCGTTAAGCCATATTGTTCATCCGCCGTGGGATGCCGGCAGTAGAATGATACCCCTCCTCTCATGCCCAAGGATGCAGTAAGAGCCTGCTAAGGGATACCTTCGGAAGATGGGCAGCAGCGTCTATCCGTGTATCAACATCCCATACTGCGCTCACCAACCCGCCTGCCAAGCGTGGTGAGAATGGCAACTACCCGTCATGGAGATCCATGAGGGAGGCCTGTGTTCATCAGTGGACGTTTTATGGCTGAATTAATGATATTGTTCATTATTATCAAATTATATGTGTATGTTACACTATGACCATAGAGCATAATGTTTAGTTAAATTATAATTCTATGATCAGAAAATATATTTTTATTGAATATAATAATGTAAATAAATATAAAACTACCCTTGCGTTAGGTGTCATCCTGTATATAGCAACAACTCGCCAAGATCAAGTACTACATGAGGGAGAACTTATGTCCAGCAGTGGGCGTCCTACGGCTGAGATGATGATGATGATACCTATAATTATAAAAGTAGGTAAGGACTAGTCAAGTAAGCTTCGGACTACACAGTTAATCTCTTGACCACTTTTGTCCTAGTCTTTTATAAACTTTCGCGATCACGACACATTTTATTAACACATATTTAACCGGGTATTTATCGCGTTAGTTAGTCACGAAACGTCGGGCAATAATAAAGGTACACACAAGGTACACTTTTGTCCTTTTTTCATCTGACCAAAATTTAGTAGCCAACTTTATACGGTAAAAAACATTTACCCTAAGCTTCGTAACCCTTTTGTAAATTTCCAACAACAATACCGCAAACAACAAAGTAAGTACATTTAATACTTTCGTGTGCTGCACCTGACAAAGTAGCTGGGAAGTCGTTACTTACGGTTGGAACTTTCCTTTGCTGTACCTGCTCAAAGAGAAAATACTTTTGAATGATTGCGGGGCCTTCGGAATGTTTCGAGTTAATATACATCACTGGTGCGTGTTCAATGGCTTGACTAATTAGGGGTTATTATCGGCGTTTCGTTACTGACTGTGTTTTTGGTACATAAATAGGTCAATAGCTTATGGTTGGTTAATGTTGGCAATTAAACAGACCCGCAGGGTGATTACGTATCTCGCGACTGGCCCGCAACAGGCGATCGCTGCTGTCAAACGTCAATTTTGTATTATAGAACAACAAGGAATTGAGAAAAATGGCCGCCTACATGACTAGCCAAATAATTTACAAATTTTATATTAACTTGACACTGGCGGAATTGTGCTAAACCATACACAAAAAGCCATAAAATAAAAAAAACAAGACAAAAAGACAAGACAACAAGGAATTGACATTTGATAGCAACCATTGCCCGTTGTAAACCCTATCGCAAGATACGTAATCACCCTGCGACGGAGTCGACCACAGGTTTATAGACCACTTAGGGCCTAAGCTACACTAAGCCATGATAGCCAAATAACATCTTCAAACATTTATTTTCGATATACAACATCGGACGAGAGACTACCAATCGTAAATCGTGCTGAACAATGGGGGGTTGCACCCAACACCCCTGCCAAGAGTGGTGAGTATGGCAACCTATAGATACCCCTACCCCTCATGATAAGTACCTGGAGATCTATGAGGGAAGCCCACGTCCAGCAGTGGACGTCGTACAACTGAGATGATTATAATAGTCTCTCTAACGATTATGCTTACTTGGAGGCTAGGTACTGCTGTATATTTCATTTTCTCTCTCTGTGTGTAGCACACGCTGTGTAACACATAACTGTAGGTGTTTTTAAGATCTATATTATACACTGGCTCGACAATGCCCTGGTATTTATATTTTAGCTCATCCCGAACTCCTCAATCTTACACACATGCCACATACCATCATTCCCGCCCTACTGGCTCACATGACAGTTCTCATCGTGACAGTGACAGTTTGCTTACCAATACCCGTCAATACATAGGACACACGAGACAGCATATGTATGCAATAGTATCGCATACACTACAATAACATATTCTGATGTCTCTAACCTTGTTCGACTTTGCCTCAATGACGTCAGAATTAAACACCATGGATACACCAACACAAGTTGCGAACAAGATAAACTTCAAATAACAATCAAAAATCACGTTTGGAAAATTTCACTCCTTGACACTCAAAGTCAAGTAAACAGTGACATTCAAATTTGTGCAAATATTCTATTCATTACAGGGCTGTCAAAATATGTGATAACAGGCAGCTAAAACAATATGTTCAATACTACTGTTAAATAAAGTGTGCCAGAATGTTGTATTGTATTTTTAAAACCGACTTTATTAAAATAAAAAGTTCACAGGCCATCTGTAATTTTAAATCTAGGTTATGTTAGTGGAGTACTAAAAGTAAAAGTAGCTTATGAAACGATTTCATTAAAATGATCATCATCATTCATAATTTCAGCCATAAAACGTCCACTACTGAACACAGGCCAACCTTATGGATCTTCATGAGTGGTAGTTGCCATACTCACCACGCTTGGTTGGCGGTTGGCGAGCGCAATTGATACACGGAAAGACGCTGCTGCCTATCTTCCGGAGGTGCTGTACTGTGCTGTGCTGTGCAGTGCTGTGCTGTACTGTGTTGTACTCTGCTGTACTGTGCATTACTGTGCAGTACTGTTTTGTTGCAGTAATGTACTGTCATGTACAGTCATGTACTGTCATGTTCTGTCATGTACTGTCATGTACTGTCCTTTACTGTCCTGTACTGTCATATACTGTCCTGGCGAACTACTTATTTATTTAATGTACTCCTATGGGTATCAAATGAAAGGGCTTGCTGAGAATAATTTGAAAATGAAATACCGATACTCTGAATCCAACATGGCGGCACATCCAAGATGGCGGACTAGCTATTCTTAATGCACTCCTATAATATTGGTATCAAATGAAAGGCCTTGCTGAGAGTTACTCGAAAAATTAAATGACATCACTCTAAATCCAACATGGCGGTTATGAGATGAACAGACAAGAAACCAACTGTCCATTGATAAATTAAAAGTAAAAAATAAATTAATAGTAAAAAAAAACCTTTTTAACAAACAAGCTTTTATTTAAACGTACCCACTAAAAATAATAAAATAAACATTTTCCATAAAAGTTTAATGTAAACTTAAAACGTCTTTACACAATATGATAAAAAAGCTTGTCGCGAGATTTAAACAGGTACTCATATTTACAAAAAAAAATCAGGTTTAATTGAGTTTTTTTTATACTACTAAATGACGAGCTACCATACTCCGCTCGCCAACCCGCCCGCCAAGCGTGGTAAGTATGTAGTTTGACTAGTAAGGCATGATCAATTAAGTCAAATGCCTTGCTGAAATCTGTATATACATAGTAATTATATGAAATTCTTTTCCAGCGTCTAATACTCGGGCAACATTATTTACAAAACCTATGAGGTTGGTGGCAGTTGACTTTTTTGGCAGAAAACCATGTTGTTCTGGATGAATTATTTCCTTTACATGCCAATAGAGCTTGCGCTGCACAATCAATTTAAATACCTTACCAAGTGCAGGAAGAATAGGCACAGGTGATACAAGACTGGCATCTCCAGATTGGTGAATTGGTGTCAAAACAGCTTTTTTCCATTTAGTTGGAAGTGACCCAGGAGCCAGCGAATTATTGTAAATTATACATAAAGTTATTGAAAGACTCTCCGCGCATACTTTGAGCAATATAATTGGTATACCGTCTACACCGGCTCCTTTATTTATATTCAAACTTCTTAAGACTGCCCTATTTCGAATTCTTTCAATCGCAAGGAACCTAGAGATGAAGAACATAGTGAGCTTCTAATACCAGTTTTAGACGTTATTACTTGAGAATAAGTTGCTTTACACATTATACACGCATTAAAAATAATCTAAAATAACTCACAAATTTCTATTGCTATACTATTTAACAAGTAGGAGTAAACATTTTTTTAATGATAGTAGATGAAAGCCTTACCTTAACGGTTGCCAAGACAAAATTAATAATCATTTGGAGCCTCCTACAGAAAGCAATATAGCAGAGCCTCCGACTGACTGTTAATTTTGATTTTGAATGTCGTTAAGTAAAAATTTCTTATATTTTCGCGTGATATGGAATACTCAAATAATAATACATTTTATTCCATCTATACAGCCGATTTCTTATTTCATAAATTAAAAATGTTGGCTGATTAGAATGCTGTGAGCAAAGATACAAACAGAAGAAAACTTAACAGTAACGTGATTAATTTAGACTCGCAGCCCTAGAGATGAAATTGATAAAATTATCTCATTATAAATTATTAATAGTTTCAGCCATCGTATCATTAACTGGAAAGATAAAATACTTACTGCTTGTTTTGTGATCTATTACATAAATTACTATAATTAAAATGGAAAAAACTAATAAAATGACAAGTGAAAGTCCACAAAAAGGCCACACATACAGGCAATGGAGTTTTGCAATACTTGGTAAGTTTTGTTCAAATCATGTGAAATTATTGGATTAAAGGCACCCAGTGCAGTAAGGTGCCGGCAGCCTATGGATGCAGTAAGAATATGCCAAGGGATACCTCCAGATGGAGATGGAGATGGGCAGCAGCGTTATTCTGTATCTCAACATACCGAACTGCGCTCTCCAACCTGTCTGCCAAGCGTGGCGAGTATGGCAACAATCCTCTCATGATTTTGTAGTTTACTCAAGATTTTAGTAGTTTTTTGATCGACCTTTGTCGTGAAGACACAACTTAATCAAATTGATTTCAACGAGGCAAGTCAACAACTCTAGCATGCTTTCATCTAATGAAGAAGGTTATTGAGGCAAAGTCTCGATAGGTGTAGAAAAGTGACCGTTGCTTTTTTTGACATTTCAAAACCTTTTGACTTTTATTCAATTATGATAAATCAAAACTAGAAAAGTACGGTATAAAAGCTTAAACGAGATAAATCAGGACAAGCCATACATAAAAAAATAGGGACCTTCCCCTCTGCCAATCCTGTACGCCAAAATTTTACGGGTTAAAATCTACTTCAGTAATCGATTTGCCAGTTACAGAATCGCTTTCGCTGAGACAGGTTTATTTCATCTAAATATAAAAGGCCCGGCTGGCTTATGTCTCGAATCATACATAGTTGTCTACTAGACTAAACAGTTGATAAGGTTGCTCTTTGTTTTTATCTTTATTATCCGTGTTGGCCGAGTGGTATGTAATCAATCCGAAGGTCGTGGGTTTGATACCGGCCGTGTACCAATGGATTTTTCTTTCTTGAAAAATGTATGTGCACACTTAACACGAGCTTTAACGGTGAAGAAAACATCGTGAGGAAACCCGCGGCTTAGTTAGCTTCAGACCTGACTAAGCTGAGAGGATGGTATAGGTGCTGGGCAAGCCTAATCCATCTAACAATGTCCCAGGCACTGCAGCGTCCCGTACAGCATGATTACCAGTTGACGCTGTATAAATCATCTATAATAGATGCAAAGGCCTTACTGTTTTGTTATTTTAGCACGTATTTTGTGCTTTCCCTACTTTACTTTGGTAAGCAGGCAGAAAATGCCTCCGGCATTATGCTCGCTTTGTCTATTTATTTATATCGAACTCAGACATCAATAAACAAAATGATGACATAATACAGTTGAATCAAATATTAAATAACTTAGAAAGAAAGAAGAAAGAAAGAAAAAGCGTTTATTTATCTCAATCGCACAATTAGTAAAACGTAGACTATCTGTAGCTGTAAAGCTTATATTGATTAAGTTCGAAGAATAAACTTGTCTATGTTCTCTACAGACTTAGCAAAACTTCAAGCCTTCACTGGTAAGTCGAGGCGAGGTCGCGGCGTTTTGTTCCTTATGAAAACATAGATGCGCCGCGCTGCTTGTACGTTTTCTTAAGAGATAAAACGCCGCGACCTCGCCTCGACTTACCGGTGAGCGACGCGCCTAAGAATTACTCAAATTATTTTATTCTATGGGTTAACTCAGGCATAGATATTGTTTTCATTGGACATAGATATGTGCACACGCAACTGTCGGCATACCACTAGCAAACCTGTTTTCACCAAAATAAAACGTTTAACAGTGACCAGTATAATCATACTGGTCACTGTTAAACAAGCTATCGTCGCTAGGTGCCTTAACTTTCGAACTGATAATTTACTTAAGTCTAACGTATATCCGCAGCAAACTTGGCTCTCTTTACATACGGACTCCAAAGCGGTTGGATCTCGTCCTCACTATCTGTGCTCAAATCAGAGCGCTCCCCCACCGGCGCTCCTTTGACCAATGACGAGATAGCCTGGGTGGCGAGCTCGCTCAGCTTGGCAGCAGTCGTAGCAGTGCCAGTGGGGGCCATCCTGGTCGATCTGTATGGCAGAAAGTTTTGTATCATAGGCATTGGAGTTATGCAATTGGTGAGTCTTACTAACGATCTTGGTTTATCTTTGCCTGTAGGTCAACCATGACTCTACAGTCTAAACTCGCTAGCGACCGTAGTTAAAAAATGTATAAAAACTTGTACAGCGCCTCTAGCGCATATGTTGGTACTAAAATAGGCAGTAAACTATACTACAGTGACTGTAGTTTGGGCTTCATTTGCTTTGAATTTGGTACCATGAGTTAAAAATCAGACACATATCATAGTAACGTACTATTACTACTGTAGTAACGGCAGGCGCATCTAACAGTGACAACTGATGTTAGACACATTGACTAACCTTTAGTTAGTCGCACGAAGAAAATGACACAACTACACGTGCGGGGTCCCCGCTGAACCCAATTTATTTTAAAAATTGCTAATGAACAAGTGTGGTGGTGCCGGCAGTAGAATGTTGCCTCTCTTGCCGGTGGATGCAGTAAAAATACGCCTAGGTTTACCTTCAGAAGATTGGCAGCAGCGTCTTTCCGTATCTTTACATCCCGTTCTGCATTCGCTGACCCACTTACCAAACGTGGCGAGTATGGCAACAACCACCACATCAATACTTGGAGATCCATGAGGTAGGCCTATGTCCAGCAGTGGACGTTCTACGGCTGAGATGACGTGTTGTGCGATCATGACGGAATTAAATAAAAATCTGCAGGTATACTTCACAAATACTACACACGTTATATTGTGTTTCACAATAGTTTATCAGCTGTCTTCCTTAAATGCTACAATTTATAATAAATAACGAAAACATACATAGGAATTTATCGCGTAATACCTTTGATTATTCCCGACGTTTTGTCTCGACGAATTTGCTTACGAACTATGAGCGACCTGGTAAGACTACCTGAATATCAAATATATCACTTACAGCTTCAAATCTTCGTTTCAGATGTGCTGGCTGATCACAATATTCGCTAGCAGCACTAACATTCTCGTAGCCGCTAGGGTTTTCGGTGGCTTTGCAGCTGGACCTTCCTTCAATATCATCCCCATGTACGTCAAAGAGATCAGTCAAGACGACATTAGGGGAACACTCGGGATCCTGCTCGTTCTTATTCAGAACGTGGGAATCCTTATAATGTACACCATGGGTGGATTTTTGGAATACAACACGGTGTTGTATCTTGTAGTGGGAGTCCCTATTGTAGTTATACTTATGCTGACGAAAGCTCCCGAGTCACCGACGTACTTAGTCAAAATCGGGAGAGTTGATGTGAGTATCTATTTAGGAACGCGAGGATTTCCTTTATTCATATTCATAATCTTTATTTGCCGTGGGATGCCGGCAGCAGGATGTTATTTCCCCTCTCATACCCATGCAGTAAGAGCCTGCTAAGAGATACCTCCAGAAGATGGGCTGCAGCGTCTTTCCTTGTGTCACCATCCTGTACTGCGCTCGCCAACCCGCCTGCCAAGCGTGGTGAGTATAGCAACTACCCCTCATGAGGCCCGTGTTCAGTAGTGGATGATTAACGGCTGAAAGAAAACAAAAAAATATATAAAATAGGGTCTTAGGAACTAATTATAAGAATCAATAAGTGTTTACCACTTTTAAGATGGCATCATTACCATCATCATCATTTCAGCCGCAAAACGTCCACTACTAAACACAGGCTTCCCTCATGGGTCTCCACGAGGGCAGGCAAACACCTTATTTTATAGTTATTAGCTGTAATAACTTACCTTCACTACCTACATAATTTGTTGAACTTTCGAAATGTTAACATTTACGATTAATTTAAGAATTTCATCATGTACCACTTATAAAATTTTCCGACGCACAAAAATGAACCAAATCAAATATGAACAGAATTTCGACGCTCTGGGGTTCCTAAAGTAAGAAGCGTAGTACCAACAAGCTATGTACTAATTATTGCCGGCAGTAGAATATTGGTTTTCCTCTCTCTCTCGTGAAAGCAGTATTAATCTGCCAAGGGATCTTCGGAACGTGGGTAGCAGCGTCTTGCCGTGTAGGTATTAACATCCCGTACTGCGCTCGCTAACCCGCCTTGAAAGCGTGGCGAGTATAGCAACTCCTTTATGGTCTTGAAGATCCATGTAGCCAGCAGTGGACGAGGCCATCTTTCCTACGACTTACGACGATGATGATTAAGAATTTCCTTTTATCTTCAGGAGGCGTTGTCGGTTGTAGCTTTGCTGAGGGGACTCAGCGTCAACGACAAATGTGTTCAATGCGAAATCAATTCAATACAACTCGAGAACGAAAAATTCAAATCCATCCCCAATGTCTCCTTTGTGGGAATCTGTAAGTACTTATCTGTCGTTTCATTCAGCGTCGTCATTTACGAAGCAAATATTTGAAAAGGGATGTTTCCAATTTGTCATGGTCCCAACCGAGAGTTTATATAGTCGTGGTGGAATGAAAATAATGATGTATATGTATAATTAAACGATCAAACAAAACTTTAATGCGCGACGTTTGTGCTCCAAAGATTTAAATCGTTAGATACGCCCTAACCGTAATGAGACCGCGCCGCGCGCCGTTTTGTTAACACACACGAAATAAGTGAGCACGCTCATTTGGAATCAGTGAACCTCTACACAGGCTTCTACAGCGAACAAGCGAACAGAACATTCCTTCTAGTGCCTTATTTTCTGTTAAAATAAGATTAAATACGTTTTTTATTTATTTATTTATTTATTTATTTATTTAATAAACAGTCTCACAAACTTACAGCATAAGCCAAAACGTTTTAGAGCTAGTGAACATACAACAAATTATTAAGATAAAAAATCTATACATAATTTAAAAAATACCTGAAGCTTCATGTGAAACACATCTACTTCAGGTTTCTGAGCAATTATGGCATTAAGTAATGTGAGTGCGTTCGCAGTAGGCGCATACCGCGCGGTGTCGGTGCGGTGCAGGGCTGGCGCGAACAGACGCCGCGACCGCGCGCGCAGGTACTGGTCGGGCACGTATAGCGTGCATGCTGACAGGGCAGTAGGGTTATCTATTCTACCTTGTAGAATGGCCAGGTAGTGTATCATCAGCGAGCACTTACGTTTTTATTGTAAGAGTGCGTGTCTATTCTTCGTAATTGCAAATTATGGAAATAAATGATATAGTTTTAAAAAATTCTAAAATTTATAGAATTTTTAAACACAGTGTTAGCCAGACGTGTTGCGTATTGTTTTTTTACGTAAGTTCGTGCAATATGGTTTCACACATAATGTTAACAATAACAATTTGCTTTAATGGCAAAACCAGTGCATGCATCGGCATTATTGTCAACATAGGTACATAATAACGACAATTGCACAGTTTTTTGGTGTAAGGGCGCATCTAACGATTTCAATATTTGTTACCAAATTGTACCTAGTTTTAATCAACCTAGTCACAGTTTTAACTCATAAATTAACAAAAGACATTTTAAAATTAAATTAAAAGTTTTCGGTTTTTTAGTCCGTATTTGATCACCATGAAACAGTAACTGCCATGTATGTACATCAGACGTCGATGTCAATGGTGTCGATTTAGTTTGACTCTTTCTAAAACTAATATACTTAAAGATCTTCCAGTTATTCGTCAAATTACGCGCGAAATTTGAAAATGTAAAATCTGTTATGCATTTTTTTGGCACTTGTCTGTTGAATAAAACTTTGGTAATTTTTTTGTGGTTTATGAGCACTATAGAATGTAATTGAGACACTTTTCAAAATGTGTTTCTATGTCTATTGTGAAAATTTTGTAATATATGAGTAGCAGGTAATAATAGCAGGGTGATTGTTTCTTTACAAAGAATGTTTCCTTTGTCAAGAAACAAAACCCTGCTAAAGATTCTCACTCAGTAAATCGAGCAATCAATCAAATTTATCGACGAGAGTAACCCTACCGCTAACCAATATTTTGATGATTTTATCCGTGTTAAGTGCCGTGTTGTACCGACAGTTGAATGTTGCCCTTATCCTCTTGCCCATAGATGCAGTAAGAGCCTGCTTAGGGATATCTCCGGTAGACTGGCAGCAGCGCCTTTTCGTGTATCAACATCCCGTACTGCGCTCACCAACCCGCCTGCCAAGCGTGGCGAGTATGACAAAAATGCCCTTATGATCTCGGACATCCATAAGTGTATAGGAGCAAAATCTTATGGCTTGTCATTTTTCATTTTAGACCAAAGTAGTCAAAACCTTACTTTCGCAATGTTTCAGTAAAAATGCGAGCCTGGCGGAACGGTTTCATCTACATGATCATTGTGATGATAGTCCATGGCCTGAACGGCGGGTTCTGCATCGTCACGTACGCGTCCACCATCCTGCTGCGGTCAGGAGTTCAGCTCAGTGCGGAGGTGCAGAGCCTGAGTGTGCCCGTGTTCATGATCTTGGGCTCACTGTCGTCTATGGTCACCGTGGAACGCCTGGGAAGAAGGGTACCTATAATACCTAATCTAATCAGCCCGTTGGATCCTACTGCTGAGCAAAGGCCTCCGTTCCTTCTTTCCTCACTTTCCGGTCTATGGCGTTAGTTGACCAGTCGTGGCAGCAAACGTCCTAATACCTAAATTATAATTTAACCTATGCTGTCCCACTGCTGGGAAAAGGTCACCCCTAAAGTCTTCCAACCATCCCGATCCTTTGCAGGCTCCCACTATCCTCTGTCAAAGGTAACAAGTTCATCCCGACAACGCTTTCTCGAATATATTTATTTCACAATAACAAATTTACCAACGTAAATAAACAGCAGGTACACACTTACATCATCATAATCATCATCATCATCATCATTAATGTCAGCTTGTAGTGACCCACTTCTAGGCATAAGCCTCCTTCCCTAACCGCCAATTAGCTCTACTCTGGGCCTTTTGCATCCAGGTCTTGCCCTGAACGGCAACTATATCGTCCAGCATCCGGCAGGTGCTCTGCCAAGAGGTCTTTTGAATCCTCGACGCCACCACTCAGTCAAAGCTTTACTCCACCTGCCATCACCAAATCTCGCCAAGTGTCCTGCCCAACTCCATTTTAAGATGATAATACTCGTACGGTCCCTAATATCGACTACTTTCGTTCTACGTCGGATTTAAAGATTAGATTAGATTTATTTATTTTTACATACTAAAGTTTATAATACCTTATTTGTTAAAATGGTAATCATAATATTTAATATATAGTAAGAAATCCGTGGCCGTGGGGTGCCGGCAGTAAAATGTTACCTCCTCTCATTCCCGTGGATGCAGTAAGAGCCTGCTAAGGGATACCTCCGGAAGATGGGCAGCAGCGTCTTTCCGTGTATCAACATCCCAAACTGCGCTCACCAACCCGCCTGCCAAGTGTGGTGAGTATGGCAACTAGCCCTCATGGAGATCCGTGAGGGAGGCCTGTGTTCAGTATTGGACGTATTACGGCTGAAATGATGATGATGAGTAACAAATTTGCTAACCAATAATAACAAATGAGTGCTTGAAAAACACTTGAAAAGTATTCGGCACGTGTTTCGCCTCTCTGCAAGGCATTTTCAGTACAAACTGGCTCCCCATTCTCATTTTCGCAAATTCTTTTAAAATGTTTTAATGCATCTTAAGGAGAAAACGCGGAACGGAGAGCCGATTTCTCCTGAAGCTTCTTTTGTAGAGGCAAAACAAATGGCACAGAGGTTTTCATAAATCATCATCATCATCATTTCAACCGTAGGACGCCCACTGCTGGACATAGGCCTCCCCCATGGATTTCCAAGTATTGTGGTTAGAAGCGGCCTGCATCCACCGTCGACCTGCGGTCTTCACCAAGTCATCTGCACATCTTGTAGGTGGGCGTCCTACACTGCGATTACCGGTCCGTGGCCTCCACTCGAGAACCTTTCGGCCCCATCGGCCACCTGTTCTTCGAGCTACATGGCCTGCCCATTGCCACTTCAACGTGCTAATCCGTTTGACTATGTCGGTGACCCGAGTTCTTCTACGTATCTCCTCATTTCTGACTCGATCACGAAGAGAAACCCCAAGCATAGCCCTCTCCATAGCTCGTTGAGCGACTCTGAGCTTATTTATCAGGCCAGCAGTGAAGGACCACGTTTCGGTTCCATATGTCATATTTTCATAATGATTTCATATTATAAACCCAACGCGTAATAACTTAAAGTGGGAATTTACTTGTTTAATTTATCATATTTCAAATTATTACACCATTATATAAATATTTGCGTTCGATAGGTACAGTAGCACTCATAGTAAAGGGTACCACTAAAACTTAGTGGTATCCTTGACGTTGAGCGCGACTGTACATAAAGTCAAATTCAACTTGCAACAAACTGTAAATTAGACTAAGTTAAGTGTAGTTCTCATGTAAGTGACTTTTGTTAGGTTGAGAATAAATGATATTAAACCTAACCTGCCATGAGGTGCCGGTATTAGAATGTTGCCTCTCCTCTCTTGCCGGTGGATGCAGTAGGAATCTGCTAAGGGATAGCTCCGGAAGATGGGCAGCAGCGTCTTTCCATGTATCAACACCCCATACTGCGCGTGGCCACCCACCTGTTAAACGTGCCGAGTATGGCAACATTCCGCTCATGATTTTGGAGATGTATGAGGGAAGCCTTTGTCCAGCAGTGAACGTGGACAGCAGTCCCACGGCCTGCTGTCCACGTTCTATGATGATTATGATGAAACCTAACTTTATTCACGAAGACTCTCGTTCCAGATGCTCTTTGTGATATGGTTGGTCGTGTCCGTGGTCGCGTTCAGCGCGCTCTCCGCGACCATGGCGCTGCAGGACCACGGCGTTCCGGTGCCGGGCTGGCTGGTGGTGGCGGCGTCGGTGATTGCCGTGTGCGCATACGCTGCCGGCGTATCGCCTCTGCCGTTTGTCATCATGTCAGAGATGTTCAACTTTCAGGTTAATATAAATTTGTGCAATATACCAAAGGGTGTCTTGGCCCTTAAAAGAAGCAGGATCGATCAAACTCAAAAAAGTTTTTGTGTAGAATTACCATTTTCTTACTGACTGTATTATTTTTACAAAATCTGTAAATGCAGTTCAGGATATCTCAAAAAGTTATGGATCTCTTGGAACTCCTAGGAACGATTTCCTGTGAGTTTAATGGTTAAGGTACCTGCCCTCACTGTCCCCTCTCAAAATCCAACCTATGCATAAAAACAAAGTCGAATTAGTTACACAACATATAACTCGAAAACAACTGGGCAATGATTTTCAGCTATACAATCTTTAAATAATTCATGAATTTAATCTATCCTGACCTAATCTATCATGACCAAACGTTTTTTTCTTCTTTCAATACATTCCCAAATATTTTTTTACCTTGTGCCACAAAAGCAGCCAGTACACAATATTTCAGAGTCGTGAGACTTCTGGAAGTATCCTAGGTGTTGTCCATTTTTGCAACACCCACCTGTTTCTCTTCTATTGATAATAAAAGTAAAATTTAGACATCGTCACTCAAAATTGTTGATAAGTTTGTGTGAAGGCAATAAGTACGTAAAGAGATAAATTTTATTTGAAAGAGTGGTTGAGATTCAGGATTCTTTAATACCAAACACGGCAGTTAAACTTTTATGAATCCCGCTTCAAACGCTTGTCAAAAGGATGCATGATGAAACTGAATGTGACAACATATGTATTTTGATTTAGATACGAAAAATATCCTCATCCATACTCATAACCCACAGGGTATGAGTATGGTATCAGCCAGTACCCCACGGGGTAAGTAAAGTAAGGCCTTTGCATCTATTAAAGATGATTTATACAGCGTCAGCAGCCGGTAATAGCCTGGGACACTGTTAGATGGATTAGGCTTGCTCAGCACCTATACCATCCTCTCAGCTTAGTCAGCTATTATTGAGAGGAAAGAACAGGTCAATAAGTCTGAAGCTAACTAAGCCGCGGGTTTTCTCACGATGTTTCCTTCACCGTTAAAGCACGTGTTAAGTGTGCACAAACTACATTGCTTTTTATTTAATTATTTCTAGTGCGTTTAAATAAAAGCTTGTTTGTTAAAAAGTTTTTTACATTAAATTATTTTTTTTCTATTTAGTTATCACTGGATAGGTTTCTCAGTCTGTTCATCTCATTGTGATAATGAGTTATCATTATTGGAAGGTCGTTTTCCGGTTAATTTGAAACAGTCTAGTTCTTCTAGTAGTCCTTCTAATGATATTACCCTACTTAGATCACGTATGCTTGTGCTTGATCATCATCGAAGAGCTTCGTACGACATGGTCGACAGTACTACCCTGCATTTTGTGTACTGTGCTACCCCCCGCCCCCCTTAAATATTAATTTTATTCTGTTTTTAGTATTGTTGTTATAGAAGCAACCAAAATACATCATCTGTGAAATTTTTAACTATCTAGCTATCACGGTTCATGAGATACAGCCTGGTGACATACAAACATACAGAGAGATGGACTGCGGAGTCTTAGTAATAGGGTCCCGTTTTAACCCTCTGTGTACGGAACCCTATATTACGATAACTTCCTGTTTTAATTTGTTATTCCTTAAACCTTTAATTTGCCTTACAGATTAGAGCCAAAGTAATGGGTGTTCTAGTCACCTTAGGCTGGCTTGGTTCGTTCGTCCAAACGGCAGCCTTTGGACCCATCACAGATGCATATGGACCACACATCTCGTTCCTCTGCTTCGCTGGAGTCAACCTCATTGGAGTCGTGGCGGTGCTTGCCCTCTTACCGGAGACAAAGAGCAAGAGTGTGGACGAAATCGAGAAGCAGTTGGATAAGACAAGATTCAAATAATCTTGGTACAATTCTAGTTAATGTTCGATAACCTCGGTCTAAGTGACAAAAGAGATTATTACAATTTTTCGAGTAGGTAATTACAATTTACTTTTAAACTCGTTGTTAGTATCTTGACTTGAATATGTCCATGATTGTTTAAATGTTCATAAAAGTTAGGTGTTAGTAATGTAGATCAATTTATTATTCACGAAATGTATACCTATATACCAAATGAGATAGGTTAGTTCTATAATTTGTAATTTTTAACCAACCTGTAAAAAACGAGGAGGTTCTTAAGTCGTACAGATGACTTCCGTAGGGTTCCGTACCTCAAAAATAAAAAACAGAACCTTTATAAGATCATGTTCCTGTCTGTCTGTCTATCCGTCTGTCGGTCTGTTAAGACCCTTAATCTCTAGAACGTGTAAAGGTATCGAGTTGAAATCAAATTGATTATACTCAAATCTACAGACTTTTTAAGCTGTAAAAAATAATTATTCTAAGTTATCCTGAATAAAAATCGGACAAGTGCGAGTCGACCTCGCGCATGTAGGGTTCCGTACCATTATTTGGGCAAACATCTACTTTCACGATCACAATTAATTGTAATATAATAACATAAACACGGGAATTTATCGCGTTACACCTTTAATTATTCCCGACGTTTCGACTTTGTTTCAACAATCGTGGCAATCGTTGACAGTCAACCCGGGACCACGTTTGTTGAAACACAAAATTAAAATTAGAAGATAGAGAAGAACGTTTGTTGTATGGGATTCTTCTTAAATATTTATCTTATTTTAATTAAAATAAATATTTTAAAATGAATGAATATACAACTAAATATTCTGTATATATTTCAAGCGTCTGCCTGTTGCCGTTATTAATATCGAGCAAAAAACGGCAAAAAATCACATTTGTTGTATGGGAGCCCCTCTTAAGTATTTATTTTATTCTGTTTTTAGCATTTGTTGTTATATAGTTAGCAGAAATACATCATCTGTGAAATTTTGTACTGTCTAGCTATCACGGTTCATGAGATACAGCCTGACGACAGACAGACAGACGTACAGCGGGGCGACAGACAGATAGACAGACGGACGGACAGACGGACAGCGGAGTCTTAGTAATAGGGTCCCAACTTTATCCTTTGGGTAACCTTAAAAAAAATACGACCGTTTATTAGGTATACATAAAAAACACATGTTTCGACATTCTCAAAAGGATCAAAATTCATAGGGTACTTCCCGTAGACTATGAAATTCGGGAAGGTTTATTGTTTTATACTGTAGATACAGACATAAATATACATTTGCAATGGAATCATAAAACAAATCGACTTTAAAAAAAGTACGAAATCAACCATCTAGGTTAAACTTTACGCGCGGTCATAAATTGGATGGGTGAGCGAATCTCTTTGTGCATTTTAAAACTATCACTAATATTTATTATGTTCCCACATACATACGGAACCCTCGGTGCGGGAGTCCTGCTCGCACTTGTCCGGTTTTATTTTTAGTAATCTTTGTTACATTATTGTGATTTTTTGTAGACCATTTTATGAGGAACATTTTCACGCAGAGCCACTTTGATTCGAAAATATAAATCACATTTATCCCTATAAGAATTAATAGAATTTCGAAAAATCCCTTTTTAGTGCACCTCTGGGATACTGAAGGCATATGAGTGCCAAATTCAAGTCTTTAGGTCCAGTGGTTTAGGCTGTGCGTTGATATATCAATCAGTCAGTCAGTCATTCAGTGAGTGAGTCAGTCAGGACTTTGAATTTTATATATAACGATATACTTAAATGGTTTACGCGGCGCATGCTAAATTAACTTCCAGTCGGCAATACCTTTTCCGACATGTTCAACAATCATCATTACAGTTCAGCGAACTTGCACAAATCTTTATAAATATTAACTGAAGACCTTCCTCCTGATTTCTTAAGCTTTTAGTGTAAACTGCATGAAAATCCGTTAGTAGTTTCTGAGTTTTGCGCTTACAGACAGACAGACAGACGCGACGGCGGGCTTTGTTTTATAATAATGTAAATGAGGAAGGTTTTGTGAAAACTCCAAGCTTGTAACCTTTGAACGCCGAAACTACAAAAGGCGTAAGATGTATAAAACTTGTGAATGTGAATACATAGTACATTTATTTAACACTAGCTTAGGTCCGCCGCTTCGTATGCATTGTACCCGGTTAAAATGTAGCCTGTGTTAATTCTGGTCAACATCTCTACGAGTGCAAAATTTTAGTAAATTTGAGCTCAATCCGTAGGCTAGTTTTTGCATCCATACATACTCACAAACTTTCGCGCTTATAATATTAGTAGGATTTTGAGATTGATTCGTAGAATGATATTGATGGAATGTATTAATTATTTTAGCTTTGATTCGTGAAGCCAGCCAAAAGATTTTGAGAATCGTACTAAAACGAATAAGCTGGCTTTCTGATCAAGTGAAACTACCCTGTATTATTCTCTTAACTTGAGTGAGTCCTCTGTCCTATAATAATGCCCTTAAATATTTACGAGGCCCTCCAGAGACAACATTATTCTTACATCTTTCTTGTGTAGACTTTTTCTGGAGCAGGTACGTTTTTGCGTAATGGAAAATACACAAGTGAAGTTTTGGTCAGGCAGACTTAATCTTTTGAAAGAAGGTTAATGTCGACTGTCATGACGTATCAGCTGAGAAATGGATTTGTTTATCGCTGTGAAACAAATGTTTGACTCATCATCTCAGCTGTAGGACTGCTTCCACGTCCACTGCTGGGAATAGGCCTCTCTCATGGATCTCCAAAATCTTGAGGGGTTGTTGCTTCATTTGCCACGCTTAGATGCGCGAAAAGATGCTGCTGCCCATCTGTCCGAGGTATCCCTTGGCAGATTTTTGATTCCACGGGCATGACAGAAGAGGTAACATTCTATTGCCGGCACCCCATAGCAAAAAAATTAATAGGTCGTAATAATATCTAGTGCATAATTTATACCTAGTTTCGTAAACTTACATACCTTTTAGTAAATAACTGTTTTAAAGGTCATTGGACAGCTCCTCATCTCTTGTACCTATCCTCGATTAAGTTCATGGTTGATTGGATTTTAGAATCCGGGCCTAAATCTCTCTCATATGAGCAGCATTCAATTTCCTCCAGCAAATTGGCATTTCAATTCGCATCCTGAAAAGATGTACGGAGCCGGATATTAGAAACATGTACGGCTCATTAATTTAAATATAATTCGGAAAGGTATTCGGCGATCACGTTAAAATTTAAGTCAACTCAGCCATAAGACTGCTGGACATAGGCCTCCCTAACAAGATCATGAGGTATTTTGCCATACCGTCACGCTCTGCAGAGCGGACCTGCAGGCGTGTTGCCGAGCAAAATTTAAGTATCTGTTTGAAATGTCAAAAGAATAAAATAATTTATTCAACTTAGCTTACAAAAGAGGTTAGGTGCGTATGTATCATAAAATAAAATTAAAAAAAACTTAATATTTAGCTGCCGCCGTGGGGTGCCGGCAGTAGAATGATACTCCTCCTCTCATGCCCATGGATGCAGGAAGAGCCTGCTAAGGGATACCTCCGAACGCAGCAGCGTCTATCCGTGTATCAACATCCCATACTGCGCTCACCAATCCGCCTGCCAAGCGTGGTGAGAATGGCAACTACCTCTCAAGGAGATCCATGAGGGAGGCCTGTGTTCATCAGTGGACGTTTTATGGCTGAAATGATGATATGAAAATTCTCGTATATCATCATTTCAGCCATAAAACGTCCACTAATGAACAAAGGCCTCCCTCATGGGTCTCCATGAGGGGTAGTTGCCATACTCCCATGCTTGGCAGGCGGGTTGGCGAGCGCAGTATGGGATGTTGATATACGGAAAGACGCTGCTGCCTATCTTTCGGAAGTATCCCTTAGCAGGCTCTTACTGCATCCACGGGCATGAGAGGAGGGGCAACATTCTACTGCCGGCGCCCCACGGCTATATATATAGTTCTCGTATATACATACCTACCAATAACCTATAAACAATATCTATATATTTTGTCTGTCTCTTTTGGTTATTCAACAACAAATCGAAGACAATTTTCGAAGCAACAAATTCAATGATAATTTTGTATGAAAAGATGAAATTCTCAGAAGGTTAGGTCCTAATTAGTCTGCATTGGCTCGGCTACTTTAAGTTAATGGTTAATGAGGCTAATGGAATCGGAAACTTTTGCTAATTGCAAACTTTTCACAATGACATTGACCTTGACTAAGGAAATTTTGGATTGCAGGAGGCCAATTCTCGTAAATCATTATCCAAATCGATAAATTTCACAAAAACTGTCAAATCTCGAAAAAATATCTCAAAAAAACATGCCGTGGGGTGCCGGCAGTAGAATGTTACCCGTCCTTTCATGCCCGTGGAAGCAGTAAAAGCCTGCTAAGGGATACCTACGGAAGATGGACAGCAGCGTCTTTCCGTGTAACAACATCTCGTACTGCGCTCGCCAGCTCGCCTGTGTAATGCCCAAGCGTAGTGAGTATGGCAACTACCCCTCATGGAGATCCATAAAAAGGCCTGTGTTCAGGAGTGGACGTTTTACGGCTGAAATGATGATGTCAAATATCTATTGAAACTTTCTGCATTCTCGTGATCTCACGAAAGAAAAAAATCTATAGCAAACCGACTGATAGAGAGAGAGATCGAGATAAAAGTAAAATTTAATACTGATTTGACAAGTGCAGATTAGATACTGAGAAGTAAGTAAGGCGTATCACGCAAATGATTTTCACGAGAATAGCCCCCCTGAATAGATATCACTTTTGCAGAAATTTCTTGAGTGTTTATCACTCAATTTTTAAAAAGATTTCTTGACCTTTAGGGCGCGACAGAAACTCTTATACAAGTATAAGATTCATCATCATCTCAGCAGCAAACGCCTACTACTGAACACAGGCCTCCCTCATCGATCTCCATGAGGTCTAGTTATTTTTGTTTTAATTTTTTTCTGTATGATTTACACAATAAAGAGTTTATCTATCTATCTATCTATCTATCTAGTTGCCATACTCACCACGCTTGGCAGGCGGGTTGGCAAGCGCAGTATGAGATGATGATACACATAAAGACGCTGCTGCTCATCTTCCGGAGGCATCCCTTAGCTGGCACTTACTGCATCCACGGGCATGAGAGGAGGGTAACATCCTACTGTCGGCACCCCACGGCAGTACAAGATTGTTTGATTTAAATTGTTAGCAATGTTTTCTGTTTGAACATGGATGATCAAGTACAAATCATACAATTATTTAAGTCCTCATGAATTGCATCATCAGAATCGAGTTTTGAAAACTAGGACCGTATTGAACGTGTATCTATTCCAACTCAAAAATATTTTTTTATAATCGGTGTAAAATGCCGGGTCGGAGGTCAGAAGTAACATAGATTAAATAAATTATAAGTAAAAAAAACTTATTAACAAACAAGCATTTGACAATAAAATGCAATGAAAATATCCAGTTTTAATTCCGCATGCATACTCAAACCCTGTCTTGTGGGTTTGGGTATGCATGTTGCACTAACAGCCTGGTTCTCCCTGCATGTGCATAATTAGCGGGCGGGAGGGCGGTGCATATGCATCTCAGCATTAGCGGAATTAAAACTAGATATTTTCATTGCATTTTAATGTCATATGGATTTCCGCAAAGTAACGCCTGATTACATTAATTATAACAAGCATTTATTTATACATACTAAAAAAATTAAATAAACATTTTCCATTCAAGTTTAATATCAACTTAAAATGTCTTTACACAATATATGCGATAAAAAAGCTAGTCGCGAGATTAACCGGTGTACCTGTAACTTGATTTAATTGATATAACTTTTTTTTTCAAACAATGTAAATACGAGTACCTGCCTAAATCTCGCGACAAGCTTTTCAATCACAAAAATTGTGTAAAGACGTTTTAAGTTGACATTAAACTTTAATGGAAAATGTTTATTTTTTTATTTTTAGTACGTTTAAATAATAACTAGTTTGTTAAAAAGTCTTTTTACTTTAAATTTTTGTTATCTACATGAAAGAAGCTTGCAATGCATTTGGGAGCGTTTGAGGTATATAGGTCACCCGGCCCGATGAATACTTGATGCAGCTAGTACCAGCATGGTACCTAGTATGCTCTTACGGAGGCTACTTGACTTTTTGATGAGAAACATCTATTGCCGGGCTAAAACTGATCGGACGAGAGGTGACGCGTGGCGGTTGGAGATGTGCGAGATAGTACTAGGGGACTTCCCTTCGTCAATCGTACCCGCCGTGTTGACTGTGGCGACTGGGTCGATTGTGAAGGCTATGGCTACTGTGGCGACTGTGCTGAAAATGCTTAACATCTGCCAGGCGTCCCGTGACGGCGATATTTTACCTTAGACCTTCACGATTATCAAAAAATATTGGACATGGTTATTTCATCATCATCATTTCATCCGTAAAACGTCCACTACTGAACATAGGCCTCCCACATGGATCTCTATGAGGGGTAGTTGCCATACTCGCCACACTTGGCAGGCGGATTGGCGAGCGCAATACGGGATGTTGATTCACGGAATAACGCTGCTTGCCCATCTTCCGGAGGTATCCCTTAGCAGGCTTTTACTGCATCCACGGGCATGAGACACGGGTGTAGTGGTAACATTCTACTGCCGGCACCCCATGGCATGGTTATTAATTATCTTAAAATAACTTAAAAGGGAATAAACCTATGTTAATGGTTAAAGTTTTCGCACTCCAACAACTTAACAGGCTACTATTTACCAACTTTTTTTTTATATGAGGTCGTGTTGCGTAGGGTGCCGGCTGTAGAATGTTACCCCTCCTCTCATAAGCCTGCCATAGGATACCTCTGGAAGACGGGCAGCAGTGACTTTCCGTGTATCATTATCCCGTAATCCGCTCAATAACCCGCTCACCAAGCGTGAATGGAGATGTGTTCAGTAGTGATTTTTTTACGGCTGAAATGAATGTACGAGCGAATACTACAGTACTTTACACAAACCCTGTCAAGTAGCTATTTCTAAGCGCCACTAAATCGGTTACTACATACCGTTCACAGCGAATGAAATTACGTGAATACGGTATCGATGAAAGAAATGGGATCGTGGGGAATCCTCGAGAGACATAGGCCGTGGCAATGGGTGGAAGGGTTTTATTCACCGATTTTTTATGTTAACATATTGCTGTTACCCTACACTACACAACAATTTGTTATATAAGCGGAGGATTACAGGCAAAAGAGAACTTGAAATTGGTGTTTTTCAAATAAAATATTCATCATTTCAGCCGTAAAACGTCCACTGATAAACAGGCTTCTCATGGATCTCAATGAACCCCTCATGAACACAGGCGTCCCTCATGGATCTCCATGAGGGGTAGTTGCCATACTCACGACGCTTGGTAGGCGGGTTGGTGAGTGCAATATAGGATGCTGATACATAGAAAGACGCTGCTGGCCATCATCCGGAGGTTTCCTTTAGCAGGCCCTTACTGCATCCATGGGCATGAGAGGAGGGGTAACATTCTACTGCCGCCACCCCACGGCAAAAAAAAAAAATATTATTGAAATGTTATTATTTATGTCCTTGGTCTATGGTCCTTGTGCAATTTAAGCTCATTCAACGCATTTAAATTTTAACTAGCTAAACGTGTAACCGAAGACAATTCACTCCTTGAAAAATAAACGCATTGGATGGGACAACTTTGAACGACTACCGATGTATAACTTTTTCTGAAACTTGTTCTCAAGTAAGTGTCTTTAATTGTTATTTTGACAAAGTTTTAGTGTTACCTTAGTGTAGGAGACACTTAGTTTCCTCTCACTTCCTTAGTTGTCCATTACTATAAGCGCGATTGTGCCGTTAAATTAAATAAATCATCACAGCAGCCAAAAGTTATCCACTAATGCCGTGGGGTGCCAGCAGAAGAATTTCGCCCCTCCTTTCTTGTCCGTGGATGCAGCAAGAACTTGTCAATAGATACCTCCGGAAGATGGGCATCAGCGTCTTTCCGTCTCAACATCCCATAATGTGCTCGCCAACCCGCTTGCCAAGCGTGGTGAGTATGGCAACTACCCCTTATGATCGGCACTTGGAGATCAATGAGGGAGGCCTATGTCTAGTGGACGTGGGTAGCAACCAGCAAACAATATGGCTGACATGATGAATGGACATAGGATCTCCAAGTATCTATGAGGGGGTTGTTGCCAAACTTGCTACGCTTGGCAGATGTGTTGGCGACCTCGTTATAGGATCTTAATACACGGAAAGACGCTGATGCCCATCTTCCGGAGGCATTCCTTGGCAGGCAGTTACTGCATCCACAGGCGAGACTTTTAATTAGAGAGTTTAATTATTACTTTTTTATTATTACTTATTTAATGGATTTACCTTATTTCTATCCCGACAAATACCCGACTTTATAGTCATAAAGTGTTGTAATTGTGAAAGTTTACAAAAGTATACGTATATACTCGTTAAGGTTTGCAATACGTTTCTTTGAAAACTGGAATAAGAAAAAATACTTAATTCAGTGCGGCATGGACCTTATTGACGCGAATGGAAATGGTATTGCCTTCATGGATCGAAAAGCAATCAAATATTCGAATTAAACATTCGTTGCCAACTAAGTTTACTCGTAATAATTAACTTATAATTGACGGAACAGAATTAAGTAATAAGGTTTTTAAATTATACCTCTAAATCTAAAACAACTTTGCTTAACTATCACATAATCTGATATTAATCAATTATTATCAACAATTATTAAGTTAATTTAAATTGATACGAGTATCTCATTTTTAACTTCAAACACAATGTAACTTTTGAGACTATCATGGTTATCTTATATGCAATATTTACGGGATATTAACCATGATTTGAGTCTTTTTGAGCTGAAACTCCGTTTATCCGTGATCATGACGTGTGAAACTGCGTCGAAATATCGGAAAACTCAAAAAGACTCAAATGTTGTTAAATATCCCGTAAAAATTGTACCGTATATAACAATTTAATATTTAATAACTTTCTCATTGATAAACGCAAGTAGACCCTGTATTTAATTTAAAATGTCGTCAAATTCCTTTTTGACGCTCATAATCTCCTAAGCGTATTTCCTTTTTCATCGTTATGGGTGTCGTTCATAAATCATAGCTGAGTGACAAAATAATGGGCAGCTCGCAGAGATTAAGCTTCCAATCTATCAGGCGACCGCGCGAATTGGGGGACTCACGTCACGTCCGACATAACACATGCTTTCGGACCAAATTATGTTTGCGCAAAATACCATCTTTGCTCCTTTTTACGTCGGCATTCTCATCCTCATTATGTCGTATATCAATATGATGCATGGTCGGCACAATATCACTGCCCTACAACTAATGTTCCACCACGTAAGCTACACGCATCAGCTCGTCTTATCCTTTGAGGCGTATGGTTCAATATCCTGTGTTTCTAACGCATGGCAAGCTTGAGTTTTGCGTCGTAAAAGCCTTTTTGCTGCCAAAACGTTGTGGCTATTGTTTCTAGTACACAAATCGGTAGTTATGTTCATGATTCAGCCCGTAATAATGTGACGTGGTATCTATTTTGTGGTGTGAATGTTAAATGAGCAATCGTTGGATAAATGGAGCTTGTTTTGAAAAGCGAAAAGGTAACAAACTATTCTAAATGTTATACAGGACGTGGTATTATGAGGCATAATTGTAGGCTCATATTTGTTGAGGTCGACGAATGTGAAAGCTCAGAAGTATTTATGGTCCGATAATGAAATGAGTTAGGTCGTACATAAGGCGCTGAATAAGGGATGCAGCTAAGGCTGCGTAGAAAGATAACAAGACGAAAATGTTTAAACGATACCTTCTATTCGTGGAGTTCTTGTATAAAACATTTTTCTTATTTAACGGTTGCAACATTTACAAGTAGGTGCGTGGCGAGGAGGCGGCGTGAAGAGCTAGATGCGTTGCGCCCGTTGAGCGCACGCGCATCTTTTGAGATAAACGGCGTGGCCACCTCCTCGACTGTAGTGTGGACGACGTGCCATAGTGTGCCCGGCTTAGGACTCGACGGAATAGTCGGCAATCAGAGACTTAGAAAGAGGGTAGGTCATTTTGTCTGCCAATGACTAACCACTCGCAAAAGACTTCAGTTTATCCGTTTTCATGTGAAACTGCGTCGAAATAAAGAGGATCTCAAAAAGACTTAAATCATCTCTATATCCCATAAATATTGCATATAATCTTAACAACCATGATAGTTTCAAAAGTTATATCGACGGAATAGCTTTATTTTCCATATTTTCCAGAACAACTAAGGAAATGTGCCTACACAACCTGATATTTAAAGTTCCTAGTAACAGATTTTATTTAGTACCGCAACTAAAATCAAAAATACAAACTCCACAAAATCACAAACTGAAAAGTCCCAGTCACTATCAAAAGACCTATTTGAAAAGGTTTTTGCTTCAAAAATAAACTGTGTCCCAGCAAAGGAGAGATGCCTGTAAATATAACGGGCAATATTTAAGCGTATACCCACCGCAATACGCGTCGATTCATTCAGATGGCGGTGTAAAAGGCTGGGTTTAATTGGGGCGGAACTGTCCACGGCTCTTCTAGTTATCATACACCACACGAATGTAGAACATAAACACAAAGAACACCGGCCGTAGAATGTTGTCCCTGCTCCCATGCCCGTGGATGCAGTAAGAGCCTGCAAAGGGAAATGCTGATTCGGAAATAGGGCAGCAGCGTCTTTCCGTGTATCAACATCCCGTACTGCGCTCGCCAACCCGCCTGTCAAGCGTGGTGAGTATGGCAACTACCCCTCATAGAGATCCATGAGGGAGGCCTGTGTTCAGTAGTGGACGTTTTACGGCTGAAATGATGATAATGATGATGATTTCAGTCCACATCCATTTATTTGTGCCCTATCATGGCACTCCGCTAATTACTGAACATACACAATGTATCAATAACAAAATGAAATAAACCTCTAATGGTTATAAACAAACACATTTCAAATTGGTCAGTTCATGCTTTAATTTTGATTGATTCGTTTTGATAGAGGCTTTGATTGCGAGTAATAACTGTTCAAATGTTTTTGTTTACATGTAAAATTGGTTTACTGATGTACCTACGTACGTATTAGGTCAATAAAAAAACGCGTGTTTCGATTACAGAGGGAAACATTTCAGTACAAACAGTAATTAATATTCATGATCTCGGA
Organism: Pasiphila rectangulata; assembly: GCA_963082625.1. NCBI lineage: Eukaryota > Metazoa > Arthropoda > Insecta > Lepidoptera > Geometridae > Pasiphila > Pasiphila rectangulata. Next base: position 23,305,170 of record OY720235.1, read on the forward strand.
GATATGTACATAGAGTAGGGCTGGTCCACGTCTACTGTCCAGCAGTAGACATGGAAATCCTGTCTAAATGTCAGAATAAAAATAAAAAAATAAAAATTAAGACCTGTGCATCTATTATAGATGATTTATACAGCGTCAGCAACTGGTAATAATGCTGTACGGGACGCTGCAGTGCCTGGGACATTGTTTGATGGATTAGGCTTGCCCAGCACCTATACCATCCTCTCAGCTTAGTCAGCTATTATTCAGAGGAAAGAACAGGTCAATACGTCTAAAAGCTAACTAAACCGCGGGTTTCCTCACGATGTTTCCTTCACCGTTAAAGCACGTGTTAAGTGTGCACATACATTTTTCAAGAAAGAAAAATCCATTGGTGCACGGCCGGTATCGAACCCATGACTTTCGGATTGAAAATCGGGGGTACATACGACTCGGCCAACACGGCATGATAAAAATAGAGGTAATAAATATTCGAAAGTAATAATGTGTTCTGACTGCGAAAGTTTAAAAATACTTTTGCGCAATATTTCCGTGGAACCGTTTACCTGACCGTCTGCAAACATCACCTCTGCTTTGCACACGTTCGCAAAAACACGTAGCGTTATCTGACAATTTTAGAATAGACGATAAAAGATTTTGAACGAACATAACGTAGTTATTTGTAGTAATACTTTAAGAGATAGATATATAATTTTACAATGGGTTGCTTTTTTAGACTAGTTTTAGAGCCTCTTATTTTATTGACTTCTTGTACTCACTAAGACCTCCTCCTGTACCTAGAATTTTTCTGTGCACAATAAATAATACAAATATGTTAAAGAAAAAAAAAACAAAACCGTTTTAAGAAATTGAAACGCCTTTGCAGCGTCAGCAACTAATCATGCTGTACGGGAACGCTTCATTTCATTTAATTTTCAGCCGTAAAACATCCAGTACTGAACACAGGCCTCCCTCATGGGCTTACTTTTAAGAAAATTAAGTCATATATTAGCCTTTAGCTTTAACTGAGTTGTTTTGGGTAAAGGAAAACATGTTTACTCACGATGTTCTCCTTTACCCAAAAAACACTAGTTAAATCTCATCATTTTCATCATTTCAGCCGTAGGACGTCCACTGCTAGACATAGGCCTCCCTCATGGATTTCCAGTTATTGCGGTTGGAAGCGATCTGCATCCAAAGTCGACCTGCGGTCTTCACCAGGTCGTCAGCTTATCTTGTTGGTGGACGTCCTACGCTGCGCTTGCCGGTCCGTGGCCTCCATTCGAGAACTTTTTGGCCCCATCAGCCATCTGTTCTGCGATCTACGTGGCCTGCCCATTGCCACTTCAACGTGCTCATCCGCTTGGCTATGTCGGTGATCCGAGTTCTTCTACGTATCTCCTCATTTCTGATTCGATCCCGTAAAGAAACCCCGAGCATAGCCCTGTCCATAGCTCGTTGAGCGACTCTGAGCTTATTCATGAGGCCAATCGTGAATGACCACGTCTCGGTTCCAACGTTTAGGTTGGTAGCCGTCCGTCACCCGGGTATTCTTAGCACCCCTAGCCCCGCCATTACCGTGGCTGCTATCAGTTACATAGATATGTTAAAAATATACTTACATTTGTATCATGGCGGGACAAGAACCTGCAATCTCCTGCGTTTCAATCGGCTAGTAATCGTGTGTTAGTAAAATCTCCTATGTTTAAATTTTATAAAAGTTTTGGCATATGTCCAAGAGTCTCCTGATTAAATTTGGTTCCTAGTTTTGGTTTTCCATTTTTATTTTTATTTTTTATTTCGATTTTTATTTTTCCGTTTTTACATTTTATTTTATTTTTGTCATTATAATTTTTTACTTACATTATTTACTTAATATCTTTTTTTATTAAGTACTTTTGATTAACTAGCCTTAATGTGACTACTTTTTATTCGTATTTCAACAACCAGCGGAGTCGGGGGCTCTGGTGACTTGTACTACAGGTTTATTTGTAACCTATTTCAGGCACCAGTCCCTCACAAAACTAGGTTAAAATAAAATTACTTGTCATGTTTTTTTTAGTTAATAAGAACCTATTTTTTGTGAGTGATAAATAAATGTCTTTTTACTTTTACTTTTACTTTTAGTTATGCTCAGACAAAGAACATCGATTAATAATTCTCATTAACCCAACTACACTAATTATCAAATAGCCCTCATGACAATCGTTTACAATTTATGTAATCTTCTTATGTTTTAAGTTTGATCAAAATCAGATCATCCGTTTAAGAGATATCCTCGGACAAAAAAACTATTTAAGTTTAAAACTACCCCATAAATCAAAATCCCTCCATAACAACAGATTTGTATTGATGTAATCTTCTTAGGTATAATATTTTAAAAAAATCCGATTATCCGATCAAGTTATCTGCGGACAAAAATTGCATACATACAAACATTCAACCGAAATGCCTAGTTGCCACTAAGAACTTTGTTCGCTTCGCTCAACGCTCGAATAAGCCTTGCAGTTTTACATTTTCCAAAAATGGTACACATACAAAAAGCGACCATATTACAACAAATATTTGCGAATTCGAGTCAGCTCCAAATAAAATTAAGCCAAACGTGTCAAGAAAAAATAAACGGGCGCAAAAAGTCAGCAAAAAACATACAGGACAACAGTCGGTAATGCAATTAGCACGAAATTGTTTTAACGCTGTGTTTTTACATTTCGCAGCGGCCTTCCCGCGGACGCCTCCGACCATGCAGATGGGTATGTGTGATAAATTAAACGTTCACTGGATGGGACAAGAGCTTCGCACGTCAAGTGGACTATGAGTTCTTGTTATAATGGCTTCATAAAGTTAAAACGTATTATGACAGCACTGAATAGTCCGTGACTGATTAAAGCTCAGTTTTTTAAGGACCTTTTTTGCTTTAAATAGGAAACTATGATTTTTTCAATTATCAGCTTAGTCGGCCATTTTTGAAGGAAACACGCGCTTTTACACTTCCGGCCGTAGGACGTCCACTGCTGGACAAATACCTCCCTCATTGATCACTGAGCACTGATCATGAGAGCCATACTCACCTCTATCAGATATATATATATATATATACATATATATATATACATATATATATATATATACATAGCAGGTTTAACGTTCAGAGATTTAAAAAAAACAATAGCTTGCGAGCGATTTCATCAAACGATTATGTCCATGAGAGATAATCTTAATAATGTTATTAAAAATTCAGAAATATATGATCACGACACGACACCAGAAATAAGGAATCAATCGAGCATATACGAGACAAGGTTAAATAAAAAAAGTTTTAAGTGCTTATCGATACAATTTTATAATAAAATACCTCTTGAATTAAGAAAAATAAAACCGGGCAAGAGCGAGTCAGACGCGCGCCTGAGGGTTCCGTGCCATTATACAATATAATATTATGACAAAGGCGGTTTATATTTGTTTGAGAACCTTGACAGCGCCATCTCTTGTCTGATAGGGGAACTTATGTAGATTTTTTACACCTCCGATGATTTCTAAAAACGGTTTCTACGACGGTCGTTTTTTTTTTTTTTTTTTGTAAATAACTCTAAAACGATACTGTTTAAAGGAAAACTAAATACTGTTAATTAATATGCACATGAACTAGTAACTTCACAAAAATTTTGAAAACTCCCCTTCCCTTGCCTACAAAACTATGCAAATTAGTGAGTTCGGTATAATTTTCCTAAAAACTTTACATACACATCTATTAGCTATAAAAGTTTCATGACTTTATCTCTGCAAACTTCGAAGATAAGAGGGAGGGGGAGGGAGGGGGGAACGGTCGTTTTTTTGAACATTTTTATTAATAACTCGAAAACGATACGTTTTCGAGGTAAAATAAAATTGTTTATTAATGTGCATATGAATACCTTTCATATGATACCCCACACGACCTAGTAACTTTACTTATACATTTTGAGATCCGCTCCCTGCAATCATCATAATAAGAATATATTTTAAACATTTTCATATTATATTATATTAGGAAAAAAGTGTTATCTTTAACCATTTTAAACTTCAAGTCGATAGCATCAGTAGTTCTCGAGATATCCATTTGTGACAGACAGACAGACAAAGTGATTCTATAAGGGTTCATTTTTACCATTTTGGTCCGGAACCCTAAAAACCTGACATGGAATTATTTATATTTAATAAAAATTAAAACATTTAACGAAGCTTTGTCTGACAAAACCATATTTTGTGATGAGGTGCTTAAGCTAACTTTAAGACTTTTTCCTGTATCTCGTATTAGTAAACTGTACGATAATTAGTTAATTAGTAAAATTGTAGATAAGTAATTGTCTAAGCACATGTGAATGTGGAAGGATAAATAAACAAATCTGAATCTGAATCACCACGCTTGGCAGGCGGGTTGGCAAGCACAGAAAGTTTATACACGGAAAGACGCTGCTGCCAATCTTCCGGAGATATCCCTGAGCAGGCTCTTAGTACATCTACGGACATGAGAGGATTACGTCTACTGCCGGCATCCCACAGCAAGTGACTAAGTACACATAGTATATAGAAGACAGTCGAATGATAGCCATATCATTCGACTGTCTGCTATAAGTTACCAGCGAGTACTCAAATACTCGAGTAATCAAATGCCGTGGAGTTAATCTATTCATTCAATATCACTCTTGGGACATGAAAGTACGATACTCGTACCTAATACAAGTTACGTAATACAAATGTATCAAGGCCGCGAAGTACTTCTTGTATTTAAATGATACCGATAGGCGCACGAACCACGCGAGTATGAATCACTCTGACATCTACTTACTGAACTTATTACGAAGCTAGCTCTAACCGTAAGGGCGAGGTTAAACGAACGATGTTAAATGAGTTTTGATTCGGGTTTTATGATTCGTAACCTAGTGTTACGAATCATAAAACCCAAATGTTTAGTTCAAAGACATTTTTTTTAGTACCTTGTAAACTTTCGCGACATGCTTTTAAACTGTTTAACGGGGTTTTATCCGGGAGGCGATTGAAATCAAGAAAACCCGGAATTTTATTCGTGAAGATGGTTGTCGTCTCTCGGCCTCGTGGAATCCCTTTATTAGTGAATGTATGACGCAAGGCATTCCGTTATTATTGCGCGGCGATACTTTCAGTATTGTGTGTCGTCGGCTATCCAATCCTGATTCTGATGGCGAATTGAGGGTAGTCGCGGATTCTACTCTTGACTCCAGAACATCAGTCCACCCGTGACATAATTAAACAAGGTAATTACGTGATAAAATCCCGATAAACAGTTTAAAATAGTTTTTCCATTTTTAATTTCCATGTACAGAAGACCATACTGCTTATGTGGGATTAGGAGGGCCACGTAAGCTGAATGCAATCGGAGAAATAGGGCCAAAGGGTAACTTCACAGACACGATAGAAGGCGGCGCAGCGACGAGGTTGGCCTAAAAAACATTAAATAAATAAATAATGCTGGACAAATCCCACAGCATCATCTAACCCCAAGCAGAGCTTGTGTTATGGGTACTAGATGACTGATATACTTAATACATTATACTACATAGATAGATATTTTTATTATAATATAGAAAAACACCCAGAACACCCTGAACAAATATCTGCAGATCATACATTTGTCCCGAGGCGGGAATCGAACCCGCAACCCCTGTTCATCCGGGGATGTACCATACCTGTTTATGCCACCAAGCAGTAATGTCTGCATTACTGTGTTCCGGTTGGAAGAGGGCTAGGAAATTACGGGCACATGAGACCATACAACTCTGTCTTAGGGGCGCGAAGTAATGTAATGGTCACGTGTTTAGTGAACGTGATCATTGCGGTTTTAACTTATAATAGGTAGAAGTTACCACCTTACATCAGGTGGTACATCAGATAAGCTAGGATTTTTAGCGCGGGTTCATTGGCTTCGTTTACCTACACTCAACGCATCTCTGAAAACGGCTCAGCGAATAGACGACATGCATACAAAACAGTGACGAATGTGTGCAATAGATGTGTTGCTAGGTGTTGCTAGCGCTTGCTTATCTAAAGAAAGCCCGCTACACATCCTCGCACCGGTCATTTGCACATCCTGCTGCGTATCTTCGCATTACACAGCTCACTTGCACATATCTGGTGGAACCAATCAACGTTCCCTCTGGTGGAAACGCAGCCTTAACGGGGGAAATTATTCTGTACATGTTTATGGTCTAAATAACTTTTGGGTTAGAAAACGTACCTATTGCATATATCGTCAATTCGGTATAGTTCGGATTCGTGGGGTGCCGGCAGTAGAATTTTACCCTTCTTCTCATGCCCGTGGATGCAGTAAAGCCTGCTAAGGGATACCTCCGGAAGAGCAGCGTCTTTCCATGTATCAATATCCCGTACTGCGCTCGTCGACCCGCCTGCCAAGCTTGGTGATTATGGCGTATGAGGGAGGCCTGTGTTCAGTAGTGGACATTTTTCGGCTGAAATGATGATGATGACGTATCTGGCATGACGAAGTTATATATTTACGGAGAAGTTATGTCCAGTGAGCTCGAGTATGTTGTTGGTTATTATTAAATGAATGTCAATATTGGTTTCGTAATTTTTATTGCTTGATATTATCATTTTATAACGTATGTATATTAGTTTAACCGATCTAGAGCTTCTAAAATCTCTCGCACGCTTTAGATATAAAATCTCGTTTTGCACCGTTGTGTATTATTCCTGCCGAGCAATTTTATAATGGCTTGTTAGGGTTGTTTTTCGAGTAAGGTTTTATTTAATACGTTGTTCTGAAACGAGTAAGGTGGTCTGAATTCAGCTGCGATTGACATCTGCGAAGTGCAACCAAGCGCAATCGACGATTTCAAAATAGTGTATACCTATATTATCATCATCATCATTCCAGCCGTAAAAAGTCCACTACTGAACAGGCCTCCCTCATGGATCTAATTTATGTTTAAATTGCGTTGACTTAGCACTAGTGATCGTGGTTGGGAAACGATTGTATACCGCCGGCCCTACAACCATGGATCAGTTTTGAGGTTTTGGTAAGGCGCCGTTGCACGGCCCTCAGTTTCTGTTCCTCGTAATGTAGGCGTGGCCATCACCGAACTAAGCGTACTCACTAAGGTGGTTACGGGTGTACATGGCTGCCTGCAGGATGACCAGGCAGGGGACTGTTAGTATTTTTAGTTTTATAAAAATAAATAAAAATAAACAAATAGGCGGTATACCTATATTATAATATTTGACAATTTAACGATTGGTTTATTTTGTACAATATTATTGTTAAATTTATGGGTTATCTTAACAAGGTATTAATTGCTCGAAATAAAAGGTATATTTTGTTACATTTAAATTAAAGTCGAATATAGACTTGACCTTTGGCTTTATCCAGTAGCGTGGCTTTGCTATAAAGTTGCAACGAATGAAATGCGACTTTATGGCAAAAGTCGCGCAGCCCTTGGTTATTTCGTTCATAACGATGGTTAAAGTCATGATTGTAAAGTTAAATAAGTGAAACGCACACGAAAGTGAGGACACGGAGAATAAATGTGTTAAAAGGTTTATACGGTATCTATTTAATATTTATTTTTCAATTAACTCTTGTAGATAAATTATTGCAAAAATAAATGAAGCCCATACACGTTTGGCGAAAGTGTAGACAAATTGATACAAGCAAGTGATACCGTCCACACACTGGACAAACCATCGCAGAGGGATCTGTATACTCGCTCATGATCGACCACCTAGGCATGCGATGGCGTGGCACGGCAAGTTAACTCTCTACACAATAGCGTTGATATTAACTCGGTCTACATGTGTACGCAGCATAAAGAATGACTACAACTAAGCCCTCTTAACTGTGCAGGTCCTATTTCTGTAAGGTAACTATGCACAGCACTATCGTGCAATACTCGCCGAGCTAACAAGCTTTCCACTCTACCTCGAACTCTTGCAAAATCTTGAAAGCTCCCGCACATAATAGGAGCGACCTTAATATTCTGAAAATATGACAATGGCAACAAGCATGACGTCCTTCTAATGCAAACTGAAGCACTGGAATATTGACAACAGCTTTACAGCTATGAAGATTTAGAAGAGTAGCCAATATTTAATTATCGCGCATTCTAGTCGTTCTTTTTACTTTTTTAGGGTTCCGTACCCAAAGGGTAAAAACGGATCACTATTACTGACTCCGCTGTCCGTCTGTCTGTCACCAGGCTGTATCTCATGAACCTTGAAAGCTAGACAGTTGAAATTTTCACAGATATTTATATTGGGGGGAGGGGGGAAGCCCACATAATAAACGTGATTTATTTCCGTTTTTTTCTCGATATTATGAATGTTCTTTTTGTGTGCTTTTTTGTAAAAAATATGTTAAACCCTATATAATATTACGCCATTTTAATACCAATAATTTACTGCATTGTAAGCAATATGGCTTTGCTAGAGAGAAGTCAACACTGATGCCGGTATAGAGTTGTTGTCACATATGTATTTATGATGCTTGGGAGAATTCGCATGATGCCATATGTATTTTTTGCGATTTGTCAAAAACGTTCGATTGTGTTCACCACGAGACATTGGACACCTCCTTGGATCTTTTTATTTCCTACATGAGTAACAGAATTCAAAGAGTTGACGTTAATGGAATACGATCTCCAGTGCGTGGTTTCAATGGGTGTACCACAAGGATCCATACTTGAAATATTCCTTTTTTTAATCTATAATAATGATCTGCCATATCTTTATATTATTTGTCTATGTTTTGTTATTGCAAACTATGGAAATAAATGAATGCATATCTGAATTCCTGTAATTAATTGTCTTCTTGAATTGTTGCGACATAATACTTTAATAATAAAATCATAATACTTTATCCAAAGTAACAATACTATTAATCCGAAGTTTAATCGAATTTGTTTTGTTTTCCTATTTTTTTTATTAATTGTTTTTATTTGATGTCACATTAGATAAAATCTATAAATAATTTATAACTAGGGATCGGTGTAGGTAGTGCTATTTTGGGTCAATGACCCTAAATGCTAGGTTAATATGGATATGCCCCGGGATTTATTCCTGGATTCCCTTGTGATTTGTTATTATTGTGGCCGTCGCAGTCTCTACAACGTTTATATTGATATCAAAAATAGTTTGGCAAGTGTTTAGTGTATTTCCACGTATAAAAATGGCTGAAAACCCATCAAATAAAAAAGAGGTAAGTATTTTACGTAATTTCTGCAGGGATTGTAAATCGTTGGATAAAATTCTATTTTTGAGGTTAAATTTTGTATTTTTATAGTTTAGTATATGAAATTCTCCGCACAGCTTCTTTTGTTTAGATCACCACCTGCATGCTTATCTCACTCTTCGTTACCGACAGTTTATGACCGTATTCATCTCTATTGTAATAGACTTGGGACTCACTGTATTCTGATATTGTCTAATACTCCATTATTAAAAAACTGTTTTTCCCTTTTCTTGAATTTTATATTTCATTAATAAAATAAAAATATATTTCCCGGGATTTGGAAGGCATATCCATGTTAAGTTAGCGGTCGTGAATAGCACTACCTATGCCGATCACTATTTATAACATATATTTTAATTTATTTATTAAATTTGCGTCGTGTTAGTCATTTAGTACCTACATATTACTAAAAACATTGGAATTTAAAAGATTTTTTTTTCTTTAAAACAAAATTACATCTCTTCCTTAACCAGCATACAAACAAAGTGTGACAGACCAGGCTGTCAGGCTCAACTCGCGCAAACTCTTGTTTATCTCGTGCATCTGGAAGTGATGAGAAACAGCTAGCCAAGTTCTTATCATTAAAATTTACCGTTTAATCTCGCTAGAGAATGCCAGCAATAAATCAGCTCCGGATTGCATCCTGTACCTGCGAGGTAATTATTACCCCGTCGGTAGATTTATGTCTTGATGGACAGATTTTGGTGAAATATACAGGGTGTGTTATAATATGAGTACTATGCCGAAAGGGGTGATACTGGTTACCCAAAAGAACAACTAAAATTCTCAGTGGACAGATTTTGGAGAAATCATACAAGATGTGTACTATGTGTAATATTTGTACTAAACTGAAAGGGGGTGTTTCTACAACTACTTGATTTCTACTACATTTCACAGTCGATGGCTTTTTTTAAATAAAACCGGACCAGAGCGAGGAAAACCCTGCCTTATACATAGTTAGTACACACAGATTCAGGTTAGTGCACATATTATAATAAACCCTGTATTTAAAGTTTAAATTAAACGCCGAAAACTAGATTAACTCATTATAGATTGCTTTTACTTTTGATTGATGGCTGGGAAGTCAATTAAGAAATTCGCGATCATTAAAGATCAGTCGGATTTTTGGTAATAACTTAAGTAAGAGATGGCTTTTTATTGGTTCGACCAAATAAACTTGTGAAAAAGTGGAACGACACTTAAAATTTCTTATTTGTAACCGATTTCAAAAAAGGAAGAAGTTCTCAAGTCGCCTGTATGTAGAAAACTGCGCTTGCTATTTCCCGGGATGCTGGACTTAAACTATTAAGTTCACGTTACAATTACGTGTTTATTGTAAACTTAAAGTTAATGCTAATTAATGAGTGTGGGTCGTATGGATGCTGCTGATGCACTGACTCACGTCGAGCGCCGGCCGCGCGCGGCGCGTACGACCTCCTTAGGCCAAACTGCTGAAGATGCGGAAATGGTGTTCGAGAGGAACGACGGATGAGATGAAATGAGGCGCTAAAATCTAAGAGGTTAGTAAAACAAACTTGGATGAAACAATATTGTGCTTATGCTAAATTAATGTTAGAACAGTATTTAATAATGTACCTAATTGTATGTTTTTCGTTTCGTTTATAAACTGATTCAGAAAAATATTTTTGGGTTCGAATAGATACACTTTAAAAAGGTCGCATTATTTTCAAACCCCAGTTTAGATGGTGGTATCCATAAGGAATCGAGGGACAGACAAAAGCGACACTGTTATATGGGTTTCTTGTTTTACTACAAAATCAAAAAAGTCGGATATACGTTTATACTCGTATCTGGCAAAATATTTCCCCATACCTCATACCATATACATAGGTGTTCAGAGTTCATAATAAAGAAAGTCTGTATATTGGGATCCGCTGACCTGCTGTCTCATTTCAATATATAACATTCACTTTTACTATTCACAAGTTAACATCTGTTTCAAAACGATCTTCACAACAATAGGTTCAACTCCGCATTCGGCTTTAAGCTAAGCCAGGAACTCAGCAGGTAAGCTCTACGTAGGCGGGGTCTTTGATTTATGCTGCCTTCGTAGCAAAGTGCTACGAGTAAGATCTAAGAGCTACGCACATACTCGTAGCACAGCTACGATGATGTAGAGCTCTATTCGTATGAATTAACTAGTAGGTATTCCAAGATACGCCAGCATTTGCTACGAAATCAGTTTTCTTATAACCGTTTCTATGATTTCCCTTTCTCCTTTTCAAGCTTTATAACAAAAGAGTAGTAGAAAGGGAATGTTATAAAAGTTTTAAAGGGTCGTTCTGAAAAGTATCTTCGATTGTATAGTACTTATCTCTCGCTGGGTCGCATTGTTATTTTGATTGAAGTGTACGGCTCAGTTACAACCTAGATTTTACTAGGCTCGCAAAAACGTGCGGCGCGCGCTACGTGGTAGTTATTATAACTACCACGTTGGGATAAATCTAGTCACCTATTATAGGTGTACACGTCGTTGTAAATTTGTGTTGGTGGACAGTTATAATATCTTTAAATTATCTTTGCAAGAGTTTTGTTAATCTTAACCATAATTTAATAATAAACATTGTAGTTAGGTCACATCCAAGTAAAGCTTTAACTTTTTTTGTCATTATGTTCTTTTTTAGAGTTGATATCTCTAAAAAAGAACATAATGACAAAAAAAGTTAAAGCTTTACTTGGATGTGATGTCTATAGATATTTTGTACTCTTAGAATATAGGTAGGTATTTAAATAAATTGTTGTGCCCTCCCTGGGCTCATTTTTGAATATTTAATATTTGTAAGATGATTGTACAACATGAACGCAATAAAACATTTAAACTTTGAACTTTCGATAATACTATCCGTGGAATTTAAAACATTGAAGTTCAACCATCTTATTTTTACTTCACTAAATCATACTTGCTGTGGGGTAGTGTAGGACAGAAGTATGTTAGCCCTCCTTTTTTGCCCGTGGATGCAGTAAAAATCCGCCAAGAGATACCGGAAGATGGGCATCAGCGTCTTTCCGTGTATCCACATTCTCGCCAACCCGCCTGCCAAGCGTGGTGAATATGGCAACCATCATTTAGGAGATCCATGGCTGGCTTATGTCTAGCATTGGATGTCCTACGGCTGACATGATGATGAAATCATACCGTCAGCATGCAAAAGCTTTATAAAAATTGTTTATCAATGATGCGTCGCCTTAAGCAACACAACTTTAAGCAAGTATCTGTCATTGTTCTACAAATACTAGCTTTGTAGGAGTGACGTCACGAGCACGTCTATAACTGCTGAACACACTGTGAATGTTGGATTGTCTGTCATTTCACTGCGCCAGTTGCCCTACATTCGCGTTTTATGTTGATGAACAATAATTAAGTTATACGGAGCCACTCGCGAAGTTATTTTAAATTGAAAACATGCAACATGGCACAGTACGCCCTCTTATTTTTAACACTTCTTCAATCTACACAAGCACGGTAAGTACGAGTATGTCCGCATTGTGGTTCTTAACATCCATTGAATTCTTATTTTGTCAGGAGTGACTCGGCTCGGAGGAGGTATATTTTGTCACTTGTCCGACATCGACCACGTGATGGGCCGGTTGAAGAATGACAGGTGTTCCAGTGTGTCGGTGTGCTTCCGAGTGAAGGCTACCGCTTGTGTCTTACCGACGTTCACGGACAGCCTCCAGTTTGAGAGCCATTCAGGGAGGGAGTTGAGTGTGCGCTGCATCTCCAACCGTGCGTGTGGAAGATAATCGGCACCTATAAGGCTATTGATCCTGACGCGTCGACATTTACCCTTTTCTTGATGTAGGTGAACGCTTGCCTCGAAAAGTGAATTCACAATATAGGTATATTAAATTGTTAGTATAACTTTTCGAGACCAGAGCTATCGGGACTCGATTTTTTTTATATGAATAATAAAGGGCTTTGTCGCTTAGCGAGCATATCGCCCAATCGGTGGTAACAATAGAAAATATTATCAATGTACTTGTTTTCACTTTTACTTTATGCAACCAGTAAAACTAACGTATGACCGGTACTCGCAGCAATACAATATGTCGGATTTCCATCGTGAGCTTTTAAACTCACAAAAACGTAAACGTTTAGTTGTAAACTATTTCACGTTGCACAATTTACCGAGAGTTTATAATGACTAGTTAGTTAGTATACAAGCTAACACTTCGTACAATCTTACGGTGACATATGTTACCACTAAGTAAAAAAGTCATGACCATGGATGGCATAATGAGATTTGACGCGAAAGGAAACACTTCATCATCATCATAACAGCCACTACTGAACATCCCTCATGAATCTCCATGAGGGGTAGTTGCCATACTCACCACGCTTGGCAGGCGGTTTGGCAAGCGCAGTACGGGATGTTTATCCAAGCAAAGACGCTGCTGCCAATCTTCCGGAGGTATCCGTTAGCAGGTTCTTATTGCATCGACGGCCATGAAATGGGGTTACATTATATTGCCGGCACCCCACGGTTCCACACTAAACGCTTCGCAATTCTCATGGGAAAACATTAGTATGTATTTAACGTGTAACCTTATGACTTACTGCGAAGCACAATTGACCTTTAAAACGTGTTTAAAGCCCATACATTAAAACCAAAAGGGCTGTCTGTGAATTGATCCGCCTTTTCACGGGGCGGCCATAAAACGAGCGGCGCCGTCGACCTTACAATACATTTTATCACCAGACGCAGAATATTCACCAAGTCTACAGAACACAGGCTCACTCAAACTCTGCGATATTTTTTTTTTAAACCATAAGTAACGAGACAAACCGAAAGCTCACCTGATGTATAGTTACAACAAAGCACGTGACCAACGCTGCATTGTATTGCGCCCGTCACCCTGAGACATAGAGTTGTAAGGTCTCTGTGTCCGTAATTTCATCGGCCCCCTTACCCTTCAAACCGCGGACATCACTGCTTGGCGGCAGAAATAGGTACGGTGGTAGTACTTCATCAGATGAACTCTTCAAAAAAAGTCATACTACCACTAAGGCCTTTAAATCTATTGTAGATGATTTATACAGCGTCAACAACTAGTATTCATGCTGTACGGGACGCTGCAGTGCCTGGGACATTGTTAGATGTATTAGGCTTGCCCAGCACATATTCCATACCTATGACTAGCTCCCAGCTTAGACGGCTATTACTCAGAGAAAAGAACAGGTCAGCACGTTTGAAGCTGACTAAGCCGCGGTTTTCATGACGATGGTTTTCCGGTATCGAACCTACGACCTTCGAATTGAACGTTAAGGTACAATTACTCGTACCACTTGGCTAACATTAAGTGTGTGTGTGATAAACACTAACTTTTATGTTCTAGAAGAATCGTCCTACTTTGATGAGACACATCTTTTGCGGAGTCAGACCGATCTCATGAAAAATGACTTTAGAAATGATGTGCTAGTATTTTCATGCAGTTTTCACTATATACATACATATTGACAGAGTGGTTCAAGCAGAAAGTATTTGTGTATAATTTTTTATTGATTTTTAATCACCAGGTAGTAAGCAACAATGTGGCCGATGATAGAATGTATAGCATACTACATTTAATAATTTTACGCCTGTTATGTCCCCGTGGGGTGCCGGCAGTAGAATGATGCCCCTCCTCGCTTGCCCTTGGATGCAGTAAGAATCTGCTATGGGATACCTTCAAAAGATGGGCAGCAGCGTCTTTTCGCCTATCAACATCCTATACTGCGCTCGCCAACCCGCGCCAAGCGTGGTGAGTATAACAACATCCCCTGCAGTAAGAATAGACTATTCTTTCTGAATCCATAGGCAAGAGAGGACAGGCAAAATTCTACTGCCGGCGCCCTGCGTATTAAATTAATCAGAAAGTGGCAGTTTTAGGCACATTTACATACAAACCTATCAAATGGTGGTTAAATTTAATCAACAGTCTTTTTTAAACTTTCGCGATCACAACACATTATTACTATATTGGATTATCGGGTATTTATCGCGTAATTACCTTTATTTTATTCCCGACATTTCGACCGAATTGCACCTGGTCGTGGTCGCGGGGAGACTGGCGTGCTGAAGTTAAGCGCAGCAAAGCGAAGGCATCTTTTCCAACTACCCTCACTTGGTCTTCATTAGAAATTTGAGATTTAAGGCCGGTTCACACTGGGACAGCACACTACACTAACTGTATCAGCACACTTTGGTTTATTCACACGCAGAATAAAAATAAAGGTAATTACGCGACAAATACCCGATAATCCAATATAGTAATACATTTAATCAACGTTTATAAGTAAAACGGTTCGTGTCCAGTGTAGCCTGGTTACGTTAGCCAGGCTTTGACTCGCAATGTGTAGGCCAATTCACCAATGAACCAATTCAGAGACATTGAATCTTACTACAACAAGATAAAACTCAAGTTCCAATGATATACGAATTGGAATGGCAAAGTCCTGGTCCTTTAAGGAGAGGGCAGGGCACGTAATACAAATTAATTATCAACGATGGATCCCGTACCTTGCTACTGAATATATAAAATGGAATATTTTCGTAACTTAATGTTTATTCCGTTTATTTTATGGGTCATTATAAAGTAATTATTTTAAATGCCACATTACCTACCTCAGAGAAGACCTTACCTTTGGTCGGTATTGTACGTAATGTTGTTTTCGTTTCAAAGCGGAGATAAAAATGTTATTTTATGGACAAGCAAAAAAGGTGAGTTGGCGAGCGCTTAGGACGCTGCTATAATAATGCAATAATATATAATATATTTGAAAGAAAAAAAGAAAGAAAATAATATTTAATTTTTAATTACGTTTTGTATCTTTGTAAATGAGAACGAAGATACAAAACGGAACTGCACAGTTATAATAAAATATTAATAGACATAAATCGGTCGCCAACTCAGCGTACGCTGTGTTAGACACAGCACGGGTTTTCAGTGGCGTCGTGTATTCCATCATCGCTGTATATTTGAGAAAACAGTAACGGTGAAAAGCCTAAAACCTAATCACAACGCGGTGCCAGCGCGGTTCGAACCCACGTGTCGGTCAAATCGATCCCTGACCATTTCTTAAGCCGATAGTGCTTTAGTTTCTTCATGCGCTGCGCACTCACAAAGAAACTAACACGAAAGTTTCGTCAAGAGAGAGGGGGGATGAATAGTTGGAAAGGTGCTTAGTCATCATCATCATTTCAGCCGTAGGACGTCCACCGCTGGACAAAGGCCTCCCTCATGGCTGAGTACTGATCGTGAGAGGTTATTGCCATACTCACCACGCGTGGCAGGCAGGTTGGCGAGTGCAGTACGGGGTGTTGATACACAGAAAGACGCTGCTGCCCATCTTCCGGAAGTATCCCTTAGCTAGCAGGCTCTTACTGCATTCACGGGCATGAGAGGAGGGGTAATATTCTATTGTAGGCTTCTATTGTACCCCACGGCATAAACCAAGCTTAAAACAGTATGACGAGCGAATGATCAAACATTATTGTGCGATCAAATTGCTCATAGCGCACCTTCTAATGGATTAACAAGTAAAGCTACGGAACCCGATAACAAGAATTTCGACTTACCCAGTCGAAATTCTTGATAAGGTTTAATCGATTGAGCACCGATTCACCGATTTGCGAAGTCTTCTACCTAAGTGTTCAGCGCTACAAAAGTTTCTATTTGCAAATTAAACTTCTAATCAAAACAAAGCCTTAAAACCACAGCCAAAAATCAAAAATTTCTCCCCAAAAATCCATACCTACAAACCGAAAGGGTAAACAGGCCAACTCGTCACATTGTTCGCCAAATCGCAGATTAGGGCGGACTCATCCCGCCCAATGCGAAAACAATTACCGAAGGGTTGAATTTCAGATTGGGCGGTAATCGCCGTGTCCGGTTCTGGGGAACGTTAACAAACGGAAACAAGATCACCAGCTTCGTAATTATTACTCGGAGTTGCGGGTTCCGCTGCTATTGACAACGGGGTTTTGGATACATGTGGTTCATCATTTTAGCCGTCCACTGCTGGACATAGGCCTCCCTCATGGATGTCCAGTATTGCAGTTGGAAGCGATCTGTATCCACCGTCGACCTGCGGTCTTCATCATCAGTCCAGCTTGTAGGTGGACGTCCTACGTTGCGCCACTCAAGAACTTTTCGGTCTCATCGGCCTGTAAAAAAAACTATCAGGGTTCCTTGTTGTACTACGGGAACCCTTAAAAGATCTAAAAAACTTCTACTAAGAAAAAAACGAATAATATCAAAAGACAAATTTAACTAATTAGTTAAAATAGCGAACGGTATTTTAGTATTTTAATTATTCTATATTTGCAACCAACACAAATATGTTAAAGGTTATATCATCATCTCAGCCGTAGTACATCCACTGTGGACATAGCCCCCCCCCCATGATCTCCAAGAGGGGTTGTTGCCATCCTCAACACGCTTGGCAGTCAGGTTGGCGAGCGCAATACGTGATGCTGGAACACGGCAAATACCCTGCTGCCCATCTTCAAGGGGTATCCCTAAACAGACTCTTACTGCATGCATGGGTAAAAGACGGGAGGAGGGCAACATCGCCGGTACCTCACGGCCTGTAAAATAATTCCCCTTAAAACTTTAATTAAAAATTCATGTGCCGTATTTTCTGTTAACATAAGATGAAGGTTTTTTATTCATATTAAATATCGGAGGCACCAACTGTGGGGTCGAAACAGCTGGTGCCTCCACTAATTTAACAAGTACGTAAATATTCCCGATATTTAATATGAATACGATGTTTTTTTTAATGCACATGACCATGTCTATGTTTTGTGATTACAAACCATTGTGCAAAATTAATGAATTTTTGAATTTCCGAGGAAAACATAGGACTAGCAGAACACGTGTCCTGCGGGAAGCAGAGCCTCCACCAGCTATTTCCCTACTCCTCAAAGCTCTTCAAAGTTTATAATAGAGTGTGCCAGTTGAATCGCGGCACGATCCAATATCCGCCTCGCCACCGCTCAGAGCGACTCATTTCCGAGGCCTACTTGCAGAAACTAAACCATGATAAATTCTACCCTCTAGCATTCCCGGCAAGTCACAAGTGTCCCCAGATACACGCAAATAAGTTGCAGGCAATGCACTTATACGTTTTTGCCGCTAATGCATAACTCAATGCAAATAAGTAACATTCAAAAATTCCACTACCTAAAATCATCATTGAAATATAGATAACGCGTTACTAGTTATGGAATCAATGGAATTCTCTTCAGATGACTATTTCGTTGCGTGGGAATATTGAAAGTTACTGAATAGGTACAACAATAGCCGACATTTAGTTCATAACCATGTTAAGGCGTTATTTACTATGGACGCACTAAACAAGGAGTCGTCCAGTCACATTAGAACGCTAATTGATGAAATTTTGAAAAACTTACGCGCTTTAAAAATCCTAGGTGAACCTACGGACGCCTGGGATACGCTCATTATTTATATGATTGTGTCAAAGTTATAAGTTTTATGATTCGTTATTACTATGACACATTATGTTATTAACGATGAAAATTATGGAAATTAAATAATAGGTAAAATAATTTTATGCGTAAGGAGCATTAATTAGTATGAACAATATCTTATTGCAAATGATATTTATGGGACCATAATATTATGGATGGTGATGTTTCGGAGACACTTGTTATTGATTGTGATTTTCGGACATTCGTTTTACGGAGACAAAATAATTACGGTATGATTGTAACCTGATTGTCTCAACGAGTGCCTTAATAAAAACTATTATACTCATTTTATCAACGTGTTTTAATACAGAAAGCATTATTTTTATACATTTCCTAGTACGATATTGGAATTATATAAAATTCCTAGGAAATGTATACATTTCCCAGGATATATAATAAGATATATATAAATAGGATATATAATAATATTCCCAGGATAATTATATAAAATAATTATTAAAACAATATTTTATACATTTTCTAAATAGCTTCGGAATTGTATACATTTCCTAGGAATTCTATTATACAATTTCTAGATTACATACATTTCCGGTAACAGATTCCTTGAGTGTAATCATCATCATTATCATCATTTCAGCCGTAGAACATCCACTACTAAACACTGGCCTTCTTCATGGATCTCCATGAGGGGCGAGTTGGCGAGCGCAGTACGGGATGTAGATACACGGCAAGACGCTGCTGCCCATCTTCCGGAAGTATCCCTTAGCAGGCTCTTACTGCTTCCACGGGCATGAGAGCAGGGGTAACATTCTACTGCCGGTACCCCACGGCCATCATTATTGAAACCTAATTATTGCTCTGTCATTCAAGCAAATTACCAGAACTCTGAAATTGAAACCTAACCGCAACTAGAGTAGCGCTAAAACGGAAATTAAAACAATGATAAGACGGTATCTATGAAATAAATAAGTAGAACCATCAAATTACTTAGTAAAACCGATAATAATACTGTTAGTTTGAAATTTGCATTGCTAGGGATGCCAACAAAACCCACAAACTTAGTCTAAGCAACATTGGCTCTCTCCATAGTATGAAACATCGTTTCCCGCGTCTATCTGTCTGTTTGACCGCTTACCATTACTAAACTACGCAACGGATTTTAATGCAGTTAATTAATTCACTTAAAGATGCAGTGTTTCAAAAAGAAAATTTCAAAGTAAAATTCATTAAGTGTTGGTCGTGTTAACTATTAAAGTAATGTGCAAGTTATGGATTGATTATCTTAAATAGACCTACAAAAACAACATTATCACTATCGACAGTGTATCTAGCAGGGTCGCGTATTAACCCTCAGAATTTGTAAGTGATATTCGCTGAAGATCGTTCAGGTATTGCGCCGACCTCGTCACACCCAGATGAATAAGTAGGGTCTATGTATGAGGACATTAGTAGGGCCAAACATACAAACAACACTCACATAACTGTTGTTATGGGGGACTTCAATGCCTAGGTTTGTTTGCATTGAAGATGCAGTATTCCAGTGCGGCAAGAGAAGCGATGATGAGTTGAGAGTGGGGCAATTTGGATGTGGGCAACGGAACCCCAGGGGACAGAGGCTGGCCGATTTTCTGGATGATTTGAGAGAAGTGGAACTGATAAAGAATACCACAGATGGTTATCAAAACTCTTCAATATTATAAAATTTACGGGTCATGACATCGAAAGATGGCTAAGAGAACAATATATCCATTACTCCATTAATCATCATACTTACCTACATCACATCATCATTATCAGCACCAGGATTATTGAAATGAAATTTAATGGAATATATTAATGTAGGTAATAGTTTGTACTGGAGTCCATTAAGGTAGTGTTATGCCGTAGATTTAAACTTGCGGTTGGATTTTTTGTTTCACGTTATAATGTATGCTTGCTTATAAACACAGTTCTGATGATGGGATCCATGATAAATCAAGGGAAATATTAAAATGTCATGAGCACACAGATTTTCTCATTGAAGTCGGTTTTTGTCAACAAATTAAAGAATTATTTTCAGAGTAGTTTAAAATAGTTATAGTAGTAGAATTATCAGTAAGTAATTGGATTAGTAGAGTAGTTAGCAATAGTTGTAATTGAGTAGTAAGAGATTGTAGTAGAGTAGACAGTAAGAGATTGTAGTAGTAGTTAGTAGTTGTAGTTGTGGTAGCTATTAGTTGTAGTAGTCAGGTAGTAGTTGCAGTTGTTGTAGTTATTAATTGTAGTAGTTCTAAGCGTTACGAAGTTTGTCGGGAAAAATAGTTAATCATATTTAGAGATGTGCAATGGACCTTTCAATCATCTATAATATCCAAATGATCGATAACCGAAGCACAACTCTATTCGAATAAATCCATATTCAATAACTACGTTGGATGTACAAAGGAAATGTGAAATTAATCATCCACGATGTAAATGCGTATGGATTAATACGAGATAAGCTGTTATTCTGCCGTGGGGTGCCGGCAGTAGAATGTTACCCCTCCTCTCATACCCATGGATGCAGTAAGAATCTGCTAAGGGATACCTCCGGAAGATGGGCAGCAGCGTCTTTCCATGTACCAACATACCGTACTGGGCTCGCCAACCCGCCTGCCAAGCGTGGTGAGTATGCCAACTACCCTTAAGGAGATCTATGTGGAAGGCCTGTGTTTAGTATTAGACTTTTTACGGCTGAAATGATGATAATGAATTATGAAAGTGTTCAACGAAAAGAGAAGCTAAGGACTATCTAAAAACACTATTTTTATCTTAGAACAAATTAAGTTTTTTAATTAGACTTGTTTTAATTAAATTACGTTTTTCATAAAGAAAAGTGCGGAACTAACGTAAATGTTTTGTTTTAATGATGTTTTGGTAACGGTCACTCAAATATTCCACCACGCATTGACAAAAAAAACTGATATTCTGGTTGGGTTATCGTGGACGGGATGCAAGGCGAAAAATACTCAGAGTTGACTCAGAGTGTACCTTATTTGGTTTAAAATTCGTGCGACCATAGCGAACTATTCTTAAGTTTAAAAGTTATACTGCTGTCTGAAAAAACACTTATTCTACAAGTATCTCGAAATAGTTAACATATGTTTATAGTAATATAGTGAGTTAACTTTCCAGACGAGTTTACGAAGTAGTTTCTTTTAAGATTTCTGCTCTTCTACAGGAGAAAGTTTTTAACAAGTTCAACGTCAACATCTGATGTTGTAGTTTCAGTACGTAAAACAATACAACAGAATAATTAATTAATATAATGAAACATCCATGCCGCCGTGGGGTGCCGGCAGTAGAATGTCACCCCTCCTCTCCTGCCCGTGGATGCAGTAAGAGTCTGCTAAGGGATACCTCCGGAAGATGGGCAGCAGCGTCTTTCCGTGTAAGAACATCCTGAACTGCGCTCACCAACCCGCCTGCCAAGCGTGGTGAGTATGGCAACAACCCCTCATGCACTTGGATCTCTAAGTCAATGAGGGAGGCCTATGTCCAGCAGTGGATGTCTTACGGCTGTAATGATGATGATGATGATAATGAAACATTGGATGAGTGCCGTGGCGAACAAACCTTTAATGTGCAGTTTTCTTTTTTTTTGGTTAAAAGTTATTTTAAAAAAATACAAACTGTCTTACTCTTTTTATATGCATGTGGTGTTAACATGTAAGTGGTTGTGCAATTAACTATAATTATGTACTTTGTGTATGAGTTTTAATTAGTTTTAGTTTTAAGTATGAAGTAATGTAACAACTGTTGGTTAACCTTAATAAATAAATAAATAAATAAAAATACTTTAAAGACTTGTTCGCCATGGCACTCATCCATTTTCTAATGAATAAATCATTAGAAAAACTCCAGCCAGGAAACAAATATATATTAACGACCTCTGACCCAGCAGGCGGAGGTCCGCCCGCGACGTAAGAGGTTGCGGGCTCGATTCCCGCCTCGATACAACTGCTTAGCTTGGAAGAGAAGAAGATGTTGTGTGAATTGTCCAGCATTATTTATTTATTTATTTACATTAATTTTTGAATCTATAGTATTATCGCGGTATAGTATTTGAATCTTATTTAACTGTATAACTGATAGGAATATATGTATGTATATAGTTAAAATGTTCCTAATTTTAATTGACCAAGATGTGTTGATTATGAGTATTTACCCATTTCGCAGAATAAATGATATTTGATTTGATTTGAATGTGAATATGGAAAAAATCATTCAGCCGTAAAACATCCACTGATACAGGCCTCCTCATGAATCTCCATGAGGGTTAGTTGCCATACTCACCACGCTTGGCAGGCGGGCCGGCGAGCGTAGTATGGGATGTTGATACACGTAAAGACGCTACTGCCCATCATCCGTAGTTATCCCTTCGCAGGCTCTTAATGCATCCATAAGGCCATGAGAGGAGAGGTAATATTCTACTCCCGGCACCCCACGGCAAGCGAGTTAAATCCGGTTAACAAAATACAGTTATACAAAGCAACATAATTAGGGAATGATTGGGGTGTGATGCATGTTAAGTTATAGTGTAACTAGCTGTCCCTCACGATTTCGTTTGCTTCACAAAAGAGAGAGAATGGGTCGATGGCATCTGGTTATAATAAAAATGCGTTCGCGGTAAAACTGTTATATCTTAAGATATTCCTAGATTTCCTAAACACAGAAATATCGGTGCAGTGCATACCGTATTGACCTGTTCATTCCTCTGACTAATAGCTGTTCTTGCTGAGAGGATGCTATTGGTGCTGGGCGAGCTTAATCCATGTAACAATGTCCCAGGCACTGCAGCGTCCCGTACAGCATAAATATCAGTTGCTGGCACTTTATAAATCATCTATAGTTAGATGTAACAAGGCCTTACCATACCATTTGGCCAACACGGCTTTTTCGTAAACAATGTTATGTAAAACGTTGAATTAAGTAGGTTACATTTACGCTCAAGCACTAAATCTGATTCGTTCACTTAATACCCACATAAAGTTTCTCTGAATGACTGACGCACGCTTTACAGGGTGTATTATAACATGTGTACTAAACCGAAAGAGGGGTTTCAGTCCATGGAAACAAGTAGATTTAGAAGGAAAAAAATCGGGAATTCATATTTTTTTTGTTTAATATTTTTATTTACAGATTTACAGGACGGTGTGATGTGTAAATAATCCTGAGCTCATAATCTGATTTTTTTTTACATTTTAATAAAAAAAACTTTTTTGGTTAAAGGTCAATGACCCTGCCAAGAATCAGCTGGCTTTTAGGTTGCATTATCGTATAAACAGCTGTTGAAGTTAAAACTTTCGTGGTCTTTTCTTGAATGAAAATCACTGAATCCTGAAAAGTCTTACAAAAAAACTGTTCATTGAGATAGAAAGAATAACCCCCTTTTGGCTTAGTACACATGTTATACCACACCCTATACATAAAAATATATTTGTGGGCGTTTTAATAAACCGTCTTCCATTTTACGATGCAAAATTCACATGTCACTCTTACAAAATCATAAAACCTCGCAAAGTAATATTTCATAGCAAAATGGTCTCTACGACTCCGTAACAAGGTTCAGTGTGTCACCACGTAATCATTATAGGAGTTGATAAATTGAGACGGAAAATATTTGAGACGAGGTTTAACTCACTTAATTATTGGGTTATAGAAAACCATTTTACAAATACGAGGGGAATCGTTTCCTCGTTATACTAGGGATAATTTTGTTTGAAATCGTTGAGCATTTAAGGGTTTATACAGTTTTAATTGCGACGAACTGACGATTACCTTAAATCATGTAGAGACCATCACCACTCTACTTTAGAAAATAGGCACGTCCTGGCTGACCTCTCTTCGCTGCATGGTCTTTGTAACGGGTACATTTATTGTGAAGAATTAGCGTCTAAAATACTATGCTCTTATAAAGAGGACAGGTTACCCTAACCTTTTTGCTGTAGCACAGTGTGTAACAAACTACGCTACTCGCTTGCAACCCGATTGCAGAGATTGTATAATAAGAATTTTAAGAGCGTTAACATCTTTCGCTCTACTTAATTATGTATGTTAAGCAAGCAGTGCTAAGTAAAACACTCAATGAACCCATCCAGGGTTGTTAGTGCTACTTACAACTCATCATACATACTTATTAGCATATTAACAACTTATTATCCAATATTATGTTGTTTAGTTCACCTATACTACTAACCAACTTTTTTTTTACATTATTTATTTTTTATATATTATTGTCTATTTATTTATCCAATTAGTTATTCATCATTTCAGCCGTAAAACGTCCACTACTAGACACAGGCCTCCCTCATGGATCTCCATGAGGGGTAGTTGAAATACTCACCACGCTTTGTGGGCGGGTTGGTGAGCGCAGTACGGTATGTTGATCCACGGAAAGACGCTGCTGCCCATCTTCCAGAGGTATCCCTTAGCAGGCTCTTCCTGCATCCACGGGCAGGAGAGGAGGGGTTACATTCTACTGCCGGCACCTTTACCTGTACCACGGCTCTAATTAATTAATTAATCATGTTAATGTATTAAGTAAAATCTGTAAGGTGTTGGTTTAATATAGATGTATTATTGATATTATATTGTAGTTAAGGTACATAGCATGTTATTTAGAGACCGTAGACCTTTTGTTAACTTAAGAACAATTCAAAAAAAGTAAATCCATTATTTTGTCTGTCAGTCATAAGTAAGTATCAGAAGAGTTATGTTATTAATTCTAAGAGCTGTGGATTTTGTGACTTATAAAGCTTTCAAACCATAACGCTAAATCAATAACGACGAGCTCTGTGGCGCAGCGGGCGAAGGTCCGCCTGCGCTGCAAGGGGTTGCGGGTTCGATTCCCGCATCGGGACAAATGTCTGTACGATCTGCAGATATTTGCTCAGGGTGTTCTGGGTGTTTTTCTATCTATATCTATATATATAAAATTCAAAGTCCTGACTGACTGAGATATCAACGCACAGCCTAAACCGCTGATCGCACAGACTTGAAATTTGGAGGGTATGTTTGTCTTGGTATGTAGGCGCTCACTAAGAAAGGAATTTTGAAAAATCGCACGCCAAGGGGTTCAAAATTGGGTTCAAAGTTCAGAGTAAAATATGACATATCTACGTGACCGTTCACGACAGACATTTGAAAATTCGTATGTAGCTTTCTGCAATGAAATAAGCAATGGCGTGTTCGAGTTTTTTTTTGAATTTTCAAACTTAAAGGGTGGGGGGTCCATTGTTTATGAAAAAAACCTTTAAAGAGCTACATCTTTTGAACTGTAACCGCTAGCAGGTTGAAATTTACAGAGAAAATAAAATATTCAAAAAATCATCTATATATATAAAATCAAAGTCCTGACTGACTGACTGACTGATATATCAACGCACAGCCTAAACCGCACAGACTTGAAATTTGGAGGGTATGTTTGTCTTGGTATGTAGGCGATCACTAGGAAAGGAATTTTGGAAATTCGCACGCCAAGGGGTTCAAAATTGGGTTCAAAGTTCAGAGTAAAATATGACATATCTACGTGACCGTTCACGATAGACATTTGAAAATTCGGACATTTAAAGCCGCGGGCAGCAGCTAGTTTATAATAAAAATATCTATCTAAGTATTATAATGTATTAAGTAAATCAGTCATCTAGTACCCATAACACAAGCTCTGCTTAGCTTGGGGCTAGAAGGTGCCGTGCGATTTGTGCATAATTATTTATTTATAAAAAAAAATAACACGGTAATCTCAGAGGTTACCTATTTTTTTTAATGTGTACTCTTGGTCTTGCAATCTACACAATATCATGTCCATTGAAAATCAAGAAAAGATGTTCATCTCCATCTTACGGGTATGGAACTTACCCCAAATTAATTACTTTTTACAGATTTTTTTTGTACCGTTTCAGCGTGATTATTATATGATCATACAAAATAAAATAGGGGTTTTTTTTTTGTTTTTATTTGGATACGTGTGATTTTATAGTCAAAGCTTATAATTTGAGTCAATAGATTTCTTACCCAGCCCAAGCGATCTTAGAAATTTACAAATTTGAGCGGGAGTAGAATTTTAATAGTTTTGAATGTGGTGTCTCTCTGAATCTCTGCACACCTGACGGCAACGAATGCGGATCTTCTTGTAAGAGCTCAAGTCCTCTTCGGATGGAGACTTTTTATGAAGGAAGATTAATGTCGAAGCGTTTTCGGGCAAAACCCCGAAAACGCTTCGACATTATCTTTCTGCCGTGGGGTGCCAGCAGTAGAATGTTACCCCTCCTCTCATACCCATGGATGCAGTAAGAGCCTGCTTAGGGATTCCTCCGGAAGATGGGCAGCAGCGTCTTTCCGTGTATCAACATCCCGTACTGCACTCGCCAACCCTGGTTAACTAAGTATTTAAATAGTTATAAACTCTGTTTATTTATTAGACTTTAAGTTATACTTGTTTCAACCCTAGCCTAAATAATACTTAGTTATGTTATTCTCATAAGTGAACTGTATTTTGTTCTTGAGAATAAAGATTATTTAAACCGAACCCGCCTGCCAAGCATGGTGAATATGGCAACTACCCTTCGTGGAGATCATGAGGGAGGCCTGTGTTCAGTAGTGGACGTGTTACGGCTGAAATGATGAGTATCCTACTTACAATATGCTGGGTTACAAAGAGCAGGAGGATGTCTGACATAAACACATTTTAAAGAGGTATCTCTTCCAGCCGTAGGACATCCACTACTAGACAAAGGCCTCCCTCATTGAACAGTAAGTACTGATCATGAGGGGTTGTAACCATACTCACTCCGCTTGGCAGGCGGGTTGGCGAGCGCAGTCCAGGATGATACACGGAAAGACGCTGCTGTCCATCTTCCAGTATCCCTTGACAGATTCTTACTGGGAGGGGCAACATATACTGCATTATATACTGCATTCACGGGCAAGAGAGGAGGGGCAACATTTTACTGCCGGCACTCCACGGCATGTATGTCAATAAGTGTTCAAAGTATTCGGTTAACATAGTCTGCTGTATTGAGATCCCATCAGGTAAAGTTTGAGAGATGAGGAACTAAAAATTCCAGCAATCGCAGAGTCTGCCGAAATACCTTATGCAGCTCTTGTCCTAGTCAGATAAAGTTTGAGAGATGTCATATCAATAAAAATCATATCATAAAAATTGGTGTCATAAAAGTTTCCAGCTACCACCGCGTCTGCCGAATTTTCTAGGATATCCGCACAAAGGTAGATTGCCACAACACACTTATTTAGGTTTTTTTTCTTTTTAATGAAAACGACTCATTGTTTAAAGCTACAGTAAAGTCTCTTCAATTTTTATTTCCATTTTGTAATTAAGTGGTAAACAATTTCTATCGAACCAACTTTTTATTACTTGAACGTTGAATATAGTTTTCAGCGTACACGTTAACTTTGCTTGCGGGGAGCTTTTGTTTTAGTTTTCCTTGTAGCTTTTATATTTAAATTAAAACATTGCTCATTAATTATAATAGTTTCTGCATGGGTTTAGCTGAAGTTGTAAAATTAGTGCTTACGGTAACTAAGTTTGAAATGCCTATTTTGGCGCGCGGTAACTTTTGGTGAACCAAACTGCTTCCTTCCCAGCTGCAGTTGTGGCTCGAAGCATATGCGCCAGCGAGTCATCTCACAAATCCTAGATGCAATTTTTTTTGAAGATTTACAGTAATTTCAACCGAAATTGAAAAGTGTTTTATTATTTATAAGCGATTTATCATTAATGATAGGATCTTTACTATTGATCCTAATAACACTTTTCAATTTCGGTTGAAATTACTGTAAATCTTAAAAAAAAATGCATCTAGGATTTGTAAGATGACTCTTAAAAATTATTTTAAACTTTTGCAGCAGGTTTCAGCAGGTCCTATTATATTCCTATTTTTTGTTGTATAAATCAATAACGGTGTGGTTCCTAATGTTATCGTGATGCTGTTTATCACCTTTTAAAATATTTTTAAGAGCATCCTATTACTAGTGGAACGACTAGGAACCATGCTTTTGATAAGCGTAACAATTTGAAAATATTACATTAAACAAATATTTCATTTTACTATAGTAACTTTCGTGACTTATTACATTCATATTAAATAGCGGGAATGTTCACGTACTTGTTATTGTTGGTGGAGGCACCTACTGTTTCGACCCTTATCGATGACCCTTATCGGCGGGTCGCGAGCCGAGTTCACCCTGACGAAGGCCCTCAATAAGGGTCGAAACAGTTGGTGCCTCCACCAACAATAACAAGTACGTGAACTTCCCGCTATTTAATATGAAAATATTTCATTTGTTAACATACAACGGATACATCGAAATCACTCTATTCATATAAAACATCATCATCATCATCCACAACACAATATCACTTACTGCTGGGTAGAGGCCACCCTAAGTTTGTGCCATCCACCACGATCCTGTACCAGTCGCATCCATCGACGCCACCGGTCACTCGACACTTCCATAACCCATCCGCGGCCTCCATTCAGCTGTGGCCTTGCTCCGCCTGTCATCACCATACCTTGCAATGTGTCCTGCCCAACTCCACTTTTGTTCCAAGATGTCTACTTTTTTATAGAATACAACTGTAACCTATTTTATAAAACCCTTGTTTCATGTTCACTTAGCAGCCGTGGGGTGGCAGTAGAATTTTACCCTCCTCCAATGCCCGTGGATGCAGTAAGTAAGAACCTGCTAAGCGATACCTCCGGAAGATGGGCAGCAGCGTCTTTCCGTTTATCAACATCCCGTATTGCTCTCGCCAAGACGCCTGCCAAGCGTGGTGAGTATGGCAACTACCCCTCATGGAGATCCATGAGCGAGGCCTGTGTTCAGAAGTGGACGTTTTGCTTGTAGCTTGGGCCTCACCAGTTTGTGGTGTATAACCGTTCAGCCGCAAGCGCTGCGCTCACGTTGTCCTATTTTAAAGAGAATGGTCACTTTCAAAGGGAACCAGATAAAAGGGATGCGAAATAAGGCGAGGCAATTTCAATGGAGAGTTTCAAGGTGTTGACGGCGCATTGAAACTTTTATTATGCAACTCACAAAGGTATTTCTATTTTAAATCACAAAGATATTTCTAGTCTAAACTTTTAATATGGAACTCACAAAGGTATTTCCAATATTCTTTGTATCTAGGTTAAAGTATACTTTTTCAACTACACACATTTACTTATTAAACATTTATTTATTAAAATTATCATTTTATTATGCAACTCACAGAGGTATTTTCAATATTCTTTGTATCTAGGTTAAAGTATACTTTTTCAACTACAAAATTATCACCAATGCTAAATTAGTGCTCAACCTATACTTTCTCAAGAATTTCTGTTTAGCCTGTCAAGGGTTCCGTTGTTTAGCGGGAAAAGGACTCGGCTTTTGAAACGGTCAATGACCGATTGACCAACCGTAGTTGCCACCGGAATCTATTATTTTTATTAAATATCTTAGAAAACTCTACTCAACAATGAGCGTCGCCAGATGTTGATAATAACAATCTATAGAATTATATAATCAATAAACAGATCGAAAAACTCATGCTCCTGTACTACCTCAGGTCAAAAGCAAAGTTTTACACCGCACCAGCCCTGAATCCGGGATTCAAATCAAAATATATTTTGTTATTGTCTAGTTCTTACCAAAAATTATACCTATATAATAACAAGCCTAATTTGACCCATTGTTTAAAAGTTAATTACGTAAAGTACCTAGAGGAAGACCGCTGACATTGCAGCTGCATCGGACACAGGAGCGCCGACGCAGCAATGACGTCAATCAAAGAGACAATGGACAATACGTGACCGGACATACTTACTTCTGATTCACACCTCGAATTGGTCGGACTTAGATTAATTAGTTATAGTTCTTTTATGTAATTTCTATACTTTTGAATTAAAGTAATTTAAACTTAATTCGGTTTTTTTTCGGACCTCCGACTGCCGCTAACGTATTTAGTTTAAAGAGGTCGTCCGTCGGCTTAAAAAACGTCGTATTTTGTTTTTATGTTTGTATAGATCTAGGATAAAATTGACACTGGAAATGTACTTAATATTTTTTTACTGAGATATACAACAGGTTTTAGTCAAAATTTTGAGGCAACTTTGTGATTTTCTTCTATCGAGATTTTTTTATGTAATCATCATTAATCATGTTTATGAAACATTTAAGGTATGGAATAAGTCCTGGAGCATATATGAATTTTAAAGTGAAATATTGAGTAGTTTGGAAGATATCAATAATTATATAACAAATATATAATTCTGGACAATTCACACAGCATCATCTAGCCCCAAGCTAAGCAAAGGTTGTGATAAGAGTACTAGATGTCTGATATAATTAAACATTATATTATTTACATAAATATATTTTTTATAATATAAAGAAAAACATCCAGAACACCCTGAACAAAATATCTGGAGATCGTACAGACATTTGTCCCGAGGCAGGAATCGAACCCGCAACGTCTTGCGTCGCAGGCGAACCTTCACCCGCTGAGCTACAGAGTTCGTCTATCTTGTCTAAATAAGGAGACACGGAGGAGTTAAAAAAAAGCAGTGTAAGTTAGTCCTCCCCTCCCACTGCTTATTTTCAACCCCTCAATAAACCCTAATTAAACAAAAAGTAAATTCAAACAAAAATCCCACCATACTGGGTGTAAAAGGATAACTACCGAAAACTTCGGGGGGTCAATGTACTCATCAATATGAACAACTTTTACTCGCTGTAAAACGCTGTAAAAAAATGTAAAGAAACAGCTGTTCCATACAAAAGTACAATACCTTATTTACTAAAATAAATGGAACAGCTGTTTCTTCAAAAGTTCCTTAGTAAAAGTTGTTTATATTGACGAGTACACTGACCTCCCGAAGTTTTCAATAGTTATCATTTTACATCCTGTATTATACATCTGATAAATCCAAATCATTCCAGCAGTTTCGAATATTGGCCGGTACAAACAAACAGACAGGCAGACAGATATTTATGTTATAGATTTCGTTTATATTGTTTTGTACCTAAGGAGGAAAAAAAAATGCATTTATTGTGTCATTTTATACAGAAAGACTAAACAAGAATTAACTTTTTTTTTACACTCTCGCCATGTAAACCATCCCTTACAGCTTGTTGTTGTCGATCGAGATATACCTATAGTACTTAGAGAATTGTGCTCAGAAGTTGTAGGTCAATGGTTTATACAAATTCATGCATCTCACAGCCACACTACACACTTACACTACACATTTACTTACACTATGCGATTTTTGTTCGTAGTTTAGTTTACTGTTAACATTTGTTTGTTTGTGGCATCATTGCTTACCTACCTACCCTAATTTAGTAAGTGCTTTTAATTTAATGTAGACTCGATTTGGTTTATGAATAGTACATATTTAACAGTGTAATATAAAACAATAACATAACTGTGAGTTTTAGTTTTAGATAATAAATCAAATAAAATAAGTTTTTGGGACAATACGAGACATTTTTTGAAGGTTGCGATTTATCTTCCCAGTTGGTTTATGCCATCGATCAGCGGGTGACAGATGGATCCTCGCCCTTGCCCTCTCAAATTCGCGGGACGCTGGGCGGGAACTTGAGATGAATGCCGAAAACATTTTGTTTGGTACTGTTAATGGATGCTCGATGAATTGGTTGATTTAGTGTTGATGCCCTTTGATGGTGTTACTATTGACGTTAGTAATGCGAGAATGAGACAGCTAGATAACGACATTAACATCATTGAATCTTTGGCTATACAGGTTTGGTAGCAGCGTATGGTGGAGGCAGGTTCAGAAATATCTCAATTTCAAGGTAAAGAAAGATAATAACTGAAGATAATTAAAAAAAAAATCCGACAACCTATTATACAACGAAATCAATCAGAAATGAGCTCTTTCATAACCCCCTTTAAGGAATGTATCGAATGACCAATAAACCTGTTATAATATCTTTCAAAAAACTTAGGGATGCCTGGTACCCAGATGTGGGTGAAATAGGACTGTGGATGTTGAAGGGGGTGTAGTTATTCTAACCAGGCTTGGCAGGCGGGTTGGCGAGCGCAGTATGGGACGTTGCTGCCCATCTTTCAGAGGCATCCATGGGATCTAGGCACGCCATGAGGAGAGGCAATATTCATCCGCCCGCACCCCACGGCACGTTTAAGTGTTTAAAGGCCAATTTACCTTAATTATAATAATTATTTATCATGCATATTAGTTAATTGTCGTAGTCTCCCCACCCTGCTGAAATCAGGCGTAATTATCGATCAAAATCTCCAAACATAACAATTAAGGACCACATCATCATCATCACAGCATTGAGGTTAATGCTGTAAGCGAAAACTATGCCCTCATTCATCATTATTCATCATTTCAGCCGTGACACGTCTACAAATGAACACAGGATACTCTCATGGATCTCCATGAGGGGTAGATGCCGTATACATTATACATATGTATGTATATGCCGTAAAAGTAGTAGAGTAGTTGTAGAGGTAGTCGTTGGTGAGTTGTTGTTAGTACGTGAAGAGTAGTAGAAGTGTAGAGTAGTCGTTAGTAGTTTTAGTAGCAGGGCGATACGAAGTTTGCCGGAACAACTATATAGTATAATAATATAAGGTTTAATTTGAAGAGTCCCAATGACCTGTGCGACCCATAGCTGAATAAAGTGAACGTGGGCGGTAATAAAAGACCAACAAAGCCTCATACTTACCTACGTGACTGTTTTTGTTCCCGAAGGATCAATAAATCACTACAGCTGGGAACTCCCTGAGCCGCAAAAACGATCCAAGTTTGATGCTCGGAATAATTAATTTAAAGTAGGGAATGGGGGCATAGCCGTTAGCCTGGGGGTTAGCCGTGGGGTGTCTGTAGAATGTTACCCCTCCTCTCATGCCCGTAGATGCAGTAAGAGCTTGCTAAGTGATACCTGTGGAAGATGGGCAGCAGCATCTTTTCATGTAACAACATAACGCACTGCGCTCGCCAGCCCGCCTGCCAATCGTGTTGAGTATCAAATCAATATAATCAATCAGATAATTTATTTATTTAAACCTTTACAACATATTACATATTTACCGCATCCATCAAGACCTTACCTCCCGTGCTAGTTAAAAACTGTGTTACGGCGATGTAAGGTCTATTAAACTTACATCACAAAATCCTAGATACATATATATGTATATAATTATACTAATACATAAAATTTATACTTATTAGAATACAATAACACCTAAACACACTTAGTTAGATTATCAGATTAGACACACTGATGTAATGTACGCCGCAGCCCTGATAGCTTGCATGAATGTGACGCCCTTTTCCGCATTTAGACTCCAAGGTGGTCCATTATGCGTGAGGTGTCTGGCTTGCATAGTGGCCAACTCCGACCAGAAGCGCAGAATCTTCCTAGGATCTTCACGGGCTTCATGGAGTGACCCCGGTTGTTTGAAGATTTGTTGTCTTTGTGCTGTTAGTTACTCCCTCGCATTCCAGGACTAAGTGGGCAGCTGATTCGACCTCCTTCAGACATCCTCTGCAGAGGGGGCTATCTGTAGCTCTGATGTTGAAAAGGTGTTAGTTAAAGGTGAACCCTGATAGCTTGCTATGTGATGGCAGTTATACTGAGGCAGTATCCATTTTTTGAACCCACGCAACACGCATAAGTACCAATTTATGTCGTCCTTATTTATAAGTGTATGAAATTACTTCCTTGCACGATATTTAGCATGAATACATTTGCAATAGAATTATTTTATCCATCTATGTAGTATAATGTATTAAGTATATCAGTCATCTAGTACCCATAACACAAGCTCTGCTTAGCTTGGGGCTAGATGATGCTGTGTGATTTGTCCAGCATTATTTATTTATTTATTTATTATTTGCCGTGGGGTGCTGGCAGTAGAATGTCAACCCTCCTCTCCTGCCCGTGGATGCAGTAAGAATCTTCTAAGGGATATCTCTGGAAGATGGGCAGCAGCGTCTTTCCGTGTAAGAACATCCCGAACTGCGCTCACCAACCAGCCTGCCAAGCGTGGTGAGTATGGCAACAACCCCTCATGCACTTGGTTCTCTAAGTCAATGAGTGAGGCCTATGTCCAACAGTGGATAGATACCCTACGGCTGTAATAATGATGATGATGATGAATGGAATTATTAAAAATCTTTGAAAAAAGTACGATATCAATATTCGAGGTTACGCGAGGCTACGCGCGGTCATAAATTGAATGGATGACTGAATCTTTTTGTGCTGTCAGATCAGCTAATTTATAATAATTATTATGTCCAGCTCGCACTTGTCTGGTTTATTTTTAATGGTTTACTTCATAATATAATATCGTACCTAATTATTCCTTTAAACTATTACCTTAAACCTAAACAAAGCAAGGAGTACATACACAAACGAAATGTTTCGAGAATGGAGATGTCAAGGAAGGAAAAAGGGAAGGCCTTTGTACATAATTGAATTCGTTCGCTTCAGATCACTTTTTTTCCAAGTGAGCGAAGGAAGCATACAAGAAACCAAACTCTTTCTTATATATTTATTGTTACTATATATAGAGAGAGTCAGCTCTAAATTTCGAGAGCGGACTGTCCCACCAAAGCTGCAGTGAGGCAATGCCATTAAAGCAGTAAACTGTAATGACAAAGCGTATCACAAATTGAATCTAAGACCTTTTGAGGCTGGCGCCGTGTAAATTGGCAATTTTGAAGCAATCAGCGCTTTTATTAACAATCTCACAGTAAACTGAGCTGAGCTGGAAACTACTCAATTTAACGCACTACATTTTAAGCTTCAGCCAAAACTGCGCGGTATTGACGCAGGCGGGATGCGAAGCGGGATTGACAGCTGCGCGGCGGACGCTACTCATGATATGACAACCTTTAAATCTGTGGCGCAGCGGGCAAAGGTCCACCTGCAACGCAAGAGGTTTCGATTTCCGCCTCTGGACAAATGTCTGTACGATCTGCAGATATTTGTTTAGGGTGTTGTGGATGTATAATAAAAAATATCTATTGGACGTAAAGCGAAAGCGACAGCCGCGCGGCGGACGCTTCTCATGGTATCTCTACAACTCTTCTGTGGCGCAGCGGGAAAAGGTCCACCTGCGACGCAAGAAGTTTCGATTTCCGCATCGGTACAAATGTCCGTATGATCTGCAGATACTGATTTAGGGTGTTGTGGATGTTTCTCTATAAATAATAAAAAAAATACCTATGTAAGTATGTAGTGTAATGTCCATTAACTTACTCCCATGCTTTTCTTATGGATCACAAACCTGGATCTACTATTAAAACATTAGACAAAAGATACAAACAACACAATGATCTATGGGACGAAGCATACTGAACATCAGGCTACAAGATAGACAAAGTTGCAAAGGTATAAGAGAAAAAACCAAAAAACCAAAGTGATAGATGCAGTAATCATAATACCCAAACACAAAAATGACAGATGGGTCCGAAGAACGACGGCGTGGACTGGGCTGATAGAAAAAAAAGCCAGAGGCCTCACCCTGAAGAAAGATGGGCCGATGAAATAAAAAAAGTAGCGAAGACACACTGGATGAAAAAAGCAGAAGACAGAGACGCATGGAAAAGTATGGAGGCCTTTACCCCAAAAGGGGCCTTAACACCAAATATTTTTGTATTTTTTTTAACTTCATAACAATTGAATACCCACCTAATGCTATAAAAGTAAGTTAGTTAAATAAAAGCTAATTAATGTAATAACCAGTCAGCATTTAATGCTGACTAGTTCATCATGCACTGAGTGTGCTAAATGTATATAGGTAATCTGTGTGAGTACACATTCATACCTAACCATTCAACGAATGGATGGGCAATTAGTGTGTACTTACCTACTTCCTAATCTTTTGTTGTTATTGTTTTTTTTAAGAGTTATTTTATAGTTTAATTTTGTTTTTTGTCTTTTTAGGAGTTATTTTATAGTTGTATCTTGTTTCTATGTTGTTAACATTATCTGACCGGCATGAACTTGTAGTTCAAAGGTCATAAAATTAAGAATAAAAAAAAAAAAAAAAAGGCATTTTTTTTATTTCTGTAGTTTAATGAAATGTATCAGTTGGTCTAACAGGCAACTGATACGCAGGAGGTAGCGGGTTCGATTCCCGCCACGGGACAAATGTTTCCAATTGTTCTGCAGATTTTTGACCCGGATCTGGGTATTTTTCTGTGTAAGATAAGTATGTTTTTACAAAAATAAATGTAAATAAGTATTGTATCCATCATCTGGTTTCCATACTTTGCTTAGTTTAGAACTGTTGTGTATAGTGTTCAGCGTTATTTATTTATTTATCTTGTCATTTGCGATTCGCGACTTAAATGTGTTTTGTTTCTACTTCGTAACATAACTATTCTAATAAGTTATTAACTCAATTGAAAAAAAAACGACTTTGACTCGGGCAGGTGTGCACGTTTGATTTTGTGAAGTACACGCTCCTGCTTCGCGTCTCAGACGCGCAGGTTCGGCCAAAGCTTTACGATAAATGTTTTTTTTGGTGAATGCTCTTTACTCGTTATTAAACAACCCTGGTAACGAATCCCAGTTGCGAAAGTGGCCAGAGCGATAAAATTGAGTAAAAATTGTGCAAAATAATAATTGAGTACAAAATTGGCTTCATACGGGAAAACATCTACCAGGCGTATCATGTTTTCCCGCACGAAGCCAATTATATAGCAGGTATGTATCTATTCATCGTATGTGTTGTTTAACATTGAATATAACTATAGCTCGCCGTGTTCCCTTTTCTTCCGAAAAGGTTGCCGTGAGGCATTAGAAAGTTGCAGTAATAATCTGCTAAGGATCTATTCTGCTCCGGAAGATGGCAGCAACGTCTTTCCGTGTATCAACATCCCATACTGCGCTGGCCAACCCGCCCGCCAAGCGTGGCGAGTTTGGCAACAATCCCCTCATGATGTTGGAGATGTTTGAGGGCTCATGTCCAGCAGTGGACGTGCACAGCAGTCCTACGGCTGTAATGATGATGAACGATGATTAACCATAGCTGTATCTATTAAAATTTCAAATTGAAACATCCAGAAAACCATAATCAGAAATAGTTTTTCAAAATATTTACATCATCATCATCATTCCAGACGTAAAAAGTCCACTACTGAACAGGCCTCCCTCATGGATCTCCATGAGGGGTAGTTGCCGTACTCACCACGCTTGGCAAGCGGGTTGGCGAGCGCAGCACGGGATGCTGATACACGAAAAGACGCTGCTGCCCATCTTCCGGAGATATCCCTTGGCAGGCTCTTACTGCATCCACGGACATGAGAGGAGGGGTAACATTCTACTGCCGGCACCCCACGGCAGTATACAATATTAACAAATATTTACAACGAACTTGAAAAAGAGATTACAAAATCAAATCCGGTCACAATTTATCGATCCAGAAAAAAAACAATGAATTAAATTAAATAACGAGTCTCGAATCAAGACGAGGAAGAAAACGAATTGATAAAAAATATAACAACGACAAAGAAAATAATAAAATAACTTCACAAGTGCTCGGAATATCAAGTTGCGGAACCAATTCTATCATAGCAGGCTCTTTTCAAAGACGAAGTAGGTAGGTAGTTGCTTTCAGAAGTTGAGGCGAAATTACTTAGCTTTGAGTTAAATAAAATAGGTTTCGACGTTTAGAAGTGCCTTGCAATTCTAGTTTCCTTTTAGTAATGAAAAGTAAGTTCTCAAGAAAGCTGCTTTTCCAATTTTCAAAAGTTATTGCTTATGTTTGGTATTGTTTGACCTCGGTGGCGGGTGCGGTTGCGATTCTTGAGTGATGAATGGTCCACCATCTCAGTCGTAGGACGTCCACTCTCCATAGATCTCCGTGTACTGATTATGAGGGGTTGTTGTCATACTCACCACGCATGGCAGGCGGATTGGCGAGCGCAATACGGAATGCGGATAGGGGAGAAGTGGGTAATGGGAGTCAGTGGACTATCGTGGTTACTACAATAACTCGAAAAACAAAATGCACAGCCGTAAGCACCGCGAACCCAAGATTGCATGCGACGCAGGCCCCTCCCCAACCCGCGTGCAGTTCGGGCCGAGCACTCGGAAGACATGGCTAAGTCGGTGTTTTGCGCCATTTTGTTGTAATTTTTCGTGTTCCCAAAATAAACGGTAAGTGTGGATTAACTGTCATGCATTTCGATTATTTATTGAACTTATAACATAGTTTGGTCATTTGAAGTGGTAAATCTTAAAACAATTGTTTTATAACGTATTTTTTTCAAGTTGTCAGCTTAGGGTAATGAAAGTCGGGACGACTCCCATTACCCGCAATATTTATGGCGTACATTATGATTGATTTGAACGTACATTGCCTGTTTTTCAGATACCGAAATACGTCTCAGGACGTACTAATAAAGCACAGTGGTCTTCTGACACACTCTGCAAAGCGAAAGATCTCATAAACGGATC
Organism: Pasiphila rectangulata; assembly: GCA_963082625.1. Classification (NCBI taxonomy): domain Eukaryota; kingdom Metazoa; phylum Arthropoda; class Insecta; order Lepidoptera; family Geometridae; genus Pasiphila; species Pasiphila rectangulata. The sequence continues at coordinate 23,344,353 of OY720235.1, forward strand.
CATAAGACTAGCTGCCAAAAGTATGAATATACCCTTTTCCAGCCTAAAGAAGCCCTTAAAAAAAAGATTCCTCGGAACTACGTCTTCGGCATCAACCAGTGACAAACAAGACTAAGAGAAGTGTTTAACAAGACATACAAACGACCTCCGAGTCAGATTCAAGTCTTCCTATCATTTGTTACGATGCTGAAAACGATGACCTAGAAAATACTGATGGTATTGGTACTAATACCTGCCTTATGCTATATTGTATGCTCTGAATTCGGCCGCAACACTCTGGTACAGATGCAGGTCTTGTGTCTATGGGGGATATGTAGTCTTGTGGGCTATGGGCACACGCAGACTGCACCGGATGGGATTCAGCTGAATGTTACGTGTGTAAAAACTGTTAGGATTTGTTGACTCCCATTACCCAGGGCGTGACCACAATTACCCGCTCGTGCGGACAATAGTGGTCAAAGTAATACTTAATTGTTTTAAGTGTTTTAATTAAGAAAGTTCGTCACCAAAGTTAATGAAACTCGTCAGACTCATAGTTGATTACGTAAACTATGTTATAAACGTATATAATAAACATTACTACAAAAACTTGGGTTTTGGAAACATTATCGCTTAAGTGACTCCCATTACCCTTTTTAGGGTTCTGGACCAAAATAGTAAAAAGGAACCCTTATAGAATCACTCTGTCTGTCTGTCTGTCTGTCTATCTGTCACAAATGGATATCTCGAGAACTACTGATGCTATCGGATTGCAATTTAAAATGGTAAAAGACAAAACTTTTTTACTAATATAGCATATAGGAAAATGTTAAAAAATATTCTTATTTTGATTGCAGGGGGGCGGATAGGGGATCTCAAAAATTTTAAGTGAAGTTACTAGGCCGTGTGGGGTATCATACGAAAGGTATTCATTTGCACATTAATAAACAGTTTTTAGTTTTCCTTTAAACCGTATCGTTTTTGAGTCATTTACAAAAATGTTGAAAAAACGACCGTTCCCCCCTCTTATCTCCGAAGTTTGAAGAGATAAACCCGTGATATTTCGATAAACGTTTCTTTATCTTATTTTTTATCTTATAATAGAAAAAAAGTTTATCTTTCCGTAATAAATTAAAAGTTTTGAAACATGAACATGGTTAAAAATATCAAAGGTGCTATAAACGACACTAAATATTGTACAAAAAATAAATTTCAACTTCGAAATGGTCAATTAGCAAGTCAACAGATGGGTGTAATGTTCTAAATTTATTCGACGTCTATTAATGAGTCAAGTTTGAGAAGTTTCAAATGAAAAGTTTCTGCTTTGCTTTTACGCTGTCTTAGCGGCGGCATCGCAAGTCAAGAGCGCATGCGTTTTTATTTGGCTGAACTATTGAAACTTATTGTGAACGTAATAGGATCTAAAATAATTATAAGCTACAATTTTGAGTTCAAAATTATCGTGGCGTAATTAGAGCACTGTTCATGTGCACCATCAGTTCTCGTCTGACAGCCTGCGGATGCGATCACAAACGTTGCTCATGAAGAAGGGCCTCTAAACGGAAGATGAAAATAAGATAGGCAAAAGCCGTTAAATGCTTATACATTTTCAAATCATTAATAACTGCGTTTGTTCTAATTCCCATAAATTAATTTGTTTTACAATTACATTTTTGTCATCGTCAAGTTTATTTTACTTGTAAGTTTTTATAACTTAAATAATTAATGATTACAAAAATTTACTGTAGGTGATTATTAGGTCAATACTGAATATATATCGAGGCTTGAGATGAACAAATGTATTAGCAATTTTTGAAGGTTAAGTAGACAACAGAATATGGTTTAAAATATTTCTCACCACAAAAAATGCCAAGTTATATCCGTTACTGTGAAAAGACTCAACACAATCCCTTATTATCAGCTTGACTCAAAGTTGCTTGCGTAATGAGTCCATATTAAGGTTAAGTAGACAGAATATGGTTTAAAATATTATTCACCTCAAAACATAAATAGGAAAAAATATTGTAAAGCAACAAGGACAGCGTTTTACTTATAATTTTACTGTACGATACTGAAAGGGTTTAGCTAAAGTGGTCGTTGATATCTTGCACCACGAACTAGAAGCCATTTGCATGAGATGCCTGGCTCAAGCTTTTAGCCGGAGGTGACGCGAGTGTTTGTGCACACGAGTGTACGCCTAAGGATATTAAAATATACGCCGAACGGCGCGACTCCCGCCCATTTGCACAATTGTTAACTGTCGCGAAAGAAATGACAGAAATTTTCGCATTCATATTACTGAGACTGAGTAGTTACGAAAACGCTAGTAGGCTGGATTCACTGTAGACGTACCGCCGGTATGTGACGTAGAGCGGTCAGTGCTGAAATTCAGAAATTAATTCGTTTATTTCCATAGTTTGCAATTACAAAACATAGACACAGACGTCACAGGTTCCGCGTCCGCGACTATGACGGTGCGCGTGACAAGAGAATCAGCCTTAGATAAGCTTTATCGGTGCAGTACCGATTGAGCGCCATCTACAGAATTATTTAGAATGACGATCTTCGTGGCTTAGTTGGTATTATAGCCGGCTGATAAGCAAAAGGTTGGAGGTTCGATTCCTATCGAATGACCTCATAGACTCTGGAGTATTTTTTATGACAATCATGTCATCATTATTATTTCAGCCGTAGGACTGCGCTGGTCACATGCCTACCCTCATGAAAGACACTGCTGCCCATTTTCCGGATTTATCCCTTGGTAGATTTATTCACGGCCAGATAGGAGGGGCAACATTCTACTAACGGCACTTCAGGACGAGCAATTAGGTCAGTGCAAAAGTTATGATGTCAACAATAACTTCGTGAAGGCCTATTGTGTCAAGTCTGTCAACTATTTGCCAACTCCATGAACCAATAAGGTAGCAGTGGAAAAAAGAGAATTAGTAAGATTAAGACTTAAATTTAATTGAATATTTTTCTTAATTACACACGCGGAAAGCAGATTGGTGCTCGTTGAACTGGCAATGGGCTGGCCATGTAGCTCGCAGAACAGTTGGCCGATGGGGCCAAAAAGTTCTCAAATGGAGGCTACGAACCGGCAAGCGCAGTCTAGGACGTCCATCTACAAGATAAGCAGACGACTTGGTAAAGACCGCAGGTGGATGCAGGCCGCTTCCTGGAAATCCATAAGGGAGGCTTTTGTCCAGCAGTGGACGTCCTACGGCTGAAAGGCTCATAATAAGGATGACACGCAAATTAAGAATATAGAACTAATCGCCCGCATCGTAAAATCTGCATTAAAAATTGTAGTTAGCATGAATCTTACCTGACTATCCCAAACAGAATTGCCTTGGTATACCCGTTACTGTTAAACACTCAAAACAAGCCTTTATCAGCTTAGCGTAAGTCTCAAAGTCGCTTGCGTAACGAGCCCACATTATCTCTACTATCAGTGTGACGGTCTCTCTGTACACTAGTGATTCACTTTATGCTTGTAGCCTGTGAATGTAAGCACCTCATTAGTGAGCAGTGCTACCTGCAAACTAAACTAAGCTTTATGTTGATAGGAGAGGGATGGTATTAGCAAAGAGGCCGTTAACTACTTGTTTATAGCAACAAGAGCCTATTAAATAGGGGTACGACAGAAGATGCTAGTGTACTTGTAGTTGTAAAGTGAGTTTACTATTCATGAATTTGCTCGCAATTTTGGCTAAGTTACAAAATAATCTGTTTTCTGTTTTCGCCAAAATTGATTTCATTTTAAAGTAGATTTTATATCTGTTCTACAGCCGTAGGAAGTCCACTTCTGGGCAAAGGTCTCCCTCATTGATCGCTATTACCCTGTACTGATCATGAGGGGTTGTTGCCATACATTTTAGTTGAACGCTAAATCAATGGTCAGTTTACTTACCAAAACCAGACAACGGCAAAAAATCTTGGTAAGTAAACTGACCAAAACCAGACAAGCGGATATCTGTGTCACAATATTACATAAAACACATTAAAAATATCTATTTATGTATCAAATCAGGCATTTATTAGTCAAAGTCTTGAAACTCGTCTGCGTAAAAAAAACTAATTCCATTTTTTCAACTCCTATTATTATTCTATTATATAATATTATAACCTCAGAACCATTTTCATATACCACCAAAATACAGATTTCCAATTTTTTCCACTTCGCTCTCCAAAAGTTCTTGTTTTCCTGGGCTGAAACCCCGCTTTCGGGTTAGAAAACATACTATAATGTATCATTGTCTCCGTAACTTCCTCACGTCCATAAATTAAGGCAAAATATGAAAAAAGTAAGGGCCTATTAAGCTCGTAATGACCCACACGGTGTTATGGCGAGGTTGCATTGTTCTTTTTGCAAATTACCCCCGGTACCTGTTGTGTCCTCCGTGGAGCGAAATAGACACATTTTTTAACAATAAATCCAGTAACTGCGGGTCACAAACCGGTGGTTCAAATTGTGTAACTGGAGGTTTATATTTGAGAAGAAATACTTTTATTGTTGCCGTGGGGTGCCGGCAGTAGAATGTTACCCCTCCTCTCCTACCCGTGGATGCAGTAAGAGCCTGCTAAGGGACACCTCCGGAAGATGGGCAGCAGCGTCTATCCGTGTATCAACATCCCATACTGCGCTCACCAACCCGCCTGCCAACCGTGGTGAGAATGGCAACTAACCCTCATGGAGATCCATGAGGTAGGCATGTGTTCATCAGTGGAAGTTTTATGGCTGAAATGATGATGATGACTTTTATTGTATTATCATTATGAGCTATTTGGGTCCCACAGTAGGGAAAATGCTCGTATTTTATTTATTTAAGTATTGTATATCTAAGCACTATCAAGAAAGATAGTGTATCTATAAACTGTATCTAGGTAGTCTTATCATTATCAGTCATCTAGTAGGTACCCAAAATGTCTAGCTCTGCGTACTTTGGGAGATGATGCTATGTAAAATGTCCAGCATAGTTTATTTGTTTCTAAGTATGATCTTAACTCGTCCAGTTCTTCGATATTCAATGTAACATGTTTTTAATATAATGCACGGGTAAATAAATGCGTTCAAAATAATTATTTTTAAATTAGTTTTGCCTGAAAAACAGGACCACCTGGCACACGATTAATACGTAAGGTACTGTGTTATTCTTAGACATAGGTATCAGTTCTTAGATGTTATAGTTATTTATACGCCGTGGGGTGCCGGCAGTAGAATGTTACCCTTCCTCTTATACCGTGGATGCAGTAAGAGCCTGCTAAGGGATACCTCTGGTAGATGGCCAGCAGCGTCTTTCCGTATACCAACATCTTGTATTGCGTTCGCCAACCCGCCCGCCAAGCGTGGTGAGTATCGCAACTATATCATGGAGATCCACGAGGGGTTCAGTAGTGGACGTTTTACGGATGAAAATAATGGTAGTTATTTGGATAAAATTATTTGATTTTATTAATTTAATTAGGTTAAATAACTGAAAGTTTAAATGTTTAACTTCTTCTCGTATTGCTTTTTCAAGACGCCTCATGTACAACACAACTATTTTGTAATCAATGTTCAGAAACTAATTCGAAGACTCAATCCAGTTAAGAAGCTAAACTTGGATTTAATTAAGAAAACTTATTTACGAAGTACGAGTGCGTACTTGAAGTTTCTTGTACTGCCAAGCTTGTATACAAACGAATAACGGTGTCATCCGTGGCACAGAGGACGAAATTAAAGCTGTGTTTCTAGTTTCTGAAGTTCGATTTCTGATACAGATTATTAATTAACTTACTTTATTTTATATACTATTACTAAATAACTATATTAAACTATATTAACTTTATTAAAGTCGTGCGAAAATTCAGCATTACCCCAAACTACAGGTTTGTTACACTTTATTCTGTTGATTTTCCTCTCATTCCGATCTTTCCTCTATAGGCTTTAAAAATAACTAGCATCGGCCCATATTACTCCATGAATTAATGCTGGACAATTCACACAGCATCACCTAGCCCCAAGCTAAGCAGAGCTTATGTTTTGGGTACTGGCTGATATCTAGTTCGGACTAGTTATTTTTTATGGACTCCTACAATATGGGTATCAAATGAAAGGGCTTGCTGAGAATAAATTGAAAATAAATTGACGATACTCAGAATCCAAGATGGCGGACTAGTTATTCTTAATGCATTCCTATAATAAAGGTATCAAATGAAAGCCTTGCTGAGAGTTACTCGAAAAATTAAATGACATCACTCTAAATCCAACATGGCGGTATACTCAAGATGACGGACTAGTTATTCTTAATGCACATTTACAAAATTAGTATTAAATGAAAGGCCTTGCTGAGAGTTACTCGAAAAACTAAATGACTTCACTCTAAATTCAACATTGCGGTATACTCAAGATGGCGGACTAATTCGAAAAATAAAATAACGTTTCTCTAAAACCAATATAGCAGAATACCCAAGATGGCGGACTAGTTATTTTATTAATGTACTTTACATCATTTCAGCCGTAGGACGCTCACTGCTGGACATAGGCCTCCCCCATGGATTTTCGGCTTTCGTCACGACACGGTAGACCGTGTCGTGACCGAGAGAGCGTGAGTCTTCCTTCAATCGTATAATACATAAATAATTCTAGTAGGTAGGTACTTGTGTCAACTTTATTACGGCGTTAAAGCGTCCCTCGGTTTACAGCTCTTTGCTCGATGAATATTAACGCGATGGTAATTATTCGGTCCTTTACTTTACGGCCTGTCCTCTGCCAGTCAGGATTTATCGATATTACGATATTGTGTCCATCTGAGGTTTTGCTAAACGATTTCTTTAAGGATGACCACAAATTGTTAGGATTCTCTAAAATATGAGCACATCTATAACTTGCTTTCAGTAATATCTAGATTCACACTGATTAAGAGGACCAGATTTCTTCAACATTATAAAGATCTAACATCTTACTTTAAGTTTATAACAAGAATTCGACTGTATGTAGTCAGAATAAAGAAATATATTATTATTATTATTTAACAATTAAGGCAAACAATGTAAGGCAACTCCGCCTTAAACAGCTTCTGACATGTTAACTTGGACTCTTCACTGAAAACAGCTAACAGAAAGTTCTTTTTAATAGAAATTTTGACAGTGAAATGTATCGATTTCGAGCGTCTATCAATTAGATCACGATTCACCAGAATTGGCCTCCAGGTCACGCACGCGAACGTGCAAAACGTGCGTCGGAAGGTATAAAAAAGTCCTTTTATGGATTTGATTGTGATTTACGGACACTTCAAATCAGTACGGGCCCATGTCGCCCCGGGCGGTGTGGGGCTCATACTTTACCTCTATAGTACGTAAACCGTTTTATAGGTAACTTGGCCACTTCAAGCATATTTATAACTTTACTGGCCCGCTGCTTCGCATGCATTGTACCCGGATGAAAAGCGGTCTATGTGTTAATCCTCGTTAACATCTATGTATGTATATGTGCACAAAGTTTCAGCTTAATTTGTACGGTAGTTTTGGCCTGAAGAGGTTACAAACATCCATACTTGACTTGGTTGTACAGAACAACCAACTTTCGAATTTATCATATTAGTAAGACTGGAGACAGAGATGGGGAAAATTGGGATTATAAACTCTTACGAAGTGGGAATCAGCATAATATTCTGACTTCCTCTGTACAGGCTGAGTCTTGTGAGGAAGCCAACCTTACATAAGAGATATAGACATAAGTCCAGCATGAAAAAAAATCACCTAGGTGTAAGTCAGACTCGCGCACGAAAGGTTTCGTACCATTATTAAATCAAAATCACGTTTGTTGTATTGGAGAAATTTTCTGTTATAGCGGCAAAAACAATACATCATTTGTGAAAATTTCAACTGTTTAGCCATCACGGTTCATGAGATACAGCCTGGTGATAGACAGACAGACGGACAGCGGTATCTTAGTAATAGGGTCCCGTTTTTAACCTTTGGGTACGGAACCCTAAAATTTTTTATGGTGATACCATCTTTGTTTTTATTTTTTTATATTCTTTTTAGCTACCCTATTTTGTCTCACTGCTGAGCACAGGTCTCCCCTAAAGCCATCCGGATTCTTATTAATGTCCCACCACTGTCTGCTGTAGATTTTCCGTGCGTACACATCTGGTACTGCACTCGCCAACCCACCTGCCTTGGCGAGTATGGCAACAAACTCCTAGAGGCTTGAGTCTAGCAGTAGACGTGGACAGTCCTAAGACTTAGATGATGATGTAACAAGTTGTCGTTTATTATCCGTCGTTATGCTGTGAGGGGCCGGCAGAGGAATGTTGCCCTGCCTCTTTCCGCTATCCGCTCGAGGATGCAGTAAGAATCTACCAAGAGATACCCCCGGAAGAAGAGCAGCAGCGTCTTTCCATGTATCAACGTCCCATACTGCGCTCACCAACCTACCTGCCAAGCGTGGTGTCTCCAAGGGAGGCCTTTGTCCAGCAGTGGATTTCCTACTGTGATGATGATGATGATGATTATCCGTCGCGGATCTACCGAACCGATCTACCGAATCCACTCTTGTAGGCTTTTTGTATTTTACTGGAAATAAATTTTTATCGCTCGCAATACAGCAGTAATAAACGTCGAAACAAAAGGACGCTTCGGAAAATTTCGGCGATATTCGAAAATCACAGTTTAATTTTCGATTATGCCCATCGCAACGATAATGAAAAAATCAGTGATGAAAATACAATTTTCGAACTTTGCAGACACTTTGGGATTATGGCGTATTGTGATTTGAGAAGAAGTACTCACATTTTTAAATAAGGCATAAAGTATTCTGGCCAAAAATTAATAACATATAAAATTTCCCTTCATATTTTGATTACGATGTAAATTTTGCATTGAATAATAAAAGGAGCAATTAAATTTTGGGAGAATGAAATGTTATTGCTTTCGCAATAAAATTTCCTTCGGCACTGTGGGGAAATCTTTCCGTGGAATCTATATTTAATGTTTATTTACCCATAGGGGATTCTTACCGGCTTCTGTTTTGAATGAATTTTAATAAGCGAATGAAAATCGCAGCAATGAAAGCCAACATCGGGATAAATGTTTAATGTTCTAAAAAATAAAAATAAAAAATAAAAATTTGTTTATTTCAAAAACAAGAATTACATTTTTAAAGCATAACAATTCATACCTTTTTTAATTTAAACCTAACTTTACAGGTGTAAGACTTGTACAACGTGGTTGGTCTGCAGCATCTACACTAAGTGTGAACTTGTGCTGTAGATGCTGCTTCCCTTCCAAATGTGGCAAGCTTTTAAAGGCGTGCTTGGATTTCACAATAATAGATGGAATATATGTATGTATGAACATACATCTTCCTAAATACTTATCACGCTTTACATTAGAATTTCACCATTAATGAGAAACAAAAAGTAAAGAAAAGAAAAATAATAATATAATATTAAATGATTTACATAAAATAAATGTTATATTGTTATTACTTGAGATAAGTACATTTTAATTACATAATTCAATTGATAAATTTTAATTCATATTTTATTTACTGTTCTGATAATTAAATAAAGTTTTCTTGTATAAGGGTTTCAGAGGGCGATTATAAACAACGGTGGTACCTACGTGAAACATTTGAAAATATAAGTTAGGTAAGTTAGGTTAATTTATATCTATCCATGCATGTGTGTGTGTGCTTGTGTGTGTGTGTGTGTGTGTGTGTGTGTGTGCGTGTGTGTATGTGTGCGTGTGTATGTGTGTGTGCGTCTGCATTTATTTCTGTATGTCTGAATGTAAAAACAGGTCATGTGGCTCATTTCACTACTTTTAACAATTGCTCCGTTTCTTCGTAACTAAGTGTTAAAAGCCATATTTTAAGTTGCCTTTTACACTCAGATTGTTTTAAATGTACCATATCAGTTATGGCTCTGTTGGCTTTGTTATAAAGAAACGGGCTCAAGAAGGCTTGATGGCGCTGTGCAAACATAGTCCTAGTAATTGGTTTGACAGCAACAACATCTTTCCTCCTTTTACCAGTCGATGCGTTATCATTTACGTCTACTTTTTTATGTTGCAATAAAATAGCATTGTAGATAAAAAGTTTCCTGACACTTAGTACCTCACATTCAATATAAAGGTCAGCTGTAGGATATCTATAGGGCTTGAACATTGCCACCTTCAAAACTGCTCGCTGAGCACGTTCCAATTCCATCAAATATGTGACACATGCTCCTCCCCAAGAGATGTTGCCATAGGATAGAATTGAGCGACATAGTGAATTATAGACCTCCATCAGAAGCTTATGATCAGCAACCCCTCTCAAGTTTCTAAAGACATAGATCAATTTGCGCACCCGGCCCGCTAGGACATTAATGTGTTTCTTCCAACTTAGTTTTTCGTCTATATTGATACCTAGATATCGAATATATCGGGTTTGTTCAAGCACTTCGCAGCTACACAAACCGTTTGTACAATTAATGTGAGCTATTAAATTAAGTTTGGGGATTTTGTTACAAGGGTTGGTAAAGGCTAATACTTTAGTTTTACCGACATTAAGTGATAGTAAATTATTATTTAACCATGATATAACCGTGCTTAGTCCCTTTTCCGCATTAGCACAAGCGTCCTCCCAGCTATACCCGTCAAATATGAGCGCTGTATCATCAGCGTACGAAAACAACTTACCATGGCTGAGTTCAATATTACAAAGATCATTGACATAGGCTAGAAACAAACTGGGACCCAGTACACTGCCCTGCGGAACACCATACGCAACTTTATTCTCCCTACTGACAATGTCTCCTATTTTCGTTTTCTGTGTCCTATTACCTAAATAATCACCCAACAGATCAAGAAAGGTGCCACGAACTCCAAGGGCTTCTAGCTTATTTATTAGTATGGGAATGGAGACAGTGTCAAAGGCCTTTGCTAAGTCTAAGAATACACCCACCACCTTTCTCTTTTTGTCAATTTTTTCTGTGATATGGTTGACAAGGTCTGTAACTGCACCATCAGCTGAGCGTGCTGCTCTAAATCCATATTGTGCCGGTGACAGGATTTTGTACTTTTCAAAGAACGATATTAATCGTTTGTTGATTACCTTTTCCAAAATCTTAGAAAAGGTAGTCAAAACCGATATTGGCCTATAGTTGCAGACACTGTCTCCATTTCCGCCTTTAAAAACTGGTGTAATGACTGAAGTTTTGAAAGCCCTAGGAAATACCCCCGTGGACATGCTGACATTACAAACATGTGCTATAACTGGTACCAGGAACGGTTTGCAGTACTTTACTACTGATGCAGATATGCCATCATAACCAACAGCACAGTCATTCCGTAGACTGCTAATTATAGCACATATTTCAGCCTCATCGGTATGGATAACACCTATGGAGTTTAATTGTGTAGGCAGAATCAATCTATTTATGTTGTTGGCTCTAGCAGAGTTAGGTTGAATTTTAGATGCTAGATTGAGGCCAACTGTCGCAAAGTATTCATTAACAAAGTCTACCGAAAGTTGTTTATCATTTTTGCTGTTAAGCAGGCATTCATTGTTTGACTTTGATTTAGTTGTGTAAGTTATTTGTCGTATAATTTGCCAGGTTTTTTTAATATTATTCTTATTTTTTTCTAATTCCGATTTTTCATATTCTTTCTTAAGGTTTTTTAGTAGTTTGTTACAATAGTTTCTGTATCTTAAATAAGTAACTTTTAGAATATTGTCATTTTGAGCTTGTTTAAGCTGCAAGTGCATTTTGTCTCTTGTACGAATGCATCGCAGTAGTCCTGTTGAAATCCATGGCTTAATTGTTTTTTTGCTATGTGGTACTTTGAGGATACGTGTGTTTAGTTTAATAATATCCATGAGTTTTACCATTAGAAATTCGGCAGCAGCGTTAGCATCTGCAAGGTCAAATATACAGGAGAAATCAGTGTCTTTAAGTTTTTTCAAAACAGCTTTCTTTGCTAGGTTGTTAGTTTGCTAGGTAGGCACGTGAGGCTGCGGTCACGAAACCAGCGGCGCTAGAGCGGTGGAGTGTTGTATCATGAGAAACTATCTGTCCCGGCGAACTTCGTATTGCACCTACTAGTAGTCTACTACTACTACTACTAACTTCTCTACGACTACCCTACAACTACCCTTCAAATACTCTACAACTACTATAGTGTTTAACAGTGGACTTTTACGGCTGAAATGATGAATGATGTGTCTTAACACATCGTGGATAGTCGGGGAACTAAGTCAATAAAATGAAAACACCCCATTCGCAGGGACTTCCATGTGAGCAATCAGCTGATTCGGATTTTCAACAAAATACGTGACGTTTATTAGGCCCCTGTCTTCCGTCCGCTGTCCGAGTTACCCACATTTCTAACGCGATTGGATTTAATGAAAGCTTGATTTTACCCGACACCTATACAAGCTTAGCTTTTCACGAACGCGTGGTAGTGCTGACAATTTGATTGCTTTTATTGGCTTCATGTTTAATTTTACATTACAAAATTTGTTGAAACAACATACTTGACGGAGTAAGGTGGCATGATAACACGTCGTGAAACAGATTTGTGTAATTGTGTAATGTATGGCACAACACTCAACTCTTCTATTGTATTGTTGAGAGAAGTGGAACATTCGTTGGTTTTTCCTTGTTACTGAAGTTAAAGTATCCATCTTGAAATTTTATTGACAATAATTTGTCTCTAACACCTTAAGGCCGTGGGGTGCCGGCAGTAAAATGTTACCCCTCCTCTCATACCCGTGGATGCAGTAGGAGCCTGCTAATACCTCCGGAAAATGGGCAGCAGCGTCTTTTCGTCTATCAATATCCCAAATTGCGCTCATCAACACGCCTGCCAAGCGTGATAGATAAGTATAGCAACTACCCCTTATGATAAGATCCATGAGAGAAGCCTGTGTTTGGTAGAGGACGTTTTACGGCTGAAATTATGTTGACATTATTAGATTACAAAAACTTTACTAAAATTCTTAAAAACTCCGAAACTCATTTTGGTTCCTGGAATATACTAGTATATTTAATATTTATTCTAACTTTGCATGTTAGCGAGCAGGCAATGGAACACGGAAAAATAGTAAAAAGTTGGAATTGTTATACTGTGTCGACTGCAAAGTGACGACTAACACGTTAGTTTTTATCGCCGGGAATGATGGATCACTTTGTGTTACAGTACTAATTCAGGAATCCTTAATGGTTTACTGTATAGTATGATCATAATCTATAGCATGATTATGATCATACTAATACAGCTGAAAAAATTGTTTGTTTCGCGCTAATCTCAGGAACAATTGGGGCGAATTGAAAAGTTCTCATAGTTTTGGATAGCTAATTTATCGAGAAAGGTTTTAGTCTATAACATATAAAATAAATATTCCAGGACAAAATTCACACAGCATCATCTAACCCCAAGCTAAGCAGATCTTGTGTTACGATACTAGATGACTGATATACTTATTATATTAAACAAGCAATGGTACGGGGGTACCAGGGGGCGAAGTTAATTAGAATTAAATACATGACTGTTCGTGTTAATGAAATAAATAATTCATTATAACAATTATGCTATAATAATATTTTGAAATTTATATAAATAAAATAGGTCAATTAAAAGTCAGTCCTACGTATTTTGTAAAGGTATGAATGCTATTACTTAAGATGTCAATTTCAGTCTGAACGAATCCATAAGGGACAATAATCGAGTCGAAGCTGCAACCTCTTGCGTCGGCGGACCTTCGCCCACTGCGCCACCGAGGTCGTATATAACACAAATATCATACAGAGCATCAAAAAGCGAACGAAGTCGCGGGGGTCTAGAAAATTAATAAATGATTCCGGGCGTGCTAAACAGAATATAGTCCGGTAACGTTGTCATGGCCATCTGCGGTCAACAACATATATGTGTACACACTTATTTACATACACAAACACATTGTTATCATGGCAGAACAATTCGATGCCTATTAGGAAGGGCAGAGGAACTACAGCACAAGATTTTCAATCTTAGTGTAGTTTTTCTGCGTATACTATTATCTGTGTTACTACTAGTTCTAATTCTTAAGTCATTGTTGTATGTTCCTAAATTGTATCTTTCTTTTTGTGGTAAATAAATAAATAAATAATAATTATAAAATTAATTATTGTTAATTCGAAAAAAAAAAAAAACTGTAGTACAGCGTGACGCGAGCTCACACTAGACGCAGTTGCCGTCTTACCCGCGCCGGCGCAAGAAGTACATACATTATAATTAGGACGAAGCCCAAATAAACAAATTAGGCTAGGTGCGTGTCGGACCTTGCACTATGTACGATTCCGTAGTTTACCGTACATCTGTTGTTAGAAGTTGGTGTATGTTTTTTTACGTTTGCCAGAAAATTTTAACAGGAATTAATTGAGTTTTCGGTTTAAAGTATTCCGGTATGTTTGGCTAACCGCATCACTTATTTGAGCGACGATTTATCCGTAACTAAAAAAGCTAGCCTTATTGTTATAGTTTTCCTAGAAAGTTCATGGTTGAAACTATATTCATGATTTTTTTCAGATTTGTAAGGCAAAAAGAAGTATAAAACTTGAATATATCGGAAACGAAACCCTAACCGTGGGGTGCCGGCAGTAGAATGTTGCCCCTCCTCTATTGTGTGGCAGTAAGAGCCCGCTAAGAGCCACATCCAGAATATGGGCAGCAGCGTCATTCCTGGAAGGCATGTGTTCAGTAGTAGACGTTATCTATTATAATATCCCACACAGTGGGAAAGTCAAGAATAAAAAATAATGATCCCCAACTTACGTGTATGGGAGGTACCACAAATTTATTATTTTTTCAGCATTTTTGTGGCTTTATCTCGGCGTTTATATTTCATATGTCCATGCAAAATTACAGCTTTCTAGAACAAATAGTCTTTTCGCAAAGCTGGTAATGGACGGACAGACAGACAAAGCGAATATAAGGGTTTCTTGTTTTACTACGAAACCGTTAAAACGTTAAAATTGGGAAATAAGTTGACTAAAGGCAAAAAGCTGAAAAGCTTACAGCGATAATTTGATTAGAATAACCCGCATATTAGGTTAGGGATGAAAGAGATCTAAATTTATAATGAATCAAAATTAAATCTCCTGTGCGCTATTGTCTGGGAGCTGAGCCTACCTGCCGGCTTAAATTAATTACTTTATTTTAAGCATCTTTACTCTAAAATAACAAAAAGCTTTGTGTGTTCTTCCGCAAAATGTCTCATTTAACCGGAAAATAGGATGAGACGTGGGAACCTTACTATTAAAAGTCGATATAAAAATTTTCAGCTCTTTTTCTATAAGCATAGAAAGTGTTCATGAAAGCCCGATTTTAGCTGACACCTAATAGTACTAATCAAATCAAAATCAAATCAAAAACGTTTATTTTCAACTAAAACATTAATTAGATAAACCTTTACATAACTAAAAAAGAATACAAAATGACAAATATAATATAATATAATACTATTGAACTTAGTTTTAGCGGCGTAAGTGTACACGTATACACACTACACACTACACGAACACTTAGCTTTTCACAACCGCATGGCAATGCTGACTATTTGATTGTTTGTTTTTGTTGGCTTCGTGTTTAACTTAACTTTACAAAATTGGTTGAAAAAACATACATATACGGAATTCATCATTTCAGCCATAAAACGCCCACTGATGAACACAGGCCTCCCTCATGGATCTCCATGAGGGGTAGTTGCCATACTCACCACGCTTGGCAGGCGGGTTGGTGAGCGCAGTATGGGATGTTGATACACGGATATACGCTGCTGCCCATCTTCCGGAGGTACGTATCCCTTAGCAGGCTCTTACTGCATCCATGAGCATGAGAGGAGGGGTATCATTCTACTGCCGGCACCCCACGGCATATACGGAGTTAGGAGGCACAATACCACGTTGTGAAACAGAATTGTGTAATATGGCACAACATTCTAATCTTTTGTATTGTTGAGAGAAGTGGAACTTTTATTTGATTTTACCGTTACATTTGGAAAAGACGAATTAGGGAGTTTATTTTTTTCTTAAGTATTAAAGGTTTGCAACACTGATTATTAAATTAATAATAAGAACTAATTCCTAATGTATGTATATAGAGGTATAACCTGCTTGTTGTGAACACAGTTTGCCTGATGCTTAATAATGTTACTCTCTGATAGGTGATAACAATTACTAATATAAATAAAAAACCGGCCAAGTACGAATCGGACTCGCGCACGAAGGGTTCCGTACCATTACGTTATTTTGACGACCTCTGTGGCGCAGCGGACGAAGGTCCGCCTGCGACGCAAGGGGTTGCGTGTTCAATTCCCGCCTCGGGACAAATGTTTGTACGATCTGCAGATATTTGTTCAGGGTGTTATGGGTGTTTTTCTATATACTTATAATAAAAATATCTATCTATGTAGTATAATGTATTAAGTATATCAGTCATCTAGTACCCATAACACAAGCTCTGCTTAGCTTGGGGCTAGATGATGTTGTGTGATTTGTCCAGCATTATTTATTATTTATTATTAGCCTGTGAATATTTGCCGTTATTAATATCAAGTAAAAAACGGCATAAAATTAGGTTTATTGTATAGCAGCCCCCCCAAAATATTTGTATTATTTTAATTTAATTATTTATTTTTATAGTGAATTTACAACTAAATATTCTCTGAGAGCATAAAGCGTTTGTTGTTATCGGAGTCCCCCTTGAATATTTATTATATTCTGTTTTTAGTGTTGTTATAGCGACAACAGAAATACATCATCTCTGACAATTTTAACTTTCTAGCTATCACGGTTCATGAGATACAGCCTGATAAGAGACAGACAGACGGACAACGGAGTCTTAGTAATAGAGTCCCGTTTTTACCCTTTGGATACGTACCCTTAAAAATATGAATTTACAAGATTATACTTATATGTAGTTTAGTTAGTGAAAACATATCTACGTTACGACAAATTTATATGATATGATAATAATCATGATGTACGGGACGCTATAGTGTCTGGGACATTGTAAGATGGATTAGGCTTGCCCAGCACCTATACCATCTTCTCAGCTTAGTCAACTATCAGTCAGAGGAAAGAACAGGTCAATACGTCTGAAGCTAACTAAGCCGCGGGCTTCCTGGTGAATTACTACAATAATTTTAATAGAACTGAGGAATTAAGAATGTTTTCCGAATACAGAGACGGCTGGAACATCGAGGAAAGAAATTAAAAGCCGTTATGAACATTTTCAGCTTAAAAACCTTTTATTAAGCATAAATAAAGTTTCCCGCGTGGGCGATCGAGCCGTATCCACCTGATAATGGTATAAACATTTAATTACCCGCCATCTTTATACATGACTGTGTCGAATCCCGCGAGGTTTGACTAACTGTCTCATTAAATCCTCGTTTCAATAAAGCTTTTGTGTATGTAAAATTGGTAATGCGTCATAATAAAATTCCATAATTCTATACAGCTTTCAATTATTATAGCTACTGCCAACTTGGTTAAATGGCCACGTTCATTTAATTCTATATACAAATAATGCATAGCGGGGGGTTCCGGCAGTAGAATGTTGTCCCTCCTCTCTCCTCTTGCCTCCGTGGGTGCAGTAAGAGCCTGGTAAGGGATACCTCCGGAAGATGGGCAGCAGCGTCTCTCCTTGTATTAACATCCCGTACTACGCTCGCCAACCCGCCTGCCAAGCGTGGTGAGTATGGCTACCGCTCATGGAGATCCATGAGGGAGGCCTGTGTTCAGTATTGCACGTTTTACAGCTGTAATGATGATCACGACGATTCCTCTAGTCTACAATTATTATTGTAACCTCGAATAAATTTGCACTATCTTAATTTATTAGCTTACTCTTAGAGAAATAAATGAGCATTTTTAAACCAGCAATCAAATACTCCAACGGAATGAGGGCCTTTCAGAAGCCTTCATAAAGCCCCACTCATTGTGGGCTAAATTAAATAATTCTCCGTGCGCTCATTGTTATGGACCCATAGATAATTTCATATAACAATACAACAAAGGGGACGTTTTTCGGACGAAATTGTTCCGCAAATGGTGGGCAGAAACGACGAAAACTGCGACAAACCGGGCTTCCGGGGCATTTTATTGGTCATTTCGCCGGCTGATTACGTATCTCGACAGGCTTGCAACAGGAGTATATCTGGCGATCATCGCTGGCAAACGGCAATTTTTTGCATTTATCTATATTATAAAATTCAAAGTCCTGACTGACTCACTGACTGACTGACTGATATACGCACAGCCTAAACCACTGGACCTAAATACTTTAAATTTCGCACACATTTACCTTGAGTATCCTAGAGGTGCACTAAGAAGGGATTTTTCGAAATTCCCATGATCAGTCAATTAAGGCCGCCAATTGTCACTTTGTTTTTCAGTGTTTCTTGTTATTATGTTTAGTTTTAAGGTGTGCAATAAGGTATTTTCTATCTATATACATATCTATCAGTACTTGGCCATGAGGGAGAACTTTGTCCAGCAGAGTTGACGTCCCATGGCTGAGATGATGATAATGAATCCGACTGCTCATCCTTCTATAAAGCTTTCTTAGACATGTTAAGTTCAAAAACTCATTAATTTATTTCCATAGTTTGTAGTTACGAAACATAGAGGTAGACACGTCCAGTTCAACGTCATCATTTAAGCCGTAAAATGTCCAGTACTGAACACAGGCCTCCGTGAGGGTTTGCCATACTCACCACACTTGGCAGGCGGGTTGGCGAGCGCAGTACGGGAAGTCATCATCCGGTATCCCTTAGCAGGCTTTTACTGCATCCACGGGCATGAGAGAAGGGGTAATATTACACTGCCGGCACTACAAAAGAAACATGTATCGTCTAATGTAACAGAAAATTAAATGAAATAATAATCGTATCATGAGCTACAGCAAGCATTGTTGTGTAAAGAAAGGCAATATAAACAAACAAGATAGCTAATAATTTAAGATTCCTCTCGTTCAAAATTTAATCAGAACCCAAGACATATGTAACTTGGGGGGAGATTAATAATATGGAGCGGCTGTGAGTTAGTATATGGATACTAGCTGGAGCTTAAACAGTTCGTGTTCTCCTAATAAACTCCGCTTGTAATTAAAATGTAGGGATACTTATTGTTGTTTAGGGTTCCGTAACTTAAATTTAATAAAACGGGACCTTTAGAGGAACACTTTGTTGTCCGTCAGTCTCTTTGTCCGTCTGTCCGTCTGTCCGTCTGTCCAGCGACTTTCCGTGTATCAACATCCCGGACTGCGCTCGCCAACCCGCCTGCCATACGTGGTAAGTATTTCAACTACCCCTTTTGGAAATTCATGAGGGAGGCCTGTGTTCAGTATTGGACGTTTTACAGCTGAAATTATGAATGTTTAATTTTTTCAACAAACAAACCGACTTCAATGATGTCCGTCTGTCCGTCTGTCCGTCTATCCACCCATCCAGAACGTGAAGATTCCAGTTGAAATTAAAACCATATACTCGAATCTGGTTTACTGTGGGTACTTTACGGTGGCTGTAGAATGTTACTTCTCCTCTCATACCCATGGATGCAGTAAGTGCCTGCTAAGGGATACCTACGGAAGATGGGCAGCAGTGTCTTTCCGTGTATCAACCTCCCGTACAGCGCTCGCCAACGCGCCTGCCAAGCGTGGTAGGGAGGCCTTGTGTTGTGTGGACATTTTACGGCTGAAATGATGGTACTTCTATGGAGGGATACTTATTATTTTTATGGACCAAAATGGTAAAAGGGAACCCTTACGTGTGATTTTGTCTGTATCTATTTTTGTCACAGATGGATATTTTGACTTGAAATGGTATAATGGTATGTTAAATGTGTGCAAAATTTATGTTCAATCCGTTGGGTAGTTTTTAAGTGAAAGAGTAACAAACATATGTACATCTATACATTCTTTTATACTTTCATGTTTATAATATTATTAGGATTAGGATATTAGGATTAGGATATAGGAATAAGGATATTAGGACTAGGATATTAAGATTCGGATATAAGGATTAGGATATAAGGATTAGGATTAGGATATTAGGATTAGGATTAGGATATTACGATTAGGATAATAGGATTAGGACATTAGGATTAGGATTAAAATATTTGGATTAGGATATCAGGATCAGGATATTAGGATCAGGATATTAGGATTTGGATTTACAGAATTAAACAACATAATTGAATTAAAAAGCACATAAACAACTACGGTGATCCAGCTTAAACATTTGCGGCTGTTTTATACTCATACTGACGTTGATTTGAGTCGCGGTTCCGTCGGTAAGCAAACGGGGAACTTACGAGCCGCGCATAGTTCCACTGTAACTACTCAACAAGATTTGATAGAGGCAGCTTAGATTTATTAGGCTTGGCTCACACGGGTGTGTCGTTTGTGTCAACTTGATTGTGACAAAGGACAGGCCTACAGTTCAAGGTTTTCTTATGATTCTGATAGTTCAAACAATGTTCTGTTTCTAACGAACAATTATATATATACTCCATTTTATTTTTAAGTGTTAACCCACGCTAAGTTATCCTATGAAGAAAAAATAAAATAAAATAAAAAAAAAAATACACAAATACTATAAAATTTCTCGTCCGAATTTCAGGTATTCTGAATATCTTCTGCGATTTCAGTTAGATGGCGCTAACGGTGCTTAAAGATAGATGATGACAAGTGATTCTGTAGCTAAACAGTAAAGTCAGCCCACGATGACAATATCTAGTGGCTTAGTTGTCATGTACAGAAAAATGTCATGGGGGCCACAAATAGCGTTAAGCCTTTATGGCTTTTGGAGCTTCGTAATTTTCATCCCACGTCCATCAAAATTGCGCCTGCACCTTGTCGCATCTTATTCTAAGCTACGCTGACGCCAGCTATCTAGATTTAACTTGAGATCAACTCGAACAGCTTGATTGTCTTCAGAACTATTCCATTAGATATAACGTACTTACGAGGGCCATATATTGTGAAATATATGGTCCTCGTAAGTTTGACCATGTCTCTGAGTATCGTCGCATACTTAAATGGTATGTCCATCTTCGCCGGAATGAAAAATAAAGGTAGTGTAAAGGAGTTTTAGGATGTGACCTAAACCTCCTTCGAATGGAGACGACATATACAGGAGAAGGTGTATGCTTTTGAAGATGAAAGAAGGCGAGAATTGGATCTAAAACGTGACCAACTCAAAACAAAACCGCCTTCCAATATAAAACTACATTAATGGTACCCTAACTTTGCTTCTGTACGTTTATCGCAAAGAGCGGGTACATAAGTCATTTAAG
Source organism: Pasiphila rectangulata (assembly GCA_963082625.1). NCBI lineage: Eukaryota > Metazoa > Arthropoda > Insecta > Lepidoptera > Geometridae > Pasiphila > Pasiphila rectangulata. The sequence continues at coordinate 23,365,646 of OY720235.1, forward strand.
AGATAAACACCCAAGTCTCTATATAGGGAAAAATAAAAATAAAGAGAGCCGAGTCACTGCAGCCGAAAACGGCTAGGTGGATTATAAACCTCCTTAACATTATATTTGTCTTTCCTTTTACTCCACCTAACGTAAAGGATCGATTTGCAAAAGGGTACCTTCAAAAGATTGCTCTTAGCGATAAGGCCGCCTATTGGGAATTTGTGTTTTATTTTGTTTTAATTTTGGTATACAGTAAAGATATTTTCATTAGTTTATCTTAAATGGCTTTCAATCTATGAAATCTATAATGTATATTTAATGTACTTAATGTTTTCTTACAATAATTATACCCCCTAATTATTTGTATTTCAATTTTATATCACTTATTTATTTATATATTAATTTGTCCTTACGTTGGGAAAACCAGCGCTGCCTTGCATTTATCACCTGCGTGTGATGGTCCAATGCTGAGTCAGGTCCTGTAAGACACACTCAATCTCGTCGTTGTCATCTGGAATAATAATAATAATAATACCTGTGACAATATTTTTATGGCCCTCCGAGTTACTCACGATCACGCGACTTGACGACAATAAAAATAAGTAAAATCAGAAGGTGCCAACTCGCGGATTCCCGCGAGTTTCAAATCCGCGAGATGACGAATAAGTCACTTTCTTGCATTTCGTTTACTACCTAACATTGTATTTATTTTTTTCTTTCACTCCTATTGTATTAATATTAGTCATAGGTGATCCTTTAAATAGCTGCTCCTTCTTGTGTGTCCCTAATAAATACTTTTTATTCATTTCATTTATATTTTGTCACTTTTCAGTCTTTCTGATCTCAATTTCCTTAATAAAGGTTTTCAAATATTAATAGGACCAGTTGTACGAGTTACTACAAACATTTGATTTAGTATTACCTCAAAAGCTCTATAATCAAAGAATCTACATTAGTTCATAAGTTCTAGTAAATTAGTCCATAATAATAAGTTCATAATATTTCAAAACATATAAACCTCAGGAAAAATACCGATGCGTTATTGAGGGTCAAAAAGATGAAATCTCATCATAATTGTGAGCTTTTTTTCATTCAAAGTCAAAGTCAATAAGTGTTTATTTAATAGCGCAAATGACTACACAATAATAATCAATTCACAAAATAAAACAAAAACATTTCAACTGAATGGAGCACAAAATTGAATTCGCTCGCGTCGGAAATCTTTTTGCCATGTTTTCATTTATGCCGTAAGGTGCCGGATTTAGAATGATGTTACCCCTCCTCTCATGCCCGTGGATGCAGTAAGAGCCTGCTTAAGGATACCTCCGAAAGATGGGCAGCAGCGTCATTCCGTGTATCAACATCCCGAACTGCGCTCGCAAACCCGCCTGCTAAGCGTGGTGACTATGGCAGCTACCCCTCATATGATGTGCCTGTGTTCAGTTGTGTACGTTTTATGGCTGAAATGAGATGATGATGATCTATGGTTCCTGCAGAGCACCTGGCGTCCATCACGACCCTCGTCTTCTGGCCGATGGGGCTGAAGTTCAGGTAGGGTCTGCATTACGCTCTTTCTACTATCACCAATCTCAGTACTTAAATTTATAAGTATTCATTTATATCAGAATGTTTAATTGTGGAAAGAATTTTTAATAATTTCCGAGATAAATGGGGTAAGGGGGAACATGAAAGCAGCTCGTCAAGTCGAGTCATCGCCCTAATGCTGTGTAATGAGAGAGGGTTGAAGAGTGCTCAGAGCTCTTGAAAATATAAAGCTTGTATTTGTTCCGTTTTTATCAAGGAAAATGTATCCTTTAAGGTTTTTATACCGAAGTATCTGAGTTGAACGAGATACATTTTCACGATCGTAATTGAAGTGAGGTGCACTATAAATATAAAAAAACTGGGATTACTCACGTTGTACGTCGATTTATTTTAAGTTAACTATTTTTCATTTCATATAATCTGCAGATCATGGTAGTTTTAGAGCAAGGTCTGGATTATTGCGTTAAATGTGTAATTTGTTGAGTTTCAATATAATATATAACATTCTGCTTCCAAGTACGGCTCTTTAGTCGACTGGCCCCGGTAAAAACTGGCCCTACGGGGCCAGTTGACCTAATGCATTTAATTCTTCTTCTTTTTCTTCATTATACCACTTATGTTATAACTTTTTTTAATTGTTCCCATGTGTTTATCTCCTGTTTGTTTAGTGTACAATAAAGCATATTATATCTAACTGAGTCGTTTCTTAACTCGACCGAAAAATTCTCGGCCGAATGGCCGAGTTAAGTCATCGTGTAAAAGACATTATTTTCGTTCCTTAATCCGGCCACTTTTTGCTTAAACTCTCACGTTTTAATTAAACTTTATTTTTTATTACACTTTTTTGTTAATTAATTATTCATCATTTCAACCATAAAACGTCCACTGATGAACACAGGCCTCCCTCATGGATCTCCATGAGAGGTAGTTGCCATTCTCACTACGCTTGGCAGGCGGGTTGGTGAGCGCAGTATGGGATGTTGATACACGGATAGACGCTGCTGCCCATCTTCCGGAGGTATCCCTTAGCAGGCTCTTACTGCATCCATGGGCATGAAGGGAGGGGTATCATTCTACTGCCGGCACCCCACTTCATTATTAAATTTAAACATTAGATATTTCTAAAATCTAAAGCTATTTTATTTAATTTTACACAAATAAAACATTTTATTTGACTGTGACTGTACTAAATCCGTTCAAGCAACAAGTGGCCGAGAAACTAAAATTTTGTCATTTTCACAATACCTTAACTCGGCCCTTTGCCCGAGTATTTTTCGGCCGAGTTAAGGAACTACTCATCTAACTATCCATCTAGATCATTTCAAAACGTGTTATATGTTGGTTTAAATGAAAGAACTTACAGAAAAAATAATAAATACATTAAACTATGGTTCCGAAAATGGGCACCACCCAGCAAATGCTTTGACACGATAAAACTGGCTGCACTGGCAATCACAAAATTACAATTTTCAACAAATAATTAATAAATAACAATAAATTGCTATGTAAAAATACAATTCAACAGCAAAATTAGACAATATTAATAGAATTATTAAAAAAAAAATTAAAGTGAAATTAAAAGCCCAACTGCAAGGAACAACACATTAAATGCATTGATTACAAATTTATTCGAATTATTTAATTTAAATGATTGTTTTCTTTTATTTTTTTTTGCCATTGCCATCAACCCACATCGGGCTGCTCAACAGGTGCCAGTAGGGGTGTCGGCTGACCGATAAATAGACGTAGTTCTGGTGTTGCCTGCTAAGCAGCTAGATTTTGAGGTTTTTTGCCGATGCAAATCTTTTGCACCTATTTTCTTTGTTTATGATTTTTTATAAGGGGAAATATTTGCTCGCCGTGGTAGGAAAACAAAAACGGACACATGAGTTCTGGAGACGCTGTATTAACTTCTTTGATCGTGCAAGTAAACACTCCCCAAACACGTTGTCTATATAACTAAGCTTGGATAGTATAAGGCAGTCGCATGCAAATATCAGTGTTCAGAAACTCACGAGTCCGGTGCAGCACAGATAACCTATAGAAGCAGTTGTTAACTACGGTTTGCACGTATTTCTAAAAATGTAATGAATCATTCATAAGAAGCACATAATGTAATCTCCTTTATTTCCCCTTATTTTAAAACCATACTCGATAGGTTTGGTTAAAAATAAATTTTTAATTTCTTAAAATTTGGAGCCAAAAATCCGACATTTTGTTTTTGTTTTAATACCTATCTAAGGACACTTTGGTTTTTAAGAAGAATCTAATGATACCCTAATTGTCGAAATCCATCCAGCCGTTTAGGCGATACGAGGGAATAATTTACAAACAAACAAGATACGCGCGAAAAACAATATCCTTCCTTGGCAGTCGGGTAAAGAGGTATAACTTGTAGAATAAGGCCAAAAACGGCTGCGTGTTTGATTGTATCAATTAAATATTGGAGTTAAAATTAATATTCTTTTGAGAACCTTCTCCTTTTTTGAAGTCTGTAAAAAAACTTCAAAAAAAGGGGAGGTTCCTATAGAAGCACCCATACAAGTAAATTTCCAGCACCTTACCATAAGACGAACCCAGAGACTGATTTTCATAGAAAATAACTCTATATTGCACTAATTATAAAAAAAACGTAGTTTGCTTAAATAGATGTTTTTTTTTGTATGGATGTTTGTTACGCAAAACTACGCTATGAATTGAGCTGAAACTTCGCACTTCGCAAGGATTAACATAGGCTACTTTTATTGGGGTACAACGCAAGCGAAGCGGCGGTCAGAAGCTAGTTTCCCATAACTTGACTTGAATATAAATAGGGGAAATATTTCTGTACTATTATCCTATTTATGAATTCAGGCATTCATAGAACACAGGCGCAGTGCAGTGAAATATTGTTGGGATATAAATGAGCAGGCTATAGCGATAAATAAAATAAGTAAGTACCTAATGTTGGAAAATTAAATATGAACGCAGATAATCAATATTTTAAAAATTGCCGTTTGGTGCCGGTAGTAGAGTGTTTCCCCTCCCCTCTTGTGATCAATGAGGGAGGCTTGTCCAGCAGTTGATGTCCTGCAGCTGGAAGAGAGAGAGAATAATCAAATAAATTAAAAGTGATTTTTTTTAAACAAACAAACTTTAATTTAAACGTACTAAAAAGAATAAAATAAACATTTTCCATTAAAGTTTAATGTCAAATAAAAACGCCTCTACACATTTTATGTAATAAAAAAGCTTGTATGGTATAAAGATTTTGTGTATGTAACAATCAAAGCATTCTATCAGCCAGATGGTGTCCATAACACAAACTCTGCTCTCTTTGGGGCTAGATGTATGAAAGGTCTGGAATTGTAAAATACCACGTTAGTTTTTGCGTTAAGTCGCGAATAGTGGAAGGAGGAAAGAGAGGTATTTGCCCAGCAGTGGGACAGTAACGGCTGAAAATAAATAGTAATAAATAATAATATAGTATTTGCAAATATTCTAAGATTTTTGATGCCACTTGCCACTAGTGCTGCCTCGTTTACTTACAATAATAGACGTAGAACAGATTCCCTTCCAAACCCAAATGATACAACAAGTTGAAATTTAGGTAATCTCTATTTATAATAAAGAAAAGAAATGATAACGTTTATTTTGAGTCACAATAGTTAAACACATAACAGGAACATAGAATCAAAATGTATGGTAAAATAGGTCACCACTCAGGAATTAAATCGTAGTGGTACAATAACTATTACGCTTGTTTTCAGTGGCGCCACTGTGTGCAGCAGCGCGGCACAATGAGTCACCACTCATTATATGTATACGAGTAATGTGGTGGAATTCCTTAGAAGAAAGACTGGGCTAGTAGTGAGGGACGAAAAACTGGACTCTCGTCATAAGGTGAGCTATAGTTCGTTTATGGTAAGGGCCCTGCGGAAAGTTTGAAGACACTTAAAACCCCCCACTTCTGGCCGAAGGGGGTGATGTTCAGGCGGTGCAAGGGCCGCCTGGCCGTGAACCTCCGCTCCGCAACACGACGGCGTCATCACGTGTGCCCTAGTTATAAGTAATACAATACGTACATATGTTCGTCTGTAAGGTATTTTTATGGGCCTTAATAGTGTTACTTATTGCCTGAAATAAAGATTAGATTAATACTGTTATATAATTCGTTAAGTTCAGCTGAAGTATTCGCTAGGGTCTTAGATTAGCCATTTGCTTGGTCCAACTTCCTTCGGGCACACGTTCCACAGCTACCTCGTTAGCACTCCGTAGGGAATAACTAAGTGACGTCATTAGTTAGGGTTCGGTCGCGTGAGGCAACAAACCGGCTTTTCGTTATGGAAATGTCACTTTTTCACTTTGAATGCTAATCTTTGATAACACCGTTAAGGAATTCATCATCATCATCAGCTAAGGCCCTACGACTGCTACGTCTGAGACTTGCCGCTGGACAAAGGCCTTCCTGATGACTCTCCAAGATCACGAGGTGGTTGTTGCCATACTCGCCACGCTTGGCCTGCTCGTTGGCGAGCGCAGTACAGGATGTTGAAAATAAAAAGATGCTGCTGCCCATTTTCCTGAGGTATCCCTTGGCAGATCCTTACTGCATCCAAGGACAAGAAAGAAGAGGCATCATTTCACTGCCGGCACCCAACGGCGAATTAGTGGCAATTAATTATAATTGTAAGGCAGATAAATGGGATGCCAATTACTTCCGGGAAGATGACGTTTTAGTACTGCTCATTATTCGTTGCAATCTATCCAGTCTGGTAGAGATCACTCTTCAGCAGTAAGACCGCAGCGGCGCCGATTGTCATGTAATGTTCAGTGTTTCTTTGGTTGTTTGGCAACCGACTTCAAAAAGGATAAGGTTCTGAAGTCGTCTGTTTTTTATTTTTGTTTGTTACCTGATTTAGGAAATTATTTTTGAGTTCAAACAATATACTTTCAATTAGGTCCCCACAGATGGTGGTGATGATAGGATCAATGGTAAATCGAAGGATATACTAAAATGTAAGCATACTTTAAGCGGTTTATTTTAGATTTTCTCATTGTTGTCTTTTTTTTTTCAGAAAAATTAAAGAATTATTCGTCTGGAATCATTTCCTAAGAAACCTTTTTGTGATGTCCCCTAAGTGAGCCCAAAATTACTTTAAGCGTTCTGTTGTTTATGATTTTACCCACAATTTTTTAAGGGAATATTTTCAGGAAAATTGTTTAAGAGAATCCAGTTTTGATTGTTGTTTAAAAGTTGAGAACAAACGGAAAGTTAAGTATCAGAAATTGTTGCTATTGTTTATAAGGTAAAATAATAATAAAACAACCTATGTCCACAACTCGTATTATCCTTATAAATATTATAAAGAGGTAAAGTTTGTGAGGTTGTAAGGGGTAGTCTCTGGATCTACTGAACCGATTTTTAAAATTCTTTTAGTAATAAAAAGCCACAGTATTTGTCAGTGTCATAGGCTATAAATTACCGCCCAACGTAGTGGGCACCGGGTCAGCTAGTAATGTATATAGATATGTAGGTAGAGGCTTGTCTCAATCAGATTTTTTATCCCAAGCCATGTTTTGTATTGTACCTTATTTATCTCTTCTTTTATTTATTTATCTGTATCTTTCATAGTATGTCTACCAATAAAAAACCTTATGAAACATTTTAGATTGGGGTGCAAACTACAAAAAGAGGGGGATTTTATCTCGGAAGTTTGCAGGTTATTTTTATATTGTTGTAAAAAAGTCATAAACTATACGACTTAAAGAAAAACAGACAGTTTATTGAACGTGGAAAACAGGTTTCCAACGTGTTCAGTTCCTGCCTGTATAACGCGGCACCTTCTCTTTTCCGGGAAGGCGAAGGTGCCGTTGGAAACCTATTTTTAACGTTTAACGTGACGTAGAAACGTTTAACGTTTAACATTGGTGTTTGCGGGTGGGTTGTTCTAGAGATGATCTCTTGTCTCGTCTAGTTCAAGCCTGCGTCTGTCTTTAATGGTAGCACTAGCACTAGGTTCGTAGCACTAGGTTTCAGCATATTATCCAATTATCTGTCAGCGATTACCAACGAGAGGGCTCAATTCGCACATGTAATATTATAGGCACTACAGACGTTTAATTCATCTCATCATGTCCTAGCGATGCAAGCTTGGGTTAACAGTTGCTGACGCTATAATAATAGATAGATAGACAACTTCTCATCATCATCTCAGTCGACCACGACCACTGCTGGATCTAGGCTTCCCTTATGAATCTACAAGTCCTGATCAATGGGAGCTTTGGGTTGGCGTGCGCAGTACTGGACGATGATGATACACGGAAAGACGCTGCTGCCCATCACATGGAGGTATCCTTGGGCAGGCTGTCTGTTTGTTCACGCTAATCTCCGAATCCGCTGGACCCATATAATACCTGTATTCTACGGCCGGACCCATTTTAAGAAAACTTTCACTGGCAGATAGCTTTTTATATAAGGAGTCACATAAGTTACCAATATTTGTTAGGTTTTGTTTTTCGAGTGTGAGGTTTTGTTATAAATGTTAAGGATTAACAAAGAAATTGAATATTTACACGACTGATTTTGCCCTGTTTTCAATAGAACGTAAAAGTAATAGACTACCTATTACTTTTACGCAGTTTTCATATTATAAGGTGCTAACTGACTTCCATAAAAACTTAGATAAATTAACAATTGATTTATACAAAACAAGGACACAAAATTACTTAGTATATTTATGGAAGAAGTTTTAATTGCTCGAAATAAACGTTTTATTTTGTTATATTTAAATTAAAGCCGGATATTGATCTTGAAATGAACGAAGTAGCGTCACTTTTCAACGAATAAAATGCGGTTTTATGCAAAATGGCGCTGCCCGGGCATTCGATCCGTGGCTCTTATCGAGTAAAGACCTGATTGTAAAGTTAAATAAGTGGAGCGCTGTAACTGAGAACTTGGAGAATAAATGTGTTTGAAAGGTATTTATACGTATTTAATATTTATTTTCCCATGAAATTCTTGTAGATAAAAATTAAAAGCATTTAAACGCGGGCAAGTCCGCTGGCAGCAGCTGATATATTGTTTTATTTAGATCACCCAAAACTGCAGTAACACCGTAGTTCGTGCTCACTAGTGCTTGAAATTATGCCCGAGCACTTCAAATGGAATTATTCAATTTCACCAACGGCCGCGCTTGTTTTAACAACGTCCGTTCAAACTATGTTTAACTTGACAATGCTACCTTTATACCATGTGCGTGTGTAGTAGATAGATAATAGTTTATTTGCAACTACAAAACAAATATTTTGGTTTATGGTTTCTCGCTGCAAAAGGGTACTTAGCATATTGCGGGCTGCAGAGCCAGTCCGCGCCGGTCTTCCGTAAGGACCGTTTCGAAAGCGCGGACATCGACATTAACAATCGACATAAACATAGTAAAAAAAAGGAAAAACACAGCAAAAAGTAAGTAAATACAGGGTGTATACATGTGTTCCTACCTACTAAGCCGAAAGGTGTGATTCTGACCATCTCAAGGAACAACTTTGTTCTTCGAGTTTTCAAGATTCAGTGATTTTAATTCAAGAAAAGAAAGACTGCGGAAGTTTTAACAGCTGATTATCAATAATGACAACCTAGACGCCAGCTGATTATTGTCAGGGTCGTTGAACTCCGCAAAGACAACTCTTTAACGCCAACGCGTTCAGGTACAAATAAAAATACCACAGAGGTTTTTTTAATAAAATTAATAAACAAACAATTTTGGCCCTAGGGTCATTTACACATAACACCAACTAGTAAAATAAAACAATTTAAAAATAAATGATTTTTCAGCATCATTTTAGCCGTAAAACGACCATTACTGATCACAGGCCTCCCTCATGGATCTCCATGAGGGGTAGTTGCCATACTCAACACGCTTGGCAGGCGGGTTGGCGAACGCAGTACGGGATGTTGATAAAATAATAGGTTAAGTTTTGTAAGATAAAATAGCCGGAAATTCGTTACTGTATTGTTAAGATGATCCGTAGCCCATAAGATCGATAACGTATACATACATGCGTTTCATTTGATACTACCGTTGACTCGACAACGTATGAATCTATACGTATACACCAACATATTATCAAAAAAGTCATTCTAGTGTTTCTCTCTTGCTTTGTCCATTGAGGGTTTGTATATGAAAGAAAGAGAAGTTAATATGCTCTTTCATTTGATGTATAATATGTGTGGTTTGTTGTCTTTGGCATCGTGAATTACAATAGGCATGCCTCATTTTCCCTAAATTGTCTTATATTCCTAAAAATATTAATTTTCCATTAACATGTCTCATTTTTTTATTTTTTATTTTAAGATATGAAATATTAATAGATAATAACATATTAGTGTAAAATTTAGAACTGTATTATCATAGAATAGTTTACTTTTTATTTCAAGTACAAATTCCTGTTAGTTTTAATATTATGGTCATTCTTGTAAAAGTCTGCAAATATCAGGTGGCGCCGCCATGACAGATGAAAATCACCGAATCCTAAAAAGTCATAGAACTAAATTTGTTCCTTGGGGTGGGCAGAAGGCAGAATCATTCTATTTCGGCATAGTACTCATATTATAATACAACCTGAATATTTGACAACCAAAAAATTGTCATCACATCATCCGTATAAAATTTATGGGAAGATTAATTTACGTTATAATTATTTTTTACAATGTTAACCCGGGCTCAGATAAATCTAAGACATCTTAGATCATTGAAATCGCTCCAGCTGTTCTCGAGTTATAAGTGGTGTATTTAACACGACTTTGTTTTATATATACAGATACATATTTTAACACAGCACGAGTCTTTCTTAATAAAATTTCCCCAAACCAATCCCTCAAACCTAAATGAACACCTCGCGCAAACTTTATATCCCTAACGGCTTTATAATAAAGAATCCTCTTCCACATTATCCCGAAACCATTCCATAAAAGTTACTCAAACTTCGTAAAGTAAAATCATACTCAATCTACATAATTTAAGTCTGAATATAAAGGTTTTGGGTATAAAGGTGAAGTGATTTGTCACCCTGACGTGAGGGCATATAATTACAGCGGCGTGTCCTGAACTGCAAGTACTTCCGGTATTTTTCCGAGGCGAGGCAGGTCATGACATGTTTAATGGAGCTTACACAGGCACTTGACTGACTTCATTTTTGCAGCACGTTTTAGAAGCGAAGAATTTATTTCGGTAATAAACATGTTTACTTTTGAGCTACTTGTAATATAAATACGTGAATGTATGTATCACGTTTTAATGGTAATTGCGGAGTTTCGTACAAAAAGAAACCAAGCAAAATGGCATTTTATTAACCGGAGCAGTAACTGTATTAATAAAGGCAGAAGACCAAGTCCTTACATTTTTATAAGCACCGTGGGGTGCTGGCCCTAGAATGTCACACCCCTCTCATGCCCGTGGATCATCCATCTCATCCCATCTGCTGTGGGATGCCTATGGAAGATAAGTAGCAGCGTTCGTGTATCAACATCCTCTTCTGCACTCGCCTACCCGCCTGCCAAGCGTGGTGAGTATGGCAACTACCCCTCACGGAGATCCATTAGGGAAACCTGTGTTCAGTAGTGGACGTTTTACGGTTAAAATTATGCTCGAAAAAATTTCGAAGAATTGTCTTCGCAACCCCAAAATGGTTTTAAAATACCTATTCAACGATATCTTACACAATGCCAAACCTGCATTGCATGGGAGGTACCCTAAGTTCTTTTTAGCATATTTTGTAGCGTGTCTTACGTATGTGTGCGTTGCTTGCGTGAACAGTTAAACGATTAAGCTCCTTTGTTTTTTAAGTCATTTTATAGTAAAACACTTATTTACCTCGTAAAACATACTTGGACCAGAAGACCATCCACATCTACGGCTCTTGGAGGACATCTCATACCTTGGCAAGTCCATAATTCACAGGAATCTCATTGGAAAGATAAACAAATTCTTGGCGATTCACACACACATATGCATTACAATTTTTAGTTTTGTAATTTCGCCAATAGCACTGAAGTAAAATTCAAAAAGTTTTTGCATTACCGTCTGATCAGCAACTTTCTTTTGACATCTTGAATAACATCATAACAACAACCTGACAGCCTGATTTTGACACTGACAGCAACACACTGAAGTTGAAGTCTCCATCATTGTTGCCAGTACAGGTAAAATAAAAGCGCCACTTTCTGCGGAGTTGCCAGCGCAATAAAAGCGCCATTTTTAGCAGAGTTGCCGTACTGCTCCGGAGCGAAGACTGAAGACGACAAACAATGCCGAAGTTTGGCTGCTGTGAAACTACCGATGGATCCTCAAGTGCCTTGTCTTGTACAGCGTGCAAATGCTACTACCATTACCAATGTGTGTTGCCAGACAAGCCAAAAAAGGTAACAAAAGAATTTAAATCCACCTGGATCTGTCCCTATTGCCATGCAAAGTCGAGACGAGTAAAATCCGACAACACCCCAGTACGCTCGGGTAACCGCGCCGAAAATGATCGTCCTAAAGAGTCCCCGTTGCTATCGTTGGATGTAGATAATATTCGCCAAGCTATAATATCATAGCAAAGTTCACCGGCTTTACAAGTTCCAACCGGTACTTTCGATTTTGCGGAGTTGTTGAAGTCTGAAGTAGCTAAAATGAAGGATGAACTACGAACATATTTTCAGTCCTTGTTTTCCAGTGAAATGTCCTCCTTAAAAGAGGAATTGAAGGAAATCAAATCTTCAATTGATTTCATGAGTCAGGAATACTGTAAAATGAATGCAAGGGTAGATAGATTGGAGGCGCAGATTAAGAAACAGGATACGGCAATTGCGGAAGTAGAATTACTGAAAACATCTTTAAAGCAACTACAGCATGATACAAATGTCAGAAACCAATGGGCGCGTCGCTCCAATATCGAGATCTTCGGGATACCAGAGAAGAAAGGAGAAAATCTTATGGATCTAGTGAGAGACCTCGCACAGCGTACCCACTTTGTTCTGCTGCCTTCGGATATTGACTTTGTTACTAGAGTCACGCCTTCCGCGAAAGAAGTAAGCAAGCCGAAGCCAATTATAATTCGAATGCTTTGCCGATCCAGGAAAGATGATTTTATGTCTTCCTTAAAACAGCTTAAAGGTATAAAGTCATCTGATTTGGGATATGTGGGTAAAAATTATCCCGTATATTTTAATGACCATCTGACTATGTACAATAAATCTCTCTTGCATCGTGTCAAAAAGCTAGCTAGTGAAAAAGGTTATAAATATGTATGGGTAAAAAATTGTGCCATTATGGCTCGCTTATCTGAAGTTAGTCCAGTACTTCACTTTGCTACTGAGGATGATTTAAAAAAACTTGTTTAGGTGCCATTTGTGCTTCTAGTATCTGCACGTTATTTAACATTTACTCTGGATATTTTTATTGCATTTATATCGTATTTTCGGCTGAATGTGGTAAATCTTACTTATTGACTTACATATTGATGGGTACTCGTCTGTACCTTTTGTTTAGAGACATATTCTGTTATACTACTGACATAGGTTTTGCGTCGGTCTCTGCTGAGGATCTCTTTTACATTCAAGCTTCTATACAACTCTGTCTTCGTAATAATATCTCTTTTTATGAACTTTTTTACTGTGTATTAATTTTCCGGTCACAATGGATTCTATAAACAAACTACATATCTATTACCAGAATGTTCGTGGATTGCGAACCAAAACCATTGAGCTTTTTAATAGCGTCCTTAATTCAAACTATGATGTAATTATCTTAAGTGAAACTTGGCTTTTAGATGGGATTTTCAGTTCAGAAATATTCGATAGTCGCTTTAATGTGTACAGGTGTGATCGCGATTACATAAAACGCGGTAATAAAATGGGTGGCGGTGTATTGGTTGCTGTTAGTAAAGAGCTTTCGGTGGTTGCCTATTCTTGTATACCAATATACAATGCTTATGCTGAAGTCATCGAAGTACTCATAGCTCTTAATGCAAGTAAAAGGCTAAGTATTTACTGCTGTTATATTCCTCATGGATCAGATCATCTTAAGTCTCTCTCAAGCATGCTCGAACGTACGGCACAACATGCTATTGATAACCCACAGGATTCCATTATCCTAACTGGGGACTTTAATATATCCAATGGCCTATGGGACCACCGGAGTAACTCGTCTGAACTTATAAATTCTGTAAATGATCCACTTATCTATGAACTTAACAACTTTTTGGCTTTTACTGGTTTTAAGCAATACAATAATATACCTAATGTCAATGGTAGAATACTTGATCTGATTATTAGCAACTGTCATTGTGACCTAATCAGATGCCCCTCACCACTTCTATCAGAAGACGAGCACCATCCGGCTTTAGAATTTGATTCACTGGATTTGGACTTAAGACCTATTCGACCCGCTCCGCGCACTATACGACTTTTTCATAAAGCTGATCATGACGCTGTTAGTGCGGCTCTGATGGATATACAATGGCATTCAACTTTATGCTCCGGCGATCTGGAAGTTGCTACAAACACTTTTTATCAAATTATTTATGAAATTATTGATAGACTGGTTCCTATTAAAATTATAAAATCTAACAATAGGTACCCTACTTGGTACACTAAACCACTTATCAAAATAATTAAAGAGAAGCTTAAATATCATGCTAAGTGGAAGATTTATAAAAACATAACTGATTATGAAACATTCAGCTTACTTAGAACTAGGCAAAAACAAATAGAAACTGAATGTTACACATACTATTTGGACAATTGCGAATCAAAAATAAATTCCAGTAGCAAACACTTTTGGTCTTATGTGAAATCGAAGAAGAAAACAGATGACATACCAGACACTATGTCTTGGAATAATTAAAGCAGTTCAAACACTAACGACATAAGTGAAATGTTAAACTCCTATTTTAAATCAGTATTTGAATCCCATGATCAAAATATCGCACATAATATGAATATTTGTAATGATGATGATCATAGCACAGAGGCTCTTATTAACAATATTCAAATATCAATTTCAATTGTCGAGAAATATCTTCAGCGTCTTGATATTAATAAAGGATCAGGTCCCGATAATCTTCCGCCAATTTTCTTAAAACAGTATAGTAAAGCTCTTAGCCTACCCATTTTTATACTTTTTAGTCGCTCATTAAATACGGGATACCTACCAAAATTATGGAAACAGTCATATGTTATTCCTATCTATAAGTCGGGTAATAAATATGATATAAAAAATTACAGACCAATATCTAAACTATGTACAATATCCAAGATGTTCGAAAAGATAATTTACGTCACCCTCTCTCCCGTAATACGACCACTTATCATAAAAGAGCAGCACGGATTTATAAGTAAACGCTCCATTGAAAGTAATTTATGTGAATTCACACACTTGGTCTCAGATGCGATGGATAAAGGTTTTCAAGTTGATGTTGTTTACACCGACTACTCTAAAGCCTTCGACAAAGTGTCACATGCCTTATTAATTTGTAAGCTTCGCGATTCGGGTATTCACGGTGACCTCCTCAGATGGCTCGAGTCTTATCTTAGAGAGCGTAGTCAAGCAGATACCATTAAAGGCTATTGTTCTTCTTTTGTGCCAATTCTATCTGGAGTTCCACAAGGCTCACATCTTGGACCGTTATTATTTTTGATTTTTATAAATGACATCATCAATATATTTGAACATTCCAAGTGTTTGATTTACGCAGATGACACAACAATTATTAGACGTGTAAAATCAGTCCTGGATTGTGAACTCCTTCAGTTAGATCTTAACAAACTTTCATCATATTGCGAAGATAATTTTATAGTACTTAATGCTCAAAAATGTAATATAATATCTTTTACACGTAAGCCTAGACCTATTTTGCATGAATATAAATTTAAGGACACACTGATCTCAAGAGTCACTAGCATCAGAGATTTGGGTGTCTATTTAGATAATAAATTTACCTTTAATGTACACTTTAACACTATTATACCAAAAGCTTATCGCATGCTGGGTTTTATTCTTAGAACAGGTAGAGAGTTCAAAAACCCCGCTACTCTTTTACTCCTGTATAATAGTTTTGTAAAATCTATCGTAGAGTTTGCGTCTACAGCTTGGAATCCCCAATATAAAGTACACGTTGAAGAAATTGAGAAAATTCAAAACAAATTTATAAAACATTATACGTACCGTTTTCCCACTATATCAACAGATTCTATAGTAAGTCTTAAAGTTCGTCGTACCATCAGAGATATCATGTTTCTACATAAAATACTTACAAACACAGTTGACTCTGAGCTTTTGTTAAGTAATATTAATTTTAATTGTCCACGTTTATCCTCGCGTAAAAAGAATACTTTCTGGACACCGACCTCCAAAACTAGGTATAGACAGAATATGTTTTTGAATAGAGTTTGTGATGTCTATAATCACAACCTATGCAATGTAGACATATTTCATTTAAATGGACTATGTTTAAAAAGAGAAATTTTGAAGGAGCTTTGCCACAATTTAGTCTAATTCAATTTATTTAAGGTCTCGTTTACTGCATAATTTAATGTCTCTAAAGTTGTATTGTATCATTTAATTTTTTATTTTTCTTCTTTTTTACTGTTCACCTGCTGTATCTGTACAACCTAACGGTGGAAACTTTGCTGGTTTTTGTATTGTTTAACTTTATCTCTAGTTTTAAGAAATATGTACTGTTTGTTTCCCTAATAAATAAAAATAAAAAAAATAAAATAAAATAAGTAATCTCGGCGTTGTTATTTTATATTTACATGAAAAATCACAGCTTTCTAGGACTAATGCTCTCTTCACAAAGTCGGTGACGTGACGGACGTACGGAAAGACAGACAGACAGACAAAAATTAACTATAAGAATTTCCTGTTTAACTACAAAACCCTAAAAAAGGTCCTTACCATTTGTCAGACCAATAGCATCAGGTCCCCATAAAGCAAAATATATTTAAAATGTTAGCTCAGTAGAACAATCTCTCATAAATTGCAGAAAAGCAATAGGGATAAACAGTACAAACAGAACAGATTGCTAATAATTTTATTTTTCCAAGATTATATTTCATGTAATAAAAACGCTTGTCCATATTACAGGAAAAATCCTGCGTTATCGCTTGGCCTCGCGCCATATACAATAAGGAAAAGCTGAGAAAAATTATACGGACGCATAAATTTGGGGGCCTATATCAAATCTCCGACTGTTTGATGGACTTTAAGAGCTCCTCAGAGGTGAAATGAGGAGGTGCAAACAGCCAAAGTCAAATACCTCTAGAGTAGTAGAACTTTTTGTGAAGAGTTCATCCGGGGAAGTACTACCACCATACCTATTTCTGCCGACAAGCAGTAAATGTCTGCGTTGCTGTGTTCCGGTTCGAAGCGTAAAGGTGCCAGGGGACATTACGGGCACATGAGACCTGACAACTCTGGGTGTGTGAATGTCTCAGTGACTGGCGCAATGCAGTACTGAGTTGGTACAGTGCCTATTGCAGTTGTTATAGGTACAGAATACTGCTTAACATCAGGTGGGCTCTATTGAATAAACACTTACTGACTTTGACAATTACTGTGTTCTACTCTACTCTCTTGCAATTAAGTAACGTCGAATGGTTTGTAGGTTTATGGTGAAAGTAGAGCCATTGCAAGTTATTCTTATTAAAGGTTATTTACTATGTTACTTTTCTACTAGATTTATGTTCCTTAAGCTGTTTTTTCTCCTAGAATTGAGAATTGAGTGTTTCCAGTAATTCATGCAGATAAAGATATTATACGTACAATATATCAGAAAAGTTTCATAAATACAATCGGAACGTCATAAACGGTACAAAACAAAACGAAGCCCAGGCGAGGTCCCGATAAAAAACTGCCTAGGAGTCGGCAGGCCGCCCTAAAAAGGATTTATGGGTTCATCTAAAATGGCCATGTATCCTGAATAGTTGTTTACCTCGGGAAAAGTCCATAAGGCGGATTGAACATATTTTACGGCCCACGAATTGTTTTCGTTACGGGTCAAATTTTGATAGAGGTCCAAAGGTGTTTTATGAGTAGTTTTACAATTATGACGTCGTAAATTTCCTGTTTAATCAAGCGTGAATATTTTTACCGAGACATTTTGAGACAGAATCGAAACATTGTGCATTTTGTTGCGAGATAACATTCCGTGTAATCACTAAAGATATTGCAGAACCAAGAAGTTTTCAATGTTGTGGGGTTGAATTGAAAGAAAATAAACTTTGCATAGTCTGCTTATACCGAACTCCCGATTCTTATGTTAAAATATTTTTTTGAATTTAAATTAACTAATAATTCCAAAAAGTTTATTTTGGCAGGCGACTTAAATATTGATACGTTAAAGTCAAACAAAAATTCTAAAGCAGGATATATTATTAAGTTATAATTTTCAACTTTATAATAATATTAACGAACCAACAAGAAAGTTAACTTGTATTGATCATCTAATAAGTAATGTTTCTCCTGCAATAGGACGAACTCATGTATGAGTCATGAGTTCGTCGAAAGTATTATTTTATGTATTTCTTTAGCAGTAGTTGGCTTATTGAAAATTCTACTGTGAAAACCTATTAAAGTTATTTATGTGGGATTGTGTACCCGTGTCTGTTTCTAAAGTAATAAAGTGATTATTAAACGCAGATGCAATTTCAATATATGTAATTAGTTAGAATATCGAATTTATAATTTTTTTTTAATGTCAAATTCACATTCACATTGATCGCTCTTATTTTTAATTAGTTTCCACATGGTTAGCTTTTCTTGCTTATATTTATAAATTTTAAACTACTTACATTTTGACTTTGTAAGAAACAGCGCCGAAGGGTCTTTGAATATATTTCAAATATTAAGGCCTACTAAAATGCCTTCATTTTCTCTCTAAGCCTACCCTATTTCCCTGAGATAAGACGCCAAGATAATTCAAAATCTGGGTTGGTGTAAGTAGGTGAAAACTAGGGAAAAGGCTACCTTCGTAGACAATTGGATTCATTATCCAACCTTTCTACGGGAAGGACAATACAATGAAATGCTGATTCGGCTTATCCCGGGTCTTACATAACCTTGACAGCCTTTACCTAATCCCTACTAAACAAACATAATGTACATTAGTAACATCATCATGAGCAACTTAAACGAATAGTGGTTTTCCTTTTGTTGATGTTCCCTAAAGCTAATTGTAATAGTAAATAAAATAATTAGCGCCCGGTGATTCACCGTTTTGATATATTTATTACTGTAGAGTATTTGTTTGTAAAATACTTTATAGTAATAAAAATATTTTTATGAGTTTACAAATAAATAATGTGGAATAATTTTTTAATTTCTGTCAGAGATTTGACGTTTCTAAATTTAAAACTTTCAATGCAAAATTAGGTAAAATTGTTAAAACACATTTATCTGGGTATTTATCGCGTAGATCAGGGTTTCTCAGACTTTCGGCTCCACGTACCCCTGTTAAAGTTTCCAGGTGACAGCGAACCCCTTAACTAACTAATTAAATCCCCCCCCCCCTCCTAACCCCCAAAGAAAACAATAAAATTTACTGTTGAAGAAAATAAGGTTTTTATTTCAATAAAAGGTAACAAATAAAGTGCCAAAAATATATTTTTATTAATATTAATGTGATGGGTGTGCTTGTTTCTTGTCACAAATGGAGTCAATTATAGGAGTAATTTTGGACAATTTTAACTTTAATTCTGACTCGCCATCAAGTCGATTTATGTATTTAGTTTTTATCATGACCAAGTGTGAATCTTGTCGCGAACCCCCTGCCGTCGAATGGCGAACCCCTAGGGGTTCGCGTACCCCTCTTTGCGAAACCTGGGCGTAGATTAACCTTTATTATTAAGCATTATATCAGCATTGTTATTTCATATGTAGATGCAAAATATCAGCTTTCTAGGACTTATCGTCTCTTCGCAAAGCGGTGATCGACGGACGAACAGTCAGACAGACAGAGAAACAAAGCGAAATTATAATAGTTTCTTATTTTACTACGAAACCTTAACTAAGACATTATTTACGTAATTTAGACAGTTCGACCTTGGCTGGACACGCTACCGCTTTTCTAGATATTGTCAGTTTTAGCAATGCTAACAGAAAATTTTAGGAAGCGCTTGCTGATGATATAACTGTATATTTAATTTCAGGCCTCCGTCATGGATCTCCATGAGTTGCCATACTGTACACTAATAATAAAATTAAACTCAAGGGTAAATCGTGATTGAGCAAGAGCCTGGGCCCATGTCAGACTAATCTGGTTTACAATCTTAGGCTGATCTAGATTATATTGAATCTGCCGCAGCACTTTTGAGTTTATCGTGGAGTTGATGGCATAATAAGTATGTTTAAAACACCAGTAATATAGCGTGCGTGGCCTGTTTATGGGCCAAGGGGATTGAATAAGTATAGGGTATGAAGCCGTGGGGAGCCGGCAGTAGATTGTTTACTCTCCTCTCTTGCCTGTAAATGCAATAAGAATATGCCAAGGGATACCTCCGGAACAGGGGCAGCAGCATCTTTCCGTGTATCAACATCCCGTTCTGCGCTCGCCAACCCACCTGCCAAGCGTGGCAAGTATGGCAACGACCCACTCATGATCTTTGAGATCCATGAGGAAGGCCTATGTCCAACAGTGTACGTGGAGAGCACTACTACGGCTGAGATCATGAAGCCGTTTTGGCCGAATGATAAAGGGTTTTTCAATAGGCACGGGTAGATTTTGGAGGCCCGTGGCGGCCATTTTGTTTTGGTGACATCAGTCATTTTTTTTATTATTCAGTTAATTATGCCAAATCACCATGGCAAGTTACACGATTGATCAACGCGTTCAAATGATAATACTTTAACATCAAAATCAACGTTGCGCGCATTGCGCAGATTTTACGGTGGACGTGGTGGCCCTTCACAGTCGACTCTTCAACGTGTGGTGGCCACACACTCATACTTTTAAGAAACACAAGATCGGGCGAGAACATCGCCACTGTCCATGAAAGTGTACAGCGGAACTCGAAGCAGTGCCTTGCACAAGAACTCGGCCTTTCTCCGTCAACGGCGAATGCTACAGAACGATGATAACCAATTTCCTATGGCCCACTTGAACTGCATGGACCCAGACGACATGTACACACAGCGGGCGCCACGATTGATATTCTGCATGAACCATTTGAGGGTAAGGTAATCTCTCGCAGGGGTGATGTAAAATGGCCACCAAGGTCAAGATTTGACCCCGCTAGACTTTTTCTTGTGAGGTTTTTTGATGTTGCAGGTTAATGAAAATAAACCGCAATCGACGGATGCCCTAAAGGTGAACATAACATAGGCCATCGCTAAAATGTACCGGATCTATGCGGAAGAGTAATTAAAAATTGGAACACTCGGATCCGTGCCATCGTAAGAAGCAGAGGCGGGCATTTGCACGATGTCATATTCCACACATAATGGCATATTAGGCCTTTCAAATAAAAATAGTTTTGTTAACACTTCACAACACAAGCTGTGTGTTTTATTCCACTTCAACATCTACCCGCCCTTATTGAAAAACCCTTTATGTGCCCCTAACTTTTTATTGAAAGTACGTGCATTTGTGCATGTTTGTGTACCTATTTTTAACACGTGCTTCATCGATGAAGGAAAATATAAATCCGCGACTTAGTCAGCTTCAGGCGTATTATCAATACGTCTGAAGCTGATGAAGTCGCGGTATTTTTAGAGTTCCGTAGTACAACAAGTGATCATTATAGTTTCGCTTTGTCTGTCTGTGCATACGACTATTAGTAAGCTGTAATTTTGCATGGACACATAAAATAATGTTGTAAAGATAATGTCACTAAAAAAAAAAACATTATCAATTTGGGGTACATCTCATACACATATAAAGTTTCTTGGTGTTTCCATCGTATGGGATATCGTTGAATAGGTATTTACATTCGAATATTTAATATATATTTAACTAGCTCCTGCCTGCCGCTTTGAATGCGTTGTACCCGAATTAATAGTAGCCTATGTGTTAATCCTGGTCAACATCAATACGTGTGCAAAGTTTCAGCTCAATCCGTAGCCTAGTTTTTGCGTTAAAAGGTAACAAACTTCCATCCAAACAAACTTTCGGGTTTCTAATATTAGTGGATTTAGGCATGGGGTGTTGGCAGTAGAATCTCACCCCTCTTCTCATATCCGTGGATGCAGTCTGCTAAGGGATACCTCCGGAAGAGTGCCTGTGTTCAGTAGTGGATATTTTACAGCTGAAATGATGATGATGAGGTATTTAACAACTATTTCGGGGTTGCCAAGGCAATTCCGATCCATTTGCGAAATATTTCAGTTTTGAACTTTTTTCAGATCCGACACGCACCTGGCCTAATTTATTTCCCACTAGTGATGCCAACTAAGCGTAGAGTATAGTTTATGCTGGGTAAGTTACTATCCATCTTAAAATGTCCTAGTCTTATATTATTATTAACTATGATGAAGCCACCATCTCTTATCGTACATAACTTATATTCTTGTCCATCCAAAGGTTGCCTGGCAGAGAAAACTTTTAGCGATAAGTCCGCTCTTTGTTCACATATTTTGTTTTATTAGTTTTTTTTTCTGCTTGCTATGTTGTTTTAAGGTGTTCTTTAAAGCGTATTCTATCTAAGAGTATTTAACTATCTCTATCCATAATGTCCGAGACATTTTCAAGAAATTTCCCGTACAACCTGTATTTTAAACTAATTGCTGACAAATAATCAATCATCTATAATTGATGAGAAAAGCCAAATTGTAAGGATAGCGAAATGTAAATAAATTGTTTATGTAGCTTGTTTATTCCTTTACAGAAAGACCTGAAGTACCAAGACTTTTACCCCCAGCATAATTTGAAACGTTGAGCTCTATAATAAAGAGCCTAAGGTCTCAATTCTGAATTCAATAATGATATTATCATAAAATAGCGTGATTCCCTTGTGATTCCGATCAGTATTGAGTCAACAATAAAGTTTTATTAAAACTCGTACCAGAGTCTCGGGAACATTGATAGGGTTTTTTATCAGACAAAAGAATTATTTTGTAGGGCTCGAGTTTTTATAAGTCACCAACATAGGTACCGTTAGCAAATGAATGATATTTATTTTATAACTAGCCGCACTCCGCGGTTTCACCCGTGTAGTTCGCGTTCACGTGGTAATATGGAAATGAAATATAGCATATGTTACTCAGGGATAATGTAGCATTTTAATAGTGAAAGAATTTTGAAAATCGGTGAATTAGTTTTTGATTTTATTCGTTACAAATATACAATACAAATAAGTATATAAGTATGGGTGTTCTGGGTGTTTTTCTATATATAATAAAAATATCTATCTATGTAGTATAATGTATTAAGTATATCAGTCATCTAGTACCCATAACACAAGCTCTGCTTAGCTTGGGGCTAGATGATGCTGTGTGATTTGTCCAGCATTATTTATTTATTTATTTATTTATTATTTATAAAAAAATCAAAATGCAAATCTTTCCTCATCATAATATTTAGAGATGAGAGATGTATAAACTGCTTTTACTGCTTACCTAGGCCAGGTGGGGCGTCAAAAAATAATTCTTTCCGATAAACTACAATCTCAAAAATCTGCTTGTATATAGTTTTTTCTTATATACCATAAAAATGTTTACTCATCACGAAAACTGCAGGAGGCTGAAATTTTTAATTTAGCATAGAAGTTCCAAGACGTGGCCGTGCAATGAGACAGGGACGAGGCGAGATTACCTGAAATTCTAGTTAGTTCTAGTTCTAGTTCAAATAGGAAGTTTTTAATGACGACATTGTACCTACCTATATTCACGAATATAGTTACATATGTATATGTGCAGGAGCGTCATTCCGTGTATCAATTTCCCATACTGCGCTCGCCAACCCGCCTGCCAAGCGTGGTGAGTTTGGCAACTGCCCCTTATGGAGTTCCATGAGGGAGGCCTGTATTCAGTAGTGGATGTTTTACGGCTGAATTGATGATGATGATGTTGAAAATAAATTAAGGGAGCTACCATAAAACAGACGTGAATATTTTGCTGTTTTTTTCTCGATGGTGCTTTTTGTGCGTTAGTCCGACTCGCACTTCGATTTTTCAATTAAAACTATTAGTTCTTTAGATACGCGCGTTCAACCAAACAAAAAACTCTTCAGCCTTTTTTATTAGCATAGATTATACTCGTCTACCAGTACAGCATTAGTGAAAATTCACCATGATACAAAATATATGTTAAAGTTCTCGATCTGTGGGAAAGAAGGCTTTATGCGCATTTGTTAATGTATTTGGGATTCGATATCCGTTAAACTTTACTGAGAACTTTCTGGAAGTTTCCATGTTTAGGATTTAGGCTCAGGTATGGGTAATGTATTCGAAAACTTTGGAAAATGTCGGGAAAACACAACTGTTGCCCAGCGGATCGGTCAGCCTGAAAATAAGAAAAGTCTGAACAACTTTTAATGTAATTATTACAAGATAATTTACTTTCTTTACTCTTCTACCTTGTTATTTATATCTAAGTTTTGTTATGACGACCTCTGTAGCGCAGCGAGCGAATGTCCGCCTGCAACGGACGAGGTTTCAGGTTCAATTCCGCACGAGACAAATGTCTGTACTATCTGCAGATATCCAGGTTGTTCTGGGTGTTTTTCTTTATAAAATTATAAGTATCTTTGTAGTATATTATATTTAGTATGTCAATTATCTTGTACCCATAACAAAAGCTCTGCTTAGATTTGGGCTAGATGATTTTTTGTGAATTGTCCAGAATTATTTATTATTATTTGTATGAGATGATATTTTTTTAGTTCAAAGTGGCTGAACTGCTTAATATTACGTGTACTTAAAAAAACTATTTGTAGAACAACACTTTGAAAATATTGCGCTATTAAGACGCAAATAGTTTCTACTAGTTGTTCTGTAGACGAGCTCTGTGGTGCAGCGGGCGAAGGTCTGCCTGCAACGCCAAAAGTTGCGGGTTCGATTCCCGCCTCGGGACAATTTCTGTACAATTTGCAGATATTTGTTCAGGGTGTTCTGGATTTTTTTCCATATATAATAAAAAATATCTATCTATGTAGTTTAATGCATTTAATTTCATTTAAATCAATCATCTAGTACCCATAATACAAGCTCTGCTTAGCTTGGGGCTATATGATGCTGTGTGAATTCTCTAGCATTATTTATTGATTTTATTTATTTGTTTGACCAACGTGCTTCGAAACCGGACTAAAAGTTACTTTCATTATGTTTCTATGCTACCACTTCGTATAAAACATATAAAAAAGTATGCATCGGTCCTACGCATCGCTTTCAGAACAGTGAATAAACCCTTCCGGTATTGCATTCTAAATCAAGCATTTTAACTGAGTCGCTGTATCTAAGTTGCATTGACACGAGCCACGGGGCAACTTATCATTGAAATAAAGCCTACATTTCTTTATGCTACGTTACAGTTGCATGTACAAGTTAACTTAGCAGTAGCTAGTGTTTTGTATGTCCAAGCAGAACGTTATTCTCCTCTCAGGGGCATTGTAGTCTTCTAGAATACGCCGGAAACACTATATACTCCAGTCATTTTCGATGTAGAATGTTTGTAAACAAACCGTCACACTTAAAATTTAATTATTTTGTAAGTAGGTATTGGTTTTTTGACCGAGGTAATACTTTCGATGTAGAATGTTTGTAAACAAACCGTCACACTTAAAATTTCATTATTTCGTAAGTATTGGTTTTTTGACCGAGGAAATACTAATTTGTATTGAAGGAAGTGGTCACAAATACCCAATAAATGAAAAATCTATACACAAACCAACAGAAAGAAAGTTATTTATAGGTAAATATTGACAGTTTGTTGACAAAAGTGGCTGAGTACATCGAAACTGGCTGGAGTATACAACCATGTCAGTTTAAAGTTTTCCTATTTGACAACCGCCGTCTGTCAAAAGCTCGTGTGACATGGTTATAAAGTGTATCAAGTATCAGTTTATATGTTATAGCAAGCAATGTAGCCGATAAATGTGGAAAATGTCTTTGCGATAAATGCGCTGGCGTCCCTGCATCTCCTCCATGCTATAAGGCCAGAACTGTGCTATGCTTGCAGGAAACTGATTGGACGCCTTTCATAAATATTGTCTCTGCTTATCTCATATCCCTGCCCAGCCGCACCCTTTAGCTTAGGCAAGTAATAACATCAACTTGGCACTTGCTTGGCTCAACGGTACCGTCATTGTTCCATCCGTTAGTTCCCCTTTTTAAAAAAATGCTTGTGTCCACCCACATCAAAATAAATAGTTTTTTCCTTGTTTGTTCACAACACATTTCACAATGATTGATTTTTTTGTTTGCTTGCTAACTGACACACACACGATGAAACCACCTGACAGTGACAGTGACAGTGACCTTACAAGGTTGGTAATGTGCTCATGTCAGATCTTTATCTATTTTAGTTGTTTTAATTTATTTTAGTCGTGTAAAAATATCATATTTATTTATTAGATAGCCATATTTATGTATTCATTACCTAGTACTTACTATATTTATTTATAATACTTATTTTTATTATACTAATACTTACAATGGGCGTGAAATCACCTGAAGGGCCTATTTGAAAATCAGCGTACCACTCAAGCATCTTGCATAAGGCTACTTAAGCTGAAAAAGGTCCTTTTTTTCTACCAATAAACAATATATATATATTTATTCATTTATTATTTTATTAGACTTAATTACTATTTTCTCTCTTTTTTTTAAACACTTAGTTTGTAAGGATTTTGTTTTGTTTTTCTGTTGTAAAATATGTTTGTGTTTTTTGGTATAAATATATTTTTTAAATCTTAAATCTTAATGTACATCAGAATAGAACTATAAGCATTTTATTTGTGTGTTGTTTTGCGTATAACGCACTGCTCTTACTGAAGCAGACTCTATATTATTCGGCGTATAGTTTCTGGTATGGTGAGTTGTTCCGCCAGTTTATTTGGGTGTTTTCAAGCCTTTACTTTTAGTTTTTCTTAATTTGAGACTGAATTCCTTCTTCTATCATGGGCACATTTAGAATTTTCTGTTAAACCAACACAGATATAACTTTTAAATTTATCACGGTTGTGCACATTATAAACAATATTTACGGAATATTCACCGTGCAAATCGTGGTCTTTTTGAGTTTCACGATATTCGACGCAGTTTCACACGTGACGGATATACTATCGGAAAACTCAAAAAGACTCAAATCATGGTAAATATTCCGTGAATATATTGCATATAAAAAACCCACAAAGGTACACAAAGTAAACCACAAAGTGAGTTTGAAATCTGTTTCAATTATGTAATTCTGCGCTCATGTAGCCTTGTTCAATGATAATGTTACAATGTTACAGTCAGGCCCTGCAGTCTCCTGTACAGCATGAATTAACAGCTGACTTAGCATAACTAAGCTTACCTCTATAAAGATATGTGAAAGGTACTTGTGTACTCCACAAAGTTCCACAATACTGAATTGAAGCTTAATGCAAACGAATAAAACTCGCGTTTCATAAAACAAAAATCCGTATACAAGTTGAAACAAGTGTGAATCTCAGAGGCTCACGATTGGCTTGGAGCACAGATCAGCTATAACTCAGGGGGTTAGGGTAATTCCGGCAGTCGGCGTAAATCAGCGGAGTTTATCAGCAAGATTAGCTGAGCTTTACAGCCTGCTTACTGCTAATAAAGGCTACCTGCGCTCGCCATTTTGGAACTTTAAATGCTAACTTGTGTGATTTAGGATTGCTATGTGACTGTATGTATTTATATGGTTAAATATATTTATTTTCGAAAAAAAATTATAATTCACTTACAGAGAAAAACTTAAAATTAGGTAAACATTGTGTGCCTTACATGGAATGGTAGTTGTATTCTTGAAAGTGTTTGTTATTGTTTATTTATATTGATGCTCGTTATTTTTATTTGTGTTTAATTATAAGAACATTCAAATACAATTATTAATTGTTCCTGAATAAATGAAATGAAATGAATGAAATGAAATTACATTACAGCGTTAGTTATACTTAGTAGAATTTTTTTACATTAAATTAATATTACATTCAACAAAAAAGGAAATAGTTTAGTATCGAAGTATTTCGTATAACTGTAAAATGTTGACCGAAGATTTTATGTAACATTCATTTACTGCTGGGATGCTCAACTTGCTATTCTACACTCTATTGTTCTCTTTTTTATTTCACTCTCTCATCTTACTACGGAGTAATATAAAATTGTTATAATAATTATTCCTAATTTAATTTTAAGTAAGGGAAAAAGGTGATTCATGGAGGGGGTCACGACCCTCATCATTGAGTAATACGACGCGGAGGAAGGGAAAACAACATTGTAATAAATAATCATCTTTGGATATTTTTATACGGCTTCCAAAAAGAGGAGGTTCTGAAGTCGTCTGTTTCTTGCCTTTAATATAAACTTGCGGTTGTGTTTTCTGTTTTGCATACCAATGTTTCATCATCTCAGTCGTACCACTGCTTGTCCACGTCCACTGCTAGCATTTTCCTTCAACATGGATGGCAACTTCTTCAACCTCTTCTGCTTTGATCTCAGAAGGGGATTGTTGCCATGCTCGCCACGCTTTGCAAATAGGTTGGCGAGCGCAGTACGGGATGTTGATACACGAAAAGACGCCGTGGTGTACCGGCAGTAGAATGTTGCCTCTACGCTCTTGCCCGTGGATGCTGTTAAAATTTAAATAAAAAATATTAAATACCGCTGGAGATGGGCAGCAGCGTTTTTTCGTGTATCAACTACCCGTACTGCGCTCGCCAACTCGCCTGCCAAGTGAGGCGAGTATGGCCACAACTCCCTCATAATCTCGGAGATCCATGAGAGAGGCCTATAACCAGGAGTTGACGTGGACAGCAGTTCTAAGGCTGAGACGACGATGATAAAAACATCATCGGCCTTTCCTGTATATTTTGGAGAAATTATCATCTACTTACTTTATTAGCTGTAGGGTGCCGGCAAAAGAATGTTAGCCCTCCTTTACTACCCGTGGATGCAGTAAGAGCCTGCTAAGAGACACCTCCGGAAGATGGGCAGCAGCGTGTTTCCGTATATCAACATCCCATACTGCGCTCACCAACCCGTCTGCGTCAAGCGTGGTGGTTTTAAGGCTGAAATGATGATGATAATTACTTTATCAAGGCGATTTTCATTACAAAAGCAAGGTATTTTTTTTCTCAAAATACAAAATCTAGGACCTCAATCCAATTCGTTGCATTATATATCCAAATGAAACATAATTATGCAACTTTTATTGGTCGAACGTCATCAAAAAAAGACTATTTAAACTCCCAAATGTGACGTTTAGAGGGGACGTAAATCCGCAGGCTGATTACTTATCTCGGGACAGGATTGCAACAGGCGTATATCTCGCAAACATCGCTGTCAATTTTCAATTTTGTAGTATATAAAAGCAAAAATAGTATTTTTTAAACTTACGCGATCACGACACATTATTAACCCTTACTAGCCTAGAGTTTCAATTTTGATACCAATCTTTTAAACCGAATGTTCACATTACTATTAGTTTTTTTTTATAGGTTGGCTGTATGTATTTTACTGTTGTATAATATTCTTTCCAACGAAATTAAAAAAAAAATCAAATGTCATTATTGTTTTATTTTATCTATGACATATTACTTGCGCGGCAAAGTGAACAAGTAAACACATTTTACTAAAAGTTTTGTTGAATACAAATTTGATATATTTTCTTTTTCTGAAGAATATAAATACTTTTGAGGTAAGTGAATATATTATTTTCGCTATGATATAATTATTTTTTGCGAATGCATGTTTTACTTGAAGAAACTAGTGCTATTTTTGTGAGTATCAATTTTGATACTTCAGGCATTCCGCCCTACATAAAACCTACCTACTAATTCTTTAGCTATAAAAACTTTTTGAACTTCCGATTCATTATTTTTCTGCATAGCTTGGTGTTGGGATTACTTTTATTTTTATTTTATTATAGAAATTTATCAAAAATGCGACCAGAAGAGATTGAGAGCATATTGAAGCGGTTAGAAAATGGTGAAATTTCGGAAGACGATTCCACCGATAATGAAGATGACATAGACTATTATTCGAGCCAAAGAGATCGTCTGATGGAGCTAGAAGATGAAGATGACGTCAATCATATAACTTATTTTGACAATTTTTATACGAATATTCCTCTGCTACATTACTTGACCAACGAAGGTATTTATTGTCTTGGAACAGTACAGAGAAACAGGCTTGGAAAGTCGTGCAAGTTGCCGGAGAAACGGGAAATTATGAAGTCTAACGTACCCAGAGGAACATATCACGAAAATGTGGCCTCTCACGAAGGCCACGAATTTTCGGCCACAAGTTGGAAAGACAACAAACAAGTACTATTACTTTCCACGTATGTTGGCGCTGAACCAGCGGATACTATAACCCGCTACGAAAAAAAACTAAAGGCCAATGTTCAAGTATCATGTCCTCGGGTCATAAAAGAATATAATGCACACATGGGCGGCATTGATTTGATGGATAGCTTCATTGGTCGATATCGCATCCGCATAAAGTCGAGAAAGTGGACAACGAGGCTCTTCTACCACTTGTTAGACATGACTGTCATCAATGCTTGGGTACTATACAAAAAGGTAAACACATTATAAGGAAAACTTCAGAAGAATATTATGAAGTTAGCAGATTTTAGAACTGAGCTTGCCGATACTTTATGTAGATATGAAAGTCACTCGAAAAATAAAAGGGGAAGACCCAGTACCAACAGTCAACAAGACACTACAGTACCTTCTAAAAGTCTCCGGACAGGTGTACAAGTACTACCCTCTACTGACGTGCGTTGCGATTGTATTGGTCATGAAAAAATATTTATGGATTCTAGAAATAAGTGTAAATTTAATAATTGTAGGAAACTTACCTCCTGGTTCTGTAAAAAGTGTAAAGTGTCGTTATGCGATAATAAAAACAATCAATGTTTCGCATTATTTCATGCATAGCTATATCTGATTTCTTTATGGCGTTAATGCCTGAAGTATCAAAATTGATACCTGTTTTTTTTTCTAAATAAATATGTAAAATAAATATTGTGTTTTTTTAGCTATTTTTTCTTTCATCTAGACCCTCAAGAAAACACAGTAATATTAAAAATAAATCACTTTCGTAAATCAGGCTACTAAGGGAACACATATTTAACCAAGTATTTATCGCGTTATTTACCTTTATATTGCCCGAAGTTTCGACAGGACTGCACCCATCGTGGTACCGGGAAGATACTATACTACAGGCAATAATAAAGGTAAATAACGCGATAAATACCCGGTTAAATATGTGTAAATAAAAGCAAAAAAATTACGTTTGACAGCGTAGTCATAAGATATGCGCCCGATGCAAACCTGTCGCGGGCCTAATCAGCCTGCGGGTTGTATTCGTGGACAGTTATCGCAATAACTATCTGTTAGCCTGCGAGCCAGGTGTCGATTCTGTTGAACACTTCCTAAAACTAATCATAATAAGAGATATGACGTTTCTAGATTTAAAACTTTCAGCGTTCCGTTTTAATTTTAGAACGCCACTAACCGTATAGCTTTATGTGATTTTATTTCGTTTTACATCAATTTATTATTAACTTTAGCTAGTTAGTACAACAATAGGATCGCTACACGTCACAGATTTTAATGAACAAGTTCCTCCCGGACCAAAACTGTCATAGAGCTTCCAGTTACATTACCCTTTTTACAAGTTTTCGTTCGGGAGGAAACTAGTGACCAGATTTGTATTGGGCTCGATATAATTTTTCTACTAGCAACATTTAGTTCATTTTGGCGTAAACATGCAAACAACACAACAAATATTATACAAACTTCCATACCTTTGGGTTTGGGGGTAAAAGTTTTTGTTTTTTTTTTGTTGTTTGTGTATTAACCAAACAAGCTTAATTAAACAGCTTACATCACTCAGCTTTCTAGGACTTGAGGATATGAGTTTTTACGATCATCAGTTAGTAACAAATCCCCCGATTTTATCACTGACTTATGAAATTTTTTTTATATATCAGTAAAATCTAATAAACGAAAATAATAAAAAAAAAATACAAAATTTTATAATCATTTTATGTATTTTAAATGTAATGTAAAATAATCCTCGTTAGATGTGGATGGGAACTAATGTATACAAGTTTTCTTTTCCAAGAACCATAGTTGGATGTACTGGGAAGTATAATGGCAACGCAACTGAAATTCATTTTTTATAATTAAGCTAAATTTTCGGAATATTTATATAAAGTCCGCAAGAATACCTAGAGTTCTGACTTACTTTTTTTTACTTGATTTTTTTTTATTTATTTACTCTAATTATAACGATACAAAACCAATTACAATAATTAAAGACAAAAACAAAAACGAACACAATTAAAAGTAAAATAATAATCATCGTTTTACATAATAATAATAAAAAAATACAACAATTGAAAAAACGTAATCATCCATCCTTCCCACAGAAACACAAACACTCTGACAATAGATCCAGCCATCCATCCGCAAACAAATCACATTCAGGATTGGCGGTCAGGAGAGCGTTGAGTTGAGTGCCGCGAGCGTGCGCGGTATGGGCGAGTTAGCACGCGCCACGGTACGATGATGTGGCACGGCGAAAAAGTTATGCCGTCTGGCACGCAGATATTTGTTAGGAACAAAAAATCGACACAAATCATCATGCAGATCAGGCGCATCAAATTTGGTTCGCATCCCGAGAATAATAAGTACATATAAAATATGTAGTAGTTAAACATTTATTATATTACCCCGAAAATTTAGTTTATCTGGCATAATCCAAACCCAAGTTATGAGGGTTCAAAAACCCAAGTTACGAAGCTCTTCGCGGATGTAGGTTTCGCTTCGCTTGACTCGTCTTGGCAGATATTTTTGTATTATATTATCTGTGGTTGTACTTAAAAGTGATACGGTTTTATTAAAATGGTTTAATAAAAACCGGCAGGCTAATTAAGTATCTCGCAACAGGTTTGCAAGAGGCGTATATCTCATCGCCGTCAGTGGTTAATTTTGAAATACATATACATAAATGCGAAAAAAATACGCTTGACAGCGATGATCGCGAGATATACGCCCGTTGTAAACCTGTCGCGAGTTATTAACTTTAATACTTATTAATGAGCCGTGGGGTGCCGGCAGTAGAATGTTACCCCTCCTCTCCTACCCGTGGATGCAGTAAGAGCCTGCTAAGGGACACCTCCGGAAGATGGGCAGCAGCGTCTTTCCGTATATGAACATCCCGTACTGCGCTCGCCAACCCGCCTGCCAAGCGTGATGAGTATGGCAACTACCCCTCATGGAGATCCATGAGGGAGGCTTAGTTCAGTAGTGGACGTTTTACGGCTGATAAATGATGATGATGAATCAGCCAGCCGATTTGCATTGATGTGGGTATCAATTTTAGGTATGATATATGATGAGATATGTAATCACCCTGCGGGACTGTAAGTATTGTTTATTTCCAGGGATCCGACCGGGGTGTGTGTTCGTTTCACTTTGTCACCTTGGAGACTAGAGATATGAACTCGCTGTCATAATGCTACTGTTGCGATATAAGTTGTAAGTATCATGCTGCAACTTTTGAAACTAACAGGGCTAAAATGTATTTGTTTTAAAAGCTTTTCGTTTACAGAACTTTCAGCAAACAGCAGCGTCTTTCCAATCAACATGTTCTGCGCTCGCCAACCCGCTTGCGAAGCATGGCGATCATGGCAATTTAACCCCCTCCTTGATCTTAGAGATCCAGGAGCGAGGCCTATGTCCAACAGTGAACGTGGATAGCAGTCCTACGGCTGAGAAGAAAAATCCCCGTCGTAAAATGAATACTACTACAAATATTCCCATAGCTGAGCCAATATTATTTGTACAAGGCCTCGCCTTACATAATAAAAAGGACGTAGACGTGTAATGAATAAAAAAAAGAATAAGGATATAGAATGGAGTTTTTATTCAACCAAAAAGTAAACCAAAATCAAAATGTTCCAAATTCAGTTTGTACAATCGCGCGGCGCCCGACGCAGATGTAATGAAACCGTACAGGAAACAATATACAATATTTATATTGAAATAAATTAAGCCAAGCTCGTGTCGGGCCACGCGCTCTATACGGTTCCGAATTTACCCGTTTACCTATTGTCAGAAGCTAGTCAGTGTGTTTTTACGTTTACCAAAACGTATTATGAGGAATTAATTGTGTTTACTGGTACCATTATTCATAATTATGTATGTCCATGCAAAATTACAGCTTTCTAGGCCTAATAATATAATAATCTCTTTGTAAAGCCGCAGACAGACAGGCAAAGCAAAACTATAAGGGTTCCTTATTGAACTACGGAGCCCAAAAAATGCGAGAAAGGAGAAGGAATGCCGATAATCATTTATTTATAACGCTGACACAGATGTCTAACGCATTCCAAGAGGGCGAACAGACCCAAAAGAGCGGCAGTGAATGCCATAATGAAAAGTAAAATATCGATGATTCTACCTATCGATATATCGATAGTTCCTTTCTTCTGTGGTCATGAGAGTTACAGGCAGGAGATAAGGAAAGACTACATCATACAAACATATTCCATTTCATATATTTTAGCCGTAAAACATCCACACTAAACACAAGCCTCCCTCATGGATCTCCATGAGGGGTAGTTGCCATACTCACCACGCTTGGCAGGCGTATTGTTGAGCACAGTAAGGGATGTTGGTACTCGGAAAGACGCTGCTGCCCGTCTTGGAGGTCCCGGAGGTCCCTTAGTAGGCTTTTACCGCATCCACGGGCATGAAAGTAGGGGTAACATTCTACTCACGGCACCCTACGGCATACAATAACATAAATAGCCGTAATGGCCGCGTTGTATGTATCCCTGACTTTCAATCTAAAAGTCGTGGGCTCGATTCCGGTCGTGAACCAATGGAAAATGTTAAATTAATAAATTATTATTATAAATTACTACTATCATTTAATACGTGCTTTAACGGCGAAGGAAACCATCGCAAGGAAATTAAGCTAAGTCAGCTTCGGATGAATTTAAAATTTCGTTCCTATAACTTATAGCAAACTAAACTAAGAGAATAGTTGTAGATATAGCTGTACAATGATTTATCAATCATCTATAAAAGATATAAGTCATACTTGGCATTTCTTTCTTCTAACTAGAACGAATAGAACGCTTTCCGTGCTCTATGCTCTCTCTTAACTTATAGGCTGCCTAGAAGAGATTGCTTTTAGCGATAAGGCCGCCTGTTGAATTGCCTATCACGCTAATCACACTAATATTATAAAGCCGAAAGTTTGTTTGTATAGATGTATGGGATGTTTGTTACCTCTTCACGCAAAAACTACCGAACGGATTCAACTGATACTTTGCACATCTATAGATGTGAACCAGGATTAACACATACGAAACTTTTTATTCCGGTACAACCCGTGCGAATCTGCGGACGGAAGCTAGTGATTTTATAATTTTGTGTGTGTTGTACCTAGGTACATATTCTGTTACAAGTTAATCAATTATCAATAGATAACTCATCTATCGAATACAAATAGAAATATAATTTGTCTGAATTACAAAATACTTACGATTAGGAAAAACATTTGCCTGTATGTATGACTTATATTTTTTTTGTTAGATCGAAATAGTAGCACGCTTGCTTAAGCTATAATTAAAAATTACTTGCAAGATTTGATTACAGACAAACATCGGGACAGGTAAAAAACTAAATGAAAGCTTGTAAAAAAAACCCGATTCAAAAGTTTAACCAGCATAAACGGAATCCTATTCCGTTCCGTTTTTTTACAAGCTTTCATTTAGTTTTTTACCTGTCCCGATGTTTGTCTGTAATCAAATCTTGCAAGTAATTTTTTTTCCACTTCCTGGTTACCGATTGAGCTAAAATTTTGCATGCTTGTGTAAATCGGATGACAAAACAAAAATATTATGAAATCGAGCTGATCTGATGATGGAACCGGATTGTCATAGGAACTCGGTAGTTAATCGACACAAATCCATGGACTCGTTTGATTCGTCTTGGCGAGTTGGCGAGTTGGTGCTAGATGGTAACCAGAGTCTGATGATGAAGATGGTGGCCTCAGAATTAAGTACTTAGCAATTCAGTAACTAAGCGATTTTAAACTTTTTAGTTCTTTGTATTAAAAATTAATAAAAGCTCAAGAAGTATATTTATTATCGATGAAAATCTTATCATTGGCTATCGAATCAGCGCATCACTAATCACGCGATGCCTCTTGCGATGTTTCCGAAGAATATTAAATGGATCGACCCATCCGTCAGAGATCGTATTTTAAATGCGACAACACGATGCCATTTCAATGAGAAATAATAAAACTACTAGCAATAAAGCTTTGAGCTACACTTATTTAGTGTCTAATTAATTTTTCAGATTTATTTAAAGACTTGGGGGAGATTTTTTTTTAATTCGTCACATATTTAAAGGTGCGTTCAGAATTTTATTGGGAGCGATTCTGCTTTTTCACAAATTGATATAAAGCAGACTAAAATGGCATACAGCATATGATATCATACATATTTGGTTGAAGCCGTTCTAAAATTAAAACAGAACAAATATACCCAATTTTACGCTGACAGTTGAAAATTTAAACTGTTTAGGTGTATAGAAGTCGTGGTAGTCTAGAGGTAGTTTAAGAGATGTGGTAGTAGAGTATTACTTTTGTAACCATCATGGTTATGTATTATATTAGTCATTCTAGTTTCTTTACTTTAATTAGTTAACGTTTATAGTATCACAACCATAGGTAATGACACTATAAACGAATCAAATCATGGTAAAAATCCATTAAATATTGCATTAGTTCGAGCACGTTGGCCGAGTGGTATAGCTTATTCCAAAAATCCACTGCGAAGGGGATTATTGGACTAATGTACCTCTGACATCCAATCAGAAGGTCGTGGGTTCGACACCGGATGTGAACCAATGGATTTTTCTTTCCTGAAAAAATTATGTTCACATTTAACACGTGCTTGACGGTGAAGGAAAACATTGTGAGGAAACCCGCGGCTTAGTCAGCTTCAGACTTATTGACCTGTTCTTTCCCTGACAACAGCTAATCTGGGAGGGTGGTATAGATGCTGGGCAAGCCTAATCCATCTAACAATGTTCCAGGCACTGCAGCGTCCTGCATTAGTACCAGTTGCTGACGCTGTATGAATCATCTATAATAAGAATCAAGAATCAAAAAATACTTTATTATGTGACGTGAAGGCCCTACTCTTTAGGTATATTTAGTATCGATTGGAAAACTGTAACACAATGCAAGTCTTATAGGACTGACAGTATTTTCTAAAGCCTCTTAGAGTAGATCCAAGTCGTATTGTTTGCAGAAATTCCCCAAAGTAACTCCCGTAACGTACAGTTAGTCTGGAATGTCTCTGATCCGATTTTCTGAACGGATACTCTGAATGTTGAATAAAAGACACTGTGCTCTGTTCATCAATATCATAGTCAAAGTCAATAAATGTTTATTCAATAGAGTATTGTTCTTTTTTTGTAAATTGACTATTATATGTAGCACTTTACATAATAAAAGTCAATGTACAAAAGAAGAACAAGACACATTAAAATTGAATAAAGCACATAATTAAATTCGTTCGCTTCAGATAATTTTCATCAACATCTCAGCCGTAGGACGTCCACAGCAGGACATGGACCTCCCTTTATGGATGTGCAACTACGGATCATGAGGGGTTGTTATCATACTCACCACACTTGGCATGAGGGTTGGTGAACGCAGTACTAATTGTTGAAACACGGGCTGCTGCTTATCTTCCGGAGGTACCCTTTATCAGATTATTACTATATCCACGGGCAAGAGATCGGCAGCTTATGCAGTTAGAACAATAAGAACTATTACTGATGAAGCTACAGCTAGTATGGTTTATTTTAGCTGCTTCCATACTGTGATATGATATGGTGTTCTGCTTTGGGGAAGGGCGGCCGATATACAGACAATATTTGTCCTTAAAAAAAGTCACAACCTAACTTAGATAACTACTGTACGCACACAAAAATATAACGAATGTTACAAATTGCTTCACGTCGATCGCCCTCTGTAATACTATCCAACAACGGCGTCTTTGTAACGTATTATAATGATTATCCGAATCTGATATGTGCCGCGTAGAATAGTTTTGTTTACCTGTTGGGCGGTGCGACATAGAGCTTTGATTGTGTACTTCTCCGTAGTAATAAAGAACTATTATTTTGATTATTGAAGGAAGTAATACTTGGTGCTGAGATGTTTTAGTTATTCAGACTGTGTGTAACGCTCAAACGAAGAGCACGCCGCGCTTAAACTTTGTGACTCTGTGAATACAAGTTTGAAACTACTTAAGTGAGATTTAATTTTGTGCCACCCTGACCCACCTGTCGTTACACATGCTACTGAGCCCGCAAGCATAGGCTGTTTGAAATGTCTCCAAATTAAAGTCAGTGTCACAGTGTCCAAGAAGTTAAGTTTCCGGAACTACTAAAGATCCATAGGTTTAAGCTTTTTTAAAACAAAAATTATTACTAAAAATAAAATTACTAAAGATAATAATAATAAAAAACTAAAGTAAAATTACTACTAATTATTCATAGAAAATGCTTATTACTCCATAGATTCTTATTTAAATTATTGACCCTTGGCTAAGTGTAGCTCGGTTCAACCGCGATAAGAAATAATGTCAGCCAGCAATATCCAAATCATCCAATATTCTTGCAGACATTAAATTAAGCATAATATTAAGACAAATATTGTTGCGATGAATAGTTTCTTCTTCTTTCCCTCACTTGGGACAAAAAGTTTTTCGAAGCGAACCGATTCAATTATATGCTTCATTAAATTTTATTTATTTATTTAACGTACAAAACACATCACAACCACTTTAAACAATAATTAATTCATTTATTATTTAAATGTGTTTTTATTTTGTAAATTGACTAATCTAAGTAGATTATTTTTTTTATTTCTTAGTAGCGTTTTGCTCTATTTAATAAACACACTTTGACTTTTAGAGGAGATGTAACAATCTACTGCCGGCACCCCACGGTAACGGGCTCTGTTCATAGTGAATTAAAATTTAAGTGTATTTTTGTGCTTTAATTTTTCAACAAAAATAAATTGTTGCTGTAAATACCCGAACTGCTATATTATAGCACTATTCTATACATTGTATGCATTTGAGTATTCCCTCGACTTATCATTGATCCCATCATCAGTACTGGGCTTATTATAAACACTATTTAGTGAAACAAAAACCCCCCTGCATGTTTAAATTTGATCAATACAGGGCGGGCATCATCATCATCATCATCATCATCATCATCATTTCAGCCGTAAAACGTCCACTACTGAACACAAGCCCATGATCTCCATGGGGAAGTTGCTACACTCACCACGCTTGGTTGACGAGTTGGCGAGTGCAGTACGGGATGTTGATACACGAAAAGACGCTGCTGCGCAACTTCCGGAGGTATCCCTTAGCAGGCTCTTACTGCATAGACGGACATGAGATGAGGGGTAACATTCGACTGCCGGCAAGTATAAGCCGGGCACAGAAGTCATTATCGAACCCACTCATCTTGCCTCTTTACTAAGCAGCTACTTAAATATCAGTAACGTTTATAAGTGAATGGGTTAGGAAAGCAATTATTATTGTTTGCTTTTCTAGAGTAAAAGTTTAAGATAATTTATTTCATAAAATTCACTACAATTCTATACAAGAAAACAAAACTTAAATTTAACATTTTTGGAGCAAACTCCTATACACGCACGTTTAACCAGTTAAGAGATAAATCTCAATTCAACTTCTGAGAGGAGTTTTAAAGTAATTAAAATAATTTTATAAAACTTGGTAGCAACAGAATGCCGGCCCTAGATAGCCTAATTGAGTCAAAGCCAGTCAGACCCTGAGTGGGATCTAATGAATATTAATCAAGATGCTAAATTCATATCTAGAGGTATGTTGACTATTTGGTACCAAGGACTTTCGATTTTTGTATCCCAAAACTTTGTTATAGTTTTTTTGTGTTATTACCTACTCGACTGCTAGACAATTTTAGGAAATCAAAATGCTTTACAATACTTTTTATCTTCTGATAAAATAATGGCTACCAATTAGTAACTATTCAGCAAAACAACAACCCCTCATGATCAGTTCTTGAAGATCTATGAGGGAGGCCTATGACCAGCAGTGGTCCATGAGGGAGGCCTATGTCCAGCAGTGGTCCATGAGGGAGGCCTATGTCCAGCAGTGGTCCATGAGGGAGGCCTATAATAATAATAATAATAATAATAATAATGCTGGACAAATCACACAGCATCATCTGACTGCTGGAAGATTGCAACAGTTATTCCTATTCATAAAGATGGTTCTAAGTCATCCCCTTGTAATTTTCGTCCTATCTCACTCCTACCGGCTTTTTCTAAGATCTTGGAGAAATTAGTCAACAAAAGACTAAACAGCTATCTAGAGAAGAATCATATTTTGTCACCCTATCAATTCGGGTTCAGATGTGGAAAGTCAACGGAAGACGCCGTTCATTACCTAATTGATTTTGTTGCATCTGCTCTTGACAACAATAAAAAATGTATCGGCGTCTTTCTTGACCTAGCTAAGGCGTTTGACACGGTGTCGCCAAAAATCCTTCTTAGGAAGTTGGAAGGTCTAGGGATCAGAGGAGTCGCTTTGCGGTGGTTTGAAAGTTATTTATCTGCAAGAACCCAATGTGTCTCGGTAGATGGACACTCCAGTGGCATCCGGAGCGTTTGTTTTGGAGTCCCCCAGGGCAGTATTCTGGGTCCCACTTTATTTACCCTGTACATCAACGACATCCTATCTATGATTGGCCAGTCTGACCGAGCACGAATCCTGTGTTACGCAGACGACACGGCAATTGTGTTTCAGGGTGACTCATGGCAAGATACCTCCTGGCTTGCGGCGGAAGTCTTAGCACGCATCTCAACCTGGTTGGATGCGAATTTACTCACGCTCAACGCCAACAAGACAAAATATGTTTGCTATCACAAGACCATAGTTTCTGCGCCGCCCAAAAATATTTCCTTGCGCATTCATAAATGCTCTTCCTCGAGATATGATACCTGCTGTTCCGTTTTCTGTCCTGAGATTGAACGTTCTACTTGCGTTAGGTATCTGGGAGTCCTTGTGGATGAAAACCTCACCTTTCGCCAACACATAAACGCTCTCTCAGGCAGAACCAGAAAACTAATTCACATCATGAAACTCCTTCGTGATAGCGCTGATAAAGACACGCTTATGATCGTATACTCGGCTCTCTGCCTATCTATCGTGAGCTATTGCATCACCGTTTGGGGTGGCGGTACCAAGTCTGCAATGATCGGCGTGGAGCGCGCACACAGAGCTGTTTTAAAAGTTATGTTTCGAAAACCATTTAGATTTCCCACTGCTTCTCTTCATTCTGAAACGCAAACGTTGACTGTTCGCCAGCTTTATATATCATGTGCAGTTTCATCATACCACAGGACTTTCTCTGCCCAAACACAAACACAATCAACACAAAAAGGTCGTCGTATAAAAGTTAGGATCCCTACCACTAAAACCGCTTTTGCCAAACGGTTCAAATATTTTGCCTTCCCTTTCATTTATCGTCGCGTGATCAAACATTGCGATCTATCCAGTTCCCTTTATGGCGTGAAGGAAAAAATAAGACGTTGGCTGCTAACCCTAGACTACGATGCTACTGAAGACCTCCTTAGCATTCTGCGATGAGTATTCCAAGCTTACTTACTTCTTATTTATTTATTATATCCCATATATATTCCCCCTTCCCCTCCCACACTCCTAAAAAATCGATCATATTGCTATGCAGAGAGCTCTAATTGCATTTTCGCTAAGTTGGACTGTTATATTAGTTATTTTTGTTTTCTTTTTCTTTTCGTAAACTATTCAATGTTTTATAGTTATAGTTGTCATTCTGTTCTCTTTTAATTGTTTGCCTTGTAACTCGAACTCTGTAATGAGGTCTCCCGCGATACAGGCTTGCCTCGTGCGGGGACCACTGTCAAACATGTATTGTAAAATTTTTAACTTTGGCTAATAAATTATTTTGTATTTTGTATTTTGTATTTGTATCATCTAGCCCCAAGCTAAGCAGAGCTTGTGTTATGGGTACTAGATGACTAATATACTTAATACATTATACTACATAGATAGATATTTTTATTATGTATAGAAAAACACCCAGAACACCCTGAACAAATATCTGCAGATCGTACAGACATTTGTCCCGAGGCGGGAATTGAACCCGCAACCCCTTGCGTCGCAGACGGACATTCGCCCGCTGCGCCACAGAGCTCGTCATGTCCAGCAGTGGTCCATGAGGGAGGCCTATGTCCAGCAGTGGTCCATGAGGGAGGCCTATGTCCAGCAGTGGTCCATGAGGGAGGCCTATGTCCAGCAGTGGTCCATGAGGGAGGCCTATGTCCAGCAGTGGTCCATGAGGAAGGCCTATGTCCAGCAGTGGTCCATGAGGGAGGCATATGTCCAGCAGTGGTCCATGAGGGAGGCCTATGTCCAGCAGTGGTCATTGAGGGAGGCCTATGTCCAGCAGTGGTCCATGAGGGAGGCCTATGTCCAGCAGTGGTCCATGAGGGAGGCCTATGTCCAGCAGTGGTCCATGAGGGAGGCCTATGTCCAGCAGTGGTCATTGAAGGAGGCCTATGTCCAGCAGTGGTCCATGAGGGAGGCATATGTCCAGCAGTGGTCATTGAGGGAGGCCTTTGTCCAGCAGTGGTCCATGAGGGAGGCCTATGTTCAGCAGTGGTCCATGAGGGAGGCCTATGTCCAGCAGTGGTCCATGAGGGAGGCCTATGTCCAGCAGTGGTCATTGAGGGAGGCTTATGTCCAGCAGTGGTCCATGAGGGAGACCTATGTCCAGCAGTGGTCCATGAGGGAGGCCTATGTCCAGCAGTGGTCATTGAGGGAGGCCTATGTCCAGCAGTGGTCCATGAGGGAGGCCTATGTCCAGCAGTGGTCCATGAGGGAGGCCTATGTCCAGCAGTGGTCATTGAGGGAGGCCTATGTCCAGCAGTGGTCCATGAGGGAGGCCTATGTCCAGCAGTGGTCCATGAGGGAGGCCTATGTCCAGCAGTGGTCCATGAGGGAGGCCCATGTCCAGCAGTGGTCCATGAGAGAGGCCTATGTCCAGCAGTGGTCCATGAGAGAGGCCTATGTCCAGCAGGGGTCGTCCTACGGCTGAGATAATAATGATGATCCCGCGAAACTTAAACTCAAGTCTTTATTCAGTGGAACCGCAAAGGTTTCTTAGTTATGTAACTTTACATGTTAGCAGCACTATTAAATGGAATGCGTCAGATTACACGCAAGTTAGAAAGAGCAAATAATCTAGTATTATGCATGGATGCATGGAATCGTTTAAAGCCAGGAAGTATTATTTCTGTTCATTAGATTAAGGGACATAAGATACTGGAGATAAGGTTTTCAGTGACTTCCCACATAGCAGAAAATGCTGCTTCTCATTTTGTGGTGCATTAAATTCCTAGGCTTGCAAGTCTTAACTTTGGCAACTGCTAAATAATTCATAGCATTCCACAATAGACCTAAATAGATGTTTGAGTATTCAAGCTGATCAAAGATGTGTACGACTCCTACCGTCAGCTTGTAAGTCATTAATTTCCTGTTACCCCCTAACCCCCTGAGGGATAAAGTCGCGTTGATGTAAAAAAAACATCGATGTTTGAAGTTTGACATAACTCTCAAGACAATACAGTTCGTAAATGTACGTAAAAGATTTTGAATGGTTTTTATTTATTACTTAATAAGAGTAATGACATACTAGGTGACCCGTGCCTACTTCGTTGAGCGGTAACAAATCTGACTACCACGAAAAAGTCTAAGGTTTTTGGGTTAGTGCCTATGACACTTACAAATAATGTCGCTTTCTATAAGTAAAATAGTTTTCAAAATTGGTTCAGTAGATCCAGATATTTCCTCCTACAATCTAATATCTAAATAAACAACAAGTATTTTGTTACAAATGCGCTAATTTAAATATCTAATAAGCGCTTAAAAAAACACTCTAAAAGAATATGACACGTGTTTCTCCTCTCTACAAGGCATCATAAATCCTACAGACTCACAAACTTACCTCTTTATAATATTATCTTTATATAATATAAGTATATACATATATAAAAGTCTACGAAGTCGATGGTAGGGGCAACGCGGACCGTCCGTTACGACAATTTATATCAATTCATTACTAAAGCCACCATTAATTATATCCCAGGTCTATTATTAAAATTATCTGCCTGATTATTATATTTAAGCGCCAAAAGCTCGAGAGAGCATTTCACCACGGCGAACGCGTTCCTTAATTGATGAATTTGGTCAGTATCTCTTTAGAGTTCAAATATTAAGTTAATATTTATGAAGTTATTTTATATTTAAAAAGTTTTACTACGTTCTCACTCATCATTACTACGTCAGCGGGTTTTATTTTAACGAACGTTCGAACTTATTTTTAACCTTCGACAAAAAAGAGGGGTTCTTTATGTTTGACCTCTACGTGTGTATGTCTGTGGCAATGTAGCCCTTAAACGAGTGGACCGATTTGGATGCAGCTTTTCAATTCAATAGCAGATTTTCTAGCGATGGTTCCTCAATCGTTGTTTTATCAAAATCAAAAGAAGTCTACAAGATATTGGGTTTAAATTGAGAATGAATAATCAAATGTTACAAATATACCGGAGTAAGGTAATGCGTCGGGGGTTACCTAATTTATCTATTTTATAAATTTGTGTTACCATATAACTTGTTAAACTTTCGCGATTTGTTAACATATTTTTAGTTTTAAAATTACAGGATTTTATCGCGTACCTTTTTTATTATTTTCCCGACGTTTCGAACTGTCCGTGACGTGTTCGAAACGTCGGGAAAATAATAAAAAAGGTACGCGATAAAATCCTGTAATTTTAAAACTAAAAATTGTGTTACCATTTTAATGCGGAGCGTGCAAACAAGGATCACATACCATATAACAAAAGGTCGTCTGTGTTATCACAAATGGCCGTCTGTGGCCTTCCTCATCAGTTCCACTTCATCAAATCATAACTTTAGAAAACAAATGCTTGAATTTATGCTAAAAAAACCAAAAACGCTTAGTGATTATCTTTAATAATTTTGAAAATAGAGCCTCTTTAAATATATTCTAAGTAAACAAACACTTTACATAATAGAATATTAAAACCTTTCAGCATCTTGGTGAAAGCACCAACA
Organism: Pasiphila rectangulata; assembly: GCA_963082625.1. Taxonomy (NCBI): domain Eukaryota; kingdom Metazoa; phylum Arthropoda; class Insecta; order Lepidoptera; family Geometridae; genus Pasiphila; species Pasiphila rectangulata. The sequence continues at coordinate 23,410,582 of OY720235.1, forward strand.
AGATTTTCCGGTATATTTTTTATTACTAGGATCATTGAAGTTGGTTGTTTTGTTGAAAAATTCAAGAATTATCTGGTGTACCGAATATCCACTTGATTGCCAACAAACATTAAACGTCCACACTTACGTATATACCGTGATATTCTACTCCGCTGGTTACGTCAGCTCCTACGTATGTAAATATTAAAATCTAAGCTGAATATTTATACAATACATATATGGAGCTTAACTCCAACATTTCGTTCATTTGCTTCCTGACCACGGCTACCAGTTGTTTGCCTTCGGGATGTATTTGAAGTGCACGAGGAGGGTAGGTATCTCACGCTATCATAAGGTTAATACTTTTAGACCTCATGATTAACCAAGAATATAACATTACAAATTTTAAGTAACCCCCGAAATTTTACCTAGTCTCGGAGGTAACCAAATTTTTTTGTTATGTGTACCCTCAATTTTGCAATCTTAACATAATGCCCTTTAATTTGATACCAAACTCGGGTATATTTAAAAACATTCCATTATTCACACCCTCTTTCACCCCCCATATCTTGTAAACTTCTAAACCGATTTTGATAAAACATGTTTATGAACCACCGCCGCTTCTTTTCCCTTCCGAAAAAAAGTTTTTAAGCGAACGAATTCAATTAAGTGCTCTATTCAATTAAAATGTGTCTTGTTCTTCTTTTGTTAATTGGCTTTAAATTATTTTATTTGGTGTAGCATTGTTATATTGATTTTGACTTTTTATACAATCCTTGCTAGTCGAGTTAAGCAAAAATGATCTGATTTCTAAAGCAAATATTAGGAGGTGTCAGAATTAATCTACCAAACACTTTTTCCAAATGAAAAAGTCAAGTGTCAGTCTTGGTATACAAGGTGTATTATAATATGCTTAGTAACGCAGAAAGGGTTGATTCTGATAACCCCAAGAAACAACTTTAGTTTTACGACTTTTCAGGATTCTGTGATTTTCATTGAAGAAAAACTTAATGTTCTTAAAAGTTTTAACTTCAACAACTGATTATAGGTTAATGACAAAACGTCAGCCGATTCATGACAGGGTCATTAACCTCCGCAAAAAACCTCAAACCACACAGGTGTTTTTTAATAAAAAATCAAATTTTAACTTAAGATCTTCACACAATAACTACACAACTACAACTAAGAAAATGTTAAAAAATATAATTAACAAAAATAATACGGCTCCGCGATTATTTTTTTCACCAAAACTACCTGATTTAATGTGCTCAAACCTCCACTTTTGGGGTAAATAAATAAATAAAATAATAAATAAATAATGCTGGAAGATTCACAAAACATCATAATAGCCCTAGGCTTAGCAGAGCTTGTGTTATACATAACACAAGCTCTCCTTAGCTTAGGGCTGTGTGAAAAGTGCAGCATTATTTATTTATTTAATGAGAATACCGTGATGACATCTCCCTCCGGAAGTTGGGCAGCAGCATCTTTCCGTGTATCAACATTTCGTACTGCGCCCGCCTGCCAAGCGTGGTGAGTATGGCAACTACACCCTCATGGAGTTCCATGAAGGAGGCTTGTTCAGTAGTGGTCTTTTTACGGCTGGTATAATGACCGGGATGATATCGCATGAACGATTTATTATATCCAGAAACCTATTTAATTTTTGATAAACAAATTTAATTTTTAATTATTTTTAATGTCATCTCAACTGGCTGGGGTCTGCCTGTGTTGCTTAAGTTTGTAAGTTATCATCTCAGCCGTAGGATGTTCACTGCTGGACCTCCCTTATAGATAATCAAGTGACCATGGGGAGTTGTTTGGTAACAATCTTCAACAGTGTTCCACAACCTCCTTGGCAGGCGGGGTGAGCGCAGTACGATATGTAATACACGTAAAGACGCAACTGCCTATCTTCCGGAAGTATCCCTTGGCAGATTTTTAATGCATCCAAGGACAAGAGAAGAGGTGCAACATTCTACTGTCTTCACCCTACGGTATAAACTTTTTTTTTATGTATAGAGAATCGTATCGGAGTTTGCAAGTAACCTAGCTTACACGGCGATCTCGGCGGACTGTTTGGAAGGCAAATATTAGCATTTTGCAGCGTTGGCCCAGCGGTTCAACTCTTCGCAGACGACCGGCTCTGAAAGGGAAGTCACGTTACCCAACCGGGCAAGGAAATGTGCTTTTACACTTTCAATTTACATGAGTGGTCGCTTGAACCTAGTTCCTTCCGTCGTACATAGGTATTTGAAAGGTTGTTTTTATTGTTATGTTAAACGGGTATTCTACTCACGTTAATTATTCGTTGAAAATAGGTATCCAACATGTTCAGTTCCTCCCAGGGGAACTTTCGTCAGGGAATGGAGCTTTTTTACGCGGTACCGTCTCCTTCCCTCTCACGCGCTCGCGTTGCACAACAATGAATAGTGTAACTCACGAATCATTTGAAAGGTTGTTTTTAGTTTCCGCTAAATGTAAAGTATATTTGTTTCGTTCTTAACTTGGTTTTCGTTTTGTATTTGTATGTGGTCGAGCTCAAACGAGAAGTGTCCTGAATCTGTAGCCAAACACTAAATAAATAATGCTGGATGATACACACAACACCACCGAGTCCTATCTAAGTAATCTTGTACTTTGGAAACCATTATGATTGACAGAATCCTTTAAATACATTTTTTTTATTTTATTCATAAAGATGTGGTGTTTTTTTTTTTTTTTTTAGGTGTGGAAATCATCTAATGACTCCTCCCGCTCTGGGTGGAGCAGGAGGGCGTGTCAGACTCGTACTGACTAAAACCACACCTGTGTCCTTCAGTTGCCCCTTGCGTTCTAGGACTACGGGTTTCCTTTTCAGAAATTCCCCGCGGTCCTAGCTTGCGGGCATCGGCCCTGTGGGCCCCTACGGTTTGTAGCCTCTCTTTGAGGAGCGCGTGGAACACTACGCGCTGTTGACGACTGGGCTTGGTCTGGTCAATTACCGGACAGCCGGACGGCGAGCTACCCATTGCTCGGCGTCCGCAAGCCCGCGTCTACCGTGGTTGGTAGTCGGGGTCGGAATCTCGGCGGCTGGGGCGTGAGGACGTTCGCTCCCTCACCCAAGCGGCCTTCTCCTTCGCTAGCATTACTGCTTCGCAAAAGGAGGCGACCGCCTGCCACTCCTCCTCACTACGGACCATAGCCTGAACCAGGGCCCGGCGCGAGAGGTCCCTGCCACCGATGGCCTCCACGAGGACACGGCGGTGCTCTGCCCAAGCGGGGCACATCTCCACCGTATGCTCCACCGTGTCCTCCGGGCGATCATCACAATGATGACACCCGGGCGATTCTTCCGCCTGAATCCGATGCAGGAACCTCCCGAACTTGCCGTGTCCGGTGAGGACCTGCGTCATGCGGAAGGTGAGTACGCCGTGTTGCCGCTCCAACCACTCCTCAAAGAGGGGACTTACCGCCGTGATTATGGCGTGCCCAGCACTGGGTTGCGACAGTCGCAGTCGCCATTCCACCATGAGATCTTGCCGAAACTCTGTCCGCCATGTCACGACTTGTCGTGGCAGCGGAGTTTCGCCCCTGTGTTGCATTTCCACGCGCAAATCGTGCATGCGTGTGTTAGATTTATGGATAATTTTGATAAAAGAAATCATAAACTTATGCTTATGCTTCTGAAATCTATGGTTTAACACTTGAATAATGTAATATTTTTACGAGTAAGGCTGGTTTTACATTTAATGTTAGTTTTCTGTTTTACACAAGTAATCAATGTATATAGAACTTGTTATATACATATTTTCATTGTATTTATTATGTTAAACACATACTTTGCAGTATTTTTGTATAATTACAACTAGATAACAAGTTGTTCGACTCGACAACGTGGTAGTTGTTTACTTGCTTCTATAAAAAGGCCGTCGCTAGAGCGACGGGGGGCACAACTCAAGGAACTACTCGCCGCTCGGACGTCGTGCTAGACGCACGCCGCTCTAGCCGCCCGCTCGCCTGGTCCCCGCACCAGGCCCCTCCACTGCGCTCGCTCAGTCGCCGCTCGGACGTCGTTCCAGACGCCCGCCGCCCGCTGCCGCCTTGGTCCCCGCACCACGCCCCTGCCGTCGCCCGCTAGCGTCCAGTGCTAGCTTCGCTTCGTTGCGGTGTTATTCTTACTAGCTTGCTAGTCTGAATAATCACTTGCGCGAGCGAATACCGGTAGTTCGCACTTTTTAGTGCGCTACTGGATTACTTACTATCCTGTTTCTTTTCGAGTTGTTTGCTCTTTTCAGAGCGAATAACTCGAATTGCTCCAGTGCAAGAGAAAATCGTTCTTTTCAGAACGATTTCTCGAGCTAGTTTCTTTGCTTTTTAAACTGTCGAAAGCCACGACTTCAGTGGTCAGCTAAGGGATACCCTACGGTGACAACGAACTTAGCTGGGCGTGGACCCGGAGCGCCTGTTTTGCCTCTTCAAGGCAACACAGAATCCGGCTGGGTCTGGAACCACCGGCCTTGGGGTGGAACCCTCGCCGACCCCAGATAGCGTGAGGCACACACCCCTTTTGCCCCATAAGAGAGGCGAAAGGGACACACACATTTAGGTAGGACACATAGGCACACACCCCTCCTTGTCTATACCCGACAAGGAGGGACACTTAGTTATTTCCCGGGTGTCCCCCCCGGGAATAGGGACCTCCCCTCACCCCCCGCGCGATGTCAAGCCCGGACTTGCTGGGTGGGCTTGATCCTGAGACCCTCCTGGGGGTACTCAGGATGTTAGCCCAGCAGCACGGGGACTTGTTGTCCAGGTTGCTCGCCTCTTACCAAGAGGCGAACAGGTTGGACAAAAAGTCCAAGTCCCAGTCAATGGAGGTGTCTACCGCGGCCCCTCTCACCCCCGCCCTTCAGGCCACTCCGGTCTCCCCCGCCCTTCCGGCCACCCCGGAGACTCCGGTCTCCCCCGCCCCGTCCTCCTCCTCCGATTCGGACTCCGACGCTTCGGCGATGGAGCTCGAACCCTCCCCGAGCGACAACTCTTCCTCGTCGGAGCAGTCCTCCGACGACAGTTACACTGTCGTCGAAGGCGGCAAACGGCGCAGGAAGAAGGCGTCCCACAAGTCGGCCTTAGCCCCTCCGGCTAAGATCGCTGTCCCCGTAGAGGCTACGGCTACCCGCCCGCCTACTCCCCCCGCGACCCCCGCCGAACCCGCCCCCCTCCGCAAGGAGAAACCCCCTCCGCCTGTTTTCCTCCGCGAAAAGGCCAAATGGGCCAGCGTGGAAAGGCTTCTAACCTTGAAAAAGGTTAATTTTACCAAGGCCCAGTCCATCAAGGACTCTATTAAGATCCACGTCCAGACATCGGACGATCACCGACGTCTGACGTCTGTCCTCCGCGCTGAGAACATAGGTTTTCATACCTATGCTCTCGAGAGCGAGCGCCTTCTGCGCGTAGTCATCCGCGGCCTCCCCGCGGAATTCGACTCTGAGATAATTAAGTCCGACCTCTGCGATCAGGGCTTCCCCGTCAGGGAAGTCCACCGCATGTACAGCGGACGGGACAAGACCCCGTTCGATCTTGTACTAGTCATCCTTGACCTTTCGCCCGAAGGAAAGGCGATATTCGGCGTCAAAACCGTGTGTCGCCTTTCCGGCCTCTACGTAGAGGCTCCCTTCAGGAAGGGCCCCCCTGGACAGTGCCACAGGTGCCAGTTATATGGCCACTCTGCGCGCAACTGTTTTGCCCGCCCCCGCTGCGTCAAGTGCCTGGGTGACCACGGCACCGCTGACTGCAAGCGCGTCCCAAATGACCCCATGCCGCCTAGCTGCGTGCTCTGCGGGACCGAGGGGCACACCGCGAACTATCGCGGCTGCCCCAGAGCCCCAAAGGCAAGCGCTAGGAGAGCGCATGCTAGGGCTCCGGAGCGCTTCCGCCCCGCCCCACCCCAACACGCGAGGACATCTCCGAAGGTGTCCTTGTTGCCCCCCGCCCCTCCTGCTGTGTCAGCTTGGGCGAGACCTTTGGGCTACACCAGCCGCGCCCTTCAGGCAACAACTGGTGTATCCTCTCCCCCGCGTTCCCAGGAGCTTCACTCCGCCCCTGCCCCCGCACCCCTACCCCGCCCCACTAGGCCCTCTCAGCCAGCTCCCGCTGCTGAGAACCCTAGCCTGGGGCTGCCGAACATCGATTTCGGATCGGTGAATGCGCTCCTGCGCAAGCTTAGCCTGGCGAAGTCGCCCATAGAGAAACTGATGATTATCTCTAATCATCAGGATGTCATGGCGTCTCTCGACGCCCTCACTTTCAAGTCTTTTTAGTATGGCAGTGCAGAAAGAAAGACTGAAACCCCGCTCCCTCTCGTTAGCATTTTTTAATGCTAACGGCCTATCTCCCCAGAAAGAACTCGTGAAGCAATTCCTTGTCAATCACCAAATAGATATTCTGCTAGTGCAGGAGACCTTCTTGAAACAGTGCCATCGCGATCCTAGGATCGCTAACTACCAAATGGTACGAAATGACAGAACGAACGCCCCTAAAGGCGGTACTGCCATTTATTTCAAGAGGTCGCTGCACTGCATTCCCATTGATCCCCCGCCCTTAACAGACTTAGAAGTCTCTGTCTGCAGACTTGCAATGACCGGTCATCAACCGGTTATCATTGCATCCTGCTATCTTAGCCCCAATAGGAAGCTTCTTAAAAGCGACCTAGAATCCCTTCTCAGTCTTGGAAGCTCAGTCATTCTGGCTGGCGACTTCAATAGCAAAAGCCCTATGTGGAATTGCTCGATACGTAATAGAAACGGCGCCCTCCTCTCAGGCTATCTAGATTCTTTAAATCTAGATCTTATTGCCCCCATGTGTCACACTCGATATTCCCCACGTATTGGTTTTTCCAACCAAACTCTAGACCTCGCACTGCTGCGGAACGTATCCCTTCGGATGAGCTCCATAGTAGTGATGCAGGAACTAGACTCTGACCACCGTCCCGTCATATTAAGACTTGGCCCTCTGCCGGACCCTACTCCCCCGACCAAGACTGTGGTGCAATGGTATAAACTTGAGAAAGCCCTCAAGGTTATCCATTCTCCCGACTTGGATAAAATCCCCGACGACATTAGGTCCCCTGACGACATTGCTATTGCGGTCGACTCTCTGACCAGTCATGTCCAATCCGCCGTTCGCGACTTGTCTAGACAGGTCCCAGCTACGCCTGATCGTAACTGTGTCCTGCCTGATGAGATAAGACGACTGATCACAGAGAAGAACGCAGCAACTCGTCGCTTTAGTTCTTGGCCCTCCGAACTAAATCGCTTCCGAATGAACTCGCTTCGCCGCAAGGTGAAGAGGGCCATTCAGGAGCACCGTAACACTTCTTGGGACAATCTGCTTTCTAATATCGAACCCGGGCATCTAGCTTACTGGAGCCTGGCTAGATCTATGAAATCAGATGGTATCTCAATCCTGCCCCCTCTGCTTCGCCCGAATCACCAAACGCCTGCGTTTGATGACAAGGAAAAAGCAGACGCGCTAGCTGAGAGTCTTGAATCCCAATGCTCTCCTAGTCTTGAACCCGTCGACCCTGATCACCTTAACATGGTGAACAGTGAAGTCGACCGCCTAGTTTCCCTTCCCCCCTCTGCTCCTCCTTTGGACCTCATTAGAGCAGCAGAGGTTGCCCAGATCATTAAAGATCTTCGCCCTAAGAAGTCCCCTGGCTCGGACGGCATCAGCAACAGAGTACTCAAGAAGTTCTCTGTTGCCCTCATACATCTCCTGGTCAGCATCTTCAATGCTGCCATGGCTAACTGCTCTTTCCCTGATGTCTGGAAGGAAGCCAATGTAATTGGCATCCACAAACCGGGCAAAAAGGCAAACGAGCCTTCCTCCTACCGTCCCATCAGTCTCCTCAGCTCCCTGGGGAAGATCTATGAGCGTCTCCTTCTGAGACGTCTCTGGCGTCACGTCAATGAGCATAGTCTCTTGCCTGACGAACAGTTTGGCTTCCGAGCCCATCACTCCTGTCCCCAGCAGGTGCTCCGCATCACGGAGCACATCCTGTCCAAGTGGCATCACACTTGGCCAGCAGATACGGGCGCTGTCTTCCTCGATGTAGCTAAAGCCTTCGACAAAGTCTGGCACAATGGCTTGGTTTACAAGCTTTTCCTGCTTGGTGTGCCAGACAGGCTCGTACTCATCTTACGAGACTACTTGTCGAACCGCTGTTTTCGCTACCGCGTGGAAGGCACGCTCTCAGACCCCAAACCCGTCCGAGCTGGAGTTCCTCAAGGCTCAGTCCTTGCTCCTCTTCTTTTCACGCTGTACACCAGCGATATTCCCCGACACCCGCAAGTCGAACTTGCCCTCTTCGCCGATGACACGGCTCTGTACGCGTCCGATAAGAACAGGAATCGCGTACGCATAAGGCTGCAGGCTGCACTAGACACCCTAGGTGCCTGGTTCAGAAAGTGGCGCATAGAGGTGAACCCGACGAAAAGTGCAGCAGTGTACTTCACTCGGAGTCCCTTCTTGCCCCAGCCTCTTCTCCTCTTCGATAAACCCATCCCTTGGGTTAGGTCAGCTCGCTACCTAGGAGTAATCCTAGATAGACGTCTCTCCTTCTATCCCCACATAAGGTCTGTCACTAATCGTGCGAAGTTCGTGCTTAGCCGGTTAAACAGCCTTCTCAACTCGAAAAGTAAAATGTCCTTTAGAAATAAAGTGACACTTTACAAGACAGTTGTACGGCCAATAATGACATATTCCTCTGTCGTCTTTGGCCAGTCCCGTCATGTTAGATGCCTTCAGGTAGTCCAAAACAACTTCTTGCGCAGGGCCACGGGTTGCCCATGGTACATGCGCAATGTAGACCTCCACCGAGATCTCAAACTCGAGTCCATCGAACACTTTATTAAAACTGCTTCAAAGCGTTTTTATGAAGTGGCGGCGGAACACTCCAATCCGTTAATCTCGGGATTACCCTCCGACTACCCGATAGAGCCATTGCCCACGAGTTCTTTCCTCCGTCGACCGAGACACGTTCTCGGCTTGCCCGTTGACGAGCTCACCGCCGCTAACCCGGAGGTGACGTCAACCCGTCCCACACTAGCTGTTAGACACATATTCAAAAACCGGTCCCGCCGGCGGGGCCGAAGAATACATTCTTCCGTCTAAAGGTGCAGTTTTGCACCTAGACGCTATCCTTCAGTAGATTCAAAAATTCTGGCAACAGTCCAAGCCGTGGTTCGAACCTAAGTGGTGCCCTTGAGCTTGTTGCCCCAACCTAACTTTTGCGGCTGGGCGCCTTCTGCGCTCGCCATAGTCCGGTAACGTTGTCATGGCCATCTGCGGTCAACAACATATATTGTCATTTCGAAAAAAAAAAAAAAAAAAAAAGACGGGGGGCACAACTCAAGGAACTACTCGCCGCTCGGACGTCGTGCTAGACGCACGCCGCTCTAGCCGCCCGCTCGCCTGGTCCCCGCACCAGGCCCCTCCACTGCGCTCGCTCAGTCGCCGCTCGGACGTCGTTCCAGACGCCCGCCGCCCGCTGCCGCCTTGGTCCCCGCACCACGCCCCTGCCGTCGCCCGCTAGCGTCCAGTGCTAGCTTCGCTTCGTTGCGGTGTTATTCTTACTAGCTTGCTAGTCTGAATAATCACTTGCGCGAGCGAATACCGGTAGTTCGCACTTTTTAGTGCGCTACTGGATTACTTACTATCCTGTTTCTTTTCGAGTTGTTTGCTCTTTTCAGAGCGAATAACTCGAATTGCTCCAGTGCAAGAGAAAATCGTTCTTTTCAGAACGATTTCTCGAGCTAGTTTCTTTGCTTTTTAAACTGTCGAAAGCCACGACTTCAGTGGTCAGCTAAGGGATACCCTACGGTGACAACGAACTTAGCTGGGCGTGGACCCGGAGCGCCTGTTTTGCCTCTTCAAGGCAACACAGAATCCGGCTGGGTCTGGAACCACCGGCCTTGGGGTGGAACCCTCGCCGACCCCAGATAGCGTGAGGCACACACCCCTTTTGCCCCATAAGAGAGGCGAAAGGGACACACACATTTAGGTAGGACACATAGGCACACACCCCTCCTTGTCTATACCCGACAAGGAGGGACACTTAGTTATTTCCCGGGTGTCCCCCCCGGGAATAGGGACCTCCCCTCACCCCCCGCGCGATGTCAAGCCCGGACTTGCTGGGTGGGCTTGATCCTGAGACCCTCCTGGGGGTACTCAGGATGTTAGCCCAGCAGCACGGGGACTTGTTGTCCAGGTTGCTCGCCTCTTACCAAGAGGCGAACAGGTTGGACAAAAAGTCCAAGTCCCAGTCAATGGAGGTGTCTACCGCGGCCCCTCTCACCCCCGCCCTTCAGGCCACTCCGGTCTCCCCCGCCCTTCCGGCCACCCCGGAGACTCCGGTCTCCCCCGCCCCGTCCTCCTCCTCCGATTCGGACTCCGACGCTTCGGCGATGGAGCTCGAACCCTCCCCGAGCGACAACTCTTCCTCGTCGGAGCAGTCCTCCGACGACAGTTACACTGTCGTCGAAGGCGGCAAACGGCGCAGGAAGAAGGCGTCCCACAAGTCGGCCTTAGCCCCTCCGGCTAAGATCGCTGTCCCCGTAGAGGCTACGGCTACCCGCCCGCCTACTCCCCCCGCGACCCCCGCCGAACCCGCCCCCCTCCGCAAGGAGAAACCCCCTCCGCCTGTTTTCCTCCGCGAAAAGGCCAAATGGGCCAGCGTGGAAAGGCTTCTAACCTTGAAAAAGGTTAATTTTACCAAGGCCCAGTCCATCAAGGACTCTATTAAGATCCACGTCCAGACATCGGACGATCACCGACGTCTGACGTCTGTCCTCCGCGCTGAGAACATAGGTTTTCATACCTATGCTCTCGAGAGCGAGCGCCTTCTGCGCGTAGTCATCCGCGGCCTCCCCGCGGAATTCGACTCTGAGATAATTAAGTCCGACCTCTGCGATCAGGGCTTCCCCGTCAGGGAAGTCCACCGCATGTACAGCGGACGGGACAAGACCCCGTTCGATCTTGTACTAGTCATCCTTGACCTTTCGCCCGAAGGAAAGGCGATATTCGGCGTCAAAACCGTGTGTCGCCTTTCCGGCCTCTACGTAGAGGCTCCCTTCAGGAAGGGCCCCCCTGGACAGTGCCACAGGTGCCAGTTATATGGCCACTCTGCGCGCAACTGTTTTGCCCGCCCCCGCTGCGTCAAGTGCCTGGGTGACCACGGCACCGCTGACTGCAAGCGCGTCCCAAATGACCCCATGCCGCCTAGCTGCGTGCTCTGCGGGACCGAGGGGCACACCGCGAACTATCGCGGCTGCCCCAGAGCCCCAAAGGCAAGCGCTAGGAGAGCGCATGCTAGGGCTCCGGAGCGCTTCCGCCCCGCCCCACCCCAACACGCGAGGACATCTCCGAAGGTGTCCTTGTTGCCCCCCGCCCCTCCTGCTGTGTCAGCTTGGGCGAGACCTTTGGGCTACACCAGCCGCGCCCTTCAGGCAACAACTGGTGTATCCTCTCCCCCGCGTTCCCAGGAGCTTCACTCCGCCCCTGCCCCCGCACCCCTACCCCGCCCCACTAGGCCCTCTCAGCCAGCTCCCGCTGCTGAGAACCCTAGCCTGGGGCTGCCGAACATCGATTTCGGATCGGTGAATGCGCTCCTGCGCAAGCTTAGCCTGGCGAAGTCGCCCATAGAGAAACTGATGATTATCTCTAATCATCAGGATGTCATGGCGTCTCTCGACGCCCTCACTTTCAAGTCTTTTTAGTATGGCAGTGCAGAAAGAAAGACTGAAACCCCGCTCCCTCTCGTTAGCATTTTTTAATGCTAACGGCCTATCTCCCCAGAAAGAACTCGTGAAGCAATTCCTTGTCAATCACCAAATAGATATTCTGCTAGTGCAGGAGACCTTCTTGAAACAGTGCCATCGCGATCCTAGGATCGCTAACTACCAAATGGTACGAAATGACAGAACGAACGCCCCTAAAGGCGGTACTGCCATTTATTTCAAGAGGTCGCTGCACTGCATTCCCATTGATCCCCCGCCCTTAACAGACTTAGAAGTCTCTGTCTGCAGACTTGCAATGACCGGTCATCAACCGGTTATCATTGCATCCTGCTATCTTAGCCCCAATAGGAAGCTTCTTAAAAGCGACCTAGAATCCCTTCTCAGTCTTGGAAGCTCAGTCATTCTGGCTGGCGACTTCAATAGCAAAAGCCCTATGTGGAATTGCTCGATACGTAATAGAAACGGCGCCCTCCTCTCAGGCTATCTAGATTCTTTAAATCTAGATCTTATTGCCCCCATGTGTCACACTCGATATTCCCCACGTATTGGTTTTTCCAACCAAACTCTAGACCTCGCACTGCTGCGGAACGTATCCCTTCGGATGAGCTCCATAGTAGTGATGCAGGAACTAGACTCTGACCACCGTCCCGTCATATTAAGACTTGGCCCTCTGCCGGACCCTACTCCCCCGACCAAGACTGTGGTGCAATGGTATAAACTTGAGAAAGCCCTCAAGGTTATCCATTCTCCCGACTTGGATAAAATCCCCGACGACATTAGGTCCCCTGACGACATTGCTATTGCGGTCGACTCTCTGACCAGTCATGTCCAATCCGCCGTTCGCGACTTGTCTAGACAGGTCCCAGCTACGCCTGATCGTAACTGTGTCCTGCCTGATGAGATAAGACGACTGATCACAGAGAAGAACGCAGCAACTCGTCGCTTTAGTTCTTGGCCCTCCGAACTAAATCGCTTCCGAATGAACTCGCTTCGCCGCAAGGTGAAGAGGGCCATTCAGGAGCACCGTAACACTTCTTGGGACAATCTGCTTTCTAATATCGAACCCGGGCATCTAGCTTACTGGAGCCTGGCTAGATCTATGAAATCAGATGGTATCTCAATCCTGCCCCCTCTGCTTCGCCCGAATCACCAAACGCCTGCGTTTGATGACAAGGAAAAAGCAGACGCGCTAGCTGAGAGTCTTGAATCCCAATGCTCTCCTAGTCTTGAACCCGTCGACCCTGATCACCTTAACATGGTGAACAGTGAAGTCGACCGCCTAGTTTCCCTTCCCCCCTCTGCTCCTCCTTTGGACCTCATTAGAGCAGCAGAGGTTGCCCAGATCATTAAAGATCTTCGCCCTAAGAAGTCCCCTGGCTCGGACGGCATCAGCAACAGAGTACTCAAGAAGTTCTCTGTTGCCCTCATACATCTCCTGGTCAGCATCTTCAATGCTGCCATGGCTAACTGCTCTTTCCCTGATGTCTGGAAGGAAGCCAATGTAATTGGCATCCACAAACCGGGCAAAAAGGCAAACGAGCCTTCCTCCTACCGTCCCATCAGTCTCCTCAGCTCCCTGGGGAAGATCTACGAGCGTCTCCTTCTGAGACGTCTCTGGCGTCACGTCAATGAGCATAGTCTCTTGCCTGACGAACAGTTTGGCTTCCGAGCCCATCACTCCTGTCCCCAGCAGGTGCTCCGCATCACGGAGCACATCCTGTCCAAGTGGCATCACACTTGGCCAGCAGATACGGGCGCTGTCTTCCTCGATGTAGCTAAAGCCTTCGACAAAGTCTGGCACAATGGCTTGGTTTACAAGCTTTTCCTGCTTGGAGTGCCAGACAGGCTCGTACTCATCTTACGAGACTACTTGTCGAACCGCTGTTTTCGCTACCGCGTGGAAGGCACGCTCTCAGACCCCAAACCCGTCCGAGCTGGAGTTCCTCAAGGCTCAGTCCTTGCTCCCCTTCTTTTCACGCTGTACACCAGCGATATTCCCCGACACCCGCAAGTCGAACTTGCCCTCTTCGCCGATGACACGGCTCTGTACGCGTCCGATAAGAACAGGAATCGCGTACGCATAAGGCTGCAGGCTGCACTAGACACCCTAGGTGCCTGGTTCAGAAAGTGGCGCATAGAGGTGAACCCGACGAAAAGTGCAGCAGTGTACTTCACTCGGAGTCCCTTCTTGCCCCAGCCTCTCCTCCTCTTCGATAAACCCATCCCTTGGGTTAGGTCAGCTCGCTACCTAGGAGTAATCCTAGATAGACGTCTCTCCTTCTATCCCCACATAAGGTCTGTCACTAATCGTGCGAAGTTCGTGCTTAGCCGGTTAAACAGCCTTCTCAACTCGAAAAGTAAAATGTCCTTTAGAAATAAAGTGACACTTTACAAGACAGTTGTACGGCCAATAATGACATATTCCTCTGTCGTCTTTGGCCAGTCCCGTCATGTTAGATGCCTTCAGGTAGTCCAAAACAACTTCTTGCGCAGGGCCACGGGTTGCCCATGGTACATGCGCAATGTAGACCTCCACCGAGATCTCAAACTCGAGTCCATCGAACACTTTATTAAAACTGCTTCAAAGCGTTTTTATGAAGTGGCGGCGGAACACTCCAATCCGTTAATCTCGGGATTACCCTCCGACTACCCGATAGAGCCATTGCCCACGAGTTCTTTCCTCCGTCGACCGAGACACGTTCTCGGCTTGCCCGTTGACGAGCTCACCGCCGCTAACCCGGAGGTGACGTCAACCCGTCCCACACTAGCTGTTAGACACATATTCAAAAACCGGTCCCGCCGGCGGGGCCGAAGAATACATTCTTCCGTCTAAAGGTGCAGTTTTGCACCTAGACGCTATCCTTCAGTAGCTTCAAAAATTCTGGCAACAGTCCAAGCCGTGGTTCGAACCTAAGTGGTGCCCTTGAGCTTGTTGCCCCAACCTAACTTTTGCGGCTGGGCGCCTTCTGCGCTCGCCATAGTCCGGTAACGTTGTCATGGCCATCTGCGGTCAACAACATTTTTGTCATTTCGAAAAAAAAAAAAAAAAAGACGGGGGGCACTTTAGTTTCAACTGTCGGACAGGACGGAGCTCTGCAAATATCACGGAGTCAAAGCTAAGTTAAATTACTTAACGATTTACGGTATTTATTAAACATGTAAAATTATGTAATTACTTATTAGAAGTTTTGGTTTAGAGTCATTTAGTTAGTAAATGTGGTAACGTAACTGAATAACGAAGTATTATAATGATGATGATGACGACGATGATGATGATGATGATGGTAACGACGAATAAAATACAACGTTTAAATAAGTGTTGTTTTAATAAGTATCCAAAAGTTAGTTATATTCCTGGCCACCGTATTATATTACCTTTATATTTATTTTTAAAATCATACAATAAGGCGAAATCTCTTACGTGCAAGGACTGTTGCCTCCAGATCCCATGGTGGCAGGCCAGCAAGGAGGCTCGCCGCTTCGCGGGAAACCGTGCGGTATCCCCGCACCATCCGGATAGCCATGACCCTCTGGCAAGCGTTCAACTTCGCCGCCGGTCGCTTACGCAGCGACGGCGCCCACACTGGCGCCCCGTATAAAGATGTGGTGTAATTTATATATAAGGCTTTGAGCTGGACGGCATCACAAAGCATGCTTCATAGAAATGGCGATGTACATATATCGTCCATTTGCGACGACAGTGTGACATTTCAAAAACTCTAATTTTTCAGAAAACGACTTTTAAACTTTTAAATGACTATAACTTTTAAATTGTTGTCAAGATAGCTTTATTTTGTATGAATTGATTAGAGTTTAATTAATAATAAAATGAAATATTAAACAATAAAAACACATCTAGAAGAAAATTACCTTCATTAAACAATTTGAAAAAAAAAGGAAAAATTTATCACGTTGTTCCACAAAAAAATAAAGTTTACAAGGTGGTAAGTTTAGTTGTAACGTTGAAGATGATGTAAAAATTGACATCTAACTAGGTTATATAAAAATAAAACATTATTCTTGCAAATCAGTTTTTTATTTAAGGAATATTATAATTATTCAACATAGTGGTAACTATTTTAATCGTACACTTTGTTACGTTAATTATCACTTTGACCTAGTATTTAAGTAGACACTAATGTAAACTTTAATAGTAAAATTGCATAGACTATGTTCACATTTCTTTTATTTATTCTAAATAATAATTCGTATCAAAACACACTTCAAATGTTACAAAACTAGACTGCAAAAATAATTTCTTAAACAATTACAAAAACAAATAACGTAAGACCTATCTTGTACTAATTTCGTTAAGAAATGACTTACTTTTTAGTAACTATAACTAAATCACAGTTAGTTACTTTAATTATCAATACACAAAAACAAACATTGGAACATTAGTGAGATTAATCAGCATCATCAGTCAAGGGTAGCGCCTTAATGTAACTATAACTAAATCACAGTTAGTTACCTTAATTATCATCACACAATAACAAACATAGGAACATTAGGATATTCATCAGTCATATAAAATCAGTCTTCTAACCCGTTACATTATTTGGCTTGGCCTTGTAATAAAAAAAAAAAGAACTACAAACTTTCGAAAAATGCCCTGTAAAAGCCAGGAATGTGGTTACCATTTAGTAATGAAATAAGATCCGCTTTTTTCCTTTCGGCCAACCCCGGTTTTCTATTAAAAGCGAATTTAAGTTGGGTTTCATTTACAGGCTTTTTTTTTATTACGACAGCTCTCTTCATTACATCAGCATAAGACGTACGATAGTAGATCGCATGGGGATCATCTTTAAGCACTCGAATCCCTTTTATTTCAGCAGTTTTAATGACATTTTGATCTTCATCCTTGTGAATTGCAAAATTCATTTGATTGAGAACAGCCTTCCAATCATAAATGTCACTGTAACATAGTTCATTTACATGTATTGGCTCTGACTTTTTTCTTGCAGCTTTGATCGCCCCAATAAATCCTTCAGGGGTAAAAATAGGTCCACTTCTCAACTGTTTTTTTACCTGGCGTTCGATTTGAGAGTGGGCTGAGTCTCCCTCATTCTGTGTATGCCCCTTAATGAGAAATTTGTGTGTAATGGAGTTTATGTTTGGAAGGTTCTGCGCAGCATAGAGATACATAGCCATCATAAACTTATTCTTCTGCTGGCCAGCACAGTTGTCTGAGTAAAAAACAACGTCCATTGAATTTTGCCCTTCAGAAATCTTTTTTAAGTATTGGAAAACGCAGGTAGCAATCTCATTAACACCCCTGTGGGCCTGTGCTTCATCCCACACGTAACTTTCAACAGAGTTTGTTTTAAGATCATAAATTGTCAGATTCAAAACGTTAAGTTTTGATTTATAATAGAAAACAGACGTGTCTCCTTTAGGGCATTGAAACACAGCTTGAAGATCGAAAACAGCCACAAAAATGTCTTTGTCTTTTTTATCTTTCTCCTTCTCGATTCGCGACATCCGTTTTTCTTCTTGATGAGACAGATATTGCTCCTTTTTATCTTCCTTTTCTTCATCTGTACTAAGTTTATAAGCTTCGCAAAATTCGCACGCATCTTTTTTTGGAATAAAAAAAGATATATTAAATTCCTGAGTAAAGATGCGATAGAACATGATGTAATTTGCGAAGGGAATGTTTTGGGCCTTGCAATGCTCAACGTAGTCTCGGTGTATATCGGAAATAGTTTTGCTGCCATCAATGTAATGCCTCTTCGAATTGGCTCGGATGTAATGAGACTCTATTTTGGGTATGGTATCGATAAAAGCTTTAACTCCAGTCTTTATTGTTTCGTCAACATGGGCATGATTTTTGTGACATCCACGATTGTCTTTGATCAAAGAAATGTTTGTGTTTTTATTCTTTTTGTTTTGAGCGGTTTCTATAGGTCTATTATTAATGTCCAAAGTGTTTTTAAAAAAGGTTTTACAAACTCTGATCTTAACCCCAGACACCGTAAAAAAGTAAGCATTGTTGTTTTCGCGCTTTGGTGCTATTGTTCCGTCAGAATCAACTCTGACATATCGCTGGGGTGGTTTCACCTCTTCCATGGACTGGATTATAAATGACCACTGTCTTTCAATTTCACCCAATTCCCAGTACTCTTTCAAAAGTTGTTGTCGTTGAATTTCCGTTATATTTGCGTGGCATTTAAATTTACAGGTTTCTTTACAGGGGGGTTTAAGTCTGCGTTCTGGAATATCCTTTTGAGTTTTTGCTGATTTATAAGCTTTTCCACTATTTCTCATTTTCTTTGCAACATTTTTCTTCCATCTATTTTCTTGTCTTGGCCTTTTTTTCCCTTTTTTAGTAGGAGTTTGAACGGTAGTAGGAGGATTTTCAGATTCTGTTTCAGCGCTGATGCTAGGTTCAATTGGAGGCGATTCATTTTCGGTAATCAAAGTATCAGGTGCATTGATTGGATTGTCATTAGAAGTTAAGATTACTGAGTTGATACCTGACCTTCCTTCTTGGTTTGTCGTTTGCCTACTAGTCGTGACTGAAAATACAGGTTGGCGTTTTTGTTGAACCTCTTTATAGTCGGGATCTTTAACAGAGTCATCGCTGTCCTCGACAAAAGATGAAGAACTTGTAGAGCTACTTGAAGAGCTACTTGAAGATGAACTCGTCGATTCACTGCGATGGCGATATGTTTCTGTTGTTTGTTGATCACCCACTGTATTAGCGTCGTTTACAGTTTTTGAAGCGGGGTTGGTACGATCAACTGGCCTACTGGGCTTACTGGAGGTGCTACTAGGCAGGTCCTCTTCCATTTTAGATTGTGCTAATTGCAATATTCGTTTAGACCTTGTCGCCATCTGTAAAGATAACTGGTGTTTTATATTGCTGCTTAGTGTATACAATGTGACAAGTGGACTTACCATTAAATTTTATCAATATTTATTCTGCAACAACAGAACATCAACAAATGACCCACAACCTATTTCTACTATCAGAAAAACATCTATCATCTACAACGTTACAATTCAAGTTGTCGCAGTGATATTGTGAATTTTTACAAGAAAAACGTGACATTAAAAACATATCTCGTTAACTTTGCTTTATTTTTTTCAAGAACAGTGTGATAAGTAGACATGTCACATTGTCGAATAAAATAAAATTAAAAAAGAAACTCACCTTTATCACCTAGGTCGTGGTAACCTCGTGATGTCACGTTTTTCCTCAAAATCGAGAGCACTTCACATGTCAAGACCCAGGTGACAACTGAACTGTCACCGTGTCGAAGCCAACTCGATCGCCAAACGAGACAGCGCTATATTGTGATATTTTGTCTCATTCTCTCATATTATTTGTTGTATAAGTCTAAAAGAATATCCCGTTTTTGAAGATAATAGAACGCGAGATCGCGATTCAGAATATCAGTAAAACGAAAAATCGTATAATTTGAGATGTCACACTGTCGTCGCAAATGGACGATATGTCGGCGGCCGATCGTGGAATTGGGCACATCATGATGTGCCTCGGCATATCATAATATGGCGGCATTTCTTGATCTGCCATGCAAAACCCGCCATATCGTTTCAAGACCAACGTTTGATGATCTGCCAGCTTATTACTCGGCATAACGAATAATAGGGTGACCATAGATTTTGCTTCGTGAAGGGAATGGTACTCATGGTCAAAATTTACATTACAACATCGAGCTATGATATAGTAGTTATTAAAATATTTATGTTGTTTCTACTTATACTGACTAAAAACCTACTCAACTGTTAGAAAAAACATCACAAGTAGCAAAAATCAATACGGGTTTTTGTCAGAAGATAACTCTTGTTAACCACTCATCAGTGGCTCCTTAACGAATTGGTAATAAAGTTTAAAACCTATGTTTAGAGAGATATTGGACATTGCCTAGTTATCAAATAATAATGCTATATATTTATCATTGAAAGTCGTTTATTTAAAGTCGTTTTTACGTGTAATAGGTATTATCGGTACTTAGTACTTAGGCACTTAAAATCACAGATATGTTATATATTAATTATTCTTTATGAAAATATTAGGCTTTGCAGAGTACTTTCCAAACTATTTACAAACTATTACCGTAAATCAAACTAAACAAAAATATACTTTTAGCAAAAGTTTTATAATTATTACTTTATTACTGTTATGTTTATTACTTTATGACAATATTAGACTTAGCAGAGTATTTTTTTCTTTATATGAGATGACAACTTTTTTAGGAATGTACGTCTTGTTTTTTATATTATACATATTTTTTTCTTTTCACCATTTCACCATGTCCTACAGCTTTGTGAACTTCAGTCAGGATATCGAAGTATTTCTCGAATGGTACAATGCGCACCGTGGAATCGCTAATAGTTTTGTTTTTCGATCTGCCCGAATTCAGTTTGGGCACATCATGATGTGCCCCCTAGACTGTGGCGTATTTCAAGAAATGCCGCCATATCATGATATGCCGAGGCACATCATGATGTGCCCAATTCTACGATCGGCCGCCGACATATGTATATAATATGTGCGACGTCGTAGTAGCATCAACATAAAAAAAAACAACAAAAACAAAGGGAAAATACATATACACATATTATATGAACTCTCAATTAAACAATATATAAATTAATTAGCTGATGCCCGTGACTTCGCTTGAGTATATCAGTCATCTAGTACCTATAACACAAGCTCAGATTAGCTAGCTAGACGATGTTTTAAATAAATAAGCCATTTATTCAATATCTCTTACAAAAAACTTTTACATTATAATAAAATTATTAGTCTGTTAGTTACCTTGCTTATGATTAATATTAATATGGTTAGTTTCCGAGATATGAACCCCTTGTTATACTTTCGCGATTTGTTAACAAATTTTTAACACACTTTCTCGTAAGGTGAGCCTTGATTGTAAGTGATTGTGGGTTAAGAAATATTCTATTTGTAAATAAATATTTTAGGATTATATACAGAACCTGGCGTCATTTAGATCTCAGTTCTTTTCTAGGCGAGTCGACCACCACGACATTGTTTATATTGACCTTGGCTCCTATTTTCACATTAATGTTTTTGATAGGATAGAAATTACACCAAATATTACAAATCATAAAATTATAATGACAGGAAATGTTGTGGTGAACATGTTTGAGAGTGCAATACCAATACTATAATACAGTTTAATAATACAAATTAAACTGTAATCTAGTTATTGACGTCACATATGTATATTAATGCTGCAGTCACCGGAAACTAGAACTCGATCACGCAAATACAGGGTGTAAAAGAACGATTACCGGAAACTTCGGGGGGTCAATGTACTCATCAATATGAACAACTTTTACCAAGGAACTTTCGCTGTAAAAAATGTGAAGAAACAGCCGTTCCATTCAAAAGTACAAAAACATTATAAAATATATGGAACAGCTGTTTCTTTATATTTTTTTACAGAAAAGTTCCTCAGTAAAAGTTGTTCACATTGACGAGTACATTGACCTCCCGAAATTTTCGAAAGTTGTCCTTTTACACCCTGTATAAACGAAATCCTCGCGGTAGAGCTTTCATGTAATGAAAACGGTATAAGACTTTAATCAATAAAGATGATTTATACAGCGCTAAACAAATATTACAGCAACTAATAATATTTATGCTGTACGGGACGCTGTAGTGCCTTTGAACATCGTTAGATGGAGTAGGCTTGCCCAGCACTTAAAACTCCCTCCCAACTTTGTCGACTATCAGTCAGAGGAGAGGACAGGTCAATACGTCTGAAACTAACTAAGCCGCGGAATTCCTCACAATTTTTTCCGTCACCGATAAAGCACGTGTGTTATTTATAATGCGCACATTTTTTTTCAAGAATGAGACATTCATTAATGCACAGCCGATATCGAACCCGCAACCTGCGGATTGAAAGTCGGGTGTACGAACACCTCCACCACTCGGCCAAAACGGCACAAGCGGAATAAAATCAAAGTAAATTTTAGTATTTTACAGAAGTAAGCTTTTTAGTTTCGGAGAAATAGTTGCGAAAACAAAAGATGCGGTTTCCCAAACATACTGGATTACTGTAAACCGGAAACTCAATTAATTCCTGTTTTGGTAAACATAAAATAACATACACCATCTTCTAACAACAGGTCTACGGTTACTACATAGTGCGTGGCCTGACACGCACCTGGTCTAATTTATTTCAGATCTGGACTAAATTAGGTCCAAGGTTTTTATTATTCATCATTTCAGCCGTAAAAACGTCCACTACTGAAAACAGGCCTCTCTCATGCATCTCCATGAGGAGTAGTTGCCATACTTACCACGCTTAGCAGGCGGGTTGGCGAGCGCCGTCCGGGATATTGATACACGGAATGACGCTGCTGCCCATCTCCCGAGGTATCCCTTGCATCCACGGGCATGTGAGAAGGGGTAATATTCTGCTGCTGGCACCGCACTGCATGGTTTTATTATGCAAGCAAGCAAATAGCAGGTGTGCAAATTACAGTAAATATCATAAATGCGGCCCAGATCGCGAAATATTAACTGAATTATTGCTGAATGCAATAATTACCGAGAAAATATTTGCGCTAGTTTCCATTAACATAAGCATTGTTGTTAATTTATAATGACTCACAGGAAACCAAAACAAGCAAATAAAAATTACTTGTTAAATTGTTTTGTTCTGTCTGAAATTAATTTCGTATTAATAATAAATAATGCTACATTATAGTAGTAGAATTTTAATCCGGGGAAGTATTGCTGTGTTACGATTTGAAGGGTCATAATTTCAGCGGTAAAACGTCCACTACTGAACACAGGCCTCCCTCGTGGATATCCATGAGGGGTAGTTGCCATACTCACCACGCTTGGCAGGCGGGTTGGCGAGCGCAGTATGAGATGTTGATACACGGAAATCTTTCGGAGGTATCCGTTAGCAGGCTCTTACTGCATCCACGGGCATGAGAGGAAGGGTAACATTCTACTGCCGGCACCCCACAGCAATTAACATTTTAACTGTCATTACTCGTATTTATGAAAACTTACTGTATGCACACAAAAATAGAAATATCAAGAGATGTGAATTGCAAAGCGTAAATAAAAGATATAAAAATAAATTGCACATCCCTTTTAGACTCTAAAAAGTTAATAAATAATTTATGGGAAACTGTGTGCGCTTCTATAATAAGCTACCATCTGAGGCGACTGAACTGTCGATTCATAGGTTTAAACCTTCTACTCAGCTGTCACCTATCATGGCTTACACCCGTAAGCTCAGCACTGTCATAGCGGCGCCACCTGATATTTGCATACTTTTACAATGACGATCGTACTGAAACTAACAGGAATTTTTACTTGAAATAAAAATTTTACAATTCTATGATAATATGAATGAATGAATGAATGAATATATCTTTATTGTACACCAAAAACTTAAATTAAATACAATATGAAAACTTAAAATATAATATTATAGTTCTAAGTTCCAACATAAATTTAAAATGATTTATTAATATTTCATATATTAAATTTATTTAAAAATAATAATAATAAGACATGTTCATAGAAACATTTATTTTTAGGAATATAAGACAATTTAGAAAAATGAGGTATGTCTATTGTAATCTTGAATATAAAGTCTCAAAACCTATATTTCTAGTTTCACTCACCTTTCTCACGAAAACTTAACACGAAAAACACAAATACACACATTTTGGTCGTACCGAACGCCTGATTTCAAAATATCAGTGCTCGATATCTAAGACAGCAGACCACACATATTGTACATCAAATCAAAGAGCATATTAACCTCTATATCTTTCACATACAAAACCTCAATGGAAAAAGCAAGAGAGAAACACTAAAATGCACTTTTTGATATGTTTGTGTATGTGGACAGATCACCTTAGCAGAGCTTAAGGGTTAAGCTTTTAAAAAAAAAAAAAAAATGTCATAGAAAAAGCTTATTACTTCACAGATGATTATTTGAACGATATTGACCTTGGCCGAGTGTTGCTCGGTTCAACCACGATAAGAATTAATGTCATCTTGCAATATCCAAAGTATGCAATATTCTTGCGTACACTATACTGATCAGAAATTGTAACAATGATTAAAAGTGAATGAGTGAGGTTTCTTGTTCGCTGCTTTCCCTCACTTGGCAAAAAGTTATCTGCAGCGAACGAATTAAATTATGTGCTTTATTCAAATTGAATATTATGTTATATTATTATATTGTGTTATATTATGTTATATGTATACATTACAAGCATAGTTCTTTTGTAAATTCACTATTCAATAGATTGCATAAACACTTATTGACTTTGACTTTAAAAAAAAAATCTTGGAATGCCGTGTTGGCCGAGCGGCTCTTTAAATAATTATGTCCACAATTAACACGTGCTTTAGCGATGAAGGAAAACATCGTGAGGCAACCCGCGGCTTACAGTCAGCTTATTGACCTGTTATTTCCTCTAACTAATAGCCGACTAAGCTGGGAGGTTTGTATGTGTACTGGGCAAGCCTAATACAATGTCCCAGGAACTGTAGCGTCCCGAACAGCATGAATGCTTGTTATTGATACTGTATAAAACATCTATAATAGATGTAAATCCTCTACATTCTCGGAAAATCGTAACGTAAAACGATAATATACTGTTATTATCGTTTTCATAATAAACAAATTATCGACGCTGTGAATTTCATCGGGTTTTGAATCCAAAGCATTGCTTATGTTTTGTTATTACAAACTATGGAAATGAATTTTGAAATTTAATTTTCATTAATGTTATTGAAAATGATTTCCGCCTATGTTACCTACCTTAATTTGAACGCCATATTTCTTTGTGGTCATGACGTCACTTAGCGCGTAAACAAATGCGTCATAACTTAAGTAGGGTATCAGTTTAATACTGTCACTTTTCTATTTACATCGTCTTAGACGTAATGACTAGGCTACTCTGTTCCATCATGTCAAAAAACCGACCAAAAAACGGAGTTTAATTTAAAAAAATATTTAGGATTTTTATGAACACTAACATTTTCCGACTGCTTTTTGTCTAAGCAATATTAAAAATATATTTTTTCTCATATGGAGTAAAACATATGCGAAAAACGCAAGTGTAACAATCCAGAACTGGAACAGTCTACCCGGGACCATGCTTGGTGCAATCCAAGCGAAACGTCGGGAAATAATACAGGTAATTTACGCGATAAATACCCGGTTATATGTATGTTAATAATGTGTTGTGATAGCAAAAATTTAAAAAAGATAACAGCAACTGGAACGGTTAAGAGTCTGCCAAAGAGGAATGTAGAGAAGCCTTATGAGAGTAAAACTAAGAGATCGAATTAAAAATTTAACTATAGGAAAGAAGAGCAAAGCAAAAGATGTTTGTCAAAAAAATCTAGAGCTTAAATGGCAATGGGCGGGCCACTTACAGAGACTAGACCCTTGTTGGTCTAGATGGTTACAAATTGCCACAGCGACAGGACACAGCGAGATGCAAAAAGAAGACGAGGACGACCAATAAAGAATTGGTGTGATGATATCATAGATATTGCCGGAAATACGTGGTCAAGAACAGCCAATGGAAAAACTTGGAGGAGGCTTTTAACGCCAAAGGCGATCCTTACCAGTTTGATTAGTTAAAAAATAGTGTTAAATGGGTATTTAATTAAAAGAAAACCTAGATTTAGTAAACTTTTATATTATTTTGGTTGGTAAAAAAATAAAGCCTTTTATATTTTTATTTTGTTTTATTTATTTTATTATGTAGTAAAATAAATAATAAATGATGCTGGACAGCACAGCATCATAACGCCCCAAGCTAAGTAGAGCTTATGTAATGATGACTCATAATTATACCTAATACATTATACTACATAGATATGTATTTTTAATTATATATAGAAAAACATCTAAAACACTCTGGATAAAATATCCGGCGATCGTACAGACAGAGGCGGACCTTCGCCCACTGCGCCACAGCGGTCGTTACACTAAAATAACCTATATGAAGATGTAAGTTCCGTTGCCCTGAAAAATAGTTAAATGCTACTCGTCGAGTACTTCTAGTTCCTGGTCCTAGATTCCCGCACGTCCACACCTTATAATATAATTTCGTTTGGTATTCACGGAACTTTTTCATAAAGTCGGATTAGTTGTGGCGTAGTGCTGAGCTAGCACACAGTTAATATAAATACAGTAGGAGAATGTCACCCCTCCTCTCATACCCGAGGATGCAGTAAGAGTCTGCTGAGGGATACCTCCGGAAGATATGCAGCAGCGTCTTTCCGTGTACATCCCGTACTGCGCTCGCCAACCCGCCTGCCAAGTGTGGTGAGTATGGCTTTCGGGTTGAGAGTAGTAGTTAGTTGTTGTTGATTAGTAGTAGATAGTGTAGAGAAGTTATAAAGTAATAAATAAATAATCTTTTTTCCCTTACTTGTAAAAAAGTTTTCCGAAGCAAACGAATTTAATTAAGTGTATAATTCAATAACTTATGTTTTGTTTTTCGTGTGTTAATTGACACTTATATTTGGGTCCAAATGACTGAAGACTTTTTGGTAGTATACCTCTCCTTAAAAGAGTCTGTTATTGTTATTCTGCCGCAGCCAAAACAGTCACAGGGCCTTGGGAGAACAGTTTTCAAAAATAATGATGTCCGACTGGATTCTGTCTTCTGTGTCAGTTGCGACCTAATATTTGTACGTAGGCACTACGTGGGAACTTGCAAATTAAAGTATACGACTTGCGTGGTGCACGAATGAGCGTTCATATTGTACAGGACTGTGGTCTTCATATTTGTTATTCTCGAAAACGGCTAAGTACATATGAAGAATAATGTGGGTTCTACTGCTTTTTAAGATCATTTTGGGGTTAAAATGAATTGTAGTTATTGCATGTTTTCATAGTATATGTTCGCAGTCTCTTGGAGAATTATTTGGATGTTTGCTTTGTTATCTTTGTTTCGAGCGTTGAAATAGGCAAACTTTTGACACTATGATTTTTTTGGCAAACATATTACAATGAGCCGTTTTCAGTAAAAAATAAAAAAGTGTTTTCTACTAAACCAAACAGATGGAGCTGGTAAGCACAGAAAACAATGCTGTCATTGTCAAATTGTGTTTCCTTCCATTTAATGAAAACTAACGCCATCTATAAGGTTTGAGGGAACTATTTTTTAAATTTTTACTTTTTAATGAAAACGCCTCATTGTGTGTCCGTGGATGCAGTAAGAATCTGCTAAGGGTTAGCTCCGGTAGATGGGCAGCAGCGACTTTCCGTGTATTAACATCCCATACTGCGCTCACCAACCCGCCAGCCAAGCGTGGCGAGTATGGCAACAATCCTCTCATGATCTTGGAGATGTATGAGGGAGGCCTATGTCCAGCTGTGAACGTGGACAGCAGTCCCACGGCTGTGATGATGATGTTTAAATTTAACCATTTGTAAGGTACCGATGGAAATAAACCCGGAAGCTGATTAAGTATTAATCAAAAACATCAGATTAAGTAATGATGTACCGATCTAATATGATCTAGTATGTTGATGTACCGCTGTCAAACGTCAAGTTTTTGCTTTTATATACTACAAAATTGACTACTGACAGCAATGATCGCGAGACTTACGCCTGTTGCAAACCTGTCGCGAGATACGTAATCAGCCTGCCGGTAACAAAAAGTTATTATATCGGTTTTAGAAAAAGAAACTGAAACTTTTGGAAACGTGAATGTTTGTAAAACAGCAAGTGCGTTTTACAAAATGTAGTGTTGTTAGATCGCAAAAGTAACAAGTTAATAAAATAACAAAAATTAAGACATCCCCGATATTTTACCTCGGAGTAGACCTTAGTCTCGGAGGTTACCTTATTTTTTTGTAATGTACCCTCAGTGTTGCAGATATACATACACATCATGCTCTTTCATTTGATACTACTCTTGGATATATTTGAAAACATTCCAATGTTCACCCTTAATTTCAACCCGCATATCTTGTAAACTTCTGAACCGATTTTGATAAAACATGTATAAGAACCACCGCCGGAAAAACTGCTTTAAAAAAACTGCATACAAATCATTCCACTCTTTTAAGAGCTACGGTGCCACAGAGAGACACACAGACATACACACATAGCGGTCAAACTTATAACACCCCTCTTTTTTATCGGGGGTTAAAAAAATACCATCTTCTAACTCGGTGAACTGCAGTCTATAATAATTATTGCACGGTTCACCGCCATTTGCCAATTTACGCCAAACCGGGCGCAAAGCGTATTGATTCGGAGCCGAGCGAGCAACAGGTTACATCAATAGGTCTATCCTGGGTTTAAGTACGTAACGGAAACGTCAGTAATGTTAGCGTTGTGGTAAAAATAATGCATAGGATCAAGCGAAATGATCAACCAATTAGTAATATCATCCCTGCATCATCACTACATAGTACAAAACAAAGTCACTTCCCGCTGTCTGTCTGTCCCTATGTTTGCTTAGAACTTTAAAACTACGCAACTAATTTCTGGTGCAGTTTTTTTAATATAGTAATTCATGTCGACAAAGGTCCGCAAAAGTCTCATAGTCCACAAAAGCCCAGGGGCCGATTATAGTCTGTGGTCTTCTGTATAATTATTTATTTATTATTATATTGAATTGAAATTATCGTGGCTTGACATCATTTAATAAATATAATACGTCAGCAAGGTACCTGGTGTAAGCCATATAATATTTATGATATATTATTTTATTATTTATTTTATATATTATTTAATTATTCTGTGTATTTATATATTTAAATAGTGTTATTATTACTTTGATCAGTGCTGCATTAGGTCGAGGAGCAGGTTCAGAATTATGGCTCTTGAAGGTATCGAGTAAAAATTAAAACCATATACTAAAATCTACAGATTTTTTAAGATGTAAAAATTCAATATTCTAAGTTAACCTGAAAAAAATATACGACTGTTTATGCCGCAAAAAAAGCATGTTTCGACATTCTCAAAGCAATAAAAATTAATAGGGTAGTTTCCCGTAGACCTAGAACTATGAAATTTGGCATGGTGTATCGTGTTATCAGTATAGATACAGAGATAAAAACTATCCAATTGCAATGGATTAATTATAATCGTCCATAAAAAAGTACGAAATCTTTCCTCACGCGCGGTCATAAGTTGTATGGGTGACCGAATTTCTGATGCATTTTACTTATATTTTTTACAAAAGCAGATCAGCTAATTTATAATGGTTATTATGTTCCTACATGCCTACGGAACCCTCGGTGGGTGAGTCCACTTGTCCGGTTTTAGATGGAAGTCAGTTTATAAGAATCTGTAGCTAAAGATAACGCCTAGTGGCGTTTTTAAAATACAATATTTTACTTTTTGATTACAATTTTTTTCTATTTTTACAAAGATCAGTACATACAATACATTTTTACAAAGATCATACAAATGAAAGGTTTTGTATTACATTTCAGATGTTTAAATGTATTAATCTTTTTGTTTGATCTCATTTCTCGTTTGTATACGAGTTTACTTACATTAAACCATTTTTATTTTTCCATTCCGAATATTGAAACTAAGTAATATCGTGTTATTCAATATTCATCAGATTTTCAATTTATCAACTCTAAAGGAACATATTTGAAGGTACCTTTGAAAGGTTATTAAAACCTGCTTCAATTCTAAGAGATATTTATTATACACACATATATGTATAAACATAGGAAATCATCATCATCATCATCATCTCAGCCGTAGGACGTTCAGATAGGATCATAGGCCTCCCTCATGGATTGTTACGTACTGATCATGAGAGGGTGTTGCCGTACTCGCCACGCTTAGGAGGAGGATTGAGGGCGCAGTACAGGATGTCGATATGTCAATACACGGAAAGACGCTGCTACCCATCTTCCAGAGGTATCCCTTGGAAGATTCTTACTGCATCCACGGGCAAGAGTGGTGGGGCAATATTCTACTACCGGCATCTTACAGCAACGTAAACAAGCACTGGGGACCAACAGCAAAGCTCTCGACGCGGGCGCCAGTCACGGCCGCAATCAACACGTATTATCCTCAGAACAACATTTATTTTGTTTATTTTATTTTAAACATAAATTGAAGCGGCGCTGGCCGAGTGGTATGTACTTTTCGTATTTTTTTTAAGAGACGCTACAGTGCCTATCTAGCTAACTAAGCCACGGTCTTCCTCAAGATGTTTTCCTTTAACATTAAGGTACGTAAAATGCAATAAAAATTGAAATATTTAGTTTTAATTCCGCTTATGCTGAGATGCAGGAGCACCGCCCTCCCGCCCGCTAATTATGCACAAGCAGGGAGAACTAGTTTGTCAGTGCAGCATGCATACCCAAACCTATACGACGACACGTGTTTCGCCTCTCCGCGCTTTCGTTCCAGCGGCCGACTAGTCAACACCTCAGCGTCTCACCCGATGATGCCTCGCGGAGAGGCGAAACACGTGTCGTCGTATAGGTTTGGGGATGCATGCTGCACTGACAAACTAGTTCTCCCTGCTTGTGCATCATTAGCGGGCGGGAGGGCGGTGCTCCTGCATCTCAGCATAAGCGGAATTAAAACTAAATATTTTTATTTTTATTGCATTTTATTGTCATGGATTTCCGCAAAGTAACGCCTGATTCCATCAATTATATTAAGGTACGTGTTAAACGTGCACATATTTATTCATAAAAGAAAAAAAATCTATTGGTGCACAGCCAGTATCGAACCCACGACCTTCGGATTGAAAGTCGGGGGTAGGTACAGTACCACTCATTATTAATAACAAAAACACGGGAATTTATCGCGTTATGATGAATTCGCTTATTCCCTTACGTAAGAAACGTCGGGAATAATAAAAGGTCGCGATAAATTCTCGTAGGGCTCCGTACGTCAAAATAAATAGAACTGAACCCTTATAAGATCACTTTGTTGTCCGTCTGCATGTCTGTCTGGCCGTCTGTCTGTCTGTCAAGACCTTTTATGTCGAGAACGTGTATATACCTATTTAAGTACTCTCTTTCTCAAGTACTCTCCATGATATAGAAATTGACTCCTATTCATCATTTCAGCCATAAAACGTCCACTGATGAACACAGGCCTCCCTCATGGATCTCCATGAGGGATAGTTGCCATTCTCACCACGCTTGGCAGGCGGGTTGGTGAGCGCAGTATGGGATGTTGATACACGGATAGTCGCTGCTGCCCATCTTCCGGAGGTATCCCTTAGCAGGCTCTTACTGCATCCATGGGCATGAGAGGAGGGGTATCATTCTACTGCCGGCACTCCTATTACTGAGGTACTTTACACCAAAGGCATGGCTATAAACTTCCCCTAGTAACATTTCTTACGAGCGTAATGGTATCCACGCGGTTTCCCGGAACTTGTGGTATTTCTGTGCTAGGCAATTGTTCGAAACATCTCATCTGCATAAAATGATTGCGCGAACTGAGGGCTCCTTGGGGTTCTGAAGCTTCTTCGCGCCATGAATGCTGGTGACAATTTACGGGGGATGTATGGTACCAACAATAGTTACTATCTTATGCTTTATTAAAATGCCGTTCCCTATCCTTTACTCCCGTAACTCCGATTATTAATTATTATAGGAAAAATTATATATTTATATTATATGTGGGGTGCCGGCAGTAGAATGTTACCACTCCTCTCATGCCCGTGGATGCAGTAAGAGCCTGCTAAGGGATACCTCCGGAAGATGGGCAGCAGCGTCTTTTCGTGTATCAACATCCCGTACTGCGCTCGTAAACCCGCCTGCCAAGCATGGTGAGTCGTGCAACTACCCCTTATGGAGATCCATGAAGAAGGCCTGTTCAGTAGTGGACGTTTTACGGTTGGAATGATGATAGGAAAAATTAAACATTTTCACGATTGACTCGTGGTCCCCCCAAGATTCCTAATTAGCACAGATTCGTAGATGACACTGAATGATTCTCCAACGATACAATCTTCTTATATAAGAGTAAATAATATTAAATTATTAAACTCACATTGATTATTAAAATCACTCTGCGAAAATTATGAAGATTACTTTTAAAACAGGATTTTCAGTGAAAGTTTCAAAGATAAGCCGCGTTCATAAACGAGGAAGTAATAAACATAAACTTAAATAAACATGAAAAATATACGTACATAAAAATTATGAAAGTTAAAATTTCTTGGGGAGGTTTGCAGCTTGATAACAGGAAAACATATTACACAGTATTTCTTTGGTGAGAAATTATTTTTTACTCGAGGTAATTAACAACAATATAACAAGTAACTAACCTTTTACAAACGATGGAACCGATTTTGATAAAAATGTCTAAAAACAAATGCTACAAAACTTGGGTTAGTATCATTATTTCAGCCGTAGGACGTCCACTGCTGGACATAGGCCTCCCTCATGGATATCCAGTTATTGCGGTTGGAAGCAATCTGCATCCACCGTCGACCTGCGGTCTTCACTAGGTCATCATCCCATCTTGTTGGTGGACGTCCTACGCTGCGCTTGCCGGTCCGTGGCCTCCACTCGAGAACTTTTCGGCCCCATCGGCCATCTGTTCTGCGAGCTACATGGCCTGCCCATTGCCACTTCAACGTGCTAATCCGTTTGGCTATGTCGGTGACCCGAGTTCTTCTACGTATCTCCTCATTTCTGATTCGATCGCGTAAAGAAACCCCGAGCATAGCCATCATCGAGCATCAGAGGCCCGATGCTGGACCGGATGGCGCGGTGATTAGTTGTATTATCTTGGCCAAAGATGTAAAATCTGTGATCAGAAAAATGAAAAGAGGTAAATCACCGGGTCATGATGGTATGGAAATATAGAATAAATAGAGTATGGAAGGTGAGTCATGTATTCGCCGTTAATGTTGATACCAAGTCCTTTCCATTCCAAGAGCTTGAAGGCATCTTCTAAAGCGGTCGTAAACAGTTTCGGAGAAATAACGTCTCCCTGTCTTACGCCTCTTTTTAAGGGAATATCCTTCAAACTCTGTTCCTGTACTCGGACTGACATAGTGGCGTTTCTATACAAAAACTTCAACACTTCGATATACCTATAGGTTAGTATCATTTCGTCTAAAAAAGCAGCTGGTCTTCTTAGCAAGTGGTCTAAAATGTAGTTGGTCTAAGTACAAACAGGTCCTGGCAGATGGTCTAAAACGCTTTTCGCCTAAAACGCAAGTGGTCTAAAAATACATCTCGTCTATAACGTAACTTGTCTAAAACGTTCTTTGTCTAAGGTAAATCTCATCCCGTCAAAAAATTATAAAATTACCTCAGAAGAATTAAACTTTATTCTTAAAACTTCGTAACAATTGGACTAAGCCTATCTTATTCTTAAAAACTTCGTAACTATTGGACTAAGCTCCTTATTAAATTAAAAGATTTCTTGCTCTGAGTGCGGTCTTTCCTATTATATATCGGGTGTCATTTAGAACACCGGTTATATTCTCATTCGATTCTCCGGTGTGATTTATGAAAATACAAAGCGACTTATTGTACGAACACTGGTCAGAACTTTGACTGCTAGTCACAGAAGCCATAAAAATAAAAATAAATAATACCTAAACTATTAGGAATATTACTTAAAATTAATTAAATTATAGGTTTTATAAAATTCTAAAAATCACATCTTAATAATATTTATTGTACAGTTAGTTGATTGATGCACGCTGTTTCTAATAATTTAAGTATTTTATCAATTGTGTTTGTTAATGTTTATATGTCATGGCAGAATCAAGAGAACGAAATGTATTTATAACCTACCACCTAACTATATTATGTACCTGGTTCGCAAACAATAAATGAGTTATGAATTATACTTCAGCAAACATCAAACTGAGGATACATGGACATTGCCGAGTGCCGTAGAAAACGAAGCATTGTCTACAGCATGAATGTAAACTAAGGCAGGTAAGAACACGACAACAGACTGTCACGTTCGCCGGCAGATGGCGCTCCATAGCCTTTTGTCGATGCCAGCGCTTTTATCGTCGCATCACTTGAGAACAACTTCAGCATTTTATAGCTAAAGCTACGGCGTCTACGTTGTTCTTGCGTATGCAAAAGTTGTAAACCTACACTAAGTCTTACATAACCATTTGTTGATCTATTTTGACGTATTTTGTCTAAAGTTCTCCCGATGTTGAATGCGCACTTTATCCATTGCCTGGGCAACAAATTTTAATGTTGCATAATACTCTATGAGCCAAACCTGCGCGTAAGTAACGAATGCTGTTAAAATCAAAGTCAAAAAGTGTTTGTCTAGACTCAAAGACTACATAGAATATTAAACTCATAAAAGAAAAACTAAACACAATAAAATAAACTTAGACAGTGGCACATAATTGAATTCGTTCGCTGCAGAAAATTTTTGTTTCACGTGACTAAAAAAATATATGCAATATATCAACCTTCGCAATACCATCAGGTCGTCGATAACGCTTTAGAAGCTGTAACCTAAAAAAAATAACAAACACAAGTTAAGCAGACCCTTTTAAAAGTAAATTTAAGAGACAAAGACAAGCACATTCTGTTCACAGACAATCCACAAATCGCATAGTACAGCTAGATAAATAGGAAATTCACGCAAACACAACTAAATTTACACAAAACTAAATTGTTCGTATTCGTGACAAAGCCCCACGTAGATACAACGTAAATAAAAGCGAGTCTCTGTTTTGGGTACAAACAGTGACATAATTCCTGGCCATCGACAGTACCTATCTTGATTTACAACATACAGTCAACAAATTGTCAACAACCTCGGAGCTTAGAAAATACTAACTACGAATGCACATCCATCGACATTTCTATATGTCTGGACTATTTTGGTTTGTCGAGTACTGGACTGCTGTGGGGTGCCGGCAGTAGAATGTTACCAATTCTCTCATGCCCGTGGATGCAGTAAGAGCCTGCTAAGGGATACCTCCGGAAGATGGGCAGCAGCGTCTTTCCGTGTATCAACATCCCGTACTGTGCTCGCCAACCCGCCTGCCAAGCGTGGTGAGCATGGCATCTACCCCTCATGGAGTACCATGAGGGAGGCCTGTGTTCAGTAGTGGACGTTTTACGGCTGAAATGATGATGAGGAAGTACAATTTGTACGGGATCGGTTGACTTGATCTAGTGAGAGTGTTCCTATTTATCCACTTGTTTTTTTTTATTATTTGTTTTTCTTTGTGCAATAAAGTTTTCATTCATCCATTCATTCCTTAACCAATAAAAAGCTACTACACTTTCAAAATTAACGTGAGATATACTTTCTATTCATTTTCAAAAATGAACAGTAAAAAGCTTTTTTAGTAATATTTCGTCTTGTTATTTACGCGCTTTAGAAACGTGTTAAAGACGACTCTGTTCTTTTGTGCAGAGCAATAATAAGTCGAAACGAATATATGAGCTTTTTGTATTTTTCTTGTAGGTAGATTTTTCAAATAAATAAGATTCAAAGAAAGATTCAAAGACATTTATTGCTTCAAACATGGTATAAATAAGGTCTTATTAATAAATATTGTGCTGATGTTTCACTATTATCTAGTATGCAATTTAATAGGTTCATGATATATATCTTAATATAATTATACAATTATTTTATAATTTAATGGGTACAGATAGTGTGACAGAAGCGATCATCATAAGTACTTTTAAAATGAAACTAAAACACTGGCTCATTGGTAGCACCTTATACCGTTTGAAGAGTTCTTTGACAAAACCTAACAGTAGAACGTCAATAAACTAATCTTATATAATTTTTTATTGCTTTTTAAATGTTTTTTTTATTTTATTTTTATTATTAATGATTCGCACCGCTATAAATTTAAATTATTTCTAAAGTAATAAGTATTTTAATATAAATAATTAATTTATTTTTACTCGCAAATGTTATAATAAGTGTAGAAATGTGTATAAATTATAACGTGTAATATGATGATACTAAGGCTTAAGATTAAGTAATTCATTTACGTCATAAAAATTATGTCGATTATTAATGCGATCTATGTAACAAGAAAATCCAATTAAAATTATATCGATCTCGAGTGATTATTTTATAGTTAGTACATTATTATTTATTGTGTTTAAAATGCTCTATTATTATTTTTGTTCTATCAGTTAACTTGTGCATCATGTTTTGCTCCATTTGGTCATGTTCTATTTCAACCGACGAAAAAAAAAGAAGATGGTTTCACAATTCGACCGTGGAATATTAAAAAAAACAAATACAACAAGTATGTTACCAATGAGCCTTGTGTTTTCAGTACAAAATAAAAAAATACAACTGAACATACCCCTTTGTACACGCCTGTACACCACATAGGCGTGTAAGTGCGATAAGGAAAGTTGCGCAAAGTTACACTACAACTTGGCACCTACAGGCTTTCCGCCGGTATCGGGTTATGCTGGATAAATGTTCTATTGATTTTCATATTGAGTGAGAGCTTTTTTTATAGTTTTGCACAGAAAGTTATGAGTACTGAAATTTTACTACCATCTATCACGCTCCAAACTGATTATGTGTTGACATTCAGTGAAGCTCTGTAAGGATTCTCTATTACCTCAGCTTTTTTATAAAAAAATATCTTCTAGCCTCACTCATTTTATAATTTTATATCTATGCAATTACTTCTAAGAGTTAACGAGTTTGTATACAGCCTATAACTTAAGAGCACTTGTTGCTGAAAGCAATTTAATGACAAACCATTTTATTTTAACACAGTAATTTAATATTTTTAGAGATTTCATCATCGGAATATCTAGCCTAGAATATTTATCTTTTAGAATTAAAATTTATTTCGAGCACGTGTTTCGGGTTACCTTGTAGAGCACGTTCCCAATGGTTCATCGTAGCGAGTATAATGACGAGCTCGATGGCACTCTGGTCTCAAAATTTATAATCAATTCAAAAAGAGAATTCACCTAAGCAGTAAAGTCACTGAAGTGATAAAGGCAGACAGATAAAATGTAGTGATCATTCAGTTTTGTTATTCAGTTATATATTTTAACCTACATTGTCCCACTGCTGGCCAACGTCTCCCCTTTCTCTCTCCACACATCCTGGTCCATTGCAACCACCGGCCACGTGGACTCAAATGCATCCAGGTCATCTCGCCATCTCTTTCTCTCTCCACACATCCTGGTCCATTGCAACCACCGGCCACGTGGACTCAAATGCATCCAGGTCATCTCGCCATCTCTTTCTCTCTCCACACATCCTGGTCCATTGCAACCACCGGCGACGTGGACTCAAATGCATCCAGGTCATCTCGCCAACTCTTTCTATAATCAGTTATATAAAAACAAATTATAAATTCGTCTCCAATGACCACTCTTCGGAGTATTGTACCCTGCTATAAAAGTGATTCTGATTAGTTATTAGTAGAATAATAGAAGGGTTAAAGATGGCAGTTGAGGGCAGCAGTGATGCATTTACGGTTACATAGAAGAAAATTCTAAATGTCACCGACTTATCAAGCCTCTCTGGTATGCAGGCTGGCCCCCTCAGTCTACAATTATCGTTGTTTTATTAAACGACTAAATGACGAGACAAACCCAAGGCCCAACGATAACCTCTACCTATTACAACTGCAATATACCGCGGTTATCAAATTTACCAAGCACGTGACCAACGCTGCATTGCATTGCGCCCGTCACCCTGAGAAATAGAAAGACAGGCTTACAGACAGACAGACAGACAGGCGGACTGCGGAGTCTTAGTAATAGGGACCCGTTTGGAATTTGTGAGTCGATTTAGATGAAATAAGCGCTAAATATTACGAGAACAATGCTTGAAATTTATCAGTAAATATATATTGAATAAAATGAGTAGTTTTTGCGTGATACCCTCCACAAACAAACAAATAAACGACAAACTGACAGACAGGCAAAAAATTGAAAAATTGTGTTTTTACATTTTATTACATTTTCCTTTTGTATCGCACCTATTTATTTGCAAAAATATTAAATGTACAGACGCGAAAGGTTTACGAATTTATTATATGTATAGATTACAATTTTAATATTATTTGTAACAGATAAAAAGGTTATTTAGGTTCCCGACGTTTCGACAGGATTGCACCCATCGTGGTCCCGGGAAGACTGACATGTTGGAGGTAACCGCAAACGCGATAAATACCCGGTTAAATATGTGTTAATAATGTGTCGTGATCGCGTAAGTTTAAAAAAGATATTAAGGTATTATTGATGCTCTGGAGGACGAACTCTGTGGCGCAGCGGGCGAAGGTCCGCCTGCGACGCAAGGGGTTGCGGGTTCGATTCCCGCCTCGGGGCAAATGTCTGTACGATCTGCAGATATTTGTTCAGGGTGTTCTGGGTGTTTTTCTATATATAACAAAAATATCTATCTATTTAGTATAATGTATTAAGTATTATCAGTCATCTAGTAGTACCCATAACATAAGCTATGCTTAGCTTGGGGCTAGATGATGCTGTTTGATTTGTCCAGCATTATTTATTTATTATTATTTATTATATTATTATTTACTAACCCACAGAGCTCTCGATGTTTTTGCATGCGTTAACATGTAATTTTGAAACTTAAACAGAATTAAATTGGATGCGAAAGCCAAGGTAAACACAAGCTCAGTCTCTTGAGATTAATTTCATCAACAAACAACGGGGCCAAACAATTGGAAACCATAAGTACCCTCTTTATGGATGTAAAGGGAATTTAAATGGAATTAAATTATTGTAATTCTAGGGTTTATTGGCACACCCCGGTTCTACCTTCATGTGCAAAGAATACTAAATAGACCTTTAAATTAAGGTTGGGAACCATGTTTTTCTTTATCATCATCATTCAGCCGTAAAACGTCCACTGCTGAACAGAGGATCACTCATAGATCTACATGAGGGGTACCATACACACCACACTTGGCAGAAGGGTTGGCGAGTGCAGTATGGGATGTTGATACATGGAAAGACGCTGCTGAAGTAGTTGAAGCGATATTAGATGTTTTCTTTTATCCCTACATTTTGAGCCTATTTGTCTGAAAGTCTAAAATCAAATTATAATTGATATAATTAAATTTTATTTTAGATTTTCAGACAACTTTTACGATGTTTTTCCTCCCTTACCTTTTTAATTAACATATGTAAAAATAATTTATACTTTAACAATCCCGTTTCCCGTATGAGCCGCTTGTTCAATGAATTAGCAATTTCCAATAATCTAGATGTTTTTGATCCCAACATTAGCAGATTTAAACGAGATGTATTTAAAACTTTATTATTAAATTTTGTTAAATAAATTTGTCACCTATCTCCAGTCGTAGGGTAATTTTATAATCAAGCAACACTATATTTGTTATGTTCGCATACAATAGATTACGAATCTAGATTTTAAGTTCATTGTTTTTTGTCGTTGTAAGCTTATCTGATTGTAATCTGCTTTGTGAACTGTATTAATAAAAATAAAAATAAAGCCTTTAAGTTATTCCAAGCAATCCAAAAAATCTGAGATCATAGAAAAATAATAATAACTTTAATTATCATTTATTTTAGACTAGCTTGTGCCCGCAGCTTCGCATACGTTGTACCCAGATAATAAATAAAATAAAAGTAGCCTATGTGTTAATCCAGACCTAGGTACATTTATACGTGTGCAAAGTTTCAGCTCAATCCGTAGGGTAGTTTTTTCGTGAAAAGGTAATAAACCTCCATACTAACAAACTTTCGGCTTTATAATATTAGTGGGATAGTGACATTTATTTGTTGTCAAAATATTTCACGTCAAAATTAAAATTGCTTGCTTTCAGAAATTTTATTTTGTGATTAAACTAAAACTCGATTTCTTTATATTTTGGCTTTATGTAGTAGTAGCTGTTGAGTAGTAGTTAGTAGTAGAGTACCTAGTAATGGTTGAAGTAGTCAGAAGTTGTAGAGCAGTTGTAGTAGTGTAGTAATAGTAGAACTTGTAAGTAATTCTAGATTAGTAAATGTACGGCTGAGGTAAATCATCACCTAATCAGATGTTGATGATGATTTCAACACCGTCCCAGCCCTAATCGAGTCACTTGGCATCTGTCGCAGCGATCAATCAACTAAGTTTTATAAAGTTCTTTATTATTCTAATTATAATTTCGTATTAGCAGATGGTAATTTCATAATAATCATTAACAACGAAATAGATGACGGATCGTTCATCCATCTTGCCGGATCATTAACATCGAAATGGATGACGGATCGTCCATCCATCTTGTAATTTTATAAAACTTCTCGAAGGCTTTGATAGCACCATGACGATCTTAAAAAGATGCCGTGCCGTGGGGTGCCGGCAATAATGTTGCCTCTCCTCTCTTCGCCGTGGATGCAGTAAAAATCTGTCAATGGATACTTCCGGAAGGTGGGCAGTAGCGTCTTTCCGTGCAGGTATCATCATCCGGCGCTGCGAACTGTGAATGAGGACTCTGGCGACAACCTCTTTATGATCTTGGAGATCCAACAGGGACGCCTATGTCCAGCAGTGGACGTGGACAGCAGTCCTACGACTGAGATGATGATAATGAATGTCTCAATTACCTACTCCTATGGTTCAGCGTTCAGTACTGGCCTCATGAATAAGCTTAGAGTCACTGAAGAAGAGTTGAGTCAGATCGAATCAGAAATAAAAGATACGTAGCAGAACTCGGGTCACCGACATCATAGCCAAATGGATTAGCACGTTGAAGTGGCAATGTGCAGGCCATTTAGCTCGAAGAACAGATGGCCGATGGGGCCGAAAGGTTCTCGAATGGAGGCCACGGACCGGCAAGCGCAGCGTAAGACGTCCACCAACTATCTAGTTGGGCCATCTGGGCGGTGGATGTAGGCCGCTTCCAGCCGCAATACCTGGAGGTCCATGAGGGAGGCCTATGTTCAGCAGTGGACATCCTACGGTTGAAATGATGATGTTTCAGCGATCTAAAGTGTGTCTTGGTTTATGTTACTTTCGGCATCGCGGCACCCGGTACCGCTGGAAAGACGTCGTAGATTTGGACTATCGATCTGATGTTTAAGATTAATGCCAAAAACTTTACTTTTATTACCTACTTGAACAAGTTTCCAACACAATCGCCCATCAACACAGATGGTATATTAACGACCGAAAAACAAAACAGAAATATACGAGCGAAGTTCTGGCGTACAACTAAACACAAAAGCGAATGTAACTTCGCCGCGATCAATAACAGTGGAACAATAGGCAATCAATGGTATGTAGGCTCCAGGGAGCCAGGTAACGCATCTGTAGCAGATGGTGCCTTTTTGTGTACGATTGTACTGTTCTAAATGTAAATCGGCGAAACAACGCGTTTAAACTGAACTTTTTGGTGCATGCTTTGTTGCTTCAAGTAGAATGTTTGTCTTTTGTTTTGGGCTTGGCACAACATGTTGAAACTATGTTACTAGTAAATGATACTTTGAACTTGAGTTGGCAAAGCAAGGAGGTTTCTCTCTAGCCATAGGACGTCCACTGCTGGACATAGGCCTTTCCATCTAGAAGTTTTGATCATGAAGGGGTTATTGCCATACTAACGACGCTTGGCAGGTGGATTAGCCTACATTCCGGTGGTATCCCTTAATATATTTTACTGCATCCACGGGCAAGTGAAGAGGGTTAACATTGTACTGCCGGCACCCTATGGCTTGATGAATTTTATTATGCATTCATCATCATTTCAGCCGTAGGACGTCCAATTCTGGACCTCTAGACCTCTCCCATGGATTTCCAGTTATTACGCTTGGAAGTGACCTGCATCCACCGTCGACCTGCGGTCTTTACATGGTCATCAGCTCATCTTGTAGGACCTGAAGTCATACGCTGCGCTTGCTTATCCATGGCCTCTACTCGAGAACTTTTCGGCCCCACCGCTCATTTGTTCTGCGAGCTACATGGCCTGCCCATTGCCACTAACGAGCTAATCCGCTTAGCTATTCTCTTACCCGTAGATGCAGTAAGAATCTGCCTAGGGATACTTCTGAAAGATGGGCAGCAGCGTCTTTTCAAGATTTAACATCCCGTACTGCGCTCGCGAATCCGCCTGCCAAGTGTGGTGAGTATGGCTATGATCACTCATGATCAGTACTCTCCATGATGCGGCTGAGATGATGTACCAAGTTCACTCTGTTACAGTATGTCTTCTCTCAAAAAGTATATTGACTCTACTTAAAGCAACGTCAAACAAGATAGTAACTCTAAGAAACTCCAGTTCTTAGTATAAACAGTCTTTTAAAACCTTTTCTAAGACTTATCCAATGTTTTCTTTGTAGAACTGAACACAACTCGAGTTTTAATTAGTTTGCTTAGTTAAAAGCATAAAGCAACTTTAATTACGGGTGTCTCTTTACGAATAATAACTTAAGAGTAATAAACATTTATTTTTATTTGCTTTCAACAATTTTTACAAGCTTTTATTTAGTTTCTCCTGTCCCTCTGTCTGTCTATAATCAAATCTTGCAAGTTAAATTTGATCCACTTCCTGGTCACAGATTGAGCTGAAATTTTGCATGCATGATATTGGATGACAGTGTAAAATTATTATGACATAGAGCTGATCTGATGATGGAACCGGCTGGTGGCCATAGAGACACACTGGAGATGTGCGAGTTAAACGACACAACCCCATCGAGTTTGTACTCGTTTGATCCGTCTTGAAGAGTACTTTGAATCTAGATGGTAACCAAGGTCTGATGATGGAGCTGGAAGATGGCTATAGGAACTCAGTAATTAAATTAATCGACCCCATCGAGCTTGGGCTGGTTTGATTCGTCTTGACGAGTACTTTGGTGCTAGATGGTAACCAGGGTCTGATGGTGGATCTGGGAGATAACCATAGGATCTCAGTAATTAAGCGATTTTAAATTTTTTAGATCTTTTATTAATAAGTAATAAAAGGTTGTTTTTAAAAAGTATTTTTTAAACTCAACTTGTTACTTTATGACTTACTTCGATACCCCGCATTTAATTTTCATGTAACCTTTTGTGGAAGACATTCTAACATATTTTTAACTCAATTGGAATCATTTAGAAAATCTTCTTAAATAAGAGTCAAGTTTCATTTAGTTATCAGATGATGTATGTATATTCGTCACAAAGCTAATTCACGATTTGATGTTTGAGAGCGATGATCGCGAGATTTGCTCCTGTTGCAAACCTGTCGCGAGATACGTAATCAGTCTGCCGGTTTTGCTCCCCGAAAAAAAATTGAAAAATTGAAAAATGCTTTATATCAAAAACTCACTCAGGTAGAACATTAAACAAATGCTCCTTAAAGGTAATGTAATTTTGTTTACTTGAAAGCTTTATGCGAGCGGGGGCCGATCGGACGAGAGGTGACGCGTGACGTTTGGAGATGTGCGAGTTAGTACTAGGGCGATTGCCAGTAACTAGTTACTGGGGCGACCGCCCTTTTTCAATCGTGCCCTATGTGTTGACTGTAGCAACCCCAGACGCCACAGTCGACCGTGGCGACTAGGGCGTCTGTGGTGACTTTGGCTATATCGATGCAAGAAAACGTATTTGCTGTAAGTAGCCAAAACCCAACTTTTCACCAGAGCCAAAAAACTTTTAAAAAGTTAGAAAAAAAATCATATCTTTTTATTTATCAGTGACAGAAAGATGATTTTTGGAACACGGTTTTGTTAAAATATTACTCATGAACAGCAATGTAAATATTTTTGTTAAAATTATTAGCAGTAGGCTTTTTATTACTTACAGCAATTGACTTTTCATTTTAAAGACCTAAAGAACGTTGTAAGTAGTTTAGTGACTTCTATGCAGATAGCTAAGTTCCGTATATTTCCAGACATATAAAATGCTGTAATTGAAATATTTAATAAATTACGTACTATTAAAGAGATGTAAGGCTAATTCTAAAAAAAATACTGATACCACTTAATTGGTATAAATAAAGAATAGTTTGTATGTGTGGTACAAATAAACTGCTGTAAGTTTATTATTTTGTTTATTACTGTTACATAAAATTTAGCTTGCTCTCTAAGAATTCAATTATTATTCAAAGTGCGTCTTGCACCAAAAGTTGTATAATCTTAAATGGAATTCAAATTACTATTTTGACAGTAGTTTCATACAAATCTGTCAAATTAATTTTGTTTAACGCCAAATTAAATACGTTTAACTTTGGTGCAAGACGCCCTAAGTACAAGAAACATAATCCCAAACTTATTCTTCTTCATCTGTGTCTGCTAAACAATCGACTGTCTTTTTAATAAACTTCAAATCTAAATATTCTTTAGCTGTTATTTAAGTGATACCTAGCCATTGTGGCTATATATCACTTTATTATCAACTAGCTGACCCGATGCCCACTTCGTTGGGAAGTAATTTATAGTCACAAATACTGTATCTTTCTTTTAGTAAAATAATTTTTAAAATCGGTTCAGTAGATTCGGAGGTGACGCCCTACAACCTCACAAACTTTACCTCTTTATAATATTAGTAGGTATAGATAATTTTTTTTAGATCGTTGTACTTCTAGATACAAATTGGCAACTTAGCTTAGCTGGGTATAAATTAAGTTTT
Source organism: Pasiphila rectangulata (assembly GCA_963082625.1). Taxonomy (NCBI): domain Eukaryota; kingdom Metazoa; phylum Arthropoda; class Insecta; order Lepidoptera; family Geometridae; genus Pasiphila; species Pasiphila rectangulata. Next base: position 23,454,873 of record OY720235.1, read on the forward strand.
GGTTCTGTGTTTCCAATGTCGCCAAGTTTAATTTCAATATAATGGGCCATGGAGTGTTTTACGAGTATTACATCTGGCTTACTTTTTAGAAACGTTGCGATACGTATGTGAGATATCTTAATTTTGTAGTTTTTTTAACTGTTTTAATAACAACATCTTCAACTGACTGCACGTTCTATAGTTGCATGCATACTGTCGGCTGGTATATATGTACCTATGCCCTGGAAGAATAAAATTAATTTGAATGACTTCTAAATTTATGCAGCGTTTCAATGCGTATCACAGCATGCTTAGTACGGTTTTATTTTAGTTTTGGCCAAAGCACGACTCTGCGTAAAGGAGCAAGATTTTTACTTTTCTGCTATAAACATTCTTGATATAATTTAGCAGACAAGAAGATATTTCCTTTGATCCTCGATGAGCGTCAGTTTCAGACCAAATATTGCAAAAACCAAAGCGGGTACCACTTTCATAAACCGTAAAATTGTAAGCAGCTATTTTGCGGCTGCTAGACATGTTACTACCATATGCGGTGTATATAAGACTTTTTACAAGTCGAAGCTCAATCAAATTACACTCTTATCTTTTTCAAAAAGAGTTTTATGAAAAGGGAATCTATTTTGAGATTCTTCTTTTTCTTTTAAATTCATTAGTATTATTTTTTTCCATAATTATGCTCTTTTGTTTGCAAGTTGTAAGTAATCTTGTATTTAATTTGCACTCCAAAAGAATGCTGTAAGTAATGTTTTCACAAGTTACTTTCATCCCATAAGAATGCTGTAAGTTATATTAGATGATTAAATAATGAACCGCACTTTTGCTGTAAGTAAAAAGAGTGTTTAAACACCGTTTTTTTTTTGACTTACAGCAAATTGAATACGTAAACTTTTCAAAATTATACCCTATTTTAAAAGTTTTTGTCGTCGTAGCGATATGAGACCCAGACCATTCGACGCAGAATTTTTTTCTGAATATGGTTGTGTATTCAGTCTACTTACGCCATTTGTTCTACTTACAGCAAATACGTTTTCTTACGTCGATATATATATGGCATAATCCAATACAATATGTATGCAATATTAAAAAGAATCTGCGGAAATCCATGACAATAAAACGCAATGAAAATATTTAGTTTTAATTCCGCTTATGCTGAGATGCATGAGCACCGCCTTCTCGCCCGCTAATTATGCACTGCAGGTCGAACTAGGTTGTCAGTGCAGCTTGCATACCCAAACCTCGTCGTATAGGTTTGGGTACGCATGCTGCATTACATTTTGGCGAGGCTTTGTTTAGTAGTGGGGTAGCACTTAAGGAATTAATTAATTAACATTCTATTAATTAAATTAAATCAATTAATACAAATTGACTAAGGTCTAATTTTGACTAATACTGAGCTAGATTTCCAGCACAAATTTACAGCAACTGTTTTTTAAAAAAACAATTAATTTAATTCATCGAAATCTCTCTATTTAAGCAAACAAACATTCCACAAGTAGCGCTTAGAAACTAAACTCATTCAATTGTTGGAGTGGCTTTAGAGATAAATACATGTTTCCCTCTCATTTGCTCCTGGTGCTCTTGTGGCTTCTTCATTGTAATTGACGATTATCCTTTCATTCATTATTTCAGCCACAGAACGTCCACTACTGAACACATGCCTCCCTCATGGATTTCCTTCTATCTATACCCTAGCGCGGTAGGTGAAGTCTGGCTGTCGATGATGTTGATGAACAAACTCGCAATAACCACTGAGATTAGAATCCTGCGGAGCTTTATGGAATTGTGTGACCTTAATTAAGGTCTGTGAGACTGTTACCCAGCACTCACCATCTAAAATTATCCGTTAATTAACAAAACGACACCATTACCTGTTTCTTGGACTACCCTCAGAGCATTAGAACAGGCCGCTTCGTTTAGCGGATGCGCAATAAAAGTGAGATAAGCCGATACGAATGGTGAATAAAGCCGGGAGCGTGTTAGACCTAATGTTTCACCGAGTTTAGAGTGAAAACAAGATGACAACTAGGTATAAATAAGATAGTTTGCTGAATTGACATGCAGTAAAAGGTGCATTTTGTTCTAGTAAAAAAAGCTGGTTAGATTCCAGGTTAGAAACTTAAATTATTTATAAATAATTCTATAATGATTCTACAGTATAGACCCCTGAATGAGGACCCCTGGAGATTCTAAAAGACATAGACAAATAGAGAGAAACGGGGGAGGCCTTTGCCCAGCAGTGGGATAATATAGGCTCGTAAAAATAAAACACAAAAACAAAAGAAACGACTTCATTGAGAAAAGATTAAAAAAATAAAAACAAAAATACAGACTACTTGAGAACATCCTATTCTTTTGGAAGTCGGTGAAAATGTTATGATGCCTCTATTTTTTTTTTGCCAGTAATTTGATTAACCGAGATGTTAAAAGTCCTTTACCAGACAAAAGAACCATCAGAAGAATATAAAGAATACGACGTTTCGCTTGGATTGCACTAAGCATGGTCCCGGAAAGAAATGTCGGGAAATAATAAATCAGGAATAAAAATTATACCTAAATAAAGGTAATTTACGCGACAAATGCCCGGATAAATCTGATTTAATAATGAAAATTGCGCTTTCGGTGTAAATGAGGTCCGTCTGCAGCATGCCCCGATTACAAACGATTCATTATTATCCGTTCGAGAAGTTTTATGCATTCTTTATTCTATGTTCCGCTCGTTCAGCCAGTTCACTTTTGAGAATACTCGATGCATTTGCATCAGTTTTAAGAGACATTTTCAAATTGCCATAAATAACGGTAATTGGTTAATATCGTCCTTGCTCAGAAATGCCTTATTAGGGTTCCGTGGTACAACAAAGTACCCTTTAGTTTCGCTTTTTCTGTCTTTCAGTCCGTCTGTCTTCGGTTTAAAGACTATTTAAATTTGAACTTAAAATTATATTATGTAACTTTGTGTAAAAGCAACTTTTAAACATTTTTACGGCCGGAAGATCAAATATGTCATACAACTTATTTATCTGTAAATCTTACTATGTTTTAGCAAATAAAATAATTCAATAATTCATTAGTAAGCCTAGAACGGTGTAATTTATCATAGACATACAAAATATATACTACGCCGAGATAAAGGTACAAAAAATGCTAAAAAATAACTAATTTGGGGCACTACCAACACGTACACGTGAGATGGAAAAAAACATTTCCTTGACCTTTCCCCACTCTAAAAATATGAAATATGAAGGCATTCAAAAACAATTTATATCATTGTCCTTAACGGGACACAAGAAAAATATAAGGCAACAGACAACTTAAGTTGTGATAAAAAAAAAACTACCTAATAGTAAAAACATAAGAAAAGCGCATTCGTAATAGAGTCAAAGTCAATAAGTGTTAATTCAATAGAGCAAAACGCTTCATATAATAGTCAATTTACAAAAGAAGAACGAAACACATTTTAAATTGAATAAAGCACATAATTGAATTCGTTCACTTCAGAAAACTTTTTTCCAAGTGAGGGAAAGAATCGATTACAATAGATACCTAGATCATTAAGTGACAAACTATACTATTTCTTTAATTTTTCGCCTAACTGACAATCAGGTTGCTAAATGAATATTTGTCAAACCATATTCAACAATATGTCCCTAAATATCCTTTTAGTTCTTCTAAAACAATATAACGATTCCCGAAAACTCGGAGCAAAGATGTAAACGTCACAGAAGGAGAGTTATCAGCATACGAAGCACTTCAACATGATGTCAAAAAACGTCATCTTCCGGAGGTAGCCCTTGGCAGATTCTTACTACATCGACGGGCAAGAGAGGAGGGGCAACATTCTGATGCCGGCACCCCACGGCAATGTGCAGAAAGGTAGTGCCAAGCGGTATATCTTCTAAGAGGTAGTTCTACTATCCACCGAGGACATGAATGAAGTTGAAAATAAAAATATGGTAATTACCCGTTGTAAAGGGGCATATATACAAGGGATACGCAACCGTAAAGACTCGTTCTGAGATATGCTTCAAATAATATATCTTCATATTAACACGACAAATGGAGTGGAAAGAGGAAAGGGAGCCCTTTCATCTGCAGTTGAAATTATCTGGCATAAAAATAAATAAATTCATATAGGTATTTTTCCCTTTAGTATTTTGTAGTCCCAACGATTTTTGGCGTGGATTTACAGGGATCGCTCTCAGTAGATCCAGTCAACAGATCCAGTTTTTAGAACAGCAATAAATTATGGATCTAGTGAGTTTCTACCTGTTTGTACTCTCAAAAGATCCAGTTTCGAAATTTACAAAACATTAAACAGTATCTACCTCTATATAAATACGATTATTACTTGAATCTCCAAGTTCCTTAATAACGTGTTTACTAGAAAGGAAATGAAAAAAAAATGTTGTGCACTAGTAAATTTTATCATAGACAATCAAAACTATTTAATGCAATCCTATCCACTTAACTTTTTGTAAGTTTTTGCTTTACAAACATATTTTATCTACATCTACACTTCTACCCTAATATTATAAAGAGGAAAGATTTGATTGTTTGTTTGTATGCAGTGAATTGGCTCCGAAACTACTAGACCGATTTGAAAAATTCTTTCATCATTAGAATGCTACATCATTTCTGATGAACATACTTTATCCCCATATTACCTTGGGAACGGGAACTACGCGGCAACTGAAATACATTATCTTTTAAAATTTCAACTGTCTAGCCATTACGTCATATACGTTCATGAGATACAGCCTGGTGACAGACAGACGGACAGCGGAGTCTTATTCATAGGGTCCCGTTTTTACTCTTTGTGTACTGAACCCTAAAAATGATTTCAAAAAATTAAAATTACGAATTTCTGATTATTTTCTCTTTCAAATATAGGTACTTGTTTTCGTACTCTGAAACCCCTTTCGGGCTTATACATAACTAGCCGCACCCCGCAGTTTCACCCGCATAGTTCCCGTTCCCGTGGGAATTTCGAAAAATCCCTTCTTAGTGCACCTCAAGGATACTCAAGGTATACATACATATGTGTACAACATTTCAAGTCTCTAGGTCCAGTGGATTAGGCTGTGCGTTGTCTGTCAGTCACTCAGTCACTCGGTCAGTAACGGAAGAGTTTTATATATATATTGATTATACATTGTGTACTGTACTGCTATTAATAGGCTGGCCGAATACGTTAAGTTTTAATTTATTGATGTGAATCCATTATTGGCTTTCGGCAATACACATTTGCACTAGTGCATTATTAATTAAAGAGCTGTTTGTTGGATTTTGTATTGAATAAAACAAAATAAAATAAAATCTGACTAACGGCATGATATGACGGTACAGTGAGGGTCTCGTAAATCATATCAGTTTTGTAATTCTAGATAATTCTAGTCCAAAACCAAATTATCTTTTTCATTGAACACCAAAAAATCGTCAATTTTGTTTTTAATATTAAAATTTTTAAAAAGCGTTTCGGTTTTTCTTCATCATCATCTCAGCCGTGAGACTGGCGTCCACGTCCACAGTTGGACATAGGCCTCCCTCATGTATCTCCAATATCATGAGCGGGTTGTTGCCATACTCGCCACGCTTGGTAGGCGGGTTGGCGAGCGCATTACGGGATGTTGATACACGGAAAGACGCTGCTGCCCATCTTCCGGAGGCATCCCTTTGCAGATTCTTACTGCATCCACGGGCAAGAGAGGAGAGGCAACTTTCTACTGCCGGTACCCCACGGCTTTTTACTGTTGAGCTAATATCAAACTGAATAAATAAATAAGGCCGTCGGCCCCCGTGTGTTTGCTCCTTTAGCGAGAACTCCAGATTGCAATCTTATAAAAGAGGAAAGTCGTGGATTGTTTCAAAGTTTTCCTCGTGAAAAGTTCTCTCTATTAACTGAATAAGGTTTTTATAGAAAAGAAAGATAAAGTTTTCACATCGGATCGGACACAGCTGCGTATAGTCTTTAGATACGGATAGAAGTTTCTGGACTTTTCTTTTACAGCTTTCTACTTTGAAGAACTCTGCTTTTACCGGAGCTTCTAATTATGTACCGGTTCACTTTCATATTCAATTTGTGCCATTTTGAAAAATTAATTTCGGAAAAGTATTGACCTAATACTTAAGCTATTTTTATTTTATGGTGTAAACCCACACTTTGGTATCATTTTACTGAAAATGAAAGATGCCATCAAAATTTTTGACTTCGACGGAACTCGAACCCGCTAAATGCCGCAACTCGGGTCTATAAAACCAATAAAAGGCAATCTAGTTTTTCGACCCGACAGCTATCAGTGACTTCGTGGCCAAAATGGTTAAGGCAGCCTGCGTTTAAGGCGTTCGTCTGAACATTGCGGGTTCGAGTCCCGTCGAAGTCGAAAATCTTGATTGCATTTTTCATTTTCTATAAAAGTATTAACCCACTTGTGACGTAATTAGACTCTCGTGATTGGTGGCGCCGGTCCTACACACCGGGATTTTCAACCAAGGTTTTCTTCAATAATTAAATGAACTGTGTTACTTTTAGTTGGCTTAGTTTTAAAAATACATATTTATTAAATTAAACAAAGGTACTACATAAATCATAGCTTATGTATTTACTTAATATACATATATTTAAAAAAAATATCAACCTACTACAATCATAGAGATTTATATCTAAAACAGTCTTATGATACTAGAATATTTTTAAAATAAACAAAAACAATAAATAGATAGCGGCTGAAAAGGATTTCGACCTTTTTTGAACTACCCGGTCTCACGGACATATATCTACGTCACCAGTGGCGAGTTATTCACTGTCGAAAGAATATTTAATACCGCAGAAAAATGTATAGCATAATCATTTACCTTCCCTTTTTCTTTTTCGTGAGGGAACGTGTTTTCAAATTTAATACCATATTCTTTATTTAAACAAAATAATGTTAGTTGACAAATTTAAAACAACAGTGACATCCGAGCATACCACTGAGAGTATTAATGGTATTAACACCTCACGAGTTTTCAAGTGAAAGAGTAAAATGCATTATGTGCAAGGTGTTCGTTTATTTCAGCCTTTGGACAACCACAAAGGCCTCTCTCCATTGACCTCCAGCCACTAATCATGAGGAGTTGTTGACATACTCGCCATGTTTGTCAGGCGGGTCGGTGAGTTTGTGAAGTACAAGATCTTGACAAACAGAAAGACGCTTCTGTCCATCTTCCAGAGGTGTAGAGTGTTGGTATATGACTCGTCAAATTCGAAAGATACATTGGAACCGGGTTTTTTTGCTTAAATCACCTTATTATTATTATTATTTTTAAGTACCCTTGAACTTTAATGGACAAGATGTTCAACTGGTTCAGACCATAATGTGGATAGGCTTAAATTATATTCGATGCAGTATATTAAAATAAATAAATAAACTATTGCGAATATAATGGCCGGAAATTACTGTTGCTATTAAAATAAACAAGCTCTTAATGTGTTAACAAAAAATAATATTTATGATGTTTTTATATAGCAAACGGTAGAAATGTTAGTTGAAGTTAAAATGCTAACATCTACTCGCATGACAGAAGCAAATGCAGCAAAATTCCGGGATTTCATCTCGAGTTTTCAAGCTACAGGATAATTTTAAATTACGCTTAAATTGTTTTCACTTTTTATGCAGGGTAAACAATAGCGAGCGTTCGAATTATTTAGATAGATAGATAAATAGATAAAACGTTTATTTACGACTGCAGATACACATAAAAGAAACAAAAGCTGAATTATATATATTACAACAGTATATTTCAGTAAATTATCACTAAGATATCTGCTTTCAAATTGAGTTGCAAGATTCCACCAACAAACATTCATACAGGGCAAGCTAAATAAAAGCTTGTAAAAACAAAGCGTATACGATACGATAAATACCCGAAAATCCAATATAGTACCTAATAACTTTAATAATGTACCCCACTTTGGGTAAAAAAAGCCACAAGGTAAACAAAGGTAAAAAGTCACAGGACACCTCTAACATTTTACTTTATTGGTATCGAGTATCTCTACTTCATGAAGATCCGAAGTTTTCTGACCACACTCAACTACGAGATTAGAGGCTTTAGGATCGCTTCAGATGGATTGCACTGGTAAATCTATTGTAATTTCATAGTGTTTTGCAATTGGGGCCCGTTGCTGCTTCTTCTTCTTGCCTGAAAAACAGCGCCGCAACCGAATAGCTTGCTATGTAATTGCGGTAATACTGAGGCAGAGTCCATTTTTTGTCCCCATGCAGTATCCGTTTAAAAATATGTTAAAACTTTTACACCATAATAGTACACCTAATTTGATAATTTTATGCGTTTTCCTATATATCTTATAAGTTTCCGCATAAATGTATTTTCTTTCTTTCTTTCTTCTTATTATTACGGTTACATAAAATAATACCATGCACACAGTTTTTTGATAGCTAAAATCTTTCGGCACACGACTTAAATTTAATTATTGGGTTTCTCCCAATTCTAGTAAAAAAAGTTTAGTAAGCCTCTAAAAATAATATTTTTCCAACCTAGCAAGATTTATACGATCGTGATAAAAATTAGAACAATTTCTATTGCTCGGCCGAAGTGACCCGTCATTATAAAGACTTCGTTCCATTTTTTGAGGGCGTAAACTGAATTTATGGTTTTAATATAAAACCCGGCCTTCAATGACTGTGCCCTGATTACTGGATAATGTGACAGGATGGCTCTCAAAACACGAAATTACATTTTTTCTTTTAAAACCGAACAAGCGGGTTGGATTAAAGGGAGCATCCCTTGTGATGTTGTATTTGTACTGCACTTCAGATACGTACGTTCAGATAGTCAGCTGCCACATTAAGAAATTATGTGCCTTCTCTTCTCTTCCAGCCGTAGGACGACTACTTCTGGACATTGGCCCCTCATGGGTCTCTAAGTATGGATCATGAAGGGGTTTTTGCCATAATCACCACGCCTGGTAGGCGAGTTTGCGAGCACAGAAGCAGTACGTGACGTTGCTACACGGAAAGACGCTGCTGCCCATCTTCCGGTCATATCCCTTGGCAGATACATGCATCCACGGAGAGATCCATGATAGGTAAACATCCAAGAGAGGCGGTGCAAAATTCTGCTAGTGGGGTGCTATCAGAATTTTGCACCGCACATTTTGGCCGCAAAATATTTGCGTCATCATCATCATCCTCCCTGGTGTCCGTTCTGGTTCTACATTGAAGGACTCGTCTCCTTATGTGACTTTCGTCCATTCTGGCAATGTGCCCTGCCCATGTCCACTTATTCTTAGATCCGTGTATGTAAGATAAATTTAAGATTTTTTTATAAATCGAATATTTTATATCGTTTATATATAAGTAAGTTGTATAACATATTAATTTAGATTTTGTATCAATTGCGATATTCTAAATTCAAAAGTGTACATAAATCTTACTTTTTGTTAGACAAACAGCCTCAAAAATACAAACAACAGAATAATTTAATTTGTTTCTGTAAAGTTTTCAGACACAAACCGAACACAATCGAACGAGCTTTAATAGTTGAGTCAGAACCAGGCTTAGTACTAAGGCCTCTTCAAAATTACAAGTGAGTACTAAATTGCTACCGCAGGCGATAGTACCACATCAGCTTTTCTTATTTAAAGGCAAGTCTAAAAAAAATAAGATAAAGAAGTAAGTCTTTCACATCTACAAAGGATGATATATCAGCTATATCATCAGCGACTGTTATTATTGTTTTGCGATTAAATGATGAGACAAGCCGAAGACCCACCTGATGTCAGTAATGTCTGCATTGATGTGTTCCAGTTTGAAGGGTAACGGGGCCGGTGAAATTACGGGTACATGAGACCTTACAACTCTATCTCAAGGGTGACGGGCGCAATGCAATGCAGGGTTGGCCACGACACGTACTTAGTGAATGTGATCACCGCGGTATTTCAGTTGTAATAGGTAGAGGTTACAGTTGTGAAATGCCGCGGAGTCTCGTGAGCCACAGGATTCATCATCATCATATCAGCCGTAGAACGTCCATGGCTGGACAAAGGCCTACCTCATTGATCTCCAGGTACTGCGGTTGGAAGCGGCCTGTATCCAACGCCGACCTGCGGTTTTTACCAAGTCGTCTGCCCATCTGGACGTCCTACGCTGCGCTTGCTCGGTCCGTGGCCTCCATTCGAGAACTTTGCGCCATCTATTCTGTGAGCTACATGGCCTGCCCAATGCCACTTCAACGTGCTAATCCGTCTGGCTATGTCGGTGACCCGAGTTTTTCTACATATCTCCTCATTTCTGCTTCAACCCACGGGATTATGACAGCTAAACTAATTTAAATAAGGTTTAAAACAGGTCCTGATACTTGCAGAGAGAAACTGCTTGAAAGGGCCTGCTCTGACTGACGTTAGCGTGGTTGGGCTGATCTCGCATCCAAAGATTTAAATCGTTAGATGTGCCTTGACACTAAAAATTGTGTCAATAATGCCGATGCACGCACACTGATTTTGCCAATATACCCAAATTTTATTGTAACCATTTATTTTGCAATCATATTGCACGACCTTTCGTGAAAAAAATAAAATGTGGTGTGTGTTATTCCGGCTAACGCAGTGTATATTCATGTTATGTCATGTGTTAGTATAAAGTACAATAAAGAGTTATCTATCTATAGAGGTACTTACACTGATTCCAGATAAGCGAGCTATCACAAACAAAACCGCGCGGTCTCATTACGGTAAGAGCGTGTCTAACGATTGAATCCTTTGGCCGCGTCAGGGCAAAGGTTTCAATTTCAATTCAGGCTACCGAAGCACCTTCTGCCGCGGCGTGTCATAGATCTCTTAAATGAGTGTAGCAAATTCTCATCAAGAGACCATAACTCTAGAAGTGTTTCAGATGTGAAATCACTATTTAGAGCAGCGGTTTCCAAAATTGAAGTTGACTTAATGATTGCCAACCTTCGTAAGGAGACAGCACACTAAGAAGAAGAAGTTTCCATCAAAAGTTACAGCTCAGCCCTCGCGGAAAGCGTTGTTTTACTATAAACAAGGAGTTGCGGGCGAAGCGAGGCCCACTTCCCAAATTGCAGCTATTATGTAAATGCACTTATGTCGGTGCTCCCCCACCCTTCCTCCGTGACTTATGTAGGCTCGGGGCACGCTGCAAGTACGACACAGTAATGAAACTAATAAATCTGCTAAGTCTTGGATGGTAATTAATACTCCGACTACCCGATAGAGCCATTGCCCCGACTACCAGATAGAGCCATTGCCCACGAGTTCTTTCCTCCGTCGACCGAGACACGTTCTCGGCTTGCCCGTTGACGAGCTCACCGCCGCTAACCCGGAGGTGACGTCAACCCGTCCCACACTAGCTGCTAGGCACACATTTAATAACCGGTCTCGCCGGCGAGGCCGAAGTTTTCCGCACTTTTCCGTCTTAAGGTGCACTTTTGCACCTAGACGTTAACTATCATTAGATATAAAAATCTGGCAACAGTTCAAGCCGTGGTTCGAACCTAAGTGGTGCCCTTGAGCTTGTTGCCCCAACCTAACTTTTGCGGCTGGGCGCTATAGTCGCTAGTCGAATTTTTGCGCTCGCCATAGTCCGGTAACGTTGTCATGGCCATCTGCGGTCAACAACATTAAAAGTCAATTAAAAAAAAAGGTTATTAATACTGGTATCAGCATCCTCTAGCTCCAAGTAGTAAAAATTTTGGTTGGATAATAGTTTAATCCATTATTTTAGTATTTCTAATTAACAAAGGCATTGTTTTTATTTTGATAGAAGTTTCGTTGACCGCAACCATAAATAATATAATAAATAAATAACATCGACACCTACTCTTCAATTATGTCTAAATAGCTGATCTGATTTTGATAAAACACGTGTTTCACGCTACGGTACGACAGACAGACACACACACACAAAGATATGATAGTGGTCAAACTTATAATACCCCTATTTTTGCGTCGCAGATTAAAAGTATAATTTTTGTACATACCCAAATAGTTTAGGATAAATATCATTAACTATGAAGTCTTCGATCAATGTGTGTTACCAGTGATGAACAGAACCGGGGCGTGGTCCTTCACTATTGGCCTTATGAATAAGCTCAGAGTCGCTCAAAGAGCTAGAAATGAGGAGATTCGTAGAAGAACTCAGGTCACTGACATAGCCAAACGGGTTAACACATTGAAGCAATGGGCAGGTCATAATAGTACGCAGAACAGAGGAATGACAGAAAAGTTCTTGAATGGATGCCACAGAGCGGCAAGCACAGCGTAGGACGTCAACTAACTAGACCAACCATCTAGACGGCAGACTTGGTAAGGACTGCAGGTATGCGGTGGATGCAGGCCGCTTCCAACCTTGAATCTAGCTAATAAAATTTCTAATTTGTAAACAAAAATGTTGTAAATTTGCGTGCACCTGACGTAAAACAACAATTACAACATTTTTTTTTTCACAAAGTAGAAATTTTATTCATCACAATTATCATTAAAGATGAGTAATGTATGGCATTACATAGTCATTTTATAATCCTACCTACTTTTTATCTATATATTACACCCGCTGTCATCCATACAAGAATGAATTTTGAAAGTGAAATCCATACAATATTCGATTTTATTAGAACTGTGTATGGATTTGCATTACATACGTTTGTACGTGTTCAGTTAAAACTAACTTAATTTTACCTAATATATAAAAAGCGAGTGTGAGTAAGAATACAAACTAATGAAGGTTTCATGTTACAATTAACTTTGTTAACTTTCTTATTAAAAAAACTTAGCTATCTATCGATCTATCAACCGCAGTATTTAGAGATCCATGACATAACCCTATGTCCAGCAGTGAACGTCTTACGGCTGCGATGAAGATGATCATTAACTATGCTTTATAAAAAAAATAAAAAAAGCCTTTATTTTCTACTGCTTAATTAACAAAAAAAAACTTATAAGTAACACAACTTTACAAGTAAAATTAAATCTAAAAATTAAATTACGTCTAGATGTTCGATAGCAGTCGCCTCTGCGGCGAAGGCCTCCCCTAGCTCCCTCCGCTCGTCTCTCTCCCTCGCTATTTGCATCCATTCGGGTCCGCACCGTTGTGTGAATACATCTCTCCACCTCTTTCTTGGCTAACTATGCTATCATCATCATCATCATTTCAGCCGTAAAACATCCACTACTGAACATAGGCCTTTCTCATGGACATCCATGAGGGGTAGTTGCCATACTCACCACGCTTGGCTAGCGGGTTGGCGAGCGCAGTACGAGATGTTGTTACACAGAAAGACGCTGCTGCCCATCTTCTGAAGGTATCCCTTAGCAGGCTCTTACTGCATCCACGGGCATGAGAGGAGGGTTAACATTCTTATGCCGGCACCCCATGGCAGTATGCTATAAGTATCCCTAAAACATAAGTGTACACATAACCTAAGCGTCATACATTAACCTAAGCGTCGCTACTGCAAGTCCAACATTGTGGTCTACTTATGTGGGCCGTTCGTCGGAAAAAATATATTTGGGCGATATACTTTTCAGAGGCGTAATAACAACGCTCACGAAACACAAGTTGTGTTTAGGGGAATTTTAGAGTAGATAGGTATTACATTTAATGGTGGCCGAGGCGGGGCAAACGATGAATAGGATCATGGCGGATGGCTTAAACTAATAGAGGCCAATACCCAGCAGTGGGTGAAGTCGGGCTGTAGTGATGATGATGATGTTGAGGTAGGGATTTAGAAATGTAGGTCGTCTATGAAATGCAAGTTGGGCAGATGTCATTGATAAAGCGTAGCCAAACAAAAGTGCCGTGGAGTGCCGGCAGCAGACTGCTGCCCCTCCTCTCTTGCACGTGAATGCAGTAAGAATCTGCAAAGGGATACCCTCGGAAGATAGGCAGCACCGTCTTACGTCGTACGACGATGTTGTTACAGAAAATTAAGGATAACAAGAAGAAGAAGAAAATCAGTTTTTTGCTAATTATCGTGGTTATTGTTAAAGTCAATGTATCGTCTAAAAATAATCTAGCACTTACCCAAAAAATCTAAACTTTTGCTGCAGCAGTTTCTCCATAATGAAACAAGTACCTTTACGCCACAATATTCTTAGGCGCCTATTTTACCTCAAGTGCGCTTTTTCATCAGCTTTTAACTTTTATCTTAGTAAAAAATGAGGAACTTCAACAATTCTTAGTCCTTGAGTTGGAAGCTCTTTAAAAAATCCAAGACTCAATGCCGAGAGAATAAAACTGCATGGTATGATTTTTATATTAAATTACAGTGGCTCTGCGACGCTTTCAGGGATCTGTGGCCATTTACAAAGTTTATTTTGTACATTTCATTTGTAATATAACTTTTAAAACTAATTTGGTTCACCATCTCAGCCGTAGGACACAGGCCTCTCTCATGGAACTCCATGAGGGGTAGTTTGCCATACTCACCACGCTTGGCAGGCCGGTTGGCGAGCGGGGTACGGGTTGTTAATACACGGAAAGACGCCGCTGTCCATCTTCCGGAGTATCCCTTAGCAAGCTCTTACTGCATCCACGGGCACGACATTCTACTGCCGGCACCCCACAGTGAGTTATCACATGCGAGTTGGCAATAGAAGCCGTAAGTTTGTTAGTCGGTCGTCTTCCGGCTGAAAAAGGTGTGACTTTGCATGCGTGGAACTAAGCCAGCATTGTGTGACAGCTAACTTTTCTGTCGCGTGTTCGAGGTATAAGCTTATTGGCTAAAAATAATTTATTTAGCAAACTAATATTTTTGGTTATTTTTTTTTAATATTCTAGTATTTTTACACCGACTTAATAAAAGGAGGAGGTTCTGAAGTGACGAATCATTCTATGACACTATTTGCTGACCATAGTTCTTATTCTTATTAATGACAAATCACATAATTTTGAATTTGACATTAATTTTACGTTGAAATCAATGATTAAATGGCTAACAACAAATAATTTAAAAATCTATCTATCATAGACGTATAAAATTAATTTTTAGCAACGACATAACAATAATCTTGACATTATTATAAATTAATGTATACTAAAGTTAATGAAGTTGACTCCACAAACTTTTAGGACTAACCATTGATAATAAATAAAATTGGAAACTACATAATTGACAATATCTGCAAACGATTGAAACAATTTTCATATGCTCTTTTTAAATTACAGAAAGTGTCTAATTTATCAACCTTACTTATGGCATATCATGGACATGTGGCATCAATTCTGCGATTCGGAACCATTCATTTTTAATGGGTGTCGCCCGATAACGAACAACGCCACCTCTACCTGGACGTGTTGCCTCTTCGACAGCCGAAAAGAAAGAAGAACAAAAAGAAGAAATGTACTTGACTAATGTTGCCTGAAATAAATGATTTTATTGTTTTTGTTTTTGTCACATGTAGCCGTTATTTTCTTATACGTTACCGGGAACATCGTCGAGCACCGGAATCTGGAAATAATAAAAACTTCTTATATCCCTATTCACTACCTCTCATGCCTTGACATGCACTCTATAGCCCTCGTCGAAGAGCTCCGCTTCCGTACAAACAAAGAGACAACTGTCGCGAGCTACGCGTCGACCTGACAGCGTACGCGGAATAACATCGTGCCACTCGTGTCCTTGTTATTTATAAAGTAACCATTAATGCCTTCTTATCAATGTTAGGTTTATTTATAAGTTAATACCGTACTGTAAATGTCATAGACCATTCATAAAAGATAAAAATTTTCATTTCATTTATAATGATTATTGTTTATCAAGTATGGAAAAGATTGTGTAATACTAGTAAAACTAGTTTTAATTTTAAAAAGGGTATCGTTATGTTAAATTATAATTCTTAGATATTTCCATTTAAAAACCAGGCGCGTAAGTTTTGACAAATGGAAGAATGGCCGTGACTGCAGTGTTCTAAAAAATAATTGATAAAAAGTAGGAAATTGAGATTTTGTAATAATGTAATGGTAATTCAGAAAAAAAAATATATTAAACTTTAAACCTGAGTTTGAACTATGGCATTCGCCAAAATCAAATAGACATAGAGTCTTCAATAATCGCAGTGTGGAGGGAGCGGCCGATTTTTACGACCTCGAAGCACTAAAATGCGTGTTGACAATAATTGACGATGACATTCAGAGTGTAGTTTATTTTGGTATGGATTTAGAGGTTTGAAGCGATTATGATGCCTGAATTAAACAAAAGAAAGTCATCGTTATTGTTCCTGGTTACAGGCGCGGCGTCCGCGCGATCCCTAACGTGACGGAGCGAAATTTTGTAACCGGCGTCCGGTGTATTTTTTTAATGTTTTTAAAATTATGAGTACAATGAGGAAGGCCTGTATCCCGCACTAAAAGTCATACGGCTGAAATGATAATGATAATTATGATGACTTACTTAAACTAATATTTAATCACTAACAGAAATTACGTTCCATAGGTGACTTTGACACCAGAATACAATTAAATGTTATTAACACATATTTAACCGGGTATTTATCGCGTTATTTACCTTTATTATTGCCCGACGTTTTGACAGGATTGCACCCATCGTGGTCCCGGGAAGATTGACATGTTGGAGGTAACCACAGCAAAGCAAAAGCGTCTTTTCAGACTACCCTCACTTGATATTCATAATTATAGGAACTTGAGATTAAGGCTGTTTCACACTGGGACAGCACACTACACTAACTGTATCAGCACACTTAAGTTGATTCATACGTCGAGTACACTTGGCTATCACTGGATTCCATGAGTCTGAAGCCGTCTTCACGATTGAAATTAGGATACTTATTTATTTCAATTGCTTCCCGAACCATTCTCTTGTAATAGTGCCTCTCGTTGGCTATAACTTTGGGATTGTGGAGATCAATCCAGTGGTTGGGTCCTAAGTCCACTACATGCTCAGCTATAGCAGACCTGGTCACTTGTCGATTTTTCACCGCTGCTATGTGTTCCTTTACACGTTCACTTTTTGTCTCATAGCCCATTCAAGACTTTAAAGGTAAAACTGTATAAGGTAAAAGTAAGCAGTTTATTTCTTTTGATGACCTGTTAACAAAAAAAAGATGAAAGAAAAGAAACCTGTAAATAGACTCGTGCGCGCAAATTATTCGCTCCATTCCTCCCACAGAATAGGTACTAATATCCTACGGAATTCCATCCGTAAGGTCTTAAAATTTATTTTTTATTTGTATATTTTTTATTTTTTTACGTTCCGTGTATTTGTATTGATGTAATCTGCTTAAGTTTTAGATTATGTCAAAATCAAATGAATAATGTATGTACATAAGAGTTCTCTTCGTATAAAATTTTTATTAATTCACCATAATATTTCAAATCCCCATCTCTCAAATTTCCTCCACGACAATCGATTTGTAAAGATGTAATCTCGCCCATTTCCCACTTAAATGTTATTTGTTTTATTTATTAACTCTTATTTTAAGGTGTACAATACAGCGTATTCTATCTTTATATCCATCTAACTAATCCTAAAACAAAACTAACTCATTTCAGTCATGTTCGAAGCATGTAGCACTGGCTACTGAGCACTCTGCTACACCTCGTTGCCACAAATGAATAAAACTTTGCTAATATACTGCACATGTGTACGTCCAACTCGTTGTTTCTACAATTGTGAATCAAACTCGCTTCGCTTCTAACTCTGCAACTCTATTGTGAATGTTTCTAACTCTGAATTACAGCGCACAGTGTTATTTGGATTCAAACAACATGCTTCTGATGAAAACAAGGCACAAAACACAACGATTTTGCTAGACATTTTTCTTTTTAACCGAAGTGAGTCTCTTTCTTTTTGACGTCGATGGTTTGATCTGTTCGCCCAGCTTTGCTTTTGGTAATTGGATACTTAAGATTGTAGAGGTAGATAAACTAGCAAGACGATCATTCCAGTTACAAAACAACACATGGCGTAATAACGGCGCAAAAGTAAACCGACGCTTTGAGACGTCATCATCATCATCACTGCCGTAAGACATCCACTGCTGGACATAAGCCTTCCTCATGGACTAAGAGATCTAAGTACTGATCATGAGGGGTTTTTGCCATACTCACCACGCTTGGCAGGCGGGTTGGCGAGCGCAGTACGGGATGTTGATACACGGAAAGACACTGCATACTATACTATACACAGATAGACGCTGCTGCCCATCTTCCGAAGATATCCCTAAGCAGATTTTTACTGCGTATACGCCGTGGGGTGCCGGCAGTAGAATGATACCCCTCCTCTCATGCCCATGGATGCAGTAAGAGCCTGCTAAGGGACACCTCCGGAAGATGGGCAGCAGCGTCTTTCCGTGTATCAACATCCCGTACTGCGCTCACCAATCCGCCTGCCAAGCGTGGTGAGTATGGCAACTACCCCTTATGGAGATCCATGAGGGAGGCCTTAGTTCAGTAGTGGACGTTTTGCGGTAGAAATGATGATACAGGCAAGAGAGGGTGTGTGATGATCTTTTATGTCTTAATCGACACTATTCTATTCTATAATATTATGCGAAACAAACATATTTCTTGATGTATCGATATCAAGTCAAATTCACTACATGTTTAGTTTTTTACATGTTATGACTAATTTGCAAAATAAACAAAGGGCCTGGCTGGGTCGCAGTAGTAAAATCGCCCCTGGCTGAATTAGAAATATTGTTATGCAAGTTTTTTTGTTTTATTATAAGATATAATTTTGCTGAATATTAAGCCTTAATACTTACGAAAAGCGAAATAATTAAAAAAAATAAAAATCAGTTTTTATTAGCCAAACTACTTTATCGATTGACATGTCCTTTTTTATGTATTTAAGATACATTTATAAAAAAAATGAGTACTAGCGTCTTTTAAAGTCAAAATTTTTGGCTGTTTAAGTTTTTCTTTTTTTTTACTTGCAAGTTAGCGACACCTACCATATTTTTTTTAATACACATTTTAATATTCTATTACATAATTTTTTTTCAAAAATATTAGTTGGTATCAACAAAGGGTGGAAAAAAGAAAACCCATGAACGGCAACTTCCTTAAATAATGGAAATAGCTAATTCTGCAAAAAAAAAAAACGTTTATTCATGGAAACAATAAATAAGTACTTTTGTAATTCGCTCTGATATTTTAGAAATTCATAACAGTTTACATTATTCCAGCCCTGGCACGCCAGCAGCATTGCACAATTGCTTGATCATTTGCTTAATTAACTCATTATACCTAAGCGGCTAGAAGCAGAGTCTAAATAATCGCTATAAAGATAAACTGTGATAATAGGCATTTCTGGCGATTAGAAAATGTAAACCTACGACTCACTCGCGCGCAGGCGCTCACTGCACTTAGACGCGTCGATCTATTGTTCGATCCCCGGTCCGGTTAAGCGGCGCGCGGGCCGTGAGCCCTGCTCGTATCTAGTGTGCAACTTGTTTATAACGAAAGCTAACAATGAATAGCTTCGAGATTTTGCAAGTGGATGTTGATGTGGAGGAGAGAGACATGATTTTGGAAAACAGTGAGAGTGTGACAATAGGAGGTGCAGGAAATATTGAAATGCGTGAAACGGAGGAAAGCAGAATAGAATATATATCGAGGCCACAAAAAAGAAATCGTGAGTACAATCATGATGAAATTTGGACACAAATGGTGCGAAAATCTAAAATGTTTGGCCAGGGTCGAACTAAGGACGATACGAGAGTTCCTGATTATAAAATTGAAATAAGTGTTACATGTACCGAGAAACTTCCGAAGCAGTTTGGATTTGCGAAAATGTTAAAAAAGGAAAATATTAAAAATGTTTCAAAGATTAAATATGTAAATTCATATAAAGTGCTGCTACAATTCAGTGACGAGGAATGTGCTGACAACTTTATTCAGTGCAAAAGTTTTAATGATAATGGCTTTAAATGTCAGAGGACTCTGGAAATAAACCAATCATATGGTGTAATTAAGAACATAGATCTGGATTTGTCGGAAGAGGAAATTTTAAAAGAACTCAGCAGTGAAACTGAAATATTGTCAATAAAACGTCTAAAGCGCAAGAACACTAATGATGGCCAGTGGGAAAAAAGTGAATCTGTACGAATATGTTTTAAAGGGTCATCTCTGCCGTCGTATATCTACATATATGACACTAGGGTAAATGTTAGCTCCTATACTTACCCTGTTACGCAGTGCTCCCGATGCTGGCGATTTGGCCACTCACTTAGAATGTGTCCGTCGTTAAAAGTGATCTGTCCCAAATGTTCTAAAAATCACCCCAACTGTGAGACGAAAGATTTCAAATGCAACAACTGTACAGGCAGACACATGGCCATGGCGAAGATCTGTCCAGTGTACACGAAAGAAAAACGAGTCAGAGAGCTGATGGCAGAATTTAACTGCTCATATAAAAAAGCACTGACCGTTTATGTTCCTCCATCACCTCATCGGCCGTTTGAATATTCGTTTAATCCTCCTTTACCGTCATCAACTGTTTCTCAAACAAATGAACATCAGAATATCCCACAGGCTAGCTCAACTATGGGTAATAGTACACCATCATACGCCAACATAACAAAATCAATACCAAAAAATCTTAAGAAGAAGAAACAGAAGACAGAAACAGGAAGAAACAAAGAAGAGAAGGATGGTGATATATTTGAATGTATATCGGAAACGAGTGAAACGGAAGAGCAGCCAAATGACGAGAACAAATCAAAGAATAAAGAACAAATATCGTGGAGTTTACTATTAAAAAAACTAAAGGAGAAGATATGTGAAAATGGAAGTTGGGAAAATAAGATAAAGAGCTGTGGGGTCATAATTTGGGAAGCGGTAATATCATTCGTTCTGCAGTTTATTTTCGATCAGCCTGGTTGTAACTTTATAAAACAACTATGGATTACAACACCTCACAATTCCAAGTGAATGTGTTGCAGTGGAATGCTCAAAGCATTCGTCCAAAAAGTTCAGAATTAGAAACGTTATTAAACCAAGAAAAAATACATATCGCCATTATCAGTGAAACTTGGCTGGCCCCAGAGAGTAATTTTCGGATAAGCGGATATAATATATATCGTGAAGATCGTGCAGACGGTTATGGTGGCGTGGCGATATTGACACACAGCACAATCAAAGCGCAACAGTGTAACGTGGTTTTGTCTAACTCTCAGATACAGATTATTCACCTACGGATCTTCAACTGCAACAACTTGGAAAATGTGTTCTCTATTTACTGCCCACCATCAGTTAGAACCACGACAAGAGACTGGGATCAAATATTTTCTCTTGCTCGACGCAGAACTCTTATTGGTGGTGATCTGAACGGCCATCACACCAATTGGTCAACGCGAACTGATTCAAGAGGCGATCAAATCTTGGATTCAGTCTTGGATTTTGAACTTGTTCCACTAAACGATAGCTCGCACACACGGATCAAGCTAGTCAATGGTTCAGTACAAAGATCATCGCCAGATCTGTCTTTGTCGTCGCTAGATTTAGCTCTAAACTTTAAATGGGTGGTTCTAAATGAAAGCCTCGGAAGCGATCACTTAATTATCAAGATGAAGGCTAATATCGATCCTCCAAACAACTTAAAAAAGAAACGTAATATCAAAAAGGCAAATTGGATATTATATAAAGCTGTCATCGAGAGAGAACTTGAAAACTTTACTATGCCAGGCGATCATCAGGATGCATATGACGCGTTTTTGAATGTGGTAAGTAAAGCGGCTGACGAGTCTATACCATACACTAAGATATGTAACAACCCTTTGCATCAACGGAAATTTACACCGAAGCCATATTGGAATGAAGATATCTCTAAGGCAGTTGCGGAAAGACGTCTAGCGCTTACAAAATTTAGAAGAAATCCGATACCCGATAATTTGGAGATTTTACGGAACAAAATTAACGCAGCACAAAGACTTATTCGAGGTGGTAAAAGTAGGTCATGGAGAAGTTTTTGTGAAGGGATTGATGCAGTAACATCTCCAAGTGAGATGTGGTGTAAAATGAAGTGGCTTAAGGGGAGGATGTCATCGAAAAACTCTTTATCACGTGAGACCGCCGAATCCTTACTGTCTAGCTTAGCGCCTGATTACGTAAGTCCTTTGAGTCCCGTATTTTCTAGTGAGAATAGTCATCTGTCCTCACCGGTTTCGGTACAGGAGCTGAATAATACGATAAAACAGTCCGATACAGCACCAGGAATGGATGATATCTCGTATTCTATGATAAAACACCTTCCCGATACAGGGAAAAGTGTATTGGTGTCGTTGTACAATATGTTTTTATCGTCAAGCTTCGTACCTAGTCAGTGGAAAAATGTCATGATCGTTCCTGTACCGAAACCGAATTCTAATAATGGTTTAGCTTCTGATATCAGGCCTATAGCACTGTTGTCTTGCCCATGCAAGATTTTGCATACTATCATCACTCGTAGGCTGGAGTGGCATCTAGAGAAAAATAACTGTTTTTCAGTGGAAACAGTGGGTTTTAGACGGTCAAAGTCTTGCATGGACAACTTGACGAGATTAGTCTCTCGGATTCAGGCCAGCTTCAGTAAAGGCTATCCCACAGTGGCCTGTTTTGTTGACATTGACAGCGCTTACAATCGTGTAGATTTGATCGGGCTATTAGGCTCTCTGGACAGTCTTGGAGTGGGTGCGACAATATGTAATTACTTGTGGCAGTTTTTAAACTCTCGACGGCTAAATATTGAGTTACACAATAATGAGGTGCTGAGTAGGATTACTGGAACAGGCATTGCACAAGGTGATCCCTTATCTCCTCTGTTGTTCAACGCAGCGACTGTCAATGTCTGTAAAACCCTAGAGAAGCGGGATGTGTTCATATCACAATACGCTGATGATTTTGTACTTTATGCCAGCCGTAAAAACCTCTTCGACGCAGTAACTGTTATACAAAATTCTCTGTTAGTGTTCAATAGTTTGATAAATGAGTTAGGGTTAAGTATTTCTCAAAGAAAAACTAAAGTGTGTGTATTTACTCGAGGTTATACAAGGAATTTAGGTAGATATAATATAAATTTACAACTTAATGATGGATCTGTTCAACAAGTAGATAGCGTTAAATATTTGGGGATTTGGTTTGATAGGAGTTTAAAGTGGGGTAGACATATTAATGAAACTAGGGAAAAGGCACTTAAATTTTTAAATATATTTAAAGTTTTAGCGGGTTCTAAATGGGGTATTCACCCCAAACATTTAAGACATCTTTATATTTCGTTGATCAGAAGTAGATTGGACTATGGTTGCTTTTTGTACGATGTTAGTGTGAAAAGTAATTTATACAAGCTGGATAAAGTACAAAATCAAGCGATGAGAGTGATAGGTGGGTTCATTAGGAGCACACCTATACACGTCATGGAATCTGAACTATGCATTCAACCATTGTTTATTCGTCGAAAATATTTGGCAGCTAAATTTTGGTTTAAATCTAAGTCATTTAGTAATAACTTAAATTTAAACGTTATCGAAGAGCTAAATGAATTATGTCGTGGTGAATACTGGAGTAGAAAGAAGATACCATTGCTCATTGAAACACACAAACAGTATTGCAATATACCTATACATTCTGATTCTAAACTAGGAATATATAGTTTTAATGATTGGATTAGTAGGTACGATATTTCTATCCATATAAAAACCTCAATCGAGGGTCTGTCGTGCGCAAAAAGATACGTGAGTACAGACAGCTTACGTAATTTATTTATTGAGTACTTAAATAGCCAATATGATACATACTATGACATTTATACGGACGGGTCAAAGGAGGAATTCGGTTGTGGATCAGCTTTTGTTGATCCACAGGCGGATATTTGTGCAGGATTTAATGTTGATGCCGATGTTTCAATCATGCACTGCGAGCTCATCGCAATATCAGAAGCGTTATCATACATAGCATCTTTAAATCACAGCAAGTTTATAATCTTATCTGATTCTAAAAGTGCGCTTCTGCATTTGGCTCGGTTGCCCTCGGGTATCCGAGGACTCCCGATTGCCTATAATATTCTTGACTCAATACGTAAACTAAGTTGTAATATGAATAAAGAGATTATAATCCAATGGATACCTTCGCACGTAGGTATAGCCGGTAACGAGAAGGCCGACCGAGCGGCGCGATTAGCAATAAGCGATGGTATTTTCTATAGTTGTTTACCTATCCATAGCGAGTTATTGTGCAAAGTAAAAACAAATTGTAGGCAGCTATGGCACGAATACTTTGATGAGCGTTCCTTAACAAAAGGTATTTGGTACAGGACCATCCAGTGTCGACCTCCAAGTTACCCGTGGTTTGACGATAAACAAGAAGTTAAAAGGAAAAATATAGTAGCATTACTTAGGCTTCGTTCTGGACACATTCCTTCCAACAAATTTAAATTTTTAATGGGTATTTCGGATACCCCTAATTGCTCTGAATGTGATGTTGTAGAAGACGTTTTTCACGTGTTGATGGAATGTGTCCGGAATGAGGCACAAAGAATAGATATGCGGTATATGTACAGTCATAGCATAGGTATGTGTAATAGCATCTTAGCTTCCCCGCTTTCCGAGGAATCTAAGATGTTGTTAAAACTTTATTTACGTGTAGTTAGTTAATTGGAGGTGGGTAACTTCCTAACCTACCTACTTTAAGTTAAAAAAATTAGATATAACTAAGTTAGAACTTTATATAGATGTGTATTTAATTGTGTTTACTATACGGGGATGGCATAGTCACTGCGTGACAAAATCCCTTTTAATTTAATAAAAGAAATTAAAAAAAAAAAAAAAAAAACCTACGACTCACCAAAACTACTTTCAAATCAGTTCTTTAACTTTTGATTTTACACGGGCATATAAATGAAATGAAATGAAAATGCGTTTATTGGTACACCACACCTTAAACATAATTAATAATCTAACTTATGAAGGTTACAGATTTTCATAAAAGTGTGGTGTGCCAAAAGGTTCTGTCTCAGCAATAGTTGCACCTAAGATAAAAGATGCAACGCTGGTATTCTGACAGAACCTTTTGAGTACCGCAACAGAACACATAAAAAAATACGAATAAACAGAAATGTCAATGCAGGCATCACTTGATAAATAATTTTACGTAGCCCAACAAGGAGACCAGCCGGAGCCATGGTTCGGACTATTGGTCGGAAACTAGCAGCACAAAAAACCATTATAGAAGAAGAAGAAGAAGAAGAAAAAGAGCTGTCATGGCTGCTTATTTCGTAAATACAATGGGAAATTCTAGAAATTTTAATTATTTACTCAATAATCCACGTTATCAAACCTCTGCGTTACCCAGTGAGAGGGCGTGAGGACTAAATACGTACTGGGATAGCCATACTTACTCCGAGCACCGCGTGCATACAAAATGGGTGAGTTGCATTCGAGTATGTTCATCCAAACGTGTTTGCATGTAGCATTTGTAATTTGAATAGCTCTTTTTTTACATGAAATCTAAAGGTGCTAACTGTTCGTAACAGATACTCGTTTATCTCAATTTTTTATATATACAGAGAAGAGATAATATATTGTATTACATTTTTCTCCATAAAATTATTTCCAGTGAACATCATGTTTATTACTCAATATACATCAGTAAGAAAAATGCAAAAATGCATTCTATTTAAATAAAAAGCAAGATTCTGCTCGCCGTGTTCGAAATTCAAAATGCGAGTCTTTGAATTTCGAACACGGTTGAACAACTTACCTTCTCTGTTTATTATTCAATAATGATGGGTACAAAGTAAGTACGGAACCGATTTGAATAACACTCCAATACAAATAGCTTATTTCGACTTTGTTGATCCCAACTAATATTTTTGAATAAAATATATGTAATAGAATATTAAAATATGTATAATTTATATCAAAATATGGAAGGTGTCGCTAACTTGCAAGTAAAAACAAAAAGAAAAAGTCTGGTGGCAGACAGACAGAAAGACAGATAGACAGAGGTCCCTTTTTACCCTTTGTGTAAGAAACCCTAAAAAGACTGTCTAGCCCCAAAACTAAAATTTTAAAAGGATTTAGTAGTAGTAGAACATTTTGTGATGAGTTTATCCGGGATAAGTAACCATACCTATTTCTGCCGCCAAGTAGTAATGTAAGGGCAAGGGTGCCAGTGGAATTACTAGCACATGAGACTTTCCAACTCATTGTCTCAGGGTGACGGGCGCAATGCAATACAGCGTTGGTCACGTGCTAAGTGAACGTGACCACCACGGCATTGCAGTGGCAGTTGCAGGTAGAAGCTACCGCTTAACATCAGAGGGGCCTTCGGTTTGTCTCGTCATTTAGTAGTATACAAACTCGTGTATGTTTTCAATTTCAATTTCAATTTCAATAGCCTTTATTCACAAACTTAAATCTAGCGTTGCATATATATATTAAATTCAAACATCGGTAATGAGCTTGTGTTGCTTGCCAGCATAGGCCTATGCCTATGCGTGTATGTTTATTTTATATCAAACTACTTTTTCAGCAACTACCTAAAGATATGTTCGTTGTACAAGATTCTTTTCAAATACGATCTGTATGTTCTTTACGAAAGAAAATTAAATAAATGGACCGCTTTTGTTATAATAAAGTAAACTTTATAAAGAACGAACTAACCTAACTAACCTTGTATAAAACATGGCTTCATTTGCATGGACATCGTTCTCAAATAAAAATCCCTATCATTGGCCCTATCTTTTAATAGGCTGGTCTAGCCTATTAAAAGAACCGGCAGACGATGAAACCCACAAAAATACGTCAAAGAAATTGCCGTTTCAGAAAAATCTCCCCAGATTTATCGAACACCGTAAAGTGTAACGCACAGCTACATACACCCCGCAAGACAATTCACTCGTGAGAATCCCGTATTCTCGTATAAATAAATCCTTCCCTCCACAATTGTTTTATAGGCGTGAAATGGACAATTGGAACGAGGGGCGTTCACAAAGCGCCCTGAATAGAGATGGAGGGTGAACAAAACGTGTGGAATGTACGACCTGACTATTTTCCTCCACGTACAAGGCTTCGCACATTCTATTGAGAGGGTTTTAGGTTCGTTTGATGTTTCAAATCCCTTGGAATGACTTTAGTAAGTTGAGTAGACAGCTGATACCAGCGTTTTGTAGCATTTTATAGCCGAATTTGCCGAAATTATGTCATATTAACTGCTTGTTCTATAAAAATTCGTAGAAATGTCCGAAAAAAAAATATTCTCTATACTTTGGAAGTCTAAGCTCAGCTGTGGGACGATATAGGCTGATCAATAAAAGCATTTTGAACACCTTTTCAAATTATTCTCACGTTATAAAAATCTGTTTTAAAAATATATTTTCATCTTCATCTTTTCAGCTGTAAAACAACCACTACTGAACACAGTACTACTATAGTAGTTGCCATACTCACCACGCTTGGCGAGCACAGTTGGGATGTTGATACACGGAAAGACGCTGCTGCCCATCTTCCGAATGTATCCCTTAGCAGGCTCTTACGGCATCCACGGGTATTAGAGGAGGGGTAACATTCTACTGCCGGCACCCCACGGCTCAAACTATATTATTTTCATAACATATACATTATAAGAGTCATCAAGGCTTTTGCGTTGGCATGTCCCAAAATGTGGACCAAATAAATAAAGGGTTGAATCAAAAAAGGCCTTCAGTATACTTTATTTTATTTATTTTATTTTATTTTATTTTATTTTATTCGGAAGACAAACAGTTTTGTAATCATAATAGTTAACTTATTAAATATACACGAACCAATTAAACGTCTTCGCATAACAAAAACTAAATATATGTAGCTTGCTGAAGTTAACAATCAAACTTAAGCCGGGTCCACAGCGCCAATTTTCTAACAAAACATGTTAACATAACATGTTAAGCAAAACATGTTTTTAAAACAGCCCGTCTGGTGTGTTCTGTTTTGTTTATTGTTTTTGTTTCATACCAATTAATTTCAAAAATGAGTTCCGACGAAGAGGACGTAGAAGCTGTAATAGCTATAGTGGATTTAGTTCTACAAAGACGTAACCGAAATAGATTCCGGGTCCGACCCTACCTGCTACCTCGTTCCTTCAATATTTATCAAGAACTGAAATCGATGATAGATTCGGAATACAAATTTTTTTTAGATGAAAACAAAGTATTTTCTTTTTTCCACTCCATGGTAAACAACTCATCACATACCAAAAGATTTAAATACTCAAAATTATTCAAAACATAACCTCAACGAGTGAACGAACGAATGACGTCTTGCTTGAATGAGCGCGAACATAAAATGCGACGCTTCCCCTCCCCGCAGGCGAACGCGGGTGATGTTATCCATTTGTCTCGGCAAACATGTTATTGTGTTTTTGCTAACAAAACTGTTAAGCCACGCCCCTATTCTGTTTTGTAAACATGTTAAGATGTTAGAAAACACGAAAACACGGCGCTGCGGACCCGGCTTAATACTAACATAATTATAAAATATAAATTTAGAAAACAAAAACTAAAAAGAAAACACAAGATAAATACTTATTAAAAAAAAACAATCACGATGATGGCACATCAAACCAGCGATCCGACAGGATGTTTTTGACTTTTTGTGCACTTGTATTAAAAACATCTAGGTCGGAGAGTTCCACCAAACTGTTGTACGTAGCTACAGCTCTACTGAAAAAAGCATTTTGTCTGTAGTTAGTTGCGCTAAAAGGCATTTCTAAAGGAATGGGATGTCTGACCGATCTAGAGGTATTTGGAACTTTGATCTTTATTTTTTCTAGAAGCTGTTCAGAATCAACCTTACCTTGGGCAATTTTAAAAAGGAGTGCAACATCAGCTATTGTACGTCGTTCCTTTAAAGGGAGTATATGATGCCTTTTACACCTGGCTGAATACTCGGTGTCAAAACAGCCACATTTTAATTGAAGGTATCTTAGAAATCTACGTTGAATACACTCAATCCTGTCAATGTAGGTTTCATATTGAGGGTTCCATATTTGTGAACAATATTCTAAGATGCTACGCACATAGGCACAGTACAAAATTTTTATTACCTTTATACAAGAAAACTGGGAGCTGGTTCTAATGACAAAGCCTAATGCTTTATTTGCGCTCTTAATTATGGCGTCGATGTGCTTGTCATAGGCAAGTTTACTGTCATGAATGATTCCAAGGTCCCTTATCTCGTCTACTACTTTCAGAGGAGTCCCGTTAAGGCTATACAAATATTTAAAAGGCAGTGGACTGCGCGTAAATGTTATGGAGTAACATTTTGCTACATTCAAGTCCAACTTATTTCGTCGACAATAAAGCTCAAATCTATCCAAGTCTTCCTGCAGGAGATAACAGTCACTAATGTTATCGATACGCTTAAAAATTTTTACGTCATCTGCATATAGTAGAAATTGACTGTACGTGAAGCAGTAACTAATATCATTTAGAAAAATAGAAAATAGAAGCGGACCGAGCAAGGAACCCTGGGGTACGCCTGATGGGATATTCACCCAGCCAGATGAGGAGGAAAACCCATTGAGCACTACAGCTTGCGATCTATTTTCAATATAAGAGGTAAACCACCTATACAAATTTCCATGGATTCCTGCTCTGAATAGTTTCCGTAACAGCATTTGATGGTCTATTATGTCAAATGCTTTGCTATAATCTGTAAAAATAGCGTCAACTTGGCCTCCAGCATCCATGTTCAAGGTGGTATAATCGTTAAAAGACAAGAGATTGGAAGTAGTTGAACGATTTTGCAAAAAGCCGTGCTGCTCTGAGATGAATGAAGTCGAGAGGGTTGAGTAAACAGCCTTATAAACAATTATTTCGAGAACTTTCGCAAATATGCACAACTTTGATATCGGTCTGTAATTTATAATTTCACTTTTGCTGCCACTCTTGTGTATGGGAGTAATATAGGCCGACTTCCAAATCCTAGGCATACATCTACGATTCGTCCATTTCCATTATGAATACTGAAATGTGCAGACTGCTGAACTGCTGATATACGTAAACAAACTATACTGGACAAATTAAAAATACCTACAATTTTGCTGTTTGCTCACAAATAAAACCAGGCAAAAGGGAGTCGGACTCGCGCACCGAGGGTTCCGTGCCATCATACAATATAATATATGACAAAGGCGGTTTTATATTTGTTGGAGAACCTTGACAGCGCCATCTCTTGTCTGATAGCGGAACTTATGTAAATTTTTTACACTTTCGATGATTTCTAAAAAAGTATAATAAGTAGAGAGTCTCTAATAAATATCCTGTAGTCTTTACATACACTTCTAATAGCCATAAAAGTTTCAGAGGTTTATCTCCGCAAACTTCGGAGAGGGGAACGCTATTTTGTTCAACATTTTTGTAAATAACTCAAAAACGATACGATTTAAAGAAAAACTAAAAACTGTTTACTCATGTGCAAAATAATACCTTTCATATGATACCCCATTTTACCTAGAAACTTTTTTGAATTGAATTTGAAAACCCCCTACCTGGTGGAAATTTTTTGGAACTTTTTTTTGGAAATTTTTTTGGACAAACAGACAGACAGAGTGATTCTATACGGGTTCCTTTTTACCATTTTGATCCGAAACCTTAAAAACTTACTAACTTTTGCGAAAGAATTTCGTTTTATAAGTTAGAGTGCTCTTTGAAGAGATGTCTAAAAAGTTAATCCTTTTCAGCTTTTCTAGGGTTCCGGACCAAAATGGTAAAAAGGAACCCTTATAGAATCACTCTCTCTGTCTGTCTGTCTGTCTATCATATATGGATATCTCGAGAACTACTGATGCTATCGACTTGCTTTCACTAATATAGGATATATGAAAATGTTAAAAAATATTTCTATTTTGATTGCAAGAAATAGCGTCCCCCCCAAAGATAAACCTCTGAAAGATAAACCTCTGAAACTTTTATGGCTATTAGAAGTGTATGTAAAGACTACAGGAAACTTATTACAAACTCTCTACTTAGCATACTTTTTTAGAAATCATCGAAAGTGTAAAAAATCTACATAAGTTCCGCTATCAGACAAGAGATGGCGCAGTCAAGGTTCTCCAACATATATAAAACCGCCTTTTGTTATAGTCCGGTAACGTTGTCATGGCCATCTGCGGTCAACAACATATATTGTCATTTCGAAAAAAAAAAATATTATATTGTATGACGGCACGGAACTCTCGGTGCGCGAGTCCGACTCGCTCTTGCCCGGTTTTATTTAAGTTAAATATTTACAGAATTTGTGGTTATCTGTTTTACATCAAGTTTTAATTGTTTTTTAACCTTGTTTATCTCCGAGAGGCACGGAAGAGTTTTATATAACAACAACTTCTAAGAACAATAAAGTATTTTGTTTTCTACAAAGGTTGAGAAAGCTGCGTAGGTGCCGCATATAATTAACTTTGTTTTTGGAAATAAATTATTTGAATTTAATTAATGCCTTGGCGTACCGGAGGTAGAATGTTGCCCCTCCTCTCATGACCGTAGAGGCAGTAAGAATCTTGGGAAACCCCGGAAAGATGGGCAGCAGCGTCTTTCCGTTTATCAACAACCCGTACTGCGCTCGCCAACCCGCCTGCCAAGCGTTGTGAGTATGGCAACAAATCGTCATGATCAGTACGTAGTGATCCAAGAGGGTGGCCCTTGTCCAGGAGTGGACGTCTTTCGGCTGAAATGATGATGATTAACCGTGGGCAGAAGTAACTACTGAAGGCATACTGTTTTATCGACAATAAGCTTTAATTCTGGTCAGATAGCAAAATATCACCTAATTGCTTAAGAAGTGGTTTGGACGAGTTGATTTTTTTTCTGACTTTATAGGTGGTCCTGAGGTACGAATAGCCCTTGTCAAGGCTTCTTTGCTCTGAATATACAGTTATTTTCATCATTTCAGCCGTAAAACGTCCATTACTGAACACAGGCCTCCCTAATGGATCTCCATGAGGGGTAGTTGCCCCCACTCACCACGCTTGGCAGGCGAGTTGACGAGCGCAGTACTGGATGTTGATACATGGAAAGACGCTGCTGCTCATCTTCCGGGGTTATCCCCTCTTACTGCATCTACGGGTGTGCCCATAAGGAAGGCCTGTATTCAGTTTCACGGCTGAAATTATGAATGCAATAGAAAAGCCAAATCAATCTGACAAGATCGTTCTGCCAACGTTTTCTTGGCCCTAAAATAATACAAAATTTCAAAGTTAAATGTATACGTTTATCCCAAAGCTGCTATAACCGTAGCAGCAGGTAAGTCAGATACGAGCCCTAAACAAAATACTCAAACCATAATAACATGTTGATCTAAGGGAAGTATCCTCCAAGGTGTATTTGTAGTTTGGGCCTCTACAAACACAGCTCCGCGTGTTGCGTTATTGCAAGGAGTAGAATATGTTGGCTGTCGTGAAAAATATCAAATATTTATGTTATAGATTAGGAGTAGTGAGGAGATCTTGGGAACTTTCTCGTCAATAAGTCTGTATGATCAGCTGTTTGCCTTGTTCGTTGTTTTTTGGTCGTGCAACAATGAAATAGAAATCTACATTGATTATTTCATTATCTCAGCCGTAGGACGTCCACTGTTGAAGGTAGACCTGCCTCATGGATCTTATGCTGTTCATGAGGGGTTGTTGAAATATACTCGCCTTGCTTGGCAGGCGAGTATACCAACTAAAATTCAATTAATCTTTCTTCAGGAGGTTGGTAGGTAGAAAATGCAGCCCACCTTGATACAATA
This sequence comes from Pasiphila rectangulata, assembly GCA_963082625.1. Lineage (NCBI taxonomy): Eukaryota > Metazoa > Arthropoda > Insecta > Lepidoptera > Geometridae > Pasiphila > Pasiphila rectangulata. Next base: position 23,487,589 of record OY720235.1, read on the forward strand.
TTAATTTATGTGCAATAAAGTTTCTAATATATATAAATTAAAAGTAAAAGATTTTTTTAACAAACAATTCGATTTTCCTTTAAAGTTTAATGTCAACTTAAAACGTCTTTTCACAATTTATGTGATAAAAAGCATAAGCATTTAAACTTAATATTTATGTCTATCTATCTTGGTTCTGTCACAAGCAGTGTTTTCGGATGGTTACATAATCAGAATTGTCTAATTATCCGTGTTTTTGCAGAATCTCTAGAATTTTTACGATAATTCGAATTGTCAAATCACCCTACGACATATTATATATTAGATAGATACATACATATTTTCATTTGACGAAGCATCATATAAAAGAGTAAACGCTGAAAATAACGCAAAACCACGAACGAAAATAACAACAGCTGACATTTATGCCACGAAATAAATTTGAATCAAGACCACAGAAACAACGTGCTACGAGGCACCTTGTAGAATGAAAGCTGTATATTCACCATTAACGAATCATTTTAATTGGTACGGGATAGACAATCGTTTGCGTTCTTGTTTCGGCCCGCTCGGCCATTACGAGCTGCGCCGTTTGTACGGATGCGGTGGAAAACTTTTAATTAATGCCAGATACACAGACGTACCTTCCACCCTTTGAACGCACAAAAACTTAAATAAATTACTTACAGTGCGGCGGTTTGGCTTCAGTCAGACCGGAAGCATGCTATAGTGCGGCGGTTTGGATTAAGTCAGTCTGAAAAAATGTTAACAGTGCGTTAGTTTGACTTTAGTCATACTTGAAACATAAACAACGCGGCGGTTTGGCTTCGGACACACTGGAAACATACTAACAATGTGGCGGTTTTTATTCTAGCACACTGGAAACATACAAACAGTGCTGCGCGGTTTCGCTTCAGGCACACTAAAAGCATAATAAAAACAGTATTATTGCAACCTTGCAGATTTTTTTACCTTCCATCCTTAGTACGCACAAAAACTAAAACAAATGTAGGTGATTTGTTAGTTTTTTAAGTATTTGTGCGTACAAAGGATGGAAGTAGTACAGTGCGACAGTTTGACTTCAGTTACACTGAAAACATACAGTGCGTCAGTTTGCCTTCAGGCTCACTAGAAACATACTAACAGTGCAGTGGCTGGGCCTTTTGACACACTGAAAACATAATTAAAACGTCGTTCTTCTAATGCATTTTCGACATCATTGACTGGCATATTTTGATTACATGAATTATCAAAATGGGTTTACGCCATTGCAATAAAAAACATTAAATTCAGATAACCAGGTCAGGTAAATACACCCATACAAAATGCTACAATAGACGTTCTGGGAATCAGAAATATTTTTTTGTGGTACTGTCCTACAACTTGATTGTATCAAGGTCAATCGTGGTAGGACCTACCAATGATAGAAAGTAGTTCCGGTTAAAGTCTCATCAAACCGATACTTTTCAAAGAGTTTAATAAAAATTTCGCAGTATTCATTACAGGGCCTTATTTGAGGCTTGCTTGGTTCCGCTTTTAGCCGGCTAGTCTCGAAGAGATAGCTCCTAAAGACGATAATTTACGAGCAACTGTTTGAAGATAATAAATTATTCGACCGCCTGATGATTCATTTCCCTTCGCCAGCTTATAAATATTTTATAGAAAGTTTGCTTTTTTCTTCGCAGTTTTGTTTATTTTGTGAAATTTAACATAGGTATATTTTAGGCGCGGATATTTGTTGTATTTGTATGTATTTCATAGAAATTGATATACATTCATTTATTAATTAAAAAGCACACAATACATTTTATAACACAAATAAAACCGGACAAGTGCGAGCTGGAGACGCCCACCGAGGGTTTCGTAGGTATGTAGGAACTTAATACTTATTAGTAAAAGTTTTTAAAATGCACAAAAAGATTCGGTCACCCATCCGAGTTATGACCGCGCGTGTAGTTGCTTAACCTCGATGATTGATTGTGTACTTTTTTATACATAAAACCTACTTATCATCATCATTTCAGCCGTAAAACCATAAAAGTCCACTACTGAACACCGGCCTCCCTCATGGATCTCCATAAGGGGCAGTTGCCATACTCACCACGCTTGGCAGGCGGGTTGGCGAGCGCAGTATGGGATGTTGATACACGGAATGACGCTGTGAACTGTATAACAAAAGCGGACTACTCAAAGGCATAAGAGCTGCAATACTTTAACTTTATAACTTGGTTAGTTCATTGCTAGTATCACGGAAATTGGCAAGCCTTCTCGAGCACCTCTTTTTGCCAGCGGAAGTCAAACTTTTGCAGCGCTCAAGTACACTCATTCACATTTCGGTTGATTCACATTTTTATAACTTGTAAGAATAGGCCGAAAACAAATAAAAGATGTCATCTTGCAATATCCAAACTACTCAATATCCTAGCGGACTTTTTATTAACCGCTAATTTGGTTTCGCGAAAATAATATTTCGACCGTCATTTGGTTTGCGTTTTGGCGCGAAAAACGACGGGCGCTCCGCGTCAGCGCTAAGTGGATGCTGGCTCGGTTTTTACAATGGAGCGTATCGTGGTATTTACGCTCTATGGAAAGGGTTTGAATGAAGCTTGTCAGTAGAATCATTCATAATTTAGTCTGTGTTCGGGATACAGCGTAAAAATTATTTTCTATTAATTATTGATTTATTTTTATTTAAAAAATACTTTTGTTTGTAATTCAAAATGTATTATCATATATCTACATGTTTTGCTGTATATAAATAGTATGTGGTATAACCTCACTATATATAACATAACATGTAGGTGTCTTAGAACAAAATATTTTTTAATCGTAATTATAAAGTGCATTTTTTATGCATTTTTTATGCATAATCTTTTTAATTTGAATTTAATCGAATAAAATTATTTTTTCTTGGGCTACGTAAATTTCATTTGTTATTGTCATTGCCAACTTCATTCAGAAGGCTACAAAACAAAGAAAAAGTTGATAAACACCATAGTTTAAAAATGACAATTGTTTTCGTGGAACGATGACTCACTGGTCAGTTTACTTACCAAAACCAAACAACGGCTAAAAAATCTTGGTAAGTAAACTGACCAAAACCAGCAAAATTAATAATTATACTCAGACAAATTTGTAACAATAAATAGAAGTGAAAGAGTGAGGGTTTTCTTAAGCTAACGAATTCAATTATGTGCTTTATTCAATTAAAATGTGTCTTGTTCTTCATTTGTAAATTGATTATTCTAAGTAGCTGTTTGTTTTATTTAATAAACACTTATTGACTTTGACCTGGACTTTATAAAAGCAGTAAATTAACATGTACGGGCGCAATGCAATGCAGTGTCGGTCACGTGCTTAGTGAACGTGATCACCGCCGTTTTGCATTTGTAATAGGTAGGAGTTACCACTTCACATAAGGTGGGCGTTCGGCTGGTCCCGTCATTTAAAAGTATAAAAACAAATATTTCACAGTTTGAGCACCTGCGTGGGAGGTGTAAGTAAGCCATTGTGAGGAGTTTCCATCGCCATTAGGAGGTAATGAAGCGCTCCGCGATCTTGGCCTCTAATTGCATTTTAGATAATAATGTACTGCAGCTACTTAACTGATATTTATCAGACGACGTAGGACGATAGATTCAACCTGGAACTTTTGCCACTAGCGCGGAGTTTTATAGTACTCACGACAAGGTAACTACGATATTTTTATTCTTCATTTAAAGAGCTTAGTCACATCATGATTATGTCGCTCTAACTACGATTTGTATGGAATATCATTGGTTCCGCTATTGTATACGAGATGGCGCTGTTTTCATTATATAACATGCTGAACATATCATCATCTAGTCCCAAACAAAGCAAAGCTTGTACTATGAAAACTATATGACACAATACGTGTACACTTTGTTTCTGAATAATTACTCGCTTATCATACGTAGAAAACCGGACCGAAAACAAATATCTGTAGATTTATACAAACTTTTGTTCCATGACGGGAATCGAACATTTAACCCTTAGCGTCTCTGCTGGTTTGTAGACTGAGCAACGGAAGTTGTGAAATTCCGTACAAATTGTAGTTTAGAATCAACTACATCTTTACAACTTCTCTTCTTTATCTACTCTGCTACTAGTACTACTACTCACTTCTACTCTACAACTCCTCTACCACTACTATCTTAATTAGCTAAAGATACAAATTAATCTTTATATTTGGAGCCTTGCTGACTGAGAGGTACTTTTTAATCCAAAGGTCGTTATCCCGGTCGGGTATTAATATCCATTTAGAATAATAATTAAATAAAACATAGATAAACACTTATATTATTCTTCAATATAAATATTATATTATAACAAAATTGGAATATCGTGGCGCGCGCATACTAAGTTACAATCGTGTCGAAACGTCGGGATGAAAATAAAGGTAATCGCGAAAAATACCCGATATTCTAATTTAGTTATAGTCGACAGCAAAAGTATGAAACAGGCTAGGTATATGTGTATACAGGGTGTAATATAACATTTGTGTACGTAAGGACGTGCTTATGACCATCTCAAGGAACAACTTTTGTTCTACGACTTCTCAGGATTCAGTGATTTTCGTTAAAAAAAATACCACGAAAATTTTAACTTCAACAGCTGATTATATGATAATGACAATCTAAACACCAGTTGATTCTTGTTAGGGTCATTAAACTCCGCGTAGAGAAGAGTTGTACCTCTTATAGGTTATACAAAGAGTACCTAACCAGTTTCCCAGCACAGTGAGTAAAAACAGCGATACTAAAAGGTACACAGAATTTGATTGATTCAATACTGGCTGTATCCAGTGGAGTATAAAATCCAATTTACAAAAAAAACACTGCGTTTGGAACATCGACATTTTTGCCGTAACTTTTTGGAATATTCCATTAAAATCAATGAATTCACGACCTGGTAAAGACTGCAGGTCGACGGTGGATACAGGTCGCTTTCAACCGCAATAACTAGAAATCTACAAGGGCGGCCTTTGTCCAGCAGTGGACGTCCTACGTCTGAAATTATGATGATACAAAATACCACATTTATAAGACAAGTGTCTTGTCTTATAAATGTGTGGTAAGTCCCGTTAATCAGTTTTAAAATTATATCTACAGAACGCGAAACTTTACAAAGTACTATCGTTTTAGGCTGTGCAGCTCTGGTATACACAGTCCGCGTTGGAGTGTATTATTGTAGTTCTCGAGATATCGCCGTTTGAAGTTTGACAGCTGTCATTAAAAAGTAGATTTTATCCAGGTCTCTTTACCAGAACATACATTTTTTGCTTGTTTTATAGTGACAAAATATTGTTGGCATTTTTATACCTCAACATTTGCATACGTGTGGATATTATTATACTTCGACATTTTTACACATAGACCAAAATATACTTTGGCACTTTTCTACTTTGACAAAATGTAATGTTGGCCTTTTTTACATTGACATTTTTATACAAATGGACATTATTATACCTTGTCATTTTTCATTTTGGACAAAAGTCGTCAAACCCGTTTATTTTTATAGTGTGAAACCATAATTAGTAAACATTATTGTAACGCGACTCGGGCTCCGTATTATTAACACAATTTTAACCAGATATTTCCGGGCTCGAAACATCGGGAAATCTATACTATATCACAGATAATATAATACACTAGACTATATAAATCCAAGGCCAATTTTATTTCCTAAACAACACGTCAATCTTTTATCTAAAGCTACAGTCTCCTGGCAAGATCTCTTTTGCCCTCATGATTAATAAGTCCCAAGATCAAAAATTCTCTCTGGTGGGTGTGCAGTGTTTTTACTATAGGCATTTTTTTCTCACAGGAATAAATTGACTTATGTATATCTCGGGTTAGAACTACTAAAAGACAATTCATCACAAGTAAAAATATTGACCGCCCAACGAAGTGGGCACGGATCGGTTAGTAATAAAATAAGAAAATTATGCGATAAATTCCCGGTATTCAGTTTTAAAATTAGCGTTTTTTTTTCTTATTTTTCAGCCGTTACTGACCCACTCCTGGGCAAAGTTTTGTCCTTCCACTCCTCGCGTCTTAACGCAGTTACAGGCCTGTTAAAATTAGTGTTGAAATTATAAAATTAAAATTTAATCAACACTTAAATTGGATTGTATTATGGCATTGTGAGAGAACGTAGAAATGCAATCCCATTGCAGTCACGTATTCTATTTCTGAAGCAGGCCCGGGATATTATCAGACACGAAGTGAATAAAAATGGATTCGAGATTAGGAATCCACCTGGACAATGTGATCAACCAAGATCCTGTACATCGAATTCTTTCCATGAAGTTCCATTGCATTTGAATTCCCCGACAATCTATTGATGTAATCTTCTTATGATTCAAATTTAATAAATGTTTGAGAGTTATCCTTGGACAGAAAAAACGATTAAACCCCCATATCTCAAAAATTACCTAATAAATCAAAAGTCTTCCATGAAAATCGATATGTTTTGATGTAATCTCCTTATGTTTTATCAAAGTTCAAAAGTTATCCTCGTACAAAAAATGCGGACATAAATAGAAAGATTCAGCCGAAACGCCTAGTGAGAACCTCCTTCGCTTCGCTCACTCGTTCGAGGCAGAATCGGTATATAGCGCTAATAAAAGGAGAATAGAATAAAATTTATACTATATCGGTTAAGTGGAACCTTCTGATGTCAATTTGAAGGATAAGATGGGGCACTTTACCCTCACTCAAAAAAGTTATATTACGGATAGTCTAGACTTTATCGACAGTTTTCAGTCTATACAACTTACGCACAGACCCGCAAACACTCACAAAGCTCAACTATTAGCTACACCGCGAAATTTTACTCAGAGCTTTACTAATTAACGCGAAAAAGTGTTTTTTATTTATTTAAATACAGGACAGTGTATCACATTATCCAAATTCGTGACGTCTCGCAACGTAATTATAATAATATATACAGATTAGTAAATAAATAAATACATAAATATTGTTGGACAATTTTATTTACACCGCATCATCTAACCCCAAGCTAAGCAGATCTTGTGTTTTGGGTACTAGACGACTGATATACTTAATACATTATACTACTTATTAGATATATATTTTTATTATATAAAGAAGAACGTCTAGAACACCCGGTACAAAATATCTGCAGATCATACAGACATATGTTCCTGGGCGGGAATCGAACCCGCAACCTCTTGCGTCGCCCGCTGCGCCACAAAGGTCGTCTGTATTGTTTGTATAGCGTAACGTTACACTGGTTCAGCACGCTCATAGCTACTTAGAAACAACCTCTCTCGCCCACGGCTTACGAGGAACTGTCGTTATTGCGTCTGGACCCTGAATAGAATGTCTATGAGTGTATGTTTGTTGATATATAATAATAATTATAGTCCTCCTCATCGATTCCGATGAAGGCGAACCATTTCTGAGTAACTTGTTTTTAGGGTATAATAAATCATATAGGTACTCAAATTTACAGTCTCGTTAAGCTGTGAAAATAAACAATATTCTGAGTAAACCTGAAAAAAGATACAACCGTTTATGTCGCAAAAAACCCATGTTTCCACATCCTCAAAGGAATCAATACTCGTAGGGTACTTTCTTCCCGTAAACCTAGAACTATGAAATTTGACAATTTATATCGTCTCATACTGTGGAAACAGAGAAAAAAATTTAAAACTATGCATTTGCAATGAAATCATAAATAAGTCGTCAATAAAAAAGTACGAAATCAATCATCGAGGTTAAGCCACCCTACGCGTGGTCATAAATTGGATGGGTGACCGAATCTTTTTGTGCATTTTTAAAACCATTACTATATCAGATCAGCTAATTTATAATTATTATTTTCTTCCTACATCCCCACGGCCATTAGCCCGCGGAGTGTAGGTGTAGGAGGGTTTTGGTCTTTGCTTGGTTGGCGTTTGGCGTCTATCTTAATTACTGTTTATATTTATAAACATAATTAAACATAATTATATAGCCGTGGGATGCCGGCAGTAGAATGTTACCCCTCCTCTCATGCCCGTGAATGCAGTAAAAGCCTGCTAAGGGATACCTCCGCAAGATGGGCAGCAGCGTATTTCCGTGTATCAACATCCCGTTCACTGCGCTCGCCAACCCGCCTGCCAAGCGTGGTGAGTATGGCAACTACCCCTCATGAAGATCCATGAGGGAGGCCTGTTCAGTAGTGGACTTTTTACGGCTGGAATGATGATATAGCTAATGTAGATATTTATAGATTCACAAACAAAACACAGATAATTCTGCCAACACGGCTTACACTTCACCTCTCGGGGGCCAGTTACCACTTTGTAAGTAAAGGTTTCATCTCCGAATTAGGCGAGCCATTTGCCTAAGGCTGAATTAATATCCTTTTAGGATGCCCTTTTCTCTGTCAGATCCCAGAATTACAAATGGCTTTTTCGCTAATCCGAGTGTAAGCTCTCTAAAACTTCCCGTTTTCACGAAGATGCAAACAAGTAAACCAAAGTTCGAATAATTCAAAAAACATCGTCAAGTGAGGGTTGAACAGCTCAACTGGCATCGGTTCGTCCTGCAACAGGTTACGGTTTTGCTATTGTTTGTAAAATTCGTTTTCGAGGTTAGCCTCGTTATATAAATAATCGAACGAGTGAGCGAAGCGAACGAAATTCTTAGTGGCAACTAGATGTTTCGGCTGAATGTTTGAATGTATGTCCGCAGCTTTTGTCCGAGGATAACTTTTGAACGGATTATCATGGAGATTACATTAATACGAATCGACTGTCGTGGGGGATTTTTGATTTATGGGGTAATTTTTGAGATATGGGGGTTTAATTGGTTTATTTTTGTGTGAGGATAACTCTTGAACGGATGATAGAATTTTGATGAAATTTAAAAAATAAGGAGATGACATCTACAGGCAAATCGATTAATGTGGGGGATTTTAAATAAATTTTGTAGATTTTGAGATTAAGGTATTATTAGTCGATGTTTTTTGTTCGAGCATAACTCATGAACTATGCCCGGATTCTCATAAAATGCGGCCAAGCACCTATTAGTTAGAGAAAGAACAGGGTCAGGCGAATAAATAAAATTTGTTGATTTCAATTTGTAGTTTAGATGTTAAAGATGTACGATATCCATTGTAGTGCACAAATATTATAACACCAATTAATTTTAATCAAAATTTTGAATTTGATGATCTTTCGAGGTAACAACCCATCAATGAATTGTACCGTCGAGGCAAAGACCGGTAGAAACTCTTCGAATTTTGAACTGATCTTTCGAGGTAACGACCCATCAACGAAACGTACCGTAGACTTCGAGGTAGTAAACATCGAGCTAACGTTTTTCGAGCTTGAGAACGGTACCTAAATTTCTAATGTCAAAAATGGCGCTTAAGTCAGTGCTCAGTTCAGTTAATGCATACACTCTGGTGGGGTCGCTGGAAGCCGTACGAAGTACGAGCGGAATTAAAATTCATTCCTCTGCCAGACACGTCCTTGGATGAATATGTATTGTGGAGCCGTCTTGTTCGCTTTCAAATTGCATGCTTTGGCTGTGTGCTTTATTGTGAAATATCTTAAAATGGTTGTTGGAAATCAAGATAGAATTCTCATTGTGCATTTCATCCAACTTCGTGGAGTTTTTGGATTTAAACATTCATGATTTGAAACTGAAATCAGTCCAATTTACAGATTCAGCTACTGTTTTAATATTAAGCTGTGCAAGGCCTCATGTAAATAAGACATAATGCACAGATTACCGCGAGACTCATTTATAAACATTAGAGTGAAAACTCATATACTGGTGTATTTTAATATGTGTTTTAAGCGGAAAGGGCGTGATTCTGGAACAAAATTAGTTCTACGACTTTTCAGGATTTAGTGATTTTCATTGAAAATTACCAAAGAAAGATTTTACTTCAACGGTTGATTAAACAATATGACCTAAGGATAATTTTCACATTACACCAACTAGTACAGTTGTGAATAAAAATAACTTTACAAAATAAAAAAAAAAAACAAAATAAAAATGAACTTTATTTTTTTTCCTTCCAAAACTACTTGTTTTCATGAGCTTAAACCCCGCGTTTATTTAAGTACACTCACCTCGTAATTTAATACACTTATATATCCCATATAAATATTAATAAATATAATATATAATAACATATTATATTGTAAATCGTGTCACTCCATAATGGGCAGTATTATTCTTATATCCCCATTCTTCGTTCCACGTTCTATTTAAATAATAACATCAACCATTTTTCCGTAAGGTGCCGGCACTACTGCTCTCTTGCCCGTGAATACAGTAATCTGCCAAGGGATACCCCTGAAAGATGGGCAGCAGCGTCTTTCCGTGCATATCATCCCGTACTCGCGCTCGCCAACCCGCCTTTCAAGCGGGTTAAGTATGGAAACAACCCTCCCATGATCCATGAGGGAGGCCTACGTCCAACGGTGGATGTGGACCGCAGTCCTAGGCCGAGATGACGATGATGTTAATGAATAACATAAATAAAAAATCCTGGACAATCCGCACAGCATTATCTAGCCCTGCTAGCTAAGCAAGCTAAGCAGAGCCTGTGTTATGGGTACTAAGATGACTGATAAACTCAAAAAATTATACATGGATATGTTTATACCTATAGAAAAACACCCAAAATACCCTGAACAAATATCTGATAAACAGATCGAACAGAAATTTGTCCCGAGGTGGGTATCAAACCAGCAACCTCATGCTTCTCAGGCGAACCTTCGCTGCACCACAGAGGTCGTCAAACATTAGCGTCAAAAACAAGACGACTAAGGATAACAACTAGCGTCAATCCTAATTGGTCTAATCTGCAAACTACCGCGGGCTAATTGTGGTGCGGGTTCAATCCCGGCGCGGCACCTGCGTCACAATTTATCGCTTACTTTACAACGGCCTGGCGTCGTGCCACTCGCAACACTTTCAGAGGACCAGTCTATGTCGCTGGAAATAACCTGTCAAAGGAAATTGAACTTTATACCTTGTCAGTTGAGCTACGTTTATGTTACAGCGCACCTTTTGATGAAGCCACCAATAGAATTGCGATTTTATGACGTGATGGACACGTGGCAGCGTGTGATCATACTAGGTGGGTTTTTGGAGTCATTCCTTAACTCGTGCAGATCAGTTGATAATTATTTAATTTTACTTTATTTTTTCTTACAAGGACTAACTAATTTTCCTATGCTTTTTTGTTTATTAATAGTTCAATATATATATACATGTCTATGACGAATCTCGGCATAATTAATATTTAATTTTACTAACATCTTATTTGCCTCTGACTGTACTAAATCCGGAAAAGCAAAAAGTGGCCGAGTTAAGGAGCGTCTCGGTTTTTAGACAGTTAATGAATCATTCCGACCGTAAAACGTCCACTACTGAACACAGGCCTCCCTCATGGATCTCCATGACGGGTAGCTGTCATACTCACCACGTTAGGCAGGCGGGTTGGCGAGCGCAGTACGGGATGTTGATACACAGAAAGACGCTGCTGCCCATCATCCAAAGGTATCCTAGCAGGCTCTTACTGCATCCACGAGGATGATAGGAGGGGTAACAACCTACTGCCGGCACCCCACGGCACATGATGATGTTAATGAATCGCTCCTTTAGAACGACTTTAAAAAATCTTGAATTTGTTTAAAATGTAAAATGTTTTTTTACTTGTTGACCAATGTTGAAGAAGGTTGTTGTTCCTCTCTTGCCCGTGGACGCAGTAAGAATCTGCCAAGGAATACCTCCGGAAGTTGGGCAGCAGCGTCTTTCCGTGTACCAACATCCCGTACTGCGTTTGCCAACCCGCTTGCCGAGCGTGGTGAGTATGGCAACACCCTCATGATCTGTACTTGGCAATCCATGAAAAAGGCCTTTGTCCAGCATTCGACGACCTGCGGCTAAGATGATGAAACTAGAGGTATATGAATTGAGTTTATTTATAAAAATCACTTGGAGTCACCTGGAAAGAAAATGTTCAGCATAGGCGTACTCGTACGTATTTCACGAGCTTTTCTCCAAGAATACCTGTGTAGTAACTCTTATTCTGGAGAAAAGCTTTACAATTAAACTTCGTGTTATCTCAGCTAAGATGGTGGGAATCACAGGAAAAGTACTTACTTTCTACTTTGCTACATCCCACGTTGACTTATTATGTTAATTAATACAGCAAATTAGGGCCTAAAATATCGTTACCATTTAACTTATAACGAATTCCGTATAAAGTTTGAACTAATATTATTAACATAGAACTTTTTAAAGTAATTCAACGTTCCTAAGTTTAGAAGAAGGAAAAGAAAGAAGAAGAAAACATTTATTTACCACACGCACAAATCACAATACATACATATCCACAAAAAAAATATGATTAATAAACAAAGACAGGTAGATAAAAAAAGAAGTAACAATAATAAATAACACATAGCGGACAGGCAAAAGCGGTTGTGGCGCGGGTAAATGGGTCCCCAACTCGGCATTGTGTAGCACCTGGCCTGACTCAGATGCTACCCTGGTTTTCAGTTGGGGCCCTGGGACTTCACGACCACAAAGGAGAGAAGGAGACAGGAAAGGGACAGAGTGAATAGATGGACGGTAAACAAAACACTATTAGCCATGCACTAGCCACACTAGTAGTACGGTTAGCCGTGGGGTGCCGGCAGTAGAATGTTACCCCTCCTCTCCTACCCATGGATGCAGTAAGAGGCTGCTAAGGGACACCTCCGGAAGATGGGCAGCAGCGTCTTTCCGTATATCAACATCCCATACTACGCTCACTAACCCGCCTGCCAAGCGTGGTGAGTATGGCAACTACCCCTCATGGAGATCCATGAGGGAGGCCTTAGTTCAGTAGTGGACGTTTTACAGCTGAAATGATAATGATGATGAAACAAAACAATCTCAAACAAGCAATATAATAGTACACAGAATAAAAGCAAAACATTAAAAAAACGTACAATTTAGAAAACACAAAATACCCAAAAATTTATAAACAAAGAAAATACCAAAATATTAACAAGGCAAAAACAATCAAAATCGGCTAAACAGGCAAGACCAGGCCCACGTCTATTTATCGGTCGGCCGACACGCCTGCTGTGACACCTGTTGAGCAGCTCAATGATTGCAATGGCATGAAAAAAGAAAATGCATTTTGAAATTTAAATTATGGAAGAACATGAATGTCATGAACGTTAAACAAACTCTCATAAAATTAATTTAGTAAAAACAGGACATAGTTGCAAGTATAGTTTGAGACTTTTTTACCAATGGCATACCCGCAGGCTAATTACGTATCTTGCGACAGGTTTGCAACAGGCGTAAATTCCGCGATCATCGCTGTCAAATGACAAATGTTGTAGCATATAATTAGCAAGGGGTTGACGTTTGACTGCGATGATCGCGCAATTGAGGCCGTTTGCAAACCTGTCGCGAGATACGTTATCAGCCTGCTGATATATTACGCTACCTCGGATCCACGAGGTCTCAATATCCATGGCGATAGCTATAGGCAGTAGGTATTCTGTAAACCCGTGCCGACGCGGCCATCAGTCTTTGCGAGAGTTACTTGGGTTATCACAGAACATATGAGACTCCTCACTCAATTTATGACGGGTCACTACCTACCAACCTACTTTCAAACCAACCAAACCTTATTACTTACCACACAGAGCTGTAAATCCAATAATAAACGGTAAGTGTAAAGTTGCCAGGTGAAAAGAAAAACCGTCGCTTTTGGCGAATTTGTGTCAGAAATTGACCGTAAATTCGTAGAGCAGTCATGATGCTGCGAAACGGCGTGGAATATTGGATGATGGTATCAATGTTTGATTGCTTCTTACAAGTTTATGGTTTGGGTTTTCGACCTCATTGTTTAGTCAGCAATCGTTGTTACAAGCAACAGTATTGTCACATCAGAACCGAGTTAGCTGATTAGTACAAATTGATTTAGTCTGCCACTTAAAGTAACGTACTTATATTTATCAATTTGAGAAAAAACATAATTCCATTTTCACAAAGTTCAACAAGGCACCCGTTAAAATATTCACAAGCCTCTGAACCCAATTGCTTCGTATTGAGCGCTGTTTTGTTAGCAGATGAAAATCTGCTGCCGAGAGTTGTTATTCAATGAGAGTTCGTATTTTTTACACAGCCAAAACACGATATATTATTTTAGGAATTTTATCGGCAATCTGCGTTCCGCTTGCTAGGTACTTCGCGAAGAGCTCTTGTGTAGGAGCATGTTACAGTCAAACAAACTGATTGCTCTTTTGTTAGATAATTTTACTATACTAGTACAATCTAAAGACCCATGGTAATGTTGCCCACAATGTAGCAATAGCTACCAAGAATGGCTTCGCTTTAAGAATTTTTTTATGTTTTTTCTGACATCTGATACTCTAGGAAAATAAAAAGAGTATTAAGGAATGTCTTAATATATAACTTATTATTTCATTCGTCATAAATGTTATTCTTTAATTTTTAAACAAAAAACCGACTTCAATGTTAGAATTTAAAATGTTGCTAAAAATACTTAAACCGCTGTAGGAATGCTTATTTGAGTAGATAGTAGGTATATATGGCCGTTTATAGTTTGACAGCTGTCATCTAAAAAGTGAAAGTAAATTGAATCAGCTTAATGTAATTTCAGTCTAGAATTTTTAACATATTATAGCATAATTTTTGACATTTAATGTAATTTTCTATATATATATATATATATAAATACGTACTCACATAACGAAACAAAACCGTCGGTACCAAACAAGCCATTGGATAAAAATAATGACAACATACAAATAATGAAAAGTTTTTTCTGCGGTAAACACCAGGTTTTAGGTTTTAGGTTTTTGTAAAATAAATTGTTTTTCGAACTATTTACGGTTCCATACGCCCACTTTTACTATAAATGAAAGATGACTTTTATCATAAATTGCGAATCAAGTAATTTGACATTTATTCGCGATGTAGTTTTAACCCTTAACCAGGCTATGGATGAAATATAGAAAGACTAGCTTGTGCCCGCCGCTTCGCATGCGTTGTACCCGGATAAAAAGTAGCCTTTGTATTATTCCTAGTCAACACCTGCACGTTTGCAAAATTTGAACTCATTACGTACGCTAGTTTTTGCGTGAAGAGGTAACCTCAATACAAACAAACTTTCGGCTTTATAATATTAGTGAGATAAAATTTATTAATCCACAGACATTGTAAAGTGTATTAAAAAATAACAAGAAAAGTATATCTTTCTTACTTTGTGAACCAAAAAGACCTGGCCTTAACATAATGTTAATCCCTAAAAATAAGGATCAACGCTGGTTTTCAGGTAGGACCTTTGGTTAATGTCGACACAAAACAACAAAAACAAAATTATAGTACCACAGTTTTTTGTATAAAAATAAACATAAAACAACCTATAATGCTTTATGTTTGCATTAATACTCAACCCAAGCCGAAACAACACATGATCAGCCCAACATTAAACTAAAAACGTCAAGCGGACAACTGACCGACAACCTAACTGGCTTGACTGTGACATGCGACCAATTCACAGTGATTCTAAGCGAAACTCGACTGTCCCGGTTGAACGCAATCCGAACGTTTTTCGCGTAAACAAGTTTGACAGATGTTGTCAAAGTAGTGAAAAAATTACGAAAACATCATCTAGTGTAATTACACCCCGATTTGATTTGATACCCTTGGGTATATTTGAAAACATTCGATTGTTCACCCATACTTTCAACCCACATATCTCATGAAGGGCTCAACCGATTTCTGTATTACTTACAGTTTTGCATTCTAAACATCGTTTCCTTTCATTTTATATCGGGTATATTTGGAAACATTAGACTCTTTTACCCTCCATATCTTGTAAACATTGAAACCAGTACAACCAAATGAATATGAAAATTAGTAATATAGATATAATCCATGACAGTGCTTCAGTCTTTAAAAACAAACTGCTGGAGGACTTCCAGATGCCATCCTCAGAGGACACTTAAATTTTATTTACGAAATAATTTACCTAACATTCATTCATTAACAGGCCTAAACATTGTATTTATTACTTCATACAAATGTATGGTTATTGTACCTGTTGGTGTCCATATTTTGAATAAATAAATAAATAAACTTCGTGAAAACATGTTTAGGAACCACCGCTGGAACTGCATGCAAATCGATCCAATCGTTTAAGAGCTACGATGCTCACTCACACAAACAGACACACACGCATAGCGGTCAAACTTATAACACCTCTCTTTTTTTCGGGATTTCGGGCACAGTTTCTCGTATTAGAAGGCTGATTTTTGTCTTTAAAAGCCTAAAATCAATTATCAGTTTTGAACACTGCAAGATTGTCTATTGTGCATTGGGCCAATCTATATTATCTTACTGCATTACCTCCTGGGGAGGCTTAGCCAAAACCTCGATGTTAAGATTAGAACGTGCACAGAGAGCTGTGCTTAAAGTATTGGCATACAAACCCATCTGGTTCCCTACAGCTGACCTGTATTCGATCTGTCAAGTCCCCACTGTAAGACAGATTTTTATTCTACATACAATCCTCAAAAAACACACCCAATTGCCATATGATCCCAATAAAAATAAAAATAAACGACGAAATGATCTGGTCTGCAAAATAGAACCGCGACGGACGTCAATTGCTAGTCGCCATTTTGCTTATATTGGGGCATCTCTATATAATAGAATTAATAAGCGATTAAATATATATTCCCTGACCCGCTTTAAATGTAAAATGAAATGTCTAGAGCTGCTCCTTTCCCTTAACTATCAAGAGACGGAAAACCTTCTTATGGTTGATAAATGATATTTTACTTTTACCTTTCTAACATTATATGTTATAGAACCGCAACATTTATGTATTTTCACACATCATATATGTATACATACATACACACACACACACACACACACACACACAACAGCACAGTTATTTGTCTATATAAAAGTTTATATGTATATAAAGTTTAGAAATACAAATGTCATTTCTTATTTAATTCTATTTTTTCTGTATTTAATGTTAAGGAGGAGAGCGTTGGTATCTGCGACACAGTTTCGTACTTCTGCAGGTACCATCGTCTTAAATCACTTGTGTCATAAAATACATGTTTACAAATAAATAAATAAATGAAATGAAATTAATTTAAAAATAAATAATGATGGACAATTCACACAGCATCATCTAGCCCAAGCTAAGCAGAGCTTGTGTTATGGGTAGCACGCATTTTTTATTACCGCTCTTGGCCGGTTTTGCTTTGTCATACTTTCATACTAAATTCAGAAATCCGTCAACAATGGGCTGATTAAATCAGTCAGCGTCTAATTAAAGGTATTCTATCACATTCAATTCAATAATCACGACCTCGTACAATGCAAATGATAACTCAGTCGACCATACAGAGTATTGATTATTCAAATTGCCCCGCCCGCTGGATTAGGGAATCACTTATGAAAACTGAAATTGAATTTGGGATAGGTCCGTGTTATTTCTAACGGCTTTGGACCCGTGCCCGTGGAATAACAGAGAGGTTGATATTGAAGGTTCACTTTCAGTAAATAAGAAAATTTCAAGTAAATGGAAAACCTTATCAAAAAATTTCGATGGGTTCAAACCCCACTGCAATCGAGTGTCTATCTATACAGGGTGACCGGTAATTGGATACATTCCTTATGGTGGCAATAGAAGAGGCAACTTATTATAAAAGTTATATTTATTTGAATGGGTGCCTATTTCTTCTACGAAAATCGATTATCTGAAAATGAACATCAATAACAAAAAAGTGTCTCCGACACATCACCGCCCCTGATATTATTGTCCCATAATTAAAATTTTTAATGAGATATTTTTTATCCTAATGCTTTATGCATAAAGTTATGTTAATTAATGTATTGATCCCATAGTTTTCATCGTTATAAACATATTTGTCATAATAATAAAATATCATAATTCCTATTTTTCTAAATGTTTTCGAACGATTATAAAACCTTCCAGTAACGAAATCGAGATAGACAGTAGGTTATGAGGGTTTTATTAACATCTAATAACACTGCCTGTGACAGAACCAAGATGGTCAGACAAAAGGTCATAAGGTTTTTTTCATGACCAACCGGAAACTGCCTTTGACAGAAATGAGAAGAGCAGACCGCGTAAGTTGCTCATAGTTATTATTTATTAGAATTTCTCGTCGGGGGCCAATATCCGTCGGCCAACACGGCGCTGCTGACTATATAAAGTACGTAGGTATTCCAAAAACCTAACCGCACGCAAGCGCAGTGTGCGTGCCGCGGCAGCGGTCTCAAAAAATTGATAGATAGATGGAAAATAGGTACTTTATTGCACACCTTAAAACTAAACATAATAACAAGAAAAACTGAAAATCAAAGTGACAATTGGCAGCCTCATCGCTAAAGAGCGATCTCTACCAGGCAACCTAGGGATGGATTGGATTTTAATAATGACAAGAGGTTATAATGGTGTACATGCAGGTATATTATGAAACATTAAAATTATTTAATTAATAATTAATTAGGAAAATAATGTTATTGGAATTCATTGTTTATTGCGAATGACTTTATGCATTTAGATCATCGTGATTTAATTGATTATTCAGACAAACCATGATCATGATAATACATTTTATGGATTATGTATGATATTAAGCGCATTTCGGAGAATAATTAAAGAACCAATTTCAATGTTTCTTATGGT
This sequence comes from Pasiphila rectangulata, assembly GCA_963082625.1. NCBI lineage: Eukaryota > Metazoa > Arthropoda > Insecta > Lepidoptera > Geometridae > Pasiphila > Pasiphila rectangulata. The sequence continues at coordinate 23,506,333 of OY720235.1, forward strand.
AGAATTCCACCAGTGTGCGACACAAATTTTTTAATGCTAGAAAACACCAAAATAATAATAAATAATGCGAACAAATTACACAGCAGCCCCAAGCTAAGCAGAGCTTGTGTTATGGGTACTAGATGACTGATATACTTTATACAACTACATAGATAGATATTTTTATTATATATAGAAAAACACCCAGAACGCCCTAAACAAATATCTGCGATAGATCGTACAGATATTTGTCCTGATGCGGGAATCGAACCCGCAACCCCTTGCGTCGCAGGCGGACCTTCGCCCGCTGCGCCACAGAGCTCGTATATGCAGGCACTCTTCTCTTGCAGTTCTCAGAACTAAAGACATACTGCAATTGCAGCTCAGTATGCGTCAAAGTTCGAAGAGTGCCTGCACATTTTGGTATTTTCTAGCATTCAAACATTTGTGCCGCACACTGGTAGAATTCTACTTTTAGATTCACAAGTGATGGAGCCTTCCTAATTCCGGTCAAGTAGGACTCCAGAGAATATTGAAACGCCGAAAAAATAACCGCGCGAAATGATTTGGCTTTATTTGAAGTTGGTTTAGGATTCGGGACGGGATGAGTGAAATAGATCCCTTGAGTTAGGCTTTAGGTAGGGCATCATCGTCGTCATTTTACTTTTAAGTCGCCCAGAACTAAAAACTTTAGAACGTTTTGTGAAAAGTAACAATCACTATACCTGTTTCTGCCTACAAGGTGTAATGTCTGCTGTGTTCCGGTTTGAAGGGTATGGGGGCCGGGGAAAATACGGGCACATGAGAGCTTACAACTCTTTGGTCTCAGGGTGACGGTTTTAATTTCGTTTTAACTCGTAAGATATTGAAAGAGCAAATAATGTTCTGATCTATTCAAGATGATAAAAAAATAATATAACATATTTGAATAATATTCACACCATGTTTGTTTGACTTCGCAAATAATGATAACTTTTTTTTCACAAATGTTAATTAAAAAATGGTTTCTATTAACCATAAAGGATAGACATATTATGCTGTCCCTGACTTTTTTAAGAGGAACAATAATTCAATGCATCACTTACTTTTGCGAACTTATACCAAATCTTTAAAAATATTATCTAAAAAATAAAAATAACTATGAGATTTGTCTACAGAATATTTACTTCTGCTTTATGTCACATTTCTTAATATCCTAAAGTTCCAAACGTTACCTTTTGTCTTTGAAAACATAAAATAATTTAACATAATTTTCCCAAGAGCTAAAATAATGAAGTTGGCCAAAAGTAATAATAATAATAATAAATAATAATAAATCATTTATTTCTCTCACAAAAGCATTAAAACAATAAGTGGCACAGTATAACAAAAAACCTTACATATTAAGCATGTTTTGTGAGAGGTGGTGCCTGAGAAAGGTTTTATAAAAAAACCTGTATTACAGGTCACCAGTGCTCTCGCTCGACACAAAAAATATGCTTATTTAGTACTCAGCTACTCATTACAAAATTGCATAGCAGAAGAAACAAACAGATATAAGGCGATAAAGCAGATACAATACAAAAAAAAAAAAAGTAATTTAGGTAAGCAAGTTAGGTATAAATATGTACATATGTATGTACTCATCAAAAACAGTACATCACATATACAAGCGGTGTGTTGAGTTTAGTGTGGGTGAGTATAGGTGTGAGAGTGTGTAAATGTTATGTATGAATGTTAGTGTGTTAGTGTTTAGAAAAAAAATTTCCAAGCGCCTTATTTTTGTGGAGTTAGTAGTTTTTCTGTTTTATCGTAGTCTAGCGTTTTTAGCCATTTAGTCATATCAGATTTGCATTTACTTTTAATTAAGGAGTAGATCGGAAAAACAGTATTAATTTTGTTGTAAAGGTAAGGGCCAAGGAAGCAACCGAAATGCTTACTGGTGTTTGTACTAAAAGGTCTAGTTGGACAGACATTACCTTGTCTACGCTTATTTTTTAGTATGTTCTCATCATAAATAAGTTTGGAGTGTTGGAATAAAATAAGCTGCAGAACAAAGTACTGCCTGACAGTTAGTACATCCAGTTTTAGATACAGCTCAGTAGTCGGAAATCGCCAAGGAAGGCTTGCACTAGTTTTTAAAATAGCTCTTTGGGCTCTTTCGAGAATCAACATATGGCATTTGGCTGCACCACCCCACGAAGTAATGCAGTAGCCAAATATACTTTGACACAAAGTAAGACTTACTCCAAGCAAACACCTCTATTTGCTGTAAGACCCTTCTCGCTAACAGTCACTGAGAGCACCAAGGCACTGAGAAAGCAATTTAACTGCAACTCCAAAGTTCTGAACGGCAGGATAGAAACATCGAGAGTTAAGCTTATTTCAGTAAATGGGTACTTAAAGTAAGACAAATGTATTGAGCTTGTGAAATGTTGTTGGAGCCGAGTAAATGGGCGTGCGCTGGTATTGCCTTTAATTCACCACGTACTGTGCAGGTATCAGGCAAACATTTTATATCATCATCAACATCCACAGCCCGACTTCATCCACTACTGGATAGACCTGCCTATGTTTGTGCCATAACTCACGATCCTGTGCCAATCTGGTCTAGGTCAACCCTAGTCAGTACGCTTGTGATAGCGTCTGCCCATCTCACCCGCAACTTTTTATAAGTCATCATCATCGTCATCATTTCAGCCGTAAAACGTCCAATGCTGTACACAGGCCTCCCTCATGGATCTCCATCAGGGGTAGATTGTCATGCTCACCACGCTTGGCAGGCAGGTTGGCAAGCGCAGTACGGGATGTTGATACACGGAAAGATGCTGCTGCCCATCTTCCGGAGGTATCTCATACCCATGGATGCAGTAAGCAGGCTCTTAGTGCATCCGTGGGTATGAGAGGAGGGGTAACATTCTACTGCCGGCACCCCACTGCCATTTTTTAAGTATGAATATTTAATAATTTTATCTAAATGATGTGGTGAAACGCAAGCCTATATGAAAAAAATGTATGATCTGTAACAATGGTATTATTAATAAAATATTGTATTGTATTCTGTATAAGTCTACGTTAGCTGCAATATTTATCAAGAAAGTAAGAGAAAAAAATGGCCGTCGTGAGACGCTAGGTCACATGTCATGTTTTATTAACATACAATAAAACCGGGTAACGGCGGCTACTTGATCTTCATAAAAATCTTGTGAACATTGTACAGGTGACTTTGCGCTTTGCTTACATAACAACGGTCATTTTTAATTATCTGCTTAAGAAGGCGGACACTCCAGTTTCTAAGTATTTTTGCCGAATGTTCGATGTCGAATGTTTGTACCGTATTTCTTTAGCTTTGTTCCTTACTTACGTGGAAGGTGCTAGGTAATCGCTTTAGTGAGCGTTGTCACGCTCTAGGTCAATCTAACCCGCCTAAGATGTTTTACATCTAAAATTCATTGCAGATCAGAGTACCCACAAAACTTATGGACCGTTTTGTTGGTCCATAAGTTTTGTAGGTACTAACTCAATGACAGCGCAGCGCGGGAGCGACGTTGACGCCACGGGTTAGGTCGGTCTAACCAGTTTAATATGTTTTAGTTACATCTTAAATTGGGGATCAACAACATGACAACACCTTGTATGCTTACTATTTGGAATTATTAAACACGGGGAACATGCTTATCTGTTTGATAAACTGACTATGGTCACTAAGAGGTCATTGCGTAAGGGCAGAAAGCAACTTGCCACTCCTGAGCTCTCCTCCTAACTTTATTATTTTCAGCTTTATTTATATATTATTTGTATTAAGTTAAACCGAAAGCAAGACAATTTTTATTTTATTATAGAAAAGCTATGCTACTTAGTCGAAAGAATTAAAAAGAAAAAGCAAAATTGAAGTAAAAGTACAACAAAAAATAATAATGATGTGATGGATGAATGGGCTTTATGTGTGTGTGCTGGTGAGTAAGCGGGGTCTACTTATACAACAGTCTTTAGGAATCTGTGACATCGCAAGTTTGTACACAAACCAAACCGTAAAATATTGCTGTTACCTCAGAAAATACTAACTGATCTGCTAAGTTAATTTGAACTACATGGCCTGGGGTGTAGGCGCCAATTGCTTTGGCACTACAGGTGACAGCCGCATTGCCTCTATTTCCGATATTGGAGCTGTGGGCGCAACTCTTGCAGAAAACGATAGGAAATAGCTTATTTGAATGTCTTTAGAGTTCATTGAGTGTTGATGCTCTGGCGGACGGGGGCTGGATTTATTGCGCACCAGTTTAGAAGCAGTCAGAAGCTGTATATCATAACAAAACAGTAACATAGTGCATATTTAATTATGTAAGAGGAGCCATAGATAATACAAGCTTTATGTAGGTAATAAGGGAAACAAGGCCACAAAGGGTACTTACTATATCGTAATATATCGTCGGCTTACTGCAAGAAGTCATTAATCGCAAAAAGTCACTAACTGCGTTATATATAGGTACCAATGAGTTTGCCTCGATGAGCTCTACATTTTGGTAAAACTCACTAATTTGTAGCTCTTCAAACTTGGAAGTTATGACTTGGTAATAAAGTCGATAACTACATTTTTGGGTATATCTGGTGTCATAAAACTTACTATCTTACATTAACAGATTTTAACAATAGAAAAAACAACACGTTTGCCTCTTTTTTTAATACATAACTCAGCTATGTGACATAACAACTTTTAAAAATGCTTTCACGTTTACAAACGTTTGAAATTTAAATCATTATTTGCACTTAACTACTTTTGTTATCATAGTTTTTGAAAAAAAAAATACTAAAGGTTTTAAATTACTTCTATCAAAACGAGTAACGTTTTGACACTGAGTTTTTTTTTTTTTTTAATTCATTACTTTTTTCATTACTTTTTTATCGCAAGAAGTCATTAATTTTGTATTTTTAGTTTTTGAAAAAATTGCGCTGTTTGAATGTGTACTAATTTCAGATAATTATAAAATAAATACATATCACTATTATATTGGCGTTTAAATTATTTTGATAACTGTCATAGTTTTAAAATCATAAAATATAAAAACTGCTTTTGCCAAACTTTTGGTTTATGCTGTTAATGACTTCTTGCAGTAAGCCGACGATATACATATATATATATATATATATATCTTATTGCCTATCCAATCTATTAAATAAATCATAATATTATAAGTAAAAAAACTTTTTAACAAACAAGCTTTTATTTAAACGTACTAAAAAGAATAAAATAAACATTTTCCATTAAAGTTTAATGTCAACTTAAAACGTCTTTACACAACTTATGTGATAAAAAAAGTTTCTCAAATGAGTAACGCCCAAACAAATAGTATCTTATTCGTCGAACTACTTTGATGTCATAAATAATAAACACCAGATAAAGAGAAAATACGGATACTGTATTTTCTAGTTTCTTGTAGTACCCGTATTTTCTCTTTATCTAAACGTAAAGTGTTTTACCAGAAATAAACAGAATATAAGCTTTTTCTGAACCAGTTAGTAGTAAGCCCGGTAGTATAAGTTAAGTCTTCATCAGAGCCAGTCGGGGCTAGTCGAGATAGTTTTTATTGATAACAACGTAAAAGCATTACATTTTAAATCTCAGTTCTATCCGAGATATTACTCAGGAAAATAAAGGGTTGAACTATGTATACTTATCCCCAAATCGCATCTTGGCACTAAAAGCCAACCTGTTTAAACCACGAAATCATCATCATCATCTCAGTATTATAGTAGGACGTCCTCTGTTGGGCATTGGCCGCCCTACAGAATCTCCAATTTCTGATCATGAGAGGGTTGTTGCCATACCCACCACGCTTGGCAGGTGGGTTGCGGGGCTGCTGCCCTTCTTCCGAAGGTATCGCTTAGCACATTTTTACCACAACGACAGGCAAGAGGAGGGGCAATATTCTACCGTTGGCACCCCACGACGAAACCAGGGAATGGGGACTTGCAATCTGCATTCTCAAAGCGTCCCACTCAATATCCGCACATCAAAATAATATGTCACAAACAATGAAAAAAATCAATGTGCGATATTAAGCTAAGCACAGCAACATCTTGTCACAAATTTTGCAAAGCTTGTACTATGGAAACCACATGATTGGTAGAATACTTACATATATATACATTTTAATTGTAACTTCATTTTTGTTATACGTAGAAACCAGAACCGGGACGAATATCTTGAAATGGAGCAAACATTTTTCCCCAGCCGACGCTGAACCCGAAAGATGCCGCATCTCAGCCGGCTAAAAGACCAAAGACAAGCTATTCTAAGGAGTTGTTTTTATATGTTGTCTTCTTATTCTAATTCTAATTCTGGTAGGGGGTACCAGATCTGCACTGACGTCCCAAATTGTAAAAGTAAATAAATAGTTTATGGGAAACTGTGTGCGTTTCTATAATAAGCTTTCATCTGAGGCGACCGCACTATCGATTCATAGGTTTAAGCTTTTTATAAATCAAAATCTCATAGAAAAAGCTTATTACTCCATAGATACTTATTTGAATGATATTGACCCTTGGCCTAGTGTTGCTCGGTTCAACCGCGATAAGAAATGATGTCATCTTGCAATATCCTAATCATCCAATATCCTTGCGGACATTAAATTAAGCATAATACTAATACAAATATTGTAACAATGAATAGAAGTGAAAGAGTGAGGTTTCTTGTTCGCTTCTTTCCCTCACTCGGAAAAAAAGTTTTCCGAAGCGAACGAATTCAATTATGTTCTCTGTTCAATTTAAATGTGTTTTGTTATTATTTTGTAAACTGACTATTCTCAGTAGCGTTTTGCCCTATTGGATAAACACTTATTGAGTTTGAGTTTATGCGCTTTGCTATATATTTTGTGTGTGTCAAAAGAAATGTATTTTGTTTCAAAAAGGGACAGGGCAAGTGTAGTCCAACTCACTGAATGTAAGATAACTAGTTCACGTTCTTGAAAACAAGAAAGCGCTCACTAAAGAATTAATTAAAGTGACTTTCAAAAGAAAATAGCTATTTTAAAATCTTGTTTTGATGGAAATGGAGTAGTTTTATGTCAGCGTAGTTCATAAAGGAGATTAATTTTACTAATTAGCCTAGAAACGCTCGTTGTCTGGGTTTCGCTTGTATTTGACGGGTCTTGTTTGTTCATATTCAAATTCAAAAAATACAGCATTCAGTGCTTCAGTGTGCATGGACCATAGTGATGCGTTATAACATAAATTACAAAATAAAACAACACAAATTAATAAAATAAAACACATAATTATATCGTCTTTATGAAACTGTCACGACCACGACCACATATTGAACCGGGTATTTATCGCGTTATTTCCCCTTTTTTGTCCGGCGTTTTGACAAGATTCCACCCATCGTGTTCCCGGGAAGATTAGTTTTTCCGGGATAAATACTCGGTAAAAATGTGTTAATAATTATTACATCGGTTGGAAGCGGTAGAAAAATTGCATTTTCATTCTTCCACCACTTCCCACCGCAAAACTTGGAGATCCATGCGAAAGCCCTCTCTACAGCAGTGGACGTCCTAAAGCTGAGATAACGATAATGATTGTTATTATTATTAAAGTTGGATAGTGGCCTGGAACAGATCGCTTTTAGCGATAAGGCCGCCCATTGTACTTCATACTTGTGATAATTTCTTTCTGTTTGTATTTTGTTTTCTGGTGAACAATAAAGGGTATTTCTATTCTATTCTATAGTTATCTATCACGCATCATGTAATTTTAAGTCATAATTTAAGTCCATACTCACCACGCTTAGCAGGCGGGTTGGCGAGCGCAGTACAGGATGTTAATACACGGAAAGACGTTTCTGTCCATCTTCCAGATGCATTCCTTATCAGGCTCTTACTGCATTCATGGCTTAGGTGAGGGGAGGGGTAAAATTCTACTGCCGGCACCCTACGGCGACAACAGATTTTTTTTTAAGTACAGTTTATCAATAGCAGATATCTACATGGGTATCAAATGTAGGGTTTTAGCGCGAGTCAATTAATTAACTTTACACGTACAATCGTGGCTAGTGAAGCGTGGAAATTTAAAATAAAAAATAATCGATTCTACCAAAGCTATTGGGTTTGTTCGAAATACATTTTAAACCGAGCAAACATCGCCAATTTAATCATTTTCGTATTTAAATCGAGCATTTCCGACTGTGCTTAGCACCACAAAAGCTTCAGCATTCGAAGAGACGAATCAGCATTCATGGCGGCGCGACGGGATTTAAAACGGCGTTAACTCAATACTCCTATTAGTGCTTTGTGCTTTACAGGCTGGTTATTGCTTTAATTTTGTGAAGCTTTTACTATCAAACTAATTCAATTTACCGCTTGCTTTCCGGCAGCTATCAGTTTTATGGGGTGTAACGCTCTACATCTCTTATAAATATGTGATTTATACAGAGGCAGCAACTGTATTTACGCTGGTAAGGACGTTGCGGTGCCTGGGACATTGCATTAGACGTGTTAGCCGCGTGGTATTCTACCCTAAACTTTCGATCGTAAGGTCGTGGGTTCAATACCAGCCGTAAACCAATGTATTTTCTTTCTTAGAAAATGTATGTTTACATTTAACAGTGATGGAAATTATCTTGAGGAAACTTTGCAGCGGCTTTATCAGCTTCAGACGTTCTTTCGACCTGTTCGTTTCTCTGACTAATAGCTGACAATACTGGGAGCTTGGTATAGGTGCTGGGCACGCCTTACCCATCTAACAATACGGTGTAAGGAGGGAAGAATTAAATAGAGGAAGAAAAATTATAAATTAATGTGGATGGTGCGAGAGGTAAATAAATAAATAATTAAATAATGCTGGAAAAATCACACAGCATCATCGCCCCAAGCTAAGCCGAGCTTGTGTTATGGGTACTAGATGACTGCTATACTTAATACATTATACTACATAGATAGATATTTTTATTATATATAGAAAAACACCCAGAACACCCTGAACAAATATCTGCAGATCGTACAGACATTTGTCCCGAGGCGGGAATCGAACCCGCAACCCCTTGCGTCGCAGGCGGACCTTCGCCCGCTGCGCCACAGAGCTCGTCAGGTAGGCCCTACAAGCGACGGAGAGATTATGTGAAGAAGCATATAATAATAAAGAAGGGACTATTGATCACGACACAGAAACTAGTATGAACGAGTAGACATAATAAGAAGGGACAGAGTATTGGGATAACGTATCCGAAAGCCGGAATTAAATAATTGAGTTTTCGGTTTAAAGTATTCCGGTATGTTTGGGAAACCGCATCACTCATTTGAGCGACTATTTCTACGAAACTAAGAAAGATAGATTATTAACCTTTATAAATTTTCTTGAAAGTTTATAGTGAAAACTGTATTCATGTTTTTTTTTTTATTTTACAGTTTAGGTTTCTGGACACTCGAAAAAAAAGTATAAAACTATAATATTTTGCAAACGGAACCCTAAATCGAAAAACTGTCTTCGCAACTCCTAAATGATTTTAAAATACCTATTTAACAATTATACCCCACACGATGGAAAATTCAAGAAAAAAGGTCATCTCCCAACTTAATAATATTTTTCAGGATTTTTTGTAGCCTTATCTCGACGTTGTTATTTTATATGTCCATGCAAAATTACAGCTTTCTAGGACGAATCGTCTCTTCGGAAATCTGGTGACGGACGGATGGACAGACAGACAGACCGACAGACAGACAGACAAAGCGAGGGACTTTAAGGGTTTCTTATTTTACTATGAAACCCTAAAAACTTACAATTGTCTTGAGAATCTCCTCCTTTTTAGGGTTCTGGACCAACATGGTAAAAATTATCACTTTGTATGTCTGTATGTCATAAATGGATATCTTGAGAACTACGGATGCTATCGACTTGAATTTTTAAATGGTATAAGGTAACGTTTTTTTGCTAATATACCTAATGTTCAAAAATATTCTTATTATGATTGCAAGAAGGCGGAACAGGGGTCTCAAAAATGTAAGTAAAGTTACTTGGTCTTGTGGGGATACGAAAGGTATTCATTTACACATTATTAAACTGTTTTTAGTTTTGGTTTAAGCCGTATTGTTTACGACGTATTTCCAATAACGTTGAAAAAAAAGCGTTCCACCTCTCCAATCTCCAATCTCTGAACTTTGCGGAGATAAACCTCTGAAACTTTAATTGCTAATAGAACTGTATGTAAAGATTACAAAAAAAATATAACGAACTCTGTAATTTGCATATTTTTTTAGGAATCATCGAAAGTATACAAATCTACATAAGTTCCGCTATCAGACAAGAGTTGGCGCTGTCAAGGTTCTCCAACAAATATAAAACTCCTATATTAAATATATTATATTGTATGATGGCACGGAAACCTCGGTGCGCGAGTCCGACTCGCTCTTGCCCGGTTTTATTTAAAGTCGGCTAAACATGTTCCAATTCTAAAATAGTCCTGATCACACAGATTACAAATAGAAGTAACAGTATCTATTATTTTACGACTAGAATTACCCCAAGTAATGGAATAGGAATGGCGTCGTGTTCCATGTTTAATTCATTTCATTCGCTCTTCCGTTCATTCCGCTCATTAGCACTTGCTGAGTGATTGGAAGTTTCCACGGTTTAAGCAGGATTTATTTAGCTTTGTTCACGCTATAGAACTTTGTCTTACATTTGCAGAAATAATAGAAAAATGCCGCGTTCTCCTTTTATTTTATACTAGTTGAATTCCTTGAGGTTCTTGTGAAAACTTTTCCTGAAATGCATTTAACGCGACGGTTTTGAGTTGCTCGTGTCGTATTTATTTAAACTGTTATAAGTAGGTCAAAACGTTTTTAGGGTTCCGTGCCCAAAGGGTAAAAATGGGACCTATTACCAAGACTTCGCTGTTCGTCTGTCTGTCTGTCTGTCTGCTACCGGGCTGTATCTCATGAACCGTAATAGCTAGTTACCGTTAAAATTTTCACAAATGATGTATTTCTGTTGCCGCTATAACAACATATATTACAGAATTATTACAGAATAAAATAAATAATTATTACAGAATAAAATAAATAAATATTAATAAATATTTATTTTATTCTGTTTTAAGGGGGGCTCACGTGTACGTGAGTTGTAATAAACGTGACTTTTGCGCCATTTTTACTCGATAATAATAACGGAAACAGGTAGACGAAAATGTTCATTGAATATTTACACACGATGGTACGAAATTCTTAGTGCACGAGTCCGACTCTTACTTCGCCGATTTTTTTTCATAACAGGAAAAATATGCTCGCTTACTGCTCTCATGTATTACATTCATGTCATAATCTGTAATTTCTTGATATATAAACATGATTTAAATCAAAATTAACTTAAACTTACTTTCCGTGGGTAAGAGAGGTAGATCAAAGAAAAGATAGATGGATTTTGTTAAAGATGATATGAGCGGTAAAGGAGTGAATATCGAGTTGACGTCTGATAGAGAAGAATGGAGGAAGAGAACATGTTGTGCCGACTCCACGTAATGTGGGATATGGCAGGGTAATGATGATGAGTTAACGTTTCCGCGAGAATACAGGGAAAAAAATAGCATAACTATGTTACTCGTTAATATTGTAGCGTTCCATTGGTAAAATCGTTTTTGAAATCAGATAAGAGTTTTAGTATCAAACAAACAAACAAACTCACACGAGCATTTATAATATTAGTCATGATAAGTTGTTATGTCTAATAAAAAATGATCATTCCTCATTTACTGGAATGTAGGGACTATAATATAACTCCTCAAAAATAATACAAAGCTGATATTAAACAAAATATATTTGAATTGTGTTATCTATTTTATGTTAAACACGAGAATAGTGTCAAAGTTATAGAAAATCGAAAGAAAATGGCACCTGATTTTATAAAGAAAATTCAACGAATTCAACTTCACGGTTCAACTCAATACGGAGCCCTGATTTGAAATGTAAAACGTTTAATATTTCCGTTTTGCTGAACCGTGTTTCGCCACTTACCTTACATTTACAATTCAAATGAGAACTTAAATTGTACACTACTTTAAGCCTAAATTATCTTTTAAACAGAAACTCGTGAATTTCGCCGTGTGAGGGCGCAACTAACATTACTTTTACTGCAGTGTTTAAGTATGCTTTATAAGCAATAAAGTAACTTGGAACAGGCGATATTATTTAACTAGCAAAATGGGCAATAATATTATGTTATAGTATGGACCCCCCGATTTTCAATCCGGAGGTCGTCGGTTCAATACCGGCCGTGAACCAATGGATTTTTCTTTCTTGAAAATGTATGTTCACGTGAGGAAACCCACGGCTTAGTCAGTTTTAGACGTATTGACTTGTTCGTTCCTCTGACTAATATTATAGTCGACTAAGCTGGGAGGATGGTATAGGTGCTGGGCAAGCCTAATCCATCTAGCAATGTCCCAGGCACTGCAACGTCTTGTATAGCATATATAAACAGTTGCTGACGCTGTATAAATCTATAATAGATGTAAAGGCCTTACTTTATTATCATCATGTTCCAAAAACAAACAGGTAACTGAATACGGGGCCACTGAAAGTCATTGTCGGCGACGGCGTGTGCTGAGTTGGCGATCGTTTTAAGTTTCTATAGCTTAATGTGTTATTTTTCATGTATGGTGTATCTTCGGACATAAATAAACATTTTCTATTTCTATAAAAAAATACCGCCCTAGTTAGAGTTAGTTAGAGTTTAAATAAAAGAATGAATGAATTATTTATGTGCTTAAAATATACCTATGTTTTTAAAGATAGGCATAGAAAAGTTGTACCTGAAATGTAAATATTTACCAAAAGCTCGAGAAACTATCACCCTACAAAAGTTAATGAGTTTTCTTTAAAGAAATTAAAGTTTAAATAAAAGAATGAATGAATTATTTATGTGCTTAAAATATACCTATGTTTTTAAATATAGGCGTAGATAAGTTGCACCATTATATTTTAACCTGAAATGTAAATATTTACCGAAAGCCCGAAAAACTATCACCCTACAAAAGTTAATGAATTTTCTTTAAAGAAGGTTTCCTTAACGCAAATTCTAAAAAGCTAAAGATTGAAGCTTTTTAAGGCCAGAACAAAAAAGCAAATATTTCAGACAAACCATCCTGGCCTCTTGCTAATCCAGCAAAGATAAGTTGGTCCGTTTGTTAGCAGACGTATGCCACTCGTTAGTTACTCCAGTTAGACGGCAAGTAGCCGTGGCCTGCAGCCCACTTCCTCAATTAGCGCTTATAGGCCGCGATCACGTGACGAGGGTATGCTTACTGGAATTTGGGCGAGGAATGGGTAAAATTGTTAGAAATATCCGGAGTTCGGAAATTCTAAACATGCGAAAAATGGTGGATATTTAATCGTTTATCGTATTCTGGGCTTGAGATTAAAATGTAGGAGACCCGTTTGGATTAAAATTCTTAACAGGTATAGTATCTAGTTTTAATCCTTACCCTAAGGTAAGGATTAAAATAATCTCTTTACCCGCCGCTCCGCTAACATTTATTTAAAGGAAATAAACTAAATAATAATAAATAAATAAATAAATAATGCTGGACAAATCACACAGCATCATCTAGCCCCAAGCTAAGCAGAGCTTGTGTTATGGGTACTAGATTACTGATATACTTAATACATTATACTACATAGATAGATATTTTTATTATATATAGAACAAATATCTGCAGATCGTACAGACATTTGTCCCGAGGCGGGAATCGAACCCGCAACCCCTTGACAAGTCACAACTAAATGATTATACAAAGGAAAATTTAAATTACGTTATTATCGTTTCCATTGAAACTATTTTTTGAGACGAAATAGTTTATGAGCTCTCCTGTTCCACATCTATAAATATTGTGCAAAGTTTCAGTTCCATCCGTAGGTAGTTTTTACGTGAAGAGGTAACAAGAATCCAAACAAACTGATTTATAATATTTGGTTATTGTTATGTATATTATTAAAGTACGTTTATTTATAAATTGCCGTGGGGTGCCGGCAGTAGAATATTACGTCATCTCTCTTGCCCATAGATGCAGAATCTGCCAAGGGATACCTCCAGAAGATGGGCAGCAGCGTCATACCGTATTCGACATCTCGTACTGCACTCGCCAACCCGCCTGCTAAGCGTGGCGAGTACGGCAACAACTCCTGATGATTTTGGAGATCCATGACGGAGGCCATGTCCAGCAGTGGATAATGATGATGATACATTTTTGTAAGTAAGTTCTCAGTCGACCTTCAAGAGTTATTGCACTTCATGCTCCAACACTAATTTGCATTTAATTAGAAGAAATCTGCCAGATGCTGCCGTCTGGAATATCTCCCAGGATTTACAATTACCGTTGCCGTAAGGTGTCGGCGGTAGAATCTTACCCCTCCTCTCTTACCCGTGGATGCAATAAGAGCCTGCTAAGGGATACCTCCGAAAGATTGGCAGCAGCATCTTTCCGTGTATCAACATCCTGTACTGCGCTCACCAACCCGCCTGCCAAGCGTGGTGTTTATGGCAACTACCCCTCATGGAAATCCATGAGGGAGGCCTGTGTTTAGTAGGGGACGTTTTACGGCTGAAATGATAAAAATATATGATTTACAAAGCCTTAGTCATAGTAAAACATAAAAACACGTGTTTTTGATGTGTTTTTAATATTATAAAGACTCTATGAGAGCGGGTTTTCTGCCTTCTTTTAATACTATGAATGCATTATTTGACGACCTCTGTGGCGCAGCGGGCGAAGGTCCGACTGCTACGAAAGAGGTTGCGGGTACGAATCCCGCCTCGGAACAAATGCCTGTACGACCTGCAGATATTTGTTCAGGGTGTTCTGGATGTTTTTCTATATATAATAAAAAATATCTATCTATGTAGTATATTGTATTAAGTATATCAGTCATTTAGTACCCATAACACAAGCTCCGCTTAGCTTGGGGCTAGATGATGCTGTGTGAATTGTCCAGCATTATTTATTATTATTTATTTATTTTTCATCATTTCCGCTGTAAAACGTCTACTGAACCCAGGTCTCTTTCATGGATCTCCATGAGGGGTAGTTGCCATACTCACCACGCTTGGCAGGCGGGACGAGAGCAGTACGGGATGTATCAACATCCCGTATGCAAGGAAAGACGCCGCTGCCCCTCTTCCAGAGGTATACTTAGCAGGCTCTTACTGCATCCACGGGTATAAGTGGACGGGCTCCATAAATGTTAGAAAGCAACGGAAATTATAGTTGCAAGATATTTTGGGCTCTGGTTCCTATAGTCGACACCTTCTAGGAATTAATTTTGAAATTATTGGTAAATTAAAGTTTCCTTGTTTAATTGGCAATTCATAATAATTCGTTACTTTAGGCTCTTGGAATGATGTTCATTTATTTTTTCGCTTACAAAATTTTATCCTGGAACTCGGGTCTTTAAGTTTCACGTCTATAATCAAAAATCGATGTGGGGTGTAGAATGTTGCCCCTCCTCTCTTGCCCGTGGATACAGTAAGAATCTGCCAAGGGATACCTCCGGAAGATAGGCAACGACCGCTTTCCTTGTATCACGTACATCCCGTACAGCGCTCGCCAACCCGCCTGCCAAGCGGTGACTATGGCAACAACCCCCTTATGATCTTGGAGATATATAAGGGAGGGCTATGTCCAGCAGTGGACGTGGACCGCAGTCCTTCGGCTGCGATGATGATGATGATGATTATTGATTATAATCAAAATAGAAAAATAATAAAAAATGTTAATAGGTCCCGCACTAGATCAAGCATCAATCGCAGGCACCCGATAAAGGCTAGATCTATTAAAAAAAAAAAAATTTAAAACATATAAAGCGATAATTCCGCAAATTGAACCTCGAAAGCGAAATAAAACATTAGTAGTGTTCCAAGACACAAAGGATAATATTAATTTCGGAGAAATACGCCATAAATAATGTAACAAAAGACGGACGTAGTACCCTCAGCGGTCAGGCGTTATAAATTGGCAGCGGTGCAGCGCTAACTTGATATAATGCAGCGCTACAAGCGTTATAAGAATGCAGGGCGCGGCGCTGAAGCGCTTAATCTTATTGCGCTTCAAGCACTACAATACCGAACTCCTTGCAAACCGAGGACATAGAAATGTTGTTCAGGCATTATCACTGGTTTTATATTATTGTAGTGCCATGACTTTTAAAGTGTAAGCCGTATTTTCCAGAATACACGTTGTTGTGGAGTACTACACAAAGTCCAGGTGTCCGCTATAATTTCCTGGAAAACCATCGGACTAAATCTCACCCGATCTGATGGATGTGAGCTTGAACCCTAGCACAGTAAGAAGAACCTATGCATCTACATAGTTATAAAAGGAAAGGTGAAGAAAAATATGATAGTTTTTATTACAAACTAGTCGACTCTGCGAATTTCGTACTGCACCATGCCCGCAGCAAAGTTTTTCAGTTTTTGAGTCTCTTAATAATAAATTAGCCGCACTCTGCGGTTTCACTTGCGTAGTTCCCGTTCCCGTAGGGATATGGGAATAAAATATAGCCTATGTTACTCAAAAATAATGTAGCATTCTAATGGTGAAAGAATTTTTAAAATCGGTCAAGTAGTTTTTGAGTTTATTTGTTACAAACATACGAACTACAAATCTTACCTCTTTATTTTATTTCTCCATACTCACAACGCTTAGCAGGCGAATTGACGAGCGCAGTACGGGATTTCGATACACGCTGCTGTCCATCTTCCAGAGGTATCCCTTGGCGAATCTTACTGCATCCACGGGCAAGAGATGACGGGCAACATTCGACTGTCAGAACCCTACGGCATGTTAGCCTTACCTATAATTTCAGTCGTAAAACGTCTACTACTGAACACAGGCCTCCTTCATGGATCTCCATGAGGGGTAGTTGCCATACTCACCGTGCTTGGCAGGCGAATTGGCGAGCGCAGTACGGGACGTTGATACACGGAAAGGCGCTGCTGCCTATCTTCCGGAGGTATCCCTTGGTGGGTCTTACTGCATCTACGGGCAATCGAGAAGGGGCGATTTTGTACTGCCAAAACTCCACGGCATGTTAACCTTATCTATACCTAAATTAAACTATCTTACATATTAAAATTATTATATTATAATTAAAAACGCCCGGAGTACACTCTACAACGGTTTAAAATTGTTCTACCTGTGCTATCCAAACAATCCATCAAGGTAAGCTAGCTTTTAGCCGAGGCTAAAGAAAGCAGCGCTAATAAATCCCGCAGCCCAGCTCGAACTTCTCGGTCTGTTATGAGAAGAAATGTACAGTAATGAACATTTCGGTTGGTTTTATTAAAAACACAATTTCGGGCTAGGCACACGAAATAAGTTTCGTTTGCGACCGTCGCATAATGCTCTGCGACGTTTACCTTGTGGCGGGACCTGGGGTAACGTTATTATTATGGCTGCAATATCCCTCTATCAGTTTAAACAGCCGGCAGACGAAGAAATCTGCTGAAATGTCACGACGAATGGGAGTAGTTTCTGGCTACTTGTTTTTGTTATGATAATGAACGAATGTAATGAGATTTTTAGTCTTGTGAGGTCCACTTTTCGCTACTTCCACGTGGTCAATGGTCATACTATTTTGTTCATACGGTAGAATGATGATGAAAAATAATAACTTTTAAAGAGACCTTTTCCCAGCAGATGACCGCAGTGAGTTTAAATAATTTTATGCATAAAAACATTTTTAAAATCAGAATTTCATTTGATAATTACGGCGCGCGCTTGGAAAAATAAGTTATATGAAGCGAACGAAATCATTGATATACTTTAATCTATAATGTGCCTTTTTCTTCTTTTATAAATCGAATACTCTAGCTTTTTGTTCTATTGAATAAATACTCATTGACTTTGACTTTGACGCGGCGCTTGACAATAAATACATCATTGTCAAACGCTATTTTAGAATGTATTGAGTATTGCATAATATATCGTCATTAAAACAATTTTAATTTAATCGTACCTCTGAAAGTGTGTCTAATTTACCTGTCAACCCGAACATACTATTTAATAAAATTTTATTTTATTTACAAACATTTCAAGTTAAAATAAAAACTTGTAAAACTAATAAGGTTACCAAACCAAAAACTTCTATCTTTTTCTGTTGTCACACATGATAATAATAGACCTTGATGCTTTCGAACAATGTAACCTGATTTAAGTGCTTACACCTCACTTACCCCGTCCACAAAGAAACGAGCACTCGTCCCTGAGTCCAACCAGATTCATGCGACTGATTGGATAAAAACGTAATTTAACGGAAAGCGGCCTCCCAACCACGAATAAGCTATCAGACACGACGCATTTATATATTTAGGATGCTACTGGGACTGCCTCGTTTCTGTAGTGCATCAGGGATGTTTGCTGAGTGCCAAACTGATGGGTTTTCGCTATCATTCGCCGGAAAACAGTTTCCCTGGTCCGCAGGACACGGGACAGTAGCAACATCATCCTCAAAGCATTTTCTTATTGGTACTCATAATTGTTATGGGTAAACCTTGCCAGGAGTGTTATTTAACCCGTGGGGTGAGTCAACTTTTTTATTTTTTATTATTTTTTAATTTTATAAAAATGAATTTTACGGAAGCACCACATAATAATATGTTATAAATCATACACCATTGGATTCGTATTGGAATTTTCTACCCGTTTCGTTTATGTATTCTACAAAACATAAAATAACTAACCTGATTTTACTTATGTACACCCGTCGGTACACTAAGCGCGCGGAGCGTTCAAACCTTATGGAGACCCGTCGGTACACCAAGCGCGCGGAGCGTTCAAACCTTATGGAGACCCGTCGGTACACTAAGCGCGCGGAGCGTTCAAACCTAATGGAGACCCGTCGGTACACTAAGCGCGCGGAGCGTTCAAACCTTATGGAGACCCGTCGCTCCATAAAGCGCATCGGGGGTTAATATGATTTCCAATAACATGCACTATGGATGTAATGTATCCAAAATAAACAATTTTTATTTCCTTTTTGCATTGTTAACTTGTGCCGTGCGGTGGCGGCAGAAGAATAGTTCTATTATGTCTTACCCGTGGATGCAAAATGCCAAAAGATACCTCCGGAAGATGAGAAGCAGCATCTTTCCGCGAACCAACAACCTCTAATGCGCTCGCGTGGTGAGTATGACAACAACACATGATCACGTACTTGGATATCTATGAGGGAGGGTTTGGTCCAGTAGTGGAAGTTCTACGGCTGAGTTGATTATTATTACTACCATTTAAGTAGGAGGAACACAAAACAGAAAAGCCGAAAAGCACCAGAAGCTAGCAGACAGTTCATCTTTTTGCCGTATATGGGGTGACGGATATGATTAGAAATATTTTTAAAAGATTTTTAATAAAGTAAATTTTCACCGTCCTCACAAAAGTGGCTTAATTACTTAAAACACCAAGAGATGTCATACCGTTGCAGATGCCTGGTGTCTATAAAATTGATTGCAGTTGTGGCCGTCCATATATAGTGGACAAACCGAACGGACAGTAGCTGAACGAGTTAAAGAACACATTGCGGCGGTAAAAATCCGTAGGTGCACAAGTCGGCGATAGCGGAACATCTACTGGACTCCAGACCGAATAACTAGATAGAGATTTATGACCCGAAAGTGCCCTCCAGTGAGCGCCACTACTACAAGCGGATGGTCTGGGAGGCGATTGAAATGAAGAAAAACAGGAATTTTGATCGTGAGGATGGTTTCTGTCTCTCGGCTTCATGGAATTCTGTTATTAGTAAATGTGCGACGCGAGGCATGCCGGTGTTGCCGCATGAAGATACTGTCAGTGTTGTATGTCGTCGACTGTCCATTCCTAATTCTGACGAGGGACCACGAGGGCAGCAGGGCACTCGAAACGTCGGGAAATAATAAAATAAGGTAATTACGCAATAGTCGTTAATCATTTTCAAATAATGTGTATTGTTCAAATCAACTTATCAAATTATCAAAAATCAATGCGAAATACAAAAACCAATCCTTAGTTTGTTGCACTCAGTTTGTTTACATCGAATTCGGCTGATGTAAAGTCGCGTCTCTCAGTTTACCCCGTGGAAATCGCCGACCCGTCGTTTTGCTTGGTCGCCACTGATTGTGAGCCCTGGAGGACGCTTGATTGCACGTAGGTGACGTCCAGGAAACGGGATTACCGTCAGATCTTTCTCTCTCCCAACCGTAGGACATCCACTGCTGGAGAAAGGTATTTATCACCTAGAGCTGATCTTGAGGGGTTGCTGCCATCATCATCATCATTTCAGCCCTAATACGTCCATTACTGAACACAGGCCCAACTACCCCTCATGGAGATCCGTGAGGGGTTGCCATACTCACCAGGCTTGGCAGGCAGGTTGGCGTAGTACGGGATGTTGATATACGGAAAGACGCTGCTGCCCATCTTTCGGAGGTATCACTTAGCAGGCTCTTACTGCATCCACGGGCATGAAAGTAAGGGGTAACATTCTATTGATACCGATACCCCAGGGCAACTGCCGGCACCCCACGGCAACATTTTAATAACAGGTTGCTGCCATACTTACCATGTTTGGCAGGCGGGTTGGAGAGCGCATTCCAGGATGTTGATACACGGAGAGACGCTGCTGCCAATCTTACGGAGGTATCCCTTTGGCAGATTCTTACTGCATCCACGGGTAAGAGAGAAGGTGCAACATTCTACTGCCAGCACCCTCCGGCACAAATCTTTCTCGTTATTTCATAATTTCATAACTCATTTTATTAAATGAAAGCTTTTTAATCGGAACTCTCACCACAAATGAGTTAAAACTCACATCAAGGCGATAATCCAACTTCTCGACCCTTAGTTCGAATTTTGTCTTCCTTCGGAAAAAATATTCTACCACCTCCACGGTCTGCACGGCATAGTGAACGCGAGAAACGTATTAGATCTGAGCGGTAGGTACCTCCGGTACTCCGGTAGGTAGCTCGGAAATGCATTCAAATGCAGTTCCACACTGGTTCCGGCTAGTGCCGCGCACTATGGCGCTGTTCCGGACGAAGCGAGGTGCTCCCACTATCGCTCTTAGGATCAGGATCTCCTGCGCCATAAGCCTCTCTCTCTGGCGCTTGTTTGTAAAAGCGTACCACGCTGGAGCAGCGTACGTAAGTCGTGGGCATATGTAAGTGCGGTACAAGGGCAGTCTCATCCTCAGTGGGATCTGTGGTGCGGTCATCGTCGGTTGCAGCGCTACCCTCGATGCTTTCGCCGAATAGCAGGTCATCTTTGCTTGTCATCGTCAAGCCTCTGTCTATGGTCACCCCGCAATACATGGCCGTCTTCGACCACATGATGGGCCGGTTGAAGAGAGACAGGTGTTCTAGTGTGGTTGTGTGCTTTCGAGTGAAGGCCAGCGCTGGCGTCTTATCGACATTTACGCATAGCCTCCAGTTCGAAAGCCACTCAGGAAGGGTGTCGATGGTACGCTACATCTTAAACCCCGTGTGTGGGCGAGCTGGTACAACGAGGTGACGTAGGCGGCGTTGTCTGCGTAGAGACCCAGGAGTGAGCCGTCTGGGCATGGTATGTCGTTGGTGTACCATGAGTAAACAAGTACTTTCTAGGCAAGCGTGTCCCATCCTAGACCACATTATGGCATAACATCAGGCAAGATGTGGTCAAACGCAAGCCTATAGGAAAAAAAATTATAAGTCAAAAACATCAAAGTCGCCACAGTTGCCACAATCGCTACAAGGGCCCCAGTTACCATAGTCACCACAGTCGCCACAGTAACCCTAGTCAGCACAGTTGCTCCAGTCGCTACCGTCGCCCAAGTCGCCACATTCAACACGACGGGCACGACGACTATAACTCGCGCATCTCAAAGCGTCACGAAAATTTGCGGAAATTTGCGGCATAAACAGCTGTATCTTTTGATTGCGATGGCTTAGAAGTTTGATTTTTTCACAGCTCTAAGAAACAGTAGATTTGAGTATTTAATATAAATTCCAGCTTGATACCTTTACGCGTTCCTGAGAAAAAGGGTCTTGACAGACAGACGAACGGACAACAAAGTGATCCTATAAGGGTTCCGTTTTTCCTTTCGAGGTACGAAACCCTACAAAATCTAAAAATCATATCTTTATCAAAAATAACTCTTCAACAAAGCTAATGCACGCATATTTGTGTACAACAACAAACACGCTATAAATATTGAGTCGGCCATCAAACACCAGTGGCCATTACTCACGGGGCGTTACCGCCATCAAAACAGTCGTGAGCTCGCTGCGAACAATATCTGTCCAATAAACATCGTTGCTAAACAACAACGGCAGATCGGCGGGCTGATTACGTATCTAGCGATAGGATTGCAACAGCCGTATAATTTCAAGTTTTTGTTTATTTAAAATACAAAATTTACCATTGACAGCGATGTGCGAGATATACACCTGTTGCAAACTTGTCGCGAGATACGTAATCAGGCTGCGGGATTCGGCAGGCTGATTACGTACTATCTACAGGTTAGCAACAGGCGCACATCTCGTGATCATCTATCAAACGGCAATTTTGATTTAGTTAACAGGTGTTATATATATGTGTGTTATATATACTATATACATACATATATGTACATACATATATGTTGTATGTATATTCGTTACAAAGTTAATTCACGAATTGACGTTCGACAGCGATGATTGCGAGATTTCCGCCCGTTGCAAACCCGTTGCGAGATACGTAATCAGCCTTGGCGTAACTAAAACACAACTGAATTGATCTGACGATTCGGAAATCATAGTTTCCATATACATCATCGTCTGTACGACCTGCAGATATTTGATTAACGCTTGACAATTCACACAGCATCATTTAGCCCCGTGCTAAGCAGCTTGTGTTATGGGTACTGGATGACTGATATACTTAATACATTAAACTACATATGTAGTTTTTTAAACTACAGTCGCTAGCGAGTATAGATTGTGAAAACTCATGGTAGGTCTACTGATTGAGTTTCTAGATTTAAGACGAGTACTGAATATAACGTTCTTGCTCTCTCTCTCTTAAATAAAAAATGCAAAGTAAGCCCAAACCCCTACTGCCGTGGGGTGCCGGCAGTAGAATGTTACCTCTCATGCCCGTGGATGCAATAAGAGCCTGCTAAGGTACCTCCGAAAGATATGCAGTAGCGTCTTTCCGTGTATCAACATTCCGTACTGCGCTCGCCTACCCGTCCGCCAAGCGTGGTGAGTATGGCAACTACCCCACATGGAGATCCATGAGGGAGGCCTGTGTTTATTAGTGGACGTTTTACGACTGAAATGATGATGATGAAGCGTAAGCCTCCGGAAATCTGCTCCTTCTCATCTTCTCTTCGGATTGGCCTTGTTTAATTCTTCGATAAATCTTATAACACCTTCAGTGATAGGTAGGTACTCGTGTATTGCGTAAAAATGTTCCACACCTAGCCATTATTTACTCTTTCACCCAAATAATTTAGTCGGCGTCAGGTTATCCTGATGAATCGCAACTCAGCAGAGCCCCGCAAAATATTGTGCGTTGTAAATCACGCTGATAAAGTGTTGCGAACTACCGCCTATGACGGATGGACGCGCCATGTGCCGCAGTAGCCACACTGTGTCCAGCTGTGTGGAGGCTAGGCTGAAGGTGACCAAATACTTTGATTGTTATGTTGAACGGGTTTTTTTACTAACGTTAATTATTCGTTGAAAATAGTTTTGCAACGTGTTCAGTTCCTCCCAGGGGAACTTTCGTTAGGGAATAGAGCCTTTACGCGGCAACTTCTTCCTTCCCTCTCACGCGCTCGCGTTGCGCTACTTTGATTCTTCATCGTCTCTAGGACGTCCACTGCTGGACATGAGACTCTTGGATCTCTAAGTGCTGATTATGAAGGGTTGTTGCCTTACTCACCACGTTTGGCAGGATTTGGCGAGCACGGTATGTTGATACATGAAAAGGTTGGCCATCTTCTGGACGTATTCTTTCGCAGATTCTTACTGCATCCGCGAGTAAATAGGTTCAGAAAGAAAAGCCCAAGCAAGATTAAAGGTTCTAGATTCAGAGATTCTGTAATGAGTCAGTTACGGATTTATCTCTTAGAATGACGGATAGGAGTTGTATGGAGGCTAGGCTGAAGGTGACCAAATACATTGATTCTTTATCATCTCTAGAACGTCCACTGCTGCTATGTCCTGCCAGCCTCCCTCGTGTTTCTCCAAAATACACGATCATAATGAAACGTCGGGTAATAATGAAGTTGAATAACGTGCTAAATAACGGGTTAGATATGAGTGTATAACATGATGGGTTAGTGAGCGTAGTTCAGGATGTTGATACACGTAAGGACGCTGCTGGCCATCTTCCAGAGGTATCTTTTAGCAAATAACTGCATTCACGGGCATGAGAGGAGGGTCAACATAAATAGTTTGGTCACTTTCAAAAAGGAAAGCCCATGTAAAAGTTTAGTCTCTTCTAGTTTCAGAGATTTTGTAATGAGCCAGTCAGTGATTATAATGTTCTTCATTCACTCCTAGAATGATGGATGGACGTGCTGTGTACCGCAGTGGCCGCACTGTGTTCGCTTGCGTGGAAGCACTGGGCAACAAGTCGAGGCTGGTGTGACCACAGCTCCAGGTGCAAAAAAACTACCAAACCCGTGATTAAAAAAACAATTATATTACAAACTAGTGTATGTTTCTATTTTTTTTCACGGAACCTTTACTGTTTTTCTAAAATATTAGATTAGGTTACATTTTATATCATCATCTAGACAGTCCATCAGCTCTATACTCTTTTGGAGTTTTTTGACATAAAGTGTCAGCCAAAATAAAAGAAAATGTTATAGTTATTCCAAAGTTATTCATTGTTGCATACAATGTATAACAAGCAGACGCTTTAAGTTTATAATATTTGTAAACCTTCTTCGAAAAAGGTTCTCCAAGTCGTCTGTATTTTTTTTTCAATCAGAAGGTCAAGAACTAACAAGGGTTGGAACCGATTTGAAAAAATGATTTTCATTTCGATGTAGATTATACACTTTCATTTAGTTCCTAGTTATTTTAAACCCTATTCTGATGAACCCTCCATGAGGAATTAAATCCGCAGCATATGCTGAGTAATTATAATTTTGTCACATTTTATAAGCCTATTTTGTGTAGAGGTATATTGATTAATTGTAATTAGTGTGACAAAATATTTATCTTTTTTGTCCAGCAGTGGACGTGGACGACAGAGATGATGATGATACTCATGATGATACTCATCATCATCATCTCTGTCGTCCGCGCGGTGCGGTGGTTCTTAAACATGTTTTGTCTAGGGACTCCCCTAGAGGCATAGTTTCATGTCCTGTTTAACTGTGGTTGGGTTTTTTATCGAGGGAATACTCAAATGCCGTATGCGTACATGTAGCGGTTTTAATATTTTCAGCAACATGTCAAGGATCTACGATTGAAGTAGTTTTTTTTTAAATTAAGGAATTATTATATATTTTTAAGACTATTCATTCATATTTTTTTTGTTGATAAGTAAGTAATGATTAAAAAGTCGACAAAAAAATATTTAGACGAAAAAATGTAATCGCTGTTTTTGTAGCAAAAAAACAGTCAATCGCGTTTTTCTCGCAATTTTGGTTTTGTCAGTTATCGAATTTTCCACCTACGGGAACGATATTAGTTTTTAAAACGTTCTGAACAGCTATTCATCTAAATTGAAAGCAAAAAGAAATCAGATAAGATTGTTTAAAGACACTATTGTCGATGATCATAATTATTTTAACTTTTCAACCAGCTTCGTTGTTTTTTGATGCTATGCTACGAACCAACTATGCTAATGCCGACATTTCCTCCAAAAACTATTTTACGAGCCCGACCGACAACACGCTCTTCCGGCAACCAAAGCTTTCATTAAAATTCAATTGCTCCGTCTATCCACAATTATTCGCGTAATTAACTTTGATACAATCACGATGAAGTATATGCGCTTAGATGTGATACTGTTAAACCGAACCTTGTCAATCTTTCATCTTCATCTTCTCAGCCATAAGACTACCAGTACTGAGCACAGGCCTTCCTCATGGATCTCCATGAGGGGTAGTTGCCATACTCACCACGCTTGGCAGACGGGTTGGCAAGCGCATTACGAGATGTTGATACATGGAAAGACGCTGCTGCCATCTTCCGGAGGTATCCCTTAGCAGGCTCTTAATAGATCCACGGGTATGAGAGGAGGGGTAAAATTTTACTGCCGGCACCCCACGATATTATGACTTACTGTGAGAACTTTATAGCGTTAGTTATATTTCATACTACTAACTACTGTGTATACACTTCAATTGAGATCGTTACAACACGTTACTTATTTTTAGATGATTGTTAAAATTATTAGAAACAAGATTTTTTTTATATTATGATTCAAAGAGTTTAGCGGTAAAAATGTATTTTCAAAAGTTGCTGGTCGAACTCGTTAATTTTACAGAAAATAATCACGGTCTTGGTATATGAAATCGTAAATTTATAGTTGTGATGTATGCCGCATCAGCAACTGGTACCACAGGACGCTGCAATGCCTGGGATGTTCTGACAATCCTCTTCAGGCTTTATTCAGAGGAAAGAACATGTCAATACGTCTGAATCTAGAGACCCGGGTTATTATCAGATACGTAACATCTATTTTATCTAATATAAACCCGGTTGATCCCACTACTGGACAAATGCCTTCCTCTCTTCCACCTTATGCTGCTCTAGGGATTTTGTCCGCGTAACAGCTATTGCATAACCTTTCACTTCTGCTGTGTTGAGACTGAACGCCATCCGCAAAAGGAGTTTCGATTCCATGCGTTTTCTTATTACAATGGAAATGCCGACATATCCGTCCACTGACCTGACGATCGCGTGACGCACCAAATCCACGCTGAGTGAAAATTGTACGTACCTACCAAACATGATTTACTTTTAAAGCACCAATCGCTCAAACATGAATGTATAAGTAAAATACTTTTGGGGTATGAGAGGAGGGGTAATATTCTACTGCACGACAAGGTTAATTTTAGAAATTTTAGTGAATTTTCTATGGTGGATTGCAATGACGCTATAAATAGAGGTGTGATTGATTATAAATTCTGATAACTTTATTTGAAAATAGGTTCTTACAACCCCTAAAAAATAATAAATGAAGACAGGAAGTACGCACAAACGAATGGGTTCGCCTGCTACGTAACGTTGAAATTAGCGGACTTCCTACTTTGTAAACATATTTCAGTAACATGATATTGGCTCGCTAAAGTGCGCCCCATTTTATTAACCCCCGACAAAAAAGAGGGGTGTTATAGGTTTGACCGCTATATGCGTAAGTCTGTGTGTCTGTCTGTGGCACCGCAGCTCTTAAACGAGAAAACCGATTTGCATGCAGTTTGTTTATATGAAAACAGGTTTTCCGGCGGTGGTTCTTAAACATGTTTTGTCAAAATCGGTTAAGAAGTTTACTTGTTATGGCGGTTGGAAGTAGGGGTGAACATGATGTGTAGTTTGCAAAACTGAGGGTACACATTAAAAAAAACCGGCCAAGTGCAAGTCGGACTCGCGCACCGAGGGTTCCATACAAACCTTTAGGTATAAAAGACCTGATTGTATTTGATATGAATTTCAATTTACTTAATACCTCTATGCGTTCATGAGAGGAGGGGTAGAAAGTTAAAAATTACCTATTAAAAATATTTTTTATTATGATTCTAAAAATTTACGGTTTACGCAATTTTTCCTTTATCTGTGATATATGACGTTGTTTCGTACCAAATTTCAAGATTCTGAGTTTACGGGGAGTACCCTATAGGTTTTTATACCCTTGCGAGTGTCGAAAATTTGCGGCATAAACGGCTGTATCTTTTGATTGCGTTGGCTTAGAAGTTTGATTTTTTCACAGCTCCAAGGGACAGCAGAATATTATTACAGAGTATTTGATATAAATTCCAGCTTGATACCTACACGCGTTCCTGAGAAAAAGAGTCTTGACAGACGGACGGACAGACAACAAAGTGATCCTATAAGGGTTCCGTTTTTTCATTTCGAGGTACGGAACTCTAAAAATGGTACGTAAAAGGTAACCTCAGAGTTAAGGTAAATTGTCGGGGGTTACTAAAATCTTTAATTTAATAACTCATAAAAGTTCAGTTTTTTCATTTCGAGGTACGAAACCCTAAAAATAGGTAACCTCAGAGACTAGGTAAAGTGTCGATGGTCACTTAAAATTTTTAATTTAATAAACTTTTTATATCTGAGCTTATTGCTGCTTATCTCAAGGCAGCGATATTTTTTCTTAGCAATTAAAAAGCTATTTTAAAATCATTCTTCAAATCAACGCGCATAATATCATCGTGAGCATTGTCATTCGTTTAACTCGCAGTGAACACCAACAGTATGAACCTAATTACTGTTTCGATCAAAATACAAGCGATTTAAAAACACACAAATGGAAATAGATTGAAAACAAAACAGCAATGCAATAGACGAGCAATGTTCACGGCACATTGTGTACAAAAACGCGAGCCGGCAGGCTGATTACGCATCTAGCGACAGGTTTGCAACAGGCGGAAATCTCCCAACCATCGCTGTCCAACGTCAGTTTGAGAATTAACTTTTTGACGAATATACAACAACACCTGTTAAGTAAATCAAAATTGCCGTTTGATAACGATGATCACGAGATATGCGCCTGTTGCAAACCTGGCGCTATCAGTCTGCTGGAAGGTAAAAGTTTATCGTCAACAAACTTTTATCTATAGGAAATTAGGATTATGGGATAAGAGAAACGACTCGGATGGCTTTTCAAACACAAGTACATCATTTATTTAGCCAACCCACTAAGAAGGTTATGCGTCTGCAGCCTAGCACAGTTTTCACACAGTATCGATAGATGGCGCGCATTTAAGTTTTAACAAATCAAATAACATTCCTTCTAAGATTGATTTTTGCTCATACAAGAATTAAATAAATCAACACGCCCCCTCAAAAATTAATCACCAATATACAAAACAATTAATGATTTTAGCTAAGCAGATCACATACTCTTCATAGTGTTCGCTGGGAGATACAATATGGTCCAACATTTGTTGCAAGGATTAGGGGAAACCCAGAAAACCCTAATCAGACCATTTATCAAAATAAAACCTTATATTTAAATCATATAATTATAATAACACGATCAATGTAATTTTAATCTCATTTCTAATCAATAATTTTACTGTACACCCATCTTGCTTCTCATCTCTCGAAAAGTAATTGCCGGCAAAGGCTTCGTCAGGACATCAGCTACCTGTTCTCCTGTGGAAATGTATTTCAATTTTACTACATTTTTCTCAATTTGTTCTCTTGAAAAATGATATTTGATATCAATATGTTTTGTACGCTTATGATTAGTCGGATTATTTGCGATACTTATACAGCCATTATTATCTTCATATAATACAATTGGGTCTATAATTTGCAAGTTTATACTACATACATGCTAATGACTTCAACCAGAGAGCTTCCCGAACAGCTTCATACAAGGCCATATATTCAGCTTCAGTTGATGAGGCCGCTACCGACGTTTGTCTCTTTGTACTCCAGGTAATAGAACATTGCTCAAAGAGCTTAAATAAATACCCAGTTGTACTTTTTCTGTCATTTGTATCATTGCCTCCCCAATCTGAATCTACATAGCCACAAAGAATGTTATTATACTTACACCTTTTGTATGTTAACTTTAATTCAGTTGTTCCCTTTAAATATCTAAGTACCCGCTTTAAACACTGCCAGAGTTCTTTATTGTTTTTGTTCGTATACCTACTAAGTATATTGACACTTGTACTTAAGTCTGGTCGAGTACATAGCATGACATACATTAGGCATCCTATAACATTACGGCATGGTGCATTGTATTTCTCATCAGAGTTCAATGCTTCATAATTTAGCTTATTTTCTAAGGGTGTATTTACAGGTTTGCATTCCTGCATATTGAATTTACTCAGAATCGTTTTGATGTACGCACTTTGATCTAAAGTGATTTTATCTTCGAATCTGGTAATTTTTATACCAAGAAATAATTTAATTTCTTTTAAGTCGGTCATCTTAAACTTACTCATTAGATACCTTTTGAAATTGTTCATGATTTCAATATCAGCACATGCAATAACTAAATCGTCTACATATAATACTACATATATATTTTTATTTATATGCCCATTGTTCAACATGTAAATGCATCTATCAACCGATGAGTTTTGGAAACCCTTTTCTTTTAATGATTTTTCAAATACTTCAAACCAACATCTAGCTGCTTGTTTGAGTCCGTAAAGAGCTTTATTTAATTTACAGACATAGTTGTCCTTACTAAAAATGCCCTCAGGAACTGTCATGTAGATTTCTTCGTTTAATTCGCCATTTAAAAAGGCGGTTTTAACATCCATATGTTGAACCAATAAATGAAATTGATTAGCAAAACTAATAATAAATCTAAAACTAGCTATTCTAGCCACAGGTGCAAAGGTTTCATTATAATCTATTTGATATTCTTGACTAAAACCTCTTGCAACAAGTCGGGCTTTGTATCTGAAAGGTTTTCCAAATTCATCATGCTTGACAGTAAAAACCCATTTACAATCTACAATGTTTCTATTTTCTGGCTTAGGTACTAAAGTCCATGTTTCATTTAATAGAAGAGAATTTAATTCATCTTTAATTGCGTTTTCCCACTGAGTTCTATCATCTCGAGTTTTAATCTCTTCATACGAACTTGGTAATTTGCACAAAACCGATTGTGCACACATTAAATAATCATCATCATCAGTCTCTTCATTATACGAAACTGGAGGTTGATGTTTTAACCTATCACTTCTCCTAATTTCTCTATCTGTGTTTTCAGGTTCGTTCAGTGACGAAGAAATATCAGTCCGTATTCGTGTATCAGCTACTGCCTGCTCAGATTCAATTAACATATCATGGTTTAATTTGCGAATTTTATTAGGGCTGTGTTCATCAGTTTTCGGGTGATCTGATTTAAGACTGTCAGAATTTTGAGACTTTACTGATTTCTCAGTTTCGATCGGAGAATTTTCGATATTCTCTTCAGGCTTAAGTGTAGGCCTGGTCTTTAGAAAATTAGTCTCATCAACAATGACATCTCTAACTACCACATATTTTTCGCATTCTGGATTCCAAACTTTATACCCGTTTGGTTCATAACCAACCAAAATACCTTTCCATGATTTGTCATCAAACTTTGTCTGACCGGTTTTATTATGAACATAAACCGTTGAACCAAAGACTTTTAAATATTTTATTTGCGGCCTTTTATCATGCCACATTTCGAATGGTGTTTTTGAACATTGTAAAGCTTTAGTTGGGGTCAGATTAATTAAATAAACAGCAGTTAGAACTGCATCGCCCCAAATTACTTTACTTAATTTAGCACCGCTTATCATAGAACGAGCTTTCTCAGTAATGGTTCTAACCATACGTTCAGAAACGCCATTTAACTGTGGAGTTCTCGGAACTGTTAAATGATAGGATATACCTTTCTCAACACAATATGCCTTCATTTCGTTCGATAAATACTCCCCACCGTTATCGCTATACAAATTGACTAATTTTGTATTAAATTTAGCCTCACTTTTGGCGACAAAATCCTTGAAAGCAGCAAATACGTCTGATTTATACGTTATTACATATGTAACACAGTAATGAGTGTACCCATCGACAAAAAGTACAAAATAATTTTTATTATCAATAGTCGTAGGAGTGATAGGGCCGCACACATCTGTGTGTACTATAAATAGTGGTCGTTTAACATAGGCTTTATCTTTTGCGTGGTTGAACGGTAGCCGACTCTGTTTGCCATTTATGCAAGCTTCGCATAATTCATCGTTAGGTTTTACGTTATTAATCAGATTTGAATCATTAACCATGTTATGATTTTTAAGTTCTATAAACTTAGTTTTACTTATATGACCAAAACGTTCATGCCATATTTTATAAGCATTTTTGTCACTATCGCATAGATGGGAAACAGGTCGTCTTTTGTTCGAACATGCTACTAAGTCCACAGAAAATAAATTGTGTTTCAACATACCTCGCATTATGGTTTTATTACCCTTATGTATA